>JARQOC010000005.1:445053689-446323732 GCA_033576535.1 Allobates femoralis | reverse complement strand
AACCTTGTAAAATTTACATATTTGTGGAGTGTTCCCAATTTCTATGTACACTTTCCTCCTCTTGCTTATTTATACTATGTTGGTAACCCCGTAATATTTTATGGAATTTATATGGTACCCTCCTTTTGAACTGTATAATTGGACTGATTAGTTGGGGTTGCTGTACTTACCCCTTCCTTTCCAGGAGTGTGCCACATAGAATTGGTTATTTAATTATCTCTATTATTGTTATGGATTTGGGGGAAAGGGAGGCTGCCTGGAGGAAACATGGAGTAGGTCTATTTACTGATGGTGTTGGTGGAGAAGTAGCAATTGATGATGATTTTCATAAATTAACAGTTGAGTTGACAAATTTGCACAAGTCTCTAACAAAAACATGGTGGAATATTAAAACCCTAGAGATGTATTCTAAATTGAAACTGGTGAATCGTGGTTTAAGGGTACAGATTTTCCCAGCATGGGAAGTAGATTCTGCCTTTAAAGAAACCTGGGAAGCTGGTTTACAAAGATGTTCCACCATTTTGATTAACATGCTCCTTGACTATGACTGAGAACTATTGGAAAATTTGAAGGATGAGATTAAAACCTGTGAGACTCGGTTAAAGTCCTTTAATCATGAGATGTTAGTTGGCCTATTCCAATTAAAATTGAAGGAAGTAATAGAAAAATTTGAGAAGGATATAGCAAGGGGAAAGAAACAGAAATTCCAATGGGACATTGAGGATTTTGAGTCAGTCTCTGCGTACAGGTGGAGACACTCAGGCAACCATAGAAAAAATAGACCAAATAACTAACCTAACACTAGACCAGACAGGGTCGCTATCAACCAGGACAAGTTGTCATCTAGGCATCTTTTATCTGAGGGAAGAGACACAGATGACACATCAGGAGGGGGAGATGAAAGCCCAACAAGATGGGCAACTCGCAACCAGGAGCCAGGTTTATCTGCACCATTGGGCTGAGGCATGAGACGCAAGAACGAACAAAGGGAGGAGATGGTAACTGAGACAATACAGGAAGGTAATTTACAGGTCATCAATCTGAGTCAATATTCACTATCAGAGGAGGAGAATAGTCTCCTGAAGAGGGGGTCTGTCATTTTCACCAACAAATAATTTTGTGTAAGTTTGAACTGACTAAGGATCTTTTCCTCTTTTGCAGACAGCTTACTTTTAAACTGCTTTACCACCAACCTTCTTTGCTTTGATACACTTCCCTTTGAAGATTGTGGGACCGCACGTGAACTTCTGGACCTTACGTGAGAGGCGGAAGATACTGGAGGTAATAAGATACCATTCACAAAGAGATTGCCATCACATGTGACCCCCTCATTCTCATTGTTTCCAGTGGTTCAGATTTTCTATGACACCATGTGTCGGGATATAGAGCAGATAGATTTGGATCGCAATAGACAGAACAATCTAAGTAAGCAGGAATGGGCAACTCTTAAAACTCTCTCATAGAATCAGGAATTCATGATAAAAGAGGCCGACAAAGGGGGCAATGTGGTCCTTTGGTCACATGACCACTATCACAGGGAAGCACTAAGACAGCTGAACAATACTGAATGTTACATCAGATTACCATCAGACCCTACACATCATTTTAAAAAGAAACTGGACATGCTGGTTATGCGAGCATTTGATATGGGGGTTATAAATAAACAAGAACAGAGATTTATGACAACATCACATCCAACAGTACCAACATTTTACATGCTCCCCAAGGTTCACAAATAACTGACTGATTCCCCCGGAAGATCCATTATGGCCGAAATATGGGGAATTTTTGAAAGGCCATGTATGTACATAGCTTTTTACCTTCAACCATTGTTTTTTTACTTAGATTCCTATTTGCGAGATTCTTCTCACCTAATTGAATAACTACAGGTATTGACTTTTCCGGATGGGACATTGATTGTCAAGCACGAATTAGGTCTGAGAGCCGTATTATACTAACTTGGCCGGAAAACCACAGGAGACCGAGTACATGACTCCTTTCTTGTGGACCTGCTGGGTATGTTACTACAAAACTGTTTTTTCGTGTTTGATCACGTTTTTTACATACAAATCTCCGGAACCGCGATGGGGGCTCTCTGTGCCCCGTCTTACACCAACCTCTTTTTGGGTTGGTGGGAGCAGGAGCACGTGACCCCCATCGCTGCTTATGGGCAGAATGTGGCACATTGAAATCGTTATATCGACGACATTCTGTTTTTCTGGACAGGCAATCAACAGGAATGTGAGGAGTTCATTGCCACCTTGAATGACAACCCTGGAATATAAAACTTACAGCCTCTATCTCTATGGACTGCCTAGATGTTTTGGACTTAAAGATCAGACTCACGGAAAACCGTATTACGACAACTTTGTTTCGGAAGATAACTGCAACCAATAATATCCTTCATTTTGACAGTTTTCACCCCAAAAATCTGCGTAATTGCAGTGAGGAAAAAGATTTTAAGGAAGAAGCAAGAGCCATGACAGATTGCTTTCTAAACAAGGGATATCCATGAAAAGTGGTATCAGAGGCATGCCAAGTGACAGCAAAACTAAAGAGGAAGGATATTTTAAAGCCTATTCCCAAAAAAGGTACACTGACGGTCAAGCTAATCACTCCTTAAAACAATCAGTGGGCACAAGTCTATGACACTTTGAGAAATAATTGGGACATACTTCTGAGTGAACCAGAACTAAGACCACACATTGTGGAAAAACAGAAAAAGAAAAGTTGCGCCAAACTGTGTAATTAAAAATAAAGGGTGGGTGACTAGGTCCCCTGCTCACCTGGTCCTGTTGTGCCGACCGCACAACAGGTAGAAGAGCCGTAGATGGAGCCCTGGTGCTCGCGCTGGCAGGGAGCTCGATATAGTGCACGTGAGCCGCCGGTGTCCGGTGCACGTGACTGCTGTGGAGGGTGTCAGGGTGCGTCTGCGAGGTCCTGGGAGCCGAGCTGCAGCATATCACGCTTCCCGAAGGGAAGAAGTGTGTAGCCAGAAACAAGGAGGTGATATTGTGTCAGCGCTCAGGCAGGGACCAGGACACTGCTGTGGCAAAGTTTTACCTTTAGGATTTATTAGGTCTAAATGGGAATCCAGCATCCACAATCCAGTGGATGCTGGATTCCCATTTAGACCTAATAAATCCTAAAGGTAAAACTTTGCCACAGCAGTGTCCTGGTCCCTGCCTGAGCGCTGACACAATATCACCTCCTTGTTTCTGGCTAAGACCACACATTAGTACGGAGCCTAGGATGGCAGCCAGGAGGGCTAGAAATCTGAAGGACTCACTCACAAGGAATCGGCACACGATTCCTCTGGGTAGGGGTACAAGGTTGGTTGGCACATATCCCTGTGGGGCATATACAAGCTGTCCATTCATGGCTGGTGATTCTACTCTGCACCTTTGTACTTCCTCAGACATGATTAACCCATTACTTGCCAAATCAGCAATTTTCCTTTTCGAAAATTGGTGTATGAAAGCTCTCTGGGTGAAAGGATATTCAATTAAAAATGACAATAGCATGATTTCCTATTTTGAAAACATTCATTTTACAAACACAACACAAAAAATTGGACCTAATTATAAAATCTTAGTTGCTAGAAGCAAAAGATTAGGCGTCCCAAAGAAAGGACATTGGTAGATAATGGGTTAAGACTAAGATATACTCTAACTGCAAATCAAGGAATGTGGTCTATGTGATTCGGTGTACCTGTCCAAAAATATACGTGGGAAAGATCACACAGGAGTTAAGGAAACACATTCGGTTATGTATGAGTTGCTTTTAAAGACCACTCGATTTGAAAGAGGCACCCCCTGATCTTGAGTATGTGTTTGTATGGGTATCTATATCTTTATAGCCACCTCCTGGTCCGAAGTATTGAATTGGATTACTTCCGTACTCACACATAATTGTTCATTATTCGGTCTCTATGATGTCCATGGTATAATGTTGGGGAACCCCAAATCAGAAAATAAATTGATGCAGCAAAACAGATAGGATCTATTGGTTTGTTATTTGATATGTATTGTCCACCAAGCCTGGCTAGGCACAGTATTGTTAGCTGTGGACTGATTAGACCACAGCACCTGTTAACAGGGCTGTTCGGTGTTGGTGCTTTGTTGTTCAGTTAATGTAATATATTAAAATAGATGGTGGCCTGATTCTAATGCATCGGGTATTCTAGAATATAGAAATAGAGATTGCATGGGGAAGGCGATGAGGGCTGAATTGGGAGGAACTTTGAAGAAGGAGCGGCGGGGGAAGGACGGCGTGGCAGGAGGGAGGAGGGAGGACAGAGCAGCAGGAGGGAGGAGGATGGAGGACAGAGGAGGTAGCGGGGGGGTGTGGGAGGATGTAGCAGCACAGGCAGGGGGAGGAAGGTGCCGCAGGGGGAAGGATATAGTACAGAGCGTTAGGGGGGAGGAGGACGGAGGATGAAGCGGCGGGGTGGGGGAGAACGGAGCAGCACAGGCAGGGTTAGGACGGAGGATGGAGTGGCAGAGGGGAGGAGGAAAAAGGAAGGAGGAGGAAGCGGTGGGGTGGAGGAGGATGGAGCGGCACAGGCAGGGGAGGACAGAGCGGCAGGAGGAGGATGAAGCACAGAGCGGCGGGGGGGTGGAGGACAGGATGAATCGGCGGGGTGGGGGAGGACGGAGCAGCACAGGCAGGGAGAGGACGGATGATAGAGTGGCGGAGGTGAGGAGGACAAAGGAAAGAGGAGGAAGTGGTGGGGGAGAATGGAGTGGCACAGGCAGGGGGAGGACAGAGCGGCAGGGGGAGCAGAGCGGCAGGGGTGGACAGAGTGGCAGGGGGAGGACGGAGCACAGAGCAGCGGGGGAGAGGAGGATGGAGGACGGAGTGGCGGGGTGGGGGAGGCCGGAACAGCACAGGCAGGGGGAGAACGGAGGATGGAGTGGCAGAGGGGAGGAGGACAAAGGAAGAAGGAGGAAGCGGTGGGGTGGGGGAGGATGGAGTGGCACTGACAGGGGAGGATGGAGCACAGAGCGGTGGGGGGAGAAGGACGGAGGACGAAGCGGCGAGGTAGGGGAGGCAGAGCAGCACAGGCAGGGGGAGGACGGCCGATGGTGTGGCGGGGGGGAGGCAGAGTGGTCAGCGCAGTGCGGTGGGCAGAGTGGTCAGCGCAGTGCGGTGGGCAGAGTGGTCAGCGCAGTGCGGTGGGCAGAGTGGTCAGCGCAGTGCCGTGGGCAAAATGGTCAGCGCAGTGCGGTGGGCAGAGTGGTCAGCGCAGAGCGGTGGGCAGAGTGGTCAGCGCAGTGCGGTGGGCAGAGTGGTCAGCGCAGTGCAGTGGGCAGAGTGGTCAGTGCAGTGCAGTGGGCAGAGTGGGCAGCAGAGGACGGAGGCACTCTGCCTGCCATACACACACACACACACACCTCCATGCACTGTTCGCTATACTTACCACCAACCCTGCGTCTTCCATGCCGCCTGGATCCTCAGTCCTCCGTTCTGCCGACATGTCGCCGCCCCCGGAGGACTGGATCCAAAATGCCATCTGGGAACTTTCGCGAGACTTCCCGGACGCCATATTGGATCCAGTCCTCCGGGGGGTGGTGACATGTCGGCGGAATGGAGGACTGAGGACTGAGGATCCAGGTGGCGGCGGGGAAGACGCAGGGCCGGTGGTAAGTATAGCGGACACTGCATAGAGGTGTGTGTGTATGTGTTCGGGCGGCCATATTAGAACACCCACAGTGGGTGTAGAGGCTACTTCAGCCAGGATGTGACGTAGCATACCGTTACATCCTGGCGGAAGTAGCCTTAGAGTTTTATTATAATTGATATGGGTGAATAGGGATGTGAATGTGTGCGCCGCCAGTAGCTACCAGGGGTGGTCTTCATTTTAGTAAACTCACTTGTTTTGTTTTCCCTAAACCATCGTTTACTTTGCCTTATGGCAGCATAGTTTTTGGCCCTCAGAATTGTCTGAGGCTGTATTAGAGAACATAATGGTGAACAATAGTGTTTGCTTGGGAAACAACGGGTATTGAAGAGGCATTACCCTCCAACTGACAGGGTGTAACTGTATACGGTACATTGGTGCAGACACAAACTATCTAGGGTACAAGAGTTTATACTTGTGAACAGTTGATGATATACGTAACATCAAGGTATGGGTTTGCCTTTGGTCCATCAGGGAGGGCAATGTATGTGCCATCTTATTTTTATAGAAAAACTATGTGTTTATGGTCCTTTCAGAATGGTTGTGTGTTTTATTATGACTGGTATGTTGATGTAAATATGGCCATAAATATTGTTTTGGATACAATATACTGGCACCCATTTTTGGTCGTTGCTTATACTTGTATGTTTAAGTTGCTATGTCACAAAAAAAAAAAGCATAACTATTCTCCATTAATATCATCCAGAGAGATATGATCATTACTTCTTATCATCTGATGGATTACTAGGTTGCAGAGTTGTACAAAATACCTTTTATCTATAGACACTTTATATAAAGGCCATGACTGTATACATTGAATTAAGATGGAGAACAGTGTCTGACACTTAGGCTCTCGTGGGAATCATTACAGTTGTGCACCGCTTTGGGGACCGGAAGTGGGCGGATGGGCGGCCACTGACTGTACGATGTGGCGTTGTCCACTGTGACTGGGGGACACCGATATGATGTGCACTGCTAATCAGTTCCGCCCCCCATGGATTAGGTGACGGTGAGTCACTGTTAATGTATGCTATGTAAACAGATTTGAAAGTCATAAAACCCCCATGGTACAATTGACGATGAGTCACATATAATGCACAGCGTGTAAATAGATACGAAGGATATGGGTTCCCCTTTGGATCGGGTGATGGTGAGCCACAGATATTGTACAGTATGTAAACAGACATAAAGGGCATCAGTGTGACTTATTTGCTATCATTGGAAAATGTAATCATATGTGCAACTGTTATTTCATTCCTGACTGGGATGGACATGGGATGTTATGGTATGTATGATTGGGTGACCTGCACTATTGGAACTCCTCTCAGGACACCCCACCCTTAGCCTCCATGCTCAATCAAAGTAATGATCACAGGTGCTGCAGTGCTATATAAGGGAGGATCATGAGGTAGGCACCTCATAACACCTTAGGAAGCTAGTTTACCAGCGATACGCATGGGGTCCTTTCTCCCCCTACACACGTGGGCAGATTTATTGTGACCGGGTCAAGTAACACCCTGCAGTTACCATGCTGCTTATAGGAATGCTTTGGCGCCATTTAAGCTAAACGGTTGTGGTATTCCCTGTATTCATTTATTGTGAGTCTTCACAGCATCTAGGTTTCAATGTGCAGATCGATTTGGTTGCTGCATGATTGTGGTATTGAGAAACCCTTTAGGGTGGAATCAGTAAGGTTTTTCCTTTAAGAACTTGGTTAGCATGCAACTTCATTCAGGCTCTTTAAACCAGATTGCTGGAGGTTCTCAGGCTCATTTTTGACATACAACTGTCTATATGTAATGTGCATGGTGTAATCAATAATCTGTAGGTCTTCTTTTCCTGCCCAAGAAGGGTGTGTAGGGGGTTGGTGGTGGTATCATACACACCTGTGTGTCACACATATAGCTACGGCTATTTTAATTGTTTTTAGATATTGCTTGTCTTGTGTTTTTTTGTATAGTGTTAATAAAGCCTTGTAAAATTTACATATTTATGGAGTGTTCCCAATTTCTATATACACTTTCCTCCTCTTGCTTATTTATACTATGTTGGTGTATTTTTTGGTGCACCCCATAATATTTTATGGAATTTATATGGTGCCCTTCTTTTGAACTTTATAATAATGTTGATTCAGTGTTGCCTGGGGCACCGAAACTTCGAGACCATCACAAATCATCTTTTATTTCATTCCTATTGACTCAACCCCCTTTTTTAGCGACTACCAGGGCCACGGGACCAGGCAACAGGCCCCGTGACATTCCCCGTGAATTACAATGCCCGGGACCGGGTACCCCACGGCCCTGGGGTGGGTCAATACCATCGCGGAGTGAAATGTTGATTTGGTGCAGGGCAGCCATAGGCCTCAGAGGGCAGGATTACCAGGCGCAGGTAGAGCCCGTATACTCAGATAGTAGGCTCACCGTCCTGACAGCCAGAGGTGTAGTTAATGTCTGCAAGGGGAGAGTACCAGTACGCATTCTAAATTGTGGGGAGGAGGAGTCGAAAACTGCCACGGTATGCTACCATTGCCAAGCTGTACACAGTCAGCAACAACGTGATCACAGCTGCAGAGCCCTTGGACTCACCAGACCAGGCAGAGGAAAATGGCCCTGTGGGGTATTTGGAAGACTGGTGCCAGAAGCTACATGTAGGCACCAGCTCCTCCCCCTCTCATCAGAAGTTTGGAGCATACCCGGTAGTCAAGGAATATGAGCAGTTCTACAGCAAATACCCATTAGACTTTGGGAAAGCCAAAGAGAAGCAGCATTGTATATCCACTGGGGACCATCTAGCCATCAAATAGAGGTACAGGCCTATACCACCTGCGCCCACTACCAATATGCCAAGGAAATGTTATGGGAGATGAAGGAGGCTGGGGGGATCAGAGATAATTGTAGACCCTGGACAGCTCCACTAGTCCTGGTAAAGAAGAAAGACGGTACAATGAGGACATGTGTAGACTATAGACAGATAAATCGCATAACACATAAAGATGCTTATCCATTACTCAGGATAGAGGAGTCATTAGCTGCACTGAGAACTGCTAACTATTTCTGCACATTAGATCTCACCAGTGGGTATTGGCAGGTTCCCATGGCGGAGGCTGACAAGGAGAAGACCGCCTCTGCGACCCCAATGGGCCTCTGCGAGTTCAACTGCATGCCATTGGGCCTCTGCAATGCATAAGGGACGTTCCAGAGGTTAATGGAGTGTTGACTGGGGCATAGAAACTTCCAGACTGTGTTGCTGTACCTGGATGACATCATAGTATACTCAAGGACCTATGAGGACCACCTGAAACATCCAGCAGAAGTCTTTGAGGCACTATCCAAGTTTGGCATGAAGGTAAAGCCATTCAAGTGCCACCTCCTCAAGCCAAAAGTGCAGTACCTAGGCCATGTAGTGAGCGTGGAAGGCATGGCCTCAGACCCTGACAAGGTCAAAGCAATCCAGAGTTCGCCAAGACCGAGCACCCTCAAAGAATTGCGGCAGTTCCTGGGGCTGGTAGGCTACTACAGGAGGTTCATCAAGTGTTTTACCAAGATGGCTGCACCACTGCAAGACCTCCTCGTAGGCCATGTCAAGAAGGCAAGAGATCCGAGCCCCTCAGTGAAATGGGAGGCCAAAAAGGAAAATTCTTCCAGCAGTTGATGAGAGCCCTGACAGGAGAAGAGATCCTGGCTTACCCTGTTTATAACCAGCCGTTTGTATTGTACACTGATGCCAGCAATGTGGGAGTGGGAGCTGTGTTGTCTAGGGATGAGCGAGTACTAAAATATTCGAACTCTCTAGACTCGTAACGAGTAGGTCCCGATACTCGGTACTCGTTGCGAGTCTAGCGAGTACAATGTAAGTCAATGGGGAAGCGAGTATTGCGAGTAATTCCTCTGCTGCTGGACCCTATAAAGAGGTCTTGCAGTAGAGGAAAAACCTGCAAATCCCCATTTCATTGTTTAAAAGCCAGCGGTAAAAAGCCGCTGGCTTTTAAACAATGCTGACAGCCGCTTCCCCGCCGCATGACAGCAGGATCCTCCGCTCCCCCCACCGCCTCCCCACCCTATCCTAACTTAGAATCGGGTGGGGAGGCTGTGGGGGGAGCGATGGATCCTGCTGTCAGGCAGCGGGGAGCGCAGACCTGACCGCGGCCAGCAGGGAGCTGGCCGTGGTCATGCATTAAGTGAAGACCGGATTCTCCCGGAATGTACCGGTCCGGTGCAATCCGGCACCCCATAACATGGGGCTCTATGGTCCCGGATTGCACCTGACCGGGGCAATCCGGTTTTCAATCCGGTTTTCAAAGCGTTTTTTTATTTTTTACCTTCCTGCCTGGATTTTCAAATGAACATCTGACTCAGGTCAGCTGTTCATTTGAAATAGCAGTGCTGGCAGGGTTCATGTGAGTTCATGCTTGCATGCATGAACTCACATGAACTTTCCCATGGGTGCACAGCTCTGCTACATCTCTGGTGGAGGTTCTCTACCAGAGATGTAGCAGAGCTAAAGAAGAACCCTGGATTGGACTACGTCGGATGGAAGAGGATTTTTTTTAAATAAAGAAGAAGTCCCTAACTGTGTTTTTGTTTTTTTTCAAATAAAAATATTTTTTCTATGTGTTGTGTTTTTTTTTTAAAATTCACTAGAAATTAATGGCGGTAATGTCTACTATTGGCGTGACCGCCATGAATTTCGGGCTTACGGCCAGCTGATAATACAAAGCTGGCGCTAACCCCTTTATTGCCCAGTGAGCCACGGCACCAGGGCCCTGGAAGAGTTGGGTTCAGCGCCAGAATATGGCGCTTTAATGATTCCAGTCCCCAGCTGCCTAGCTGGACCTGGCTGGACATTGAAATCGTGCGGAGCCCCACGCATTTTTTTCTTTATTTTATGAAATTCATGAATTAATAAAAAATAAGGGCTTCCCATTATTTCTGTGTCCAGGCAGATCCAAATAGTCAGCTGGGGGTTGGGGGCAGCCCATTGCCGCCTGCTGTATCCGGCTGGCATACAAAAAGACGGCGAAGCCGACATCAACATTTTTCTGAAAAATCCATTAAACAATCCTACAAAAAGGGACTGCATCTTTATGAACCCATCGACCATGGCCGAGGGGTTAATAAAGATGCAGTCCCTTTCATTCATATTGTTTTTTGGATTTTTCAGAAAAAAAATTGACGTAAGCTTAGCCGTATTTTTGCATTTAGCCGGATACAGCAGGCAGCGACGGGCTGCCAACAACCCCCAGGTGCCTATTTGTACCTGGCCGGACACAACAATATAGGGGAGCCCCCTTTTATTTATTATTTCATGAATTTCATAAAATATTAAAAAAAACTGCGTGGGGCTCCGCGCTATTTCTACGTCCAGACAGGTACAGCTAGGCAGCTGGGGGCTGGAATTCGCAGCGCAGGGAGGCCCAAGCTTTCTGGGCACCCCCCGCTGCGAATGGCAGCCCGCAGCCACCCCAGAAAATGGTGCGTTCATTGAAGCGCCATTTTTTGGCGCTGAACCCGACTCTTCCAGGGCCCTGGTGCAGTGGCTCACTGGGTAATAAAGGGGTTAGGGCCAGCTTTTTATGATCAGAATAATAATAATTCTGTATAAAGAATATACAGTAGCCCCTGCTAATTATAATCACTAATGAGTAAGTGTTAAAACGTTTTTATGCACTTTCACAGGATGCTTTTAGGAGACAAAAGATGTGTGAGATTAGTGATAGGATGCTGCAGGGACATGTTCTGCTAGCTTAGGAAGCGTTTTGGAGGTGACAGGATCCCTGTAACCTAGCACCTGTCCAGCACAGATATCAGAATGACATCACAGAGTTCTATTTTCCAAATCAAGCAATTCAGTATCACTTATATAGCACTTTACGAATCATAATAATATCTTTAATCATAATCATAAATTACAGCCAAAATCTATTGCACATTAGCCCATGATATAATTAATGCCATTAACTCTATCAAATTATGGCGCTATAAGAACATATATGATTGCACAAAGATATATTACAGTATGAGGTAATTCACACTCTCTAATACAAAATGTTTTATATGTCACCTTGAACAAACTAATTTTTGCTTCACTATTGTACATTTACCCCAAATATAAAAATAAAGTGCTCAAAGAAATTTATCAGCGTACATGACTTGCTCAAGTATAGATGCAATATATATCCCAAATATATCCTAAAAAGGTGAGTAGACATATATTAGATGTGGTTCTTCATGTCTCAAATCTTGAGGTGCATGCCCAGTATCCTCAAAGTGTATTCAACATTCTCTAATAAATCCATATCCACGTAACCGCCATTAATCCACATATGTAAGCAAGAATGCACTGGAATAAAAAAATCATAACATTACTAAAAATCACAGTGCCTACAGAAAGGATGAGAAACTCAAGCATTCATTTAAGCCCTTGCGGTTGACCGTGTCTAAAGCCCAAGGGGAAAGACCCAGAAGACCTAAAGGAAGTGGAGTTACCAGCTTTCCACCGTAAACATGTGTCCCAATGTTACCATGAAGTGAAAGCCAAGCGACCAGGGGGACAGGAAGTCACCGTAGATCCATTGCCCATCACAACTGGGCAGAGACACAGGACAGTGACCCTGCTGTTAGCCTAATTAAAGAGCTATTGCAGAAAACTGATGCACACTTAGAACCAGAGGCACAGCAACTGTGGAAGGAGAGAGACAGACTGTTCATCTATGCCGGTAAACTATGTAGGCGGTACACCAACCCTTGGACCCACGAGCTAGTGTGGCAGATAGTGGTCCTGAAGAAAGACGCCTATATGGTCCTGGAAGTCTACCATCACAGAGCCAGGAACGTTGGGTGGAAGAAACTGAAAGTATTACTACATGGGAGGTTCTACTGGTTCGGTATGAGGGCAACCATAAAATCGTGCTGCAGGAGCTGCGGCCCTTGCAACCTCTGCAGGAAAGATCATGACAGCCAGTGGGCCCCGTTGCAACCCATCGTCACCAAACAGCCCCTGGAGTTAGTAGCCTTGGACCACGTGAAGTTGACCCCAAGCTGGTCTGGCTATGTCTACGCCCTCACGATAGTGGACCACTACTCACGATTCCTAGTGGTGGTACCAGTGAAAGCCCTGACGGCGAAGACCGCAGCACGAGCCTTCCAGATGCACTTCTGCAGACCCCACGGCTACCCGAAACAGGTACTGATAGATCAAGGCCTGGCCTTTGAGACTAAAGTGTTTCAGGAGTTCTGTAGCCTCTATGGATGCAAGAAAATCAGGACCATGCCGTTCCATCCCTAGACAAATGGCTGGTGCGAGAAAATGAATCAAATAGTGATGGATTTGCTGAAAACAGTTCCACTAGAAGAGAGGAACATGTGGCCAGAGAAGCTGCCAGATCTAGTGGACTTGTACAACCACATCCCAGTGAATTCCACCAACTTCAGTCCCGCCTACTTAATGAGAGCCAGACCTGGCAAACTGCTTATCATCTTGGAAATGGGGGTACTGACTCCTGAAAACAACCTCCCAGAGACAGGCTATAATACAGAGCACCAACAGAGGTATTGCCAGGTGCAAGAATGCATTGAGAGAAACCTGACTCCAAGGACAACAGGTCCTCAAGAGAAAGCGATGGGTTTACAAATTCGATGACCAGTGGGAGCATACCTACACTGTGATGCCTTCTCAATTTGACCCACAGAAAGTCTGCTTGATCAGCAAAGATGGGGGTGAAACCTCAGCCACCATCTCCAGAGATCACCTGAAAGGGTGCCCCGAGCAGTTGAAAAGCTAAGAAAAGCCCCTGACAATATCTACACCCAAGCCAGCAAAGGAAGAGATGGTCCCCACTTTACCAGGAGATTTCCCCAAGACTTGGACCCAGATCAATAAAGCTATTGTAGTCCCCGAACTGACCTTTCCTCTGCCAGCAACACAACCGCCTGCAAGGACTCTAAGGGATGAAGAGCTAGAGCCAGAGAATCAGCCCCTCGTTATTGGAGAGCCTGTCGCTCCCATGGTGAGTCAGAGTCAACCTGCTGCCATTCCAGAGCCACTGACACCAGTAAGCAGTGCGCACACTCCACCAGTAGTAGACACTACAGATCCAGCTAGTCCAACAAACACCAGTGCTGTGTAGGTCCACATGTAGTAGTATATCTGTACTGCGTAGGTCTACACGTAGCAACCTAGGCCAAGTCCCAGCCCATTACAGGGATAATTAGCCAGGAAATGTGATAAGACTTGCAATGTAAATATGTTTGTTTTCTTTCATGCAACCACTAAGTGTACCGTGCCTACAGAGACTTTACTGTATGAACTTTTGAGCTTTCTTGGACTTTTTATTAAATTGAAACATGCACCATTAGCCATTTACAAGCCACCATCGTCTTGTAAATATACTTATTCATCAGCCAATGTTGGAAGGACTAATCACCAAAGTGCTGTAATGGGACAAAATGCCGGAATGCCCGCTCTGCCACCAGGAATCACCAGGAAACGAAGAGTTAACTGGGCAGATTTTTCTTTTATTCTACCCTACGCGTTTCAGAGCCTCTATCCGTGCTCCTTCCTCAGATGTTCCCTGAGGAAGGAGCTCGGATAGAGGCTCTTAAACGCGTAGGATAGAATAAAAGAAAAATCTGCCCAGTTAACTCTTCGTTTCCTGATGATTCCTGGTGGCAGCGCGGGCATTCCGGCATTTTGTCCCATTACAGCATTCCTGTTTCCACGGTTATCGTGAAGGTGCGGCCCTGCAGCAGCCATTCTACAAGCCATCTTATAGGCAATTTTACCGGTTGTGGGTGACACAACCGAGCCAGGTGAGCAGTTCCTGATATACACCGTTATAACCCTTTGTAAAAAGGATAAGACCCTATGCGCATTTATCTCACGTTTACAGGTTAATCACCAAAGTGACTGCTTTTCTTCAATTTTTCTTGGTTTTTGTAAAAAACATTTTTTTGAGACTCTGTTCATTAATTACTGTGTTGTCAATGTTATGTGTTTATATGTACGAAAGGTGTTTCCTCAGTCCAGGAGTACTGAATTTAACCAAGTGGGAGTGTAGCGCCCCAGGGTCCGGTTGCCACAATTTTAAGCTTGGAAACAATGAAAGGTACCCACCTCAGGTGACACAGATGCACAACACCTTCCCAACTCCAGGCAAGAAGGGGGAGCTCTACATCCACGTTCAGGGCAGATCCCCTATAAATTATGGTCTGGGGATGGGGTCAGGCAGTTCAGTTCCTAGGAAGACTGTAGAAGACATCCTACAGTCGGGTGCCGTGCCAGGCCTGTCAGAGGAAACTGACTGGCCAGTGTGAGGGACCCATAGGTGAAGGTCTGAGAGAAGTGGAAAAAAGGTGTGGGGAATGGAGCAGAGCCAGCTTGCCCCAGCACAGGACAGACACCGAAGTCCAAGGTTGCAAGGGACTTTATGCCCAGCAGCCAACACCGGAGTTGCTCGTCCACCACAAGGCCAGGAGACACAGCCGCATTAAAGAGAGCTCAGGGAGATGCAGTGAAAAGGAGAGTAACACCAGAAGGGCTCAAGCCACCTGTCACACGGCCAGAACAGACGAGAGAGTAGAAGGTCACAGCACAGCCTCCAGCAGCCAGGGCGCACAGGGAGTAGCACAATAGGGAGTCCTCAGGACTTGCCAGGTGTGGAAAACCTGAACTTGCTTCCAGGCTCCGGACCCCTAACATCACTTGTGAACTGTGTGATGGATGAGCCTGCCTCTGACTACAGTAAAGGTGAAGGAGACTGTTACCCTTGTGTCTGTCAGGAATTCCGTACAATAAGCCATTGCACCCCTGATGAATGTATCATCTCCATAGACTTCATGGTTGCCCTGGGGACTTGCACTTCCCGCGGAGAGCTGAACCATGCTCGCTGCTACTCCCATCATCCCCAGAGGTCTCGACTGCAGCAGCGGCTATACCGGCCGCATCCTACGGGTGGCATCACGACAAACACTTTTATTTTTGCTTTTATTTTATTTTTCTCCATGTTTCAAACTCCCCTTTTTAACTGCTCGCTCGATGAGGGGATCATGGAACGGGTCACGTCACTGTGACAACCCACAGCCCCAGACGACGACGAGAGGGCCCAGTTCCGAGTACCCCACGGTCCCCACCAGGGGCGAGTCAGATCCTTGTTCTGATGTTCCATATGTTGAGATAGTTAAAGTACCACTCCATTGTCTGTTTTATTTCACAGTGGAGCAGTGATTTAACTCTAATTGCCATGTCCCTATACTAATTCTTTGGTGTCTTCTTTTTCCACCTGCGCCGCTTTTGACTGTATCCAGCAGTGCTTCATGGAACAAGCCAGAGATCTTGAATACATCTCTATGAGAGCCTCATTCTGTCTCTCATAATGTTGCATTGAAAAATGATGATGTATCTTCTGACTTGCAGTCAATTATAAGTTATTGGCCCAAGATGGAGCCATGGGACTAAAGCGGTGTTGTTTAAAGGAGAAGATGCAGTAGGATGAGTAACTTTCCAGGGAAAGGACCTTATTATTAAAGAACCACTCTGGGTCATGGAGAGCACAGTGTGACCTGGAGAATCTGGAAAGCGGTGACATCACTGAGAAAAGCAGAAGACCAGCGCTGGACATTAGGGAGAGCGGTGGTAGGTATTAATACACTTACACTACATTACATGCAAAAAAAATAGAGATTTTCAGTGTTTCTTTAATGATCCTTTCAGGGTTATAATGAAGTTTGAGCAACTTAATTTTTGATTTGTGTAATAAAATGTAATTAGTCTATTAAAATTGTTGTTATTAAATTTAAAAATTGTATTAGGAAATAATTTGCTGGAGAGCACCCAAGATTTTGACTGCCTAGGGGCCTCCACGGGGTTTATTCCAGCATTGACAGATGTGTTTAGTAATTGGGCTGAGTTTTTATTTCCAAACCTACAGCTCAGGGAACAATCTTCTACTCAGTGCTATTGTTATCTTTCGTAATGGTGTCATACCTGTTTCAAATAGCATTAGCTACTGGGATTTCTAATAGTATTAACTTGGTTTAAATTTTCAAGTACAGAACGAGAGTCAGAATGTTGAAATCAAGTAGGATCAGATTGGCTCGCAAGTGAATTTTATTTATTGACGGACAGTAGCATGATGGACCTAGTGTTCAATTGGGTTATTATTTATATGGTAAATGGCTATTTACACTATGGTTAGAATTGCAAGAAATTGTAATAGTAGTTACATTGGCAGCTAACAAGTAAAATCCACAAGTTATATCTTATGTTGCCTCTCCAGTCCACTGACCTGAACAGACTGAGATGCAGCGCCACATACACAGTATGAGGACAGGGTGGCGCTGTTCATGGAATTAATAGCGCTATATAAATGAATAAATATTATATTGTATATAACACTTTATTCATCAGTCTGCGCTTACACCAGATGACAATGCTGCAAATAATTTTGCGGAACAGCTGTAAAACCAATCCTCACTGAATCATGTAATATTTTTGGGCTATCCAAGAAAGCTTTAGGAAAAACACAAGAATAGATTGAAATCAATTGAAAGGAGTAACTTATTGATACCTAAAGCTAGAGATTATATGAAACGTGTTCCTTTTGTCTCTGTGTACTGTGAAGAGAGTGATGCTGTAGCCCAGATTATAAGGAAACATTGGAGTACATTGTCCAATGGTTTACCTGAAATTTCGGAATTTGCGAACCCCCTCTCTTTTCTTATAAGCGAAACAAAAATTTGAAAGATCAACTATTACATGCGGATGTTGGTTCTTTTAAAAAACAAAAACAAAGTTCTCTGACTGGAATTGTAAGAAAGGGCTGTTTTCCATGCTTAAACTGCATTATATGTAAAGCCATGATAAAGGGCACTGAGTTACTAATAGATATGCAGAAAAAATGTACAAGATCACTTATTTTTTAACATGTGATTCTGATTTTATTATCTACATGCTCATTTGTCCGTGTGGTTTGAGGTACATGGGGGAAACCACTTGTGACTTCAAGACCCGGTTCAGTCAACACAAGTATTCTGTTCGCAAGAAGAGTTTGGATCTCGCCGTACCCAAACACTGTGTAGAACTTGGCCACCAGGACACGGACTTGAAATTTATGATCATTGATCATGTTCCCCCTTTGAGACGTGGTGGTAATAGAACTGCGATTTTAAAAAGAAAAGAACTTCTGTGGATCCATGCATTGAAAACATTGAGACCAGGGGGCTCAATGTAGAGTTCAAATTGCATGGCATAACTTAAATTGGTAATATAATATCAGAGATTCTGTTTTTTCATGTTCTCATTTTATATATGTGCATAATGTCTATTTATATTAATTAATTTTTTTGTTTTTTTGTCGTTTATTTTTTAGGTGATTGATGTTGCTGAAAACCCATAATCACTATATCAAGGTGTCTGTGTTCCCGAATAAACAGTGCTATTTTTGAAAAAAATAAAATCATTTTTTATATTGCAAAAGTGCGTTTGACTAATGAAAATGATTTCTTTGGGGCACCAGCTTAATGGAGAATGTGTTTTGTATGGTGGGTTTCTGTTAAGTGGGTCTTTGGTTATTTGGAACCTCAGCGTAATGACTGGGTTTCCTTTTTTCCATGACACACAGCCATTCCATTATTGTTCTGCAAAGGGCAATGTGGATTAGGTTTACAGATCACTTTTGGTATGGAAGTAGTCTGGTGTCCCACTTAGCTTATTATTAAAGAGGTGTATGCCTATAATTCACTATAATAAGAGGAAATCGCACTTATAACAATATATTGGCAAAACAGATCGCCAGCCAGTAATTAAAATGGCGTCGGCTGATCTTTGGATCTGTGCGCATGCGCGATGACACTGCGGCGTCATGAAGTTATGCCGCAAACGGGGCATGCGCAATTAGACCCGGAAGACGCCAGGAACACGGGGCACACATGATATTAAGTAAAGGGGTAAGCATAATTCAATCGCTTATGTATTGATTGAGTTTGTTCACTTTTTAATAACTTACAGGTGTAACCAATCGGTGAATTGGCATTAATTAAGGCGTTTTATATCACCAGGAACACTGTACCTGGTAAATGTTAGCACTATAAGTTGCACTTTATCCGGCTGGATACATAACATATGGCGAAGCCCACCTGAGTCAGCTGTTTATTTGAAAAACCCGGCGGGAAGGCGTTCTACAGAGAAAACCGGATTAAACCGGATTCTACCAGATTGTACTGGTCCGGTGCAATCCGGCACCCCATAACATGGGACTCTATGGTGCCGGATTGCACCTGACCTGCGCAATCCCGTTTGAACTCCGGGACTTATATCAGCAATAGGACCTTGCCGGAAAGGTTAAAATAGATATTTTTGTGTTTTGGACACTTTCTTTTACTTAAAGAAAGTGTCCAAAACATAAAAATGTCTATTTGAACCTTTGAGGCAAGGACCTCTTGCTGATAGGACCTGTGGTGACGTCATGTTATAGCGGAAACTCCGGTCATGTGACCGGAGTTCCCGCGATAACTGACGTCACCACAGGTCCTATCAGCAACAGGACCTTGCCGGAGCCATCGGTGGACTGCGGACAGGTGAGCATACATTTTTTTTAATTTTTAACACTTTATTTTACTTAATAGCTGTTTATATTGGCTGAAAATGCGGCAGATGTGGTTTTCTGACCGCATCTGCCACATTTTCGAACCAAAATAGAACAGCTTCTAGAACTGCCGAATTTGAACCAAATTGTTCGAATTCGGCGAATGACTCGAACACTGCCAAAAATAACTCGAATTTGAGATTGGCGAACAATTCGAGTAGTACATCACTCATCTCTAGTAGTAACACAATTTATCAAGCACCCATTTTATGGCCCAGAATTCTTTCTCCACTATAGAATAATTCTTCTCAGAGGCTGATAGTTTCCTACTCAGGTAAAGAATGAAATGTTCTTTTCTGTTTATCTCTCGAGACAGTACTGCTCCCGGCCCAACATCTGAGGCATCCGTCTGGATCACAAATTCTTTATTGAAGTTGGGTGTCACCAAGACTGACTGTTTACACAGAGCTACCTTCAATTCTTGAAATGTAGTCTCCGCCTCTGAAGTCCACTTGGCCATGCAGACTTTGTACCTTTAAGCAGGTTAGTCAATGTTGCAGCCGTCATGGCATAGTTAAGGATAAACCTTCTGTAGCATCGTACAATACCTAGAAAGGCCCTAACTTGCTTCTTTGAGAGAGGGCTATGCCTGTTTTGTATAACATTCACCTTGTTATTCTGGTGTTTAATATTGCTCCTACCTATGACATAACCCAGGTACTTGGCTTTTCTTTCCCCATGGCACACTGCTTTGGATTTATAGTAAACCCTGCAGTCCTCAGTATATTGAATACCGCCTGGAACTTTCCCAGATGAATTCCCCAATCTGACTGAAGATCACAATTTAGTCCAGGTATGCCCCTCTTATTGGGTGTCAGAATCCTTTCCATGGCCCTATGGAAAGTAGCTGGTGCTCCCTGGAGTACAAATGGCATCCTGGTGTACTGGAAACACCCATCAGGCGTAGAGAAAGCTGTCTTTTCCTTAGCTTATTTTGACATAGGAATTTGCCAATATCCTTTTGTTAGACCTAAGGTGGTTATATATCATGTCAGCTCCAGCCATTAGATCAGCTCATCTACACGGGGCATAGTATATGCATCAAATTTTGAAACCTCATTCAGCTTTCGATAGTTGTTTATAATCTCCATTCTCAATCTGGTTTTGACACAGGGATGATCAAACTGGATCAGCAACTTGGGGATTCCTGAATGACGCCTAGATTTAGCATTCGGTAAATGTCTTTTGAGATCACCTCCGTCGAGCTTTGGGAATTAGGTAAGGCTTCACCTTCACCCGCACCTGAGGGTCTGTCAACACCTCGTGTTCCATGACTTGTGTACACCTTCGTAATTCTGAGATCAGGTCTCTGTTCTGTTGAAGTAATTCCTGACACTGTTGTTTATGGGTCTTTGACAATGTCTCCATGACTATGACATCTTCAATGTCTCTTCAGACATGCAGATTCTATGGGCTCCATGTATTGCCACGTCTAAATTAGGTTGATGGGGTAGACTTGGTTGGCTTCTGTCTTCCAGGTTTATGAACCATGTAGTTCACCTCTACAAGTTTCCCAACCACTTCATAGGGCCCCTGTCATTTCACCATAAACTTACTTTCCACTGTAAAAATCAACACCGGCACCCTGTCTTTGGGGATGAAGTGCCTCACTCTGGCTGACAGGCTGTAGACTCTTGCTTGTGCATCTTCTTACCTTTGCGACTCTCTCCTGCATCTGGGCAATGTGCCTGATGACACTTCGGTTGGGTGTCACTACTGCTGCCAAGTCTCCTTTGCTTTATCAAGGAGTCTATGAGAACATCTGCTATACAGGAGTTCAATGGTAGAAAAGCCGGTAGAGGCTTGTGGGACCTCTCTAATAGAGAAGAGCAGATATGGGTGCAGACAATCCCTGACCTGGCCATTATTTTTTAGGACCTTCTTCAGCATAGCCTTTAAGGTTATATTTACCCTTTAGACCAAACCATCTGTGTGCGGCTGTTACACTGACGTCTTCAACGTGAGAAATTTGCATGGCCGTACACAATTCTCACATCACCTTCCTTGTGAAGAGGGTCCCTTGGTCCATCAGGATTCCTTCTGGTAGATCAGTTCAGGCAAAGATGTGGACCAGCTCATGGGCAATACTTTTCACGGAGGAGTTTCTTGGAGGAGCTGCTTTCGGGTAATGGGTAGCATAGTCCAGCATGACTAATATATATTAGTGGCAAAGGGCTGACTTGACAAGGGGACCTATCAAGTCCATATCTATTTGCTCAAAGAAAACGTCAATGATTCAATGATTGGGAGTGGGATTAGGAGACTACAGAAGCAGGAAACTGGAGCAATTAAGATAAGATAAGATAAGATAAACTTTATTGATCCCGGAGGAAATTACAGTATTACAGCAGCAGAACAAAGATCAAGAACATTTCACACTTTACAAAATAAAATAACTGGCAGGTGAGACAGGACCTACAATAGTTTACAATTTATTTATAACATCCAGGCATGTAAAACCTCATAAATATCCAGTCCTCAGTTTTGTCTACAGCCAAATGAGCCCCCAGGATATATGAATGTGACATCCTTTGATTATAGGGCCCTTTTACCACTAACTTCTCAATTCCCTCTCCTTTCTTATTAACCTGGGATAGCAAGTCCCTATTTAATGGAAAGTGTGTGGCCTTTGTGCCAGGTCATGATTTTTCAGCTACCTCATTTAAGAAATCTATATCTGCAAATGGCTATTTACGATTTGGGTCCCTAATTTGGGCAGGACCAAAATTTCCCTCGGTCACTTGTAGTTCAGGGATGCCAGCATCGGGGGTTACTACATCTTCTTCATAACCTTGAAGTAAATAAAAATAAAAACAATGAAAACAGCACAAAGTTCCGGGTTATTATACAACAAGTCCTTGACCATGCCCAGGTCATGCGACTCCATACCCCAGATTGTCTCTATAACCACTTGGGCCACAGGATAGTCTTTAGCATCTCTGTGGATGCAAAAGACACCAACCTTCTTTTGTTCCCAAGGATCAATTGGAGCGGGAATGTGACCCTCACCAGGATCACCAAACTCCCTGAGTCCAGTAAACCAGTTACTTGCTCCCTGTTTACTTTTACGGAACACTCATAAGGGCCTTCTGTAGATGAACAGTTCACACTGAAGGCAGGATATGCAAAGTAAGAACTGCTGACCCAGGCTACAATCCATCCTTTTGTTGGTCATGGGACAATGGGCTGCTATATGACCTGGACCGCAACATCTCCAACAAATTATCTCTATTTTTGGGGCCTTCCACACTACATCTTTCACTCCTTTCAACCTTGGGCGCCCCGCACCCTTTTGGGAACCCCAATATGGAGAAGGTAAATTTGTGGCATCTCAACAATTCCTCCTCCCCTTGGTACCTTTCACCCAGGCCAACCAGATCATCAACATTCTGGGTATCTCTTTGGGCAATCTATGTCTGTACCAACTTTGGCAGGGAGTATACAAATTGGTCTAACACAATTAGTTCGACCATCTCCACTGCGGTTGAGGACTATAGCCGCAGCCATTTTTGAACCAAGTGCAATAAATTAAATATCTGGGAACAAGCTGGTTTGTCACGCTGGTATGCCCAGTTGTGGACCCATCTTACCCAAGTTTGCCAAAATTTCAATCTTTAATTTTTCATATTCTTAAGAGTCCTGGTGGTTAAATAATTATAGGTCTTCTGTGGCTCTCCTGTCAAGTATGGCTCCAGTGTCTCAGTTCACTCTTTCTGGCAAGTCTTTCAAACACAGTTAGGATGGCGTCTATGTTATCACCAAATGTCATTTTCTGCATAGCTCTTCAAACCGCTTTCTGGACATTCGCATCACCATCTCATCTTGGAGTCTGCACTGCCATGCCACACACATGTTGCTTGATTAACTGCTCCCTTTTGTCTGGCTTTGCTTCCAGGTTTGCGGCCGCTTTCATCTGGGACGTGCCACACTATTATAACAGTCACAAATGTTATCTGGAACACTGCCTGCTCTCTAGCACTAAATATGATGGGGTTACACACTCATCTTGCAGGTAATGGCAACAACAAAAATGAATTCCAACTTAAAACAGTTTATGGGTTTATGCAGGTATTCATAAACCACTCCAAAAAGGAAAATCATAAAGCTGGCTTTTCCTCGGCAAAAACGTATAAACAAAGATATGTACAGTCTGTTATTAACCAACAAACTAAAAAAGATTGCGACACAAGATCCGTTTTATATGCAAAGTGAAAAATTCTTTAATTATGATCAGGTTCAGTACATGTGTTCTGTCAATATCAGAAATATTTGCATGTATAGGGGTGGAAAGTAAGCTATACATAGGCAGATATGGATATATATAGTTTACTGTCCAACCCTATACATGCAAATTTTTCTGATATTGACTGAACACGTTGTACTGAACCTGATCATAATTAAAGAACTTTTCACTTTGCATATAAAACGGATCTTGTGTCGCAATCTTTTTTTCGTTTAATGGTTAACCTTGTGTGTGACTGATCCATTATGATAAACAGTCTGATATGTACCACATACATGAGGTACCCATTATTTAAGTATACACCCAGAGGGTGGTGGTGAAATTTTACTATGATGTGGCAAACAAACGTATGGTATTTTGTAAACAGTCTGTTATTAGCAGGTTTATCTGCTCAGGAAACACATTTCACTTTCTCATAGAAGTCCCACTGCAGGTATATCAAACCTCCACACACACAGACAGTGTGTAGCAAAAAAACCTTCATTTTAACCACATGTTCAATTTCCAGGCTGGGAGCATAAGAGCAACCAGACCCACCCTAAACACGTAACTTAACTTCAATGTACTAGGACCACAGTCGGGCTTACATCACAGAGGATAAACTCACAGGGAACAGGGAAAGGAATGAGCTCACCCCTCCTTCTCAGAAGATCCAGTCAGGTGATGCAGCTGACGGCCGGCCACCGCCCGAGTCAAGGAATATAATGAAGATATGCTGGCACCTTCATCCGATGTAAAGTTTTACTTTATTATGTAACTCACAACATTAAAATAAAAGCATCTTGGTGGCTGAACATGCCCCGTCAGACGCGTTTCGATAAAAATCTTTATCAATGACAAAAATGTCATTGATAAAGATTTTTATCGAAACGCGTCAGACGGGGCATGTTCAGCCACCAAGATGCTTTTATTTTAATGTTGTGAGTTACATAATAAAGTAAAACTTTACATCGGATGAAGGTGCCAGCATATCTTCATTATTTTCCATCACAGAGGATAGCCACCTCTGTGCTACATACCTCTCATCGATCACATATCCTGCTGCCCTCTTAGAATATATATATATATGATAGATAGATAGATAGATAGATAGATAGATAGAGATAGATAGATAGATAGATAGATAGATAGATAGATAGATAGATAGATAGATATTGCACACAGTACAGGACGCATACATATTTTACACATATCTTACACATACATATAGACAGCACATAATATACTATAGATAACATACACACACACACACACACCACATCCTGCTCACCTATGGGGAAGCATGTTATCCTCCTGTGGCTCCTGAAAAGCAGTGCAAATTTCCCTGAAGGGTGCCTGTAAGTCATGCCTTCCTCCTCCTCTCTCTGGTGAAGACTCGGGAAAACAGGAAACAGAGCACAGAGGGAGGGGGTACACCACGTGCAATCCTCTTTTTGGAGTCAGATCAGAGTGGGAGAATCAAATAAAGGTGGGTTTTGCCATTCCCCTATGGTGCCCCCTCTAGTGCCTGCTTGCAAGTGTCCGTTGCAGCAGAACAGGTTGCTCATAGCTTAGGTGACCATGCTCATAGGACTGACTATATATACATGCATTGCTGAGATGGCTGCCAATCAGTTACAGGGGACAGGGTTACAGCTATCTCTCACAATGCTCTGAATGGTGACTGAAACTGCGTCGGCTGTGTCCCTGACTCGTCCCGGTGGGGACCGTGAGGTACTTGGAACTAGGCCCTCCTGATGTCGTCGGGGCTGTGGGATATCACGGTGGCGTGACCTTGTGACCCGTGATCCCCTCATCGGGTGATCAGTTAAAAAGGGGAAGTTGAAAAACGGATGAAAAGAAAAAAAAAATGAAATTAAATAAAAGTTTGTGTCGTGAAGCCACTCGTGTAATGCGGCCGGTATATCTGCTGCTGCAGTCGGGACCTCTGAGGATGATAGGAGTAGCAGCGGTGATGGTTTAGCTCTCCACAGGAAGAGCAGGTTCCCAGCGCAACCGAATAGTCTGTGAAGGTGATAGGGGAGATGGGAGGCTAGCGGGACTCTTTTAGTCTACCTCTCCTCAGGTCCATAATAAACAGTCTCACACAAAGCTGAGTTTCAACCTGGTTTACTTGGCTTTTCTTGACAGGTGTTCAAGTTACAGGCCAGTACATTGGCAACTCTGGTAGTCACTTAGCAGCTGGGATGGCTCATCCAGGTCACTCCATTTTATGTTCATTTCAATAAGTCTCTCTTCTTTTCACTTCCGCATGCAAAGCTCCGATCTAGCGGCCACGGGCCTTCGTTGAGCCACCTGCCTGTTTCCCTGGCCCTAGTACGACAGCTTTCTCTTTGCTGCGCTGGGGGTTGGGTCACGGGACATAAAGACCCCGCGACCAGTCGGTTTTGTGGTTGGAGTGTGGAGCGTCCTTGCCGACACCTTGGTTCCTGTTCTGTCCTTCAGCTTCCCAGTTAATTCGGGCGCACGGGTGGATTGCTCAATACCTGACCTCTAGGACTCCTTCTGTCTCTCTACGGTCTGTAGCCCAGGACCAGGGATAAGCCTCATGATGGTATAGGCTGCTGGGTCCGTGTCCTCACAGTCTCATGTTCTCCTCTGTCTCCCTGCTTTTGGTGTTCCTCTGACTGATTGATGGACTTACTCCTCGACTACTGCTCTCCTCCTGATTAACTATTACACACTGCTCCTGACTTTCTGTGGTGATTTCTATTTATCTCCTCCATTCTGACCGTTTCCTGTACTAAGGCTGGGGTCACAGTACCATTTTTCACATGCGTTTTTGGAGACCTGCGTTTTTAAAAACGCATGTAAAAAACGCACCCATAGGCCCCCATGTTAAAAAACGCATGCCCTAATAGCCAAAAAGCATGTGTGACAGTCCCATGCGTTTTTGGAGCTTTTCCAAAAACGCATGCGTTTTTTAATATGGGGCCTTATGGGAAACGCATGCAAAAACGCATGTACAATTAGTGCCATTCAAAAACGCATGCGTTTCCCATAGGAGCTCATGTTAAAAAAACGCATGCGTTTTAGAAAACGCATGCGTTTTTTTAACATGGGCTCCTATGGGAAACGCATGCGTTTTTGAATGGCACTAAACGGTACTAATTGTACATGCGTTTTTGAATGGCACTAAATGGTGCTAATTGTACATGCGTTTTTGCATGCGTTTCCAATAGGGGCCCATGTTATAAAAACGCACCAAATCATACTAAAAGCACTATTTTTGGGTGCAGATTCCAAAACGCAGCCAAAAACGCAGGGAGCCATCAGACACCTTAAAAAACTCATGATGACATGAAAAACGCATGTAAAAAGCATGCGTTTTTAAAAGGCACTAAAAAAACGCATGTCAACTGTGACCACAGCCTAACTCTCCACCCTCCACCTGTCTACTCCCGCTGTCCCATAGCTGCGCATAGAGTCCCTTGCTCCGGGTGTGTTGGGTGCGTTTGTGACACTGGACTTACCGATCCCGGTTGCTGCAATGTCTAGTGGCAACCGGACTGCAGGGGCGCCCCATCCCTATGGCTGGGGTCACAGTACCATTTTTCACATGCGTTTTTGGAGACCTGCGTTTTCAAAAACGCATGTAAAAAACGCACCCATAGGCCCCCATGTTAAAAAACGCATGCCCTAATAGCCAAAAAGCATGTGTGACTGTCCCATGCGTTTTTGGAGCATATCCAAAAACGCATGCGTTTCTGTAGAAAACGCATGCGTTTTTGTAGAAAACGCATGCGTTTTTATAACATGGGTTCCTATGGAAAACGCATGCAAAAACGCATGTACAGTTAGTACCTTTTAGTGCCATTCAAAACGCATGCGTTTCCCATAGGAGCCCATGTTAACAAAAACGCATGCGTTTCCGGAAACGCATGCGTTTTTGTTAACATGGGCTCCTATGGGAAACGCATGCGTTTTTGAATGGCACTAAAAGGTACTAACTGTACATGCGTTTTTGCATGTGTTTTCCATAGGAACCCATGTTATAAAAACGCATGCGTTTTCTACAAAAACGCATGCGTTTTTCAAAACGCTCAAAAAAATACTACAAGCACTATTTTTAGGTGCAGATTCAAAAACGCACCCAAAAACGCAGGGAGCCATCACACACCTTACAAAACTCATGCTGACATGAAAGAAAGCATGAGTTTTGTTAAATCACTTAAAAAAACGCATGGCAACTGTGACCACAGCCTATGACTGAAACACAAAACTGCATGGAAAAATGAAAAATCCCATCTTGCTGGCAGCAGGGCTCTTAGTGGGGCAGCCGCATGTAATCACAACACTATTAACCATCAGAATTACTCCTTATTCGCAGGTCAATAGCATTTTGTTCATGACAGTTTCCCTTTCAAAGCCTCTTCCAAATAAACCTTTATAACTTCTTCATAGTTCTAATTCTGTTTAAGGCTGTGGTCACAGTTGCCATGCGTTTTTTTAAGTGATTTAACAAAACTCATGCATTTTTTCATGTCAGCATGAGTTTTGTAAGGTGTGTGATGGCTCCCTGCGTTTTTGGCTGCGTTTTTGAATCTGCACATAAAAATAGTGCTTGTAGTATTTTTTTGAGCGTTTTGAAAAACGCATGCGTTTTCTACAAAAACGCATGCGTTTTTGTATATGCTCCAAAAACGCATGGGACAGTCACTCATGCTTTTTGGCTATTAGGGCATGCGTTTTTTAACATGGGGGCCTATGGGTGCGTTTTTTACATGCGTTTTTGAAAACGCAGGTCTCCAAAAATGCATGTGAAAAATGGTACTGTGACCCCAGCCTAAAGCTTATGTACTTACATATCATTTTTCTTCTGATTTCGATCTGCAGAATTTCTGATGATTCTTGCACCAACACATCATGACTGCTCTCCTCCAGTACTTAAGAATCTAAAGACTTTCAATGAATCTTCAAAACTTGTAAGTCGTTAGCCACTTCTAAGGTGGCTCAAAAAGGCCTGTCTACTCCTTCTCTTTAATAACACTAACATTTCTTCTATCTAATCTATTCCTCTTGGGAGACTTGCTCACAAACCATTGCTAACCTTTAGTACAAGTAACACCTATTAATGATTCTTTTACTCATTAGACCTGGCATTTTCTTTCACACTAAAACCAGAAACTGATCTTGAATTTTTCTAAATATTCTAAATGAAGGTCTTCTATTTTGCCATCAGACTTAGGCTGGGGTCACACTTGACATGCGTTTTTGTAGTGCCTTTTAAAAACTCATGCGTTTTTACATGCGTTTTTACATGTCCGCATGCGTTTTTTAAGGTGTGTGATGGCACCCTGCGTTTTTGGCTGCGTTTTTAAATTCGCACCAAAAAATAGTGCATGCACTATTTTTTGGTACGTTTTGAAAAACGCATGCGTTTTTGTAGAAAACGCATGCGTTTTTTAACATGGGCCCCTATGGAAAACGCATGCAAGAACGCATGGTACATTAGTACCATCCAAAAACGCATGCGTTTTTTTAACATGGGCCCCTATGGAAAACGCATGCGTTTTTGGATGGTACTAATGTACCATGCGTTTTTGCATGCGTTTCCCATAGGGCCCCATATTAAAAAACACATGCGTTTTTGGAAATGCACCAAAAACGCATGGTACTGTCACACATGCGTTTTTGCTATTAGGGCATGCATTTTTTAACATGGGGGCCTATGGGTGTGTTTTTTACATGCGTTTTTGAAAACGCAGGTCTCCAAAAAGGCTTGTAAAAAACACAAGTGTGACCCTAGCCTAACACATTATTTCTTATCTTTTCTGTTTTGCCAGTCTCTACAAATCACAGTTTATTAACTGGCTTAGTTTCCCTAAAGAATTGGATTTGTACCAAGCTAATATATGCTTCTATTCTTCGGCTACTTTCACATCTACGGTATTTTCAGTTTAGGTTTTTCAGTCAAAACATAATTTTTCTGCTTCAGGTTTTTGTTTCAACTATGTTTTTATTGAACTTTTTCATTATAAATCAACATATGACATTCATAACAGAGGGAAAGGGATATTCAGCCGTAAAATGTTACAACGTGAGCATGGGTTTAGAAAAAAAAAAATATATAAAGGGAGAGTGAAAGGATCTAGTCATATGTAGGGAGGCAAAGGTTATGGTAAGGTGCCAGACTTTTTAACAGTAAGCAAGATGTTGGTTCATAAATCTTAAGGAATATCAGCATAGTCCCACAAGCGGTAAACTATGTCACAAATGAAAATCATCTCGGAAAATTATCCAATAGCTCCAGATTTTGTTGAATTTGTCCATAGTATTGTGTCAATTAGCAGTCATCTTTTCCATAATCTAGACATCATTTATTTGTGTGTATAAATCAGGCAGGGTAGGAACCGCCATTTTCTTCCAGAACAATGAGATCAGGCATTTGGCAGCTGTTAGGAGGTACAGTAATAGTTTAGTCTTTGGTTTATCCAACCCTAGTGGTAGTAAATTCAACAAGTGTGCCAGGGGGTACAGAGGGACAGTGACACCCATGACTTCTCAACCTCCCTCCAAAAACTAATTATTGCTGGGCAAGTCCAGAAGATGTGGTACAGGGATGCTCCAACGGCGTCACATCTCCAGCAAACATTAGGGATTGACTAATTAATTAAATAAAGCAATTCAGGGGTGTGGTACCATGTCATTAATATCTTGAGCTGATTTTCCTTATAAAGGGTATTGATTAAGGTTTTAAAGGCACGAGACTATATCACTTTCCACTTTTGGCATGGTAACGTACAACCCAACCATCTCTCCCATCTCTGCATGTATGTGTGTTGTAAGGGATTCAAGGGTTCCGGGTCGTGTAGGATGGAATAAATGTCTGAGATAAGGACTCTGGTCGAGGTGCCTCTGTCACACAGTTGCTCAAATCTAGAAGGGGTGAGAGACTCAGGTTGGCCCAATTCATCTCGAAACTAATAGATCATTTGTTGATATGAGTATAACAAGTTCCATGGTAACTTAGATTTATCTGCTAAATGTACAAAAGATCTAAATTTTCTAGTCAGGGGAGCCACCAAATCTCTGAAGCAGAAAAGTCCCGCCTCTGCCCAGATGCAAATCACTCCAGCGCTCATAAGATTTGAAATGTGTGGATTATAGAGAAAGGAAGTCAGAAAGGATGCCAGATCTCTCTAGTAAAGGTCATAGGGCCTAAGAGAATAGTGGAAGATATATCATTTGGAGGACCCCACACCAGGGAGCTCGGGTGGTATGGAGAAAGCCACAATTTCTCCACTTCTGTCCATTTATTGTAGGCTAAGAGTGTTATTCATGAGTGTTATTTATGAGGGAATGTGGCGCAATGTCACCATGTTTCCAAAGATGTTTTTAATTCTACTATGTGAATGGTGAGGGTGGGAGTAAAAGGTGTATTGTAGGGCTGTAGGGTTATCCACCCTCCATAAATCATGAAGGCCATGTTTATGGATTAATTTGCAAAACTGCATCGAGTCACTTGAACTTCTATGGAGTATGGCAGAGGTAGGTTGTAAGAGGAGTCTGTCCATGGAGTCAGAAAAAGCCAGATTAAAGTCACCCACGATGATTTGCGCACAGTCATGTCTGGGGTTAAGGCATGTCAGGACAGAGGTTAGGAACTTGATCTGCCCGGCATTTGGAGAATTTATATTACATACTAGCTGTAGTACCCAGCTACGCCCGGGTTAATAAATAACTGATGTTAGCTATAACAAAATAGAATTTGAATATGTCATATTAACCCCTTTACGACTAATGACGAGTATACTCGTCATGAAAAGATGTCAGTTCCCGCATCATGACGAGTATACTCGTCATGGCTTTGAACTGTCACTGCTTCTAAACGAACAGTGACAGTTCAATTCTAAAAGCTGTCAGTGACAGCCAAGGGTTAGGGGAAGATCTGTGGGGACCTTTTTTAGTGGTCCCCACACTCAGAGCGATGTGATCGGTCAGTCAATCTGACCGACCGATCACATCAAGATCGCGCAGGGAAATGCTGAATATCAGTGTTTCCCTGTGCGATCGCTGCAGGAGCCGGGCTGTCAGCTGTGCCCGACTCCTGCACACATCCCCTGCTCTCCTGACCCCACTCCTGGGTCTCCTTCCTCCTCCCTCCACTCCCCTGTCGTCCTCTCACTTCCTCCTCCTGCCGCTCTCCTGTTCATCCGGTCCCCGCTCTCCTGCCCCCACTCCTGGGTCTCCTTCCTCCTCCCTACTCCCTCCACTCCCCTGTCGTCCTCTCACCTCCTCCTCCTGCCACTCTCCTGTGCCCGCTCTCCTCCGGTCCCTTCTGTGCTGCTCCTCCAGTCCCCGCTCTCCTGCTGTGCTGCTCCTCCTGTCCCCGCTCTCCTGCGCCCGTTCTCCTCCGGTCCCGATCTCCTGCTGTGTTGCTCCTCCGGTCCCCGCTCTCCTGCTGTGCGGCTCCTCCGGTCCCCGCTCTCCTGCGCCCGTTCTCCTCCGGTCCCGCTCAACTGCTGTGTTGCTCCTCCGGTCCCCGCTCTCCTGCTCCTCAGGTGCCCTGCTCCTCTGAGCCTCATCCCCTGCATGCAGGAGATGAGGCTTAGAGGAGCAATCTGACAGCCAGGGGCAGCGATCACTATGTGGTCGCTGTCCCTGTGTCGCCCCCTAAGTGCATTTAGAGTCTGGGGAGAGGGAGTGCAGGGTCACTCCCCTCTCCCCATGGTGATCGGCCCATTATAATGTAATTGGGATGAGCCGATCACCATGGTTAACCAGAGGTTGCCATGACAACCTGAGGTTGTCATGGCAACCTGAGGTTACCATGGCGACATCTAGTAACCTGAACCAAGCCTCAGAGATAATGTGATCTCTGGGACTTGGGTCAGGTTACTAGATGTCACCATGGCAACCTAAGGGCCCCGTCACACGGGGCGATATCACCGCCCATAACAGAGGTGACGTGTGGGCGTGGCCTATCGGCGGCGTCATCGCCCCTACGTCGCCTCATGTAAAGGGACGATGTCGCCGGTGCCGGGAGATCGCCTGGTTTCAGAGCAGTGCTCTGAAACCAGGCGACCATCATGGGGCAATGTGCACACATCGCCCCATGTAACCGGGCGCCGGCGACCTGTCAGGCGATGGGAGTCATAGGCTCCCATTGTCCTGCATCGCCGCTGGGGTTTCCAGACACCCCGGCGGCGATGCCGCCTCACAGATCGCCGACGCGGCGCTGGAGGAGTCGCCCAGTCTAAACGGGGGATGGCGACGCTGACGAGGGCGGCAAGAGCGTGAGGGTCCCCGCCATTCGCCGCCGACATCCCCAGCCCCGTCGCTCCGTGTGATGGGGCCCTAAGGTTGTCATAGCAAGCTGAGGTTGCTATGGCGACATCTGGTAACCTGACTGCTGTACTGTATGGCAGATCATTGCCCTACAGTGCAGCATCAGTGTGACCCCCCCCAGAGACTGCAGCTAAAGGACCCTTAATCCTTTGCTGCAGTCTCTGGAGGCGACTGACCGTCGTGGGACTATCGTTGTGGACTACGTCGGAGGGCATGGGGGGGGTAATAAAGATGGAGTCAAAATATGTGTTTGTGTTTTTTCTTATAATAAAATTATTTTTTTCACGGTGTGTTATTTATCATTGACTTAGAGGTTCCTAATGGCCGGGTCTAACATTGGCCCGACATTGCGAACCTCGGGCTTAGTGCCAGCTGCCAATACAAAGCTGGCATTAACCCCGTTATTACCCAGTTTGCCACCAGCACCAGGGCAACTGGAAGAGTCTGGGTACAGCGCCAGGAAATGGCGCTTCTAATGATTGCACCATTTTCTGGGGTGGCTGCAGGCTGCAATTCGCAGCATGGGGGGCACAGAACGCTTGGGCCTTTCCATGCTGAGGATTCCAGCCCCCAGCTGCCTAGTTGTACCTGGCTGAGCCAAAAATATGGCGGAGCCCCACGTCATTTTTTTTTTCTAGAATTAGTTCTAGAAATAAAAAAAAATGGGCTTCGCTGTATTTTTGGTTGCAGCCAGGTATAACAAGGCAGATGGGGGTTGCTGGCAGTCTGTAGCTGCCAAGTTGTACCTGGCTGGACCAAAAATATGGCGGAGCCCTACGCCATTTTTTTTTTCTAGAATTAGTTCTAGAAATAGAAAAAAATGTGCTTTGCTGTATTTTTGGTTGCAGCCAGGTACAACGAGGCAGCTGGGGGTTGCTGGCAGTCTGTAGCTGCCAAGTTGTACCTGGCTGGACCAAAAATATGGCGGAGCCCTACGTCATTTTTTTTTTCTAGAATTAGTTCTAGAAATAAAAAAAAATGGGCTTCGCTGTATTTTTTGTAGTCAGCCATGTACAACTTGGCAGCTGGCTGACTGGAATCCTCAGCGTGGAGAGACCCAAATGTTGTGGGTCCCCCGCGCTGCAAATTTCAACCCACAGCCACCCAAGAAAATAGCGCATTCATTAGAGGCGGCATTTTCTGGTGCTGTACCCCAACTCTACCAGTTGCCCTTGTGCTGGTGGCACACGGGTTCTCCATATGCGACATGGTGTCCACTAACAATTTCAATAGAAAATTAGCTACAATTGTTAGCGGAAACCATGTCGGGTATGGAGAGACCCTCCCTGTGTGCCTGAACATTGGAGCTCCCCCACAAGTGACCCCATTTTGGAAACTAGACCCCCGAAGGAACGTATCTAGATGCATAGTGAGCACTTTGAACCCCCAGATGCTTCACAAATTCATCCATAAATATGAAAAGGCACTTTTTTTTCCACAAAAAAGTTTCTTTTTTCATTTTTACGGATCAATTATTGAAGCACCTGGGGGTTCAAAGTGCTCACTATGCATCTAGATACGTTCCTTTGGGGGTCTAGTTTCCAAAATGGGGTGACTTGTGGGGGAGCTCCAATGTTTAGGCACATAGGGGCTCTTTATATCCTACAAGGTGTCCGCTAACAATTCCAATTGTTAGTGGACACCATGTTGCGTTTGGAGGGTCCCTGTGTGTCTCCACATTGGACCTCCCCCACAAGTCACCCCATTTTGGAAACTAGACCCCCAAAGGAACGTATCTAGATGCATAGTGAGCACTTTGAACCCCAGGTGCTTCACAAATTGATCCGTAAAAATGAAAAAAGAAACTTTTTGTGGAAAAAAAGTGCTTTTTCATTTTTATGGATGAATTTGTGAAGCATCTGGGGGTTCAAAGTGCTCACTATGCATCTAGATACGTTCCTTAGGGGTCTAGTTTCCAAAATGGGGTCACTTGTGGGGGAGTTCCAATGTGGAGACACACCGGGACCCTCCAAACGCGACATGGTGTCCGCTAACAATTTGAATGGAAAATTAGCTCAATTTGTTAGCGGACACCATGTCGCGTTTGGAGGGTCCCTGTGTGTCTCCAAATTGGAGCTCCCCCACAAGTGACCCTATTTTGGAAACTAGACCCCCAAAGGAACGTATCTAGATGCATAGTGAGCACTTTGAACCCCCAGATGCTTCATAAATTCATCTGTAAAAATGAAAAAGCACTTTTTTTTTCCACAAATAATTTCTTTTTTCATTATTACGGATCAATTTGTGAAGCATCTGGGGGTTCAAAGTGCTCACTATGCATCTAGATATAATCCTTTGGGGGTCTAGTTTCCAAAATGAGGTCACTTGTGTTGGAGCTCCAATGTGGAGACACACAGTGACCCTCCCAACGCGACATGGTATCCGCTAACAATTTAAGCTCATTTTCCATTCAAATTGTTAGCGGACACCATGTCGCGATGGGAGGGTCCCCGTGTGTCTCCACATTGGAGCTCCTCCACAAATGACCCCATTTTGGAAACTAGACCCCCTAAGGAAAGTATCTAGATGCATAGTGAGCACTTTGAACCCCCAGGTGCTTCATAAATTGATCCGTAATAATGAAAAAAGAAACTTTTTGTGGAAAAAAAAAGTGCTTTTTCATTTTTATGGATGAATTTGTGAAGCATCTGGGGGTTCAAAGTGCTCACTATGCATCTAGATACGTTCCTTGGGGGGTGTAATTTCCAAAATGGGGTCACTTGTGGGGGAGCTCCAATGTGGAGATACACAGGGACCCTACAAACGCGGCATGGTGTCCGCTAACAAATTGAGCTAATTTTCCATTCAAATTGTTAGCGGACACCATGTCGCGTATGGAGGGTCCCCGTGTGTCTCCACATTGGAGCTCCTCCACAAATGACACCATTTTGGAAACTAGACCCCCTAAGGAAAGTATCTAGATGCATAGTGAGCAGTTTGAACCCTCAGACGCTTCACAAATTTATCCATAAAAATGAAAAAGCACTTTTTTTCCACCAAAAATTTATTTTTGCCTACATTTTTTCAGTTTCACATGGGCAAAGTGATAAAATACATCCCAAAATTTGTTGGGCAATTGTTCCTGAGTAGCCCGATACCTTATATGTGGTCATAAACCACTGTTTGGGCGCACGGCAGGGCTCAGATGTGAAGGAGCGCCATTTCACTTTTTGAACGGAAAATTGGCTCTAAAATTCAAATTGCGCTCCTTCCCTTCTGAGCCCTGCCGTGCGCCCAAACAGTGGTTTATGACCATATATGAGGTATCGGTGTACTCAGGAGAAATTGCCCAACAAATTTTAGGATGCATTTTATCGTGTTGCCCATGTGAAAATGAAAAAAGTGAGGCTAAAAGAACAATTTTGTTACAAAAATTAAAATGTCCATTTTTTCCTTCAACTTTATTTTAGTTCCTGTGAAGCACCTGAAGGGTTAATAATCTTCTTGAATGTAGTTTTGAGTAGCTTGAGGGGTGCAGTTTTTGGAATGGTGTCACTTTTGGGTGTTTTCTGTCATGTACACCCCTCAAAGGGACTTCAAATGTGATGTGGTCACTAAAAAAATGGTTTTGTAAATTTTTCTGGAAAAATGAGAAATTGCTGATGAACTTTGAACCCTTATAACGTCCTACCAATTTTTCATATTTCTTCCAAAATTGTGCTGATGTGAAGTAGACATGTGGGAAATGTGATTTATTAACTATTTTGTGGCACATAACTCTCTGGTTTAGCAGAATACAAATTAAAAATATGAAAATTGCTAAATTTTCAAAATTTTTGCAACATTTTTGATTTTTTCACAAATAAACGCTAAAATTATCGACCTAAATTTAATACTATCATGAAGCCCAATATGTCACGAAAAAACAATCTCAGAATCGCTAGGATCGGTTGAAGCGTTCCAGAGATATTACCTCATAAAGGGAGAGTGGTCAGAATTACAAAAAATGGTCCGGTCATTAGGGTGCAAAGTGACTCGGTCCTTAAGGGGTTAAAGACCTGTAAGAAAATAGAAGCTGAGCTGTGATTGATTGCTATAGGCAGCCTAATAAATCTCCAGCCAATAGTAAACCCTCCCCCTTGCTGGGCAGTATATGTTACCTAACACATACACATAATAGACAGCTCATGTGACTGACATCTGCCTTAATTCACTATATGGCACATATGTTGCACATTGGCTGTTTTTAATCAAATGTTTATGTTTGGAAATTAAAGATAGCACACATATGAGGCGAGTTTGTGTGAGGTGATTTGTGCACATCTGTGTCTGTCTGTGTGGTGTGTGTGTCCCTGGGGTGTGTGTATGTGTGTGTCCCTGTGGGGTGAGTGCATGTGTCCCTATAGGGTGTGTATGTGTGTGTCCCTGTGGGGGGGATTCTGTGTGGTGTGTGTCTCTGTTGTGTGTGTCTCTTTGTGGTGTGTGTGTGTGTGTGTGTGTGTGTGTTCCTGTGGGGTGAGTGCATGTGTCCCTATAGGGTGTGTATGTGTATGTGTCCCTGTTGGGGGGTCTGTGTGGTGTGTGTGTCTCTGTGTTGTGTGTGTCTCTTTGTGGTGTGTGTGTGTCCCTGTTGGGTGAGTGCATGTGTCCCTATAGGGTGTGTATGTGTGTGTGTGTCACTGTGGGGGGGTGTCTGTGTGGGGTGTGTGTGTCTCTGTGTTGTGTGTGTCTTTGTGGTGTGTGTCCCTGTGCGGTGAGTGCATGTGTCCCTATAGGGTGTGTATGTGTGTGTGTCCCTGTGGGGGGGTCTGTGTGGTGTGTGTGTGTCTCTTTGTGGTGTGTGTGTCCCTGTGGGGTGAGTGCATGTGTCCCTATAGGGTGGCTATGTGTGTGTGTCCTTGTAGGGGGGGTCTGTGTGGTGTGTGTGTCTGTGTTGTGTGTGTCTCTTTGTGGTGTGTGTGTGTGTCCCTGTGGGGTGAGTGCATGTGTCGCTATAGGGTGTGTCCCCTTGGGGGTGAGTGTGTGTGTCTCTGTGTTGTGTGTGTCTCTTTGTGGCGTGTGTGTGTTTGTTCGGGTGCGTGGTGAGTATCCAATGTTGGGACTGCACCTAACCGACTATACACTTGCTGTTACTCTTTGTGTGCGTGTAGTGTGTATACATGTCCCCGTGCGTGGTGAATATCTCATGTTGGGGCCCCACCTTAGTGACTATATGCTGGTATGTGCTGTTAGTCTTTGGCGCTATCATTAAGCCTCTCTCATTCACAACTGTCAACTGGTAACTGTCACTTTTTCCCTATTATGTAGATAGATGTATGACGCTCCCGGGGTCCAGACGTGTGACTGTGCAAAATTTTGTGGCTATAGCTGACAGCTGTCGATTTTCCTTCAACACTTTTCCATTCACTTTTTCCCCATTATGTAGATAGGGGCAAAATTGTTTGGTGAACTGAAACGCGCAGGGTTAAAATTTCGCCTTACAACATAGCCTATGACGCTCTCGGGGTCCAGACGTGTGACTGTGCAAAATTTTGTGGCTGTAGTTGCGACGGTGTAGATGCCAATCCCATATATACACACACACATACATACACACATTCAGCTTTATATATTAGATGAGGACCAACATGCCCTCTAAGTCCCACTGAAGTATGACGAATCAGCCTGAAGAATCTATCGTTGTGCTGTCTAAATGAATCCGGCAAGAGTGAGATATCAGAATGGCTACTCCTGCTTTTGTTTTTGGTGATGTTGCCGAGAAAGACAGGGGGAACCAATGCTGGTCAAATTTGATTGACCCACTACTCATCAAATGGGTCTTATGTAAGAAAACTATCTCGGCCCTAGACTCCCGCATCTCCCTCAAAACTAGTCTCCACTTCACCATGGAGTTGAACCAGCTTTTAACATTAAGTGTGAGGAGTTTGACCATATTATGATAGCCAAAGTGTCATGTTTTTAGACATGGTTCCAGAGAAAGAAAAGGACCAATTTTGGTGTCCCTCCAGACCCTTCTGGCTCAACTCTAGCACCTCCTGTGCCACTTTAGTGAGACCTCTCTGTGCATTGAGCTGTAGGTTGAATTTCTGTTAAAGGGAAAAAAAACGTCTTTAAATCTTCTTCTTTAGCGAGTGTGACGAGCTGAGTGTGACCGGGCGTAAGTGTGAACAGAAGAACAGAAGTAAGTGTGTGACTTGTAATTCAGTGAAGAGGTATTTGAGAATCCTGCAACAAATACATGTGTCAATTGCTGTGAGTTGCTGAATTGTGAATTGCTGAGTGCTTTTGTACCTTTTTAATTTTATTGGGCTTTCTTAACTTTTTTTTTCCTATCTACAAGTTTACATACTCTTATTTTATTACCTGTAAGTTTAAGGGTTAACTACATTGCACTTAAATCCTGTGGTGTAGCTATACTCACAATAGATTAATTAAGGGTGGGGGTTCATAATAATGGGTTTATACGTAGCAGCTGGTTGGTGCTTCCAGTCCTTTGGAAGTGCATTGAGCTGTAGGTTGGTTTTCTGCTCAAGAAAAAAAAAAAAAACCTCTTTAAATCTTCTTTCTTAGCTGGTGTGATGAGCTGAGTGTGACCAGGCGTAAGTGCAAACGGAAGTATGTGTGTGACTTGTGATTCAGTAACTTTGGATTCAGGGAGTTTGGTAGGGAGGAATTACTGAATTGCTGGTTGTATTTTATTAATACTTTACATTTCTTTTTCTTAACATTTCTGTCTGGTGCAATCCCCATTAGGAAATGGGCTCCATAATTGACAATGCCAACCAGTGTACATCTTGCCACATGTATGCAATCCTTGAACAGATGGTCGAGGGTGCATACTGTTATGCGAGATGTGAGCAGGTTGTGCATTTGGAAACCCAGATACTGGATCTAAATGAGCAGCAGGAAACACTGAGATCCATAGACAATACGGAAAGGAGTCTGCTGCTCACTGAGCAGCTGCTCACTGGGATAGATGTGACAGAGAAGCAGCTAGCTGGGTTACAGTTAGAAGGCGGGATAGAGGGAAGAGTGCCAGGGAGGCCAGTCCTGATCAGGCACACCCCAATAAATTTGTTAAATTGGCAGATGAGGGGGGTGTCAGTACTGGGATAGCACTGCTGCAGCAAGGCATGTCCTCTGAAAGCCGGAGGAGAGTCTGCTTCAGTAAGGGGAAAAACAGGAGAGCAGGCCAGGCAAGACAGGTTCTGGTAGTGGGGGACTCAATTATTAGGAGAACAGATAGGGCAATCTATCACAAAGGCTAGGGTCACACTTAAAGCTTGAATTGCGTTCACCGCATCCAGATCCGGATGCGGTGAACGCAATACCGGTCACACACATTTTTTTTCAAAAATGTGTGCAGAATACCGCACTGCAGTAACCGGATTGCTCAGGATGTGTAATCCTGAGCAATCCGGCTACTGCATAGTTTGCGCATCCCGGCTATTGCTGAGATGAGCAAACTGTTCTATCTATTGTAAAGTGTACAATTTAATACATAAAAGAAGGCTTAGTCCCCCTAGAGACCGGACACCAACTCCGGTGGGCTTCACCTACAATGCCCCCATGCCACGGGCTCCTCCGAGCTCCGAACATGTCCCCCAAACCCCCCCCCCCCGTATCTCTATAGAGGGGTGCCTGCACCCCTCTTTTATAAGTGTCCCTATTTGTGCCCGAAACTAAGTATTACAGTACATAATACGGCTCATAATTACGTGATTCTTCATGAAGTTTCATTATCACTCCATGGGCGGGGCTGTGTGCTCCTGCCTCCGCCTGCGAAATCATGATGCCCGCCCCCTGTGGCCTTCATCCTGTGTTTTCAGGGCGGACGCGTCATGAAAGGGGCAGGGCTATTGGTATGACGCGAGCTTAGCCCCGCCCCTTTCATGAGACGGCCGCCCTGAAAACACAGGATGAAGGCCACAGGGGGCGGGCATCATGATTCCATGGGCGGAGGCAGGAGCACACAGCCCCGCCCATGGAGTGATAATGAAACTTCATGAAGAATCACGTAACTATGAGCCGTATTGTGTACTGCAATACTTAGTTTTGGGCACAAATAGGGAGACTTATAAAAGAGGGGTGCAGGCACCCCTCTATAGAGATACGGGGGGGGGAGTTTGGGGGACATGTACGGAGCTCGGAGGAGCCCGTGGCATGGGGGCATTGTAGGTGAAGCCCACCGGAGTGGGTGTCTGGTCTCTAGGGGGACTAAGCCCCCCCTAGAGACCTCAAGCATTCTTTTATGTATTAAATTGTACACTTTACAATAGATAGAACAGTTTGCTCATCTCGGCAATAGCCGGGATGCGCAAACTATGCAGTAGCCGGATTGCTCAGGATTACACATCCTGAGCAATCCGGTTACTGCAGAGCGGATCATAGAACCGCTCCGAAAACTGCAGCCTGCATGATTTTTAACGCAGGCTGCAGTGCCGGAGACGGACACCGGATTGCTTGTGAAGCTATCCGGTGTTTAGCATTGGCTCCTATGAGGAGCACTTCCTGGTCTGGTTTTGAGCTTTTTGAAAGCTCAAAACCGGATCATAATTTAAAAAAAAAAACGGAGATGTGACCCTAGCCAAAGACAGGGATCGTTGAACAGTGCCCTGCCTACCTGGCGCTCAAGTCCAGCACATCACTGATTGGGTTGACAGATTACTCGGAGGGGCTGGTGAGAACACAGTCATGGTTCACAGGGCCGGCTCCAGGTTTCTGTGGGCCCTGGGCGAAAAATTCTCAGTAGGCCCCCTTTAGTACATATTCCTGCATGTAGGTATGTATATATATATATATATATATACAGTATATGTTGCAGACTATAATATATTATATACACTATATCCCTCACAAATTTAATACCTACCATGCTGTCTCTCCCCCCCCCCCCGAATGCTGCCTTTCCCATCCTGTGCATATATCTACCCTTGTGCAGTCTCTACTCTCTCTGTGCAGTCTCTCTCCTCTGTGCACTCTCTCTGTCTCTCCCTTGAGCCTGTCTCTTACCTGTGCTAGTTCCCTTCCCTGTGCACTGTGTCTCTCCCCTACACATGTCTCCCCTGTGCCTGTCCCCTTCCTGTGCGCTGTGTCCCCCCTGCGCAGCTATCTCCCCCTGTGCACTGTGTCTCTCCACTGCACCTGTCTCCACCTACACTCCCTATTCCCCCTGCGCCTGTCCGCTCTCCTGTACGCTGTCTCTCCTTCCTGTGCCTGTCTCCCCCCCCTGCACGCTGTCTCCCCCCTGGTGTAATTTGACCCTGACAGGGCCCCCTGAGAGCTGCCCCCACACCCCACCCTCGGGGGCCCTGTGCTGACTCCACACCTCACCCTCAGGGGCCCCTGAGCGCTGCACCCACACCAGAGGGCCCCTGAGCGCTGCTCCTACACCGGGGGCCCCTAAATGCTTTCCCCAACACCAGGGGGCCCCTGAGCACTGCCCCCACACCAGGGGGCCCCTGAGCACTGCCCCCAACTCCAGGGGGCCCCTGAGCACTGCCCCATCACCAGGGGGCCCCTGAGCACTGCCCCCAACACCAGCGGGCCCTCGAGCACTGCCCCCATTATCAGGGGGCCCCTGAGCACTGCCCCCATCACCGGCTGCTGATCTCTCAGACTCTCAGCCTGTAATGTAGCGTGCGCTGCAGCTGCTGCTCTATTTCCTGTGTGTGTGGAGATACAGAAAATAGAGCAGCTGCAGATCTCACTACATGACAGGCTGTCTGAGATCAGCGGCTGCCGCTGTGGGCAGAGGTGTATCTACGTTTTCTGCCAACCAGGGCAAGAGTTCAGTTTGGCACCCCCTCGCGGTCTGAGTAGATGTCATGTGCCTAAGTGACCATATTCGATTAGGGCCTTTTCACATAGGCGCTTTTTGAAAAATGCGGCAGCTGCGGTAAAAAACCCGCATCTGCCGCATTTTCCGCCTAGTGGCCGCAGTTGCATCAGGCTCGGGGCAAACCCCATGCATTGTCTATGGGGCTTGCGGTAACTGTGCGGCAGTTACGGACACAAAATAAAACGCGGTCAGCGGCGTTTTATTTTTTTTTTTTGCGGCCGGATCCGCACTTGCCGAACACTTACTGCAAGCCCCACAGACAATGCATGGGGCTTGCCGCAAATGAGAAGCAAGTGGTTCCTAGTGGATCATGGCATTAAACATTGGTGCTACGTCAACCGCACTACCTTGCAGCATGACAATCTTCTCCAAGGACTACGTACCATCTTTGTTGGGAATGGTTTCACAATCATGAAGATGTGGGACATGAAGGATGGTTTGCGGTTGGTGGCTGTTGAATTGTCACCACTGCCCAATTTGAGAAGTGGCAGGAGGAGGCCGACTTGAAGAGAAGTTGGTGTTGAGTGTGGCCAAAGTGTTTCTTGATTGGCCAGCCAGATGCACCCAAACCTACAGGGCTTGTAGATGTTCCCAAAGATGGTCCTGGTCCAGTCTGTCCTAGAGGGGGTGGTCATCTCCTAGTTCCTTCACCATCTTCTCCAGCTATGTCCATGATGGAGTGTGCTACGGGGAAGGTGGTTACAGAGAATACACATAGAAGAGTAGCACCTGCTGTCCCCCAAGACCGTCCGGCAGCAGAGTATGATGAGAAACTGCGCAAAATATTCAGGGCATGGATAAAAATGCAGATAAACATGCCCAGTGGATGTTTCTAAAAGCATGTTGGTGGGTCTGTGAGACAGTGACCCGACCCTCACTTTTGAGACTTGTTTTAGTTCCAGTTTTTTGTTGTCCTTGACCATGGCATGTGTTTTTGTTAGTTATGTGTATATATTATGTATATTGTTAAGTTTTTTTGTTGAAGACTTATAGTCTGTGTGTATAGTGTAAACGTTTTGAGTTCATGACTCACCGTGGCCGGGACTCCGAGGGACAGGCGTTTCTTCCTCCTCCATGTCACGGGGTGCCGCGCCTGCCGGTAGTGGGGCCCGGTGGTCCAGATTCAAAATAAAGACGTCGTTGGTTGAACAGTTAAGGGGTTAATTGTTTCGTGACGCCACCTATGAGTGTTCCGGTGATATCCACTAGCGCTGCTTGGGTCTCCGGGGATGGAATGCAGCAAGATGGAACGCTCCCCACAGGCTGAGCGGTGATCCCTGGAGCCAGGAGCTGCACAAGATGTTCTGAGGCAGCTGCGGTTACCTTAGTGTGCGGAGATAGACAGTTCATAAGAAGGCATGGACACTGATAGTCTCTGTAACGGGTACTTTACTGTAACCAGCAGGCAGTACATGGTATACAGTGCATGTAACGGACCGGGTGGACTTTGTAATGACCAGTGTTTCTCAGAGCTCCGCGGTGTTCCTCCATTCTAACTAAGCTGTGTTGCTGAGGTCGCCATGGAATGCGAGGTCGGGTACAAGGAGGCTGTTTCAATTGCCCTACCGGGGAATTCTGGCCGGATTTGTGGGGAGCCTTGGGTCCTTTTGGTGGGTACTCTGCTGGCTAGACGACTCTGTGTGTGCGGCGGTGGTGGGGTGCTCCTGTAAAGTGGTCCCTCCACTTCTGGTTTGCGTAGCAGTGCTGAAAACTACTAGCTTCGGTACCAGTAGACCGGCTGTAGATGGGCACGGGATGTTGTTGAACCCGCATGTAGATGCTCGTAGATCGGTTGTTAAGGCACCGGGAGTAACGGCGCCCAACCGGGGTGACGGCCAGGGGGCTGCAAGGGACTGTGCAGACTCCCTCTCCTAGGTTGCAGAGCTTGTTGTTCTTGCTCCCTCTCCTACGTTGTTTCAGAGAGTTCTCTTTTCTTTTCCACTACACACTACCACTACACTCCGCCCACCAGGACCTTATTGGCCCTCTATGCTGGTGATGCATGCAGGGTATGGATCTCTGAGTTAACTGTGTCATTGCTTAGTCAGAGAATATTGCTGCTGCTGTCTTGGCTGCAATACCCTCCTGTGACGCACTCGTTGCGGGGTGCCACACTCCCCCTTGGTGAAATACACTTGTCCCCAAGTGTCGCACTACCCAACATTACAGAGAGATTTTTGTATTTTTATAACAGGTCATAAAAGTAACACTTTTATTAATAACAGGTATTCACTTATAAACTGGTGTATAACAGGTTAACACTCTCCGTCCCGGCGGGCGGTTGGCTGTCCTTCATATGAGTCCAGGCTGTAGCCGCCAAATCGCGGGGTTGCCGATTAAACAGGAAGAAGTCTTTGGCAAAGTTCAAACAGAAAGTCACTTATGCAGGGCACTATTGCGCACCCGTATAGTGAACCACCCGTCGTTGCATGCATGTCGCTCGTAGGTAATAATGTCCCCTCTATACAGGTCACGATCTGGGTGTCCTCGCGGTAACTGTGGCTCTACATCGCGCCTTCCTACAAACACTTCCTCATACACTCCCTACTCCTTGGCAAAACACCACCCGGTGGATAGGTTTAAAGTGCTCACCCTACCTTCCTTGCGGAGTTCATCAGGTAGCGGGGTTGGCGGCGAGCTTCAGCATGAGCCTCCATGTTTGCGCGCATACGAGCCCCGCCACTCCTCCCTGCGGATGCGACGTATATCGTCGTCTGTGCGGTACGGGGTGTGAATAAAGTCACTGCGACGTGTAGGCTGTGGAACAGTTTGAGCTTGGCGGGCAGTCTGGATCGGCACTCGGGTAAACGGCACCGGGGAAGGCGTTGCAGCTGCACCTGACCAACGTACCCGAGCAGGTTGCTCGGCCGAAGGGTTCACGGTATCTCCCCAGGCGAATCCGGTGTAGAGGTCTTCAGCGGCGCTGTGGGTCTCGTCGTCGTCATCATACTCCTCTCCCTCGACGATTACATCGGGCTGCTCAGCGGGTTGAGATGCTGGAATGGAATCCTCCGGACAACGGGGCGTCGGTGCTGCGGATCCTTCCACGGGGTCATCCCGCAGGGCTTCCAGGCTGCCTGCTTCTGTTACATCGGGTAGTGGTGTTTCAATCCCGGTGACCAGGTAGGCCTCTGTAGTTACAGAGGAGGCCTCCGGTTCAGGGAAGAAACAGGCGACAGTCTCTGGGGTGGAGGTGAGACCAGTCGCAGGTTCCTCAGCGGGAACCAGGTAGGTATCGGCTTCTTCTGTGGAGCAGGTTGCAAGCTCCGGCTCTAAAACGGATTCGGCTGCGGCTTCAGGCAGTGGAACGGGTGAACTGAGGTCTCCACTGGGATGACGCAATCTATGGGCTCCGGCGATGAAGCAGGACAGGTGGTCAGCGTGAGTGAGGCGGCAAAACAGGAACTGTCGTCCGGGTCTGGAGTGAATGCACCGATACGGTTCTGCTAGCCTGATGAAGTCGGCTGCCCAGGCTCACGCTCCAGCTGCGGATCGTCAACTCTACTGTCTCTATGAGCCTCACCCGGAGGTCTTGCAGAGCCTCTTGCCAGAAGTCGGGGCTGCCGTCGATAGTGAAGACGGGACCCGGACCCGGATGGCCTATGGCTGCTCTGGCCTCCGTCTTGACCTCATGCATCAAGTCATGGAGTTTCATGCTGGCCATCTTCTTGGAGGAACCACACCAGTCCAAACCAGTAACCGTTCTGGTGAAGAGCTGGTGAAGAAGACTCTGACACTCCCACTTCCTTGGGGGTTTTTGTAGTCCAATTGTGGGAAAAAGTCTTTGGTCCGCCCCCATGGTTGTTTCCAGCAATCAGGGCGGACAATGATTTTGGTGCCTTTGCCTTGGGCCCTCCCACAAAGAGGGGCGGTGGCTCACCCCTGGGCCTGCACGTGGTGATTCACATGGCGGGGCCGCCATCTTGGGCGCCATCTTGGCCCAACGATGAAAAGGCGGGAAAAGTTCTTTTTGGGACAAACAAAGTCCTTTTTGTTGAAATAATGTCTTTTAAGCACATTATACCCGTTAAGGAACGGGCCTGCTCGTATCCTGTTCGTGACGCCATTTTCTGACTCACCATGGCCGGGACTCCGAGGGACAGGTGTTTTTTCCTCCTCCTTGTCACAGGATGCCGCGCCTGCCGGTAGTGGGGCCCAGTGGTCCAGATTCAAAATAAAGACGTTGTTGGTTGAACAGTTAAGGGGTTAATTGTTTCGTGACGCCACCTATGAGTGTTCCGGTGATATCCACCGGCGCTGCTTGGGCCTCCGGGGGATGGAATGCAGCAAGATGGAACGCTCCCCACAGGCTGAGCGGTGATCCCTGGAGCCAGGAGCTGCACAAGATGTTCTGAAGCAGCTGCGGTTACCTTAGTGTGCGGAGATAGACAGTTCATAAGAAGGCACGGACACTGAAAGTCTCTGTAACGGGTACACACTACCACTACACTCCGCCCACCAGGACCTTATTGGCCCTCTATGCTGGTGATGCATGTAGGGTATGGATCTCTGAGTTAACTGTGTCATTGCTTAGTCAGAGAATATTGCTGCTGCTGTCTTGGCTGCAATACCCTCCTATGACGCACTCGTTGCAGGGCGCCGCATTCACTCTTTGTGTGCTAAACTCTTTCTGCAAACAGGGGCTTTGATGCTGCCTACAGAGACTGGTGAACAAGCCACAGGATTTTGGCTTGAAGGTGTGAGGTATGGAACTGCAAGACACTATACCCTCTCCAGTAGAACATGGCTGGCCAAGCGCAGTTCTCAAAAGGCTGCCAACAGTGCATATTTTCAGGCTTTCCCTAGCTAACAAGGTGCTGGAATCATCCATCTCCTCTGTAGGTGATAAAATTAGCACCTATACTATGCAAAGGAAATCCAGAAAACTTGCACTGTTTTCAGACCTTGAGGTCTCTGTGGGAGTAGCCAGAGGACAAGAGGAATCCTTGAGTGCTTTACCACAACTGCTCTCACTGGACACTCTTATACCCTATAGCCATGGTGTGTTGTTTGATTTTTTTTTTTTACATAGATTGATAATCTGCATCACAATCTGCATGTCTATCCTGAGGCCAGCAAAGTGTAGGGCAGGTCAGAAGTGTTGTGCCCACATTGCTTTTTTGTTTCCTTGCACATGTGGTTTCTTTTTTCTGCCCCAAAATCTGTAGCATACCTGCAATAAAAAAACACATTGGCACAGCATTTCAGAACTCTCATAGACTTTGCTGGCTTCAGAATAGACATGCAGATTCTCAAACTCTGCTTCCAAAAAAAGCATCAAACAACATGGTGCGGCCACAGTGGAATTTCCTGCTGCGTGATGCCAGCTATGTAACCCGACATAAAATAACTAAATAATGGAAAATAAAATGTTGGGCTCTGCCCTATTTTTAATTGCCAGTCAAGGTTAAAGTAGGCAGCTGAGGGCTGGTATTATTACTGGGGGAGGGCCTATCATTATTGGGACCCTCTCACTATAGAACAGAATCTTGCAGCCGCCCCAGAAATTGGCATATTCATAAGTGTGGCACTCCAGGGGTTAATGTGCCACAGTAACGTCAGTCAGGGTTAACTCCCCACATGGCACGCGGCACTGCACTGCACTGGTGCCTCCGAACCGGAGGGGGGAGCTGAAGCTGCTTCCTTATGTATTCTGGTGTGAAGAGGAAGTGGGGAAGAGCAGAGTGGTAGGAGGAGCTAATGTTGTTTACCTCAGAGTGGCAGTGACAGTTAGTTAGTTGGAGTTAGTTCAGTTCCTGGGAGGACTGAGGAAGAAAGACTGGTGGTGTAAAGGGGCTGCCTTAGGCCTCTATCAGCCTGCTACCCATTTCCAGGCCTAGCCAGGGTCTGTGGGAAGGAGTGAGGATACCGTCACACCTGGAAACCGCGCCAGAGATATCACCGGCGACACATGTGCCCGCGCACGTTTTTGGCAGTCCACCAATGTCACCGTCGTGTGTTCACACGCGACGACAACTTCGGCGAGTCTTTGGCGATGAGCCTGGGCGGAAATCACCTGTGCCTCGCCCCTGCCTGATGGGGGATCAAGTCGGTGGTCGATGCTGCCGCGTCACACAGACCAACCACATTAGTAATGTGGGTGTTGTTTCCTGGCGCGACTCGGAGGTAGGCGTGCCACATTGTGTTGTCCTATGCCCCAAAGCAGTGTGACTGGTTGCTCAAACCACCTATTAATGTGTCCTTGTTCCCAGCGTCACATCGTGATATTTAACCATGCATGTGCGTATTGGGTGAGCGCTCATTGAACTTTTGTGTGATGTGTTGCGGATTATTGCTATACGCGTTTGCGTCGCCAACATTCAAAAACAGGGCACTCGCGTGTAGATGAATTGTATTGTGAAGCCATGTGTGCTTATGTGTATGTGTGTTGTGCTACTACGTCTAAAAAACACAATACTCTTGATATTTGGGTCAGGATAATGTTGGAGCCTTGACCAAGTATGGCCATGTTCACACACATGCGTTTTTTTTTGCCCATCCCTGCGTTTTTTGGGCTGTTAAAAAAAACGCAGGTGCATTAACGCAGGGTACATTTGAGTGTACATGCGTTTTTCAGCCCCACTTGCGTTTTTTTCCCCAGTCCAAAAAACACTGCATGCAGCGTTTTTGGGTGCTGTAAAAAAACGCATGTGCGTTTTCCCAAAAACGCATGCGTTTTTTTAACATGGGCCCCTATGGGAAACGCATGCGTTAATGCAGGTGCCTATATGTGCCCTGCGTTAACGCATGCGTTTCCCATAGGGGCCCATGTTAAAAAAAGCATGCGTTTTTGGGAAAACGCACATGCGTTTCTATAACACGGGGCCCTATGGGAAACGCATGCGTTTTTAAAAGGCACATTTATGCACCCTGCGTTAACGCTTGCATTTTTGCCTGCGTTTTTGAGGAAAGTCCAAAAAGGCTAAATTTCCTTTCAGACACACAAGAGACATTTTTTAGCACTCCTAAAAAAACGCATGTGGTTTTAGGAGTGCTAATAAAAACGCAAATTGTGTGTGAACAATGCCTATGTCACACATAGTAGCCATCAGAATCATTTAGCTCGTCAAACACCAATGTAACATACGCAATGTGTGCGGGGCTACCATATTCGGTACATTGTAGTGAAGCTGCTCTATAAGCCATGATAAAGGGATGGACTGTCCTTATTACGTATCTAGATCACACAATAAACATAACAACATACCGGAGGTGTCTGTAGAAAGATCCCTGTGAAGCAGCACACACATGGATCCTGCACATTTATTAATTACCGTATATACTCATGTATAAGCCGAATTTTTCAGCCCAAAATTTGGGCTGAAAAGTCTCCCCCTCGGCTTATACACGGGTCATATACGGCATGGAGTGGTGGGGGCTGTGTCCCGGGGCTGTGGAGGCTGGAGGAGGCGGGGGGAGGCTGCTGTATGAGCGGCCCCGTCACGTGGGGCCGCTCATTAAATATGCACTGCTTCCCCCTGTCAATCAGCGGCAGGGGGAAGCAGTGCATATAGCCCCCAAATGCTGGCACTCGCCCCCCCTTGTAAGGGCCCCCCCCCGCTGGTTATATTACCATCCCGGTCTTCTGATCAGCGCCGCTCCTCGGTGCTCCTCGGTGCTCCGTCCGTCCTGCTACATCCGGGATCTCCGGCCGTCGCAGGCATATGACGTCATCGCGCGACAGCCGGGGATCCCGGATGTAGCAGGACGGGAGCAGCGAGGACGGAGCGCCGAGGACCGGCGCTGATCAGAAGACCGGGATGGTAAGAGAAGCAGGGAGGCCCTTGCAAGGGGGGCGAGTGCCAGCATTTGGGGGCTGCTGGATACCCCCTGGGGGCTGCTGGGTACCCCCAGGGGGCTGCTGGGTACCCCCTGGGGGCTGCTGGGTACCCCCTGGGGGCTGCTGGGTACCCCCAGGGGCTGCTGGCTACCCCCTGGGGGCTGCTGGGTACCCCCTGGGGGCTGCTGGGTACCCCCTGGGGCTGCTATATGTACCCCTGGGGGCCTGCTGTATACCACTGGGGCTGCTGTATACTACCACTGGGGCTGCTGGGGCTGCTATATACTACCACTGGGGCTGCTATATACTACCACTGGGGCTGCTATATACTACCACTGGGGCTGCTGTATACTACCACTGGGGCTGCTATATACTACCACTGGGCTGCTATATACTACCACTGGCGCTGCTGTATACTACCACTGAGGCTGCTATATACTACCACTGGGGCTGCTATATACTACCACTGGGGCTGCTATATACTACCACTGGTGCTGCTATATACTACGACTGGGGCTGCTATATACTACCACTGGGGCTGTATATACCACTGGGGCTGCTATATACTACCACTGGGGCTGTATATACCACTGGGGCTGCTATATACTACCACTGGGGCTGCTATATACTACCACTGGGGCTGCTATATACTACCACTGGGGCTGCTGTATACTACCACTGGGCCTGCTATATACTACCACTGGGGCTGCTGTATACTACCACTGGGGTGCTATATACTACCACTAGGGCTGCTATATACTACCACTGGGGCTGCTGTATACTATCAATGGGGCTGCTGTATACTACCACTGGGGAGACCTGTATACCACTGGGGGGGGCCTGTATACCACACTGCTGGGGGCTGTATACCTGTGCTGGGGTCCACCCTCGGCTTATACACGAGTCAATAGGTTTTTCCAGATTTTTGGGGCAAAAGTAGGGGGGTCGGCTTATACACGGGTCGGCTTATACACGAGTATATACGGTAACTAGATGGTGGCCCAATTCTAACGCATCTGGTATTCTTGCATATAGAAATAGAGATTGCATGGGGAAGGCGGTGAGGGCTGAATTGGGAGGAACTTTGAAGAAGGAGCGGCGGGGAAAGGCCAGCGTGGCAGGGGGGAGGAGGGAGGACAGAGCAGCAGGGGGGAGGAGGATGGAGGACAGAGGAGGTAGCGGCGGGGTGTGGGAGGATGTAGCAGCACAGGCAGGGGGAGGAAGGAGCGGCAGGGGGGGATGGAGCACAGAGCGGCAGGGGGGAGGAGAACGTAGGACGAAGCGGCGGGGTGGGGCAGGGGGAGGACGGAGGATGGTCTGGCAGAGGGGAGGAGGACAAAGGAAGGAGGAGGAAGCGGTGGGGTGGGGAAGGATGGAGCGGCACAGGCAAGGGAGGATGGAGCGGCAGGGGGAGGATGAAGCACAGAGCGGCGGGGGGGGGTGGAGGACAGGGAGGACGGAGCAGCACAGGCAGGGGGAGGATGGAGGATAGAGTGGCGGAGGTGAGGAGGACAAAGGAAGGAGGAGGAAGCGGTGAGTTGGGGGAGGATGAAGTGGCACAGGCAGGGGGAGGACGGAGCGGCAGGGGGAGGATGAAGCGCAGAGCGGTGGGGGGGAGGAGGATGTAGGATGAAGCGATGGGGTGGGGGAGGACAGAGCAGCACAGGCAGGACGAGGACAGAGGATGGAGTGGCGGAGGTGAGGAGGACTAAGAAAGGAGGAGGACGCGGTGGGGGAGGATGGAGCGGCACAGGCAGGGGAGGACAGAGCGGCAGGGGGAGAAAAGAGAGGCAGGGGAGGACGAAGTGGCAGGGGGAGGACGGAGCGGCAGGGGGAGGAAAGAGCGGCAAGGGGAGGACAGAGCGGCAGGGGGAGTACGGAGCACAGAGCGGCGGGGGAGAGGAGGATGGAGGACGAAGCGGCGTGGTCGGGGAGGCCGGATCAGCACAGGCAGGGGAGGACGGAGGATGGAGTGGTGGAGGGGAGGAGGACAAAGGAAGGAGGAGGAAGCGGTGGGGTGGGGGAGGATGGAGCGGCACAGGCAGTGGGAGGAAGGAGCACAGAGCGGCAGGGGGAGAAGGACAGAGGACAAAGCGGTGGGTGGGGGAGGATGGAGCAGCACAGGCAGGGAAGGACAGAGGATGGAGTGGCATAAGGGAGAAGCACAAAGGAAGGAGGAGGAAGCTGTGGGGTGGGGGAGGATGGAGCGGCACAGGCGGGGGAGGACGGAGCACAGAGCAGCAGGGGGGAGGAGGACATAGGACAAAGCGGTGGGTGGGGGAGGATGGAGTAGCACAGGCAGGGGGAGGACGGAGTGGCGGAGGGGAGGAGGACAAAGGAAGGAGGAGGAAGCGGTGGGGTGGAGTAGGATGGAGTGGCACAGACAGGGGGAGGATGGAGCACAGAGTGGCGGGGGAAGGAAGATAAAGGAAGGAGGAGGAAGCGGTGGGGTGGAGGAGGATGGAGCGGCACAGGAAGGTGGAGGACAGAGCAGCAGAGGGAGGACGGAGCACAGAGCAGCGGGGTGGGGGAGGATGGAGCAGCGCAGGCAGGGGGAGGATGGAGTGGCGGAGATGAGCAGGACAAAGGAAGGAGGAGGAAGCGGTGGAGGAGGATGGAGCAGCACAGGCAGGGAGAGGACGGAGGACAAAGCGGTGGGGTGGGGAAGGATGGAGCAGCACAGGTAGGGATGGAACGGAGTATGAAGTGGCGGAGGAGAGGAGGACAAAGGAAGGAGGAGGAAGCGATGGAGTGGGGGAAGATGCAGCGGCACAGGCAGGGGGAGGATGAAGCGGCAGGGGGAGGCCGGAGTACAGAGCCGAGGGGGAGAGGAGAATGGAGGAAGTGGTGGGGTGGGGGAAGCCGTAACAGCACAAGCAGGGGGAGGATGGAGCGGCAGGGTTAGGACGGAGGACAAAGCGGCAGGGTGGGGGAGGCCGGAGCATCAGAGGCAGGGGGAGGGGAGGCGGACAAAGGAAGGAAGAGGAAGCGGAGGGGTGGGGGAGGACGGAGCGGCAGGGGGAGGATGGAGCACAGAGCAGCGGGGGGAGGAGGACGGAGGACAAAGCGGTGGGGTGGGGGAGGATGGAGCAGCAAAGGCAGGGGGAGGATGGAGGATGGAGTGACAGAGGACAAAGGAAGGAGATGGAAGCGGTGGAGGAGGATGGAACGGCACAGGCAGGGGGAGGACGGAGCACAGAGCGGTGGGAGGAGGAGGATGGAGGACAAAGTGGCGGGGTGAGGGAGGATGGAGCACTGTACGGCAGCTCAGTGGTTAGCAGAGTATTTAGGGGCTCAGTGGTTAGCAGAGTATACGGTGGCTGAGTGGTTAGCACTGCGTGGTGGCTCAGTGGTTAGCACTGCACAGTAGCTCAGTGGTTAGCACTGCGTGGTGGCTCAGTGGTTAGCACTGCGCGTTGGCTCAGTGGTTAGCACTGCGCTGTGGCTAAGTGGTCAGCACTGCGTGGTAACTCAGTGGTTAGCACTGCGCGGTGGCTCAGTGGTTAGCAAAGTATGGTGGCTCAGTGTTTAGCACTGTACGGTGGCTAAGTGGTTAACAGTGAGTGCGGTGGGCAGAGTGGTCAGCGCAGCAGCGCGGTGGGCAGAGTGGTCAGCGCAGCAGCGCGGTGGGCAGAGTGGTCAGCGCAGCAGCGCGGTGGGCAGAGTGGTCAGCGCAGCAGCACAGTGGGCAGAGTGGTCAGCGCAGCAGCACGGTGGGCAGAGTGGTCAGCACAGCAGCGCGGTGGGCTGGTGGTGGGGGGCAGGATGGAGCGAGCGGGGCAGGATGAAGCCGGCGGGGCAGGATGGAGACGGCGGGGCAGGATGGAGCCGGTGGGGCAGGATGGATGCAGGGGGCAGGATGGATTGCTGGGGAGGGGGGAAGGATGGATGCGGGGGGGCAGGATGGAGCTGGCAGGGCAGGATGGATGTGGGGGGGCAGGATGGATGCGGGGGGCAGGATGGATGCGGGGGGGGCAAGATGGATGCAGGGGGGGCAAGATGGATGCGGGGGGGCAGGATGGATGCGGGGGGGGCAGAATGGAGCTGGGGGGGCAGGATGGAAGCGGGGGGGGCAGGATGGAGGGTGAGTATCCTTATGGGATTTTTTTATTTTTATCACCATTGAGGAGCAGAAGGGGCAGGGGGAGGGGGCACAGGGAGCGAGGGGGGCAGGAAGAGCGGATCGGGGCAGGAGGAGCCAGGGTTCCACGGGGGCCGCAGGGAGCATGGGCAGGAGGAACGGGGGCTGTGAGGGGAGACTGTGTCCGCTGTAGCCGGACAGCAAATAGGCGCGAAATTCGAACTTTGAATTCTCGCGCCTATTTCCATAGTCTGCGCTCATTGGCTGCCGCCTTCGTCGGTGGCCAATGAGCGGCCTGTGTCTGGCGTGCTAATTCGGCGACAGACACACTCAAAAAAGCCTTAGACGATTATATAGTAGAGTGGTGTCATCCCTTCATTGCAGCTCTAAATTTGATATACAAAAATTTGTACAGGCAGTCCACAGGACCCAATGACATGTCTACATTCTATGGCCCGTTGTGCGCATTGAGTTTTGACTTGATCATTGCATTACACGATGGTAAACCCAAAATTACATTTTTCTACATTACTAACCTGCAGTGTCTTAGCAGCCACACACTTTACCCTCGACAGCACACAGTCACTGTGTTCCTCCCCACTGTGAGAATTCGCCACCAACTGAAGTTGTGGGTGACAAGGCATGTTATTTTGGCAAGCAAGAGTAAAGCACCTGTATACATTGAGTTGCCAGCCAGATTAGTACACTGCTGCACATGTATACATACTGTATTGGTATATGGTGATGTGATGACGCCACATCTGTGGACAATAACCCGTCCTCTGCTTAATCCAACAGTTTTGCTGAGTGTAATAGCACTGTGAACAGGACACATAAACATTGTGATTAAATTTGCATGGAACACAATGTGCTACTGCGTCTGTAAACGCATCCGCGTCACCAAAATCCGCTCAATACACCTCTGACAAAACAACACCTCAGCTCCTTAACACATAGCAATAACAACTGCCTCCGAGATGGCGCTACAGTATCACCACATTGGGGCCATACATACAGTTGTGGCCAAAAGTATTGACACCCCTACAATTCTGTCAGATAATACTCAGTTTCTTCCTGAAAATGATTGCAATCACAAATTCTTTGGTATTATTATCTTCATTTAATTTGTCTTCAATGAAAAAACACAAAAGAGAATGAAGCAAAAAGCAAAACATTGATCATTTCACACAAAACTCCAAAAATGGGCCAGACAAAAATATTTGCATCCTCAGCCTAATACTTGGTTGCACAACCTTTAGCCAAAATAACTGCGATCAACCACTTCCGGTAACCATCAATGAGTTTCTTACAATGCTCTGCTAGAATTTTAGACCATTCTTCTTTGGCAAACTGCTCCAGGTCCCTGATATTTGAAGGGTGCCTTCTCCAAACTGCCATTTTTAGATCTCTCCACGGGTGTTCTATGGGATTCAGGTCTGGACTCATTGCTAGCCATCTTAGAAGTCTCCAGTGCTTTCTCTCAAACCATTTTCTAGTGCTTTTTGAAGTGTGATTTGGGTCATTGTCCTGCTGGAAGACCCATGACCTCTAAAGGAGACCCAGCTTTCTCACACTGGGCCCTACATTATACTGCAAAATTTGTTGGTAGTTTTCAGACTTCATAATGCCATGCACACGGTCAAGCAGTCCAGTACCAGAGGCAGCAAAGCAACCCCAAAACATCAGGGAACTTCTGCCATGTTTGACTGTAGGGACCATGTTCTTTTCTTTGAATGCCTCTTTTTTCCTCCTGTAAACTCTATGTTGATGCCTTTGCCCAAAAAGCTCTACTTTTGTCTCATCTGACCAGTGAATATTCTTCCAAAATGTTGTAGGCTTTCTCAGGTAAGTTATGGCAAACTCCAGCCTGGCTTATTTATGTCTCGGGGTAAGAAGTGGGGTCTTCCTCGGTATCCTACCATACAGTCCCTTTTCATTCAGACGCCAACAGATAGCACGGGTTGACACTGTTGTACCCTCGGACTGCAGGGCAGCTTAAACTTGTTTGGATGTTAGTCGAGGTTCGTTATCCACATCCGCACAATCGTGCGTTGAAATCTCTCGTCAATGTTTCTTTTCTGTCCACATCTAGGGAGGTTAGCCACAGTGCCATGGGCTTTAAACTTCTTGATGACACTGCTCACAATAGACACAGGAACATTCAGGTCTTTGGAGATGGACTTGTAGCCTTCAGATTGCTCATGCTTCCTCGCAATTTGGTTCTCAAGTCCTCAGACAGTTCTTTGGTCTTCTTTCTTTTCTCCATGCTCAATGTGGATGATTGTTAAGCGTCACACAGCCAATGATGGCGTGCCTCACCCATGTGCACAATTAGCATCCTCAGTGGCATCGCACACTGATGAGGCATGTGAACTTACCTGCGTTGTGATTGATGAGGGTTATTAAACACCTGGCTGATGCACTGTGTTGCTAAGTGGTCAATAGGACACAGCGCTACTGATCCCTCTGCACTGTGACCCCTCTTCTGTGTCTGCACAGCGTTACGGTAGGTTATGTGTGTTATATTTGCTGGCCAACCTTTGGTCTTGAGCCTTGGGGTAATATTGACATCATGTGCTCCTTCCCTTGCAAAACATATGTGTGTCTGTGTTACCACATTTAAATTTAAACTGGGTTCAGAATGTGTTTCATACATGTGTTGCAAATAAGAACTATTTACACAATGTGTTTCAATTGTAAGTAATATGCCAAGCCACAGTGAGCATCCCTTTTGATGTGCAGGGCCTACAGGCTTGGCAATTTCTCTAGCATCTGTGATTTTGTCTGCAGCACTGTGGTCCACAATCTGAACACAGCCAAATCCTTCTTTATGGAATTTTGGCTGGGCAGTGTGTTAGCATTTGAGGATATTGGTTTAATATTGTGTGCTTTATAGCATTAAAATAGACATACCACAACTTGTAGTACATAGTGAATATTGTGTTCCAGGACTCATAGGGCTGGAGACACGTGTAGCTTGAGCCCATGCTTAAAGATGGTAGTGGTGTGGACTCCAGTTGTCTTTGCAATGGCCTTCAGGAACAAGGAAATGTGACAGTGCTGCTGCCTACAAATGAGCAAACATCTGTCTGTGTTGGTGATATAGTGTTTGTTGCTGTTTCAGATGATGGACGGGCATGAATTTATGCATGCCTTTATTGCTCTCTACGAGGAGAAGGAGTGTCTGTGGCGGACCACATCACCGGACTATCAAAGCCGGACGGTGAAGGGAGCGGCCTATGGAGAGTTGCTGGCACTAACTCAGTGCATGCTGCCTGATTTGGGGCTGGGCCTTAAATTTGTCAAGACCAAAATCAAAAGCCTGTGGACAGTGTTCAAGAAGGAGCACGACAAAAGGTTAGATCGTCATTCAGGGATGGCCATGGAGGTGGTCAGACGACCACAGCTGTGGTACTATGACCTCCTCCTGTTCACTCTGGACCATGGTTGCCTTTGCGAACACTGTCCAGCAGGCGGTGTGCCCAACTCTCCTCGGCCACTCCCCAAGTCACGGCTCTGCCACAAGAGGTACGTGTCACTTTTGGCTACCTTAATCACAGGACAATGTTGGGATTCATCACTGGTGTTTTTGGGTACTATAGGACAAACCAACTTTATGTGGCCCTTCACAAATTACACAATCGGTAGTACTGTAGGGGCCGAGGGGTTACTGAAGTATAATTTTTACACATATGGCTCACCACACAGTAGTTTAATGTGAGTACAGTACTACAGCTTGACACACATATTTGGGAAGGCTTTAAACATGTTTTCGTACCCATAATGCTGTTGTGTGTGTACTTTGTGGGAGAGGTATGTTTGTTCTGACACATGTTGTATTGTCACTTTCCAGGACACTCCTGGCCTTGGAGAGAGCCAGGCGGCAGCACCCATTGACGACAGTCAACCCTCAACATCGGCCGAGGATGTGTTGGTGGCTGCCAGTATTGTAGAGTCAAGCCCGGCCCCCACTGTGGCCAGGCGCAGGAGAGGCCCCCCAGCTCAAACGACACCTGAGCTGAGCACTTGGGCCTCAAGGGTTCTCACCCATCTGGAGAACCAACCCAGCACTGCCATTGGCCATATGGTCAGTGAGCGCCTGGCTAGGCTGGACAGGGACACGCGCTTGGCTGTGGAGAGGGTGATCCACCATGCCCTTGATGCAGCCGAGGATGGGACCCTGCGCTAATGGGACTTACCTCCTCTACTTTCCCAACATACTGCAGGCTCAGACTACCCAAGGGAGGGGAGACATAGGGCGTCACGCAGTTGTGAGCGAGAAAGGGGTCGTCGAAGCCCATACCCCCGCCATCGTCCAAACCCACAGCGATTGCTGGAGGAGGCTGGGCCCTCCCATCACAGGACCCAATCTCAGCATCGAAGTGGGTCTAGGTACCACTAGGGAAAGATATTTATTGTGGTGACATTCAGCCATATGGCAATGTTTTGTGTTCTTCTATTTATTTGCCCTATCTGTGTCCCGGTTGGGGGTTGTTATCTTCCTTTTTTGATTATTCTTTGGTTCTTATAACAGTGGTACATTTATAATGACATACCATGTGTGCCATTGGTATGTTGCCATGGTCATAATTTTTTGAGTGAAAATATGTATGACAATAAATGCTTAGAAAAAGATGATTTGGTTTCTGAAAAGCTTTAAACCTTTTTTAGTTGGAACCGTCATAGGTTTTTTAATAAAAACAGATACAAATGTAATGGTCAGTTACAGGTCCATTGTTTTTGACACATTAGTCATTGTACAAACATTGCCAACAGGTCCGAACACTTGTAAAAACATGAACAAAACACATCAACGCAATCACACACTCTCAAAGGCGAGGATGAGCTGCCTTTGGAGCTCCTGAGATAGGAAGGCCATGGAGAAGCTGGCATAGATGGCCTATTGTCGATTAACACAGCTTCTTGATGGACCACACTGGTCCTCAGGGATGTCCACCATACAGAGTATAGGACCCCTCAGACTGGGCATCGGTCCAGGACGTGGTGCTGCTGGGGAATGTACACGGGCTGGGTCGGTCCCCGGGCCGCCATTAATGGGGGGTTTACGGGATTGTCACTCGTACGCCACCTACTATCCCGCCAGTAATGGGCCGCTGCTGCTCAGAACCCGGAGATGGGATGAGCTTGGATGGAATAGTTCTGGGGCAGATGGTCACGGGGCAGTTGGAGTGGTAGTAAAGTCTGTGGGATGTGTATGATGCCAGAAGAGTAGGCGGTAGCAGTAGAGTTGATAACGTAAGCAATGCGATCTATGAGGGCAAGTGGGCCTTTCCATAAGGATACACACACATCTCAGTTTCGTTGTTCTAAGTCTTTACTGGCAGATGGTATTACAAGTATTGTCACGAGTCTGTACAGGTGCTCTCACCTGCCGGTCTTGGTCTACTTAACGTTTTGTGGCCTTGCTTGTAGCTATATGCTTGGCCTGTCTTGCTCACGGTACATATGTGGAACTGAGTTACGTGTATCTCCTCCTGTTGCTTTGCTATCGTGTGGCTGAAGATGTGGACTTCACAGTGGTTTTACATGTTTATGTCTCAGCAACAGCCTCGGATCCGGTAATCGTCTAAGCCTCCCGGATCAGCTTTTGGGGTAACTTTTATCCGGGTCATGTTCTCTTTACTCTGTATCTTTCCTACAACTCTCAGGACCCCACTGATGGCTCTGCACCTGAGGTAAACTCAACTTAACTCCAGACACTAACTTCACTCTTGTTTTTTGTGAAAACAACTTTAGCTCCTCCAAGTGCAGGGGCCACTAAGCTCCTCCACTTTCTAGTGTAGTGTTGTGTGGGATTAAAACCTGTTCTGTTTCTGTGGCATATAACCCTTGGGGTGCCACTTTACATAAGATTTAATATAAACCACATATTTTGGCACATAACAGGTTGTGTGTTGTAAGCGGTTTGACTTACCATGGGGCTGTGGGCCCACAATTTGGGTGGGTGGCGAAGGTGACGGGCTTATGACCCAGTCCATCGCATTGAGTCTGCCGTTTGTAATGAGAACAGCATATGTGTTGTCGGGACACAAGAGACAATGACCCTACATATTTTTAATACAATAACCCAAACTAATTACAGACACAGTGTACAGTACAGATGAGTAATATTGACATGACCCACACCTTCATTTCCGTTCGTCGCCTCTTCAGGGGACCACTGGGCTGATATTTGCAGCACTGGACAACGCTTCTTCAAAGGGAGGGGTTGTGGCAGCCCTTGATTCCCTTCAGAGGCAGACGGTATATCACTCCTTGATCAGGTTGGCAACTTGTGCCTGTGCTGGTGTGGGTGGGGTTTGGTCATTATTAGATGCCGCTGGGCTTGGTTCCAGTGATTGGGTGGGTGAGCCAGGTGGCGTCCCTGCTGCAGGTTCGGCTGCCGATGCTGGTTGGATGGCTGGTGGAACCACATCTGGGATGCGTCTGATTCCACCTTCTCTCCCTACCTGTTGAAGCACCAACACATTTTGTCACGCTTACATAATGGCCATATATGTTGTCACATATGAAGAAGTGCTGTTTGTCGGTATTTTGTCATGTATAGGACAATTGAAATAATGGCAGGATAGAGCAACATGACTCATATGTGGGTAGGATCAGCACATTCCAGCATCTGGGTATCCAACCTATCAGTATTGTGACCCTGCCAAACACAATGGCTTATACTCTGCACATGCAAGGTTGTAGTAGGTACATAATTACAAACAATTACACTGTGGGCTAGAAATACATTGTGGAACAGTGACACAATTTACGCGATTGGCCGTGATTGCACAAATTGAAATGAAACTCTACCAGATTCAAGTGCAGATTGTACTTTAATTTGAAGGTTGGACAGCCAAAATATCTGTGAAAATGTAGGAATTGTACACATTATTTGTAAAACACCACTTTTGAGGTTCAAAAGTAATTGGACCAACAAAAAACTATATCCAAACAAAGAATTTTTTTCACATAATTTATTGGAATCCTGGACGCATCACTGCCTTAGTCTGGAACCATACTTAGGCCTCAATGTGTGGCTACATTTTTTGAAGTTTTCCAGGCTTTACAGCCGCAGCCTTCAGGTCTATGCTTGTTCTGTGTCTTTCTGTCTAAGTCGGATATTCGCAAGTGAAGTTGCGAGCACATTGGTTGATCTGTGATTGATTGATCTGCAGAGATGTTCCACTTTTTTGCACCATGAACTTCTGGGGCATTCCTGTACGCAGTTGGGTCATTGTCCTCTTACTATGTAAGGATCCGTCAATTTTTTGCAGCATTTGGCGAAACTGGCCTGACAAGCGCTTCACTTTCACGGTACCTATTCACCGGACTTTGTGCTGTTGTGTACACCATATCCTAAATGCACATAGTGACCTAGATAAGCCAGCATCCCCATCACATCTCCGGTGATCCACTAGATTTTGTACGAGGAATGGTGGCTTTCAAACGTCCTACCGTTATTTCTACCACAATTTTCTTCCCATTTTATGGTACAGGTTGATCTGTCATGTCCTGTATGCTTTTCTCATGAATGTAGTGGCCTTGAGTGTTTTTCGCGAAATTAACTCTGGCTGTCTTCTTTGAATTGATGAATGGTTGCATCTAGAATGTGCAACTTTGTGATTACTTGCAATTGAGCTCTCTTTACATGTTGAACAAGGATACACCAAATATGAGCTCCTGGATAAGTTCAGACTCATGGATAGTGAACGGTTTTTTCACCAAATAAGTATGCGCATCATATAACGCCTACTAACGGATACCAATAGGAACGCAGACGGCCTTTTAGCACGTACCACAAGAACTACAGCCCAATTCCTTTTCTCTCAGAATTTACCCGACTGGTTGATTTGCTCTCCACGCATGTTGAACGTATCTCATCTGATGGATGTTTTCCTTTTTCCCCCAGGATGTTCTGGTTTCTCAATTGGAGAGTCCTTGTACCTCAATGTGTCTGTCACAGCACACTTCCAAATGCAAGAACCACAACACTGGAATCCACCCTGACCTTTTAATATAATTGATAAAGGTTAACCGAGGCGCACGGCTTCAGGTTAATTGCAGCCTAGAGAACACTCAGGAGTACTTTGGTCCCTTGAAAAGCGGGGCTAGCGCCATTACAGAGCTGATCCGAAATGACTGCCTCTCCGATTTGGATGTGGAAATCATATTGCAGCTGGAGTGTGCACTTTCAGCCCATGTGTATCAAAATGATGAAAACATGCTTTTTGAAACAGGCTAAAATAACAAAACTTGTGTCACTGTCCAAATATTTCTGGCCCTAACTGTATATAACTGTGTGTGAGCTGTGGTACATACAGTTGATGCTAACATCGTCACATTTAGGCAGCATGGCCAGAAATGTGTATTTGAGGACAAAATGATCCATTACTAGCCAGACCCGCAGAAAGCAGGGTACACAATGGCAAACATGCGACAGGCCTTATTGGCCAATGTGGCCCAATGTTGTAAGGTTATGTGAAGGCAAAATATTGTGTATGTGAACATGAGCATGTTTGAGGTATAGTAACTCTAGAAGGCCAACCAAAAAATATAGGTTTCCAGTGTGTGACATGACTGCTGTGACATAATGTACTACATGCTGACGCTGCTTTATGCATATTTGCACACATACTGTAGGCCTTTGTTTCTTGTGTGTGCGTACAAGTGTGTTGTGACAGCTGACCCACAGAAGTGTAAGCTGTATGTGGATATTGCAGGTAGATGATCCTGCATCTGCAGAGTCATGAGGCACTCTCACATACATTGGCACAATATATGTTGCGAGGTACAGTTGCATGTGCTGTCCTTCCAATGTATTTGGTTGCACAGAAGGCTATGTGTACGTTGTCATGCTAAATACCACTTATCTGGGCAATCCTGTCACGCAGTTGGGTGATGCGTCCAGGCGTCTTATGTTTCAGATCTGCAATTTTTTTGCAGATCTGCCTAGGGGTGCACAACACACCCAGCCTCCTCTCCAGCCGCCCCTTCACTTTCAGCAGGATAGCCTGCTTGTGGAGATGTGGATGTGTGTGGTGCTGGTGATACCAGTAATCCCTGATGTCACATAAATTGACCAAGATAAGGAGCTCAGGCATCCCCCACACAGCGACTCGCCTGGGTGATGCCATTTAGTATTCTGCAGGGAAGGGAATGCACCAGGAAGGCGTTTCCAAACGTCCTACAACGTGATGATGTCACGACGCACGGGGAGTTACGACACATTTTGATGGGGCCCAGAGGTGCCAAAGTGACAGGATACACTTTATGCTTTTGCGTCATGAACTTTTAAATTGAAGCATCACACTACAGCGTCCTGATGCAGACATGAGCTCCATCTACTGACAAATGTGGTGTTGTAACACGCAGTTTGGCTTGTGATATCTCTGCAAATTTAGCCGACACAGGCATTAACACACAGGTTACACCAATAGTATGGACGCTCCAGGGTACAAGACCTTTCAGCACCATGGAAAGGAAGACAAGTTTATTGGTGGACGCACACATCATCAAATATGACGCCTACAAACAGGACTACCAATAAGAACGCAGGAGCTGCCACAAATCCACGTAGACCACCAGAGGTAGTAACTACGCCCACCACACGCCTACCGGCATTGTTTAGGCGATTGGTGCAGTCGCTCTTTACATCGATATTGAAATGTCACACGCGGCGACCAGTGCACATCGCCACAGAATGGTCGCCTGGTTTCAGAACACTGCTCTGAAACCAGGCGACCATTCAAATGCGTCGCCCTCGCCCAGTCACGTTGGGCGACGCATTGGCGATGTCGGCGGCAATGGGCCACGCCCTAGCGTCACCATAAAAATCGCCGCCAATATCGCCAGGTGTGACGGTATCCTAAGAGAAACAGGAGAACACATCTGGGAGACTGAGTTACCTCATAACTCGCCCCGGAGGAGCACACAGACCGGATACCGGATCCGAAACTGTGACTGACACACGCAGCACATCCGGACTAGTGGATATATATATCTACACTGTACCTCAGCGAAGCAACACGGTGGGGTCAGAAATACAGAGGAAAGACTCAAGTTGCCTAGCAAAGGGGGTACCTATGAGGAGAGACAGGCTAGCAGCCTAGCTGAAGCGGCAGCAGGGCCACACACACAGTGCAGGAGAGGGAAGCTGAGGACTCGGACAGGGTGGGAGCAACTCGGCCCCAGTACAGACTCCGTGGACAGTACTCGCTAACAACATCATCTGCAGTAAAGACTTGCAAAACTTCAAAACCGTTAGTTTGTGTGATCCTTGTGCTGAAATCCTGCGTTCCTCACAAGCAGCTATCATCTCTACTACTAACCCTATTCTGCAATATCCATAGCACCATCTATAGACTGTTACTATCTCTGCCCCGGGGAACCGAGCTCTATCTGCGGAGAGCCATTACATCCCCAGCTGCCAAACATCATCCCCGAAGGTTCTGCAGCAGCGGTGGTCACCCTGACCACAACCCGTCGGTGGCATCACAACAAACTCCCCTGTAAATATTCACCCATTTACTTGCGGAACCAGGGACACGGTCCGGACCAAGACCGCCGTGATATCACCAGCAGTACCATGGTCCGGTACCGAATACCCTGTCCTAGTGGGCTCCACATAAGAAGCTCCAATTTCAAGCACTTTATTTGCCTCTTCCAGTTGTCATGTAGCGGTGGCAAAGTGGGTAATAAGGGGATAATTCCAATTTTGTATAGCCAGCTGGAATTTAGCCCAAAATTCTTAATGTCGGGCCAATGTTAGAACCAGCCATTAAGAATTTAAAGTCAATGGTATTTATATAGAAAGACGGAATGCACAGCAAAAAGTCAAAAGAGGGGACCACATAATGCAAGGCAAAGAGCATCAATAAAGTAGATAAAGAACCTGAATGTAGAAATGTGCACATCGAAATAATATAAAAATGACTTTATTACATGTACAGTATACTAACAAAACAAAAACACAAATTAAAACCAGTTAAAACAATGTGGGTCTGGAAATTGATCCCCACCATGAATTATGATAGAACACAGCCTGCCCCCACTCAATATAATTGCCTCCATTAGCTCCCCACTCAGGTTGAGAAGGAAGAAGAAAGAAAGAAAGAAAGAAAGAAAAAGAAAGAAAGAAAGAAAGAAAGAAAGAAAGAAAGAAAGAAAGAAAGAAAGAAAGAAAAAGAAAGACCACATTCACTGTCAACCACTGCAAACTTCCTGCAAACAAGTTAAAGAGCAACATTAGTTTTTACAAGTAGCCCCCCCCAACCAAAAATGTATGAGCTTTTAACTTTAAAATGTTTGCTAATAAAAACTTATTTTTGGTTATAAAAATTCTCGTGTTTTCATGTTTTTTCACTACACAACATTAAGATTCTTGTGGGAGTTTAAAGGAGCATTCCAATCTCCAATCTACCATCCCAATAATATAGTAGATGTTATAATAAATAGAGTGGGTATGGAAAGTATTCAGACCCCTTTACATTTTTCAAGCTTTTGTATCATTGCACCCATTTGGTAAATTCAAAAAAGTTATTTTTTTTATAAATAATAATAATACTTATATATATAGCGCCAACATATTCCACAGTGCTTTACAATTCAGATGTAAGTTTATTACATTTTCTCATCAATGTACACTCTGCACCTCATGTTGTCTGAAAAAAAACTGAAATTTTTTTCAAATTTATTAAAAAAGAAAAACTGAAATATCACATGGTCATAAGTATTCAGACCCTTTGCTTAGTTTTGAGTAGAAGCACCTTTTGAGCTAGTACAGCCCTGGTCTTCTTGGGAATGATGCAACACATTTTTCACACCTGGATTTGGGGATACCCTGCCATTCTTCCTTGCAGATCCTCTCCAGTTCCATCAGGGTTTATGGTGAACGTTGGTGGACAGCCATTTTCAGGTCTCTCCAAAGATGCTCAATTGGATTTAGCTCAGGGCTCTGACTGGGCCAGTCAAGAATGGTCACAGCATTGTTCTGAAGCCACCCCTTTGTTATTTTAGCTGTGTGCTTAGGGTCATTGTCTTGTTGGAAGGTAAACCTTTGGCCAAGTCTGAGGTCCAGAGCACTCTGGAAGAGGTTTTCATTCAAGATATTTCTGTACTTGGCCGCATTCATGTTTCCTTGAATTGCAACCAGTCATCCTGTCCCTGTAGCTTAAAAACACCTCCATAGTATAATGCTGCCACCACCATGTTTCATTGTTGGGATTGTATTGGGCAAATGAAGAGCAATGTCTGGTTTTCTCCACACATGCGCTTAGAATTATCACCAAAAAGTTCTATGTCTCATCGGACCAGAGAATCTTATTTCTCATAGTCTAGGAGTCCTTCATGTGTTTTCTTGCAAACTCTATGCGGGCTTTCATATGTTTTGCACTGAGGAGAGGTTTCCATCAGGCCACTCTGCCATAAAAGCCCGACTGGTGGAGCGCAGCAGTGATAGTTGACTTAGTGGAACTTTCTCTGATTTCCCTACTGCATCTCTGGAGCTCAGCCACAGTAATCTTGGGGTTCTTTTTACCTTTCTTACCAAGGCTCTTTTCCCAAGATTGCTCAGTTTGGCTGGATGACCAGATCTAGGAAGCCTTCTGGTGGTCCCAAACATCTTCCATTTAAGAATTATGGAGGCCACTGTGCTCTTAAGAACCTTGAATACTACAGAAATTCTTTTGTAACCTTGGCCAGATCTGTGCCTTTCCATAATTCTGTCTCTGAGCTCCTTGAGCAATTCCTTTAATCTCATGATTATCATTTGGTCTGACATGCACTGTGAGCTGTGAGGTCTTATATAAACAGGTGTGTGCCTTTCCAAATCAAGTCCATTTCAGTTTAATTAAACACAGCTGGACTCCAATGAAGGAGTAGAACCATCTCAAGGAGGATCACAAAGAAATGGACAGCATGTGACTTAAATATGAGTGTCTGAGCAAAGGGTCTGAATACTTATGACCATGTGATATTTTAGTTTTTCTTTTTTAATACATTTTCCAAAAATTTAACATTTCTTTTTTTTTCAGTCAAGTTGGGGTGCAGAAAGTACATTAATGAGAAACAAATGAACTTTTTTTCAATTTTCCAAGTGGCTGAAATGAAAAAAAAAGAGTGAAAAATTTCAAGGAGTCTGAATACTTTCTGTAACCCACTGTATATTAGCAAATACCTCCAATAAGAAATGTAGTATCGTTTCCCTGATAAACAATAACCATAACACATTTCTAAATGAAGGTATTTGCTAATATTGTTATTATTACACCTACTACAGGGGCATCTCGATAAATTAGAATATCACCAAAAAGTTAATTTATTTCAGTAATTCAACACATAAAGTTAAACACTATATTATATAGATCATTATAAACAGTGATCTATTTCAAGCATTTATTTCTGTTATTGTTGATGATTATGGCCAATGAAACTCAAAGGTCATTATCTCAGAAAATTAAAGTAGGGGGAGAGGTGAAGGGGTTAAATTATGCATTTAAATGATCTGCTGACCAGACTAAAGCCCCCATCACACATAGCAAGATCGCTGTTGCATCATAGATTTTGTGATGCAACAGTCGACCTAGCCAGCGATCTTGCTATGTTTGACACGTAGCAGTGACCGGGCCCCTGCTGTGACATCGCCGATTGTGTCGAATGCCCTGGACCATTTTTTGATCGTCGGTTTCTCCCTGGGAGCATGCATCGGTGTGTTTGACGCCTTAACAACGACCTCAATGGCGACTCAGAACTCAGCCACGTAGGTCTGAGTCGTCAGACTAGCTGCTGTGTGACAAGGTGACAACGACCACCGAGGTCGTTATACGGGTCGCCGTGTCTTTGCTGAGTCATTGAGTAGATCTGACTGTTTGATATCTCACCAGTGACCACGTAGCGACGTTCCAGAGATCCTTACCAGGTCGTATTGTTGTCGGGATAGCTGGAACATCGCCAAGTGTGACGGGACCTTAAGTCTGACCAGACTTACCACTCACACTATATATATGTGTGTGAAGCCCACTGGGACAGGGTACCCAGTACCGGCCCGGGGTATCACGGGGGTTATCACGGCGGTCTTGGTCGGACCTGTCCCGAGCCCACAAATAAAGGTTGGGGGTTATTTACAGGGGATAGAGTCATGACGCCACCCGTGGTATTGGTCAGGGTGACCACCGATGCTGCAGAACCTCCGGGGATAATGGATAGCAGCATGTGATGTGACGGCTCTGCACGGGCAGAGCCTGGTCCCCAGGGCAGTAGTGGTGAAATAGTTTGTGAGGGAGAACAGGGTTTACAAGGATTACACAGACTCACGGTTTTGTATTTTTCCAAGTCCATTACAGTTGATGGTATTCAGCTGAGTACTGTCCACGGAGTACTGTACTGGGGCCGTGTTGCTTCCCACCCAGTCTGAGTCCTTGGCTTCCTACTCTTGCCCTGCTGCTTTAGCTAGACTGCCGGCCCTGTCTCCCCTCACGAATACCAACCTGCTAGAAACTTGAGTCTTATCTTTGTGTTTTTGACCCCGTCATGTTGCTTCGCTGTGGTACAGTGAAGATGTGGGATCTTCACGTCATCCGGTGTTACTGTGCTGTTTGTGTCAAGCACAGCATCGGATCCGGTATCCGTTCTGTGCGCTCCTCCATGGTGCTTCTCCTTTTCCTCACACCTGGCTCAGCCTGGAACTGGACAGTGGACGGTGGGGTGAGCCTAACACGGCTCTTTTACACCCAGGTCCTTTCTTCCCTCAGTGCTGCTCTTCACTGAACTAACTGCCACTTCCTCTCCACACCAGAATATATAGGAAAGCAGCTTTAGCTCCCCCTTCTGGCCTGGAGGCACTAGTGTAGTGTTGTGGGTTGTGTGGGGAGTTAACCCTCTGTGGTGTTACTGTGGCACATGAACCCTGGGTGCCACATTCCCCCTTAGTAAAGAACAATACTCCAGGACTGTAGGAAAAACAAACAATTAACATAACAAACAATTAATATATACAAAGTCTCAAAAGTATAAATATATAAAAACCACTGAAATGCAAAAAGAGTCCAAAAAGTTCAAAACAAATCAGTCCTTCCAGGGGTTTAGCCTATGGTCTCCGGGGCTAGTAACTATGTACAATTAGTTGTTACAACAACCAGTTCCGTGGTAAGTATGGTCCGTAGTTAATAAAAGGATAAAGTTCAAGAATATATAAGTAGTTCATACAGGATAGTCTCTGTAGGTGCTGGGCTTTTAACGTTGCAAACTAATATAAACAAGTCTCTACGGGTGTCTCTGGTTTAAGTGCAGTAGGCTCCTAAGCCCTTGGGTCACTGCATAAGAGGCCAAGTTCTTACTCTCCGTGGCTGCCACCTAACACCATGCTACTCTCACCCTTGTTCGTACACTTACACACTAACGGGTTCTATTTAACTTTATAACAAACATATTTACATGTTACACTTGATTCCACACTTTAATCTCTGTACCTATCCAGTGTCTGACCCTGGGTACTACGCTCTGATCTGCGTAACGCTGGTGTACTGGGTGTACTTAGCCTAATGGTGTGGGTGAACGTGTACCTATTTAAAGTATCTGTTGCTATTGAGGATGGAGATCCGACAGTAGGACTGGCAAGCTCACTGGGACCAGGAATTGGTTCTTCCTCTTCAGGTTCAACTTCCAGTTCTTCATGTCTTGGGACTTCATCATACAAAAAACTTTTCTGCACTTTTTTAATTCATTTCAGGATGTAGTTGGGCCCCAGGGGGCGCCATTCATCTAGTGGTGCAGAAACATTGTACTGTGCGGCCCATTGCTCAGCAGCAGAGCTTTTGGGTAGCTTTCAGACACTCTGCACCATATGTATCAGTGTGAATGGTGCCCTATGCAGGCCCTTAGTGTGCATGGCAAGTCGCCTCCCACAACTAGTTTGGTTGAGGTGATTTATCAGCCTGCACATGGGCTTGCTACACAAGTGGGGTCTGACTGCATCCTGCAAGTGCAGTATTGTTTTTTGTCTATGGCATGATGGTAAGCATACGGGATAAGGCATCTGCATTCCCATTCTTGTGGCCTACCCTATATTTGATAACAAAATTGTAGGTAGACAGCCGGGCTATCCATCGCTGCTCCAACGCACCTAATTTTGCTGAATTCAGGTGGGTCAATGGGTTGTTATCAGTGTAGATGGTAAATTTTGAATCTGCCTGGTAGTGTTTGAAATGCTCGGTTACAACCCAAACTACTGACAGTAGTTGTAACTTCAAGGAACTGTAATTCTCAGGGTTTCTTTCCATAGGCCGGAGTTTCCTGTTTGAAAAGGCAATTACTCTCTCTTTGCCTCCTTGCTTCTGTGACAGTACTGCTCCAGCTGCCCGCAGTGTTTTCTTGAACTGGTCTCCCTGAGATCAGTGAGTACTTTGTTTTGTTGGTCTACTAGGCATTGCTCCCACCTAGCCAGAATCCTACTCCACACTGATGAGGGGCAACACCCCGAAACAGCTGTCTGTGGATGGATACCTGGCCTTGGTATTCCCTTGTCATATCTTTAAGCTTGTAAAGAGCTGGATATTGACTCAAAGGGCCACTTAATATGGTGGTTATCATGGCTAGGTCCTTCCCTGGAGGAAGATCTGGCTAGTCCTGTGTTGAGACTCCTAAACGAGGCTCCACAGACTCTATTTGCATATTCAAAATTCCCAGGGGGCAATAGGCCTAGGAATTCACTGTGTTGAGCGCTTTAGCCAGCTGCTCGCAGTGGTTTCTTGAACTGGTCTCCCTGAGATCAGTGAGTACTTTGTTTTGTTGGTCTACTAGGCATTGCTCCCACCTAGCCAGAATCCTACTCCACACTGATGAGGGGCAACACCCCGAAACAGCTGTCTGTGGATGGATACCTGGCCTTGGTATTTCCTTGTCATATCTTTAAGCTTGTAAAGAGCTGGATATTGACTCAAAGGGCCACTTAATATGGTGGTTATCATGGCTAGGTCCTTCCCTGGAGGAAGATCTGGCTAGTCCTGTGTTGAGACTCCTAAACGAGGCTCCACAGACTCTATTTGCATATTCAAAATTCCCAGGGGGCAATAGGCCTAGGAATTCACTGTGTTGAGTGCTTTAGCCAGCTGCCCGCAGTGTTTTCTTGAATTGGTCTCTCTGAGATCAGTAAGAACTTTGTTTTGTTAGTACTGCTCCAAATCCCATGTTGCTGGTATCCATGTACAGTATGAAAGGTTGATGGTAATCCGGATACGCCAGGATTTCCTTTCCTGTCAGCGCCCACTTTAGCTTTTTGAAGGACTCTTCCCTCTCATCATTCCACTGGAAAGGGGGATTACGGGTTGAAGACCTTTTTGACTGTCCTACCAGGATGTCTTGTAGGTGAGCTGCTAACTTCGTGAACCCTCTGATAAATCTTCTATAATAGCCCACCAGTCCCAGGAATTACCTCACTTCTTTCACGTTGGTGGGTCTTGGCCAATCCCTTATCACTGTGACTTTATCAGAATCCGGTGCTACTCCCTCTGAACTCACGACATGTCCTAGGTACTGCACCTTTGGCTTGAGAAGGTGGCACTTGGATGTTTTGATCTTCATGCCGTATCCGGACAAGGCTTCAAACACTTCTGCCAGGTCTTGTAGATGCTGTTCAAATGTCTTTGAGTAGACTATGATGTCATCCATGTACAGGAGGACAGTTTCAAAGTTCTTATGTCCTAGGCAGCTCTCCATCAGGCGTTGGAAGGTACCGGGTGCATTGTAGAGTCCAAACGGCATACAATTGAACTCACAGAGGCCCATCGACGTAGTAAACACTGTCTTCTCCTTGTCAGCCTCTGTCACAGGAACTTGCCATTACCCACTAGTCAGATCTAGGGTGGAAAAGTAGTTAGCAGATATTAATGCAGCTAATGACTCCTCAATCCTAGGTAACAGGTATGCATCCTTGTGTGTAATGCGGTTCATCTGCCGGTAGTCTACGCACATTCTCATGGTCCCGTCCTTCTTTATAACCAACACTAAAGGCACTGCCCAGGGGCTACAACTGTCCCTTATTACACCTGCAGTTTTCATCTCTTTGAGCATGTCTTTGGTGGTTTGATAGTAAGCGGTTGGTAATGGTCTATACCTCTCTTTTATAGGCTGATGGTTACCTGTGGGTATAGTGTGCTCTACCCCTTTAATTTGCCCAAAGTCTAAGGCTGTGTTCACACTGGGCGTTTTGGGCTGTTTTTGCTCAGCAGTTTTTGTAGCCAAAACCAGGAGTAGAGCAATCAGAGGAAAAGTCTAATAGAAACACGTCACCACTTCTGGATTTAATCACCCACTGCTGGTTTTGGCTACAAAAACTGTTGAGCAAAAACAGCCCAAAAACGCCCAGTGTGAACACAGCCTAAGGGGTGTTTGCTGAATATCTGCTCATATTCTTTTACTACCCGGTGTACTCCATGCTTTTGATGGGAAGGTGTAGAACTGGTACCCACGTGTAGCTTTTGGCACCAATTCTCCAGCTTTTCCCCTGAGCAATTGTCATCCGCCTGACGTGATGGGTTCAAGGGCTCGATGGCTGTGATGGCATTGTTATCAACCGTAAATAATTTAGCCATGGTAGCATACTTTGGTACAGTGACCTCATCTTCCCCGCAATTTAGAAGGCGTAATGGCACTCTTCCCCGGTGTACCTCAACTACTCCTCTGGCCATCAGTATAGTGGGCCTACTATCTGAGTACATGGGTTCTACCAGGGCTTGATAATCTCGCCCTTTAATGCCTATTGCGGCTCTACACCAGACCAACATTTCAGTTTTGGGAGGTATTACAATGGGTATTGAGTCACTTACCCTTACACTACCAATTTCACCTCCTGATATTTCTATCTGTTGTGTCAGCATCAGGGCTTTTATTTCCTTTTGCAGGAGTCTCTGTTGCCCGGTACTGGCAGTGTCGGCGATCTGCTGTAAGACAGTAATTACCTCGGAAAAACCATTTTTAATTACATTCATTCCTAGCAACATTACTGGTTCACGTTCTCGCCGGTCAACATCTACAATAATATTACCCTAGTTCTTCAATTTTACCTTCCCAATCTGAATGGTAATTTCTCTGAATCAAACTTGTGGTATTAGTTCACCATTGCTAGCCCATAAGTTCAATGCAAGGTTAGACGGACCACTACTAATGTCTGAATCAGCCCAGTACCTTTTGTAGAGAACATGTGGAATTGATGTTATCTGGGAATCGGTATCCAACAAGGCACTGAAGGGAATGCCATCCAACACGATAGGGATGACTGGATGTCCTCCCACGAACTTATCATACCAGGCTGAAGGACCTTGGGAGTTCATACCTGAGGCATAGTCTCTTGCGCTCTCTTAAGGCTTTTGTTGGCATCCAAAGAACCTCATTTTAGCCCGTGTATCAGCACTGGAGTCAAATGCTGCTTTCAGTCCAGCCACAAGATAATCTACAGTATCTTTGTTTGTGTCCGGCCAGGACGTAACTTCCAGCTGTGCATTGCCGGTTAACTGCCCAATAATCATACCGACACGCTGGGCTTCTGTTAGGGGGTACATAACGTAGTAGGCTTTGATTTTGGTAACAAAGTCATTGAGGGTATTGGGATCACCTGAGTATTGTGGTAGCCACATTGCTCCCGGGGTGTACGGCATCAGAAGGGCATGACGGGTGCTGCTCCTTGTGCCGCAGCACCGCCGAGTGCTCCGCTATTGTACGGTGCCGCAGCATCTCCTTTTTGCGACATCCTGTGCCCCCAAAGTTAATGTCAACCCTCCTGGTCCTCTGCTTACGTCCGGATGTCTATTAAAGGTTCCGCGGTGGGACAGGGATTCTCTTCCCCTCCAGATGATGTCAGAGCGCTTTGCAGAGTGCCATCCACAATGACATCCCCCCTTTTCTTCCCACGCGTCACGTGCTTTGTAATGGTGTCAGTTCAAAAATACAGTCCTTGTGGCGCAGTTTAAATTCAGTTTCTCTCACAAATCACAGCACACAATGCCCGGTTTATCAGGCACGGTAGATCTTGTTCGTGACGGAAAGTTTTGGAGCCCAATGGACAGGGTACTCGGTTCCGGACTGGGGTATCACGGGGGTTATCACGGCGGTCTTGGTCCGGACCGTGTCCCGAGCCCACAAATGAAGGTTAGGGGTTATTTACAGGGGATAGAGTCGTGATGCCACCCATGGTATGTGGTCAGGGTGACCACCGCTGCTGCAGAACCTCCGGGGATGATGGAAAGCAGCCTGTGATGTGACGGCTCTCCACGGGTAGAGCCTGGTCCCCAGGGCAGTAGTGGTGAAACAGTTTGTGAGGGAGAACAGGGTTTGCAAGGATTACACAGACTCACGGTTTTGTAGTTTTCCAAGTCCTTTACTGTTGATGGTATTCAGCTGAGTACTGTCCACGGAGTCTGTATCGGGGCCGGGTTGCTTCCCACCCAGTCCGGGTACTTGGCTTCCTACTCCTGCACTATGTGTATGTGGCCCTGCTGCGCTTTAGCTAGGCTGCCGGCCCTGTCTCCCCTCACGGGTACCAACTTGCTAGGCAACGTGAGTCTTATCTTTGTATTTCTGACCCTATCATGTTGCTTCGCTGTGGTACAGTGAAGATGTGGGATCTTCAGTCATCTGGGTTACTCTGCTATTTGTGTCAGGCACAGCATCAGATCCGGTATTCATTCTGTGCGCTCCTCCTTTAGGGTAACTCCGTGTCCCGGGTGTGTTCCTCTGCTTCTCCTTTTCCTCAGACCCTGGCTTGGCCTGGAACTAGACAGTGGACTTTGCGGTGAGCCTAACACAGCTCTTTTACACCCAGGACTTTTCTTCCCTCAGTGCTGCTTCACACTAACTGCCACTTCCTCTCCACACCAGAATATATAGGGAAGCAGCTTTAGCTCCCCCTTCTGGCCTGGAGGCGCTAGTGTAGTGTTGTGGTTTGTGTGAGGAGTTAACCCTTTGTGGTGTTACTGTGGCACATGAACCCTGGGTGCCACATTTGCACTTGCAATCAGGTGGAAAAAGGTGGGGGGGGCTGGACTCCACTTGACCCAATAGTCAAAGGAATCAGATGTGGAATACCAGAACCAGAGTAAAGGCCGTTTCACATCTGGTGTTCTGCTGCATTTGAACGCATGCGCTTTGCGTTAGAAACGCATGTGAACGCATTGCGTTAATGCACCCATAGACCACCATTCAAAAAACAGATTGAAACGCATGCGTTTTATGTACCACCAAGGTGTTGCATTTTTTTCGCAGGGCAAGGCTAAACGCTCCCTGCAACGTTTTTATGTGCGTTTGTAGAAACGTATTGCATTTTTTAACATTGAAGTCTATGAGAAACGGATGTTGTTAAGGTGTACAAATCTGTGTGTTAGTGTGTTATACACCTGTACGTTTGTATGTGTTTTTCCCGTGTCTTTCTGTAATTTTGTTTGGAGTCATTGCCCACATGTGTTCCTCATTATCACTAATCACATGATGCCTGTGTCTACTTAGGACTCATGAACTGAAGCAGTTGTGCTGGTCGGCTCCTGGGTCTAATTCACACACAGTGTTGCAATAAGTATTTTTCTAAATTTTTCCACTGTATGCCCTCTGTGAAAGTTTTTTAACACAACATATCAAACATACCATGAGTAAGAATATGTTGGTGTTTAGTGAGCAAATGTCAGCTAAGAGGGAGAACCACAGTATGGTACACAGTATTGACACAAGTGTTTATTGTGGCACTATTTAAAACAAAAACAATTATGCATAGTGTGGAACATGTGTGTAACCTACACATGTTCCTAATTAATTATAGCAGGATCTGCAAACCCAAAATGGGCAAATAAATAAAACAATCACATTACCTCTGTAGGACATTGCTTAGCAAATGTACATCATGATTAAAACACAGGAACATAAGATGACATACATGTCGTAGAACTTAATGTGGACTTAGGGTACTCAACAGTATTCACACATGGATATCATCATGCTGCATTTGGCCACCATTTGCATTGAAAAAACGAGCAAAAAGGTCATGAATCGCCATCACATCATTATTATCACGGACTGCAGGATGCTGGACACTATGCAGCTCAGACATGTAGCCCTCGGCATCAAAGGGCTGGCTTTCATGCTGTGCCACATAGTTATGGAGACAAACACACGCCATCACCACACAGTTCACGTTCTCTGGCTTGAGTTGTATGCAAGTCAAGAGGAATATGGCTGCAACACATGGTGGCTCAGCTAGAAAGCAGCATCTGCCACCAACATAAAAGGGACAGGAGGCCCATCTGTGCCCGTAAGGGCTCAGGAAGCTGGCACATTCAATTGGTTGCGCATTAATTTGTGCCAGATATCACTGTTGCGGAATGCCTGCGCATCATGCACATGCCCGTACTAACCGATATCCACAGCAATAAATAGGTAGTGGTAGTCTACAATTGCTATCAGCACAATTTAATAATATTTTTTTGTAATTAAAGTATAAAGTGCCACTATGTGCGGGCCGTATTTGTTCGTTAGCACCGATACAATTTGGGAAGTTCGCGGTTACCAAAAATTCTTCAGATATGGCCAGCCATTGCTCCGTGGTTGGTATGGGCATCACAAGGCCATGTAAGATGTCCCACAGCACTTGGGTTGTCTCTTTAACAATGAGACAAATAATTGAGGTCCCCAGACTGTACTGGTCATTACAGTGATACGCGTATGATTCTCCCGTGGCCAGGAATCTGTTGGTTAGTAAAAAAAGGGACAAATTACAAATTTAACCCATGCAGTTATGTTTCTGAGCAACTTAAAACAGCAAGATTAATTAACTTACAACAGGCCAGGAGACCACATAAGCATGTTCTATATGAGCCCAATCACTATGGCAATTCAAAGTTGCATGGGCAATAAACAATTAAGTCATACGTTACTACGTACCTCAGGGTCACCAATAACCTTTCTGTCGGAGATATGCAGTCCCTGAATAGGGTGTTCTCCTGTCTGATATCATGTTCAATCATCCCCGCAGGACATCAAAAGTGGCCACAGACATCCGTGCTACCCTGGAATTTACGGGGAAAAGTGTGCAATTGGTTGTAGAGGCAATGGACTGCCCCATAGTGCAGCCTCAACAAGTTCATCTCATGCACCCACAATCGCAAAGGGTGCCTTTCTGCATGGCGACGATGATTGCAATGCAGTCGCAGGGCAGAGATCACCGCAGCAGACATAGTGCAACCAGCACAGTAAGGTACACTAAGTGGCAACACCCAGCCCATAAAAATCATCTGTATTTATAGAGTTCCACTCACCTAAATTGCCAGATTCAAAATGCACCAAAAACACAGACAAAAACGCAACACTTGTTCACAAAAACGCAACCATTGCGTTAACGCATGGTTTGATTTGCCTAAACAAAGCAAAAACACATGCAACAAAGGCCAGGGTCACACATACAATCCGTTTTTGCCTTAAATCCTTTTTTTGTTTCCAAAATCCAAAAATGCATATGCATTAATGCATTTGTGTGCGTTTTTTTGAAAAACGCATGCTTTTTTACTGCTCCCGTAAATGCTCCTAGCAGTGTTTTTGGGGTGCAGTAAAAAAACGCATGCGTTTTTTAACATGGGGCCCTATGGGAAACGCATACGTTAACGCATGGCACAGTTAGGCACCATGCGTTAACGCATGCGTTTTTGCATGCATTTTTTGGAAAATAATGACTACGGTAAGTCCAAAAAATTCCAAAAACCGTCCAGGACCTCAGGGGACACTGTTGGCACCCTTAGAAAAACAGATCTGTTTTCCTAAGGGCTTAAAAAAGCGGATTGGCATGTGTGACCCTAGCCTTACACATGAGTTTACGACATGCATCAAATCATACCAATATGGGGAATGCAGAATACACATGAAGGATTAAATGTAAGGAAAGCTGGGTGAGAATCAAATCATACCAATATGGGGAATGCAGGATACACATGAAGGATTAAATGCAGGGAAAGCTGGGTGAGAATTAAGTCATAGCAATATGGGGAGGGCAGGATACAGAAGAAGGATTAAATGCAGGGAAAGCTGGGTGACAATGAAGTCATAGCAATATGGGCAATGCAGGATACACATGAAAGCATAAATGCAAGGAAAGCTGGATGACAATTAAGTTATACCAATATGGCCTTGTTCACACATACCAATGTGTTTTTTTAGCCCTTAGAAAAACTGATCAGTGTTTCCAAGGGTGCCAAATAGTGTTCCCTGTGGTTCTGAATGTTTTTAAGAAGTTTTTGGACTTAGTAATTATTTAATTAAAAACGCATATGCGTTAACGCGGGTGCCTATATGTGCCATGCGTTAATGCATGCGTTTCCATAGGCCCCATGTTAAAAAAAACGCATGCGTTTTTTCAACAACCCATGCGTTTTTTTACAGCACCCAAAAAACGCTGCATGCAGTGTTTTTTGGAATGGTGGAGAAAAACGCATGTGTTGTTAAAAAACGCAGCTACACTTAGGTGTGCCATGCGTTAACACATGTGCGTTTTTTTATAAGCAGCTAAAAAATGAGAGAATGCCAAAAAAGCTGATATGTGTGAACAAGGCCTATGGGGAGTGCAGGATACACATGCAATCTTAAATGCAAGGAAAGCTGGATGACAATGAAGTCATAGTAATATGGACAATGCAGGATACATATGAAAGATTAAATGCAAGGAAAGCTGGATGAGAATTAAGTAATACTAATATGGGGATTGCAGGATACAGATCAAAGATTAAATGCAAGGAAAGCTGGATGAGAATTAAGTAATACCAATATAGGGATTGCAGAACAGATCAAAGATTAATGAAAGGAAAGCTGGTGAGAATGGAGTCACACCAATATGGAGTGCAGGATACACATAAAGGATTAAATGCAGGGAAAGCTGGGTGACAATGAAGTCATAGTAATATGGCGAGTGCAGGATGCACATAAAGGATTACATGCAAGGAAAACTGGGTGAGACTGAAGTCATACCTGTGGGAATATAGAGATGATTGATGATAAATGATCAAGTACATGATATTAATTCTAGTCTAATTCATTATAGGACACTTTCAATGATGTGCTGACCAGACTCTTTTAGAATTGTGTGCACCTGTGAATTTTGCCCACAGGGCAGCCACTCCAATGACCCACTGCCTATCTCAATGCTCCGCCAGTAGATAAACTGCACATATTCTACTTCATTCCATGTCAGAGAAGAAATCTGAGGATCCTGTGATTAAACAGAATGTGTTCATTCAACTATAGACTATGTATAACTTTGATATATTCTGTGTCTAACCAGGGCAGATAAAGCATTACATTCCTCTCTTATATGTTTCACCCTTTAGTAATAGCGTTCATTCTCTATATTAACTCCTATTCTTCATTCTATTTAGTTTGTCTATATATATCTATCTATTCATATTCTTTGACCTGAGATGAACACTTAGTTTCCTAACTGCACCATCTCATCCTGTTTAAGTATAGTATATATTGAGTGTCTTCACAATGTGTCATTATCAGCTTGACAAGGGGGCCATAGTGTCCCGAAAGCTTGCTATTATTTACCATCTTATCAGTTAGCCATTAAAAGGTATCAACCACTGAGGACTCTCAGATTGCAATATATTTTTCTATCAAGCCAATTGCATTTCATTCATATTTATGTCACCAGGAAGAATAGCAGCACTAACTTATGTGTGTAACGTGTTTAGTAAACAGTTTCTGGCGAGATCAATGGTTGCTGTCATCCTCCGGTTGCTAGCATCAAGCGTGCTTTGACATGGTAGAGTAAGACATGTGAAGGCTGCTTTCAGCTAGCCAGTAGAGGGAAGCTGTACTTTGCTTGCAGCAGAGCTGAGGCAGGCTATTTCTTCTTAGAGGAAACACTGCAGCCTTCTGGACTGCGTCTGCCTCTCGAGGGAGAGGCTGACTGTTGTTCCACCCACAGGCTGGAAGGAGGGGGTTTGAATGAAAGACAAGACAAGCCCTAAACACCATGTCACTCCGAGAGGGAGACAGCAGCAACTAGGCTGGAAGGGTTTTTTTTTTCTTTCTTTCTTTCTTTCTTCCTTCCTTTCTTTTTTTTACCTATTTGGGGGAGGAGAGAGACAATTCTGAGAGACTGAGAGTAAGAAAGGAGAAAAGCAAGCCGGTTTGCAGGAATTCTGAGTTACAGCATACAGCTTTCCTGGCTACTGTCACAGGACTTTACCTCCAGCACACTCTGGATTTATACTACAGACAAGCTTCTTTTAGGAATAAGGAGATATTAACAGAGGGCTATCAACAGGGGAAAGAAAGGACAAACAGCGCCTGGTGTGATTTTCTTTTTACAAATCTAGATTTTCAAGCCTTGATGTTTTCTTTGTCGTATTGGAATTAGTGATTGGTAAAAGGAAAAAGAAATAATAATAATCTAATATCGAGGCTGTGAACTCCTAAAATCAACATCATTGCTGTCAGGAATAGTGGTTTCGGAGAAGGAAGAAGGGCCTGGGGCATTACTCCCTGTCTACGAGTTTTCTGCATCAGATATAACGATTCCAGCTACATGGGCAAACGTTTGGAACAGCAACCAATGTACCCTCAGTACACTTACTACTATCCTCATTATCTCCAAACCAAGGTATGAGAGAGCGCCGTAGACAACCTCCAGTGGTGCCCATATTATGTGATTATGCACTCAGTGGATGATGGATAGGTGACCGCTATGAATGGCACTTTGCCTTGTTTCAGTTGGGTATCACACAGAGCAGAGCTTACCCAGTCAAAACAGGGACACGAGAAAAGCAGGAAGGTCAAGCAATGTGGATTGCTCCTCCATCCCCCAAACCCTCTTGTTCTCTTTCTATTTCTACAGTATAACTCTTTTTTTTTTATTATTATTTAATCCTTTGTTGTCTGCCACGAGGATTATATTTGTCTTCTATATTAGCGTAGAGGTCTGTCTTATCGGCAGCGTGTAATTCTCCTGACATAGGATGCAGATTGGCTTGGACAATAAAATGTATACTCTTGGATGTAAATACAGTCTCAATGGCACTTTAGTGAGATCTGTACAATCTGGGCAGATGAAAGCCTTATCCAGCTGCAGGGGATTTCTATGCTGATCAACTTTAAGTGGAAAATGCACACGGCTAAAGAGCCAAAAACAATCAGATTTGTTGGTTTGCAAGTTTTGGGATTTTGTAACTGGCTGGCAAACACACAACCGGAGGTGAATGCAGTACTTTAACCATTTAGATGTAGGCGATTAGTACATAGGGGTGATCCGGGACCTGTGCTCCGTCCTTACCAATGTCAGAGGTCAAGAGGGACATGTTATAAATAGTAATGTATATGCATTTCCTCAGAATCAGACATCAGCTCTCATGGATAGATGCTCAGCGTCAGCTACAGAGCTTTTCATTAAAACTGCTTAGTCAGGTATTCTCTTAAACATACTACTGTATATTGTCATGTATAGTATTGCAGACACAACTTTACCAACTAGATGCCTAAGAGGATATTTCCTCTTCCATTGTTTGCAATGTCAAGGTCAATTTTAGAGTCATCCGCACCATTTAAGCCCTTTTGAAGGTAGCTGATAGGCTTCTTTGTCTCGGTAATAGAGACAGCGTGCATTGTCGGTGGTAGAAATGACTAAAAGAGCAATTATACATAAATGACTGAGTTATCTTTATTCTCTAGGTTGTTGTTAAGAGCATGCTGTGTGTAAAAGGAATTTCGAGAAGCAGGGGGATTCCATTAATGTTCACCACATGTATATAGATGCAGACTAGGTATTTATTTTTTTGTTTCAGCAGTCCATAGAAATAAAGTGTGTTTAACCATGGTTGAAAACATCACAACATGTGTTGTACTTGTGTCTGAAACAGCATTAGTCACAATAGACATGTGGCATCTGGATCCTATTACTTTAACATGCTTTCGGTTTCTAGGTGAGGACCATCCGAGAGAACCCCAAGTCATTGGATGGTACTTCTTTTCATGTCTGTGCACTAAGCTAACCTACATTTCCATAGTCTGATATGCTTGGATGAGTAATAATTGCTTAGCCAGACACAATGCTCATTAATTAATTATTGCCACTATTGCTGTCCATTTAGGGTTTACAGATGTTTTGTGCCACACCAGCACAAATTGAAAAAATATGTCACCGTTAAAGCTGAGAAAATGGAAAAAAGTGGGCAAAGTTCACTAAAGAGAACCAGCAGGGGCCTATGGGAGTCAAGTTATAGGCCAGAGCACACTTAGGTTAAGAAGAATGGTGAGATGGCGTTGATCTCAATCAGATTGGTTGCCATAAACTTTGTATTACTTCATAGCATGGCTACTTTATAATGCCTTATGTCTGAGAAATGTCACGAGTGAAGTCGTAGATTGAGTTGGCACTTGAATACTTTCTGCAAAATGTCTTCTTGAAAGACAACTATATATTTTACTATTGAATGAGCAAATTGCTAATTTTGAAGAACTATCATTATTAATTCAGCAATAAAAGGCCCAGCGTTTCAGGAAAAGAACGAGGCGTTGGCCAGCATTTATCCACGATGATTGATATTTCAAAAGATACACTGCTTTATCGATATGAATTATTAATGATGGCCATTAAGGGCTGGATAGTATTATAGCCCAATTCTGTTTCCATGGTAAGCTTGGAATTTATAGAAAGTAGATAGTAAATACACAAATCGAGGAATATCACTTTGCGGCATGAAAATTCCAAATGCTGAGGTTAAAGGGGACTCAGTTGTCAGCTACAAGGTTGGTTATGACTGTCTATAATCGAGCAGGAAAGATAATATCCTTAAAGCAGATGAATGAATGAATGACATGATTGTATGTTTAGTATTCAGATGTGCATCAAATTGTTCAAGAAAATTCAGATGTTATCTTCTTTATAACCATTGACTGGATAAGAAGTTTTCTCCTCTTCATTTCTTGAGTTTAACCCCTTTACACTAACATGTCTGGCAATTTTTTTTTTTTTTAAAACACACTTTATCTTATTTTTCATATGTTTGCATCCCATTCCACATCTACCTAAGTAAACTGATCTAAATAGTGTAGGGTTTCACTTGAGTAAAGGGACCTATTATATACTGAATATATTAAGCATGCAAAACATCACATTCATTAGTATACACTTTAATAATGATATAAAAATAGAGCTAGACTCTCTCATATGAATATTGATCTTTCCATCTGGTTTCTGGAATTTTTAAATGATTCTCTTCTGCTAATGAAGGTAGATGGCAACCCAAGAGAATCGTGAGCAGGCTAATCATGTGGAGAGAAATTAGGTTCAGTAATTGTCAATGACCTGAATGAAGCAGTCTCACTAGGAAACTGCATCATCTTTAAAGGCTTTTTGGAGATAATAGTGATTTTTATCTGGCTTTTCATTTTTCCCATGGTCTTTTGAAGTATTCCTTACTCTTGAAGAATTGGCCCTACTGTACTTCCTAGTAAAGAATGCACACCATTTATTAATTAGGATGACTTGTTACTGATTTATGAGAAATCTCTGTGCTAATTGGAGCCAAGTTCAGGTTTATATACTGTAGATAGAGTATTAATATTCTTTCTTCTTTACATTGTCCTATAAAAGTCTGCACCAATTTATAATCTCTGTGCAGCTGTGCCCCCCTACTCGTGCTGACCTAGTGTAGATTTTCCAGTCCCATCCCTTCTTACTAGGTTTACTGCATTTTCCACATTTGGCCATCTGGACATACAGAAGGTCTTGTCGAAAGAATTCCAAAATGAGGAGGTTGATATAGCTATCCTTGCTGGTGGTGTGCAGCCTGTGCTGGTGTCTGGTGTGAAGTAATGGTCAGGTGTACTGAGTAATTCATCAGCCACTCTCTGGTTTCAGGCCACAATTTCTACCATCTGCAGCCTGGGCTGGTGCCAAAGGCATGATAATCTTGTAATAATTCTGTATGTACAGATGTATGTTGTAAATATTGCTATAAATTGTGCCGCCTAACGACGTTGGCTTAGATTGGTTCAGATCATCATTTTTGGCTAATTACAACTTATATTTCATATGTAATTTAGAAAGATATTTGCCTTTTGTTCTAGGATGTTATAGTGCCCTCTCTTTCATTTGTTACCATCGAGATGAACACAACCTGCACTTGATCAGTATAATTACACTTGACAGTTCGTACATTTTCAGCCAATTGTGCTTTTTTTTGCTCCATGTTATCCTTTTATCATAGACAAGATATCATTGACAAGTCTTACGAGGATCCAGTGTCGTCAAATAGAAGTTTGTCTTTCCAGTTATCCCAGACGTTATGTAACTTGGTACATATGTTAGTGAAAAATCAATAGAAAAATAGTCTTCAGAAAGTACAGTATCCTACTTTGTAGAAGCAAACAGAACCAGAGTCATAATAAGCGGGGACTTATTTGGCTCTACATGCTTTTAAGGCAGATAAGAGAGAGAGGAAAATGCATAGGTTCATTTCAGGTCACGTTGGAAATGGCCTGAACACAGTTGGCTTTACAGAGATATGATTTCACACAGTACTTTTCGTCTTTATGAGTACGTTTGGCAAGAACAGCTCATTCAGTCACGAACATGCCAGTTCTGAAGCTTCCAGGAAGTCAACTCCCCCTTCCCCCCCCCCTTTTTTTTTTTTTTTTTTAGAAAAAGTTCAGAATTCCTTCTAATGTGTTGTTTTGAAAATGCCTTTAATGGAGGAAATTTATACAAGTCAAAACGGTTGATATTTATCCAAAACTTGATTCCAGGGCTGCACTAAAACTGTTTTCTAAGAGTGTTTGAGGCACAGCTGTATGCAATTAAAGAGCGTAATATTAAAAGCATGTGTATGGGAGATCTATTATGATAGAACTGTTCCATATAAAATGGAAGAACAGAGGCGCTCGGAGCTCTGATTGATTCATGCATTGTTGTGTTCTGTGTGTGATCTTTTGGGGATATGTTTTTCAAGTCCATTTACACACTGTGTTGAGTAGGCGGAAACAACTGTGCAATCTGCGTTCACAGAAAGCACACAGAATATTTCAGCATTTACGTCACAATGTTCTCTGTATGCACAACTAACAAATTGCTTGGTTTACATTCTTCTCTTTTTTTTATTTAATGTTTATGATTTGGAAAACTGAGTTGAATTTATTCTTCGGAATGTTCTATCTTGGTTATTTACTTGTTTTATTTCAGATACTTTTACAATGGCTTTGAAGTTAACAGGGGACATAAACTAATAGGATAATTTATAATGCAGGTCAAGCTGCTATCTATTTATTGGCACAATTACCTTTATCCTGGCCATTATTACAGTACTGTTTGTATCGAAAAGGGAAACAATCAATCCTGTATGCAACCCCCACCAGTACAAAAAAAGATAAGGATATCAAATTAAAGGTAACCCTATAAAGGTTCTATATCATCAATTGATTGTTATAATGCTAGCTCATATGCTTTAGGAATAGAGAGGATACATGCAGCTATCAAATAATAATTTGCGTAAATATGTCCAGCAGCTTCAATTTGGTCTGAATAAATTCTGTCAGATATGAAACTTTCCCCTTTTGCATGAGGAAGGGGTAACGAATCGTGATGCTAGTCAGTACTAATAGCTAGGGTGTGACACAGTCATTACTTACAAGAGTAGAGAAAGCAGGGAAGTCAGGTAATCTGGAGTCAGGTTCAAGGACAGCTTTAAATATTCAGGGAGTAGACAGCGACATAGTCATGCAACAGTCCACAGTCAGGATGCCAGGAGAGCACAAAGTGGATTCATGGAGTCAAAAGATGTGTATTCATGTCACAGTCCAGACGTCAAAATACCAGGAGATCACAACAAGTACAGGGAGATGACAAAAGGGAGATCAAACAATAGTCCAGGGTCAGACAACAGGAGTGCAGGCCGAACAGCACTTCATATAGAATGTAAGACTGGCATGATTCTGGGAGAGGTTGCTCAATAAAGTTGGAAAGCAATCACTGGGAACATGGAACACCTGAGCAACCCAGCACCTTCCAGAAAAAGAATGGAAGACTGTGCTGTCAATCAACTACTGACAACTCAGCACTCCAGATACAAAACACAGCAATAACTCTTATTGCAGCCGAGACACAACTGACAGAGGAATCATTTAAAAAAATAATGAACAACGTTTATACTTACCTTTCCTCACTCACCTGTTCATATGCCATCTGTGATGCCACAACTCACTGGTCCTCCATTCTCTTTCTTAGGACCCTATTTTAGGTGCTAGTGCAGAGATCATCTAAGTACTATGATAAGTTCTTACCTAGAAATGGCCTAACCATGTGCTTCTTGGCTGATCAGTAATTGAATAGTCGCCATGTAATGTGACATCATATTTGAAGGCTGTAAATGGACTGACAGATACAGTAGATAATAGATAAAAAATGTTATATACTATTATATTATTGTAGTTTCAGTGGTTTAAGAAAATGTAATGAAGAGTAATAGAAGACATTCTTGTAATGTAAAACAAAATGTCACAGAGTCTATGAAGTCTTATGACAGAATCTGTTCTTTCATCTGTGATATGCATCTAATTGGCATGAAGAATGCAATAACAGTTCCTTACCTTGTCTAGATTGTGTGGAGAAAAGAGAATGGTTCTTAGCATGCAAATTGCTGGATGTGCTTTCTCATTTGACAGAATAGAATTAGGACTGAGGCTTTGGTTCATTTCTTCAACCACCTTGTCTTTTTAATAATGGTAGGATGCAATGAACTCTAGTCTTTAAGTGACACCATGCACAGTCAGGAACTCCTCCTGAATAAAGATGCCACAATGGAAATACTAAATGAACTAAGCATAAAGGAAGATGAAAAGAGATTCCTCTTGTATACATATCTCTATAGCTATAGGAAACAAATTCACGACTGTGTTTTATTGGAGGCAACACAGAACCATAATAGAATTGTAGTAGGCGGCATCAACATTTTTTGTAATGTGTTTTATGGTAGATTTGTTCGGATTCTGTTTACTTTGCCATACAAAGTTCAGGAAATAATATTACAAGTAATCTCCAATTGTAAATACATTTGTTCTGACCTAGTGGAGGGATATAGTGACCCAAAACAGTTTATCATTGGATGGTTTATTAAAAAGCATCTGTCATCAGGATTGTACACTGCTAATTATTTATATGTGCATATAGCTCTTTCAAAGCCAAGTCCAGCAATATACTTTCATGGTCAATCTGTTCATTCTTTACTGAGAAATCAGATATTTAAAATGATATCTTGCTCATTGTCTCTGAATTTATAAAGGCTTCAAACCACAAATACTTTTTAAAGTTTCCTCCCTATTCTGTTCTACAGCTTTCATGCAGATTTATCCCTATAACAAACAATGTCTGTGTAGCCTGATTATCATACTTCCATCTTCCTCACTTTATAGCTACGATCAAATTGGAAGGTTACCAAGAAGTAGGTGACTGCAATATCAGACTACACAGGGTTTGTTTATTGTCTGTTACCAGAAAGATATATTAGTTGGCAAGGAACAATACAAAAAGACTGGCTTCTAGAAATAAAAAATAATGATACTTTAGTGAAAGTGATTTATTCCAATTCTGTTTTAAGTGGGGCTGTGGTTCCTTTACACGAGTAGATAATCATTTAAACAATGAACGATGTGATCTTGACTCTCGACTGGCAAACTATGCCAGAAAATTGATATACTGGACTAAAATTAGTTGGGCATCAATCGCTATATCGTAACATTGTACATCATACAACGTGGTCACACATATAGACAACCTGAAATGTCGGGTGTCATTGTTTTCACCGTTCAGATCCCATTTGTGATACTAGTTGTTTTGAATAAATGTCACCAAAAGGAATACCTTAAACTGTAACTTTTATTCACAATATATATATCCATTTCACCAAGTACATATATTGAGTATGCATAGGAGCCAATGAGGAGAGGGGGCACCATTTTGGCCCTTTTATTAGGGTGCATACAATATCCGCTGGTACGCAGGTTGTCTATTGGGAGAACACAGGGCTAACTAGACCCTTCTCTCATTCATGTGTGCATATCTTGTTTTTATATGGACTATAGTTCCATTTATTATATTTATTAAGAATAAAAGTTACATTTTAAGGTATTCCCTTTAGTGACATTTATGATTTGGTACTTCTGCTCCTCACCATCAGCCATTCAATGCTCTGCACATCTTATTACTGCTGTTGAAAGCTGAATCCCCATGGCTCTTCATGATAGGCCAAGTCTTGCTGCTCTGATGAGGCCTGAGATGTTTATATGCAAGCACCCATAAGGTCACACTGTCATGACATCACAAAGTACACCATGACTATGCACCAATTGTCCCAGGCCTCAGTAGATCCAGAAGTGATAGTCTAGCATTAAGAGGCCTTGGGTTAGGTTTAGTGATAGTAAGATACAACATGGTCTTGATGGTTGATGGTGAAGGGCAGGGGGGGCTGATAGATGAGCCGTAAGGTGAGTATACGGCTAGAAATTGATTATTGGACAGTGTAAATAGTTAAATTGACTGTAAGATCAAACTACATAAGGTTTGTTAATTTTCCTTTACCTTGAAGACACATGGATTGGCAATGGAACAATGAAAAAAATGGCTGCTAAAAATAATGCGTCTTCAGAGAAAGTGATTTATTCAAATTTTCAGCTTTAGATAAAGCTTTTGTGGCGAAGTCCTATTATCATGTAAAATGATCTTTTGACCGTCCCGAGGGCCACTTTTTACCCTGAACATTGGAACAATCTAAAAAATACAGAAGCATTACAGGATGAAATTCACTGGGTGACTGAGTCTTGAGAATGTAACAATTACTGGTTATAACATTCTCTGCTATACAAGTACGACCTTATAAAGAACACTTTTGAAAAAGGAGTTGTTATACTTCTTTTCTACTTATATGTATTGTGAACAAGTAAGGGTGCTTTCACATCAGCGTTTTTCGTAATTCGCGGCAGATGCGGTGAAAAAACCGCATCTGCCGCGTTTGCCGCATAAGGGCCCTTTCACATCAGCGTTTTTCATAATTCGCGGCAGATGCGGTGAAAAAACCGCATCTGCCGCGTTTGCCGCATAACGGTTCCACTTGCGGCACGGTTGCGGTTTTTTCCATAGGAAGTATAGGGGGACTTGCGGCAGATGCGGCAAGTGCGGTATTGCACTTGCGGCAGGTGCGGCAGCGAAAAAAACCGCAGTAAGCTGCGGTTTTTTTCTCTGCCGCACCTGCCGCAAGTGCAATACCGCACTTGCCGCATCTGCCGCAAGTCCCCCTATACTTCCTATGGAAAAAAACCGCAACCGTGCCGCAAGTGGAACCGTTATGCGGCAAACGCGGCAGATGCGGTTTTTTCACCGCATCTGCCGCGAATTACGAAAAACGCTGATGTGAAAGGGCCCTAACCGTTCCACTTGCGGCACGGTTGCGGTTTTTTCCATAGGAAGTATAGGGGGACTTGCGGCAGATGCGGCAAGTGCGGTTTTGCACTTGCGGCAGGTGCGGCAGCGAAAAAAACCGCGGCTGACGCGGCAGATGTGGTTTTTTCACCGCATCTGCCGCGAATTACGAAAAACGCAGATGTGAAAGGGCCCTTAGAATTACATGGGCAAATGGTGTGACATCCTAGAACGTGAGAAGGAGCTGTTGGCCATGATTTGTTTTCTTCTGTAAACTGAAATCTGGAAACAAACTATAGAGATTTTTCGATCAATTACAGTTTTTCACCAGATCAGGTGTGACCCATTTTTTTTAAAACTGACCCGGTACATTTTTAGGTTTTATCGCACATGCTCTTTTATCGGCTTCAAAACATTGTCAAAGGGTACTTTCACATCAGCGTTTTTTTTAAATCACGGCAGATGCGATCACCGCATAACCGCTGTACTTGCGGCACAGTTGCGGCAAGCCCCATAGAATGTCTATGCGGGTTTGCGGCAGGTGCGGCAAGTGCGATATCGGCCGCAAAAAGACCGCGGCTGACCACGTTTTTTTTCGCGGCCGCACCTGCTGCAAGTGCCGAAACCGCACTTGCCGCACCTGCCGCACACTTACCGCAAGCCCCATAGACATTGCATGGGGCTTGCTGCAACTGTGCCGCAAGTGCAGCGGTTATGCGGTAATCACCGCATCTGCCGCGATTTAAAAAAAACGCTGATGTGAAAGCAGCCTTATTCAGATATGCAAATAATTTTTGTCTTTTTTTCACAATATATGGGGTTTTGTTTTTTTGTAATTTTCATATTAATTTTTTTTTTGTTAATATCATTTTAAGGGTATGGATACACTGGCGTGAAACTTGAACGACTGCAATGCAAGTAAAATTCGCATTGTAGTTGGACCAATGTTATTCAATGTCCGACAGCATATTTCCGAGTGTCAAACATTTTTTTCTCATCCGCTTCACGGACGACAAAGCAGTCGCAATATGCTGCGACAATATGCGATTCACGGCCAGACTCACCAATGCAGGTCTATGGGCCTGACAAAAATAACGGACCACAGTTGGGCCACATATGGACCATCTTAGAGGCATTAAATTTTTCTCTGATACATTATCATTCTGTAGCTTAGACAACTGTAAAAAATGTTCCTGTAAATTATTATACAGTAAATAGCTGCTGTGTTTCCAGCCTAAATAGGAAAGTAAAATGGGAAGTACATGTCTATTTTTCCCTTTATTTATTTTTATTTTTTTTAGGCAACCTTAGGGTACAGACACACTGGCATGAAGCCCGAACAACTGTAGTGTGAGTAAAAATCGCATTGCAGTCGGACCAATGTTATTTAATGTCCGAGAGCACATTTCCGAGTGTCGGACGTTTTTTTTCTTATCCGCTTCACAGACAACAAAGCAGTCGCAACATGCTGCGACAGTATGTGATTCACGGCCGAGACTTGCCAATGCATGTCTAGGCGTCCATCAAAAATCACGCACATGGACCTTCCGAGTCAGATGCAATTTTTCACTGCCACATTATCATTCTGTAGCTAGGACAACTGTAAAAAATGTTCCTGTAAATGCTAATACAGTAAATATCTGCTGAGAAAAAAAAGCATTGCACACGGACATCACATGGAAGCCACAGTGACCAAAACTCGGACGACACTCGGACGACTCTGAGATACATCAATCAGACCGTTTTTTCACTCGCCAGTGTGTTTCCAGCCTTACATGACTGCTAAGAACATTTTAAATGTGCCTTGTATTGTTGATAATATTGTACTTGTCGATGAATGCCCCTTTTCACAAGTGTCATGGAATAAATGGCGCTATAATAATAATAATAATAATAATAATAATAATAAATTGTGGTTTCCTTTCCATAGATAATTATTTATCTTATATTATGTATATATATATGTATATACTTATATTATATTATTGTTTTTTGGGGTGGCAGAACTATAAAGAGCAATTCAGGCTGCAATCTCTTATTGGTTTTATTTATTTGTGCTTTTTTTCTATTGTATTTTTGCCCTTTTTATTTTTTTTTTATCTATTTCACACATTGTGCCACCAATGTGACCTAAAAAGACCTTTGAGTGGCATTTTAACATATTAATATTCTTTTTATTGTTAATAATTTATTAATTCATTCTTTTTATTGTTGATTTCAGTCTCCTACCAGCATAGCAGTGTATACTGGGTCATCCAGAACTCAGCTGCTCCTGTGTCCTAACCCTACACCTTACAATTACATGACCATTGATTTCCAGAAAGTAAGCACTTTCAGTGTTTTCTAATTGCCATACACAATAACTGATTTAGGGCTGTTCATACAGCAATCCAAAAAGTAAACAAGGAAACAACACATTCTTATCAACTGTGTTCGGGAGTCTGGCTATGTATGACAGCAAACTTAGGCTGGCTTCACACCATGGCAAGGTCCGGTCCGGGGCTGTCCGGTGTAAACCAGACAGCCCCGAACTGGTTTTTGGTCCCATAGTAGCCTATGGGGCCGGATGGAGCCAGATCGCAGCTCTCTGCCATCCGGTTTCCATCTCTCAGATGAATCTGGGAGAATTCGGATTATTCCCACCGAAACAAAATGTTGCTTGCAACATTTTGTGTTCGAGAGAAAATCACCCATAAAGCCGAATCCTGGATTTGCCCGGATTGTCCCGGATTCCCCAGGATCCGGGGCAATCCGGTTCTCCCTAACATGGGAATCTATGGGACTGGATTGCCTCGGTCCAGGAGAATCCAGGAACCGGATACCGGCGGTTGCACGTCACTGTTGTTTCAGGACCGCGGCTAGCTCCATGCTAGCCGCGATCTTGAAAAATCAGCAGCTGAGGCTACAATTACAGCCATCCGGCTGCACACAGGACCGGAGGGCACATTTGACCCTCCGGTTCTGTGTGCTGATCCTGTCCGGGGCTGTCAGGTTCATGCCTGACAGCCCTGGACAGGACTGCGCTGTGGTGTGACCCCAGCCTAACAGACCTCATAGCTTCCAAATCTTGTGAAAGCTCCTTGCTCTACATGGAGGTTTTAGCACATTATATCAAAGTGTGTACTGATCAAATATTTATAATCTATGGGCAGTTCAGTATTATTAAAAAAAAAATTAAATAGGTTTTCTTCATGACTATGACATTAAAAGTACAGTATATACCTTGTGCAATACTGGAGTTCCAACACCTTCACTTCCAGCACCTCTAGTAATCAGCTTATACCTGGGTCATTGCCACCAAAGTGCATAGTTAACAATACAGCTCTTGAATGGAAAATGAGCTGGAGTCCCTGAGAATGCAATTACCGAGTGTATGGAGCTGTAATGTTCTGGCTTTGTGCATTGTTTACTTCTTCCCACTCTGGGACTTGATAATACCTTTTAAGATACTGACCAGAGCTTTGTTATTGATGGTCCATTCTTGTTAGCACCAATGGGAACAACAAAAAAAAAAATAGCAAAATGCAGGTGTGAACACAACCTAATTGCCAAGCAGAGACATAGATGAACACATGTAAAATATGGCCGTGTGCAGTCAGTTGCTGAGCTACATCCCCAAAGTAATTTTGTGACAGTTCTATCACACATGGTGATACCTGGCCTCATTATTGTTATTAACAAATGTTAATAAAATAAAAGACCTCAACCTCATAGACCATTAAGAAATCCACAAAAAATCAGTAATTTCACTAAAGCAGACTGAAAATAGAAAACGCAGCACTAAATTGATAATATTTTGGGAATATTTCACAAGGTTTTTTGCTATTCTATTGGAGACCATCATGACGTAGCAGCAAAGACCATGACTTCAGTGATGTAACATAACATTTACATGTTGTATTTGTATGAAACCATTGTTTTATATGCTGCAGATCTACTACTGTAGAAAGGTGCCAATCAGTGGTGGGGTTTACACAGAGCTTATGTATATTAAGGACTGCATGTTTACTAGTCGTCTAATGGTAATTTCATGCTGATAAACCAGAAAAAAAACAGCAACCCAATAACTGACTCAAATTAGGTGGAAAAAACCTGGTGACAGATTCCCTTTTGAGATGATTTTTCACCAGTTAGAGTATGTTAAATTGGTCACATGATAGAATAAAAAACTACAGCATGCAGCCCAGTAACTGACACATCATTGGAATCAACCTCTCTGTCTCTACCTTATGCTGCTCTCAAATTAGGTGGAAAAAAAGACCTATGAACAGATTCCCCTTAACAATAATCTTTCACCAGTTTAAGCATGTTAAACTTGCTAAATCATGGAATAGTGTAAGCTGGGATGAGTAAAACATATTAATTAAATTCTCCTCTGTTGCAGAGTTATTAGCTTGTAAAGTTTAGATTACAATCCGGGTGTTACCAGAGATTTGTCACTGGGGGTGTACACTTATTACTTGCACGAGGTTGACAAAACACAAGCAGGTAATGTCTTGCAAGGGAGCAAAAACATGTTGTCCTTTTCTCAAGTATATCTGCTGCTACTTAGTTATGTATCATAAACCCTTCCACATAATAACTCTCAGTGCTGTCAGCTCTCACCCTTCCCCAACACTGACTGTCATGAGAAAAGATCTGGAAATTGACATAATGATACATAACTCTGATCTTCTGTATCAATACACAGTAGCTGCAGAGATCATTGAGAAGAGGTGGGTGTTTTCTTCTTTCCCCTGCATAATGGCTTCTTATGATTGGACAGCCACATACAGTGAAAGAAGTACACACCCCCAGTGGCAAATTTCTGGTAATGCCCATTTGAACTATAAACTAAATTATAATATAAACTTAAGAAACAAATATATCTGAAACAGAGAGGAAAAATTAATAACTAACAGCTAAGTTTAAGTCAGCTCTGCAGCCACTATTCTGTGGTATGGCCAGTTAACATGCTCAAACTGGTATAAGGTCTGCCTCCAGAGCGGCACCCCACTAGTGAGGCTTGCATTCTCAGAGCACCTCTGCCCTATAGCTACATCCACACATGTTCTTGGTTACAAAGGAAGCTTGATGTACTCATTAGAAGGTCAATGGGCTCTGTTAAGTTAACAAAAAAATTGCATATGTCATAGTTGTTAAACAAAGTTTAGAATTCTTCAGGCTTAAATACACTCTTAACTTGACTAATTACTAGGACAAACAAGAGGAAACAGAATTGTATGGAAAAGATGGACAGATGGTAGTTACAAGATAAGTATGACTTCTCTTTTGTTTTAAATCTCATGACTATTTAATACATTCTCTGACATCTAATAGCATTGGTGCAACCAAAGGTAGTCAGAGTTAATTGAAATTTGCTGTAAATTTAGAAATGAAATCCAAAGTTTCATTTGGGCTCAAGTGAGCATAGAAATTGGTGTGCCTGTATAATACTTTACTAATGACAGCTCTGGACTAATTAACATTCCTAATTACTGTAAGTGCACACTTTCTCTGTTCTTCTAATACATATCTTTATTTTACAAGTTATACATGTGTCAAATATGGGCATCTCTGAAAGACTAAAGAGACTCTTAAGGCAGGAAACACAGCAATAACAAAAAAGCTGAGAAATTATATTTGATCTTTTATTCATTTGTAATTGATTTGTACTAAAAGCAACTCTTTAGATTTAAAGGAAACTTGGTGCTTTTAAGAGAAAGGAGAGCTTGAAAAACAAGCCAGGCCAAAAGAACAAAGTCCAACCATAGAGAGATGAGTCTGCTAGGTGGCTTCCTCCATCTGCTCCCTGCCCGACTCAACTTGATACTTGATTCAGTTTCCTGATATTCAATTAAAGAGGACCAACCAGCAGGATTTAGTACTATAAAGTGAAGCCACTGCATTACAGGCACTGGGATACTGAATGCAATCATACCTTCACTTGAAAGATTCCAGGTTTGATTGCAGAGAAATGTGTCATAAAACACCTGTTCATCAGTGCAACAGGTGATTGACGTGTGCAACATGAGAGCACTATTAGTTTTTTTTTTTTTTTTAAATTTCTTCCCTGTGGGCTTGTCTTTTGGATGTAAGCTGAATCCCACCCCATTCCTCTCATCCAGACCTTCATTTCACATTCACATGTGGAATGAAATAAGATAATGAAAGCAAAATGAAAGGCTGGATGGGGGGTGGGAGCTCGACTTACTGCTGAAAGACAAACCCACAGGGTAGTAATAGAAAAAAAATACCCAAACAGTGATGTCATGCTGAACACGTCAATCATCTGCTGCACTGATTTACAGAGCTTTATGATAATTTTTTTGCAATCAAATCTGGAGTCTTTCAAGTAAAGGTATGATTGCATTCAGCATCCCAATGACTGTAAAGCACTAGCTTTACTTTATAGCACTTAATCCTGCTGTTTGGTTCCCTTTAAGAAGAGACCTGTCAATGACACAAGGATTGGCAAAAATAAGCTGTAGGGAACCACTTGGTGTATATTTCTTCCACAGTTCATTTTTAAGTGTAACAACCCTTTCATCTGCTGCCATGAGCAGGGAGTTTGGAAGTTCTCCCCTTGATATGGCGCAGTGCCTCCACCCGATTCTTGCTAGGAGCTCTGGAGGAATGCAGAAGGGGTATTACTCTTTTGCTTGTGGTCGACTTGGGAAACCACTGTCCAAACTCTGGACACACTCACAAAAGATGAGGTTAGAAATCTTAACAGGTTTATTTACAGGATGAGAAATGGCAATTGCAGGGTAATAGCAGGTAACAGTGAACAGGTAATGTTATGCAGTATTACACAGGAGCACAAGAGGTGTTTTGCTATATACTTAATTGAGATGATGGTTCCCCTTTACCTTACAACACACATACTCCTAACTAATTACAATTAACCAACAAATTGCTGCAACCTGGCAAAAGATACAACTCTGAGTTTGGCCCCAGTTGCCGCAATGTGGATGTGCTTGCTGTATGGTGGTGCACAAAAAGTATTCAAGCAATATTCCCTCTAGGGCAGGTCCTATATAAACTCCTAGTCAGTGCAATCAAAAGTCCCTTTAGCAAGGCCTTGTAATTAGCTTCAGTACACTTCTTAAATGGTGGAACTACAGGTCCCAGCAATGCCCCTTTATAGATAACTGCAGTATCATTCTCCAGCAATAGAACTACAATTCCCAGTAATGGTACTCACTTCATTTGCAGATATTTTCTCCCCAGTCCCAGACTGCAGCCTCTGATTCAGTGGTTTGGAAAGGAGGGGTACAACAGGCAAAATCCTTCTTTTCAGCGGGAAACCTGGAGTATTGGGGTAGCTCCTCTGCAGTCTGTCCCAGAGCTGTAGAAACCAGTCTCTCTTTACCCAGAGCAGGAACTTCAGATAGCAGCTTCTTATCACTGCTCCAACATGCCTGAATCCCCCTCCCCCCCCCCACACACACACACACAACTCTGTACAATCCGCTCCTCCCTTGTTCTCAAACACACAGCCCGTCCCTCCTGTTGTCAGCTGCTGCTCTCCTCCCCCAGATTGATGTCAGGAGCAAGGCACATTGGGATTTGTAATTTTCAGCACTTCCTCATAAGAATCAACAGGTGCTACATAAGTATTCTGACATGACAAAATCTGCCTGGATTTATGTTTTCCTTTGTACTAAATCAAATAAGAATTGCTATGCTTGATTAGTCCGTTAGTTTGGAATCAGGAAGGCTTAATAGGGTACCAGGAGAGGTGAAACCTGTAGAGTGTCATAAGAGGATAATTTAGAAGAAACAGACTCATTTTCTAAGGCAAAAATTTGCACTGTGATTTGGGAAAGGTAATAAGGCCAGATGAGGTGACTGCATAGATTTATGGAAGATAAAACTGTTCTTTGTGATTATAATTCATACATTTAATAAGCAAATTGCCCCTTTAAAGAGGACTTGAAGTCTAGCACTGCTTATTGGTAGCAGCAATCCCAAAAGTCAATATTGGCCCTCTAACGAGCCTTATCATAATACCAAGGATATAAGCCAAATCATATTCTCAATTTGTAGACATGTTGTTTTGGAGTGTTTGCTCCTCATCACTGCAAAGTAAGAGAGATACCTTTTTGCTAGGTGAGAAGCTAACATTGGGGATCTAAACTATAACTTTTCTCCTTATGGAGAGATGACATGTCAGGTCTGTCATGTCAGTGTATGTGGAAACTTAAATGCCTTGCATGCTTCTCTGCAAAATGTTATATGCAAATTGCCTCTTTAAAGAGAACTTGAACTCTAGTGCCACCTATTGGTAGTAGCAATCCTAAAAGTCAATATTGACCATTAACAAACCTTATGAAATAACCAAGGATGTAAGCCAAATCATTTTCTCAGTTTGCTGATAGTCAGTTTTTAAAGCATAGTGGTTTCCTGTGATTGTGGCCAAATTGTCATCTTTCTAAAGGTATCGTTACACGCTGCAATGTCGTTAAGATATCATTAACAATCTCGGTCATTAGGACATCTTTTTGACATCGTTGGTGAGATGTCACACATTTAGATATCGTGGATGATGCACCAACGATGTGGTGACCAGCTACCGTTCGCACAACCCAGTGAACGATACTTGTTCACTGTTGTGAATAGGAGAAGTCGTTAACGACATCGTTATCGCGGTGTGACACACAACGATGCAGCAGGTTGGCTGATCGAGGATCATCTGATTTGAGAACATGTTCTCAAATCTGCGATCACCGAACCAGGCGATTTATCGTAGTCGTATCTCGGTGTCACACGCAACAACGTCCTAACGATGTCATTTCAACGACTCCAAACTGACGTTTGAGCAATATCGTTCACGATATCGTACCCTGTAACTGGGCCTTTAGCCTTATGAAACTCGATGTTTGCATCAATATTGTTTGCATCAATAGAGATGGACGACTCTATAAGGTATCTCTCATGTAGAGATGGCAATGTAAATTTTGTATGGGACATAAAGCAAAAAACACCGCTGCTTGATCAACAAACATAATGTAAAAAAGCCCTGGCACACTGTGTGGTGGATGTTCTAGGAAAAAAAGATTAGTCAATATGATATGGAGACCTTGGCACCCCAAAACGGATTAAATGGTAATCCCACAAAAAGATGCTTGAGACAGTTCTGGATTCTATGCTTTTTAATCTTTATTCAGTAATCTATATATTTCAGTTCATAGAGTTGCGAACGTAACGTTTCGGAGTTCACCACGCCTTTTCATTGTTTTGCCGTTATCCATGCTTTTTTCAAACATTTCTACATGAAAAATAACAAATGAACCAAATGAGTATATAATATGACTTGTGATTTTACATGGTATACATAACAAAAGAAAAAAAGCATCACATAGTGATCATCACCAAGTACAAAATAAGCAAATTTAGACATCACATATAAATAAAGTCAAGGGCGTGTACCTCTATGAAAAGGGTTCAAAAACCCACTGTATTACAAGTTATAAGTTATAAGGCTCTACGTGGGAAGGACTAAATCATGTTTAAATCTATAACATTCCCTATAAGGGTATTTGCATATAGGTACTTAAACTAAGCTTACCAAAAAAAGTGGTTAGAATATTAAACCATGGGGTGCTCGATATCAGGGAATTGATAAGTCTTCAAGATGTGTACCTGTAATGTCAGTATTATCGACCATCAATCAGTATATGGGCTGTGCTATTTAAAAAAGTTATATTTAATCCTTAAATGTATAAGGTTACTTGGGTTTCAGCCAGGCCATATATGTACGGTGTGGCATATACAACTTCTCCGCAACTGGTATATTAACTGGTGTTACACCTGGACATATAGAGAGGATTAGAGTCGGTGCAACATCTCTATATGAGATGGAATGCACCCAATGTGTAAAAATAATGATAACATGTGTGTACTAAGTGAGAGCCACCTCACCGTTGCATATATGCTCCCTATGATATGGAGCTACAGTGTTAAAAATCACCACCTTATCAGAGGTCCAATTACAATCCATTATGTGCACCTGTAATGAACTGGTAAGTTAACAGTAATCCCCAAATCACTCCTATTGGTTATACAGGACTTCTGAATATCAATATGATTATGGGAATCTATGAGAGAAATCAAGCAGACAATCAACAGAGTTATTGTGAAAACTTAGACTAGCTAAGAGACCTCATGCGATACAGAGATTACCGGGATTCTGGCGCTGGAAGCATGTAAGGGAACATGGGGACCGCTGTGTGTGTGTCGCAGGGATTTATGGTGTGGGGGCATGTGTGTATCTCAGCTAGCGCGGCTTCCTGCTTCCTGCATGTGGACTGCAGGAAGACGCCGACCTGGAATGCAAGCCTGTGCATTGCGCATGCACGGCTAGTGACGTGGTGGTCACATGATCAATGTGGGTCATGTGATCTACAGAAACGCCCACCAGGCGGCCGATCAGGTTCTTTGCAAAGGAAAGGGGAGAAATACAGTATGTAAGAGTGTTTACTCTCACTGTGTGCTTAATCAAAGTTAACATTAACCATGACTAACCATATTACTACTATGAGGGGAATGCCAACGGGTACCTTAAAGACAATTATAATGTGTCACGTATCCTTATGACATAAAAGAAAATGTATATATAAGAAAGTTCTCAAATTTAACCATGTGCAATGACATTGTGAGCAGATCATTCTTTAGGAAATAACAATAGGTAACCAGTGGCAATTGCCCATATATACATGAATGCTTTTAAAAGGTAGCACATTAATTTACATAGATTCATTTATATAGGTGACCCATAAGGAATGCCCATATGACCAGGTCACGGTGTACAATAATAAGGGATATAAGTTGACAAATATGGAATAGCATCCCCCATATATACTGATGAATGTATGACACATACTGGGAGGAGTCAAGCGTATAAGGTCATTATCAATAGCTAATGACTGTATTTTATGAATCTAGGCCAATATGTCGTGTTCCTTATTCAGACCGAATGGTTCAAGTGTTTGCAACTGGTGGATCCAATATGTCTCTCTTTCATTCAACTTCAAGACCCTTTTGCCACCCCTAAGTCCCATATGTACCTGCTCGATGATGTGATACCGTAACTGTGCTAATGTGTGTCGGTGTGAATTGAAGTGACTCAGTACTGGTAAACTATTAAGCCCACATCTAATTGTGGATTTGTGTTTTCCTATGTGGTCCCAGGCATGCTGGGTGGTCTCCCCAACATACTCAAGACCGCATGGACACTTAATAAGGTAGTGTCACACGTGAAAAAACCTTTAATAGGATAAGTCTTTCCTGTCCTTGGATGTGTGAAATAGGCTCCTCTGGTAATGTTCGAACAATGTACGCAACCCAGACAAGGAAAGGTGCCATTCTTCGGGGTGAAAAGAAATCTTTGTCTAGGAATTGACTTCAATGGGCCTATATCTGCTCTGACAAGTTGATTCTTAATATTGTCAGGTCTTTTATGACAGATCAGTGGTGGATTTTGAAACTCACTAATGTCTGAGTATGCGGTTGTTAGCAGGGGCCAATGTTTCTTTATTATACCATGTAATGTAATGTTGTAAGGATAATAAGTGTTGTTGAATGACAGTCTTTGTGAATTGTCTGTCCCTATACGTCGGGTTGTTAACTGTGGTGACGCATAGTTTTGAGGATAACTTCTGGCCAGGCATTTCCTGGTCATTTCTTTATGTTTTCCCTGAACATATTCACGATTTGAAACAATCCGATGCACCCGTACATGTTGGGATTTAGGTAAAGCTTTTTTATGTGTCGGGGATGTCAACTTGTATAGTGAAGGAGGCTGTTCCAGTCAGTCGGCTTGGTGTAGAGATCTGTGGACAAGCCTCCTAAAGGAGCAATCAGGAACCTGATGTCCAGGAAGCTGATTTGGGATTTGTCAGTATGGACAGTGAACGTAAGGCCAGTAACAGCAGTGTTCAACAATAGTAATATAGTTAGTCATGGTTAATATTAATTTTGATTAAGCACACAGTGAGAGTAAACACTCCTTAATACTGTATTTTTCCCCTTTGCTTTGCAGAGAACCTGACTGGCCACCTGGTGGGCATTTCTGTAGATCACATGACCCACATTAATCATGTGACCGCCACGTCACTAGCCGTGCATGCGCAATACGCAGGCTTGCGTTCCAGGTTGGCGGCTTCCTGCAGTCATATCATATTGATATTCAGTAGTCGTGTATAACTAATAGGTGTGATTTGGGGCTTACTGTGGACTTACCAGTTCACTACAGGTGCACATAATGGATTGTAATTGGACCTCTGATAAGGTGGTGGTTCTTAATACTGTAGCTCCATATCATAGGGAGCATATATGCAACGGTGAGGTAGTACTCAGTACGCATATGTTATCATTATTTTTACACATTGGGTGCATTCCATCCCATATAGAGATGTTGCACCGACTCTAATCCTCTCTATATGTCAAGGTGTAACACCAGTTAATATACAAGTTGCGGAGAATTTGTATACGCCGCACCATGCATATATGGCCTACTGAAACCCAGGTAACCTTATACATTTAAGGATTAAATATAACTTTCTTAAATAGCACAGCCCATATACTGATTGATGGTTGATAATACTGACATTACAGGTACACAACTTGAAGACTTATGACTTCCCTGGTATCGGGTACCCCATGGTTTAATATCCTAACCACTTTTTTTAGTAAGCTTAGTTTATGTACCTATATGCAAATACCCTTATAGGGAATGTTATAGATTTAAACGTGATTTAGTTCTTCCCACGTAGATCCTTATATCTTTCCTCATACTGTTTATATACACAAGTGTTGCCAATGACACTGAAACTCTTATCCCAACCTATTTTATATTTTTTTCATGTTACCTATAGGTTATACCAGACTCTTGCAAAACCAACTTGTAATACAGTGGGTTTTTGAACCCTTTTCATAGAGGTACGCGCCCTTGACTTTACTTGCATATGATGTCTAAATTTGCTTCTTTTGTACTTGATGATGATCACTATGTGATGCTTTTTTTCTTTTGTTATGTATACCATGTAAAATCACGAGTCATATTATATACTCATTTGGTTCATTTGTTATTTTTCATGTAGAAACGTTTGAAAAGCATGATAACGCCAAAACAATGAAGGTGTGGTGAACTCGAAACGTACGTTCGCAACTCTATGAACTGAAATATATATTTTACATGTAGAACGTTTGAAAGGCGTGGATAACGCCGAAACATGAAAAGACGTGGATAATGCCGAAACGTTGAAAAGGCGTGGTGAACGCCGAAATGTTACGTTCGCAACTCTATGAACTGAAATATATGGATTACTGAATAAAGATTAAAAAGCATAGAATCCAGAACTGTCTCAAGCATCTTTTTTTATGGGATTGCCATTAATCCTTTTGGTGTGCCAAGGTCTCCATATCATATTGATCAACAAACATAGCAGTGAGTAAAATTGAGAAAAATTCTATTTCTCTGCAACTGTAACAACTGGAGGGAGAAATATAGCTTCCCTGGCAATAGGCACTGTGGCTTACAGGAAACAAACTTTGTAAAAGAAAAATTGGTTGTTCTTTTGAGAGTGATTCTCTGTCGAGCCCATCCCCTCAACTGCACAGTTTAGTGGCAGACTGATAAGGCATGATGAGACAAGCTTTAAAATGCTAAGACCCTTTCTGAATACATTACACAGATAGAAAGCTAACCTCTATGATACATATGCACTAGAAGAAAATAATATGTATCTCTGTGTACTTTGTTTATTCATGTGGAGGTCAAAAAGTAAAAAACAATGCCCGTGGAATTGAAAAATAAGGTAATAAGTAAAAATTATCAGTAACATTTTGTCATATACTAATGTTCTAGAATTAATTTGTAACAGGCCACAGTATTTAGATTTTTAGTGAATTATATTGAACTAGACAAGTATTCTTTCCTTTACCAATAATAACCTATAGCACATTACAAAATAATAATATAAAGAGTTACACCATGAATTAATTTCAAACTAAATGTCCCCAATGACTGTTCAAATATGTCTAAAGACCACGTCATACACACACATATCTGTTCAGATATTGGTCACAGATCTCTGGTTGCAGTGAAATATTGGACACATTGTTCCATTTTGTGGCTGTGTACAAATGTAACAATGTGTCCATGACTTCACTGCAACCAGAGATCTCTGACCAATATCTGAACAGATATCTGTGTGTGTAACGTGGCTTTTAAAGTCATTTACACTGTTATCAGCATTATAAAAATATCTTCTGTATCATTTTTGTTTCCATTGATCATGCCGCTACTAATCTGCGCGGCATTGGGTAAACTATGGCCAGGGTCAGTCTCCTCCCCTATTTTACCATGTTATTGCATAGACTCGGCATACCTTAAAGCACCACTCATGCTGCTACTAATCTATGCTGCTTTGGGCAAATTGTGGCCAGTGTCAGTCTCCTCCCCCCTCAGGCATCTGCCACTTTTATCCATGCATACTTTCCTTGGTAAAAAAAAAAAGTAATCTTACCAATATTGCCACGTTAATGCAGAGACTGCGTACCTTAAACCACCACTTCAGCATTTTTTTTTATTGTATCACTGGAGTGGTGCTTTAAATCTAAGTTCTCTGACTCCCACTGTCTTCGTCTGTTATCACCACAGCTCAAGTTTGGCGCCAGCGATTTGTGACCTGCCGGCAGCTCCAGTGTTTGCCAAATGTGACAACTCAGTAAATCTCAATGGGAGCCTCATTCCTACTTCATTTTACCTGTCAGCAATGTGTGACATGCCAGCAGCTCCAGTGTTTGCTAGAGGTCACAACTCAATATTTCTCTATGGGAGTCTTGTTCGTGCTTCGTTCTGCCCCTCATACTATGACGTATCTTCTGACTTTTAGCCAGTCAGAAGTTACAGTTACAAGATTATGCTGCAAAACCCGAGCAGCGCTGAAAATTTCTGCAAGTTTAAGGCCCAGTCACACGTAACGACGCACCACCGATCCCGATAACGATGTGCAGAGATCGCTGGTGCATCGTTTTTCACATCGCTGGTAAGATGTCAAACAGGCATCTCACCAGTGATGTGAAAAACGATGCACCAGCGATCCAGAATTGTACCGAGCTCGTTGTGAATTGTCACTCCATAGCGTAGCATTGAGATCATTGGTCATTGTCCTTGTCAAACACAACGATGTAGTGCTCCCAGCGGGAGGCAACGACGTAGAAATGATCTGGAGCAGTGTGTAACGATCAACGATCTCACAGTAGGGGCCAGATCGCTGGTGCGTGTCACACAGAACGAGATCGCTAACGGGATCTCTGTTGCATCACAAAATTTTTGACGCAACAGTGCTCTCGTTAGCGATCTCGTTGTGTGTGACAGGGCCTTAAGTATAACAATGGGACGGGGGATTTAGATTTAAAGCATCATCCCAGAAAGGAAAAAATTTGTAGTGGTGCTTTAATCCTTAATGACCAATGACGGCTACACCTGTCATGGCTTTGAATTGTCACTGCATATAAACACTCTCTTCGGTCAAAGAAATTCAGAGAATATCATCCTAAATTTACCACTAACATGAAGTCCAATATGTCATGAAAAAATCAGTCTTGGAATCACTAGGATATGTTTGAAGCATTCCAGAGTAGGGATGAGCAAGTATGCTTGTCACTACGCGGTACTCACACGAGTATCCCGGTACTCGGGATGCTCGGCGAGCGCCGAGTACCACCGAGTTGCTCGGACTCTTGCTAATAATTATCGATCTGACACAAATACACAGCTCCCTTCAGTGCACACAGTGAGCTGGCACCTCACAGAGAGCATATTGATTGTTAGGGTCCCTTTGGGGGGCACAGCAAGGTGTTGTATGTTGCGACGATTTGAAAAAGCCCACCCTCCCCCCCTTCCCAGAAACACTCGTTTTATAGCTGGAAGTCTGTGGGCGGAGCCTGTCACTAATTGACTTAATGGGCTCGGTGTCGGGCCAAGTACCATATCTTGGGATGCAAGCATCGAGCACCCGAGCATTTTAGTACTCGCTCATCTCTATTCCAGAGTTATAACCTCATAAAGTGACACGGGTCAGAGTTGTCTGCAACATTTTCCTGTGTGCTCAGCTAAAGCGCATTTCCTGGGGCTCTGTGTGTGGCCGCAACCAAGGTAAACTACAGGCTACTGTGGAGCAGCATTGCTGGGCAGCGATCAACATTAATGCTATGCGCTACAGCAGGCTTTGCTATGCATTTACTGGATCCGTGAAACGTGGGTCATCCTCCAAGTGTGACCCTAGCCTTACTCAGTTTCTCTTTCTGATTCTGGATCCTATGGCATCACATGTAGTCATGTAAGGCTGTGACACACAACTCATTGACATTAATGCAGTGGATCTTTCATGTTGTAATGTATACAATTGGACTGTGATTGCATATTTACATAGCAGAACTACTACATTATCCAAGACAACCCTGTGTCCGTGTGTCTTTCAAGACATGTGGATGGCATTGAGCCACCAATTTGATTGCCAAATGGGGAGCCAATGAAAAGTGTGTGTCTTTCTCAATAAATAACACCAAATGTAACAGACTGACAAATCCCTTAAAGAGAAGATTCTCTTTTTCATTTTCACCACATTTTACCTATCTGAACCATTAATATGGCATACAGGTAATAGACTGAAGAAAAATTGATACCTGTAAGGTTCACATCAGGTGCCTTGTTGCTGAGAAATTATCTTTTATCACTTCATGTAAATTATCTCATCCATGCTATGGCAGGATGGTGTCTGGTAGATCATGCTGCCTCCACACTTCATATGAATCTATCTTTCCTTCCATCAGTATTACTCTGTCCCTATGATGTCGGTCACTTGAGTTTAAACCTTACGCATGTGCACAACTGTTTTAGTCTTTCCCTTCTGCAGTGTTCAGCCCTTTGATGGGCATAGGCATCAAATCTCTTCTGCGCAGGTGCCGTTCCATGTTCTTGGACACAGGGGTCTAATCAGTTTGCTTGCCTCTTGACTTCCTACCTCTCTCTCAGCCTTGTAATACACATGCAGAAGAATTCCTCTCCAGCTGCCCTCATCACAGGGGCAGAGTAATGCTGAATACAGGTAAGATATATGCAGATGAAGCATGGTTATCTTCCCAACAATGTGCTGCCCATAGCTTGGAAAAGGTAATTTACATAAAATTATAAAAGATAATTTCTCTGCAACAAAACATCTGATATGAGACACACAGGCATACCTTTTTCATTAGTCAATGACCTGCATGCCCATATTAATGGCTTAGATATGTAAATGTGGTAACATATTTCCTTTAAGTAAAACCACTGTTTGGCAATGACTGGTCCCCCAGCGGGTGGACTTCAGAGTAAAGATAGTGTTCTAACTAGGTTGCCCTGTTGAGATAACTCTTATGAAGAAAAGGCTGAATGAATGAATATTGTTTACTGTTGACTATATAAAAACATCTTGGACTGGGCTAATATGTGTACATGTAAAGGTTTTTACTCTACATAAAGTAAAAAAGGTCCGCACAAGAGCATTCTGTGTCTTCAAGAAATTGTAAAATGAGAAAAAAGCACCATAGAAATAATAAGATAAAATACTGTACATTTATGTAAAGCATTCCTACATAGAACATTTATTAAACCAGTTACTGTGTATTCACCACTTGTTCTCAGATTCTATTTCAGCATCTCTCACAAGACATCAGTGCAGCCCTGAGAGAGATTTATCTGTCTGGATAATTAAGAAAAGTATTTGGTCTTGAGAAGAAGCTCTAAAGTGAAAGAATCTGTGTCTGGCTTCCTTCATTCCCTTAAAAGGGTTATCCAGGCTTAGGGTTAAAGTCTGCAGTCATTCTATGTGACTGTGGACTTGTGACTCTTCAAAGCAAGCAGTCTTCACACTGTCAGGATTCTTCTATGCCAGGAGTTGACAGGCGCTACGGCCTCAAGTATGCAATTTCCAAACGTGCGTTCACGTGCCGACTAGACATGTGCAACCTCGCTTAATACAATTGAGTTAAAAAAGGCCAAAGAAGTACATTTAGACTAGGGTCACACTTAAGCCTGTCGCCAGCGCTAAAATCTTTGAAAAGCAGCCACAGCGCATAGCGGTAATGCTAAGCGCTGCCAGTGAACCTGAGACCCATAGCAACCCGGTGTTTATCTTAGCAGCGGTCACACACCAAGTTGCATGATGTGCGCTTTAGCAGAGCGCACAGGAAAACTTGCAGACAACGTTTTCCTGTGCGCTCAGCTAAAGCACATGTCATGCAGCTTGGTGTGTGACCGCTGCTAAGATAAACACTGGGTTGCTATGGGGCTCCGGTTCACTGGCAGCGCATAGCATTAACGCAATGAGCTGCAGCTGCTTTTCAAAGATTTTAGCGGCTCCATCACCCTCAAACGTGACCCTAGCCTTAGCCTTCTGGCTGACGCTTCCGTCTAAAAGTTAGAATTCTGCAGTGCATAGCATTAATGTGGTGTAACGCTGTGCTCAGGCTGCCTATGTATTGCTATGGTTATCAGTCTCCCAGCGCAGTCTGCCATTTGTCACAGAAGTTCTGAGTGTGTGCTCAGCAAAAGAGCATATCCAGGACTTCTGTGTCATGCAGCCGGCTGTGCTGGGAGGCCGGTAACCATAGCAATATATAGGCAGCCGGAGCACAGCATTACAGCATGTTAACACTATGCACTGCAGAATTCAAAGTTTTAGACGGAAGCGTCAGCCAAAAGGCTGACGCTAGTATAATCTTAGCCGTAGAATCTGGTCAGAAGTTTGTAAATTGCATACTTGCAGTCACAAGCAGCTGGTACTGGAAATTCCTGACACTATGGGCACTGTGACTGCAGACTTAAGACCTAACCCAGGAGAACCACTTAAATGCTCCTCAATTTTGAAATCTATTTTCCTAGAGAATTATGTATGTGAGAACAGAAAGAAACACATTTATAAAATATGTGGATGATATTATAGAGTAGAAAATAGGATAAATGTGCATGAAATAATATAGTATTATTTTTATGCTCTATTACCTTAAGGAACATTCAAGATGACCTGGCACATGGTCATAAATAGCAAGTTATTGCTCCTATTTTATTATTGATGCTGCTCTGAGTATACTAGTTTGTTTTTGTAATCAGTCATGCAGTTCCAGACATATGTGCCTTTACGTTTAGTGCTAACATTTCACATAATACTATACTTATCATATTAGCTCATAGACTTAATTAAAGAGGCTGACCAATTTATCTTTATTTTATCATATGTTTGGGGGGACATGATTTGGTTTACACCAACTATTATATAAGCATTAGTGTTGAGCGAGTATGCTCGGCGCTACTCGGTACTCGCAAGAGTATCTCGGTACTCGGGGTGCTCGGCGAGCACCGAGTACTGCCGAGATGCTCGGACCGCTCGGTAATAAATAGCGATCTGAGACACATACACTGCTCCCTTCAGTGCACACAGTGAGCTGGCACCATACAGGGAGCAGATTAATCGATAGGATCCCTCTGGGGGCCACAGCAAGGTGTGATATGCTGCGGCGATTTGAAAAAGCCCACCCTCCCGCCCTTTTCCGGAATTACTCGTTTTATAACCGGAAGTCTGTGGGCGGAGCCATCACTCATTGACTTACATTGGGCTCGGTGCTCGGCCGAGTACACGAGTATCTTGAGATGCTCGGCCAGAGCACCAAGCACCCGAGCATTTTAGTGCTCGCTCATCACTAATAAGCATGTCAAGCCCATCTCACAAGCTTGCTAGTGCAACTTTCCTCCAAGACTTCACAGTTCACCTGTGTAAAAAATTGCTGCTGATTGAGGAACAGATCGGTCCTTCAATTTCCGCCAATTGAAAAGCAACATTTCAATGTGAGATAACCAATTGAAAAAGTACGACTAGTGATGAGTAAGCACTGCCATGATCGAGTGCTTGTAACAAGCCGTTAATACTCAGTGGACACGACTCAAGTACTCAATTATAATGGAAGTCAGTGGTAGACTGAAGCATTTTTCTGGGAAATCTTCTAAATTCCTCAACTTCCCCATTGACTTCCATCATACTTGGGTATTCCACTCATGCCCATTGGTGCATCAACTGCTCGTTATGAGTACCAAGCACCCGAGCATGGTAGTGCTCACTCATCACTAGTTAAGGCTAATTAGATAGGTCTGATCACCAGAATTCATTTGAATAGACTGGAGAGCTGTGAAGTCTGTGAGGAAAGCTGTAGTAGCAAGTACAGAAATATAAACTATTATTCCTTTATAATAGTAAATGTACTCAAAGTCCTGTTCTCAAAAAATCTGTTAAATTAAAGAAAAGGTGTGAAACCCTTTCAAGTTTGCTGTATTGGTCATTTGCTCTAGGCCATTGTGAAATGAGCTTATGTTCTGTCATGTTATGGTAATGATACTGATCAAATGCTGATCAAATGATCAAAGTTGGATCAGAGTATCAGCTTAGTGTTTTCTAATTCTCTTATATGATAGAATCCAAGCACACTGTCAGGACTTGAAGGAGAACAACATTTCTCCATCTTATCCATTCTGTAAGGCCATGGAAATCAGGCTAGAATCACACTTGCGTTATAACCCTAGCCTAACTGATTGCGCTTAAAACGTAGTACGTTTTCCAGAAGCGCATAGCGTTAACGCTATGCGCTGCGGGAGTATGCTGCCCCTAGTTACTCAATACTTACCTTCCCAACCAGCCACACACAAAGCTGCTGTGACTGCGCTTTACAACAGTGCACAGGAAACGTCTGCAATGTTTTCTGTGTGCTCTGCTAAAGCGCACTCCTAGCTTTCTGTGTGCTCTGCTAAAGCGCACTCCTAGCAGCTTTGTGTGTGGCTCGTTGTCAAGATAAGTATCAGGTAACAAGGGGCGGCGTTCTAACTACTAAGTTTTAAGCACAATACAACGCCTTAGACTCCACTCATCCGAGTGCAGTCTGATGATTTTCACGCACTCTATAGCTTGAATGTGTGCGCCATCCAATTTGTGCAGACGATTGGCAGCATGTTGCTCTTTTCTTCCTATACTGAATCCACATGTGAAAAAAGCTGATTGACTGTGCCCCAAAAGCTATCATTGATCCAACTATTATCCGATAAATAGCAATTTTCCAAATTATTCAGTGGTGTGAGCAATCCTTTAAAGAGGTTCACTGTGCTTAACCTCCCTGGCGGTATGATTATGTAAGGAATTTTGTGCTAAAAGCGGTACCATTTTTTGGCATGGAAATTTGGTGTTATGTACTGTCGGCCTGCAATTCTTAGTAATTACCTGATCAAAGAAGACTCTAGTAGACCACTCAGATGTGATAAAGTTTGAAACATAAAATCATGAATTATAATTAAATAAATAATATAATTTTATTCAATAACCAATAATCTTATACCTGGTGGTATGATTATGTCAGGAATTTTGCACTAAAAGTGGTACCATTTTTTTGGTAAAAAAATTTCTTTTATGGGCAGAAATTTTATACATTTGTATTTCCCACCCAGTTCTGCCTCGAATGAGCCACTGCGGCTCACAGAGACGGAACCAGGAAGTCATATGGAGGCATCCGAAGGGGCTCTTGCCGGCGATCACAGCGGGGACATCGCTGGATCCCCAGGAGAAGGTAAGGAGACTCCACTGCCATTTCACCCGAGCGTCAGATGTGGACCCACCATGGTGCAGCTGGTTCAGCTGCACCAGGGCCCCTCAAGCCTCAGTAGACCCTGTGACAGAAGGTGGGTAACTGTTCCCCCCCCCCTCCTCTGCAGCCCCAGCACCCAGACCTGCCAGCCCCAGGCGGCAGCATTCCCCCCCGCTTCTCTGCAGAATATCTGCTGTAATGCTCTGCAGAGCCCCTGTGCTGTAATGATCTGCAGAGCCCCTGTGCTGTAATGATCTGCAGAATCCCTGCTGTTCTGCACTGCTGCTCTGCTGGTTTTATTGCCAAGAAAAGTTTTTTGCAGGCAGTAAGATAATCACAAGCAGCATACACTATTGTCTCATAGATAAGTGACTCTTCTATATCTATGGGGACACAGCGTGCAGCATTAGGTGAGGAGCGGGGAGAAGGGGGGCCTGGACAATTTGTGTGCTGGCAGCGTCGGGTGATCTGGTTATGAGCTGGGGTTTTTGTACTGGCAGCATCTGGTGAGGATCATTGCTGGCAGCGTCTGGTGAGGAGCATTGCTGGCAGCGTCTGGTGAGAAGCAGGGGGATGAGGGAGGGGCGGTCAGCCGCGGTTTTTTTCGCGGCCGCACCTGCCGCAAGTGCAAAACCGCACTTGCCGCACCTGCCGCAAGTCTCCCTATACTTCCTATGGGGATTACCGCAACTGCGCCGCAAGTGCAGCGGTTATGCGGCAATCGCGGCAGATGCGGTTTTTTCACCGCATCTGCCGCGATTTCAAATAAACGCAGATGTGAAAGGGCCCTTAGATGTACTTGGATATAAATGTAAATAAAATTCTTAATGTGTTAAAAAAAATTACAAATGTAGCATCAAAAACTGTTTTAATATCCACCAGACTAGATGACCCTTGTTTCAGTTGTGACTATTATAACAAAATGGATTCAATCCCAATGCATTAGTAGTCAATAGCTCTTCCTTTCCTTTATGACTTAATCTGCTGAAATGCATTTCTTATCCAATTACGTTGCTCCATTTCAGAAAAGAATCATGTGTGTCTTATCAATGTCTTCACCTAACACAAATTTGATATCTCCAAGCTAAAATAACCTAAAGCTATCACTAATTAAATTGAGGAGTTATTATTATTTTAGGCTATTATAAGTGCTGGATTAATTGCTATTTGTGAACATGAGAGTTGTTGGCATCTTTTCTCAATAGATACTTGTGCAATATTTGCCGAAAAGTTATTTTCTACCAGTTTTAATTGCTTCCGATATGACTACTTATATTAATTTTATGACCATATAAAGGCAACAATAAAATAAGTTAATGACCTAATTATAGCCAACACAACATTAGATGCTCTTAAATTGTAATATATATAATATGTTTATCCCTTATGTCAACATAAATAGTTATATGTGTTCATGTGTGTGCATTTCCTATTTAGGAAAAATGGATAACTTGACAACTTTACACAATCGCTTTCACATTTGATAATTAGTATGTGCCTTCAGCAGTGGCGTATTGCTAACAAGTGCAGACCATGCAGCCACTATGGGGTCCGTGAGTTGAGGACCTGATGCTGTCACTGTGCACCCTGCTTGACATTACACTTTCGACTATATTTTGGATGCATACTCAGTTAAATACAATTATAGAGCAGGGATAATGTCACTACATTGTGACTGTTATGCTGAGCCCCAGACCTCAAATACTGCACGACTGGAGATAAGTAAGTTGTTTTCTTTCTTTTATTCCATCAATGAGTAGTATGTATGTTGCTGCCATTCAGGGTTTTGGAATATTTTGTAGGACCATCATACTGTATGAGGGATGGTGTGGAGACCACAAAACTGTGTGTGGTGGGATATGTGGGCCATCATAAAGTGTGGTGAGTGTTTGGTTGCTGTAAATTGTTGTGGTGGCCCTGTGAGGGGCAATTATGTAGTATTCAGGGGTGCTGTTTACATGGCCATAAAAACTATGAGAGGGAGCTGTGAAGGGGCATCATACTATGTGAAGGGGCTGTCTGGAGCATCATACTGTGTTATTGGGGCTGTATGGTCTTAATCCATATGTTTGGGACTGTAGTTTCATCATACTGTGGGGCAGGCGGTAATTGCCATCATTCTGTGTGGAGGGTTGTAGGGGGCCTCATAATGTGTGTGGGGAACTATGTAAAATCATACTTATGTTTGGTACTTTGCTGGGGTTATTGTGAGGTCATAGCACCCAGCATAAGGAGGGTAGAGTGTTGGAATTCACTATGGTTTTATCATACTGTTCTTGAAGAGCATTTTCGTTGATGTGAAACCTTAGGTGGGCCTTTAAAGCGGTATCAGTGGATGAGAATACTCAGGTCCTCACTGGCTGCAGCAGTCAAGTTTTGAAACATTATGACATTGGCATGGTTTTTATTGCTATGGTTGCCTGAATTTATTTATCAGGGGTTGTTCATAAATGGACCCATATAAGCAAAAAAAAAGTCTCTATATCCCTCAACAATATTGTGACATTTCAAAATGACACAGTAAGTATTGATCAGTGAAAGTAGGGATGCTGATAATGTAACTATTCATCCAAAGTCAGAGCCATCACATCTCTTCATTTCTGTACTGCTCTGAAAGAACCGAGCAACTAGTGTATGGATTTCTGAACGTTTGTTGATATTCTATGAAATTACATATCATTCTCTCTGCTCTGCAATGGGGATTTGGGCAAGGAGAACATTAATGACCTGAGTGCTGATCCCTCCTATGGTTTCTAAATGGGGAAAGCTAAGCTCCATTCTCCTCTATGACTGTAACAAGTAATATATTGGGCCCAAGAACCTAAACAATTAGTAGGGTTCAAAGAGCCCTAATCCAAAACTATCGAGTCCAGATAATGGTTAATGGATTCATAGAGAGTTTCTAGACTTTCCAAGAATGTATACAACACAACAGTTTTCTGAGTTCTGGTGCTAAACCCCCATTGATCACTCGAAAGAAAAGAGCAGAAGACTAAGTTCACATCCAAGGAGGGGTAGCATTTGTGTTTCTATGCGTTTTTGCAGTGCAACAAAACGCAATGAAATGCATGCAAAAATGCATTCATTGATTTCAATGGAAAAGCATTGAAAAGGCAAGTAAAAATGCATGTCATTTTCTGCAAATGCAAAACGCATGCGTTTTTGCAAACGCAGCCCAAAATGTTGCAGGACACATTTTGGGCTGCGTTTGCAATCTGTTTGCAATCTGTTTTTACTTGCCTTTTCAATGCATTTCCCATTCAAATGATTGGGTTCAAAAATGCATGCGTTTGCAATGCGTTTTTGGCACATATGCTGTCAAAAACGGATTGCAAGCCAAACGGAAAAGAAATGCAGATGTGAAAAGGCCCGAAGTGGTTTAGGTGAGTGTTATACCCCTTCATTTCTGTTTGCTGGGGCTGGGTAGATGGAACACTGCTCTCCTATTGCTTCTGGATACACCAGTTCATTTACATCTCTGCATCAGATATAGAAGACAAAAGTTATGGCAGTTCCTCAGGTATCCTCTAAACCTGCAGGCAATAATGGGTAATCAGAATAGAGGATATAGTTGCACACTGAGATTCCTTAGCTGTGAGGTTGATAACAAAATTCTGGCTGAATGAAGAGAATTCTTATCAAGTCTTGTCTTTTATCTTCCATTGCCTTGACACATGTGATTTGTCTATTGTGCAGGTAGTATGCCTTTTCAGCACACTTGTGCTGCCTGTTTGCTACAAGCTTGAAATCATACGTAATTATCCAGCACCAGACTGTAGACATGACTAAAATAAGTACATACATACGGATGCACGAGGCTTTGCTTTGTTTGTATTGCAATATGTATCAGTAATAGCTTAGATAGTACTAAATGCGGCATTCAGCCAGGAGATTACAGGACAGCAGAATGCGCGATAACTCACTAAGGGCCCTTTCACATCAGCGTTTTTTTAAATTTGCGGCAGATGCGGTGAAAAAACCGCATCTGCCGCAACTGCCGCATAACGGTTCCACTTGCGGCACGGTTGCGGTTTTTTCCATAGGAAGTATAGGGGGACTTGCGGCAGATGCGGCAAGTGCGGTATTGCACTTGCGGCAGGTGCGGCAGAGAAAAAAACCGCGGCTTACTGCGTTTTTTTTCTCTGCCGCACCTGCCGCATGTGCAATACCGCACTTGCCGCATCTGCCGCAAGTCCCCCTATACTTCCTATGGAAAAAACCGCAACCGTGCCGCAAGTGGAACCGTTATGCGGCAAACGCGGCAGATGCGGTTTTTTCACCGCATCTGCCGCGAATTACGAAAAACGCAGATGTGAAAGGGCCCTAAGTGTTGTGGCCTTAGACATAGTAACTGGAAAATCTGTATTTAGTTAAAAGCAATTATAGTTCTTTTAGCTTTTCCAATAACAAAGTACATGATCCAATGACTATTATTAAAACAGAGGTGGGTTTTAAGCCTATAATCAGCAGCTCTTTAATAAACCCTACCGAGCTGCCGTGTTTAAAGCAAATAGACCTGCACAACTCTCATGTCATCTGTGTGATGGGTTTTTCCTAGATTGGGTGATCCCATAAAAGATATGTTTACAGCCACTTTATATCCAGAGACTTATCTGTGGTGAAACTCCCATTTATTTCCCTAGCTAAATAGAATGTAAGATGAAAACAGCTTTTTCTTTCTTCTTCTCGACAAATGCTGCTACTAGTAAAATGGTTGGAGATGAATACTGTGGCAAGAAAAGATGCATACTTTTTCAAGTTGTTTTTTTTTTTTAAAGCAGTGCTGTATTTTATTTTGGAAGTGCCACAATATTGTAACCTACTGCTTGGTCAATCACATTAGCCGTATGTAAGTTTTTAAAGCTAATTTATCTGAAAATTACATATTAGGCTGGATTCGCATTGCGATTTAGTAAAATCCGATGCTGTCTGATAAAAATCGGACAGCATCGGATCCGATTTAGCCCCCATGTTCTCCAGTGGGGATGGGATCAGATCGGATGTGCACTTAATGGCATCCGATTTGCATCCGATTTTTTTCAGGACTGCTGCGATTTTGGTATCTGATTCAAAAGCCGGATCGCATCGGATCCGATGCAAACCAATGCGATCCGATATAAATAATATGGGAGTCTATGGGAATCAGATCGAATAGAAAATCAGATCCGATATTGGATCCGATTTTCTGTATTGAGCATGCTCAATACCTAGACCACTCCCAAAACCTCCCCCCGCCATTTAATTCGGATCCGATAAAAAATCGGATCGGATGGCATCCGATGGCATCTGATTTTGAGCATCCGATTTTCATCAGCATCGAATTTAACAAAATCGCAATGTGAAACCAGCCTTAGAGTTGCATTAGAATAGTTTTTTTGGTATTTTTCTGTTTTTATTTTTTATGTGTTTATATTATAAAAAAAACTCACAATAGTTTTTTTTTGTTATTACGTTTCGGCTTTACTGTGATAGATTGGGGTAAGGTCAACAGGATCACCTTATAAATAGTTGGCTATTTTCCTTCTACCTGATAATTAGTACTTCTAGTATACTATATTTTCTATTATATGAAGAGCTACGAAAAGTTTTTATTAGATAAGAATTGATGAAATATTAAAAAATCTCTTGTCTTTGCTTTCTATTGAATTACATGCTCATGTAATACTTTTATCAGTGTGAACACCTTACTACCCTGTGCACACAGTGCTTTTCTGTTGCGTTTTTTTTTGTTTTTTAGTGCAGTTTTGTCATGAAACTGCATACAAACCTGTATGACATCAAAGTCAGTGAGAATTCTGAAGTTTTGTGCACGTTGCTCTTTCTCTGGGAAATGAAATTCCTGTCAGTATGCAAAAAAGACACACACAATCGATGACACATATGACATCCGGAGATTTAATAATTGTGATACAAATCATTTCATCTATTGTGTTGAATGTGTGTGAGTGAAAACTAAAAGAGTTAGGGTGTACCAGTAGAAAAATAAAAAAACGTATTGCTGAGCATATGTACAACATTAATAATAACAACATGAATTGCTCAGGGGTCACCAGACGTTTCATTGAAAAACACGAGGATTCTATAAATGACCTGAGGATTTTTATAGAGTTGAAAGGGTTAATGCACCCAAAAAGGACAGTTCCTGGCAGAAAAAGCTTTACGTTTTTTGGATTGTCAGATTGAACACCAAACATCCTTATGGTATGCACAACAGGAGGCATACAATGTTCATTTACTAACTTGTATTTTATTTTCCTCTCTGTAATTGTTCTGCTGATATGACAGTATTGTCTGACTTATAAGTAGAGATTAACTCTGTATGGCTAGGGTCACACTAGCGTCAGCCTTTTGGCTGATGAATCCATCTAAAACTTAGAATTCTGCAGCCTGAGTGCAAAGCGTTAACATGGTGTAACGCTGTATTCAGGCTGCCTATATATTCCTATGGGTATCGGTCTCCCAGCGCAGCTGTCATTTGACACAGAAGTACCAGATATACGCTATTTCTGAGCGCACACTGAAATTTGGTTTGCAGCGTTTTACTGTGTGCTCAGAAATAGCGCATATCCGGTACTTCTGTGTCAAATGGCCGGCTGCGCTGGGAGACCGGTACCCATAGGAATATATAGGCAGCCTGAATACAGCGTTACACCACGTTAACGCTATGCGCTCAGCCTGCAGAATTCTAAGTTTTAGATGGATTTGTGGCGCCCCTGCTACTAGGCGCCACAGGGTGGTATTACAATTTAATATAAAAATTGTGTTTTCTTTCCTTGTAAGGTCATCAGCTCAGGGTTCACTATAGGGAGTCTGAATTTACACCCACTTAGGACCGCACCACTTAGAATAGGGGGAACCGATAATTAGTAGGTCTCAGAGGGTGGGGGCGGAGCCTAGGAAGAGGAAGAGTGACAGTTGACCTCAGACGGTGCTTGGAAGGCAGACAAAGTGGTCAGGCCTGACAGCCCAGCTGAAAGTGGGGACCCAGGACAGAAGGCAACGGGCCAGGATTGGTTGGAGCCGGCTGGTCATGTTGGGGAACATCGGCATTGCGGGTAGCCGAAGTAGTCAGGCATTTATCACTGACTATAGACTGACGAGCTGCGAGCCCAAGATGATCGGGTTGCCGTATGCACCACAAGGTACCTCACCCCTCAGGACCATAACAGATCCATAACCGGTGGGGTAACGACCCGATTACCGACGTCGGGGGAGAGTTTGTACTCCTCTTAAATCGGGAAAGATAACTGTGCCTTACTGACGGAGATCATGGGACTGGCGGGAGAGCTCTGCAAGGGTGGAGAGACAGAAGGAAAAGTTTATCCCAGAAAGCCATAGAAAAAAAGACATCTAGAGACTCCATTACAGGGAACATGGAGCTGGTGACCGACCCCGGTAAACTGGATTGTACCGTATACCATTAACAACTGCCGGTACCTATTAAAGTGGAGTAAACGTACTTTGGACTCGGTTTTCCTTACTGCGGTGCCCGGAGGGCTCAGCAATAGCAGCAGCTCAGCAGAGGGGTACGAACTGCAGCAGCACCATCTCCATCACTGCCTTTCCTCATCATCTTCCCTCATTGCTGCCCTGAGGTAAAGCTCCACCAGTGGGGAGCTGTACCCCACTTTTGCTGCCCCAACCATCACCTCAGTGGCCGGCTGGCAGCGCCGGTACCAAATTACCGGACACTACAGGTGGCATCACGATCCCCTGTAACTAATCCCTTTATCCCCCATCATCAACATCTACCACAGTTGATCACCAGGGCACGGCGCCGGGATCCCGTCCACCCGTGACACCCTACTCAGCAGACCCGGTGACCGAGTACCCACCCTAGCTCTGGATGAATCAGATTCATCAGCCAAAAGGCTGATGCTAGTGTGACTCTAGCCTATTGCTGGAGGTTTTCACGTGCTAATTAATCTTTATTGTTTCCTTTAATGTTCATAACACTATGTCTATAAATCTGTTCTTCTATGCATTTTGTTTTATCTACAACAAAGGCTATATTCACACGTGGCATATTTGCAGCTTTTTTTGCAGTGCGCTTTTTGTGAGCATACGGTGCAAAAAGGCACAACTGCATTCACACAGCATGCTTTTCCCGGCGCGCTTTTTCCAAGCCCATTTTATCATGTGGCCTATGGGTAAAGCGCATGGCTTTTGCAGTGAAAATGTGTGCGCAAAAATACGTGCAAAAGTACAACAAATGAATGCATTTCAGTAAAAGCAATAGCTTTTGTTGGAATGCGTTTCCATAATTGCATTTCACTGCATTTACGAGAGTGCAAACAAGCGTTGCATAACTGCAGTAAGGCTGGCTTCACACCACGTTTTTCTGTATGAGGTTCTGTCCAGTATTGCCTTCAATATATTCCTATGGTGCTCCCGGCCACGCCCCTACATCACCTATGTAATTGGTGGCGATGTCGCCCTGTGTGACGGAGCCTTTACAGTTCAGGTTTGCCCGTCACTGCTTACAAGCTCAGAATCCCTATTTTAAAATTAGATCTTGGCAGAAGGAAGTAGGCTTTTCTCCTGCCCCCTAGGTATAGGGAATAGGTAAAACAATATGTGCACTATTTTAAGGATAAAGTGGTTATGCTTAGCAAGTATGACATGATGACAGCATTTTTTACCGAAGCCCCACAGCTGTCTATGGGTTGTTGTAGGTAAACTAAACTTAAGTGATTAAGACTGACCTGAAACACTACAAAAAACAAACAAACTGAGAACAAGTGTGGCATAGTTTTATATGGAATCTTTTTACTTTTTTTTTAATTCCTTCACAACCACTTAAAGTATTTTTTTCATGGCAAGTAATCTAGTCAAGTGTTCAAGTGTGGGCCATAGCAATATAATGATTGAGATATCGAGATATTTTAAATTTGAAGAAGTTGTCAAGCTAAATCTTAAAGAACGTCTAAAGAAAGGTTATCGTATAGTGGTTCACTGTAGGTTAAATATTAATAGCTTCAGTTTTGACTACAATGATAAGAGAAGCCAGAAAAGAGCAAAGCATCAGATGTTTCATGGCCAGTCTGATTGGCTATGCTGATAGCTGTGGGATGAAATATTGAGCAGAGTCTTGAGAAAAACACTTGTGGATATAACGAAAGACTTTATACTGTAATGCAGATATGTGAATAGATATACATGCATTTCATGATTTGGATTCTTTCATAAAAAATGATGTTTGCAGGCTTTGTATATGATTATTCAGGTGGGTATGATTTCTAATGTATTTAATAACTTTTACAATAGCAAAAAGGTCACATATATTAACATTCATAATGTAGTGGGTTAAATTGTTTGAATCTATTAGCATTTATATATATTTCATGCTTTTTCTCTGTGCATTTTAAATGGTTGCACATAGGGAAAAATACTATATGGATTTCCTTAGCATTGACTCAAGTGTTTAGAGGTGAAAAGGTTACTGTATCTTTCAGTCATGATACATTGTGATCATCTTTTAATCCAAAAATTAGTTTTATTTTATGCCTGTAAATATTAATATTTTTTGTTCTTGGAAAATACTAAAGATTTACTCTGCACCAAGAGGGTTAGGGCAGAATAATATGTAAACAATATCAATAAAATGATGCACCTACTGGCTTGAATTAGTGAAGCCTCTATAACATGACCCGTAGAAATAACAAAAAAGAACAATTGGATTCATCATAGCTTACACAAAAAATTATATTAGCCAAAATCCAAACTTAATTTGAGTGACCAGAATGAATCCAGCCAATTGACACCCATCTCATTGGCTTCTGTCCTATTTCAGAAGCAATGACGAGATGATCAGGGAAGGAGTTACAGTGCTTGGACAAGTAAATGCTGGGCCGATGATAAGTGTTTTTTTAATTATTATTTTGAACCCCTTCCATCCTGTTTGTATATTAATTGTTTTGATATGGAGGAAACTTAGAGTATAATAAGTGTCTTTTCATGGCACTTTCAATTTGTAATTTGATCTGTCAATTTGATTGCTTTGTCCAAATCACCTTTTTCAGCCCATTTGGGTTGATCGAATTTTTTAAACTTTACTCATGTTTGATGACGCACTTGTCTTATAGCAAAGTTGGCTGACTGGATTATTTATGTAGCTAAACCTTCTTCCACTATAACCACTGATGTAAAGATGGAAAGGGGTGCTGGCTTTTTCAAAATAATAGTCAGCCACCCTCCTCCACAGTGAGATGAAGAAACGTTCTCTGGTGTCTAAGTAATTGGAAAGTAGATAAGGAGAGACCCATGGCTGAAAAGAAAATATTAGTAGAGATATGATAATAAATGAATAGAATTAACAAATTTACTATTAAGAATAAAAATAGCTAAAGTACCTTTTAACTAAATGGACAAAGCCTTTTAAAAAAAGCACATCAGGCTCAAAAGATTAGGAAATTAAAAATTGCATGATAAAAATCTGATCAGGTTGGGTTTAGGCCCCTTCACATCAGCAGATCCGGCAGTTTTACCGCAACAGCCGCTCAACGGCCGAATTGCGGAAAGCCCCCAGTCATTCTTTATGGGATTTGCGGCTGGTGTGGCAAGTGTGGTTCTTGCCCCAATCCGGCACTCGCGGCAAGTCAAATAAACGCAGCTAATGGCATTTTTTGACCGGCTGTATTTTCCTGATTGTCGCAAAAACTACACTTGCCGCAAGTCCCATAGAGCATGAATAGGGGCTTGCCGCAAGTCGACCGTTATGCGGCAATTGTGGTAAATCAAATGTGCAGTGATTCAGGAAAAAAGCTGATGTGAAAGCAGCCTTAGTGTTCTCAAAGAAGTCATCTTTATGAGAGGTTTCACTGATTAATTAGAGTTTATTTTAATAGTATTAGTAATAAAATTAACAATATTTAATTGTGAAGGAAATATGTACTTGTAGGGAGCAGGCAGTAGTTATATACCATTGATCCCAGTCTGCCATCACTGCACAAAAGGCATAACCTCTCCTTATCTTAAATACAGGAACTGAGATCCAAGGGGGTTTCTATGGGAAAACAGAAGGTGTCATTTGTGACACTTCTGCAAGCTTTAAATGAACTGAACAAATGGTCATTGGTGGCAAGGCGGGACATTCTCCATTTACGATAGGAAGCGGTCTGCTTGGTAAACGGCATTTAAAATACAATATGCTCATTACTAAAATAGTTTAAGCCCATTATTCAGTCACAGACCTTAGATTAGAATATTAAAATTACAGGTCATTCCAGAAAATCAAGCCTGGGCCAAAACTATAAAAAGCTGGGTGAAACAAAAAAAAAGCTGTTCACACTTTGGGGTCAGCTGATGCTTATGTGATCCATATTTCATTATTACTTATCCCAAAGAAACAGAGGAATAACTTTAGACTGGAAGTTAGGAATTTCTGTATTTCTCTCATTTTATTTTGACTGTTTTGCATATTTTGGTGTCCTTTTTTATCTTTTATATCTTTTATAAACGCTGTAATATTTGTTTATATTAAAGTTTAAAGCTTTAGTAAATTTGATCCTGGTATGCTCTAAAGAATCCATAGCCGAGACTGTGAAAACCTGCTGATTGTTGGACAGTAGTATATTTCGGGACTCATCACCCAATGTGTTTGATGAATGGGGTAGCGTGTTGTGTAATTGGGATGTGTGGAATGTGTCGGGGTGTGATTAATGCTCACTTTATAGCCTAGAACAGAAGTTGAGTGCTAAATTGAGGGAAAAGAGATAAATTAAATCTTGCAGACACACCCCATGTCACATATTGAGAAGCGGATGCGTGACAATAATAATATTTATTCACTTATATAGTGCCATCATATTACGCAGCACTTACAGACATCATCGTCACTGTCCCCTTTGGGGCTCACAATCTAAACTCCCTCACAGTTTGAATTTAGAGTGTGGGAGGAAACCCACACAAACAAGGAGAGAACATACAATCTCCTTAAAGATGTTGTCTTTGGTGGGATTTGAACCCAGGACCCCTTTTTTGAAGAAAATTTGATAGATTGATAGATAGATTGCTTTAGATTGAAAAATCAACTGTATGTCTCCCAGACCTTAATAAGCCATTTTTAGATGCATTCTGTTAAGAAATAACACATTGTTTTAGACTGTTTTTATCCTCTTTGAATTCTTTTAAAAGCCCAGGAATATCTGTCAAGTCTTGAGTTTGGCTGAAGGGAAATCAGTGATGTGTGTAACGTCTATAACACACATGTTCACCTAAACTGTAACTCATTCTCAAAGAACAGTGAACACCCACTGACACCGACAATTCAGTTAACTGTTGCTTTGAGAAGTGTTTAGGAGAAAGTAAATGAGTTGTAAAAGGGAACAAAAACTGCCTAGAAGCGCGATGCTGTCTTTAAACTGAGATTCTTATAAAGAATTAACTGTCTTCCTGAGGAGCCTCAGGCAAGTCTTCCTTTGTCGTGAAACGAAAGTATCTGAAATAAAATATTGCGATTCTTTACCATCTATTATTTGCTAAGTAAGAAAGTACAGTCGTGTAAGTCCTTTTCCATTTTTTCTGCCTACTTCAATTGAATCGATATAACGTAAATGTTTCTTTATCATGGTTGGATGGATTGTACAAGGAGAACAGATGACTGCAAATAGAAATGAAGGTAAACATTTAGAAAATGGGAAATACAACTTGTGACCGAAAAAAAAATCAACATTTTTTTATCTGTCAGTTCAAGTAATGAAATATAAAAAAATAATCTTGAGTGAAAGCAAATACAAACTGACCAAGTAATGTGAAGATATATTCTGTACAAATAAAATTCAGCTTTTTTCGAGGATACTGTATACGTCCTAACAAATAAATCACATTTATTTTATACATTACCTCAAGGCATCCTTACTTTTTATGTGTTTGTGTACTTTTAGATGTATCTTTTCATAATTCACTGGTTGGATCCCAACAATCAGATCTAATTGAGTATTGATAGCAAGTATTCAATACCCCTGTATTGACATTACAGCGGAAAAAAATGGTATCACAGTTCTTATTGCAAGACATGGGCGGTTTATGTAATTGTGTAAATGTAATTACTTCATTTACATTCATTGAGATGTTTTTTCAAGCCGCTATCTGCTTTGGTTAAAAGCTATAATGAATTATACTTAATGATGACCAAATTTGCTGAAATTCAAATTCATCAGCTTGCTCGAATTTGGCCAGGAAATTTGATTTGAACTCAAAAGTGGGATTTGGAGAAAAGAATAGGCGCACCACATTAGAATTGTAACTAAATGTTGGAAGAGCAGGTGCTCACCGTGCCAGGTGGGAGACTACGCTAGAAAAGAGAGACCAGGCACATGCGGGAGCAACACAACACCAAACAATATAAGTCAAATTGTGATTCAATAACTTTATTGGTGTACAAACAACATAAAGATTAAAAACATTTAAAACCAAAAGGGGGGCCCAGCTTCGTTTTGACCACAAAAATATAATCAATACAATGATGGCATCAACAAAGTAGACCTGACATGGGTGATACAATTAATCACAGTATAAGCTGTTGGGTGGTTGTGCAGCAATTGGCCTTGAACGTACTCACATTAATAAGGAGCATACATAGGTCTGCTCAAATTATATATGACAATGTAAATATGTGGGCTCACAGACACTGCTATAATTTAGAACCTGACCCAGTAAGTTAGTAACAGGCAAATTAGAAAACAGGACTATGCTGAATAAAAGGATAAAACACACATCAATGCAGTTGGATTAGCCTATATGGGTATGAGTTATGCGATATTCACCTTGTATATGCCAGAACTACATCACCCAAACACGTGACGGTTGTATGAACTCAAAAGTGTCCAATTATGCTATCTAGTCTCACCAGACCCATGAGGATTTTAAAAACGTTTGGCTCAAAGAATCCAAAAATAGTTTATCCCCTCAGTCTTCACCTGTTTCACTGCCGCTGCTCTCTATCCAGTTAAAGCTATGTTCAGATGTTCAGTTTTTAGTCAGTGTTTCACATTGGTTTTTGTAAGCCAAAACCAGGAGTAGACGAAAAATAAGAAGTAATTACGTCTTTCTATTGTTCTTTTCCTCTGATCGTTCCATTCCTGGGTTTGGCCTGTAAATACTGAGGTGAAATACTGACCACATACCAATCCGTTTTTTAAGCCCTAAGAAAAACAGATCCATTTTTCTATGGGTGCTAATAGTGTCCCCTGAGGTTCTGAACATTTTTTTGAACTTTTGGCACTTAGTCATTTTTTCACCAAAAACACATGCAAAAATGCATGTGATAACGCATGGTGCCTATATGTGCCATGCTGAAACGCATACATTTCCCATACAGCCCCATGTTAAAAAAAATGCATGTGTTTTTTTACAGCACCCAAAAATGCTGCATGCAGTGTTTTTTGGGATGCTGAACAAAAATGCATGTGTTGTTAAAAAACACATTGACACTTACGTGCACCATATGTTAACGCATATGCGTTTTTGGACTTTGAAAAAAAAAAGTCCAAAATGTTCCCAAAAACAGATTTAAGGCAAAAAACGGATGGTATGTGTGAACAAGGCCAATTGCTACAGACAGCGTTTTTTGGTGCACTTGCAAAAACGCATAGCATAAAATGCATTGCATTTTAGCAATGCGTTTTTTTGCATTGCAGTCTATGGGTGCGTTAACGCATGCATTTTTCAAGATTTGCACATGAAATTAGCGCATGCAGAGGCTAGGGTCAGATTAACGTTAAAGTAGGCTTGCGTTAAAATCAAAAGATTTGGCAGCCTTAACGCAGTGCGACCGCCATGGTAGCGCCGCGTTAACACTGCCAATGCTTACCTATGGTGACGCAGCACGGGTCAAACTTCGGCATCTGAATGAAATCTCGCGCTTTTTCCTAACGCAAGAAAAGACGCTTTCAGCCACATCCTTTCTCGCGTTAGGAAAAAGCGTGAGATTTCATTCAGATGCTGGTGGTTGACCCGTGCTAGGGGCCACGTCACCATAGGTAAGCATTGGGAGCGTTAAAGTGGCGCTACTGAACGACTGACAACGCTGAGATCCATAGACAATATGGAAAGGAGTCTGCTGCTCACTGAACAGCTGCTCAATGGGATAGATGTGGGGGAGGATGGTACTATGGAGCCTCAGGACCATGAGGTAGCTAGCTGGGTGACAGTTAGAAGGCGGGGTAGAGGGAAGGGTGCCAGGGAGGCTAGCCCTGATCTGGCACACCCCAATAAATTTGCTATGTTGGCAGATGAGGGGGGTGTGAGTTCAGGGATAGCACTGCTGCAGCAGGGCATGACCTCTGAAAGCCGGAGGAGTGTCTGCTCCAGTAAGGGGGAAAACAGGAGAGTAGGGCAGGCCAGACAGGTGCTGGTAGTGGGGGACTCAATTATTAGGGGAATAGATAGGGCAATCTGTCACAAAGACAGGGATCGTCGAACAGTGTGCTGCCTACCTGGCGCTCGAGTCCGGCACATCGCTGATCGGGTTGACAGATTACTGGGAGGGGCTGGTGAGGACCCAGCAGTCATAGTGCACATTGGCACAAATGACAAAGTTAGAGGTAGGTGGAAGGTCCTTAAAGATGATTTCAGGGAATTAGGCTGCAAGCTTAAGGCAAGGACCTCCAAGGTAGTATTCTCTGAAATACTGCCTGTACCACGTGCCACACCAGAGAGGCAACGGGAGATTAGGGAGATAAATAAGTGGCTCAGGAATTGGTGTAGGAAGGAGGGGTTTGGGTTGCTGGAGAACTGGGCCGACTTCTCTGTTGGCTACAGGTTCTATGCTAGGGACGGGCTGCACCTCAATGGGGAGGGTGCAGCTGTGCTGGGGGAGAAAATGGCTAGAAGGTTGGAGGAGTGTTTAAACTAGGGATTGGGGGGGAGGGTATTCATTGTATAGGAGGGGAAGATAGTGTAAACAGTAACCTGGGCACAAGTAATAAAATTGGGGGTGGCATGGGGGGTGGGGTTAGAACAGTCAATCTAGTAGGAAGGAATAGAGGTAAAGAGAGATGCATAAAGTGCATGTTCACTAATGCCAGAAGCCTCACCAACAAAATGGAGGAATTAGAATTGATTTTGTTGGAAAATAATTATGACATGGTGGGGATTTCGGAGACTTGGCTGGACGAGAGCCATGACTGGGCTGTTAATTTACAGGGCTATTGTCTGTTCAGAAATGACCGTACAAATAGGCGAGGAGGAGGTGTATGTTTATACGTAAAATCATCCTTAAAACCCATCCTGCGTGATAATATAGGTGAATCTAATGGAAATGTAGAGTCCCTGTGGGTGGAGATAAGGGGAGGGGGAAAAAAATAATAAATTACTGATAGGGGTTTGTTATAAGTCCCCAACAATAATGGAAGTGGAGGAGAATATCCTCATAAAGCAAATAGATGAAGCAGCGACTCAGGGAGAAGTCATTATTATGGGGGACTTCAACTACCCTGAAATACATTGGGGATCAGAAACCTGCAGTTCCAGCAAAGGTAATAAGTTTTTGAAAACTATAAGAGACAATTACCTTTCACAACTGGTTCAGGACCCAACAAGAAGGGGGGCACTGCTGGACCTAATATTAACCAACAGGCCAGACCGCATATCAAATATACGGGTTGGAGGTCACTTGGGTAATAGTGATCATAACTTAATAAGCTTTCAAGTATCCTTTACTAAGACGTGTAGTAGAGGGGCCACAAGGACACTAAACTTCAGGAAGGCAAATTTCCAACGGTTGAGAGATGATCTTAGTGCAATAAACTGGGACGATGTCCTGAGACATAAAAGTACACAACACAAATGGGAGATGTTTATTAGCATCCTGAATAGGACCTGTGCACAATATATACCCTATGGGAATAAGCATGCTAGAAATAGGAGGAAACCACTATGGCTAAATAAAGCGGTAAGAAGTGCAATATGTGACAAAAAGAAAGCATTTAGGGAATTAAAGCAAGTAGGTAGTGATGAAGCATTAAATAAATACAGAAAATTAAATAACATTTGTAAAAAGCAAATCAAGGCAGCAAAGATTGAGACAGAGAGACTCATTGCCAGAGAAAGTAAAAAGAATCCCAAAATATTTTTTAACTACATAAATAGTAAGAAACTAAAAAATGATGGTGTTGGCCCCTTTAAAAATAGTCTGGGTGAAATGGTGGATGAGGAAAAAGCAAATATGCTAAATAACTTTTTTTCAACAGTATTTACACAAGAAAATCCCATGACAGACAATATGATCAGTGATAACAAAAATTCTCAATTAAACGTCACCTGCTTAACCCAAGAGGAAGTACGGCATCGTCTAAAAATCACTAAAATTGACAAATCCCCGGGCCCAGATGGGATACACCCCAGAGTGCTGCAGGAATTAAGTACTGTCATAGATAGACCATTATTGTTAATATTTAAAGATTCCATAATAACAGGGTCTGTACCACAGGACTGGCGTATAGCAAATGTGGTGCCAATATTCAAAAAGGGGACAAAAACTGAACTTGGAAATTATAGGCCAGTAAGCTTAACCTCTACTGTGGGTAAAATCCTAGAGGGTTTTCTAAGAGATGCTATACTGGAGTATCTGAAGAAAAATAACCTCATGACCCATTATCAACATGGTTTTACGAGGGACCGTTCCTGTCAAACTAATCTAATAAGCTTCTATGAAGAAGTAAGTTCTGGACTGGACCAAGGAAATGCAGTGGATGTGGTGTATATGGACTTTTCAAAAGCTTTTGATACGGTGCCACACAAAAGGTTGATACATAAAATGAGGGCAATGGGGATAGGGGAAAATATGTGTAAGTGGGTTAAGAACTGGCTTAGTGATAGGAAACAAAGGGTGGTTATTAATGGAACACACTCAGAATGGGTCACAGTTAACAGTGGGGTACCACAGGGGTCAGTGTTGGGCCCGCTTCTATTTAATATATTTATTAATGACCTTGTAGGGGGCATACAGAGTAGAATCTCAATATTTGCAGATGACACTAAACTCTGCAGGGTAATCAATACAGAGGAGGACAATTTTATATTACAGGAGGATTTATGTAAACTAGAAGCTTGGGCTGCTAAATGGCAAATGCGCTTTAATGGGGATAAATGTAAAGTCATGCACTTGGGCAGAGGAAACAAAAGGTATAATTATGTGCTTAATTGTAAAACACTGGGCAAAACTGTCACTGAAAAAGACCTGGGTGTATGGGTAGATGACAAACTCACATTTAGTGGCCAGTGTCAGGCAGCTGCTGCAAAGGCAAATAAAATAATGGGATGTATTAAAAGAGGGCATAGATGCTCATGAGGAGAACATAATTTTACCGCTATACAAGTCACTAGTGCGACCACACTTAGAATACTGTGTACAATTCTGGTCTCCGGTGTATAAGAAAGACATAGCTGAACTAGAGCGGGTCCAGAGAAGAGCGACAAAAGTTATTAGAGGACTAAGGGGTCTGCAATACCAAGACAGGTTATTAAACTTGGGGTTATTTAGCTTGGAAAAACGAAGGCTTAGGGGTGATCTTATAATAATGTATAAATATATGAGGGGGCAGTACAGAGACCTTTCTAATGATCTCTTTACTCTTAGGCCTGAGACTGGGACAAGGGGGCATCCTCTACGTCTGGAGGGAAGAAGGTTTAATCATAATCACAGACGCGGATTCTTTACTGTAAGAGCAGTGAGACTATGGAACTCTCTGCCACATGATGTTGTAATGAGTGAGTCACTACTAACATTTAAGAAGGGCCTGGATGCCTTTCTTGAAAACTATAATATTACCAGTTATATATACTAGATTCTTTGATAGGGCGTTGATCCAGGGAATTAGTCTGATTGCCGTATCTGGAGTCAGGAAGGAATTTTTTCCCCCAATGTGGAGCTTAGTGTTGCCACATGGGTTTTTTTTTGCCTTCCTCTGGATCAACATGTTAGGCTATGGGTTGAACTAGATGGACTTAAAGTCTTCCTTCAACCTTAAAAACTATGTTACTATGTTACCATGGCGGTAGCACTGTGTTAAGGCTGCCAAAACCTATGTTTTTAATGCAAGCCCACTTTAACTTTAATGTGACCCTAGCCAGAGTGAAGATGCTTGATGAAGTGGACAAAAGAGATCTTGGCGGGAATGAGCTGGAGTTTAGGACTGGGCAAGGAACTGCAGTGGTATGGATGAACAGCAAAATGAATATACTATTTTTCTTTATTTTTTATCACCTTTCCCAACCCTCCACAATGTAGCAGAATGGTTGCTTGCAGTAATTTTTTAGATTTGCTCTAAATGAATCACAAACAGTTTACATTCAGGCGAATCTAATTTTTTTTTTCATGCCATTCAATGCAAATTCGATTTGGTTTAAACAAATTTGTTTTTGTCTACTAATAATATATTGTACAGAAAAGACAAAAGATGTTTTCAGCTAAAAATATGTATAAATTCTCTAAAATTATCTTGCAAAGTAGTACAAGATAACATAACTAGATTATAGATGACAATGCAGGTGAATATCACACTATAACATTGGTATAATGTAAAGCATAGCATCTATAATGTATGTATGACTACTATGAATTTCCATTTGACCTGTATATAGCATGAACAGTCTTACTCATAACACTCCTACAGATCATGTTCCCATAATAATACATTGAATTTTGATTTTCTTTAAAAAAAACATTTTGTCCCACTAGACATGTCAGTGTGTATGCCCTTAGCTTACTTTTCCCATCACAATTTTTCTTTGTGGTGTCTCTGGTGGACAATAATGCATACGTCTCACCTTTTATACCCTACTATTGCATATGCGATATGCACATAATGGTCCAATGCACTTCTTATAATTAGCTTTTTAATGCTTTCATTTACAGTTTATATAGATTTTTATTACCCCAGCATTTCCCAATAATTTCTTGAATTTTATCTCCTGTACCTACCATGGCACTTGATTATGAGTCTACCTCAGTGACACTGACCTTTGTATGTCCTTTCTTCACTTAAACCATGTCATTGACCTGATTTTCCTCTCTATCCATTGATTCTTTACCTATGATCCTGGCTTTTGATTCCTCTCTCTATGCCTGTATGTTATAATACAGAAAGACTGCTCAGTAGGTTGCAGTTTTCAGGACTAAGCAGAGTATTCCATAAATTCCTTGCTAAGTCCCTGGAGGAAACATATGGCTTGTTAGACTTGTATCTCAACCGACACTAATCCTTGGTCATAGGGAAGATCCTGCAATTCTATTACACCATTCTGAGGATCTAGCGGTTTTGGATATTATGTTGGGTTTTTATGTGTTGCTGTATTTTATATTTAGTTGGAAAAGGTCTGTTTTTTTTCCCTTTTTGTGAATGTATTTTACTTTGTTATTAAATGACATAGTAATTATACAGCCAGAAGTGTTGTTTCGAGAGCTCTACAAAGGCAGTTATGTATAGGTGACCAAATGGTTTTGATGTTCTGAGAAGAGGAAGAAGCTGTCTTTCTCAGTCTTTCAAGCAAAAGAGATAAAATTAATATGCTTGGCTGTAAATGGACATTACTGCTCTGTAACAAAGGAACCCATTTATGACGTTAACGTCTTAATTTTTAGACTTGTGAAAAGTCTTTTACACATTCGGTACATGCTGCAGGGTATGGTTTCATTTAACACACCATTATTTACTTGTGAAACAAATGGTGCTTATTATATCTAGTTGCGTAAAAAGCTTAAGTATCTGGGGTGGTCTTCGTTTTGATCTTGAGGTCTGTCCTTAATAATGTTATTTTTTTATGTTTATAGGACACATTTACACTAAAATATGTAGAAAACAATCCCAAGGCTTGTGAGCTAATACTGAAATTATTAGGAAAGTCTAATACACATGGTAGTCAGCTTGCATAGAGACTGTGAAGAGGGAAACAAACTCCCTATGGTTCTGGATTAAAATACCATAGTTCCTACATTTTTTGCCATATGATACCTATATACAACATTGCATTCACCCATAAAAGGAATAATAATGTAAGACTCTAGACAACGATATCTCATGTTTTATGTATGGGCCTATAGCTGTCAATATTTATTTTTTTATATCATGCGGACATTTAATTTATGGATTTTATTTGAAATTCCTTTAAAATGGAGTGGCATATACTTAAAGGGAATTTGCCAGCAGGATTTTGCTATGTAAGCTGAGGACAGCCTTCATACTTGCGGACGCCTCCGCAGCTTCTTGCGGATGGCGAACGCAAGCTGAGCACAAGCACCGCCCATCCCTATGTTTATTATGGGGATGCACAGTGATGCGCTCGGTTGCGGATGGCCGTGCGCACTGATAGACTTCAATGTGTGATTTGTACGCATGCGGATGCTTGCGTACAAATCATACTTTCTCGTCCACACCATGAAAGCAACATGTCATGTTCATGGTGCGGACGAGAATGTGTGATTTGTACACAAGCATCTTCATGCATACAAATCACACAGGGAAGTCTATCACTACGCACGGCCATCCGCAGCCGATCGCATCACCGTTTGTCCCCATGTTAAACATAGGCCTTGTTCACACACAATTTGTGTTTTTTTTAGCACTCCTAAAACCACATGCGTTTTTTTAAGAGTGCTAAAAAATGTCCCTTTTGTGTTTGAAAGGATTAGAATCCTTTTTGGACTTTGTCATTTTTTGATCAAAAACGCAGGCAAAAATGCTAGCGTTAACGCAGGGTGCATAAATGTGCCATTTAAAAATACATGTGTTTCCCATAGGGCCCCATGTTATAGAAACGTATGCGTTTTTTTAACATGGGACCCTATGGGAAACGCATACGTTAACGCAGGCGCATATATGTGCCCTGCGTTAATGCATTCGTTTCCCATAGGGTCCCATGTTAAAAAAAAGCTTGCGTTTTTGGAAACAACCCCTGCGTTTTTTTCCAGCACCCAAAAAACGCTGCATGCAGCATTTTTTGGACTGGGGGAAAAAAACGCAAGTGGAGCTGAAAAACGCATTTACACTCAAATGTACCCTGCGTTAACGCATCTGCGTTTTTTTTAACAGCCCAAAAAACGCAGAGCTGGTCAAAAAAGCTCATGCGTGTGAACAAGGCCATAGGGACTCGCGAGGTGTATGTGCTCAGCTTGCGATCCCCCACCACAATACGCAGCAGTGGGAAATGCAAGTCTGAAGGCGGCCTTAGAACACTAAAAGCAACTGTATTTCTCTTATCAGGCTCTGTGTAATTGTTTACTTAAACTAATGGTCTTTTTACCCTGTGATTAACATTGCAGGACTAGAAAGTCATATGCAGGCAGTCTAGCACACCTCCTGCTGTGATGACACGGAGGCAGCTCTCCCAGCTATGCTTTGTTTCTGAAAATAAATTCTTTGATAGTGTCAGAATGGCTGCAGATAGTGATCTATGTTATATCTCATTGGATTCAGGGTTTCTTTCCCTACATTATGTTGTATTTAGATGAGTTCGCAAAACCAGCTGACACATTCCCTTTAACAATATTTTTTCAAGATCGGTCTTCAAGAGCTCACTTCTGTCATTTTAGTTTCTGTTTACAGGGGGTGCTGCGATCCAGAAGATTGACAGTTCGGGCAGGCAGCTTGGTTATGCCACTGGTCCAAATTGTGCTTGCCTCATTTCTGCTACCACCGTCATATTTAACTTGCAGAAAAATGCAAGACACTAGCAAGTCTACATCAAGTGATCAGACTAGCTGTAGAGCAGCACTTACAAGTTCTATAGTAAAGACCTTGCAAGTTCGATGCCCCCAAAAATAAGACATACTAGGGGGATTTAGTGGGCCTGTAAATATAAGGCACCCCCACAAATAAAGCATACCTTTTTTTTGTAAGAACAGCATGACACTGATCAGAAGACTGGGGCATGCAGTTCTGACTCCTCCTCCAGCCCCCGCTATTGTCTCAGTGATTGTCGCTGTCCTGGGTACTGCCGATACATGTAGTCAGGCACCGCTCTATTTTCCTGCCCCCACCGCTGTCTCAGATAATCACAGGCCAGGAGTCCCCCAGGGTGCAAATCACAGGCCAGTTGGCGCATGATGTCAGCGTCTGGCCTGTGATTTACCCCCCGGGCAGCTCCTAGCCTATGACTGGCTGCCAAGCAGCACCGTACACCTACGTCATTTGAGCGAAGCAGATGAGAGTGGTGCTGGACTACATGCTTCAGCGGCATCAGAACAACTGCAGGGAGCTGAGCGCTGTGCTGGAATAAAGTGGCGGTCCGGTGAGAAGTGTCCCTGTGTGTGTATGTGTCCCTGTGTGTGTCCCTGAGTGTGTGTATCCCTGTGTATGTATGTATCCTTGTGTGTGTATGTGTCACTGTATGTGTGTCCTTGTGTGTCTGTAAGGGGATGATAGGGATACCTTATTGGTGGCTGCAAGGGGATGATAAATGTTCATTTTTTTTTGTTCAACAATAAATATGAATTCTTCATGGACAAATGAGACACCCCCTGAAAATAAGACATGGCACATCTTTGGGAGCAAAAATTAATATACGATGCTGTCTTATTTTTGGGGAAACAGGGTAGATGGAAAAATGTATCCATTTATTTTCTTACCTATTTTTTTAGGAGTTTCAAACAATTTACCCATTTTTTTTTTAAAAAGTGTGCTTTTAAGTTGAATTTAATTAAGTAAAAAATGGTCTTTTAAATGGAGCATTTTATTTTATTTATTAGCTAACATTACTCTAATGGCTTTAGTCCACGGGACATGGCACATGGTTGAATTATTGACTTTTGAATAAGAAAAGCTAGTGTTTGTAAGAAAATGTAATAAGATCATAGTATGGGACTTAAAAGCAACAATTTTTTTGTTTAAATAGCAAATATAGTCTGATTGACTGAGTCTATTCCTACAGTCTAGTCCTAATTTTGGATTCCCTGTAAGGGTGCTTTCACATCAGCGTTTTTCGTAATTCGCGGCAGATGCGGTGAAAAAACCGCATCTGCCGCGTTTGCCGCATAACCGTTCCACTTGCGGCACGGTTGCGGTTTTTCCCATAGGAAGTATAGGGGGACTTGCGGCAGATGCGGCAAGTGCGGTTTTGCACTTGCGGCAGGTGCGGCAGCGAAAAAAAACCGCGGCTGACCGCGGTTTTTTTCGCTGCCGCACCTGCCGCAAGTGCAAAACCGCACTTGCCGCATCTGCCGCAAGTCCCCCTATACTTCCTATGGGAAAAACCGCAACCGTGCCGCAAGTGGAACGGTTATGCGGCAAACGCGGCAGATGCGGTTTTTTCACCGCATCTGCCGCGAATTACGAAAAACACTGATGTGAAAGGGCCCTAAGTCAGTACTTACCGTATTTCCGTTTTTCTCATAGCTTCTATCAATTTTCATTCCTACATCATTCTTGATGATATCTAGCCAATGGGCCTTTGTTTTGTTTTACTTAAGATCATTCCACGTAAAATCTATAGCTGTCTATTGAAGTCATCTCCAGCAAAACACAATGGCATAAATTTTTCTTCTTTCTAAAAACTTGGCGTCTAACAGTCATATGTTGTAATTGCAGTAACCAGTCTTTGGTGGTGACTGAAACATCCTTGCACTTCCATATTTGGTCCATACTCATAATGGCTTCATGCCCCAGTATCAAGCAATGCTTGATATCTGCTATCGAACCACCAATGTGATTAATGAGAGACTCAAGGATAAAAAAGCTGTTGACAACTTATATTTCTTAAATGTTAATTCTTATATTGACTTCCTTATTGATTGTTGAAATCATTTTGTTTCTTTTGATGTTCAACTAAAGTCTTATCTCCTGACTTTGTTTTATCAACATCATAATCATTTATTGGGGTCTTTCTCACTCTGCTGGTATTTTCATGATATATTAGATTGATTATGTTTTTTAACCTAACTCTTCAATTTTCCAAATCTTAATGATTGCTTTTGCAAAAAGGTTGATAAGAAAAGGAGTCAGGCCAAATGCAAACATAGGTGGCATCCTTATTACTTACATAACAAAATTGTTAAAAATAGAAGACATTAAAAAAGAAGACCGATACACTACACAGGTAAACCCACAATGTCAAGGTACACTGTAAATGAAAGCCTACTAAACATCAGAAAACCAAGGTAAAATACATAGGCTAATCAGACCAGTGTATATTTAAACATATCACAAGGGAACTATCCCCATATGCAGATACCCGGTGCAACGCACCAAAAATTTAACCCTATTAAACAGCAAGTGCCACATCAATGGATTAATTTTATGTATACGCTGCTTGGTGCCTGGTTATTAACACTCTGCTTGCTGTACTGATACATCAATGGGTTAAATCATTATCTGTGAGGGACCGTCACCCCTAACACACGTTTCGTGTTAGCTTCGTCAGACGAAACGTTAGGGGTGGCGGTCCCTCACAGATAATGATTTAACCCACTGATGTGGCACTTGCTGTTTAATATGGTTAAATTATTGGTGCATTGCATCGGGTATCTGCATATGGGAATATTTCCTTGGTGATGTGTATGAATATACACTAGTTGGATTAACCATTATATTTTACTTTGGTTTTCTGATGTTTAATGGGTTTTTTCATTTGCAGTGTACCTTGACATTGTGGGTTTACCTGTGTAGTGGACCGCTCTTCTTTTTTATTGTCTTCTATTTTTAACCATTTTGTTATGTAATAATAAAGTTGCCACATTTGTTTGCATTTGGCCTTACTACTGGATTGTTTTTTGGAATTATGTTCGGCAGTTTTGTAGTGAGGAAGCCTGCTTAATTTTTGGGGTGCATTTCTCGAGAAGCACTGGGAACAATGTGGGCATTACAGCTTACAAGGCACTGCATTTTACTGTTCACTACATTGTAATCAGCTCTACAATGACAGATTTGCAATTTTTAAATGGCAACATCCATTGATGCATGTTTCTGTAAAACATCCATGGAGTCACCTATAGATACATTTCTAGAGGGGTGTAATTTCAAAACTGGGATCACTTGACAGAGATTCTGCTCTTCTGGCCCCTAAGGGCTCTGTATATGATGTCAGCAAACTATTGTACTAACATTTGTACTCCAGCTGTCAAATAGTGCTCCTTCCCTCCTGAGCCTTGCCTGTGACTAAGCAGTACTGTGCAGCCACATATGAGGAATTAAAAGGCTCAGCAGAAATTATATGACATGTTTTGGTGCCATTTTACAAATTTCCCTGTGTTTAAAAAGTAAAATCTGGTGCTAAAATAAAATGTATGCATGAAAAATGTAAATATTTTTTCTGCACCACCAAATTGTATAAAATTATGTGATACACATTTCAAAGCATTTTCTCTCATTACCCCTTTTGAAAATTTAATTTTTGGGACAAAAGCAACATTATAGTGGAAGAAATTATAATTTTCATATACTCAGCCCAATGTTATATAATTATGTATGATATGAATTTTTCAAATGATTTAGTGTCTAACCTTTATCCCATTTTTGAAAGACAATTGACAACCATGTCCGTGAGTCACTCTGTCTTATATTATTTCTCACCGCCTATTGGTGCAGAATATTATTATAAGTATTTGTTAAATTTGTGAACTATCTAGGAGTAATAACAGAGGAACAACACAGAAAAGGGTTCTGCCTTGTTATTTAACGTACCTAAAAAGACTGAAATATCAGGAGAGTTGCGAGCTCATGCGCTGAATTTGCAACATGCTCCGCACATGTTGGCTGACCTGATCAGCCGACATTTGCAGCTAACAGGTGCGAGTGGATCACAGATATCCACACACGTCTGTTGACCCATTAGATTGTACTGTCAAATTATAAAAACACAATCCTGCACACAGTGGTGTGGATCATGCTATTTCTTGCCACCATTGGCAACCCCTTGATATGTTCATGAAGTGTCAGTGTGCTGCTATGACAGCGAGTGTTCAAATGATTACCTTGGTCTGGGAACTTGCTCTCAACCTCATGGAGAGAGCGAAGTAGGTGAGGAGATTGTAAGCCACTTCCCTCCTCTCAGATATATGCATATATGCAAATTTTCACTTCACTAAGGAAGTTGAGAAACTCCCGTGCCACATTTAAGCAGCTTCCTCAAAGTCATAATCGCTTTCCTACAAGCTTTTAATATAACTAAGGTGGAATAAAGAAGATGATAAGTTGCCCGGCTCTTTCGTGAGTTATTTCTGAACCCTGAGCAGCGCGGACCGTGACACACCATACTCCCATCATATTCTTCTGAAACACACCACTGTCCAGTGGTCGGTGGAGGTCCTGCAGCAGCTTGGAACTTTGTTTCCTAAAACGCCTTCAAACCAGTTGTGGGGACCACAACTGGACCAGGTGAGCGGCCACATAGCACCACCTTTTTTTCACTAGTGTCACTAGTGATAGGGCACTATTGCGCCTCTTGTTCCCCCCCTTTATATTTTGCATTTAATATAACTAAGGGATTTGTGCCAGATCAGAACCCCAAACTACAGACGCTGCGTTTTGGGGTACCTGCCCCTCATCAGTGTAGTGTGTGGGATATTCTGATCTGGCAGAGTGAGTGGGCTAAGACAAGGTCTGGGAACTTGCTCTCAACCTCATGGAGAGAGAGAAGTAGGTGAGGAGATTGTAAGCCACTTCCCTCCTCTCAGATATATGCATATATGCAAATTTGCACTTCACTAAGGAAGTTGAGAAACTCCCATGCCACATTTAAGCAGCTTCCTCAAAGTCATAATCGCTTTCCTACAAGCTTTTAATATAACTAAGGGTTACCTTGTCACTGTAATCACATATTTTTGTGAATGCTGGCCAAGCATCGGCATTCAATGTAGATAATCATTTCTACTATACAGATTCGTGCATCAGCACAGCTCTATACAGCACAGGTGATTACACACAGCAGTGCCGAGGCGCACAAAGGAGGAAGTAAAAGAAATAAAAAGTGTAAAAAAAGTTTTAAAAAATATAAAAAATGAAAAAAACATGTCAGTTGAAATCATCCCTATTTTGCCCCATTGAAAATAAAACTATTAAAAAATACACATATTTGGGATCACGACTATCAGAAGTGCCCAATCTATCGATATATAAAATAAGTTAATGTGATTGGATAACTGTAATGAGAAAAAAGAGAAAATAACAAAATTTATTTTTTTTCTCGGCGCAACATTGCACTAAATGCAATAACAGGCGATCAGAACATAATATCTACTCAAAAATAATATTATTAGAAATGTCAGCTCCAAACACAAGAAATAGGCCACCACATAGCCCCTGTTCCCTAAAAATGAGAACACTATGGGACATGGAAAATGTCAAAAAAGCACAATTTTTTTTTCTTTTTTTTTAATTCTTAATTTTTTTTTCACCACTTAAATAAAAGTAACGTTATACATGTTTCATATCTATGAACTCATACCAACCAGGCAAACCATACTGACAGGTCAATGTTACCATATGTTGAACATAAATAAATAAAAAACTACGAAAATAATCATGAAATTGTACTTTTATTGTAATTTCACTGCACTTTTTCCAGCACACTGTATAGTTAAATGATTGATTGTCATTCAAAAGTACAACTCGTCCTGCAAAAAACAAGCCTCATATGGCTATATTGCTCAAAAAATAAAAATGAATGCAGAACTTGGAAAAAGAGGAGGAAAAACAGAAATGGAAAACAGAAAATGGCTGAGTGGTTAAGAGGTTAAAGATATAATTGCACCAAACTTTATCCTATGATTGATTTGAGGATGCCATAATTGATCTATAGTATAACATTTATTTTACATATGTGTAAATATATATATATATATACCGTATATACTTGTGTATAAGCCGACCCGTGTATAAGCCGACCCCCCTACTTTTGCCCCAAAATCTGGGAAAGCCTATTGACTCATGTATAAGCCGAGGGTGGACCCCAGCACAGGTATACAGCCCCCAGCAGTGTGGTATACAGCAGCCTCCCCAGTGGTATATACAGGCCCCAGCAGTGTTACAGCAGCCTCTCCAGTGGTATATACAGCAGCAGCCCCAGTGGTATATACAGAAGCCTCCCCAGTGGTATATACAGGCCCCAGTAGTGTTACAGCAGCCTCCCCAGTGGTATATACAGCAGCAGCCCCAGTGGTATATACAGCAGCCTCCCCAGTGGTGTATACAGGCCCCAGCAGTGTTACAGCAGCCTCCCCTGTGGTATATACAGCAGCAGCCCCAGTGGTAGTATACAGCAGCCCCAGTGGTAATATACAGCAGCCCCAGTGGTAGTATACAGCAGCCCCAGAGGTATAAACAGCCCCAGTGGTAGTATACAGCAGCCCCAGAGGTATATACAGCCCCAGTGGTAGTATACAGCCACCCGCCTGCCACCCCCATCAGTATACAGGCCCCCCCCATCTGGATCCAGGGCCCCCCCACCTTGCTCCGCAAAACCTGCAAAGTAAAATCATTATACTTATCACTGTCCTGTCGCCGCGTCCCCGCCGCTGCCATCGCGATCCCCGGCTTCATCCGTCTTCTTCCGGCTTCCTGTGGTTGGCGCAGGCAATGACATCATTGCCTGCGCCGACCACAGGAAACCGGAAGACGCTGGGTGAAGACGGGGATCGCGATGGCAGCGGCTGTATACTACTACTGGGTATATACTCGCGTATATGCCGAGGGGGGACTTTTCAGCCCAATTTTTGGGCTGAAAAAACTCGGCTTATACGCGAGTATATACGGTATATATATATATATATATATGTGCTCAAATATTAGCAATTTTATTAAACCTCTTAATAAGGGTAAATAACACAGTAACCGGACTTAAGTCAGAGATATATGACTACTTTCTGGAAGATTTTTCTACTTCATTACCATATACCTGCCGTGGGGTAGCAACATAGAAATTACACAAGTAATTGAAAAAGTAAAGTAAGTAAGAGCATTTATGAAGAGTTTAAGACGGTAAATACAAATTACTGCTGGAGGTATATGGTTATCCACATTGAGTGCATTCATTAAATGCATTAGCCTTAGGGTATGTATATATTAACTAACAGGGAAGTAATATAATTCAATTATTATGAGTTTTTCTGGCAGATATTGGTTTCCATAAATATGTTACTGATCAATAGGGCAAATAGGTAATATCTCACCAGTAATACAATACAGTCTCATCTTGGGTTAAAGATACAAAAACTGATCAGCCCCTTCTAACAGAATGAAGCAAGTATGAACACGAGCAGCTACAGTGACTGCATGAAATTAATATCAAAAGCTGAATATGTGAAATTTAAAGGCATATTTCCATCTCCAAGATCACATCCCAATATGTAGTAGATGTAATAATCATTTTAACAAATGCCTCAAATTAGAAATGTAGTATGGGTCTCCTGTTTAGCTATGTCACGTATGGTTTAAGGAGAATAAAGTGTAACTGCCGCTTACATTTTTGTTTAATAATAATGTAGAACAAGTGATTTTAATATACTTTCTAATATTCTTCATTAGAAAATTCTGGTTGCAAACCATTCATAATCCTTCTACACAGTGTCCCCTCGGCACTGTATGTGAAGCAAACATATGTTTTTATCAGTCACAGCCGTCTTCAGTGAATACAGGCCTGAAACATTGTATGAGATTGCTCTGAGGAAGCCTAGAGTTGCTAAGCAACCTCAGAATTTAGGATCAGGTCAGGCTAGTTCTGCCAGAAAGATGTGTCACAATGTCTGTTAACCCTTGTTTTTTTGGCTACACACAGTTCAGGATCTCTGTTAACCCTTTCTCTGCTCTGCTCCCCTATCGGCTGCTGGTCACTCCCACACAGAGAGAAAATGCTACTTTTCAAAATAGCAAAGAAAAATGTGAGAAAATAAGTTATATGACAGAAAAAAGGATTATCTTAGCTGTTGTGTGACCCATCATTACCAACCAGTGCAGAATTGTTTTCTTTTTTTCCAATGAAATGACATTTACACTTTAAGTATTTATTGTTACAACCACCCATATAGTGACAGTTAGTTGCAAGTGGTTATAACCATGGATACCTAAACTACATTAATATCCTGCACTTGATTTAAGAGACATAGCTAATCCTGAGAACTATACTATATTTGTAATTGGAGGTATTTGCTTACACCTATCATATATCGGGATATATGGCTTATCAGACACTTTGGCCTTGCTGACATAGCCCTATTTTTCAAATCTCACGTCAACTCCAGTCCTCAAAACCCACCAACATTGCACATTTCCAGGATTTCTGTAGTATTGCACAGGTGATAATTTAATAACCTGCACAGGAGATGATTCCATCTGCATAATAAGGAAATCCTGAAAACATGACCTGCTGGATGATTATGAGGATTGCAGTTGAGTAACACTACTTTATGTGGTGATATCATTGAAATGTTTTTTCCAATTTTAGTGATTCTGAGATGTTTTTTTCATGATACTATAAATGATACAGATTAGCAGACACAAGATGTTCTCACTTTATCTTGTATTTATTGCTGTTTTTGCAGGATTTTTAAAGTCAATTTGTCACAGAATAAAAATTATTTTTGACTTTCAATTCATGAGAGTGTCATATTTTCAAATTGTGGACATTCTAGCTTCTTATGTGCACCTCCACTATGTGAGACTGAGTGCTGACATATTTTGTATATTTTAAATAGCTTCATGACAGAAAAGAGTTTATCAGAGTCGGTGATGATGTTGAACTTTGCCTGGATTGTTGAGATGGTGACTGCCAATCACAGTGATCATTGGCAAGGCATTGCTCTAATTGTTCCCTGCCAGCAGTGTTTAGGTAGTACCTGTTTAGGACAGGTTCAATCGTGATCTGGTCACCATGTTGTTTGACACAGGTACAGTTTAATATCTGGATGTAACCCTATGCTGAATTGCAGAAAATCACTTGCAATCTAAATGTACAGTTTTGTGCATTTGCGGGAAGGTGTTAGGCTGGCTTCACACCACGGCAAGGTCCGGGCCAGTGCTGTCCGGTGTAAACCAGACAGCCACGGACTGGTTTTTGGCCCCATAGTTGCCTATGGGGCCGGATGGAGCCGGATGGCAGCTCTCTGCCATCCGGTTTCCATCTCTCCGGGTGAATCCGGGAGAATTCGGATTATTCTCTCCGGACACAAAAATGTTACTTGCAACATTTTTGTGTCCGGGGAGAAAATTCACCCCAAAAAGCCGGATTCCGGATTCGCCTGGATTGTCCCGGATTTGCCCAGATCCAGGGCAATCTGGTTCTCCCTAACATGGGAGCCTCTGGGGCCGGATTGCCCCAGTCCGGGCGAGTTCGGGAACTGGATTCCGGCGGCTGCATGCCGCTGTTGTTTCAGGACCACGGCTAGCTCCATGCTAGCCGCGGTCTTGAAAAATCAGCAGCTGCGGCTGCAATTACAGCCATCCGGCTGCACACAGGACCGGAGAGCACATTTGGCCCTCCGGTTCTGTGTGCTGATCCGGTCCGGGGCTGTCAGGTTCATGTCTGACAGCCCCGGACCGGACCTTGCCGTAGTGTGAAGCCAGCCTTACACTGCATTGTTGCTATATAGACTACACTTGTAAAATGATGGTACTTTGCACACAAAGTGTTCAATAAAAGTTTGCTAAGCAGCATTGACAAACTATTTTTTTCCTCAAAAAACATTGCTTATCCAAGCATATTTTATTAGGCATACCTCTTCTAATAACTGTTGTATGTTACTTGCTTCTCTGAAGATGAGCCTTCGTCTCTTTGTTATACTTCAATCCTGTATGCTACCAATGTTCCTCCAATAGCTAAGGCTTTAAAATCCCGTAACCTGGTATCTGTAAATATAGCTGTACATTTGACATACTACCACTATTGTAAAACAATGATTTGATCAGATTTTTATGAAGGTCAGATTTACGTTTAAATTCAATAAATACAATCTTTTGATCACTTACTAAAGGTGTTAATATTGATTCTCCGGGGGCCTAGACTCACAGAGGATTAGAATCATTCGTATTGTAGAGAATCAATGGAGAAAAGATGTTTTAAAACGGAATTTATCTCTATAATTTATGTAAATCCATCATTTGTGTTTGAATGCTTAGATCATAGTAAATCAATATATGTAAATGCAACTGATCACGATAATAGTGTGTCTACATCTGATGTGATGTGTTATGACATCTGATGTAGATTATGTTGGACATACTATATTTATCATCGTATGACTTTCTATACATCAACAGCATGTGGCTAAATACACATGATGCAGAAATGTACAATTTATTACACTAATTTTATATATATTTTTTTATTTAGTGGAAATTAAAGATGCAATGAACCATTATCTGACCACTCACCGTCATGGCAACATATTGATGCACTGGGGGACACAGACTGAAAAGGGACCCTTTGCAAGTATAGTTTACTGGGCCCATTTGCAGTTTTCTAGCTCATCAAAATACACAATTCTACCTGCTTTGCATGTGGAAATGGCCCTCCTAACCTCTTGGGCCCCTGTGCGACTGCATAGGCTGCAACAATAATATGTCCGCCCCTCATGCCCTGTGATTGCTTTATGAGGTTTCCAATGGCAGAGAGAAATAGCGCAATCCCCGCTGCGATTCTTTAGATCGCTCTGTCAGTGTTTGACAATGCAATCTAAGGGGTGAACCTATACGTCCTTGGTCGTGAAGGGTTAAAGAATAACTCTCTTTTTATTTTTTTTTTCTATAAATTAATAGTACGCATGAAGATGAGAAAATATGTAATATCTCTTATTAGGTTACTTTCAAATCAGCGTTTTTTTTAAATCGCGGCAGATGCGGTGAACAAAACGCATCTGCCGCAATTACCGCATAACCGCTGCACTTGCGGCACAGTTGCGGCAAGCCCCATACAATATATATGCGGGCTTGTGGCAGGTGCGGCAAGTGCGGTTTTGGCACTTGCGGCAGGTGCGGCCGCGAAAAAAAACGCGGTCAGCCGCAAGTGCCAAAACCGCACTTGCCGCACCTGCCGGAAGCCCGCATATACATTGTATGGGGCTTGCCGCAACTGTGCCGCAACTGTGCCGCAAGTACAGCGGTTATGCAGTAATTGCGGCAGATGCGTTTTTTTCACCGCATCTGCCGCGATTTAAAAAAAACGCTGATGTGAAAGCAGCCTTAGACAAATCTTCCTTCTCCTGCTGGACTGATCTTCAATTCTCTGTATTCTCAATTCACAGGCAATGTTTGTCTTTAGATAGTGAGATGATAGTTGGTGCTCATAAAGTGCTACAGAGAACAAAGAGAGTGGAGTATGGAGAAGAGAGAGGCAGACATCAACATACTGCTACAAGTTCTGCTGAAACAACTCTTTCAGTTTAACCCTTTCTCAACCAATTAGTTTTTTTCCTACCCTATTTGTATTTTTTTTATTTTTAACATAGCAGTATCAGGCCATTTGTTTACAGGGAAAGTTGTACTTTTGAATGCCACCATACATTTTATCATATGTATGTGGTAAAGAAAATCTAGTCCTGTGAAGTTGCATAAAAAAATGGCAATTTTGCCATTATTTTGGTAGTTTTCTTATTAGGGCATTCATCATACAGTAATGAGGGAATGGAGTGCTAATGTGTGGTTAGAACAGTACAGCCTCCACGCTACGTGCAATACATGCCACTGTCAGAGATTAACAGCAGCATTTAACAGGTTAGCAGAGCATCATTCTATACACTATCATTTCCTGAACCTGTATAAGTAGATATCCAACATACCGTATATACTCGTGTATAAGCCGAGTTTTTCAGCACAAAAAATGTGCTGAAAAGTCCCCCCTCGGCTTATACACGAGTATATACGGTAATCATAAAAAAAAAAAAAAATATACCCGTCTGTATACAGCCCCCCCCCCGTGGTATACCGGGCCCCCCCTGTGGCAACCTGTAAAGGAAGCGATGATTATACTTATCGGGTCGCTGTCGCCGACGCCGCCGCTCTGTCACCGTCCGTCACCGCGCTCCTCCTGGTCTTCATGCTTCCTTCACCGTCGCACAGGAAATGACGTCATTTTCTGTGCGCCCGTGAAGGAAGCATGAAGACGGGAAGGAGCGCGGTGACGGACGGTGACAGAGCGTCGGCGTCGGCGTCGGCGACAGCGACCCGATAAGTATAATCATCGCTTCCTTTACAGGTTGCCACAGGGGGGGCCCGGTATACCAGGGGGGAGGGCTGTATACAGCCGGGTACCGCTGTATACAGCGGGGGCTGCTGTATACAGCGGGGGCTGCTGTATACCCCTCTGGGGCTGCTAAATACCCCTCTGGGCTGCTGTATACCCCTCTGGGGCTGCTATATACCCCTCTGGGGCTGCTGTATACCCCTCTGGGGCTGCTGTATACCCCTCTGGGGCTGCTGTATACAGCTCTGGGGCTGCTGTATACCCCTCTGGGGCTGCTATATACCCCTCTGGGGCTGCTGTATACCCCTCTGGGGCTGCTATATACCCCTCTGGGGCTGCTGTATACCCCTCTGGGGCTGCGGTATACCCCTCTGGGGCTGCTATATACCCCTCTGGGGCTGCTGTGTACCCCTCTGGGGCTGCTGTATACCCCTCTGGGGCTGCTATATACCCCTCTGGGGCTGCTGTATACCCCTCTGGGGCTGCTGTATACCCCTCTGGGGCTGCTATATACCCCTCTGGGGCTGCTATATACCCCTCTGGGGCTGCTGTATACCCCTCTGGGGCTGCTGTATACAGCTCTGGGGCTGCTGTATACAGCTCTGGGGCTGCTGTATACCCCTCTGGAGCTGCTATATACCCCTCTGGGGCTGCTGTATACCCTCTGGGGCTGCTGTATACCACACTGGGGCTGCTGTATGTAGGGGCTGCAATACCACTTGGGCTGCAATACCACTGGGGCTGCTGTATATAGGGGCTGCTGTATACACCACTGGGGCTGCAATACCACTGGGGCTGCTGTATACAGGGGCTGCAATACCACTGGGGCTGCAATACCACTGGGGCTGCTGTATATAGGGGCTGCTGTATACACCACTGGGGCTGCAATACCACTGGGGCTGCTGTATACAGGGGCTGCAATACCACCTGGGGCTGCAATACCACTGGGGCTGCTGTATATAGGGGCTGCTGTATACACCACTGGGGCTGCAATACCACTGGGGCTGCTGTATACAGGGGCTGCAATACCACTGGGGCTGCTGTATACACCACTGGGGCTGCAATACCACTGGGGCTGCTGTATACAGGGGCTGCAATACCACTGGGGCTGCAATACCACTGGGGCTGCTGTATATAGGGGCTGCTGTATACACCACTGGGGCTGCAATACCACTGGGGCTGCTGTATACAGGGGCTGCAATATCACTGGGGCTGCTGTATATAGGGGCTGCTGTATACACCACTGGGGCTGCAATACCACTGGGGCTGCTGTATATAGGGGCTGCAATACCACTGGGGCTGCAATACCACTGGGGCTGCTGTATATAGGGGCTGCAATACCACTGGGGCTGCAATACCACTGGGGCTGCTGTATATAGGGGCTGCAATACCACTGGGGCTGCAATACCACTGGGGCTGCTGTATATAGGGGCTGCTGTATACACCACTGGGGCTGCAATACCACTGGGGCTGCTGTATATAGGGGCTGCAATACCACTGGGGCTGCTGTATATACCACTGGGGGCTGCTGTATATCATACTGCTGGGGCCTGTATACCACTGCTGGGGGCTGTATACCTGTGCTGGGGTCCACCCTCGGCTTATACGCGAGTCAATAGATTTTCCCAGGTTTTGGGGGCAAAAGTAGGGGGGTCGGCTTATACACGGGTCGGCTTATACACGAGTATATACGGTATATTGTACCATTAAATCATATGCCGTGTAGGGGTTAAAAAGCTTTAAGATTTAAATGAGACACTGTAAAGAGTTATTTTTAACAAGAAGCTAACACAAAAAACAAATAAGAAATTATAGAGAGATCATAGTATCAATATAGATCAATATAAGTTGTTGAGCAATCAGCAAAAATCATCCCTGTTTTGTGGTCCAAGTACTGACTCAGAGCGCCCTGTGAGACTTATTCAGAGCCAAGAAGTCACACATATGTAAGTGCATAATGTTGATTTATGCAATGTTACAGAACGCAATTTTTATAGAAAAGGACCACTAATAATGATATGTAATGGTGCAGGGACAGGTATTAATCGGGTTGGGGTGATTTGGAGGGGTCAGGTTCCCTTTAAAGAAAAATGAAAAGGAAGGATTATAAGAGTAGGCTAGGTTAACTTTTTCAGCTGTCAATATTCTATGTTTTTACAGGGACCCTGTTTCTGAAATAAAGTAGAAGCCTTTTTCTAATCTCATAAAGTCCTTTTAAATTAACCAAAGCTTGGTTCTGAGAATCTCACTGAGAAAACCCAATTTACCAATTGAGGTGATAATATACTAATGTGAGATTCTTGAGCTAGACATGCCATGTGTATAAAACTTGAATATTGCAGGCAATCTTATAGGTTTAGGAAAAATATATGGTAACATTGTACAAGTCGTAGGCTGTCCTACAGCTTGGTGGCTCAGTGATTAGCACTGTTGCTTTGCAGCATTGAGATCCTGGAATCAATTCCACAAAAGACAACATCTGCAGAGAGTTTGTATGTTCTCTCTTTGAGTGAGCTTCATCCAGGTAATCCTGTTCCCTCCTATACTCCAAAGACAATTATAGGGAGGTTTGATTGTTAGCTCTCATAGAGACAGTGAAAATAATTTTTATCTGTAAAGTTCTGTGGAATTAATGCTGATATGTAAGTATACATAATAAATAATCTCTTTTCTGTATTATGGCTACCTTAAAAGTATTAGACACTAGAGATGATTTGAGGCTGGAGTTGGGGTGATTTGCATGTTCAAAGTACAGGAGCATGCAGCACTGTGTTCCGGTATATTTGGTGCCTGATCCAGTGCAAGATGCTTGCAGAATTTGATCGCTCGCACTGGGGGTAATATCTGAGTTGTTCTGCTCTTGTGCCTTAAAAAAAACTTCTTGCCGCCCCAGGAAGTATTTTGCTTATGGATGGCTGTATGTGGGTGGAGAGCCGGACAGCAAATCAGTGACAGGTAGGGTCAAGTTCGGCTCCCAAATAGCACCACCGAACCCGAACATCCAAGGGTTCATTCGGCAACTGAATCCAAACCTTGAAAGGTTCACTCATCATTTAGATACTTTATTCCACCAAATGTTTCAGAGAAGTGTTTGTGATACTAAAGGCCACGTCACACGCTTCAAACTCAATCACGATATCGCCTGAGAAGTCACGTGATCGAGATCGCTAGAACAATTTATTGATATCATTTGTGCGGTGTCACAAGCATAGATCTCTTTAACGATGTTAAATTTGGCAACACGCCAGCAATCATGCGCACTGCTCATGCGATCGACACCATCTAGCATCAGGAATAGGCGAAATCGAGAATGAGATAGTTTGACAGGTTTGACGGAGTGGATGATTTGCTCTGTTTTTATCCTTGTGGTCAGCGCGGCATTTTGATTCCAGCTCTTTATCACTGTTTTCTGGATAGTTTGACAGGTGTCACACAGCACGATGCAGAAGCTTGAATGCAGGTTAATTGAACAATGAACGACGAATTTGAGGTCCTGCTCACAAATCTTCCACCAAACAATCAAACGATTTTTCACTGAAAGATCGCTCGGTTACACGCAACGACGCACAACTGATATCGGTCAAGCGATCAAAATTACGGATCGCTTAAGCGATATCGTTCACAAGATTGAAGCGTGTGACGTGGCCTTTACTCTAAGGGTACCATTACACGCCGCAACTGGGGTGTGAAAACTGAGAGGCAATCCGGAGCCCCGTCTCCGTCGCTGTGAAATTGGTACGAAATTGTGGTGTGTGATTGGGGAACCGGGCAGTGATTTTCAAAGTTGCGCCTGGTTGCGATTTCACTGCACTGCTCCAAAACCAGAGGCAACCATGAAGGGGAAATTCCCTGCTTTTGGCGTGTGAAAGGGCAGTAGGGATTGAATCAGCGTCGCCTACTGATTTCCCGGAGGAGTGCCACAGCGTGCTGGACACCGCACCCCGTCAGCAATGATTGGTGGTGGTTACTGTGTTTCCATTGGCTGTCCCTTCACAGGGCGCCATATTAGAACAGCTGTCCATTCACACTACACTATTGCAATGGCGTCATGTATCAGCCAGCCTTCCTGCGTAGGCTAGCCAATCATGACGCTATTGCGTTGTGTAATCAGCGTGTTTGGGGCACGGAATACACAAGTCTTTCACGCCTATGTTCTTGCGGCTCTGAACATGTATGCCCACATTCCGTTGGGGATTGCGGCGTGTGAAGCGGCGTTGGGAGTCAACTGGATGTTTCCCACTGTTGGTGTGGGAACTTCCGGGAAGACACACCGCTTAGGCTGAGGGCGAAATTGCGGCGTGTAAAAGCGCCTTCGGCATTCAGAGGCAACCATGAAAAATGTGCATGTGCACGTTAGGTTGCCTCCGATCGCCACCAAAAGTTGCGGCATGTAAAGGTACCCTTATGTTTTCAATGGCAATTGATGGAAGAGCATGCTGCCAGCCCTATTCCCCAATTTTCTCCAATGTTTTCATGTGGAGGAGTCTCATGGTCATGGTCACGGTCATTTATTATGTCTGAGAGGGTGGATGCACTAACAAGGGATGTATGAGAACTGGTAATACTTGTATATCCATAAATGCCACAATATCATGTCCCCAACACATTTGTTAAAATAAAGATAAAGAGGTCAACCCCTTTCAGAGGTTCTAGATGGAAATTGATTCCTTTGCTTTCAGTGTCTCAAATTGACATATTGTAATGTCCTAGCTGTAAAATGCTTCTGAGGATGCTTAATACATCCTTCAAGTTATTAAGTGAAATTTTGATCTAGAGACTTTACGTTGAATAAAATTATCTGCGTTTACATAAATAGAAAAACACATCCATTACTTGGTAATCGTAGTGCGAGCAATACATTACCTCTCAATACTCTCTTCTGTGCAAATCACATATGAATTGAGCTGCAGAAAAAGCTGCAATCAAGTTGTCAAAAAATACAAAACAAAGTAAAAGATCATTAAGGCTTTAACAGAAAGATGTCTGGGAAAGATATATCACAATTAAATCAGACGTTCACTGTGTCGGGAAATTGTTTCCTAACTGGGGTTGGCATGATTTCAGTACTCCAAACTGAAATATGGGCATAACATATTTTTATTTTTAATCATCCATAACAATAACATTGTATTGGAAATTGAGTTAAAGGTATGTGCAATGTGTCTTTGAAGACGTATTTCTTTTTCATACTGTGCTGTACAGGAGATTTTCAGATGCAGTAAATCTATGGGAAATGGTTGAACCCTCTTGTTGCTAATATGAGAAGGGTAAACTATACTATTATATGACAAATGCCTGTAATCAATTACTGAACATAACGTCATAAATACTATCGTAAGTAAATGTAAAGGTTATTTTTTACAATTTGTGACATTTCAGCACAGAGTAAAAAAAAAAATGTACACAATCCTTCATCCTAGACCTAATCCCTTGGTAACAGGATTGGCAATGAGAAGTGGCAATGGTTCAATAGGTAATAAAATGGAACAAAAGTTTATAAAATACATCAGTGAAAAAAGAAAAGAAAGATAATGTCCCCAATAACATAGAGATCGGCCATGTCACACACACCTGTGCCCTAAGGGACCGCTTCACACTGCGGCATGATCCAGTCCGGTTCTGTCCGGGAGGACCCAGACAGCTGCGGACCAGATCAGCACACAGGACCGGAGGGCATAATAGCCCCCCAGTCCTGTGTGCTGATCCGGTCCGCAGCTGTCTGGGTCCTCCCGGACAGAAACGGACCGGATCATGCCGTAGTGTGAAGCGGCCCTAAGTATTTAGCGGTTCTGCGCTAAATACTTAGGTTTTGTGAGAGAAGCGCAGGTGCGTGTGTGCCGGCGCTTCCTTGAAACGCAGCCCCTGGTTACCCGATGTGTATCGTGGTAACCAGTTCATACAGCAGGCTGCCTAGTGACCGCACCTGCGCTTCTCTCACAAAACCTAAGTATTTAGCGCAGAACTGCTAAATACTTAAAGCGCAGGTGTGTGGATATGGCCATCATTTGTCAGTTTTCAGGAAAGTCATAGCACTAAGGCTTTGTGTCCACTGTGCTTAATTATGCTTGCTGCATTGGTCAACTGTCCAACTGTAGACTCTGACAGCCACTTCTATTTCTCAATTGTATTTGCATACTTACAATGTAGATACTGTACAATCGAAGTGCAGCAAAAAGCATCTGCAGTCATTGCCTTTAGGTGACCGACTTTGCATTGAATCACATCTCTTGTGTGAGGACCTCAGTTTCGTATGTCAAAAATAAGCTTGGCTGGAAAAAAAGAGGTGGATTGTGGCTGTCCAGTGTGATGCGATGTTTAACACCCCTCCAGATGTTTAAAGGAAATCAATCACCAGGTTTGTGGTACCACATCTAAGAGCAGCATGATGTAGAGGCAGAGACCCTGATTCCAGCATGATATCATATACACTTTGCTGGTTGCTGCAGATTTGATAAACTCAATGTTGTTTCTGCTGTAAATCTACCAGTTCTTTGACTACTGAGCTCTGTACAACCCATCCCACACCACTAATTGGTAGCTTTCTGTGTACACCCTGCATAGGCAGAAAGGCACCACTCAGTGGAGGGGGCGAGTTAAACATATTTCATGAATATGGAGGACTACATGGCAGCAGGTTTACTAGTCTTCTAGTCATAATCTCCTGCTAGATGTACTATTAGGACCTTGCAAACTGGCCAATCAGGTGGCCGCTAGCGATGACGTAGTTGTGACTTGGCGCCATCTGATTGGTCAGATCGCTACCGGCCATCTGATTGGCTGGTAGTGACAGGTCCTTGTCTAGCGATCGGATGTCTTCTCTGCCGGTCCCTGTGCAGGCGTCGGAAGGTGAGTATGTAATTTTATAATTTTTTAACAACTTTTACTCACTTTTAGGCTCCTTTCTCATTGTATCTATAGATACACTGCGAAAGTATTAGGACTACTCGCTACTCCCAAGTACACATAAGTACTAGGAGAGTAGCGAGTCGCCCGAATACCGCTACTATTCGGCGAATACCGAATAGTAGCGAGTATACTCGTTCATCCCTAATTTTAACCTTTTATTCCATCTCACATTATATTGGAAGTTCCCAGCATATTTCAGTAACTCACACTGTTATTATGCCAGGCAGATACATGAAATGAATTTTACAGATTGCTCCCCATGTGTTCTACTGTTCATCATTATTAGACTGAATTAGTGATATTTCTCTTGGGTTATGGACCTTCATTCATCAGAATGTAGAGTGGCTGCCTGTTTTCCTCAGCTGAAATTCGTATTGATTTTAGTGGGCGTTCTATCAGCAACATGTCTGAACCCAGCTTCTGAACTAACTGTATACCTGCTATTCCACTTTTTATTATTCAAAATTAGTTTTATAGATTGTTTTCATTCAAAAGCCAAAGGTTTCATGGTGAGTAGCTATGAAATATAAAGTAATGTCTATACAATATAATAACTGCATCATTACTTACGTTTTACCTAGTGTTATGCTATTGTGTATAAAGTCGGGCAGAGTCATAAATACTTTAGCACATTTTCTGCCAGTGTAAATATAACAATCTTATAACAATGTCTTAAGCTGTGAGATATTGTACATCTGGTGTATACTTGTAAACATGTTAGACACTTTTTTTCCTAATATTACAGTATACCACCCCCAAGTTAGATCATTTCTATGTTCTTGGAAGCTATGCCACTTGTTTAAGAGAGTAAATCCAAAAATGTGGTGCATTTATCTAAGGCCAGCTTCACACCACGTTTTTTTTTCGGGTCCAAAGCTGAACCAGACAGTCCCGGACCCGATTTTGGACATAATGTAGTCCTATGGTGCCGGATAGGGCTGGATGGCAGTGAATGGTCATCCGGTTTGGTCCCTGTCCAGCAGCATCAGGCTGCTTTCGATTTTTGCCCCGGACATACAATCAGAACTTGCAGCATATTTGTGTCCAGGCAAAATTTAAACAAAACTGGATCCAACTGGATCCTCCCAGATGCGGCGCGATCCGGTGCCCAATAACATGGGAGTCTATGGGCACCGGATCGCACCGGACCTGACAGAAAATCTGTCTGGTTACTGGACTCCGGCGGCTGAAGCGCAGCGCCGGCCGGCTTTGAACTTCAGCACCTGGAGAGCTCCTCGCTGAGATTTCAGAACCATTGCTAGCTCCCCACTAGCCGTGATTTTGAAATTTCAGGACCTGGGCAGCAGCAGCCGCGCAGTCCTGAATCTGACGGAAAACAGAATCGGAGGCCATATTTGCCCTCTGGCTCCGTTCTGTCCATGGTGTGAAGCCGGCTTTAGAGATTTATCATAACAAATAGTATAAAGAGCAGGCACATTTTCTCTGGTGGGACAAAAGCTAACATTAATTGAGTAAGTAATGTTAAAATTACTTGAATACAGTGCTAGAGTCCCAAATCGAGAAGATCACAACTTTCTTAGCAAGCCAATCTGCACAATCACAGTCTTTACAATAAGTTTTTGATACTATTTCAGACTATGATGATAGTGATTACCCTTTTGTCCATTTTTGTTAGTTATGTTCGGTGATTATAGATACTTAGATGGAAGTACATATTTAGGTGAGAGGAGCATCAATGGATTCAAGCTACAAACCAGATTAAATATAAGACAAATGACTTCCTTCATACATAGCAAGCCAAAGAACCCTTGTTGATTTGACTAATGATTTTCTTTATGGCACATATGGGGGTTCTCTAATGCCAACTACTTCCAGATATTGAGGATGTTGCCTGCATTTATGCTTAAAGCATGAGCAGGTATGGTGCGTATGTTTTATTACAATTACTAGGACAGGTCAGACCATGTATCAAAAATACGGGTTGGTGGTCACTTGGGTAATAGTGATCACAAAATAATAGGCTTTCATGCATCCTTTAATAAGATGTGTAGTAGAGGGGCTACAAGGACGCTAAATTTCAGGAATGCAAATTTTCAACAGTTGAGACATGATCTTAGTGCAATAAACTGGGACGTTGTCCTGAGACATAAAGCTACACAAAGCAAATTGGAGACATTTATTAGCATCATGAATAGGACCTGTGCACAATATTCTCTATGGGAATAAACATGCTAGAAATAGGAGGAAACCACTATGGCTAAATAGAGCTGTAAGGGACACAATAAGTGACAAAAAGAAAGCATTTAGAGAATTAGAGCAAGTAAGTAGTGATGAGGCTTTAAATAAATACAGAAAATGTAATACACTCTGTAAAAAGCAAATCAAGGTAGGAAAAATTGAGAGAGAGGGACTCATTGCCAGAGAAAGCTAAAATAATCCCAAAATATTCTTTAACTACATTAACAGTAAGAAACTAAATAGTGATAGTGTTGGCCCCCTTAAAGGGAACCAACCACCTCAGATGACGACTATAAGCTGTTAATACATGTCCCTGCACCCTACCTACACCATTCCACCTATGTTTTTCTTAAGAATATTGATAAACTAGTAAAAAGGCCCGATGCAATTGCATCGGGAGCGCGGTGAAATGAATTGTGTGTATAGAGGCGGCTGTGTGGGTCGCAGAGCATAGAGGCGGCTGTGTGGGTCGCAGAGCATAGAGGCGGCTGTGTGGGTCGCAGAGCATAGAGGCGGCTGTGTGGGTGGCAGAACATCGAGGCGGCTGTGTGGGTGGCAGAGCATCGAGGCGGCTGTGTGGGTCGCAGAGCATAGAGGCGGCTGTGTGGGTCGCAGAGCATAGAGGCGGCTGTGTGGGTGGCAGAGCATAGAGGCGGCTGTGTGGGTGGCAGAGCATAGAGGCGGCTGTGTGGGTGGCAGAGCATAGAGGCGGCTGTGTGGGTGGCAGAGCATAGAGGCGGCTGTGTGGGTGGCAGAGCATAGAGGCGGCTGTGTGGGTGGCAGAGCATAGAGGCGGCTGTGTGGGTGGCAGAGCATAGAGGCGGCTGTGTGGGTGGCAGAGCATAGAGGCGGCTGTGTGGGTGGCAGAGCATAGAGGCGGCTGTGTGGGTGGCAGAGCATAGAGGCGAGTATACAGGCAGCTGTGTGGGTAGCAGAGTATACAGGTGGCTCTGTGGATAGCAGAGTATGATGTGGCGGGAGGCTGGAGGGGTGAGGAGAGCAAAGGCTGGAGGGGTGAGGAGAGCAGAGGCTGGAGGGGTGAGGAGAGCAGAGGCTGGAGGGGTGAGGAGAGGTGCAGCTGGAGGAAGGGTGAGGAGAGATCAGGCTGGAGGAGGGATGAGGAGAGGTGATTCTGGAGGAGGGGTGAGGAGAGGTCAGGCTGGAGGAGGGGTGAGGAGAGGTCAGGCTGGAGGAGGGGTGAGGAGAGGTGAGGCTGGAGGAGGGGTGAGGAGAGGTGAGGCTGGAGGAGGGGTGAAGAGAGGTGAGGCTAAAGGAGGGGTGAAGAGAGGTGCGGCTGGAGGAGGGGTGAGGAGAGGTGCGGCTGGAGGAGGGGTGAGGAGAGGTGCGGCTGGAGGGGGGTGAGGAGAGGTGCGGCTGGAGGAGGGGTGAGGAGAGGTGCGGCTGGAGGAGGGGTGAGGAGAGTTCAGGCTGGAGGAGGGGTGAGGAGAGTTCAGGCTGGAGGAGGGGTGAGGAGACGTCAGGCTGGAGGAGGGGTGAGGTCAGGCTGGAGGAGGGGCGAGGAGAGGTCAGGGTGGAGAAGGGGTGAGGAGAGGTCAGGCTGGAGGAGGGGTGAGGAGAGGTCAGGCTGGAGGAGGGGTGAGGAGAGGTGTGGCTGGAGGAGGGGTGAGGAGAGGTGCGGCTGGAGGAGGGGTGAGGAGAGGTCAGGCTGGAGGAGGGATGAGGAGAGGTCAGGCTGGAGGAGGGGTGAGGAGAGGTGCGGATGGAGGAGGGGTGAGGAGAGGTGCGGCTGGAGGAGGGGTGAGGAGAGGTCAGGCTGGAGGAGGGGTGAGGTGCGGCTGGAGGAGGGGTGAGGAGAGGTGCGGCTGGAGGAGGGGTGAGGAGAGGTCAGGCTGGAGGAGGGGTGAGGAGAGATCAGGCTAAAGGAGGAGTGAGGAAAGGTCAGGCTGGATGGAGGGGTGAGGAGAGGTCAGGCTGGATGGAGGGGTGAGGTCAGGCTGGATGGAGGGGTGAGGAGAGGTCAGGCTGGATGGAGGGGTGAGGAGAGGTCAGGCTGGATGGAGGGGTGAGGAGAGGTCAGGCTGGATGGAGGGGTGAGGAGAGGTCAGGCTGGATGGAGGTGTGAGGAGAGGTCAGGCTGGATGGAGGTGTGAGGAGAGGTCAGGCTGGATGGAGGGGTGAGGAGAGGTCAGGCTGGAAGAGGGGTGAGGAGAGGTCAGGCTGGATGGAGGGGTGAGGAGAGGTCAGGCTGGAGGAGGGGTGAGGAGAGGTCAGGCTGGAGGAGGGGTGAGGAGAGGTCAGGCTGGAGGAGGTGTGAGGAGAGGTCAGGCTGGATGGAGGTGTGAGGAGAGGTCAGGCTGGATGGAGGGGTGAGGAGAGGTCAGGCTGGAAGAGGGGTGAGGAGAGGTCAGGCTGGATGGAGGGGTGAGGAGAGGTCAGGCTGGAGGAGGGGTGAGGAGAGGTCAGGCTGGAGGAGGGGTGAGGTGAGGTGCAGATGGAGGAGGGGTGAGGAGAGGTGCGGCTGCTCCCGGTGGCTCTGCAGGCTCCCGGTGCCTGCAGTGGTCTTCTATCTACTGCAGTCAAGGACCTGTGGTGATGTCAGAGTCACGTGACCCGCGATTTGCCTGGAGTAAGCTGGTGTCACGTGACTCTGACATCACTACAGGTCCTTGACTGCAGTAGATAGAAGACCACTGCAGGCACCGGGAGCCTGCAGAGCCACCGGGAGCCTAGCGGAACACGGCGGAAGACGGCGGGAGACTCCGGGGGCTCGGGGAGAGGTGAGGATTTTTTTTTTTTTTAACTGTAGAGCGGCTGCGGCTCGTGATGACGCTGCGCGTCATCACTCGCAGTGCCGCTAAGGAGTCTGGGATTGGGCTACAGTGCCCGAAATCCCAACTCCCGATTATATAAGTAGATGTAAATTGAAATATACACTTTATAAAATTACATGCCTGTGTACTTCTGGGCGTCTCCTTCTGGGTCAGTTACTAGAGGGCTGTGTCTCCAGCAGCATGACTGGCTTCTCTAGCCCTCCCTGTCACTTTGCAGGACATCACATGAAGGGAAGGGAGCTGCCTTGCGTGCCCGCCCACTGATAGATAACATCACGCCCTTCATGTGACGTCCTGCAAAGTAAGAGGGAGGGCTAGAGAAGCCAGTCATGCTGCTGGAGACACAGCCCTCTAGTAACTGACCCAGAAGGAGACGCCCAGAAGTACACAGGCATGTAATTTTATAAAGTGTATATTTCGGTTTACATTTATCAATATTCTTAAGAAAAACATAGGTGGAATGGTGTAGGTAGGGTGCAGGGACATGTATTAACAGCTTATAGTCGTCATCTGAGGTGGTTGGTTCCCTTTAAAAATAGTCTGGGTGAAATGGTGGATGAGGATGAGGAAAAAGCCAATATGCTAAATGACTTTTTTACAACAGTATTTACACAAGAATATCCCATGACAGCCAACATGATCAGTGATAACAAAAACTCTCCATTAAAGGTCACCTGCTTAACCCAGCAGGAAGTGCGGCACTGTCTAAAAATCACTAAAGTCGTCAAATCCCCAGGCCTAGATGGGATACATCCCAGAGTGCTGCAGGAATTAAGTACCATCATAGATAGACTTTTAATCTTTAAATATTCCATAATAACAGCGTCTGTACCACAGGACTGGCATTTAGCAAATGTGATGCTAGAAAGGGGACTAAATCTGAACTTGGAAATTATAGGCCAGTAAGCTTAACCTCTACTGTTGGTAAAATCCTTGAGGATTTCCTTATAGATGCTATACTGGAGTATCTGAAGAAGAATAACTTCATGACCCAGTATCAACATGGGTTTACGAGGGACCGTTCCTGTCAAACTATTCTGATCAGTTTCCATGAAGAGGTAAATTCCAGATTGGACCAAGGAAATGCAAAGGGTGTTGTGTATGTGGACTTTTAAAGGGAACCAACCACCTCAGATGACGACTATAAGCTGTTAATACATGTCCCTGCACCCTACCTACACCATTCCACCTATGTTTTTCTTAAGAATATTGATAGATGTAAACCGAAATATACACTTTATAAAATTACATGCCTGTGTACTTCTGGGCGCCTCCTTCTGGGTCAGTTACTAGAGGGCTGTGTCTCCAGCAGCATGACTGGCTTCTCTAGCCCTCCCTCTCACTTTGCAGGACATCACATGAAGGGACGGGAGCTGCCTTGCGTTCCCGCCCACTGATAGATAACATCACGCCCTTCATGTGACGTCCTGCAAAGTAAGAGGGAGGGCTAGAGAAGCCAGTCATGCTGCTGGAGACACAGCCCTCTAGTAACTGACCCAGAAGGAGACGCCCAGAAGTACACAGGCATGTAATTTTATAAAGTGTATATTTCGGTTTACATTTATCAATATTCTTAAGAAAAACATAGGTGGAATGGTGTAGGTAGGGTGCAGGGACATGTATTAACAGCTTATAGTCATCATCTGAGGTGGTTGGTTCCCTTTAAAAAGCTTTTGATACGGTGCCACACAAAAGGTTGATACATAAAATGAGAGCAGTGGGGATAGGGGAAAATATGTGTAAGTGGGTTAAGAACTGGCTTAGTGATAGGAAACAAAGGGTGGTTATTAATGAAACACACTCAGAATGGGTCACAGTTAATAGTGGGGTACCACAGGGGTCAGAATTGGGCCTGCTTCTTTTTAACATATTTATTAATGACCTTGTAGGGGGCATACAGAGTAGAATGTCAATATTTGCAGATTACACTAAACTCTGCAGGGTAATCAATACAGAAGTGGATGATTTTATATTACAGGAGGATTTTTGTAAACTAGAAGCTTAGGCTGATAAATGGCAAATGAGCTTTAATGGCAATAAATAAAAGGTCATGCACTTGAGCAGAGGAAATAAAATGTATAATTAGGTGCCTAATTATAAAACACTGGGCAAAATTATCATTGAAAAAGACCTGGGTGTATGGGTGAACGATCAACTCACATTTAGTGGCCAGTGACCGGCAGCTGCTGCAAAGACAAATAAAATAATGGGATGCATTAAAAGAGGCATAGATGCTCAAGAAGAGAACATAATTTTACCTCTATACAAGTCACTAGTGTGACCACACTTAGAATACTGTGTACAGTTCTGGTCTCCGGTGTATAAGAATAACATTGTTGAAATACAGTGGGTGCAGAGAAGAGCGACCAAGGTTATTAGAGGACTGAGGGGTCTGCAATACCAAGACAGGTTATTAAACTTGGGGTTATTTAGTTTGGAAAAACAAAGGCTTAGGGGTGATCTTTTTACGATGTACAAATATATTAGGGGACAGTACAGAGACGTTTCTAATGATCTTTTTGCATCTAGACCTGCAATGGAGACAAGGGGGCATCCTCTACATCTGGAGGAGAAAAGGTTTAATCATAATCTGCATAATCAGATGCAGATTCTTTTACTGTAAGAGCAGTAATGAGTGATTCACTACTAAAATTTAAGAAGGGCCTAGATGCCTTTCTTGAAAACTATAATATTACAGGTTATATATACTAGATTCTTTGATAGGGCATTGATCCAGGGAACTAGTCTGATTGCCGTATGTGGAGTCAGTCAGAAAGGAATTTTTTTCCCAAGGTGTAGCTTAATGTTTGCGACATGGGGTGTTTTTGCTTTCCTCTGGATCAGCATGATAGGCTATGGGTTGAACTAGATGGACTTAAAGTCTACACTCAACCTTAAAAATTTTGTTACCATGCTGCTATGTAGATTTAAAATACCTGCAAATCATGCCAAGGCAACGCCATTAGCGCCCTTCACTCCCAATGTGATGGCAAGCCCTGCTGGATTACTCTTTCAAAGGGAACCTGTCATGTAAATGCAGTCCAATTTATATACAGCATGGTGTAGTAAAGATTATCTGAACAGAATTATGCATAATTGGAAACGATTCAGCATAACTTGTATTTAATTTATTAAAATCCCTGTTGTTTGTATGCATCTGAGTCCAGTTTCTGACCTGACTCGGTGATTAACAGCTATCTATACAAATACAGTCATACAGGAAAGGCTTCCAATTACTGACTAGGACTGGCCACTTAAGTTATATACAGTGGAAAGCATATATTTGCCCCCCCCAGGTCAATATTACTGTTATTGTGCATAGATTATTAACTTAAAAATGTAAATATCTACGAAAGGCATAAAGCTAAAGGTGATATATTTCATTTGTATTTTACGCAAAAAACTATAAAAAAAATTTTCATCTTCAACCATTTTGAAAATTACAAAAAGGAAAATGGGTCAATGGAAAATCTTGGGCATTCTTGGAGGTTTGTGTGCTCAGATAACTTTGACCAAAGTTTTAGACCTTTATTAGCCTTTTGCTGTTAGGTTTTTTTCCACTATCACTGCTAGGAAAGGCCAGGTGATGTTATAAAAACCTTGTGCCTATAAGCAGCAGCCATGGGTTCTTCTAAACAGCTGCCTAGTACTCTGAAAATGGTGGGGGCCCATAAAGCAGGAGAAGTCTAGAAGAAGATAGCAAAGCATTTTCAAGTTGTCCTTTCCTCAGTTTGAAATGAAATTAAGAAATTGCAATTAACGGGAACAATGGAAGTCAAGATAAGGTCTGAAAGACCAAGCAACATTTCTGTGAGAGCTGCTCATAGCATTGCTGGAGAGGCAAATCAGGACCCCCAATGACTTCAAAAAACCTACAGAAAGATGTAGCAGACTCTGAAGTTGTGGTTAATCTTTCCACTGAACACAGACATCTGCACAAATATGATCTTCATGAAAGAGCCATCATAAGAAAACCTTTCCTGCATCCTCACCATAGAATTCAGCATCAGAAGTAAAGAACATCTAAACAAGCTTGACGCATTTTGGAAACAAGTCCTGCTTTGGAGTTGTGTTCCAGCCAGTGGCACAGGGAACATTTCGAGGGTAGAAGGAAGAATGGATTCAATTAAATGTCAACAAATTCTTGATGAAAACATAACACCAATTGTAAAAAAGGTGAACTTGAAAAAACAATGGCTTCTACAAATGGATAATGATCTTAAACACACATCAAAATCCACAATAGACTATCTTAAAGGCGCAATCTGAAGGTTTTACAATGGCCCTCATAGTCACCTAATCTGAACATAATTGAAAACCTATCGCCAGACCTCAAAAGAGCAGAACATGCAAGACAAATCAGGAATCTCCCAGAGATGGATGTTTTTTTCAAACAATATAGGCTTCAAATTTCTCAAACAAGAATTGAAAGACTCATGACTGGCTACAAAAAGTGTTTACAAGCTGTAACACTTTCTAAGGTTGCTTTCACATCAGTGGTAATCAGTGATCATGTCAGTCAGTTGCTGTGAAAAAAACACAACTGCCACGATTACCGCATAACGGCTGCACTTGCGGTTCATCTGTGGCAAGCCCCATGCAATGTCTATGGGGTTTGCGGCAGGTGCGGCAAGTGCGGTACAGTTGCGGTTTCAGCACTTGCAGCAGATGCGGACATTGCATGATTACTGCTGATGTGAAAGCAGCCTAAAGGAGGTAACCATGCAGGGTGCCGAAACCTTTGCATTGGCTCATTTTCCTTTTTGTAATCTTTAAAATGTAAAAAATAAAATATTTATTTGCCTTAAATACAAAGAAAAAGTGTCATCTTTAAATGTATACCTTTTATAGATCATTTTATCTTCAACTTGCTTAACTGTTCACAATATTAGTCATTTTCACCAGGGGTGCCCAAATGTCTGCATTCCTCTGTACGTACAAGCACCAAGAATTTCATTGATTAAAATGAAAAACGGACTGACATTTCCCACAAAGAGTGAACATTAATCTGGTCAGCTATCTCTGCACTACAATATCCTGCAGATAAGATACCATTTTCAGTATGGCAGGTTCCCTTTAAGTGAACAGCTACAGGAAATAATGATAATTGATCTTATTATGAAGATAAGCTATTCTAAATCTATGGCTCCACAACTCTGGGAAAACTATAACCCAGAGCCTGCTGTCATAGTTGGAGTCCATATAAAATCTGCATTTATAGTACTTCTATCATTGACATTCATATTGTGCATTGAAAATGTAGCTTGAACATTTGTAAAAATAGATGAAAGGATATTCCATACATTTTTTACACCAGATAGACAAAAAAAACACTGATTCAAGATATTTTGTTCCACATAGGCCAGGAACTAAAGAGAACCTTGCCAGACAGATGAGAAACAGCCCGTGAGTACAAGCCCTTAGACAATTAAAGATTTGCTAATGTATCTTAGTTCTTAACTCGCAAACGTTAATGAGATAATGGATTGAAGCTTGTATTCTAATTACCCTGTGTATATAGTGAAGAACACCGGCTCTAGACCTTATCTGGGTAGTGCGCAGTTCCTTGTCCAAGTTGCCATGGAGATGGAATTCACCATACAAGTTTTCTTCTAAGGAGATAATATAACAATGCCGGCTTTGGAAATGAGTATTTCCACAATTAGTTGTTAAGTCTAAATCCATATTTCCAAAAAGGAAGTAATTAAGTCTTTTGCTGTCAGATATTATAGCTTTTGTGTGATTCCATTTTATAGACTTAAATAAGTATTATCTAAGCCTGCTCAGTGCAGACCACTGGGTGCAGAGACTGTTAAGATTGCTCCGACTCCAGACACTGTCAGAATATCTACACATTTAGGACAGGTTCCCTTACACAAATGTTCTGTTGTTTTTCCATTGTGTTTTGATGATTATTTTGTTATGCATTTATCCCATGTTTGATGCATTTATGAGGCAGATGTGAAACATTGTTTTATTTAGTTTTAAAAACACTTAAAGGGAAACAATCACTATTATTTAACCACCCATAAATCAGTGCAGCAGGTGACTGACATGTGCAGCATGACATCCCCACTTGTTTTTTTTATTCCTCCCCTGTGGGCATGTCTTTCTGCTGTAAGCCAAACCCCCTCACCCTCCCTTTCATCCAGACTCATCCGGGGGTGAAGGGGGCTTCAGCTTACAGAAAGACTAGCCAACAAAGGAGGAATAAAAAAAAACAAATATTGATGTCATGCTGCACATTTCAGTCACCTGCTGCACTGATTTACAGGTGGTTAAATCCTAGTGGTTGGTTCCCTGTATTCTGCACTTAAAGGGAACCTGTCAGGTGGTTTATGCCTCCCCAGCTATCACTATCTGTACCTGCAGCTTCATAATACTATTCTAATCATCCCTGTCTGAGCTCATTGTGTAATGTGAAAAGTGAAAAAAAGCATTTATACACTTATATTTCAGTCCCCACCTTGGAGGAGGGGGACTGTCTGGCAGGATAATAGTTAACTCACTTTTAACTTGGATAGCTAAAGGACCTGTGTGATGTAATGATCATGTGACCATAGTGGGCGGAGCTAAGCCAGCAAACGTATCATGTTCTATGAGAACTTAGCTCCGCCTATTGCAGTCACATGGTTGTGACATCACATCAGGTCTCCCAACATGTTCTAGCACAAGGCTGAAATGTTAACTATTAACCTGCCAAACAGTCCCCGTCCTCCAAGCTGGGGACTGACTGCCTCATTACATAAGGAAATGTAAGTGTATAAAGGCTTTTCTTTCACCTTTCACATTACACTATGAGCTCAGACAAGGATGATTAGAATAGTATTATGAAGCTGCAGGTACAGACAGTGATAACTGGGGAGGCATAAACAGTCTGACAGGTTCCCTTTAAAAATTAATGGAGGTTTTCTACATGTTCTTTCAGGTTTCACTCTGAATTCAATAAGGAAACAATGCTTAAAAAATGTACAGCTCAAAAGTACATTTAAAAGCACAGTGGGCATGGAGTTTTCATGGAATCACATTCATTTTCCATGAACCGTGAAATGAAGTAGATTGTCTGCAGAAAAAAACAACGCAGAAAGCAACGCTTCATTTACGCTACTTCGTAACATGGTCTGTTCAGTATTAAACCCTCAATATGTTGGTAATTCAGATAACAGCAATGTGACATGTTAAATTCAACACTATTCACTAGTGCCAAATTTGCATGTGTATACCAAAGGTCTGTGCACTCACTGTAGTTTTGTAGCACTTTTTCTTCAAAGACTTGGTACAAAACATGAAGGATTTCCTAGTCCCAGTAAAAGTGAATGAGACTCTTAAAATTCCTTGCACATGTTGCTAATTTTTTTCTTTCATGTTTGGTCCAGATTCAAATCTGCAACATGTCAATACTTTTAGCGTTTTTACTGCAGATTACACAAATATGGGAAAACCACGCATCAAAAAAGCATTAAAAAACTGCATCAAAAATGCATCATGTTGATGCTGTGTTTAATCTGCCAACACATTATTATTTACAGAAGATTTTCTGCTGATTTTTCTATTGCAAATACTGAACATACAAATACCCCAAGGGTAGGTGTTACATAAAAGGTAAGGTTACAGAGGACCTGTCACCACCCTGGTGCTTTTCAAACTGAAAGCACCACTGAATGCAGCGTGACTGCTGCATTCACAGAAGGGGTCTCCCATGTTTCTATCCCCCTTTAAGCTGTAAAAATCACTTTAGAAAGTGTAGAAATAACGAGTCCGGAGGGACTTATCTGATTATGAAGTCCTCGTTGTTTAGAGGGTCCTCCCGCCTCCTGCCTCTCTGTGCTACCTCCTGGCTGAGATGTCAGTGCCGGAGCCGGCCCCACTCCAGATTATACTGTATGCATACAATGGGGCAGGCTCTGGCGCTGACGGCCCAGGCAGGGGGCGGCACAGAGAGGCAGGGGGTGGGATGACCCTCTAAACAGCGTGGACTTCATAATCAGATAAGTCCATCCGGACTCGTTCTCTCTACACTTTCTAAATTGATTTTGTACAGCTTACGGGGGCTAGAAACATGGGAGACCCCTTCCCTGATTTCAGCAGTCATACTGCATTCAGTGATGCTTTCAGTTTGGAAAAGCGCCAGGGGGATGACAGGTCCTCTTTAAATGTAGTGGACTGCACAAATTCACCTTTTTGCCAAACTGTGCAACCAGTATAACAGTATACAATCAGCTTACATTGTTTCTTATAAAAAATAACAGAAGTCATTTTACCGGTATTTCTTTAGTCACATAGTTTGTATCTGCACGGATTAGCCATGGCCTGGGCTAGTATCCATAACAAGTAAAAAGAAAAATCCAGTGACAGTAGATCCAATGCAGGTCAACAGTGAAAAAAACATCTTTAATGTGATCAAATAAAATCCATACAATCAGACAGGAATCACCAAAAGAAAAGGAATCCCCCACCTATAAACCAACATGTTTCAACATGGCCTTAGTCATTGTTCAAATGACAAAGGCTACAGCGAAACGCCTCATCTGGTTCACTATTCACCTGCCTTGGAACTCCTCCTGTCCCTGGACTTTTCTTCTTACACTGTTTCTTATATTACATGTGACAGCCATCATGTGACCCCTATATCTGCACTGCTACAAGTGACCCAACCAAACAATCGATCCCTTAGATAGACATAGTATTAGAATAACTTCCTTTAAAAATGGCAGTAGTCCAAAAACTTATTTCAGGATTCAATGGAATCTGTTAGTAGGATGAACCCTCCTTAGTCATCTATATGGACATGTAGGTCATTGGAAGCAGAATAAAGTGATACCTTGATATTTGAAATCTAATCTCTTATTTTGGAGAAATCCACATTTTTTTATATGTAAGTGATCTTTTCCAAGCTATCTGACTGTAGAGCTGTGTGTGATTATTATGGACTCATCTGCAGGTTCCTCTCAGCTTCAGCTTCATTCTTACAGACAGCCTGTGTTGTAATATTGTTGTTACAATGCAGCAGAGCTGTGAGAGCTGCAGCAAATGTATCTCTAAGGGCCCTTTCACATCAGCGTTTTTTTTCAAATCGCGGCAGATGCGGTGAAAAAACCGCATCTGCCGCGATTACCGCATACCGGCTGCACTTGCGGCGCGGTTGCGGTTTTTGCCATGCAAAGTATAGGCGGACTTGCGGCAGGTGCGGCAAGTGCGGTTTTGCACTTGCGGCAGGTGCGGCCGCGAAAAAAAACGCGGCTGACCGCGGTTTTTTTCGCGGCCGCACCTGCCGCAAGTGCAAAACTGCACTTGCCGCACCTGCCGCAAGTCCGCCTATACTTTGCATGGCAAAAACCGCAACCGCGCCGCAAGTGCAGCCGGTATGCGGTAATCGCGGCAGATGCGGTTTTTTCACCGCATCTGCCGCGATTTGAAAAAAACGCTGATGTGAAAGGGCCCTAAGGCTGGTTTCACATTGCAATTGTTTCCTGTCCGTGGGAATCCTACTTTTTGCAGGACCCCACGAACAGGAAAGGACAGGATCGCATGTGTGCCTCCTAGTGCTATTTCTGTGTCCTGGTCCATGATTTTCACAGACCCTGACACAGAAAGAGCTGGGAGGAGGCAAGCAGGGCACTTTCACTTCAGCAATGTATATACATACATTGCGGAAGTGAAATTAAGTAAAAGCAAGTGTTCAAAAGAAAATATATATGCTCACCTCTCCAGTGAGTCCCCCGATGCGCTCGATCTAGCATGCTCAGTACACTAAAATTGGGTCTGAGAAACAATCAGCTGTTTTCTTGGACTCATGCCATGCTCCAAAGGCCCCCATGTTAATTGCTGCGGATCATGTAGCATCCGATTCTGTCCGATTTGGTCCACTGTGCCCAAAATCAGTGCAGTCTCCAATTTTGGGTACAGCAAAAAATTGGACACAATTGGATCCGACACAAATCGGATGCCATTACGGGCATATCCAATTTGTTGCCCATAGAGACACATGGGAGCCAAATCGGATCCGTGCCTGTCCGTTTTACAATGGACAGCCACAGATCCCCAAAAATCGCAATGTGAAATCAGCCTAAGAAGAAAAAGTTCAGTTCTTCTGGTTAGAGATAGTTACATGACTCACACTGGTAATGCCCCATTGTACTTAAAATAAGACCTAGAGTCTCATACTGGTCAGTGTGCAGCCCCCAGCCTGGAACAGCTCATTTAGGCTAGGGTCACTCTTGAGGGTGATGGAGCCACTAAAATATTTGAAAATCAGCTGCAGTGGATTGCGGTAACGCTATGGGATGCCAGTGGAATGCAGCCCCATAGCAACCCGGTGTTTACCTTAGCAGCTATCACACACCAAGCTGCAGGACGTGTGCTTTAGCAGAGCACACAGGAAAACGCTGCAGACCCTCAAGTGTGACCCTAGCCTTACTTAAAAGAAAAACCTGGATTTCTCTGGAATAAGACATAAGTTCACAGAATTTATTCTACTTGATACAAGAAACAAAATTTAATCTAAGGCTGCTTTCACATCAGCTGTTTTTGCCGATTGCGGCAGATGCGGTGAAAAAACTGCATCTGCCACGATTACCACATAACCGCTGCACTTGCGGCACAGTTGCGGCAAGCCCCATACAATGTCTATGCGGGCTTGCGGCAGGTGCGGCAAGTGTGGTATCGGCACTTGCGGCAGGTGCGGCCGCAAAAAAAATGCGGCTGACCGCGTTTTTTTCCGCAGCCGCACCTGCCGCAAGTGTCGAAACCGCACTTGCCGCACTTGCCACACACTTACCGCAAGCCCCATAGACATTGCATGGGGCTTGCCGCAACTGTGCCGCAAGTGCAGCGGTTATGCGGTAACCGCGGCAGATGCGGTTTTTTTCACCGCATCTGCCTCGAACGGCAAAAACCGCTGATGTGAAAGGGGCCTAAGATACTATTTTAAAAACCTTGTACTAATACTATCTACTTATGGATCAATATGTAATATGTACAATTTATTCTATTTGATACAAGAAACAAAATTGAATCTACTGTACTATTGAACTGTGCATGTAGTTATGCTTTACAGTTTATTAATGTTTTGTGCCTAAAGCTTTTTTCAACATTGTATAGACTAAAGCTAGATTTGTGTTTAGGTGGCAAGTCCTGAGTGTAGTCATGTGAGATTTCACCTTCTCTCTTACTGTTTGAAGTTTAGCAAAGAAGAATATAGTGTCAGTGCCTATATAGAGCAGAAACACCATGCAAACCGTTTAGGTGCAAAGGTTACTGTTGGCAGGCATTTAAGGGGTTAGACAGGAACAATGATAAATATCTTTAATTCTGGCCAATGCCACTAGGAATAAACTGTATGTTACAGCTGGTACCCACTGTTGATATTGCAGACTTAGCTCTTGCGTTTCTGCAATAACTGTGCCATAACTATTAAGAATTTAGTGTTAAAGCGTACCTGCCCACTGCATAATTATGCATCAAGGAGCATCAAGGGGTTAAATCATTATTTAAATGGTAGTTGAAATCACACAATAACAGGGTGACATTTAGTTGCTGAAGTTTAGCGGGACGATTTAAATTATCTTGACATACTGTAACTAAGGGGTACTTCACACACAATGACATCGCTAGCGATATCACTGCAACATCACAGGTTTTGCGATGTAACAACGATCTCGCTATGTGTGACACGTAGCAGCGACCAGGCCCCTGCTGTGAGATCACTGATCGTTACAAATCGTTCTGGACCATTTTTTGGTCATCGCGCTCCCTCTGGGCAGAGTGCATCGCTGTGTTTGACAGGGACAACGACCAACGATCTCAATACTACGCCCGAGAGTGACAGGTTCCCAATGACTGCCGTATCTTTTCGTATCGTCACTGGTGAGATCTGACTGTTTGACATCTCACCAGCGACCACGTAGCGATGCACCAGCGATCCCGGCCAGGTCAAATCGTGGAAAATTGCAGCGTGTAATGGGGCCTTAATGCGCTAACATGATGCCTCGTACATGAATAATTGCTATGGTGTCAAAATAATATCCGAACTGTTTATTTTTGTTTTAATGGACTATTTAGTAGCTGATGGTTGTAGTTATTATATCTGTTAGTACAGCTGTAGAAGAACTGTGAGGATGATCACAATTATATCTCTGGAACAATTCACTATTTGGGCTATTGCTTTAAGCTTCCCTGGTCTAAATGAAAAAAGCTATATTTTACAGATAAGACAGGTTTGTATCTGAGCAGCTTACGACACAGCAGGAGAAGATTGGGATATGAAGTGTGGAGTATCTTTTGAAGAGGTCTGCCTGTGCTATTTTCCCAGCCAATATATTACAAAAGTGCTTTAACCTCTTTACGACCAATGACGAGTATACTCGTCATGAAAAGATGTCAGTTCCCGCATCATGACGAGTATACTCGTCATGGCTTTGAACTGTCACTGCTCCTAAACGAACAGTGACAGCTCAAATCTAAAAGCTGTCAGTGACAGCCAAGGGTTAGGGGCAGAGGTGTGGGCACCCCTGTTAACCCCTTCACCCCCCTCCCCCACCGCAATCACTCTTATCTGCGGGCGGGTTGCACCGCAGCCGCCGGCCATGAGCTGATGCTCCAGCTCACACTGTGTCCTGTCCCCGCCCCCTGTGTCCAGCTCCCCCTGTGTCCTGTAGCCCCCCCCCTGTGTCCTGAGCCCCCTGTGTCCTGTCCCCGTCCCCTGTGCAGCCCCTCCTGTGTCCTGTCCCCGTCCCCTGTGCAGCCCCTCCTGTGTGCGGTCCCCGTCCCCTGTGCAGCCCCTCCTGTGTGCGGTCCCCGCCCCCTGTGTCCAGCTCCCCGTGTCCTGTAGCCCCCCCTCGTGCCCTGAGCCCCCTGTGTCCTGTCCCCGTCCCCTGTGCAGCCCCCCTGTCTCCCGTCCATCCCCGCCCTCCACCCTGCACTGTGTGGCTGCCGGCGGGCTTGTGCGCCCGCCGACGAAGCTGCAGGGCCCCCTCCTCCTCCTCCTCCTCCTCCCTGCTGGTCCCGGTCCCCAGCCCCCGGTCCCCGGTCCCCAGCCCCACTCACCTATCCCGATTCCCGGCGGGCTGCACGCTCGGTGCACCCGCCCGCACGGTCGGGCCGGCTCTGCAGTGTGGCTCCTCCTCTTCTCAGGGGCTCCTCCTCCTCATCGCTGGGTAAGTATGAATGAATGAAAGAATGAATGAAAGAATGAATGAATGGATGGATGGATGGATGGATGGATGGGTGGATGGATGGGTGGATGGATGGATGGATGGGTGGGTGGATGGATGGATGGGTGGATGGATGGATGGATGTGTGCGTGCGTGGATGTGCTTGTGTGGATGTGTGTGCGTGGTTGTGTGCATGCGTGGATGTCAGCACGTGGATGTGCGTACGTGGATGTGCGTACGTGGATGTGCGTACGTGGATATGCATGTGTGGATGTGTGTGCGTGGTTGTGTGCATGCGTGGATGTGCGTACGTGGATGTGCGTACGTGGATGTGCGTACGTGGATGTGCGTACGTGGATGTGCGTGCGTGGATGTGCGTACGTGGATGTGCGTGTGTGAATGTGCGTGCGTGGAAGTGTGCGTACGTGGATGTGGATGTACGTGGATGTGTGTGTGGATGTACGTGGATGTCAGCATGCGTGCGTGGATGTGTGCATGCGTGGATGTGCGTGCGTGGTTGTGTGCATGCGTGGATGTGCATACGTGGATGTGCGTGCGTGGATGATGGGTGCATAGGTGGATGGATGGGTGCAACAAGGGATCAAGGGTCCTCTTGTTATAGTCTCTGGGATCATAGTCATGGTGCACTGTATAACTGATCATTGTCATACAGTGCACCATAACTCTGACCCCTGAGACTGTAGGAAGAGGACACTTGATCCCTTGCTGCAGTCTCTGGATTGAGCAGAGGCGATCGAGCGTCGTGGGACCTTCGTTGTGGACTACGTCGGAGGCAATCGAGCGTCGTGGGACCTTCGTTGTGGACTACGTCGGATCTTCATAATAAAGATGGAGTCCAAATTTTGTTTGTGTTTTTTTTTCAAATAAAAAGATTTTTCTATGTGTGTATTTTCTGACTATTTACCAGAGATTCCTAATGGCGGGTCTAACATTGGCCCTATATTATGAATCTCGGGCTTAGTGCCAGCTGCCAATAAAAAGCTGGCATTAACCCCTTTATTACCCAGTTCGCCACCGGCACCAGGGCAACTGGAAGAGCATGGGTACAGCGCCAGAAAATGGCGCTTCAATGAATGCGCCATTTTCTGGAGCGGCTGCGGGCTGCAATTCGCAGCATGGGGGGCCCAGAACGCTTGGGCCTTTCCATGCTGAGGATTCCAGCCCCCAGCTGCCTAGTTGTACCTGGCTGGGCCAAAAATATGGCGGAGCCCTACGTCATTTTTTTTTCTAGAATTAGTTCTAGAAATAAAAAAAAATGGGCTTTGCTGTATTTTTGGTTGCAGCCAGGTACAACGAGGCAGCTGGGGGTTGCTGGCAGTCTGTAGCTGCCAAGTTGTACCTGGCTGGACCAAAAATATGGCGGAGCCCTACGTCATTTTTTTTTTCTAGAATTAGTTCTAGAAATAAAAAAAAATGGGCTTCGCTGTATTTTTGGTTGCAGCCAGGTACAGCGAGGCAGCTGGGGGTTGCTGGCAGTCTGTAGCTGCCAAGTTGTACCTGGCTGGACCAAAAATATGGCGGAGCCCTACGTCATTTTTTTTTCTAGAATTAGTTCTAGAAATAAAATAAAGCCTTCGCTGTATTTGTAGCCAGCCATGTACAACTTGGTAGCTGGCTGACTGGAATCCTCAGCGTGGAGAGACTCAAATGTTGTGGGTCCCCCACGCTGCAAATTTCAACCCACAGCCACCCAAGAAAATAGCGCATTCATTAGAGGCGGCATTTTCTGGTGCTGTACCCCAACTCTACCAGTTGCCCTTGTGCTGGTGGCACACGGGTTCTCCATATGCGACATAGTGTCCGCTAACAATTTCAATAGAAAATTAGCTCCAATTGTTAGCGGAAACCATGTCGGGTATGGAGAGCCCCTCCCTGTGTGCCTGAACATTGGAGCTCCCCCACAAGTGACCCCATTTTGGAAACTAGACCCCCGAAGGAACGTATCTAGATGCATAGTGAGTACTTTGAACTCCCAGATGCTTCACAAATTCATCCATAAAAATGAAAAAGCACGTTTTTTTCCACAAAAAGTTTCTTTTTTTCATTTTTACGGATCAATTTGTGAAGCACCTGGGGGTTCAAAGTGCTCACTATGCATCTAGATACGTTCCTTGGGTGGTCTAGTTTCCAAAATGGGGTCACTTGTGGGGGAGCTCCAATGTTTAGGCACATAGGGGCTCTTCATATCCTACAAGGTGTCCGCTAACAATTCCAATTGTTAGCGGACACCATGTCGCGTATGGAGAGCCCCTGTGTGTCTCCACATTGGAGCTCCCCCACAAGTGACCCCATTTTGGAAACTAGACCCCCAAAGGATTATATCTAGATGCATAGTGAGCACTTTGAACCCCCAGATGCTTCACAAATTGATCCGTAATAATGAAAAAAGAAATTATTTGTGGAAAAAAAGTGCTTTTTCATTTTTACAGATCAATTTGTGAAGCACCTGGGGGTAGAAAGTGCTCACTATGCATCTAGATATGTTCCTTTGGGGGTGTAGTTTCCAAAATGGGGTCACTGGTGGGGGAGCTCCAATGTGGAGACACACGGGGACCCTCCAAACGCGACATGGTGTCCGCTAACAATTTGAATGGAAAATGAGCTCAAATTGTTAGCGGACACCATGTCGCGTTTGGAGGGTCCCTGTGTGTCTCCACATTGGAGCTCCCCCACAAGTGACCCTATTTTGGAAACTAGACCCCCACAGGAACATATCTAGGTACATAGTGAGCACTTTGAACCCCCAGATGCTTCACAAATTGATCCGTAATAATGAAAAAATAATTTTTTAGTGGAAAAAAAAGTGCTTTTTTCATTTTTACGGATGAATTTCTGAAGCATATGGGGGTTCAAAGTGCTCACTATGCATCTAGATACGTTCCTTCGGGGTCTAGTTTCCAAAATGGGGTCACTTGTGGGGGAGCTCCAATGTGGAGATACACAGGGACCCTCCAAACGCGACATGGTGTCCGCTAACAATTTGAGCTCATTTTCCATTCAAATTGTTAGCGGACACCATGTCGCGTATGGAGGGTCCCTGTGTGTCTCCACATTGGAGCTCCCCCACAAATGACCCCATTTTGGAAACTAGACCCCCTAAGGAAGGTATCTAGATGCATAGTGAGCACTTTGAACCCCCAGATGCTTCACAAATTCATTCATAAAAATTAAAAAAACACTTTTTTTTCACAAAAAAATTCTTTTTGCCTACATTTTTTCAGTTTCACATGGGCAAAGGGATAAAATACATCCCAAAATTTGTTGGGCAATTTCTCCTGAGTACACCGATACCTTATATGTGGTCATAAACCACTGTTTGGGCGCACGGCAGGGCTCAGAAGTGAAGGAGCGCCATTTCACTTTTTGAACGGAAAATTGGCTCTAAAATTCAAATTGCGCTCCTTCCCTTCTGAGCCCTGCCGTGCGCCCAAACAGTGGTTTATGACCATATATGAGGCATCGGTGTACTCAGGAGAAATTGCCCAACAAATTTTAGGATGCATTTTATCCTGTTGCCCATGTGAAAATGAAAAAATTGAGGCTAAAAGAACATTTTTGTTACAAAAATTAAAATGTCCATTTTTTCCTTCAACATTATTTTAGTTCCTGTGAAGCACCTGAAGGGTTAATAATCTTCTTCAATATAGTTTTGAGTAGCTTGAGGGGTGCAGTTTTTGGAATGGTGTCACTTTTGGGTGTTTTCTGTCATGTACACCCCTCAAAGGGACTTCAAATGTGATGTGGTCACTAAAAAATTGGTTTTGTAAATTTTGCTGGAAAAATGAATAATTGCTGATGAACTTTGAACCCTTATAACGTCCTAACAAATTTTTTTTTTTTCTTCCAAAATTGTGCTGATGTGAAGTAGACATGTGGGACATGTTATTTATTAACTATTTTGTGGCACATAACTCTCTGGTTTAGCAGAATAAAAATTAAAAATTTGAAAATTGCTAAATTTTCAAAATTTTTGCCAAATTTTTTATTTTTTCACAAATAAACGCAAAAATTATCGACCTAAATTTAATACTAACATGAAGCCCAATATGTCACGAAAAAACAATCTCAGAATCGCTAGGATCCGTTGAAGCGTTCCAGAGATATTACCTCATAAAGGGAGAGTGGTCAGAATTACAAAAAATGGTCTGGTCATTAAGCTGCAAAGTGACTCGGTCCTTAAGGGGTTAAAATAGTTGACATTTAACTAGGAATTGATTACCATATGCTAATTGTACTCTGAGATTGTAACATTTTAGAAAATATTAATGTCTCACAAACGCTATGAGAAAATGTAGAGTTTCTTCCATTCTAATTTTCTATTTTATTTAGTCAAACCATGTGGCGTTATATATTCTCGGTTTTGCAATCGCCATCTCTTTCATGTTTTATCTATGGTCTTTTTTTATTGTAGTCTTCTAAGGCTGACATGTGTGTAATAATAATCATTATGCAGAGTGTTGGAAAAAAATGAGAATTTAAAATGAATGTAAAACTTCTAAGCAATCAAACCTTCCCAAAGTTACACTGTTCAGTTCATTCTTTTATTGTGGATTGTGAAATACCTTTTTGAAATATGATTCATTATAGACAATTGTTCTATGGTTTATATTCTTCATAACTTTCTCAAGGCAGCGCAATCTGCTGAAACTTTGCCATGAATCAGTAAATATCCACCTTATTTTTGCTTGATTTTGGAGTGCTGGCTGGTTCTTTTCTTTTTGATATTGATGTAGGGTTGGACACTGCTCCTTCAGGTTTGCACCCATAATTGTTATTTTGGTAGTGCTGCCCAGTTTTTCTTTAGATAGATAAATAGATAGATAGATAGATAGATAGATAGATAGACAGATAGATAGTTGGATAGATAGATCTAGACTTTCTTTAACGTAGAAGCCTTGGTTTGGGATGCAAACATATGCAGCCACATCTTTATTTAGTCTCCAGACAAGACTTTCATGAACATGATATCTTTACAACACAGGCAAAATAGCTGAGGTTTTTAAGTGGAAACAATAGGTTTTTAATTCATGTCGATTTTAAAACCATAAAGATTCCAGAAGACTTATGTCTGTCTTTTTGGGATCCTCATAGATTTCTTCACTAAGTGTGCAGTGACTTCCAAGCAGAAGATGCCAGAAAATTTGTCAGATCACCTGTTTTAACTGTTTTGCATCTTTTGAAACCTGAATGAATTAAAAGACAATCAAAAGATTCACATATGCATGGAAAGCCGTTATTTCACAAGAAAATTATATGTTCGATTTTTTGAGCATTTTTAGGGTACTTTTTTAAGCTGGTTTCGCCCATTACCTGTCTGAAAAAGAAATACCCTGATGTTCAGGCATGCGCAGCCTCTTTTCTCTTTGATTGCTCATAGAGGGGAATCCCAAAGGTGATACCTGCATAATGGAGACATTTATTGACTTGTGGATATGTTACAAATGCTCGTTTTGGGAGTATCTTTAAGGCGGCCGTCACACGCTGAGATATCTATAGCGATATAGTAAGCGATCACGTGCACGCGCAATCGCTTACAATATCGCTCACATCGCTGGTGAGATGTCACACAGACAGACTCACCAGCGATGTGGAGCCGCGATCTCGCTGGTAACTATGGTACACATCGGGTAACTAGGCGCCGCGCGTCGCTTAGTTACCCGACGTGTACCATAGTTACCATCTCCCAGCATAGACTCTGCGCTGGGAAATCGCTCATCGTGGTGTTATACACCACGATGAGACAGATCGTCAAATCGCTCATCGCTAGATCTGAGAACCGGAGCTCAGATCAGCGATGTCACGATCAAGCGATTTAACATCGTAAATCGCTTGATTACATGCAACGATTTCTTGCCCGATATCGCTTAAGCGATCAAAAAGGAGATCGCTTAAACGATATCGGGCAAGAAATCGTTCCGTGTGACGGCCGCCTTAAAGAGATCCTGTCACCAGATTTTCATATATAAACCAAAACTACCAACTTCAGCAGCACCTTTGCTGCATTCCATGAAGATGCATATTATGCCCTGACTTTCCTTATATACCCCAGAAATACCTTTTGAAAATCTCTCATTCTTTTTTAAATTTGGTTGGTCTGGTTCGATGTGTGCGTTTGCTGTGCTGTACGTACCTTCTGTCCACGCTGATTACCGTTTTCTTGTTATGATTGATGTAGTTGATGCCTCCTGCATCATCCATAAAAGGCAAGGAAATCTTGGGCCAGCACAGTGGCATCGTTGGCTCATGCAGGCGAACTTTGCTCTGCCCTGTTGACAAGACAGCCTAAAACACAAGTGCGTATGTGTGAGACGATATGATGCAAGACTTCACCCAGGTATGTGGATGATGCGGGAAATGTTATCCTCATAGTCAGGTGAAATCTCGTGCCTGATCAGAGACCTTGCTGGTTCGTGCATGCGCACTAGTGTTTTAGGCTCCCTGCAGTAGGGCAGAGAAATGTGTGCCTGCTCAACAAGACATGGTCTCTGTGCAGGTGCAAGATCTCCCACCAGCTAAGGGGATGATGCATCATCCACATCAATCATGCAAAGAGGATGGCAAAAAGCACAGAGAGGAGAGACCGATGGTGCAGCAATCACACCCATTTTACCAGACAAGCCAAATTTATACCAGATTAATGGACCTTAAATGCTAAAATAGCCTATATGATAAAAAAAAGGTAATGCTTAGGCACTCTAACATATTCTGCTGAGGGCTTTCAATAATAATTCCACATGTAATTGCATAAAGTAGTTCCCTGTCAGGGAGAAAACGTCCAATTGTAATAGGTCAGGGTCACACAGCTATGTTGGCGGCTTTTACTTAGATTTTCTCAGTGAAGCGGAGATCCGTCATCCCTGCCGCTTCCTGGTGATACAGCCCCTGGTTACCCAATGTTGATCATGGTAACAAGTTCACACATCAGGCTGCCTGGCATCCGCTTAAGCTGAGTGGCCAGGGAAACGCTGCAAGCAGCATCTTCCAGTCCGCTCGGCTTAAGCGGACACTAGGCAGCCTGATGTGTAGATGGTTACCATGATCAACATCGGGTAACCAGGGGCTGAGTCACCAGGAAGCGGCGGGGATGACGGATCTCCGCTTCACTGAGAAAATGTAAGTATTTAGCGGAGTCCCGCTAACAGCTGCCTACGCAGCTGTGTGACCCTGGCCATACACAGCTGTGAGACCTTTTCAGATTTAATTTAGCAAAAATTGGATAGACCACGTGAAAAGGGGCATGACATAAACAGTTTGTTTAGCAGAATATGCTTTCATTCACATTTCAATGAAAAAAAGACAGCTTTTCATTAGCTTACAGATTGCAAATAGATGATATCCATGTGTTGTTTGTGATTTTCATATAGATTTGTATGGGTGATTATATATGACTTGGATCAAAATAGGGCATGTCCTCATGATTTTTTTGATGGGCACACAAACAAAGAACAAACGTGAAAAACACTGCATTTTATAAATGAGTATGTGTTCTTTCTATGAAAAACACGAGAAGAACATGTGAGTGAAAGATTGACATCTGTGATGGGTGTATCAGGAGGCACGGATGAGGCTGTTGTGGCCACTTACAGAGGGTCGTAGCTTCTAGCCAAACAACCAAAATCCAAAATTGTGTTTCTGTCACTTTAAGAGGTATTTCTCTGCTTGGTAATAGCTGGAGGTCAATGGGACCCAGCTGACCTCCTACCTGCCTAAATTCAATTATTTATACCCCTTGGCTCCCATAATGCACTGCTGGTAATAGCTTGTCTGATGTTTTGTTGGTGCTTCCTAGCTCAGCAGTGTATCTGGGACTTCTTGTGTCTGCTGTCTGGATCCCCTTTCAGCTAAGTGTTGCTCCCTTCCCCTCTTTGTGTTTCCCTGGTGTGCTTCTTTAGTTATTAGTTGGGTTCACTAGTGTTCACCCTATCTGATCCCTAAGTAGTCTTAGTTCAGGGATAGTTAGGGAAAGGTATCCTGGCCGGCAACAGTTGTGGAGACTGCATAGGGTTATTAGGGGAGCCAGGTGTCAGCATTTGTTTATCTAGGGGTCACCATCTCTCTTTTGCCCTTAGCGTCAGGGACCCCTTCCCCCCCCCCTCGTTATCCTGTACTGGGTGTCTCCCTAAGCCCAGCGTAACAAGGTCAAGCTGATAAGGTCACAATCCAGCATCACAGTTATAGGATAGTCAACACATATTGTTTCATTCATTGCTTTATTGAAATTTCTATTTGTTAAAGTTCATATCCCAACCAGATGTTGGCAAGGAATCACAATCTTATTCTAGATGCATTACTTGCAAATCTTTTTTCCATATATTTACAGCTCTTTCAAGTGTCAGCTGCAGTGTCTATAGATAAAGACTTAGCATGCAATAAAAGTTAGGGTGCTTTCACATCTGCGTTTTTGGGGGTTGCGTCTGTGTCAGGCGAAATCCTGATGCCTCCTGATCAGGCCTATGCCCCTATATTTAAAATGGGGATGCAGGAAAATCAGGTGACATCAGGATTTTGCCTGATGTAGATGGGTGCAGCATTTTTGCCGCACCCCTGACCACAGCATGTTGCGGTTCGGGGCTGCTTGAAAACTCCTGATGCCTCTGGCTGGTGAATGCAGCCAGGATGGATCAGGAGTTCACTCTGAGCATGCTCAAAATAGTTTTGAGCATGCTCAGAGCACCTCCTCTCTCCTACCCTCTCCTACCCTCCCCCTCTCCAAACAGTTCCAGCAGAAAAAAAGATGCGATGGCATCGTTCAGTGTCCTGCGCCTGATGCAGATCATATGCGTCTCAGCCTGATGTGGCCAAGATGCATATGTGAAACTAGCATGAAACATTACCTATTCCTGTCTTAAAGGGAGCTTTTCCCTTGATTCTTGTAGCCCAACCTAAGGCAAGTAGCAATCAGAACCTGGCTGCCCGGTTGCTGTAGAGTTGTAGAGAAAGACGTGTCGGCTATAGTTGATTGACAGGTATTTCCCTGTGTACCTAAGGAGAGACCTTTCAATCTATTAGAGCAGTATGGAGAGAAACCTGCTTTTCAAATTGTTATCACTGAAATATTCCTGGCTGCAGTTGTGCAGCAAAGCTCTGATTTTTGCTGCCTGTGGTTTAGGTTGCAGAATGAATTAGGACTATAAAGATGAACTGCAAGCATTAAAAAAAATTGACATTTCAAGATGGCTTCTCATTTTATTAAATTGGTAACATTGCAAAGTCTTTGTGAAAATAAGCAACTTTTCAATTTACCCCTTATTAAAATGTCTCTCCCTTCTCAAGAATTTAGGAATGTTTGATTCTATAGTTTATAGTTTGATGGTTACTGGTTACGTCTGCAGTCCATGAGTGGTGATGGTTTTCCTAGGCAAGGAGCACATGCTTAGAAGGTCTTTCCTATTCAGCTTGTAAGCACTGATCTGAATGAGGTTGAATTGCTAAACTGACAAGATTTAATGTCCCAGCACTTCTCCGAAGCTGTGGAGGCAGAACTGCTGATGTAAGATTGGTCTGGCAGCATGGCTGAGTTGTCAAGTATCAGGAGCCTATTGATTCATGCTACAACACAAAGTATTCACTGATCTTAGAGAGACCAGTCCAAGAAAACACTATGGTCAGTCGGCTAAAGCGCTCAACACAGTGAATCCCTAGGCACATTGCCCCCTGGGAATTTTGAATATGCAAATAGAGTCTCCTTGAAGAGCAACCCTGTCGCTAGGTCCTTCCCTGGAGGGATATCTGGCTAGTTCTGTGTTGAGACTCCTAAACGAGACTCCACAGACTCTATTTGCATATTCAAAATCCCCAATGGACAATGCGTCTAGGAATTCACTGTGTTGAGCGCTTTAGCCAGCTGCCCGCAGTATTTTTCTTGGACTGGTCTCCCTGAGATCAGTGAATGCTTTGTGATGTTGGTCTACTAGACATTGCTTCCACCTAGCCAGAATCCTACTCCACACTGATGAGGGGCAACACCTTGAAACAGCTGTCTGTGGATGGATACCTGGCCTTAGTGTTCCCTTATCATATCTTTAAGCTCGTAAAGAGCTGGATATTGACTCAAAGGGTCACTTAATATGGTGGTTATGGTGGTCTCCTCGAAGAGCCACCCCATGGCTAGGTCCTTCCCTGGAGGGATATCTGGCTAGTCTTGTGAAGCTCCTAAGCGTGGCTCCACAGACTCTATTTGCATATTGATCCATGCTAGGAAGATGGGAGTACTGTTCTCCTGTAGACAACTTTAGAAAACCCCTTTAAGTCTTGTGCCTCTCTGATCAGATATTAAACTGAATCAAAATCTTCAACATACTTAAAATGAATGCAAAAATAAAATGACACCCAAATGACTAATTATAATTCAATTTGCACATTCCGTTTTCTAGCAAAAGTCAATAAAAACTAATGAAACATCTTAATTTACAGATGCCAGTAAAATATATGAACTATATTGGCAAAGGTTGTTAGGTTTTGTGGAAATGCTTATGTTAAAAAATGTTTATGCAAGGACTTTAAGTAATGATGTTCATTCTCTTCTTCAAATGTGTGCGATAATTATTTTACAATAAGTTGTACAATATTAGTATATCACCAGATAATAGCTGCAACACTGTAGTTCTGTTGTTCCTCCAACCTTGGAATTTCACTACACTATAATCATATGTAGTATGTGGGGAGAAAGAAATAGCTAAGATTTCACTTTGCAGGACCCCGATGTCAGTATTCTCTGGCCACCTGACAGGAGCTCTGCAAACCGGCTTTTACCTGACTCTTTATTTGGTCCAGCAAAAATTGAGTCATGATACCCACATGATGACATCATGCTGGGGATACTAATCAGAAGAGGGGCTAAGGAAGTCAGCAGTTGCATTTTGCAGGGCTACCATCCGGCAGCCACAGAAAATGCAGACCACTAGACAAGGGTCCTGCAAGTTGATTCATCATCTCTATGTAAGTGTTTACTCTTTGTTGTGTTAATTTTTTTTTTGCACTTTTAGAAACTGCAATTATCGCTCACATTGTGTTATTTTACTGAGATCTGACTGAACATCTTTAAAGCACTACTCCAACATTTTTTTTCACTGCTGGAGTTGTGCTCTTAATCTAGGACCCTGCCTTTGGTCATATACTCACCCTCTGGTGTTTTTCGCTTTTTATTGCAATGAGTCTCCCATAGACTTGCACTGAAGAGTGACCTCCTGCTCACTCTATGGAACACTGAAGCAATCTGGCAGGTTACAAACTGCATGAGACCATCAGGAGCAGCGAAGGATGAGTGTAAGGGTAGGTATTCTCAGAGACTATAATGAGCACGTTTCAATCTGTGAAAAACATGAGAAAAAAATGGATGTCAGAATGAGACGTGTGCTGTTGAGAGTAATCATATATGGATCTGCAGAAAGGCAATTTGGAAATCAGTAGATAATATTCCTGGATCATCTCCATACATCTACAAATTTGTTAATGTTTAAAATTTGTTAATGTTGGCTTTTTTGTCTCAACGTATTTTAGGAATTTTCTGGATTCCCTATAGATTGTGGCTGTGTCTCAGAACCATAGGGAATGGGATGCAAACTCTTTTGTCTTGTTGTGAGTGTTAAATTGAATGAAGTAGATAATTTATAAGAGTTATATTAGATGTTCACTTGGTTTCAACATTCTTTAAAGGGAACCTGTCAGGTCATTTATGCCCCCAAACCTATCACTCCCTGGCCCTTCAGCTTACACCCTCATCCATAACCATCCCTGTTTGAGCTAAATGTGAAGTATAAATGGGGAAAAAAAGCTATTTTTAACTTTCATTTCTGAGGGCATTCCTAGATGTGTTGGCAATCTGTGGGTGATGGGTGGGCAGTCTCTCCGGATCTATTCTTCCCCCTCGCTCCATGGTATCATGCCCCAGTGAGCATTATAATTAATTCAGAGACGCTGGCCTGAGTTTAAATCCATGGGCTACTCCTTCCGGATATGATACCACGGTTGCATCATTTCCGGTCCTGTGCATTGTGGTGGAATATTGGTTGTATGGGCTGGTTTCAGAATGTGCACTGCACATGCTCCAGTACACTCTCACACTGCTTAGAACCGGAAATGATGTGCGCCTGGGAGTCATACCCGAAAGAAACAGTCCACCAAATTGAAACTCAGGACCACACTTCTGAATTAATTATCACCCCACCGGGGCATGGAGCGAAGGGGGAGAGTGGACTTTGAGAGACCGACCACCCATCGCCTACATGTTGCCCACACATCTAGAAACGCCCACAAAATTGGGGAAAATGTAGGTTATAAATAGTTTTTTTTTCCACATTTATACTTCACATTTATCTAAGACAGGGATGGTTAGGGATGTAGTAGGAATTTGCAGGGAAAGGTAGTGATAGGTTTGGGGGGCATAAATGACCTGACAGTTTCACTTTAAAACCAATAAGGAACACTTCAATTGTCCCCAAAAATCTATCCTTCTCTTCTAATTAAGCCTTAGTGGATGAAAACATAATGTATAAAAGAGGGCATTTCTTTCAAGTATCTAGTATGGTACATGGAAAGGAGCACTATCGTCTTTCAATCACGTCTCTACTTCTGGTATTGAACTGTTCTTTGTAAGGTTGAGCGAGTCTTTTCAGAGTCAGCTAAACTTTCGCTTTTCTCGGTAATTAGCTAACCTTGCTTCCTGTCACAGTCTAAAACTATTTATTGTTAGTTTAACCTTAATTAACTGTGTGGATTCTCTAAGCAATGAAGAAAACCTGCTCAAGAGAAGAAAGTAGATTACATGCCTTGGTTAAATCAAGGATTTGCAAAAATGTAGTTGTTCTTCACCCGCAATAAAAACAGATTCAAAAAATACTTTAGTGATTTTATATTGTTTTTTTATCATTACATTGAAATGACCCAAAGTACAGAAAACCAATGTTGTTCTGTATTTGGTTTGTGATATTGTCTGTTTTCTACAAGAGGTACTAAAGGTGATCAGTCAAAGTCAGATTGATTGACATGTTGTCTTCCATATTCAACCTCCAGTCATTGCAAATTTATGTGTCAAGCTTCAGCTACAAACTTCACACCACCTAGCTGAAACCTGTGAAATGTGTCAAATAATGATACAGAGGATCGGGACGTTTCTAATGTAAAGAAGTACTGGGAACACTATGAATGGAAAGGATGGATTTTTAATTAATACATCTTAAAAGCAATATTTATTTGGGATATAAATAGATATTTTTGTCCAGTTATATATGTATTTTTTGTTGACAAGGGCAGAAACTAATGAATGTACTTTTGGAGCCCATGCTTGAGCTCTCCTATATTCAGAAGAGTTTTGTAGAGCCCTGTCCTCAGGGTCAGTGGGGTTCATGACTTTCAGACCCTCAGTGATCAGTTATGCTCTATTCTCTGCACAGGGAATAAGTTACAATCTTGGCACAACCTCAAGTACAGTACCCAGAAAAAATATTCAACTATTGAATTCAAAGCCTTATTTTACTGTTCAGCAATTACAACCATTTTATGTTTAGAATCTAAACTTTACTAGTGTGAATAGCATATGATAATGGAAGCTGATTATCAATTTTTTATTTGCATAGAGGTGTCTTCAGGCTATGTCCTGCATCTCCAGGCAGGAAAAACGTTGCAGACAAAAGGCAGAGATTTTAGCTTTTTAGGTGCAATTATCTGTGCATTTTTCCCCATGTGTTTGTTTCATATAACCAATGACAAAAGTGTCGTGAAAAATGCAAAAACAATGAACATGTTGTTTTTTTTCTCTGCACCAAAGTCTTCAGGAAAGGAAACCTTAAGGCAGGCATGGCACTTCAGTATTTTCATTGGCTTTGCTGGCTTGAATTTCCCTTTGCAGATTTTAGAAAGTCTGCACAGAAAAATGCTTAAAAAATTCCTACAAAACGCAACGTGTGCACATAGCCTTAAAAATACTTTTTGGGGGGCATATTCAAATCTAGACTAAGGCTAGGGTCACATTTGGAAGGCAAAATGTGGTTACCGCATCCATTTCCAGATGCGGTAATCTCCTGTGCCTTCATACTAATTTTACATAAAACAATAGTAAAGCGGTCTCAGGGAGCGCCAATGGAATACTGGACAAATTAGTGAATAAGAACCGACCTTCATTCTTCCTCCAATACCACTGCCACAAAGCCTACAGTTACCTAGTTACCTGGATAAACAACTGAGGACCTACGAGACGCTGTAACCGTCCAGCAGGATCACGTGAATTTGAGGAGCAGGAGTTGCGAATGCAAACACCGACAGGACGGCAGCACCAATAGAGAGAGGCGACCCGAAGCCTCATTAACCACACATTTAATCTTGGTTGTGTAGATGTACACAACCATTATAGGTGAGTGCATTGGCACTTTTTATTTATACAAATAGCCCTGTGTGTCTACACATGCAGCCTTTTTCTTTCTTCATACTAATTTTGCCCTGTAAAAAGTGTGTCCCTAAATCCGCATGCAGTACTGGATGTCTCCTTAATATGGCATCCGGTACCGGATGCGGTAGACGCTGTGGAGAGTAGAATGTTCCCCTGCTTTCCAAACACGGATTTTGTGTCCCGGGACTGATCCGTGTGCAATCCGGCATATTATAACAGGGTGTCTATGAGCGCCGGATTCCGCCGGTCCTATAAAAAATCAGACTAGTTGCCGGATGCTCTTTTCCACCCTGCTGCTACGGGGATGATCAATGTTTGAAGGGTTAATGTGTATAATATATGTGGGCAATATGTCTCCAGGGAGTGTCCACCCTCCCTAGAGACAAGGTGCCCAAATGCATTGGCATTTTAAGTGTTAACTGCCTATATTAGTGTTTAGCCGATATTTGTCGGCTTTTACAAATCATGATTGGAAGCCGGCGGCTACTGGTTGTTAGCACGAGCATCATTACGTAGTGAGAGTAAGCACATTGCTGGCCAGCATCCTTAATAAGGAGCTGTCCCAGGTGCTTACGCCAATTGCGTATTGTTCCTGCTGTTCTCCATGGTGCTGAAGGTTTAAACATCAGCTCTATGGCCAGTGCACCGGAGTTTCAATATGCAATAACCGGGTTAATGTACATCAATGCAGCATCTGATGCTGCATTGTTCCAAACCCATCCGGTACTGCAGGCATTCATATGTGTCTTGCGGTACTGGATTCGGACCCATAGGGCTCCATGTTAGAAATCCTGATCTGGATTTGCAACCGCTGCAAAAAATGCAGCCTGCATGATTTTACCTGCAGGCTGCAAAACCGGATGCGGTAACCGCATTACAAATAGTGCAATGCAGCGTTTCTATTGTTGCCTATGGGTGCGTATCCGGATCCGGTTTTGAGCATTTTTAATGCTCAAAATCGAATCCTGATCTGCAATTTCAACCGCAAATGTGACCCTAGCCTAAGTAAAAACAGTCATCTTGGAATACTTTATTGCTAAGTGGAATTGGCTTATATCCAACTGTGTACAAAAATTAAACTTTTGCAAGAATACTATAAATTTACATTTGCACGTGGAGTTGGTGGTGCAGATCTTTGACTTCCAAAATCTGCAGCTACTGTCAGAAATACATTTCCTGCAATCAAATATGCTGCGGATGCGCTGCTGGGAAAAAAGTGCACCTTGCGGACAGGACTTCACGAATCACATAGGGCCTTTTCACATCTGCATTTCTTTTCCATTTGGGTTTCAATCCTTTTTTGACAGCATGTGTGGCAAAAACGCATCCAAAAACACACCCATTGATTTCAGTGGAAAACGCAATGTAAACACAAATGTCATTTTCAGAAAATGCAAGATGCATGCGTTTTTGCTAATGCAGCCCAAAATGTGTCCTGCAACGTTTTGGGCTGCATTTGTAAAAACGCATGAATTTTGCATTTTCTGAATGGGACATGCGTTTTTACATGCATTTTCAATGCGTTTAACATTAAAATCAATGGGTGCGTTTTTGGATGCGTTTCTTTGCATTTCTATGCGTTTTTGCACTGCAAAAACTCATAGAAATACAAACGCAATCCCCCCTTAGATGTGAATTTAGCCATAGACTTAGCTGGGAAAACATGCTGCTGCATATATGGTGCACATCTGCAGTGGATCCGCACTAAATACATGATGTGAACAGGTCCTAATAGGATCTATTTCTCTTTGCTTATTCCATACACCTCTTCTCCCAGCAAAAACAGTCCATTTCTTGACTGTCCAGACCCAGTTTTGGGTGACCCTTGGTCCCTTCTTGCTTGTTGGTGTCACTGTTGTGGGAGATCTCTGCAAAAGTTAAAACTGTTGGTGAAATGGGACCAGTCTCATGTGAGATCTCTTTCTCTATAGACCAGTGTATGTCCTTGATTATGCTCTATTCTTTGATAGCTTGCTCAGCCTGCCATGTCCTGTTTCTTCACGTTTCCATCCAATTTAAAACGTCCAGAGACTTTTCCTATTTGTATGCGGCTTGAAAATGTGTAGCTGTAGTCTCTTGAATGCAATGTCCTCAGAACAGATCTATTTTGTGAGGCTCAATTAGGCCAATGCTATGTTCTAAAGGCTACTCCTTGCACTTTATTGCAATAATTTTAATAATGCTTGATCTGCATTGATCTGTCAGACAGTCCTATATGAAGAATACAGCAGAAAATTATCTTTCTGTATTCTTCAGTGAACCAGGTATTTCTTTTTCACTTTCAGCAGAAGAAAATACGCTGCCTACTGCTGGGGAAGATTTTAATAGGGTTGTTAAATTGACCAATTTGTGTGTGCATGTTAATATCAAATTATCTCTGGTACAGTGTTACAGTAAGTCACTTAATGCTTGAGTGCTTGGTTGCAGAAGTGGGACACTTAACGCTTTGCTATCACTTATTGAGAATTTTCTGATTATTTGAGGTGTTCACGAGCGCCTGGGTGTAATTTACATCCTTTTGTTCAATGGATTTTGTCTTGCAGCTCTCTCTCTAAGCAGCTTTATGAATGAAAGGGCATGAATGATGGATGAATCGAGTAAGGACATGACCCTGTTAGCTGTGTTAGCCACATCAAATGTGTTGATTTCTGAACACCATTTTGTTTATGCAACTTTCATATGATGAATTAAGTTTCCCGACGCATTTAAAGTACAAATTTTTACATCGATTTATTTGAAATTATGAACGATACATTCTTGTAAAAATCCTCAAAGATATGTTATTTTGATAGGGGCTTTCTGAGCTTATAAAAGAAAATTGATTAGATGAAGACATTGGTGTACATTTCACCTTTAAGGATCTGAAGTTTGTCTTTACTATGAAAATGTTTTGAGACCTTCTCAAGTGCCAAAGTATCTGTAATGAAGCAACATCAGTGAATAAAGAAAGGGGGGACTGAATCGAGAGATTCCTGATTGGCTCAGAGCACCTTGACTACATCTACCATGAAAATAAGAAAGATGCGACCAATAATCTAGTAGAAAGACATGGACCTCAGATACACATGCCCATACATATGTAGCTGTAAGGACATATGCACATGTCAAGTATTTGGTGAGTATTATACTTTAGTATTTAAAGTCAAAAGTGGAAACAATGGCTGGGGTTACACATGAGCCCTGGATCGCTAAAAGCATCCGTTTTTTAACTTAGAATTTGGGAAAATGGATCCATAGGCTCCAATGCAAAAAACGCATTGTCTAAAGTGCACTAAAAAAAGCTATGCATGTTTGTAACGGGCACCAAAAATGCTGCTAGCAGCAATTTTGGGTGCAATAAAAAAGCATAGCGTTTTTTTAACATGTGACCCTATGGAAAATGCATCCGTTAATACCTTGTACGTATAGGTACCATCCGTTAATGGATCCGTTTATGCATGCGTTTTTTTTCCCATTTTGGAAAAAACAAAGGCAGTGCTGGGGGCTCAAAAAACACCCTAATAATAATGGATCCGTTATAAGAAACAGGGAAAAAAATGGATTGGCATGTGTGACCTCAACCAATCAGAGGTAAACAATAATAGAAATACATCACCACTTCTGATTTTATCACCACTACTGGTTTTGGCTACAAATACTGAGCTAAAAACTCACCAAATTCTCAATGTGTGCACATAATCTAATGGTCTAACACTCATTCAGTTACCTGGTCATAATTATGATTTTTTTTCTGTGTTCTTGTAATAGTAAGTAGGGATGGGCGAACCCAAACTGAAAAGTTCAGAATCCGTACCGAACACATAGTGTTTGTGCACAAGGTCCTGAACACGGGTTTCCATGGGAAACACGTGTTACAATTCAGGTCAAATTCAGGTCCAGGGCCTGTAAAATAAAGAATAAAATTAATAATAAACATTATAATTATACTTACCTTTCCAGCAACTTGTCGTCCCGTCTCACTGTCGCGGCCGCTTCTGCTTCCGGGGCACTCACTAACGTCCGGTGCTATTCACTGCACTCGGCAGTCTTCATTTTTTTCTGGCAGTGTTCTGCTGTTACGTCAGGGTTCACCCTTTTTCATGGCCCGAGCTATGAACTTGGGTGAACTCTGACTGTCATTGTCAGTATCAGCCTGCTTCTGACTCTGCATAGATACTTGTCTATGCAGAGAAATGTAGCAGAGCTGACATTGCTTTGCTATCTATGTGGACTACGTTGGACGGAGGATTTTTTTTATAATAAAGATGGAGTCTAAATTTTTTTTTTGTTTTATTAATAATAAAAATGTTTTCTCTGTGTGTTTTTTTTAATCGTTACTAGAAATTCATGGTGGTCATGTCTAATATTGGTGTGACCCCAGGAATTTTAGGCTTAGGGCCAGCTGATAATACAAAGCTGGCCTAAACCCCATTATTACCCAGCGAGCCACCCGGTACCAGGCTGCTGGAATAGTTGGAAATAGTGCCAGAAGATGGAGCTTCCATGAATGCGCCATTTTCTCGGGCGGCTGCAGACTGCAATTCGCAGCGGGTGGGGGGATGGGCCAGAAAGCTTGTGACATCCTGCGCTGTGGATTCCAACCCCCAGCTGCCTAGTTGTACCTGGCTGAACCTAAAAATAGGGTGAAGCTCACATCATTTTTTAAATTATTTTATGAACTTAATGAAATAATGCGATATTCGGCATTGTAAGCGGAGAAACACTGGGGTCATCCGAGGTCAGCTCAGGCGGCATAACCTGAGCTGTCTCGGGTGACCTGAGTTACCCCACTTAAGATGCCGCAGTGCTCCCGTCTCTCCTTCATGGATTAAGGGATAGAAGCTTTGTTCGTCCTCTTGGTCTCTGATGAAGCAGAGCCGAGAGTGTTCAGCACAGACATGAGATTTAAGGGGTTAATAAAGATGCAGTCCTTAAAAGTATTTCTGTTTTGTTTAAATTAACTATTAAAAAAAATTTGACGTGGCTTCGCCATATTTTTTGCATGCCAGCCAGGAACAGCAAGCAGGTATGCCCACAACCCTCAGCTGCCTACTTGTAACTGGCTGGAAACAAAAATATAGTGAATCCCTTTTTTTAATTATTTCATGAATTTCATAAATAATTTTAAAAAAATGACATGGATTCACGCTATTTTTGGGTCCAGCCAGGTACAGCTAGGCAGCTGGGGACTGGGATCCGCAGCGCAGGGTGGTCCAAGCTTTCTGGCCCCTCCGGCTGCAAATTGCAGTCCGCAGCCACCCTAGAAAATGTTGCATTCATAGAAGCACTATCTTCTGGCGCTGTATCCAATTCTACCAGCAGCCCTGGTTTCGGGTAGGTAGCTGGATAATAATGGGGTTAGGGTCAGCTTTGTATTATCAGCTGGCCCTAAGCCCAAAATTCATGGCGTAACGCCAATATTAAACATGATCACAATGAATTTCTAGTGAAGATTAAAAAAACACACAACACAGAGAAAACATTTTTATTAGAAATAAAGCAAAAAAAAGTAGAGACTCCATCTTTATTATAAAAAAATCCTCCGTCTGATGTAGACCTCATGGATAGGCTGATACTGACAGTGACAGCCAGAATTCAATCGAGTTCATACCTTGGGCCATGAACTGTATCTTTATACAATGGCACATCGATCTCTTAGGATCTGGTGAGGCTCCTATGGTATGTTGCTCCAGTCCGGGGAAAGCGGAACTCTCAGCCGGGAGTCCGTGGATTGACTTCAGAAGTGTATTTGCTGGTCAGATGAGCGCTCTCACTTTTGGAACCAATCAATTGAACTTCAATTTCTTTCCTCTTTCTGAATTTGGGCAGCCATCAATTTCGTATGGTTAATATTTGTTTGATACAACTTAACGATAAGAAATTGATGGCTGCCCAAATTCAGAAAGAGGAAAGAATTTGAAATTCAATTGATTGGCTCCGAATGTGGGAGCGCTCAACTGCCCGTCTAATACACTTCTGATGGCATAGAGCTGGCTGCTGCATTAATGATGGACTGGAGAGGGGAAAGCCTACTGAGGGGTAGGCCAATTAATAGAGAATTACAATAGTCAAGGAGAGAGTGAATCAGGGCCACAGTGAGAGTTTTTGTTGTTTCCATGGTGAGAAAGCAGCAGATTAGCAGATTCTAGAGATGTTCTTCAGGTGCAAGCAGCAAGAGCGGATGAGAGATTGTATATATGGGTGAAGAAAAGATCAGCGTCAAACATAACACCCAGACAGCGATCCTGCTGTCTAGGCGTTATCATGGTTCCACATACTGAGAGAGAGATTTAATATTTAGGGAGGTTAGTGGAGGTCGGGAGCAGAAGGAGTTCAGTTTTGGAAAGGTAGAGTTTCCGATAGTGAGCAGACATGTTATTGGAAACTGCAGTTATACAGTCATTGGTGTTCTTTATTACAACGGCGTAAAGTCAGGGGAAGAAGTGTATAGTTATGTGTCATCAGTATAAAGATGGTGCTGAAAGCCAAATCTGCTGATGGTCTGTCCAATCGGGCTTTGTAGAGAGAGAAGAGAAGAGGTCCAGGGACAGAACCCCCTAGGGACTCCAGTAGTGAGAGGAAGAGGAGAAGAAGCGGAGCCAGCAAATGATAAACTGAAAGAATGATCATAGAGATAGGAAGAGAACTAGGAGAGAATGGTGTCCTTTATGCTGATAGGTGCAGCATAGAGAGTAGGAGAAGGTGGTCAACAGTATTAAAGACTGCAGAGAGGTCAAGAAGAATAAGCAGAAAGTGTTCACCATTACATTTTGCTGTTAGAAGGTCATTGGTCACTTTGGTGAGGGCAGTTTCTGTAGAGTGTAGGGATCAGAAATCAGACTGTAATGGATCTAGAAGAGAGTGAGTAAAGCAGGTGTTCCAAGAGTTTTGAGAGGAAGGGGAGATTGGAGACTGGCCTGCAGTTATTTGTGCAGGATAGTTCAAGAGAAGATTTATTTAATACTGGAGTAATGATAGAGTCTTTAAAAGAGGAGGGAAACTGCCAGAAGAAACAGAAAGATTGAAGATTTTGGTTAGGTGAGTGGTGACCACTGGAGAGAGACACTGGAGTAGGTGTTACGGAATAAGGTTAGTGGTGCATATAGTGGGATGAGAGGAAGAGAGGAGCCTGAAGACTTCTTCTTCTGTGACCAGGTGAAATGTGGAGAGTGAGCCAAAAATACATGTTTATGCCCTAAAGTGAAGCTGGAAAGTATGACTGTAAAGAAAGCTTAAAAAAAAAAAATTACCGTATATACTTGTGTATAAGCCGACCCGTGTATAAGCCGACCCCCCTACTTTTGACCCCAAAACCTGGGAAAATCTATTGACTCGCGTATAAGCCGAGGGTGGACCCCAGCACAGGTATACAGCCCCCAGCAGTGGTATACAGGCCCCAGCAGTATGATATACAGCAGCCCCCAGTGGTATATACAGCAGCTCCCAGTGGTATATACAGCAGCCACAGTGGTATATACAGCAGCCCCATTGGTATATACAGCAGCCCCCAGTGGTATATACAGCAGCCCCAGTGGTATTGCAGCCCCTATATACAGCAGCCCCAGTGGTATTGCAGCCCCAGTGGTGTATACAGCAGCCCCTATATACAGCAGCCCCAGTGGTATTGCAGCCCCAGTGGTGTATACAGCAGCCCCTATATACAGCAGCCCCAGTGGTATTGCAGCCCCAGTGGTGTATACAGCAGCCCCTATATACAGCAGCCCCTATATACAGCAGCCCCAGTGGTATTGCAGCCCCAGTGGTGTATACAGCAGCCCCTATATACAGCAGCCCCAGTGGTATTGCAGCCCCAGTAGTATTGCAGCCCCTATATACAGCAGCTCCACACAAATGCTGGCACACGTCCCCCCCTGTTGTAAGGCCCCCCCTGCTGATTACTTACCATCCCTGGTCTTCAGCAGCACCTCCGCGCCGGTCCTCTCTGCTCCGGTCCTCCGCGATCCCGTCCTCTGTGCTCCGCTCCACGGCTGCATCCGGGGTCCCCGCGCGTCGCAGAAGCGATGACGTCATCGCTTCTGCGACCCGGCCGGTCACATGATACAGCCAGGGAACGGAGCACAGAGGACGGGATCGCGGAGGACCGGAGCAGAGAGGACCGGCGCGGAGGTGCTGATGAAGACCAGGGATGGTAAGTAATTAGCAGGGGGGCCTTACAACAGGGGGGGACGTGTGCCAGCATTTGTGTGGGGCATTATCTACAGATATGCACTGCTCCCCCTGGCGCTGATTGACAGGGGGATGCAGTGCATATGTAATGAGCGGCCCCACGTGACGGGGCCGCTCATACAGCAGCCTCCCCCCGCCTCCTGCCTCCCCAGCCCGACACAGCACCCACCCCACTCACCCCTGTATAGTGACTCGTGTATAAGCCGAGGGGGGGACTTTTCAGCCCAATTTTTGGGCTGAAAAACTCGGCTTATACACGAGTATATACGGTACTTGGTCCACATATTTTAGTTGACATAATGCATCAGTTGAAATCTGGTGTTTCTCACATTTTACAATGTTCAAACTCTATGATCTTCCCAGCAATTTTTTTGCAGATGGTGTAACAAAACACATCAAATGAGAAAGAAAGAGCAATTTCCATAATAAAAATATTTTATTATATAAAAAAAATACAAAGTAATAAGGACACACACAGCCATGAGAAAAGCTAAGCACATCCTTTTTTAAATGTTTTACATATCAGGAGTCAGGACATAGTTCTTAGAAACATGATTCTTAAAAAAAACTCAAGAGAAAAACACAAAATGGGCATATACTCTATCATAAAGTAAATAAGTAAATCCTAGTTACATCAAAATAATATAGGGAACTGACTGTTTGATCAAGAGAATAAAATCCATCCCACTGTGTCAAGGAATACCCAATCGGGACATTGCTATTCTAGTATTAAAACCTTTTGTTACGCCAGTGACATTAGTGTAAATAATGCCAGAGAAGCACAGTGCTCTGATTACAGCAACATGCCCATGAGAAGCTATCTAGATGAAGTGGCCACACTCCCATTTATGCAGAATCCAAAAACATACAGAAAAACAAGAAAATGAGCCAGAGCATAAGTGCAATAGGAGTAAATTCACACTGTGGCCATTCCACAAACAAAACCGAAGAGAAAAGACACAAATGAGCCTATACCCTCTAATAAAGTAAATAAGTAAACAATAGTCGTACAATTAAATAATATAGGGTGTCTCACATTTTTCTGAAGAAATTTTGGCCCACTTCTCTCTACAACTTTTCATAGGTTTATTGAGGTTTATTGTCTTTCACGGTCATATGTAAAGCTGTCTTGAGGTCCTAATAAAGCATTTTAATCTGTCTGGAGAGTAGAATTATTGCAACAACTTGATTTTATTCCAGTCTTCATCCATAATCCTTTAGATTTGCTGGTGGGTTTGGCATTGCTGTTTTATTACATTACTCAGTTTCAGCCAAGCTGTAGGCTTGAGTTAATGGCCTCACATTTGACTCTAAAATACTGTAGTTTGGTATAGGAGTCCATATTCAACTCAATAACTGTTAGCCAAAGTCCTGTGACTTCAAAACAAGCCCAAATCATCATCCCATAAAGTTCTACATGTTGTGATTGATTTTCACCAAATGGGAAAAAGGCATTATAGCAAGACATCTGCATCTGCGCTTTGGTTTCATCTGTCCAAAGTACATTCTTCAAGAAATCTTTTGGTTTGTTCAGATGAAACTTTACAAATGTTGCCCTTCAAAACCACCCAAAGTCTCTCTATAATTGAACTGTCATGCATTGGCACATTTAGTATGCTAACAGAATCCTTTAGGGTATAAGCTGTAGCTTTTTTTTATTTACAATTTCTTTGAACATTGCATGGTCTGACCTCGAGATGAATTGACTGAGATGTCCACGCCTGGGAAGGTTGTCAACCGTCTTGAAAGTTTTCCGTTTGGGAATATTCTATTTAATTGTGGAATGGTGGAATCAAATTTGCGTGAAAATGGCCTTATAACCCTTTCTAGACTGATGGGCAGAATAGCAAACTGCCAAAGCTTCTGCTTTTATAGAGGAGGTCACACTTGCTGATGAAGGTCAAGGTCATTTGAGTAACAGCACTTGGCTGATACTTCTGCCTTTAATCCCTCGGGAATTAATAGTGTGTACTTAATTTTCACACTCTGTTTCTGTATTTTAGATTATTTTTTGTTTAATAATGACACTGTGTAATTGGTAATCTAATGTTTTATTTAACTATTAAGGAATAGATGATTTTTTATGCTGTGATATGTCTAACCATGGAATAGAATCTTAGTTTTTCTCATGATTTTAATTGATATTAATATGTTTAGAATAACCCAGACTAGAAACTGAAGATGATGCTGTTTAATCAGTAAAGTGTGCACTACAAAAAAAATAATAAAAAAAAGTCAGAATTGCTGTTTTTGTTCTAGAATGGAAAAAATGTGATTGATTGGTATACTTATCATTTCATAATATATTCCTTTCTATTCCAAGCAAGCTGTTAAGCACTTTATTGCATCTTTGCTAGAGATTGGCAAATATTAATTTGGTGGAATTAAATTCTACTTTACTGTAACAAAAATCCATGTTTGTCAAAATACAGATTTTTTTCTAATTTGATTCCATATGGATTTGTAAAAATGGTGGCCAGCTGGCTAAGCTATAAAGAGCCATCGGGTGGTTACAAAAGGTCCGGGTTTCAGCGCTCAACTGCGGTTATAAAAAGACGAACCAAGAAACAGACAGTGGATTATGAAGAGCAAAGGGGTTTGAGAGATGAGTGGTACGATGAGTATAAATTAGTGATGAGCGAATAGTGAAATATTTGTAAGCGCTATACTAGTAATGAGTACTATGTAATACTTGTGTACTCGTCCGAATAGCGAGTCCAATGTTAGTCAATTAGTGATAGGCTCCACCCACACACATCTGGTTATAAAACAAGCATTTCTGGGACACAGCGGGAGGGCTGGCTTTTTGAGTTTTCCCTGCATGCATCATCTTGCTTTTCCCCCAAAGAGAGCCTAACATTCAATCTACTCTCACTGGGGTGCCGACTCCCTTTGTGTACTGAAAGGAGGCAGCAATATGTGTCAGATCACTCAAGATCGACACATCACTCATGAGCTCCTGTGTTACTTGCCAAGTAACGAGAATCAAGAATACCGTACTATTCGTGCGCGTAACAGTAACGATTACACTCGCTCATCACTAGTTATAAGTATTTTTTTATTATATTTTACTTTTAAAATCTGAGCTATTTGGCGATTTAAACTTATTGCAGATCTTACATTTATTTACATACATTTAAGCCTTTGAAACTATTTGTCCTCGAAGGTGACCTCATCTACAGTTTGATAACATGGGCTTCCTATCCTTTTACTTTACTCTTTATAAAGCATTGCTTTACTATTAGACTAATTGGAGTTTGTTATTTCCCAGAGGACAGAAGTGAAATTGCTCCCAGTGACTTTAGAGCAAATGTTTTGACTAACCTCTTTCAATAATTAAGAAATTCTTGCTACATTTACCCTGGGCATTACACAAGATTATTGATGTGTGGGTTATTAAACCAATGAAATTAACTCTTAACAAAATGATCTTATTACATTGTAAATTCTGTGGGTGCTGAGTTCCTGGAGAGCTGCAAATGACTCTGCGAAATGTTAAAGGGAAATCAAAAAAGAAAGTACTTTGCTTAGCATTAAAACAAAGTTCTGACTGTTACAGAAAATACTTTTTATGTCTTGGGATAACACACGTTAGCAACCTGATAAATAATGTTTGCTATTATTAGGAAATTGGCATCTAGCATGATAAATGATAACTTAAATTGTGCTTAAAATTCAACCATGTGTTGTAAAAAAAACAACAAAAACCTACTTCTAATTTAACCATTACCCCCAAAATGATAAGAAAAGTGTGCTGGCTTTCATTTTGGTAGTTGTCTGTGATACCAATGTCAATAGCGACTGCCAGGAGGAGAGTAGACATGACCGAACCAGACTTTAAAGTTTGGTGTTTGTGCCGGACAAAGACATTGAAAAATTTTCAGGGGTTGGAGTTAGGGTGCTTTACGTGTGCAAACTACTGTAGCGAGCATTGCTGGGCTCTGGTACACTTGGCACTCAACCCAGTGCGAGCCACTTCCAGAGTATGAATGACTTGCACAGAAGGTAAAGTCAGAGTTATCATGGCCACTTTACACGTCCCAACATCGTATCGATATTGTATACAACGGCACGGGAGCGCGCACTTTTATGGCTGAAATCCAAGATCGCATAGGAGCTGTCACACAGGGAGATATCGGCAGCCAACACAACTGCGATGTCTACGCCCCTTGTACGAGCGACCCAGGGAACGACCATTTAACATGGGAGAAGTTGCTCTCCAAGTTGGTGTTGAGCTGTCACACAGCACAATCCTGCCAGATCATCCATCCAATATCGGGCAGTTGGAGAGCCTGCACAATTCTTCCCTGATATCGTTTTGGCATCGTTCTTGCATCGAATTGCACATTTATACGACAACGCATGAACGATATCGGCGCCAGCGCGCGAACCACGTGACTTTTTATTGAAGTTGAACGACGATATCGGGACGTGTAAAGTGGCCATCAGATGTAGTGGGTACAAAACAATTAAAAACAACCCTGCCCTCTCTTCCTGAAAGAGTTTTACTTATGTCTAGCAGTATGTGGGTGGAGATCTGAACTGCCCAATCAATGACCTCAATGAAGTTTCAGTCAAGTTCAGGTGCAGAACAGAGCTTTATAAGCTTTTATGCGCACCTGAATATACTATTTTTAGTAGTAAAATATTAATTAAGAATTTTTTTTTTCTGGCTAGAGAGGATGAAAACCATTGTAAGGTGCGACAACTTGTAGGGTTAAAGCGCTAATCATGTAAAAAGTTAATTGAGCTTTATAAAAAGTCTGATTCAATCCCCAGAACCCGAACCTCCAAGAGACTTCTCATCTCTGAAGGAGAGTCTTCTCTTTCAACCTATCAAAGTGATTGTGAAAATGGAACCAATAGGTTGTGTGGGAAGATTTCTCACAAGACAATAATACCCCAGTTGAAGGTTCAAGTTACTCAGAAAGACTTTAAAAAACATCCACAAATAACATGCAAGTTTGAAGCAGACCTTTTTCCTTTTTGATCTGCAGAATTCAGTTAACATTTCCCTTTCATAGCAAAGGGACTGCCTTAAAAATTAAACTAAAAAAACACTAGTGAAAATGCTTTTTTTCTCCATTCTGCCTCATATATATTTTTCCTGTTTTTATTATGTGCATTGTATGTTGAAGACTAGAATTAAGTTATGGCTCTTAAAAGGTGGGGATGAAAATTCCTTAAGGAGTTAATTATAAAAATATGTGGTGAAATACAATGGTTATTAAAAGTTAATTAACTTTAATACTAATAAGTAATACTTTTTGTTAATGACATATTGAATTATATCAACAGTTTTCTAGCCTTACATTTGAAACAATTTAGAACTTATAACAAACCCCAAAATTGTGACTCAATTAAAAAAAATAGAAAGGCAACGAAACAGATAATGTCATGTATTTATACTATACAGTGTAGTTTAAAAAATGTCTGTGTTGTTATAGCTTTGTCTAGATGGATGGTTTTATAGAGTTTACCCCAGCATGTTCTCCAGGGGTGAACTACTATTGAGCTGCCTGAAAAATGAGGATTGTCATAGGGATCATTGATTCCTGTGACAACAATATTTGTTGAGAAACTCAATAGCAGTTCCTACCAGTGAATTTCTTTTCTTTACACTTTTGTACTGAATGTGTATCTAAAGGACTTAAGCTAAGAATTCCAATTTACCTTTACCTTTCTCTTTCTCCGCAAATGCGTGACACCTTTGTCTAAAATCTGATGCAAACTAATGTGAATTGGTAAAACCTAGCTAATAAGATTAGATAATGCGACCAAACCACAAGTTTTTCTTATTACCGTATATACTCGTGTATAAGCCGACCCGTGTATAAGCCGACCCCCCTACTTTTGCCCCCAAAACCTGGGAAAACCTATTGACTCGTGTATAAGCCGAGGGTGGACCCCAGCACAGGTATACAGCCCCCAGCAGTGTAGTATACAGCAGCCTCCCCAGTGGTAGTATACAGCAGTCTCCCCCTGTGGTAGTATACAGCAGTCTCCCCCTGTGGTAGTATACAGCAGTCTCCCCCTGTGGTAGTATACAGCAGTCTCCCCCTGTGGTAGTATACAGCAGTCTCCCTCTGCGGTAATATACAGCAGCCTCCCCCTGTGGTAGTAAACAGCAGCCTCCCCCTGTGGTAGTATACAGCAGTCTCCCCCTGTGGTAGTATACAGCAGCCTTCCCCTGTGGTAGTATACAGCAGCCTCCCCCTGTGGTAGTATACAGCAGCCTCCCCCTGTGGTAGTATACAGCAGCCTCCCCCTGTGGTAGTATACAGCAGCCTCCCCAGTGGTAGTATACAGCAGCCTCCCCTGTGGTAGTATACAGCAGCCTCCCTAGTGGTTTATACAGGCCCCTGCTCTCCCCCCCCCCATGGTATATACAGACCCCCGCTCCCCCCCCCCCCGATGTATATACAGACCCCCGCTCCCCCCCTCGTGGTATATACAGGCCCCCACTCCCCCCAGTAGTATATACAGGCCCCCACTCCCCCCAGTAGTATATACAGACCCCCGCTCCCCCCCTCGTGGTATATACAGGTCCCCACTCCCCCCAGTAGTATATACAGACCCCCGCTCCCCCCCTCGTGGTATATACAGGCCCCCACTCCCCCCAGTAGTATATACAGGCCCCCCGCGGTAAATACAGGCCCCCCCCGCTCCCCCCCTCGTGGTATATACAGGCCCCCACTCCCCCAGTAGTATATACAGGCCCCCCGCAGTAAATACAGGCCCCCCCCGTTTCCCCCCCGTGGTATATACATGCCCCCGGTAGATGCCGCACACCTGTAAAAGAATCGCTTTCATACTTACCCTCCTCACTGTCATCGCGCGTCCTCCATCCAGTCTCCTTCCTGCTTCTACCCGGTCATGTGACCGCGCTGAAAAAATGACGTCATTGTGGATGCGCCGGCCGCCTGGTAGAAGCGGGAATGAGACCGGAGGAGCGCGATGACAGTGAGGAGGGTAAGTATGAAAGCGATTCTTTTACAGGTGTGCGGCATCTACCGGGGGCATGTATATACCACGGGGGGGAAACGGGGGGGCCTGTATTTACCGTGGGGGGCCTGTATATACTACTGGGGGAGTGGGGGCCTGTATATTCCACGAGGGGGGGGAGCGGGGGTCTGTATATACAACGGGGGAGAGCGGGGGTCTGTATATACCACGGGGGGAGCGGGGGCCTGTATTTACCACGGCGGGGGGAGGGCAATGTAATATGCACAGCTCCCCCTGCCGCTGATGGACAGGGGGATGCAGTGCATATTGCATTGCACTAATGAGCGGCCCCACGTGACCGGGCGCTCATATTACAGCCTCCCCCCACCTGCTCCAGCCCCCGGACACCGGCCCCCCCACACTCAGCCGTATAGTGACTCGTGTATAAGCCGAGGGGGGGACTTTTCAGCACATTTTTTGTGCTGAAAAACTCGGCTTATACACGAGTATATACGGTATTTTTCTCCAAATATTACCCTACACTACATGATTATCTTGAACAAGCATTTCTGGAAACATTCTTTCTTTATAATTGTGTTGTGTTCACTGACTGTCGATCACCGGTTAAATAAGCAAAACGACTGCTCAGTGTCTGAAGTGATCTTTTGGCTGGCCAAAAAGACCGTTGGCAAATATGAACAGGATTTTGGACGGTGGCAAAAACCGCATTTGCCACACCTGCCACAAGTCCCATAGAGAATGAATGGGTGCTTGCCGCATTCTTGCCGCAAGTTGTCTGTTACCCCGCACATGCGGTTAACCCCTTCATGACCCATGACATAGGAGGACGTCATGGGCCGTGTCCAGGTGTTTGATGTGAGCTTCGGCGCGGAGCTCAAATCAAAGCCCCGACATCTCAGCTGATCTAATTAGCTGAGATGTCAGGGTAACAGCTGTTAACCCCTTTGATCCCACTGTCAATCACTGACAGCGGGATCCAAGGCTGCCGTGGTGGGAACGCTCCGTTCCCCACCTGCATCAGAAATCCCGTGATAATATTGCGGAATCTCTGGCGGTCATGTGACAGCCGGGGTCTTGGCTAGACCCTGGATGCTGTCACAGAGCACTTCCAGGTTGTGGTTGGGAGGCGCTGCCAACCACAACATGTCCGCTATTCTGGGAGATACTGATGAGCTGCAGCTCATCGGTATCTCCCAGAAGCGATCGGACTGTGCAGCAAGGTGCCTCTTAAAGGGGCAGTGTGAAAATAAGAATTAATAAAAAAATAAATTTTTTAAAAACCTGTAAAAAAACCCCATAAAAGCTCAAATCACACCCCTTTTCCCCCATTCACAATAAAAGTATTAAAAAAATACACATTTGGTATCGCCGCATTCAGAATTGCCTGATCTATCAACATATAAAATCAATTAATGAGATCCCTAAACTGCGTAACGGAAAAAATGGTCTAAACGCCAAAATTTTGTTTTTTTTAGTCGCCGCAACATTGCTATAAAATGCGATAACGGGCGATCAAAACAGCGCATCCACCAAAAAATGGTATAATTAAAAAGGTCAGCTCAAGTCACAAAAAATAAGCCATCACACAACCCCAGATCCCGAAAAATGAGAACGTTATGGGTTGCAAAATATGGTGCAAAAAGTGTGGTTTTTTTTCCAAACTTCAGAATTTTATTTTCACCACTTAGATAGCAGTAAAGGTATACATGTTTGGTATCTACGAACTCGTACCGACCTGAGGCATCACACTGTCAAGTCAGTTTTACCATATAGTAAACATGGCGGCTAAAAAACACAAAAAACAAACGTGTGATTGCATTTTTTTTGCAATTTCACCGCACTTGGAATTTTTTTGCAATTTCCTTGTACACTATATGGTAAAATAAATGATTGCATCTTAAAGTACAACTCGTCCCGCAAAAAAAAAGCCATCATATGTCTATATTGACAGAAAAATAAAAAAGTTATGGCTCTTGGATGCAGGGGAGCAAAAAACAAAAATGAAAAAGGAACAATTCCCAGGTTAATCTGCCGAATCTGCCGCAAATCAGCAAAAACACTAATGTGAAAGGGGCATTACACATTAATTATAGGATGAGAATTTTACCTATATTTGCATGTCACTATTTGATGATTTCACATGTGATTGTTAGGTTTTTTCACACTCATCATAACTATGATTAAGAACATTTGGAGCATCGGAAATGTATGAGGCTCTGCATATGTCATTTTAATAAAGAAATCATTTTATTTATAAGGATGGGCCAGATAATTTTTACTCAGAATATATCTGGTTTGGTACCCAACAACTAAGGATCTCTTTCAAGGTAAAAGTGAAATGTTTCTTAGTATAAACACACTCTTGGTATGTGTTGGAATAAATATCATTCTAGGGATTTACACTTATTTTACATTTTGAATGATTTCAAAACTTAGATTTTTAAACTTTTATTAGTGTGGATTTTTGGAAACATATCTATCCACATTATCTATTTATCCATCCACAGAATGCTGGTTTGGACAGTCATTCAGCTGGCATCGATTTCTCTTAACTGCTGTCAGACTTTCCTGGCAGTGGTTCACCTCACCAAGAACAACAGATTGGTAGTTAAGAACATGCCCCATCCTGTTGTCACCTGTTTCGGACCTGAGGTCAGAGGGTCTCAACATTTAATTAATCATAAGTCTGCTTTTGAACTCACTTGACTATCGTCTTCTGAAGGGGTTAAGAACCTTTTCACAGCTTGATTGGTATTCTGTTAGCTTTTAGCTGTAGCTTGTAATTAGCCTTCTCTTCTGCTATATCTACCCACCCCCCATGCTGGTTATAAAACTTGTGTGCTTTCAACTTGTGAAGCTCGCTGTTGTTGAGTTTTGGTGTAGTTGCTCTGGCAGCAGCAAAGCTTTCATTTGAAGATCAATTGGAAGCATGCATAACCTGTTGCCTTGTCTTGGATCTCTGTGTGCTTCCTTGCTCTCCAACTCCTTCTCTCCTTTGGGGGAGAAGGAGGTATCAAGGTGATTCTAATCAAGGAGCCTACCCCATGACCCATGCATCTCCACTTTCAGGAGTAATCTTGGGGACAGGGATTAGCCTTGGTTTTCCTAGCTGGAGGGACAGGTCAGGTATATTTTATCCCTGCTGCCACACATTCACATTTGTATTGTCTACCTCTGTGTGTTTGTTGCAGTTGTTGTTGTAGTAACTTTGACCCTGGTTCCTTAGGAGGTACACAAAATTCTCAAAGTCCTCTCAGGTGTCAAGGCCTGAGCAGTTTTATTATAGTCCTGTGGTTAGATATATTCCTATCTGTGCCTATTGGTACCTTGAGGGACTGTGCTGTACAAGAACCAGCTGGGTGTAGGTGCAGCTAAAAACTGTGATATCCTACGTTCACGTGACAAATTGCTACCAAACCATCAATGGCATAATATTGGAAGTCCAAAATCAGTCATGATACATCCTTACGGAGTTGTGAAGTCTCCATACACATTCCATTGGTTCAGAATATCCCTTGTGGACACATTTACATTTTATCACCAGGGCTCACTCAGCCTCACATTTCATTTATATATTGATGTTACAGTACTAAAGTTGGTGTCTTATTGTTTAGCATAGTGGAGATCTGTATTAAAGTGTGACAAGAGGCAACAGCTACATGGGGGTTGATTTTACTCTACCTTATCATATGTTTTCCTTATCATATGTTTTCTTTAGGGAATATTGAAAGCATGATTTCTATCCCACACACTCTAAAACATAAACCTACATGTTATTCGTATATAATAAAGGTTATTCTTCAAATGAGCTTTTGGAAGACTATGTGTGAGCACAAAATTAGAGACATTGGGTCGTGGGCATTATTATGTACAGGAATGATGACCTTCTCTATATAGCATTATGGAGTATCATTTTACATGTTACCTTTTAAGCTGTTGTTACACATTAAATTTTCATTATTTATAGTGTGGTAAAATATCCATGCATGTAACCCAACTGTACTTTTTAACATTTTCAACTTTGTCTCTTGCTTTGGGTTTTATGGAAACTACAATTACATTGCACTTACCGTATATACTCGTGTATAAGCCGACCCGTGTATAAGCCGACCCCCCTACTTTTGCCCCCAAAACCTGGGAAAATCTATTGACTCGTGTATAAGCCGAGGGTGGACCCTAGCACAAGTATACAGCCCCCAGCAGTGTGGTATACAGCAGTCCCAGAGGTATATACAGCAGCCCCAGTGGTAGTATACACGCAGCCCCAGTGGTATATACAGCCCCAGTGGTAGTATAGACACAGCCCTAGTAGTATATACAGCCCCAGTGGTATATACAGCCCCAGTGGTAGTATACAGGGCCCCAGCAGTATATACAGACCCAGTGGTATATACAGCCCCAGTGGTAGTATATACAGCCCCAGTGGTATATACAGCCCCAGTGGTAGTATACAGGGCCCCAGCAGTATATACAGCCCCAGTGGTATATACAGCCCCAGTGGTAGTATATACAGCCCCAGTGGTATATACAGCCCCAGTGGTAGTATACAGGGCCCCAGCAGTATATACAGCCCCAGTGGTATATACAGCCCCAGTGGTAGTATATACAGCCCCAGTGGTATATACAGCCCCAGTGGTAGTATACAGGGCCCCAGAGGTATATACAGCCCCAGTGGTAGTATATACAGCCCCAGTGATATATACAGCCCCAGTGGTAGTATACAGGGCCCCAGAGGTATATACAGCCACAGTGGTAGTATATAGCAGCCCCAGTGGTAGTATATACAGCCCCAGTGGTATATACAGCCCCAGTGGTAGTATACAGGGCCCCAGAGGTATATACAGCCCCAGTGGTAGTATATAGCAGCCCCAGTGGTAGTGTATAGCAGCCCCAGTGGTAGTATACAGCATTCCCAGTAATCCAGGGCCCCCCCAGCCTTGCTCCGGTCACCTGTAAAGCAAAATATACTTATCACTGTCCCGCTGTCCGCGCCCGCTCACCGCTGCCGTCCGCGATCCTCCATCTTCATGCGTCTTCTTCCTGTTTCCTGTGTTCGTCGCCGGCAATGACGTCATTGTCGGCGATGAACACAGGAAACAGGAAGAAGACGCATGAAGATGGAGGATCGCGGACGGCAGCGGCGAGCGGGCGCGGACAGCGGGACAGTGATAAGTATATTTTGCTTTACAGGTGACTGGAGCAAGGCTGGGGGGGCCCTGGATTACTGGGGATGCTGGGGCTGCTGTATACCGCTGTATACCGTCACTGACTCGCGTATAAGCCGAGGGGGGTACTTTTCAGCCCAATTTTTGGGCTGAAAAACTCGGCTTATATGCGAGTATATACGGTCTGTACTTTTAACTTGCTTCCTTGGTCAATTTTAATGTTCTCATCTTATCCTTTGGCTTTGATTTGACGCAATGACCAGTGTTAGCGTATGTTTAGAGTCTCTCTATATTACCATTATGTGAAAAGAAGTAAAAGCAATGCCTGATTCTAGATACATGAAAGGATTTGATAGATGTTAGTTTTTCTTTGCTTTCTGATTTTGAATGGACACATGACAAATGATAATGGAGGAACAGAACATTAATCTGTTTATCTTCCCCATTATATAAATAATATAACACATATACTTCAGAGGATTCTGTGTTCAGCTGAACAGATAGATAATGTCCATTTACACTATTCATCAAGACTAAATACTATGGAGACTAGTATATCTGATACAATTGTGTCAATGTTGACATGCTTTTTCTACTATAGATATGTCTTCCATGTGTCCCTTTAGACATCTATGAAAACACAGAGTTTATGGGGAATTTTTCAGAGTAAACTTTTTTTATCTGTTCTTATCTCAAAATTTGTGAATAAAATATAGCATAATAGTAAAAACCAAAGGGATTGCCTTTTTTCTGGTTCACTTCCTTTGACATATTCCGATGAATAGTTATACTTCACCTTGAAGTCACTTTCCAGAATTTAATACATATTCATTCCTCAAGAAAATATCATGATCAAACTTAACCACTTAGTGTTATGGCCGCTTTACACGTCCCGATATCGTTGTCCAACAACGATAAAATGTCACGTGGTTAGGGCATTCCCGCCGATATCGTTCGTGCTTTGTGTGGTTTAAATGACCAATTTGATGCAAGAACGATGCCAGAACGATATCGGGGGAGAATTGTGCAGGCTCTCCAACTGCCCGATATTGGATGGACGATCTGGCAGGGTCGTGCTGTGTGACAGCCTAACAACGATTTGGAGCACAACTTCCCCTATTCACTCCCATGTTAAATGGTCGTTCCCTGGTTCGCTCTTACAAGGGGGCGTATGCATCGCAGTTGTGTCGCCTGCCTATATCTCCCTGTGTGACAGCTCCTATGCAATCTTGGATTACTGCCAAAAATGTGCGCGCTGCCGTGCCGTTGTATTCAATATCGGGACGATATCGGAACGTGTAAAGCGGTCATTAGTATAATTACTATACTATACTATAATAAAGAATTTTTTGGCGAGTCCCAAATTAATTAAAATTCTCAAATTTATTTTAGATCATTTTTTAAAAGATCACACAGGTTGGGGATACATCTCCAACCTGTGTGATCTTTTAAAAAATGATCTGAAATAAATTTAAGCATTTTAATTAATTTCGGACTTGTCAAAAAATTCTTTATTCTGGAAGCTGCAAGTTAAGGCTAATGGCTGGAAGCCCATACTACTGCTAGATGGCTGGACTTTGCATCAGGACATGGTGAGGCTAAAATGCTTTTCTTTATATACTATACTATGCTATTCTATACTATACTATACTATACTATAATATATATTATACTATATACTATACTATTACTATAATTATTACCTACAGGAGTGGATGAAAATTTCCTATACTACTTACATCAGGTGAGATCAGTGTTCTCTTTTATAGAAGGATTTTGATTTTAAAGGTTTTATTTAGGATTTTTAGAACAAAAAATGTGCCCAAGCACTAATAGGCAGTTGGCTGCCACCTACCTGCCTGTTGTGCCCACACCAGTCACCTCCGTTCACCTCCGACAAACAGCAGGGGCAAACCGCTTCTGCCGGGGAGAGCATGGCAAAGTAAACAGAGCAGAGCAGAAGAGCATAGGATTCTTTTCCGCTCTGCCCTGTGGAAATAGGAGCATAGCCAACGTCACTCTGATTTATAGACGCCTGCCCGCTACCTGTTGGAGGAGCCGGCTGTCAATCAGCGTGACATCGACTATGTGCCTGTCAACAGAGGGGAAAAGCCGCCCCTCTGTTGATGTGATGTCAGCGGAAGTTGAAAAATCGCTGACAGGAGCTGTCTAACACGTTCTGTGTGGCAGTAAACGGTGTCAGGCACAACAGACAGGTAAGTTTCAGCTACCTGCCTTTAGTGCTTAGGCACAAATTACTTATTTTTTTATCCCAGATAACCCCTTTAAATTTTCCCAAAACAACTATTAGATTATTAAATTAGATTCTAAATGAAATGTTCTGTCACTATTTTAGCTCCAAATTCAAATCTTTATCAAGGTTTAATATAATTTTTATACCAACATCAATAACTAAATAGCTGTCTAAAATAGAAATAAAAAAAAAAACAAGTCGTACATACTTTGTTCTTGCAGGCAATGATTTATACATGTGTTCGAAAGTAGCAGTAACCTGTATAAATTTTTATGGTGCTGATGTTGAAAAGTGCTCTTGTTTAGAAGAGGTGAAGCATTTGTCTTGAAGGGGGAACATGGGGATTGGAAATCTAGCAAACTGCCAATTTGGCATTGCTCGCTTCAACTAGAATACTATCTTTGGCTGCAGCAAGCCTTTCAGATGTTCACATTACAGAACTGTTGAGCCAGCAATTATCTGTTTAATGAGCTGTGGGTGGTAGAGGCATTTCAGGTAGTTGGACTTTTACGGTACACATATTTGGAAGCTTATAGAAGGAATGCACTGAAAGTGTCATCTATTTTTTTGTGATATATTTTGTGCTGTATCCTTAAACATGAAGAGACTAGATTTTGCTAGAAAATTGATTTTTAGATATTTTCATTTGAAATATAAATACACTTTCAGGTAATGGGAAAATGCATTTCGATTTGTGCAGCTTGAAATTTTTCATTTCAGTCCGGTTCAGTGAAGGGAATTTTATTTTTTTAATGTTTACTTAAGAAATTTTACAAATAGATTGAACAACTAAGGCACAAAATGTTTCACCTTTACCAGGCTTTATCAACTGGAAGAATTGGTCCACATGCTGCAGATTTGTAGGAAAAATGTTTGCAGTTTTTATGAGGTTCCTACATATCTTTAGGGTTATCTGCATGACTATCTGCAAATCTCATTCAGATAAGTTGGATAGTCGCTTTTGAATGTACTTTTTAAGAGACAAAAATAGAATTGATCAATGTCCATATGTCAGTTTCCTTTCATGCAAAAGTTGCACATTTTTTGCAATGTGTAGTTGCACTAATTTTTTATGATGAAGGTGCAGGCTTGAGTCACTCTTCTTTGTCGACCTTTGGGGTCTAGGCTCTTTCTGTAGCATGTTATTTCCTTGTAAGAAAGATGAGGTGTAATGGCCACTCATAGAATCATAGAATGGTAGAGTTGGAAGGAACCTCCTAGATCATCTGGTCCAACCCCCTGAGAAAAGCAGGATTCACTAAATCTAAATCGTCCCAGACAGATCTCTGTCCAGCCTCTGTAAAGAGGAACTCACCACCTCCCGTGGCAGTGTGTTTCACTCGTTGATTATCCTCACTGTCAAAAAGTTTTTTCTAATATCCAATTTGTGTCTCCTCCGATTTACTTTCATAACCTCAGTATTCCATTAATTCACATGTTTATTTTTTAGAACTGTTATTTATTATAAGAAAGGAAGGAAATCCAGCAAGGAGGTTCCAGTATTTGCTTCTTTTATTTAAATAATATAATACATCCAACAGAAAGGCAGTATAGGTGTACAGACAGGCCAACGTATTTCGACGCACTCAGGTCTTTAATCATGGCTCAATGATTAAGACCTGAGTGCGTCGAAATGCGTTGGCATGTCTGTACACCTATACTGCCTTTCTGTTGGATGTATTATATATTTAAATAAAAGAAGAAAATACCGGAACCTCCTTGCTGGATTTCCTTCCTTTCTCATATGCACCAGCCCATAACCAGGGCGTTGTCCGAGCAAGTCTGGAACCGGTGGAAGCAGAATTAGACCAACGGTGAGCTGTTCCACATCCCCATACTCCCCTTTCTATTATTTAATATATTTTTACTAGCTGATGAAGCTCTTATTTTATGTTTCAAAAGGACAATTCTCCAGAACAGTCAGAGATAAATTAATTTTTCTACCACTGGAATGAGCTTATGATGTATGTGTTCACCTTCATAACTTTGCAGTAACCTACTAAGTGATGAGAGAATTTTATTTAGCTCATTGTGTAAGCAGATGACTTGGGACTCTATATTAGGGTGGAAACACATTATGTGAAATGCATGGGAGTATCTCTCATACATCTTGCACAACTCACCTGGAAAGGCCTCTGCCTCTCTGGACGGGACCGTGGAGCTGCATAGAAACATAAACAGCCAATACTCTCCTGTCCGGAGAGGCAGGGGACATTCCAGGTAAGTCATGCAAGATACATGCGAGATACTTACATGCATCTCGCATAAAGTATGTTTCCAACCTTAATAAGAGAAAACCACAACTTCTATGTAGCATGTTACATTATACAGGCTATATGACCTGCAGCAGACTGATACATAACTTTGTTGGACAAGTCCATTTATATCTTGTATTTTATAATATCACTCTGTATGCAAGGCCCTTTCACATCACGTTTTGAAATTCGCAGCAGATGCGGTGAAAAACCGCATCTGCCTCATTACGCATACCGGCTGCACTTGCGCGCGTTGCGTAAACGCCATGCAAATAGCGTACTTGCGCAGTGCGCAATGCGTTGCACTTGGCAGTGCGGCTGAAAAACGGCTGACGCGTTTTTTGCGCTGCACTGCCCAGTGCAAAAACCATGCGACTCGCAGTACGCCTATATTTGCATGCTTTACCAACCGCGCAATGCAGCCGTATGCGAATCGAGATCGGTTTTCACGCATCTGCGAATTCAAAACGTGATGTAAAGGCCTAGTGTCTGAAGGACAGTTTTGATCAATGATTAAATCTAAATCGTATATAGCTACTGTCAATAATATGAGCTGCACACTGGACTTCTGTAAGATAGAAAAATCAGGAATTGAAATGGATAAATATATGTAATATCTGAACTTTTCCTATAAAATCTAAATGTCAACCTACTTGTCTCCTGATGCTCTATAACATTACCAAGCTGCTTGAAGAATAGACAACACTTTTAGAGTGACACGTTTTTTTTTTTCCAACAGAGTAAAAGATTGAAACAAAAAAAATAGGGGAAAAAGACAGTTACATGAAAAATATATTGTCACATTTTACTATTGACCGCCAATGAAAGCAAATGCATTACTTAATGAAGGGCAAATACGTCACAATGATGGTTTCTGGCAACTGCTCGGTGCATAGTAGCACTTTATGACCTGACTTCACTGGAAACTGAGAAAATAATGATTTTTTCCCACGTGACTGAGGCGATAACAAGGACAAACTGCTTCTAGTTGTAGTAGAAGTCTAGTATGTCTGTAGCAGGAAATGTTCCTGGAAGTCTAGCTTTGCTTAAAGGTACCGTTACATGCTTCAATTGTTGAAACAAATCTCACTAACAATCTCGGGGGGGTCGCGGTTGTTAGGACATCGTTTTGACATCGTTGGTGAGATGTCACACATCTAGATATCGTGGAGACGCCCCAACCAACCAGCGAGCAGCTATCGTTCGCACAACCCAGTGAACATACTTGTTCACTGATCTGAATAAGTGAAGTCGTGAATGACATCGTGATCGTGGTGTCACACACAACGATGCAGCAGGTTGGCTGATCATGGATCATGTGATTTGAGAACATGTTCTCAAATCTGCGATCAACGATCTAACGATTTATCGTAGTCATATCGCGGTGTTACACGCAATGACGTACAATCAATGTTGTTTGTAGACTCCAAACCCGTGACGTTTATGGATATCGTTCACGATATCTTATCATGTAACAGTACCTTAACTAAGATGACTTGGACTTACAGAGGGATTGTAAGCGTCAGTTGACAATGAGATTCAGGGTTAATAGAAATGTGTAACCATATTTTACTACTTTGAGCAACATGATGCAGGTGCAGTTACCTTGATACCAGTGATGTGTCACTAAATGATCTGTATATTGTCATTTTGATTGAATCACAGTTTTATTCTACTGCAGATCTCTCAGTGCTCTGAATGCTCAACCATGTATAACACTGCCCAAACCACTGAACGGCAGCCTGCTGTGTCACTGTACAGTGACAGAAAGTGCTAATCAGTGGTAGGGGTGTAGTTACACAGAATAATAATAAATAATAATAATAATATTTATTCATTTATATAGTGCTATTAATTCGATAGTGCTTTACATACATTTGTAACACTGTCACCATTGGGGCTCACAAACTAAACATCCTATCAGTATGTAATTTAAGTGTGGGAGGAAACCGGAGTGCCCAGAAGAAACCCATGCAAGCATGGGGGTGAACATACAAACTCCTTGCAGATGTTGTCCTTGGTGGGATTTGAACCGAGGACCCCAGAACAACTTATTATGGTTCAGGAGATACCTAGTTCTATAGTGATAATTTCCTGATGATGAAACACTTGTATGGAACATCTACACAGCCTAGTAAGTGACATATTGCTGAAATCAGGGTATCTGCCTCTACATCGTGCTTACTCTTAGATTCCATTGCAGAAATCTGTTGACAGAATATCTTTAATCAGCAAAAGCTTTTTAGAAAAACATAGCTTATTTTTTAAATATATTGTATTTTAGCAAATTCATAGCTGGATCTCCTTAATGAAAACCAACACCCCCTTTATGAGTTATGTAAACTACATATTAGCTATATCAACACCTCTTCTTCTAAGCACTATGAAATAGCTGTCCTAAAATGTCATTTTTGGGAACGGGTTTTGCCAGTTAACTTGAGGTACTACAGGATGGAATCCTTAACGAACATGCTTTAAGAACTACATCTATTTATTCACACCAATAATTGTGATTTAGAAAGGAGCTGTACACACATTGTTACAAGGTCTTGTCGCTATATTTTAAATCATATTCAGAAAGTCACCGTAAAATGTATGTGCATATCTGTCTGTATGCCAGCTTACTATTTTGTTGTTATTTTTGCAAAACTCTTAGTCATATTAATTTTATATTGATTATTAATTAAATGGTAAAAATCAGACTTGCATGTATAACTGACATTTTTTTTTTTAAATTTTGACAGCATATCTTGCATGATTGCATAAGAACAAAATCCTAGTCTTTATTCTTTTCTCTACTCTACACAAACTTACAACAAGATTGCTATCTCCTACAGTGATAAGTTTTTGAGTGACTCTTGACATTTTCATACACATTCACAACTTGGCCTCTGTATTTGAGATCTGCAGTTGCCATCCAGAATTTAGCAAGACAACCGGTCGTAACATTTGAAGTTTACTTTGTTATTCAAATTAGACTTGACTCATAGAATGAATTACGAGTGATTAAGTTTGTGCACCTCAATGTCCACTAAAAAATCACTTGATCACAATACCTACTTATAGAAGGGTAAATCCTGGATCTGTTAAGGTACCTTCACACGCGGCAATATTAGCTAGGCATATTCACTGGCAATTGCTGGTGCGTGAAACAATGGAGACATGTTCCATTTAAGCACAGGCACAAAGAAAATGTTCAGTGATTTACTGCAACCAGCAAATTGCCATGAAATTGCCAGCAATGCCCGTGTGAAGTACTTTTAGCTGATTTCATACTTGTGTCCTACCTGATCAGATAATAAATGATGCACTCATCCTGATGCTATGACAAACCCATGCTCGCAATGACACAGAATTAGCGAAAACACTGCGGTAGGCATCAGTTCTGCATGATTTTGGTCCTGCCATATCCTGCATTTACTATAGAAATAATTTTTTTATTGTGAATTTGGACTAATTTCTGTCCGGAGAGAAAGAAAGAGTGAGAGAGAAAGAGAGAGACTGTTCTGAGCATGCTCAAACTACTCTGGCATGCTCATAGTGAAATCCAGATCCAGCTCTGCCTCATTCATTTGCGGACAGATGTGAAACCATTGATATCAATGCTTCGTTTTGATGCATTCTGCCACATCCGGATGCAGCAGGATTTTTACTGCAAACTCTTCAGCTGCAAAATCACAGCAATATGCAGCCGAGTGACACCTCAAAATGTCACACTCGTCTGCATCCGTCGAAATCCTGATGCCACCTGATGTTATTTGTGGTCCCATTTTAAGGATGGGGGCACATGCATTATGAGGCTGCATCAGGATTTCAACAGATACAGACACAAGGCATAAAAACGCCAATGTGAACCCACCCTTAATGCACCTTAATGCACCTTTATCAGAACCTCTCACCTATGATTTTATACATGATAGTGTCACGAGTCAGTAGGAGATTTGTGACAGCTCTCGGTCTGCTATATTTTAAATATAGTTAATTTCTTTTGTACCAGGAAGGGTTAATGTCAGTTTTTTCTTACTTACTAGCAGATCCAGTATACCTCAGGTTGCATTTAGGGTGGGGCCTAAACCCACTACCCTTTAAACGGTCACATGAACACGTGACTGCTGGTTATAGAAATTCTAAAGCTGACCTTTGTGTAGTGAAGTGGTCTCCAGTGGCTTCTGGTGTTTTGTTGCTGATCCTTGCTGGTGGAGCAGCGCTGGCAGCTAACCCTGGTGTTTGGGCTGAAGAATTCATGTTGGCGCCTCCTTTTGCTTTGTCCCCCCAGTTAGTCTACCTCTCTTTTGTGTGGATTACATCAGAAGTGTCATTTAGTGAACGCATCATTTTACACACTAGCCAGGATTGGTTGAAGTGACAGCTAGGGATGAGGAACATGACGGGGGCTGGGGGAGGGACCCGCATAAGAATGACAGGGCAGTAAGGGACAGTCATAACCAAATGATCATAGATGTCCCATCCCCCCTCCCCACCATAAGGGCCTTCCTTCCCATATGCCATCCCAATAAACCCTTTGTGTTGCATTATGTGCTGGACACCTCAGAGTCCAGCATAACAGATAGGTGTTCAAGTGCTGCTTCAAATGATCTGCATACTAGTAATGTGGCCATTGTAAGTAATCTAATTCTGTGAAGATGACTTCTGCATTGATATTCTACATTCATATTTTCATAAGTAATATAGTTTCTGTAAAGCAACTACAAAACTAACCAATTGATTATTGGGCAAAAGGAAATGATGTATTTGTGTATTTGCTATAGTAATTAAAGAAATGACAATACGTCATATTCTGTGTATAAGGTTTATTTTACTATTTTGGGCTTCAAAGGCGTATATGATGATTATGTTGATACCTGGATTGACATACACCGATACCTTAAAGAGTACAAGTGAATTGACTATTTTTATTCTCAATTGCTTTCGGAAGACTCTGTTCATTGTCAGCATTTTAGTTCATTGTATTACATTCTCACATCTGCATAACTGCCTAAGGCTGCTTTCACATTTGCGGTTTTCGCCAATCGCGGCAGGTGCGGTGAAAAAACCGCATCTGCCGCGATTAACGCATAACCGCTGCACTTGCGGCACAGTTGCGGCAAGCCCCATGCAATGTCTATGGGGCTTGCGGTAAGTGTGCGGCAGGTGCGGCAAGTGCGGTTTCGGCACTTGCCGCAGGTGCGGCCGCGAAAAAAAACGTGGTCAGCTGCGGGTTTTTTTGTGGCCGCACCTGCCGCAAGTGCCGTTACCGCACTTGCCGCACCGGCCGCAAGCCCGCATAGACATTCTATGGGGCTTGCCGCAACTGTGCCGCAAGTGCAGCGGTCATGCGGAAGATGCGTTTTTTTTACCGCATCTGCCGCGAACGGCAAAAACCACTGATGTGAAAGTACCCTTAGAGTTCATGCACACAGCCATAGAAATTGAAAAAGTGCTATCCATTATTTTTACGGATAGCATTTATCCTCATGTTATTCTATAAAGAAGGGTACATGCCCAATTTTTTTCTTGGACCTAGTCTGATGAGGAAATTATTGCAGCATGCTTAATTTGCCTCTGTAAGGCCCCTTTCACATCTGCGTTTTTCGGGCACTTGCGACCACACAAAAAAAATCACAGGTAACCATGTTTTTTTGCTGGATCGCGGGAAAACCACCCTTGCCGCACCTGCTGCTAACCCCTTAGAGAATGAATGGAGGCTTGCCGCAGGTGTACTTCAAGTCATCCATTAGGCGGCATTAAGCGGTGAATCTGCCGCATTCAGCGAAAAACGCTGATGTGAATGGGGCCTTAATTGGATGGCACTTGACCATTCAAGTGAAAGTGTCCATGAAACAAATCTGACCACACTCGGATGACATCAAACTGAGGACTGGTTTTCACTGACTTGAAGAATGGAGAGTTTGAAGATCGTGACTTTTTTGGTACAATTTTCTCCGCATCCAATAAAATTGGATCACACTCTGATCAAATAATGATCAAAGTCTGATCAGAATGGGATTAGCACAATTGGACCAATTTTCCTGACCCCAGTCTCAGGAACAGAGAATCTACAGCTCCATTCCCGTACTCCCCCCAGTATGCTTCTGCTTGTTGAAAAGTTCGGAACAGCAGAATTATTATGTACACTGTCTCTAATTCTGTAATCAGTAGCAGAAAGCAGCAGAGAAGTGCAGTTATGGTAAAGCTGGCTGGATACAGAGCTATAAGAGCACTGCAGCTATTTATTCAGCTTTAGATCAGTGCCTACAAGCTCAAATAGCAAGAGTTCATAACCACTGTCTGAGTTCAGCAGGGAGCTGGTAACCTAGGTGTGGCACCCCAAGGGTTAATGTGCCACAGAAATATCAACACAGGTTTACTACCCACACAACACTACACTAGAAAGTGGGAGGAGCTTAGGTGGCACCTGCACTAGTGGGAGGAGCTAAGTTGTTTACCACAGAGCAGAAGTGACAGTTAGTTCAGTTTGAGTCTGGAGCAGGAGCAGAGCCAAGTAGAAGTGGAGGTCCTGAGAGGTCTGAGGAGAGGAGACAGAGGAACAGAGGAACATACCCGGGATAGAGAGTTACCCCAAAAAACTTGACCCCGGGGAGGCACTTAAGACGGATACCGGATCCGAGGCTGTGCCTGAGACAGACAGGACAGTAAACACCGGCATAGTGAAGGTCCACCATCTTCACAGCACCATAGCAAAGCAACACGGAGTGGTCAGTAACACAGAGGACTCAAGTTGCCCAGCATATTGGTACCCGTGAGCAGAGACAGGGCCAGCAGTACAGTTACAAGCAGCAGCAGGGCCACACACAGCGCTTAAGTAGGAAGCCAAGGACCCGGTCAGGGTGGGAGCAGCTTGGTACAGACTCCGTGGACAATATTGTGTGATACCATCTGCAAGTAAAGACTTGGAAAACAACAAAAACCGTGAGTGTGTGTGATCCTTATACTGAAGCCCCACTTGCCCTCATATACTGCAATTACCTCTACTCTCATCATCTCTACTGCTACCCCTACTCTCCTGCAGCATCAATAACTATCCTCATAGACTATAACTACTACTACCACTGCCCCGGGGAACCCAGTTCTGCCCACAGGAACTATTCTATCCAAGCTGCTATCCCATCATCCCCGTAGGTTCTGCAGCAGCGGCGGCCCCATTACTGGCCGCATATAGTGGGTGGCGTCAAGAGTGACAAATCCCCTGTAAATAACCCCCCATTTTATTGTGCGGGCCCGGGACACGGTCCGGACCAGAACCGCCGTGACATCCCCCAGCAGTACCCTGGTCCGGCACCGAGTACCCCGTCCCAATGGGCTCCACATAGGCAGTTAGCAATAAACAATAACATTAAATATAACATCTCTGTTCTTCAGAGTGGAGATCTTTAATAACAAGTAATGTGCAAAGTTGCTTAGCTTTTACACTCTTCAAATAAATTACTTTACAAAGAGGTTTTTTAGAGGAGATCAATTTTCTGAATATTTAGAGCAAATCTGCAGGCAGGAAGAGGGTAAAGAAAGGTTTTTGAAATTGAAAAAAAAAATTATTTCTAATATGACACATCACAAAACTTCAAAGAACAATATGTAATACTTTATCGAAAAACATATTATGAATTATGAATCATGTAGTAACTTCAGATATCCAGTGGCATTGAAGTTTCCATTGATGAAGAATGGCCCCACTATCTTTGCACCCCATATACCACACCATACCATCAATTTTTGTGTTCCAACAGTCTTGGAATGATCTATCCACTGTGGGTTAGTGTCAGACCAATAGTGGTGGTTTTGTTTGTTAACTTTACCATTCACAAAAAAGTTTGCCCCATCACTCATCTGAAGGCAATTGTCTATTCTGCGAAGATACGAGATGTGCAGCATCTGAAACAACGGATACTGGAAGCCTGTGCTAGCATTTCTTCTGTGGTGTTGCTATCAGTGTGTCAAGAGTGGGAGAAGAGGGTTGCATTGACAATCCAACACAATGGGCAGCACTTTCAACACATTTTATAGATGGTCATAAACTTGTAAATAACTCATGAAAGAACAAAGTTACGTTAAAACCAAGCTTACCATTGTTTTTCTTATGAAATTCTCAATAAGTTTGATATGTTACATGACCCTCTTCCCATTGAAAAAAATAAAGTTGGATCCAAAATGGCCAACTTCAAAATGGCCACTATGGTCACCACTCATCTGGAAAGGTTTTCCTCCTCCCATATACTAGTGTGCCACAAACAGGAAGTTGATATCACCAACCATTCCCATTTTATTTAGGTGCATCCATATAAATGGCCCACCCTGTATAACAGACTCAAACATCCTCTATTCCTGGGGTCTCAAATGCCAGGCCTCGAGGGTCGCACACAGTGCAGGTTTTCAGGATTTTCATAGCATTTGACAGTTGGTAATCAACTTACTGTCAAATTCTAAGGAAATCCTGAAAACCTGGACTGTGTGCGACCCTCGAGGCCTGGAGTTTGAGACCCCTGCTTTATTCTTTGTTAATCTATTCACCTAATGTGAAGAAATCTAGTCCAGCACTTTTTGTGTAATATATTGCAGATAATTTTGTTTAAAGAGTTAAATAACTGGCATATTACAGAAAATGTTCTAAAATTTTCAGTTTCTTCCGGAATCAATATTCCTGTTAGGAGACTGCACTGTGTCCTTTAAATAAGTGACACACAGAAGGAAAGATAAATGAAGAATAACTATACCTTAGAGAGTATCAGATATTTCAGGCAATCATAACTAATTACTTTTTAAAATGAGCTGAGTGGGATGAGAAATATCACATCTTCCCTAAAGCTTTAACCTTAAGATTGAGCAAAAAATGTGTACAAATTGAGAAAAAAAATATCATGTTGTAATTGCAGAAACTCCAGCTCTGATTGTGGACAAAAAGACTAAAATTGTGATACATTTTTTACTTTTATATTACTATGAGGATTAAAGTCCAACAAATGGTGTTTAAGATAACAAATCGAGGTTTACATGGCTTATCAAAGTCTGGTTTAAATCAATTTCATTTTATGATAGTACATTATATTGGATTTCTTAAGTTGTATTCAACTAAGTAAATGACAAGTAGGACATTTATATGCAATTTTTACACCAGTGTGATCTAAGGCTAGGGATCGGGGACCTTGTTCTTACGATACAGATGTGTAAATGTATTTTTTGCCTACCCTCCTCTTGGCTCAGCATAGCCTGAGATGCTGTATATGTTTAAGATTACTAGTTTTAAAGAAATATGATACTCTGTCATAGGATGTGTATGTTTTTGTTAGCTTGTGGAAAAATTGATTAGTAAAACCTTGAATCTCTGCATGGACCAATTTTTTTTGGCATAAGCTATATACTCCACCTGATGAAGACAGGCACCCTGTCGAAATGTGTAGTGGAAAATAAGGAGCAATTAAGGTTGGTAAATACGCTCACTGAGTGGTTTAATCTGTGCCCAAGTGCCCCAGCGCTCCTAAAAGACCGCCACACTATATTCTTCTATTGCTATGTTCTCTCACTGAGGGACTGGCAGCAGGAGCAGCTCCGGGCTTTCCAAATCATATCTGAAGGACCTGGCATCTCTCGGGTAACAGTAGTCAGTACACAAGGACCTGCTGTGATGTCACTCGTTTCCCCAATAATATGACCGGAACCGGCTGTAACGCGGGAGAGACAACCGCCGATAGCAAGGAGACGCTCCAGTCTCTGCAGGGATCCCTAAACCAGGCGCCTGTTATTGAGATTGTGCAGAGGTGCACAAACTAGTTAGGTGAGTAGTCCCTCGGCCCCCTCTCATATTTAACAATCACCACTAGGTGCCTCACATATTGCGCCCCTTCCTTTTGTTTTCTTAAATATTATGTATTGGAGTACTTCCGACTAATGAAGGATTACAGTCCCAAAAACGTTCGTTTTGGATGTTCTACTTATTACTTCTTCAGGATCCACTGGATCCACTTCTTAATCATCAGAAGAGTCACTGGATGAGGATGTTTGATTAGCTGGTGGCAAGTACTCTTCATCGGAGAAAGATAGTTAATTTTCATCATCACTTTGAAAAATAATTGCTTCAATCTCTTGGTCAGTCAGATGCTTGGAGGAAGACTGTGCCATTGCTGACTAGATGTTAGCAAACTAAAAGAAAAAAACAATAAACACAATCAAGATTGTTTACTCTTTGCTTGTGTGTGATACACTGTAAGGGTAAAGTGCCCCCGTCCAGGTGGTGTACAATTCTCTGTTTTTTTTGTGGCTCACAAGCTCTACCCTTTTCAAGCTTTTATAGAAACAAAGAGTCTGAAAATGAGTCAGACTTCCTCCCAACATTATATCATCACTAGTGATGGGCGAGTCCAAAAATTACTCGGAATCGCTTGACTCTAGCGAGTCCGAGCCCGGGACTCGCTACTCATTGCGAGTCTAGCGAGTCCAATGTTAATGAATGGGGAAGCGAGTAATAGCGAGTAGTGTGCGATTTCCAAATCACAGATGTGTCTCGGAAGCTTCAGCCTGAAGCAACCCTAGTTTTGTCAGAGACTCTGACAAAACTAGGATTGCCATTGATTTGCATTGGACTCGTTTACTATGCAAGTAATCGCTGGGAAACTCGCACAGATAAGAGTCCGGCTGTCTGCTCTGTGTGCTGGCTGCCGCAGCTCCAGGGTCCTAGAGCCCGCCTGCTGCCTGATGTAGCAGAGCTGAGATTGTTCTCAGACTGCTCATTCCCTGTGCATAGACATCTATATCTATGCAAAGGGATGTAGCAGAGAGGACATCGCGTTTTGGACTGCGTCGGACGGAAGATGATTTTTTTTTAATTAAAGATGGAGTCCCTAATGGTTTTTTTTTTATTTCTAATAAAAATTTTTCTCTGTGTTGTGTTTTTTTTAAAACAATTTAATAGAAATTCATGGCGGTCATGTCTAATATTGGCGTGACCGCCATAAATTTCGGGCTTAGGGCTAGCTGATAATACAAAGCTGGCCCTAACCTCTTTATTACCCAGCGTGCCACCGCCACCAGGGCAGCTGGAAGAGCGGGGCTCAGTGCCAGAGGATGGCGCTTCAATGAACGCGCCATCTTCTGGGGCGGCTGCGGGCTGCAATTTGCAGCGGGGGGGTGCCCAGAAAGCTTGGGCATCCCTGCGCTGCGGATTCCAGCCCCCAGCTACTTAGCTGTACCTGGCTAGACATAGAAATTGCGCGGAGCCCCACGCATTTTTTTTTTATTATTTCATGAAATTCATGAAATAATAAAAAAAAGGGCTCCCCTATATTCTTGTGTCTGGCCAGGTACAAATAGGCACCTGGGGGTTGGGGGCAGCCCGTCGCTGCCTGCTGGATCCGGCTGGTTCCAGAAATACAGCGAAGCCCATGTAATTTGTTTTCTGAAAAATCAATAAAACAATCCTAAAAAAGGGACTGCATCTTTATTAACCCCTCGCCCATGGTCCAGGGGTTAATAAAGATGCAGTCCCTTTTATTTACACTGTTTTATGGATTTGTCAGAAAAAAATTTCTGGAACAAGCCGGATCCAGCAGGCAGCGACGGGCTGCCCCCAACCCCCAGGTGCATATTTGTATCTGGCCGGACACAAGAATATAGGGGAGCGCTTTTTTTAAATTATTTCATGAATTTCATGAAATAATAAAAAAAAATACGTGGGGCTCCGCACAATTTCTATGTCTAGCCAGGTACAGCTAAGCAGCTGGGGGCTGGAATCCGCAGCGCAGGGAGGCCCAAGCTTTCTGGGCACCCCCCGCTGCAAATTGCAGCCCGCAGCCACCCCAGAAGATGGCGCGTTCATTGAAGCGCCATCCTCTGGCGCTGAACCCCGCTCTTCCAGCGGCCCTGGTGGCGGTGGCACGCTGGGTAATAAAGGGGTTAATACCAGCTTTGTTATACAAGCTGGTATTAAGCCCAAGATTCTTAATGTCAGGCCACGTTTGACCCAGCCACTAAGAATCTCCAATAAAGGGTTAAAAAAACACAACACAGAGAAATTTTTTTATTAGAAATAAAAAAAAAAAGCCATTAGGGACTCCATCTTTAATTAAAAAAGTCCTCTTCCGTCCGACGTAGTCCAAAACGCGATGTCCTCTCTGCTACATCCCCTGTGCATAGATATAGATGTCTATGCACAGGGATGAGCAGACTGAGAACAATCGCAGCTCTGCTACATCATCTCTGTGAGCAGGCGGGCTCTAGGACCCTGGAGCTGCGGCAGCCTGTACAGAGCAGACAGCTGGACTCGGCTCGCAAAGTAACAGCAGTTACTTTGCGAGTTTCCCTGTGATTACTTGCACAGTAATCAGACCAATGCAAGTCAAAGGCAATCCTAGTTTTGTCAGAGTCTCTGACAAAACTAGGATTGCCATTGATTTGCATTGGACTCGTTGCTGTGTGAGTAATCGCTGGGAAACTCGCAGAGTACCGAGTCCTGCGAGTCCCTTACTACTCGCCGAGTAACGAGTCCTAGCGAGTAGATTCGCCCATCCCTAATCATCACAGGTCCTTCAGCAATTAGCTCACAGTGTATACTGTACTCTCTAAGCTCATTACTGTGTTCAGAAGGACCTGCGATGATGTCATGGCCTTATCATTTCCTCCCAAAATCACATGGCATGATGCACCCCCTGGCACCTCTACCAGCAACCCTAATTACAAATAAAGTAACTTGAGACACAAACACTGCTGATTACATGATAAAAATAGCAGGGGCCTAAATGGCCCCTGTTCCGTACAGATATGGTTTTCCCCCAAAAATCATTGTTACACCAAAATGCCTATCAAAAAATTCTATTTTTCTATTTCAAAATTCTAACTTAAGTAATTTTACAGATATTAGCAAAAAAGTAAGCACTGGGGTCTAAAAGGCCCCTGATACACATTGTTGGGTTAATTGTTGGTGCTATTATAAAGAGTGCAAATTTGCAAAATGTACAATTTAGATAGCTGAGAAACATAATACAAATGACACAGACAGATCTTAAAACAGTAAGTACAGTGAATCAAGGTCAGACAGAAGTCATATTGAACTTTGTACAAACTCTTGCATATAGATTAATTTGCATTAAAAAAATACATGTTCAACTAAAATGCCAGATTGTTTCATGAAGTTAAGATCTGATATTGAATACTGTAGCACTGAATATAATAAAAGTAGTTATATTAAGTGGTCTTTAACCACTTAAGGATAAAGTGATTTTTCATTTTTAAGCTTCTGTTTTCTCCTTCTTTTCTACCAAGAGCCATCGATTTTTACTTTTTCACTGTTATAGCTGTATGATGACTTTTTTTGTGGGAGTAGTCAAAGCTTTAACCCTTTCTCGATCAAGGGGGTAGTTATACATCCTTGGCCATATTCCCTCACTTTGATGTGAGCCCACATGCTGAGTTCGCATCATCTCCAACACGTGTACCCTGATCTGATCAGCTGACATGTGGAGCTAACAACACTGATCAGATCAGTGATTTGATTGGCACTGTTAACCCTTTAGGTTGCCCTGTTAATCACTGACAGTGTGAAAAACAGCATTGTGGGAGGGATCACGCTGCTTCTTCGCAGCATTAGTGGCCCCATGATGCAATGATGGGGCCTCAATGAATTGCCATGAAAGCGCAGCGTCAGCTGATGACCTTGAATGCTGCCATGAATGACTTCCTGCCAGCAATGCCTGAACTGCATTAGCTGTAGAAATTGATCATTTGTGCTAAGCAGAGGGATGCAGATGCATTTCTCTGCATAATACAGGCGATCACACTCTGCAGTGCTGAGGCGCCCTAAAGGACCATGTACAATAAGAAAAAAGTTTACAAACAAAGTTGTAATAAACATAAAAAAAATAAAAAAAATAAAAGTTCAAATCATCCCCCTTTTACCCCATTGAAAAGAAAAAAATACACATAAATGGTATCGCTGCGTTTATTAATGATCGGTCTATCACAATATAAAATAAGTTAATCACATCTCTAAACCATGTAATAGTAAATAAGTCCAAACACCAAAATTATGTTTTTTTTTGGTCACTGCAACATTGCCATAAAATGCAATAACAAAACAGTGAATATACCCCAAACTGGTATCCCCAGAAACATTAGCTGAAGACACAAAAAGTAAGCCATCACACAGTCCCAGATGCCGAAAAAGAGAATGCTACGGGTCGTGGAAAATGACATCCAAAGTTCCATTATTTTTCTGTAAAAACATCTGAATTTTTTTCCACCCCTTAGATAACAGTAAAAGTATACTTGTTTGGTATCTATGAACGTCTACCGCCCTGAAGGATCATACTGACACATCCGTTTTACCATATTCTGAAAATAGTTAATAAAAAATGGAACAAATGTGTCATTGCTACTTTATTGCAATTTCACCGCACTTGAAATTTATTTCCCGTTTTCCAGTACACTATAGGGTAAAATAAATGATGTTTCACTATGGCTCTTGGAAGAAAGGGAGAGTAAAATGAAAACTGGAAAGTGATAAATCACGAGGGGTTGAAGGGGGTTAAATAACATAATTAACTTTACTAGGTAACATGCTGAAAAATACACCAAAATGTATCTGTGATGAATTGGTGAAAAAAGTAAAAATGGATTACTCCATTATTTTTGGGGTTTTGTTTTTATCGCATTTATTGTGCTGTAAGTGTGAACTGAAAACATAATTGTCTAAGGCCCCTTTCACATCAGCGTTTTTTTAAATTAACGCATAACCGACACACTTGCGGCAAGCCCCATGCAATGTCTATGGGGCTTGCGGTAAGGGTGCGGCAGGTGCGGTATTGGCACTTGCGGCAGGTGCAGTCAGCAGCGTTTTTTTTCGCGTCTGCACCTGCCGCAAGTGCTGAAACCGCACTTGCCGCATCTGCCGCACCCTTACCGCAAGCCCCATAGACATTGCATGGGGCTTGCCGCAACTGTGCCGCAAGTGTGTCGGTTATGCGTTAATCGCGGCAGATGCGGTTTTTTTCACCGCATCTGCCGCGATTTGAAAAAAATGCTGATGTGAAAGGGACCTAAGTCAGTGCAATTACAAAGATACCAAGCTTATATTAAAGGAAATCTATCAGAAGATTTTTGCTAAAAACCTCAATACAGCACAGTTCGTTGCTCTTTGATGAGGTGCAAAATTCTGTTTAATAAATATTTCAATAGTTAAAAAGTATTCTAAACTTTGAAAACTTTTTTTCTAAGATTATACCATTTCTATATTTTTTCCGTTAGTAAACCTTTATGAGGGCTTAACGAATCAAGCTGTAATTTTCACCAATACTATGCTTGGTGTGTGCAGGATGTTTCAATAGCTTTTTATTTTACTACTTCAGTGCAAATATTTTAATATTTTATCAGTTCAGGTAATGTGAAATATGGTAATTTTTGATATTTTTTACATTTATCTGTTTACATTTAGGTAAAGGGGGTGATTAAAATTGTCAATTTTTCACATACACGTTTTTAATTTATTATATTTATTTTTTAATTTGTTACACTTGAGGACTTGAACCTATGATCACGTAGTTGCCTACAGTATTGCAGTGTATTGTGAAACGTCAAACTGAGGTCTTTAGTTATCCTCTGACAGCCATGAGATTCAATGGTGGTCAGACTTGGTCATGTACCTACGTTTCCAGTCAGCGCTGAAACCGGACAGCGGAAATGACAAGCGCTGGCTGGAAACATGGGTCCATAGAAACCCTGTGTTTACCTTAGTAGCAGCCGCACACAGAGCTGCAGGATGGCCACTTCTCAGGCAGAGTTTCCTGTGCGAGGAGGAAAAGCGGCCATCCTGCAGCTCTGTGTGCGGCTGCTACTAAGGTAAACACAGGGTTTCTATGGACCCATGTTTCCAGCCAGCGCTTGCCATTAATGCTATCCGGTTTCAGCACTGGCAGGAAACGTAGGTCCATAACCCAGTGTGACTCCAGCCTAAGGGTGCCGATGGGTGTGTCAGAAGTGACAACCACCATATTGGAAGCTTTTGAAACGGTGCCGCCACACTTAACAAGCCAGCTCCAACCACATTAGTTACTATAGGGAACTGGCTCTTGGTATTTCATCTTTTTTCTATTCATTTCTATAGGGTTGAGCTCCAATGCCTCCAAAGAGGACTCTTCTTCTATTCAAAATACTATCTCATATCAGATTTTATCTGTTTGTTTTTATTTTTCTCTTTCTTCCTTTATTTTAACTTTTAAATGTTTTCTAAGCTTTTAAGAGAATAGGTCCACGCTAAGGGCCCTTTCACATCAGCGTTTTTCGTAATTCGCGGCAGATGCGGTGAAAAAACCGCATCTGCCGCGTTTGCCGCATAACGGTTCCACTTGCGGCACGGTTGCGGTTTTTTCCATAGGAAGTATAGGGGGACTTGCGGCAGATGCGGCAAGTGCGGTTTTGCACTTGCGGCAGGTGCGGCAGCGAAAAAAACCGCGGCTGACCGCGGTTTTTTTCGCTGCCGCACCTGCCGCAAGTGCAAAACCGCACTTGCCGCATCTGCCGCAAGTCCCCCTATACTTCCTATGGAAAAAACCGCAACCGTGCCGCAAGTGGAACCGTTATGCGGCAAACGCGGCAGATGCGGTTTTTTCACCGCATCTGCCGCGAATTACGAAAAACGCTGATGTGAAAGGGCCCTAACATGCTATCCTTTTAAAATAGAACATCACATTTGCGGATGAAAACTCCAGAGCTTGGTATTTATACACCAGCCCAGACAATGAATGTACTTGTTAATTGTAGACATAGATAACTGCCATTCTCAGTTACAAATCCTTTATATTTTGCTTTCAGCTTCTCATTTAGGATCGCTAATTACACTGCACAAATATATGCAGGATTCTTCTCTTCTCTCAGCTAGATGAGGGCATTTAAGGAGACATAACTTTCACTTCGAAAACTAATTGGCGAGAAAAAAAAGTGAGACAGACTGCATGGGTGGTCCCAGCGAGAAAGATTAATAGAGTAATATGAAGCAGTTCTTCTAGGCCCTATATGATATACTGTCAAGGACAACTTGTCAACTGGGAATATACTGACAGTAAATCTACAAAAAATCCTGTATAACTTATGTTATCAACAGACAAAATTCTGGTAACACAGTTTTATATATTCGTAACTTCATTTTCCATTTGAAAAGTCTATTTAACATTCTGTAACACACCATTACTCTCAAAATTTAGAGGACATAATTCCAGGTTAGAGAGACAGATTTTTGTTTTAAAATGTACAGATGTCCCAAAAACAACTATTTGTATTGCTTATTGCAATTCTCCCTGTAGTTATATTTTCTCGAATGTGGAACACATTTATTCATTTGGTGTAAAATGAGTATTTTTTTAAGCATTTTTTTATTATCTAAATTACCGTATATACTCGTGTATAAGCCGACCCGTGTATAAGCCGACCCCCCTACTTTTGCCCCCAAAACCTGGGAAAACCTATTGACTCGTGTATAAGCCAAGGGTGGACTCCAGCACAGGTATACAGCCCCCAGCAGTGTGGTATACAGGCCCCCCAATGGTAGTATACAGCAGCCTCCCCAGTGGTAGTATACAGCAGCAGCCCCAGTGGCATATACAGCAGCAGCTCCAGTAGTTAGTATACAGCAGCCCCAGAGGTATATACAGCCCCAGTGGTAGTATACAGCATCCCCAGAGGTATATACAGCCCCAGTGGTAGTATACAGCATCCCCAGAGGTAGTATACAGCAGCCCCAGAGGTAGTATACAGCAGCCCCAGAGGTAGTATACAGCAGCCCCAGAGGTAGTATACAGCAGCCCCAAAGGTATATACAGCAGCCCCAGTGGTAGTATACAGCCCCAGTGGTAGTATACAGCAGCCCCAGAGGTATATACAGCCCCAGTGGTAGTATACAGCAGCCCCACAGGTATATACAGCCCCAGTGGTAGTATACAGCAGCCCCACAGGTATATACAGCCCCAGTGGTAGTATACAGCAGCCCCACAGGTATATACAGCCCCAGTGGTAGTATACAGCAGCCCCACAGGTATATACAGCCCCAGTGGTAGTATACAGCAGCCCCAAAGGTATATACAGCCCCAGTGGTAGTATACAGCAGCCCCAGAGGTATATACAGCCCCAGTGGTAGTATACAGCAGCCCCAGAGGTATATACAGCCCCAGTGGTAGTATACAGCAGCCCCAGAGGTATATACAGCCCCAGTGGTAGTATACAGCAGCCCCAGAGGTATATACAGCCCCAGTGTAGTATACAGCAGCCCCAGAGGTATATACAGCCCCAGTGTAGTATACAGCAGCCCCACAGGTATATACAGCCCCAGTGGTAGTATAGAGCAGCCCCACAGGTATATACAGCCCCAGTGGTAGTATACAGCAGCCCCAGAGGTATATACAGCCCCAGTGGTAGTATACAGCAGCCCCAGAGGTATATACAGCCCCAGTGGTAGTATACAGCAGCCCCACAGGTATATACAGCCCCAGTAGTTAGTATACAGCAGTCCCACAGGTATATACAGCCCCAGTGGTAGTATACAGCAGCCCCAGAGGTATATACAGCCCCAGTGTAGTATACAGCAGCCCCAGAGGTATATACAGCCCCAGTGTAGTATACAGCAGCCACACAGGTATATACAGCCCCAGTGGTAGTATATAGCAGCCCCAGTGGTATATACAGCCCCAGTGGTAGTATACAGCAGCCCCAGAGGTATATACAGCCCCAGTGTAGTATCCAGCAGGCCCAGTGGTAGTACACAGCCCCCCCTCCTTAATATGCGTCCCCCAGTAGTAATAAACAGCCCCCCCCCCCCCTCCTTATCATGTCCGCCCCGGCTGCGGCAGCTGTGAAAATAACAAACACTTTATACATCACCTTCCGGCGCAGCTCTCCGCTCCTCCGGTCCTCAGCTCCTCCGCTCGCGGCTTCTTCTTCCTTGATGTGCCGGCTTGTGACCGCGTGCAGGAAATGACGTCATCTCCTGCGCCCGGTCACATGACACCGGCACAACAAAGAAGAAGAAGCCACGAGCGGAGGAGCTGAGGACCGGAGGAGCGGAGAGCTGCGCCGGAAGGTGATGTATAAAGTGTTTGTTATTTTCACAGCTGCCGCAGCCGGGGGGGACATGATAAGGAGGGGGGGGCTGTTTATTACTACTGGGGGACGCATATTAAGGAGAGGGGGCTGTGTAGTGCAATATGCACGGCATCCCCCCGCCGCTGATGGACGGGGGATGCCGTGCATATTCATTGCACTATTGAGGCGGCCCCACGTGACCGCCTGTGGTCACCGCGGCCCCCTCCTGCCTCCTCCAGCCCCCGGTCACAGCTCCCCCCCCACAGCATACCGTATGACCCGTGTATAAGCCGAGGGGGGACTTTTCAGCCCAATTTTTGGGCTGAAAAACTCGGCTTATACACGAGTATATACGGTAGTACAAAATTACCCTATAACAGCCAGACTATATAAAGTTTTTCCTTATATGTTTTTCTTTATTCCTGCCATCGAAAGTACCATACCTTTTTGTTTCATCTACATAGCAAAATGATGGTTTGTTTATTTTTGGGACCATTTGTATTTTTTATTGTCAATATTTAGAAATATAGTCAGTTTAATTTGACAAATAATGCGTCATCTTGATAATTTATCACTAGAGATGAGCTAATTTTTTGAAATTCAGGTTTGGGTGGTGAAGCCGGAATTTTTTGGCACACTGTTCGTTACCTCGAACTTGACCCAAACCTTAATGGAAGTCACTGATTGGTAGTTCAGCTCTCCACGCACCTACAGCCAGCTATAAGTAAAACACTTCCGGGGCTGGGAAGGAAGTTTTTTTTTTTGTTTTCAAATTTAGTTTGGACACTCGACGAGCACTAAACCTTGAAACTGTGCTTTTAAGCCCAGTGTGAGCCAATCCAACACTGCACGTAGCTCGCATGGGGCCAAACACCAACTATACCCAACCATAGCGATGCTCATTCCAGTGCTTTTCAAACGTAAAACACTCAAACTCTGAATCTGAACGGATTTAATCAATACCAGGAAGCTCGGCCACCTGAACCAAACTGTGAAGGTTCGCTCATCTCTACTTATCACAGCATCTTAATCTGAGAGCAGTATAAAGTAGTCACACCAACCCAGATTTCAGCAATGTATTACTTAGTGGTCTAATAAGTGTAGTTTTGAAAAAGTCACTGCTTTATCACCAGGAGATTAACACTAATGGAGTACTAAATCTGCTGTCAGATAGTCCAAACATGTCCCCACTACTGATCAAGAGCTGTCTATGTACATCAGTGGTGTGGGCAGAGTTATATAGAGCTCAATATTCAGATAACTGCTTGATCAGCAGAAGATAAACAGTGATTTTATCAAAATGACAGAGAGCAACCCAGTAAGTGTCACCCCACTGGAATCAGGATCTCTTTTCCCACATTGTACTACTCTTAGATGGGGTATCAAAAACTTGGTCACAGCTTTCTTTGATAAGGATTCAAGTAATTTCACATTTTACAATCCATTAGTTTTATGTCAGACTAGATAGTGGCCCAATTCTAACGCATCGGGTATTCTAGAATATGTGGGTGTGCGGCGGTGCGGGTGTACGGCAGTGCGGGTGTATGGCGGTGCGGTTGTGCGAGTGTGCAGCCGTGGCCCCCTCAGTTCTCATCCACTCCAGGCTTCTGTACAGCCCCTCTCAACCTAGCATGTCTTCTTCTTCTTCCTCCAGCATAGACGTCAACAATTCCAAGGCCTCAGGAGGCGGAGTTCATGGCCATTACAATGCCCCCTTTGGTAGCTCCACCCCCACCCCCTGCGGCCTTTGAATTTCTGGAGTCTATGCCACAAAAAGAAGAAGAAGAATGGCAGGGTGAGCGGCAGGCAGATGGAGAATGGAGCGGCGGCCGGAGGGAGAGCAGCGGGCAGGAGACTGAGAGGAGGGGGGCCGGGAGACCACGCAGACTGTGCCTGTTTCGCTGTAACAGAAATCCTGCATCGCTGATTGGTCGCGCCCACCCAGCCGCGAACAATCAGCGACGCGGGTTTTGCGTTAGAGACAGTGTGATGTGATTGCAAGGTGAGTGCAGGGCTAAGTGTGAGGTGAGTGCAAGGTGAGTGTGAGGTGAGTGCAAGGTGAGTGAGACGTGAGTGCTGGGCTAAGTGTAACGTGAGTACAGGGCAGACTGTGACGTGAGTTCAGGGCAGAGTGTGACGTGAGTGCAGGGCAGAGTGTGACGTGAGTGCAGGGCAGAGTGTGACGTGAGTGCAGGACAGAGTGTGACGTGAGTGTAGGTCAGAGTGTGACGTGAGTGCAGGGTAAGTGTGAGTGGTGGGTGAGTGTGAGTGCTGGGTGAGTGTAGGGTGCATGGGTGCAAGTGGTCTGGGTGCTGTGTGCGTTTAGCTTAAGGACCTCTGGTGATGTCACAGCCATGTGATCTTACTCCGGACATGATTGTGACATCATCAGAGGTCCTGTAAGTATAGAGCCCCCGTCACACATAACGATGCACCAGCAATACCGATAATGATACGACCTGGCCGGGATCGCTGGTGCATCGTTTTCACATCGCTGTTCATTTCAAATAGCAGGATGGGAAAGCCGACAGTGAAGTGACAGTGAAGTAAGCTTTCCCGCCCACTATGTGAATGTAGCGCTGTCGTCTCTGTCACGGCAATCCCGCGTTGCTGATGCGTCGCCAGTGCTTTATTTGTAAAAAACATATTTGCCGGTACGCATTTCAGATTAATTTCCCCTGTGCAGAGGGGTGCAGAAAGGCTCTCTGCCGCCTGAGCCTAGGGAGGACCGGTGGGAAGGGGGTGGTTGCTGTCAGTGGCCACATGTGAGGAGCGGGGGAGATTGCCGTCGGAGACCGCAGGTGGGTGGGGTGTGGTTGCTGTCGGCGCCACGGGTGGGTGAGGTGAGGTTGCTGTCGGCGGTTGAGGAACGGAGAGGGGGGGTGATTTTACCTTATGAAGCCGGCGCACGTCACACAAGGAGCCGGCTGCATGGGCAGCGCCGCCCTTCTGCTCTGCGGCTCCCCTGCCTCCTTTGCCACCTGAGTCTAAAGGCTCATATTGACCATTGGACAGTGCGGCCCTGCCTAAGCATGGCACACATCCCCTATGCATGGCACATGTCCCCTATGCATGCACACGTCCCCTATGCATGGCACACATCCATAATGCATGGCACACATCCATTATGCATTGCACACGTCCATTATGCATGGCACATGTCCCCTATGCATGGCACACATCCCCTATGCATGGCACATGTCCATTATGCATGGCACACATCCCCTATGCATGGCACACATCCCCTATGCATTGCACATTGCACACGTCCCCTATGCATGGCACACGTCCCCTATGCATGGCACACATACCCTATGCGTGGCACACGTCCCATATGCAGGGCACACGTCCCCTATGTGTGGCACATGTCCCCTGTGTTAGATATGGCCCCATGCTGCTCTATTCTTCCCTCCTCCAGCGCTGATCTCCCGGTCTCACTGCAGCTGCTGTGATCGGGCGGAGATAATGCTGCTGAGCTCCTCCACTTCCTGGTTCTGTGCAGTCATGTGATCGGCACAGCAGAGAGTGACATCATCTCTGCGTGCGATCACAGCAGCAGTAGAGAGACTGGAGAGACACCGGGAGATGAGCGCTGGAGGAGGAGCCAGGAGGTAAGTATAGAGATTATTATTTTACTATGGCAGCAGCATGGGGGCCATATGTAACATAGAGGGGGCATGTGCCATCACAGGGGGGAGCAGGACCATATAATATGCACCGTTCCCCCAGCCCATCACCATGGTGCGGTTTCAGCAGCTGGAGAGCGGCTATGCATATTATATGAGTGGGAGCAGGAGATCTCCCGCTCCCTCCTGCAGCCTCCACCAGCCTCCCCCAGCTCACATTTTCCGGTACACCAAAAACCAGTTTTTTATTTGTTAAAAAAGTTTAAAATATGCAATAAATTTTGTTCCACTTCACGATTGTGTCCCACTTGTTGTTGATTCTTCACAAAAAAAAATTAGAATTTATATCTTTATGTTTGAAGCCAAAAATGTGGCAAAAGGTTGAAAAGTTCAAGGGGAACAAATACTTTCACAACGCAATATTTATACAGTATATATATATATGTCCCCAGGACTCAGCTTGTGCCCTCATACTTTACATATATCACCCTCCCGGGGCCCAATCTATTAGAGACACAATCCTCTGCTATATGCACATAGAGTCATACACACTACGTGCACATGCAGACACACACAACCCTGTAATAGGCACATTTATTATACATATGCACACATTATATATTAACAACTCTTGCAGTTCCTGATCAGTACACAGCAGGAGAGGACTCACTGGGAGCTGCACAGATTCTGCAAGACCTTTGAATATAAAATTAAAACACCTTCTAGTCACATCATCTGTCTCATGACTGGAAGGTCCTGCAGTTCCAAGGGCCGAAGGTCCTATAGCTGTATGGCTCCTGAAGCCTCCTTTAGCTCCCAGTCAGTTTTCTCTCTTGCTCTGCATCAATCACATAGATCGATGCAGAGCAGGAGAAAGTGCATGCATCTGTGAGTTGGTCCTCCCCATTACTGCTTCTGCTCACTGGTGGTTAGTGGACCCCTTTATTTGTCCAGGGACTTGCACGGGTGTGCCAATTGCTGATGCCATCCCAGCTACCACTAGTTACAATCCTTTACATCATCAATATTCAAGGTAAATGTATTTAAATATATATAATTGTTCTATTTGCATTACATTTTGGCTAGTTGTTTGTAACAACCCATCCAATCCACACAGGCAAAGAAATGAAACCTTCGATTTCTATATATTTAGTGATGTGTAATAATGAGATATGACACAGGAAAGAAGGATTGAAGCATGTTCTAACATTTAGTATTTCCAACAAAAGCCTTTGTTAGTAATGACAACTTCAAGATGCCTCCTGCTTGGAATAACTTGCTGCATGCATTGCTCAGGTGTGATATGGGCTCTCTCTTCCACACAAACACTCTTCAAGTCATGAAGGCTCTGTGGACTCCTTCTATGAACTCTGATCTTTACTTCCCTCCAAAAAGGTTCTATTGGATTCAGGTCAGGTGATTGGCTGGAGCATTCTCGCAGCTTTATTTTCTTTCTCTGAAGTCAATTGAAAGGTTCCTCAGCTGTGTGATTGGGATCATTGTCTTGTTGAAATGTCCACCCTTGTTTCATCTTCATCACACACACTGGTAGATAGCAGCAGATTTTTAGCAAGAACATCTCGGTAGATTTGTTCATTCATCTTGTCTTCAGTTATGCGAAGTTTGCCAGTGCCATATGCTGAAAAAATGTCACACACCATGTTGTTCCCACATTCAAACTTCACTGATCACATGGGGTTTTTGGGAGTGATATGCAGTGCCTTTTGGCCTCCAAACATGGTGTGTATTATGGCATACAAAGAGTTCAATTTTGGTCTTATCAACCAGACTATATTCTTCCAGTATTTCAAAGGCTTGGCTAAATATTGTTATGAAAATGTTAAATGCTCTTAAATATGCTTTTAGTTCAGCAATGTAGTATTGCGCGGTAAGTGTGCCTACAGGCCATGAAGTTTGAGTGCATTACTTATTTTATTCTTTGAAATAATTGTACCTGCGGATCCTAGGTCTCTTTGCAGCTTTCTATAAGTGGGTTCTTGGCTTTTCTTTAACTCCTCTGATAATTCTTTTTACCCATCTGTCAGAAGTCTTACAGAAAGCACATGGTAGTGGTCGATTTATGGTGAAACAATGCTCTTCCACTTCCAGCTTATGACCCCAATAGTGCTCACTGGAATTTTCAGCCGTTTAGAGACTCTTCTGTAATTAATGCCATCAGGTTATTTTGTAACAGTAAGGTTGCTAAGATCTTGAGACAGCTCATTGATTTTACCCATGAGATGTTTCTTGTTTGGCACCTTGATAATGAGACACCTTTTTTAGGCCATCAGTTGAATCTGCTGATATTTTTCAGTGAGTGGCAGGAATGCTTTCTATGTATTGACAGATTTAAGCTGGCATCATGATTTTGCCTGTTTTTTTGCACCTCTCTTTCTTCAAGTATTTCATTTTTTCCCTATGTCATTTCTCATTAATACACATCATTACATTTATGAACATCTATGGTTTGATTTCTTTGCCTGGGTTGTTACTGATATCTGATGAGAAATTCATATTAATGGCTCCTTTAGAAATATAATTACTTAGAGATCTCTTCAATACTTATTCTACCTGCTTTATAATGCTGTGTTTGCATTAAACAGCTCAAATGGGGTTCAATGCTAGGAGACCTCCAAGTGTTATACATGTATTTTCCCGGCAAACAAAGATATTGCACCTTTAGCTGTAAATCACATTTTTGGGGAAATTTTGGTGAAATTGGCAAATTTTAATTTCAAACATCTGCTTGCCTTCAGTAATGATAATTAACACTTAACTTTGGTCACGTTAAGTGTCAAGACTAGTGATGAGTGAGCAGTAAAATGCTTGGGTACTCGATGCTCAGGTCGAGCATATCGAGATAATCGGGTGCTCAACCGAGCCCAATATTAACCTATGGGAAACCCAAGCACCCCCGGGAGCTTGGATAAACCCTAAAAAATCACAAATGTATAAGAACAGTGCTCAAATGACATGGGAACAGCATGGGGAAGACCCCTATAAGCATTTCTAACTCCCAGGTCACTGCTGTGAACAATGTTGTCTGTGTATTACGCCACTTTTACAGACTCACAATAAAACATCTAAAAACGAAACCAAAATGAATTTTCCTGGGGAAAATGTTAAGGACTCATACTCACTTATGAGACAGTGTTGGTGTATTATATTTTTTTTCTTACATTAAAAATTTAAAAAAAAAATTTGGGAGGCACTCCGATGCCCCTTTTAAGAGATGTGGAGGAGGGCCTCATTAAATATTTATGTTCCCATTATTAGGAAGTGGATCTCTCATAGTGTTGCCCTATTCAGGCTGCCAAAAATTGTGAGGTACTCCGATGCCCTTTTGAAGGCACGTGGAGGAGGGCCTCATTAAATAATTCTCCCATTATTAGGAAGTGGGTCTTCCATAGTGTTGTCCTATGCATGCTGCCAAAAATTGGGAGGCACTCCGATGCCCATTTGAAGACATGTGGAGGAGGGCCTCATTAAATAATGTCCCCATTATTAGGAAGTGGGTCTCCCATACTGTTTGATCCTCTTTCCTCCCACCATGCCGAGTTGCCCAGGCAAAACGGATCTCACATTTGGACACTCTGAAGAGTTGTTCACTCTTCCGTTTATAGATTCTGGCCTCTTGCCCACTCCACTTGAAGTGGGACAAGAGAAGATCGTGTGTAGCGATGCCCCAATATTTGAGCAGGCACAGTCGCACAAAGGTGATGGTGGAAAACTTTCACAAGAGATGGATGATGGTGACACACAATTGCCAGAAAGTCAAGAGGAGGACTAGGGTGTGGAAGTGGAAGACAACATGGTAGATGATATACTAACTGACCCAACCTGGCAGAAGGCCATGCAGAGCAAGGACAGCTGCGCACAGGGGGAGATGTAGCACCCCATCAGGCAGGAAGAAGCCGTGTGGTGGCGGACAGAAGGAGAGCAACCATTCCCTGTAACACCAACATGACAGAAGTTGCCAGTACAACTGTTAGGTCTTCCCAAGGCTGGCTGTTTTTTAAGGACTCTGCCAATAATTCCAAAAAGGCCATTTACACCACCTGCCATGCCAGCACAGCAGGGGTAGCAAAACTATCAGCTTGACCACCACCAGCATGATTAGGCACGTGGCAGCAAAGCACCCTGACTCTGTGGGCCGAACCCCGGGGTCCAGGAGCAGTGTCTGTGGGTAACACTACTGCTTCTTCCACTGTTGTGCATGCAATGCAATCCTCTGTCCATAGTGCATGCGAAGATGCCTCCTATCCTGCACCTGTCATTGCACAGAAATACCACCATCAGCAACCACGTCTATGTCCTTGTTCCAGCGCAGCGTTCAGTTGTCCATACCCCAGTCTCCTTGGAACGCAAACACAAATATTTAGCCAACGCCCCACAGCCACACTACTATATTCGCACATTTTGCGACTGCTTGCACTCAAACTGTTGCCTTTTAGGCCAGTAGAGATGGAAGCATTTTGCAACCTGATGGTGGTGGCCGTCTCTCGTTACTCGGTCCCCAGTCACCACTATTTCTCCCGTTATGCCATCCCTGCATTACTCAAGCACATGTCCCAAAACATGCCTTTAATAACACAGTTACTGGGAAAATTCACCTAACCACAGACATGTGGACAAGTGCTTGTGGGCAGGGACGGTACATCTCGCTGATGGCACACTGGGTTAACATAGTACTCCTGACGCCAAGGATTGCGGGCACTAACTCAGAGTTGCTCCCACAGTCTACAGCTCTTGCACGTCATCCTCCTCAGGCTCTTCCCCTCTTCAACCTCCACATCACAATGTTTACATGGTTTTTTTGATGAAGATAGATATTAGAAGCCTGTACACCAGCCCCAGATGAACTGACTGGTATACAGCTACTTGTGGTACACCATACTGTGCTATATACCCTTCCTGCCTGTATACAGCTAAATTAATCATAAAAAGAACTGTTGTTTTGATGGAGATAGATATTATATACCCTGCCTGCCTGTATACAGCTAAATTAATCATAAAAAGAACTGTTATTTTGATGGAGATAGATATTATAAGCCTGTACACCAGCCCCAGATGTGCTGACTGGCATACAGCCTCTTGTGGTACACCAAAGTGTTCTACATACCCTGCCTGCCTTTATACAGCTAAATTAATCCTCAAAAGGACTGTTGTTTTGATGGATTTTGTATCCCAGCACCTACACTACCTAAAAGACCCAAAATCTGTCCCTCACTCAGCAGCACCTCTCCCTACACTAGCTGACAATGTGCAGCAGAGTGACGAGCACAGTGTGGTCAAGTCTTATATAAACCTGTTGACGCTGTGCGGCCAGCCAATCACTGTAATGCCACAACCAACATGGCTGTGGCATTACAGTGTGTGGCAGCCAATCCCTGCATTTGGGCTGGCTTTGTAAAGAGCGCCAAAATGCAGCTGGACCCCGAGCATAAGCCCGAGCATCTCGCCAGTACTCGGTGCTCACCGAGCATTGCGAGCACTCTGATGATCTGGCGAGTACCGAATATTGGTGAGCATGCTTGTTCATCCCTATTCAAGACCAGCTTGTGCAATGTTGACATAATCTTTTTAAGAGAGATAACCTACTGAGGCAAGTGGTTAAAGATGGAGTCTTTTGTCAAAGTAAAATATTTCTTCGTAAGAAAGATTATAATTACAATATATTGTACAATGTATATTTAGTCTCCATATATTACTTATTATTCACCAATAATCACATTTGAACAATATTATAACAAAAGAAAGTAATCAACTAACTTATTTTTCTCTATGGGAGAGAAAACATTGTTTTACGTAATGGCACTATGCAGATTTTCACTGGTTAGTGTCCTTGACTCAGCCATTTTTATTCAGCTGCAGCCAGTATGCAAATTGTTGAAAAGCTCCATTAGGTTGTTTGAGGCTAAGGAAACTCATCTGTCAGTGTCTATGAGACATCACAGCTTAGCTGAACGTGAGCCACTGTCCTTGAGATACTGCTTCCAGATGGATATCTATCTTCCGTTTTAAAGCGTAGACATCTTCTGTGGATGGAAGAAACTAAGAAAAAACAGTTACAAAATCCAAAATCATTTATAGAAAAAACAACAAATAATGAATGCTTCCGCTTATGAAATGTTAGATTATGTTTAATGGATTTCATTTTGAATTGATTTTAATTAACACATGTTAACTAATTTTATAATACTAAAAGAGTCACTTAATACATAGGAAATATGCATTATAGCTTGTAAATTGTAGTGTTTTTGGAACATTATGGGCTACTTTTTATATTTTTTTCTACCATCGGATGTATTTTTCCAAACAACGCCTCCCAGACTTAGTAGGAAATACTTTTATTTTGTATATTCTCTGATAATTAAAACTTTTCCAGCAGTATAAAGCTGTGATGTTAATATTACAATTTTAATGTACTAGATTATATAGGGATATAGTAGATCTATTGCTAATAATACTCTGCAGCTTACATTCTCTTCAGTACATACATACACACAACACTGCTGCATGCACTATACAAGCACAGCTTTACTGTAGATACACACACGTGCCCTGCTACATACACATATAGCACTGCAACATACACAAACATCTCTGATATATATAAATGCACAGTTCTGACACAACCAGAGAACCATGTTATATTAACACACAGCTCAGCTATATCAACGCACAGAAACATATAGCTTTGATACATCAGCACACACAGGTCAACTACATGCAGAAATACACAGAGCTTAATGTTCTAGGATAGAATAGGGAGATAGTTGATCTATAGTTAGCAATACTTATACATACACACAACACTGCTGCATGCACTATACACACACATTTCTACTAACTCAAATAGAAATGTGTTAAATCAACACACAGCTCAGCTACATCAGCACACAGACACACGAAGCTATGGTTCATCCGATCACACAGTTCAACTACATTCAGAAACACACACAACGTATTAACATCAACACACACAATTCAGCTACAATGCACAACTTTATCAACACAGCTCAGGTTCATCTACACAGAAAGGCATTGTTCACACACAATTTGTGTTTTTTTTAGCACTCCTAAAACCATATGTCTCTTGTGTGTCTGCAAGGAAATAAAGCCTTTTTGGACTTTGTTATTTTTTCCTCAAAAACGCAGGTAAAAACGCAAGCATAAATGTGCCATTTAAAAACGCATGCGTTTCCCATAGGGCCCCATGTTATAGAAACGCATGCGTTTTTTTAACATGGGTCCCTATGGGAAACGCATGCGTTAACGCAGGTGCCTATATGTGCCCTGCGTTAACGCATGCGTTTACCATAGGGACCCATGTTAAAAAAACGCATGCATTTTTGAAAACAACACCTGCGTTTTTTTTCCAGCACCCAAAGAACGCTGCATGCAGCGTTTTTTGGACTGGGGGAAAAAAACGCAGGTGGAGGTGAAAAGCGCATGTACACTCAAATGTACCCTGCGTTAACGCACCTGCGTTTTTTTTAACACACCAGAAAACGCAGAGATGGTCAAAAAAACGCATGTGTGTGAACAATGCCAAAAATACAAAACAACTACCAAGTTTATTACAGGCATATCACTGAACAAATGAACCACATGGTGCATCTCTGGAGTTTTAGGGTATGTATACACAGGGCATTTTGCGGCAGTCAAAAACGCAGCCAAATCAGTGCAGGTTTCTAGGATCTCTAGATTCCTTGACAGGAGATTTGCTGCGTTTTTGTCTGCATTTTTTGTGCATTTTTGCTGCATTTTGGTAGCTGTGTTTTTTCTGCAAATTTGCCATACACCCCAGCAAAAATGCAGAAAGAATTGACATGCACATTCTTTTCAAAATGCAGTATAACCTGTGATGTTGACATTTCTGCAGAGAAGAAATACCAATATATGTAGACAGCTGTTCCCTAAAACACATAGATTTTGCTGGAAATTCCAAATGCAGGAATTGATTAGCATACATTTGCATAACACCATGGTAAAAATGCAGGTCAAAAACGCAGCAAAAACACACTGTGTCCACATCGCCTTTGTGATGGGCCCTGATTGCTTTCTCTCCTGCTTTTGCACTGAACAGACTGGTTTCAGGCTTAAAAAAGAGGGAGTAGTTATTTCAGTGATAAGGAAAAATTCTGTGTCAGTATTCTCATCAATTAGAGGAAGCTGCCTTCTCACGTAGGCTGTGGTCACAGTTTTTTTAGTGCCTTTTAAAAACGCATGCTTTTTTACATGCGTTTTTCATGTCAGCATGAGTTTTGTAAGGTGTGTGATGGCTCCCTGCGTTTTTGGCTGCGTTTTTGAATCTGCACATAAAAATAGTGCATGTAGTATTTTTTTGAGCATTTTGAAAAACGCATGCGTTTTTGTAGAAAACGCATGCGTTTTTATAACATGGGTTCCTATGGGAAACGCATGCAAAAACGCATGTACAATTAGTACCTTTTAGTGCCATTCAAAAACGCATGCGTTTCCCATAGGAGCCCATGTTAAAAAAACGCATGCGTTTCCGGAAACGCATGCGTTTTTTTAACATGGGCTCCTATGGGAAACGCATGCGTTTTTGAATGGCACTAATTGTACATGCGTTTTTGCATGCGTTTTCCATAAGGCCCCTTATTAAAAAACACATGCGTTTTTGGATATGCTCCAAAAACGCATGGGACAGTCACACATGCTTTTTGGCTATTAGGGCATGCGTTTTTTAACATGGGGGCCTATGGGTGCGTTTTTTACATGCGTTTTTGAAAACGCAGGTCTCCAAAAATGCATGTGAAAAATGGTACTGTGACCACAGCCTAAGGTAGGTTCAACACCATAGTGTAATCAGGTCCGAGGCTGTCCGGTGTGAACCTGACAGGCCGGCACTCAATTTTGCACTTTTGCCAATGGTGCTGGACAGGACCAGATGTCAGCTATTTGCCATCCGGTTTTGTCCCTGTCCGGCAGCAACAAGCTGCATTTGGTTTTTGTCCCAGACACAAAAACGCAGCTTGCAGCGTTTTTATGTCCAGGGCAAAAAGTTTAGCAAAACTGGATCCTCCAGAATCCGGTGTGATCCGGCGCCTCTTAACATGGGAGTCTATGGGGTAAAATGTATTAATTAAAATGTACAATTGTTCATGACACAACCCTTTTTAACCTTATCTACAGGATTTTAGGAAAATCCATGTTTAACACTTTTCAAACTGATAACATTACTGTCACTATTTAGAGAATATGCTTGAAAATAATGAAGGTTTTTGTTTTACTTTAGTTTTAAAAGCTTGTTAAAAAATCTTTAGTGTTAAGAAGCCTTAATATTCAGAGCTTTTAATTATCACTTTTTACATGGGTATAAAACCGGAGCATATATGGCTGAAATTAGACCAATGGTCATAACTTTTTAAAGTAAAATTAAAGGTTAATGGCTTACATTATTTGTGGCAAAAGCTTAAACTTTCCTATTACCGCCTGATGTATTTTTGTACGTTTTCCACCTTTTACTTTAGTTTTAATATATAGATGATCAGAAGAATATAAATAAATATATATATTCTACGATGCTTAGTCTTCACACACTTTAGCATTTTACCGTGTTTCTTCTAAATATGATAATTAAACCATCAAAAAATATTCTTGCAGAGATTCATACTTTTCTGCTGAAGTAATTATTAAAGTTCTTAGAAGATTTAGAGAAAGTGAGATAATCTAAATTTCAATAAAAATCAAACAAATTATATTCTTGACCTCCCGAATTTAACAACATTCTTTGTTTTCAATCCTGAGCTTAATTATTGTATAATTAAGGCACATAGTAAATTATGCTGGATATATTTCATTTAACATTAGCTTTAGTGGGAATAAATGTAATCAGTGCATTGATACCAGCTTATTAAGAACAAAATATGACAGTTTAATTGAAATAATAATTGGTATGATAGAAGAAATACCATATTGTTTGTATGCATTCTTCACCATGATTGAATGAGCATACATCTAAGACCCGGTGGGTGTTGCTTTTAACAACCTTAACTACAACATAACCCCTTAGTGACAGAGCCAATTTTCACCTTAATGATTAGACCAGATTTTACAGTTCTGACCAGTATCACTTTAAAAAAATGTTTGTACAATATTAACCAGTAGATAGAAAAATATTGGAATCTGAGAGTGCTCAGTGGTTGACACCTTATAATGGCTAACTGAAAAGATGGTAAAGAATAGCAAGATTTTGAGACTCTATGGCCTCTATCAGGCTTAGTAAGGACACAACTTCTGAACACACACATATATACATATATGCAGAGTTGGATAATGCAGTAAATAAGACAGGTGACATGATTGATTGGTCCGAGACTTGAAGATTCCTCAATGAATGTAGAAAGACATAAATTCTTGCAACCCATTCATTCCTGCTTGAATGCACCAAAGATCATCAGAAGTTTATGTGACGAAATGGACCCTTTAATATATAATGTAGGAGGATTTCTTATTCACCCAGACATATCATATTGTATATCGTATATTGTATATTGTATATTGTATATTGGCTTGTATAGGAGAATTTCCTACAGTATGTTCATAGAAGACTGGTGTAAGTTTAGCTTGGTAATGTAATTATCTAACTTGTTTGTCATAGCAGGCCAGAGAACTTAATTATGCTAATCGTCCATTGTCTATTACCCTGTGAATGTGGATTGAGGCCCAGCCACTATTGTGTTACTGTCATGGTTTGCAGACTGATTGTCTCATGCTAACTTTCCATTGTATCACTTCTAGCATTTGGATTGAGATAGGACTAAAATATGTTAAATGAGGATTGGAATTCAGCCAATGAAAAGACTATGTTATTGCACCAATCATGACGTCCCCAATATCCTACAATGAGGGCTGAGGGTATATAAGGAGGACTGTTGACTTTGACCAGCAGTTTTAGGAGATTGGAGTTAGATTCTGTCTAGTGGCCTCAGTCTAGGGGTTTCGGTCCCGGCTAGAGGTCACTGGATTGGATACAGGCAGCTAATCTAGGGTCTTCGGATCTGATTAGCTAGCCATAACCCCAGGCCTAGGCATTTCGGTGCCGACCAAGGGGCTCAGAACACGGACTAAAAGAACCACAAGGACTTCAGTATCGGATTATCGGATTCGACTACATAAGGACAAGAAAGCAACCCAGGTTGGGACGATACAGTCACTTGGCTACAGACTTTGCCGTGCTGCATTCTAAACCCTGGTGAGCCAGCGGAAGGGTGAGACTCTGTTGCCTGTTACATGTTGTGTTTTGCTTGGTTATGCGTTATATGCTGTTAACTGTTTGGGGATCCAATAAAGCCTTGATATTGTGATTCCCTCACCCTGTGTTGTCTGAGTAGTGTTCCGCCCACGGTTAAGGAGCTCGGGCGTTCAGTTGGGGATGAGCCCTGGTCCACGTTGTCTTTGTAAAGGCGGCTGGGCCTGCGGACGAGAGCGCCCCCTGACCCCCGGGTCTCCACAGTTTATATTCCCACAAATGCTAATTCTGAAAGCTAACTTCAGATCACAAAGAATCAGGAGAGTGTGGGAATATAAACTTATGATAACTAAAGCAACAATGAATGTGTCACATAGATTTATGTCTTTCTAAATTCATTGAGGAATCTTCAAGTTGTGAACCAACCACTAATCAAAGAACAATAAAACTATCTGTGCCTCTTATCTCTGAACTCTGATTTTACTTCCCTAGCTGCTCTTTTTCCCCCGCTCCCAAGACTGGCCACTATATTTTGCTTCACGTCACCTGTCTTATTTACTGCATTTTCGAACCCTGCATATGTGTATATATGTGTGTGTTCAGAAATTGTGTCATTATTCAGCCTGATGAAGAGGCAATAGAGTCTGGAAAGCTTGTTATTTTTTACCATCTTTTCAGTTAGACATTAAAAGCTATCAACCACTGAAGACTCTCAAAGTTTAATATTTTTTATGAGGTTTTCAACTTTTGAATTTTTATTCCGTTAAACCAGAGCGTTATATCACATAAAATAGTTAATAAATAAGATTTCTCACATGTCTACTTTACATCAACACAATCTTAGAACCAAATTTTTTTGTTAAGCATTTAGAAGGGTTCAAAGTTCATCTGAATTTACAACTAAATTTAAAGGGAACCAACCAGCAAAAAATCCCTATCTCACCTATAAATATCTGTCCCTGGAGCCTTAAATTACTATTCTAATCATCCCTGACTGACTAAATGTAACTAAGTACACCCACAATAAATCACTTTTCATACTTACCAAATCCTTGTCGGATGGGCGTTCCTCCAGGCTCTTTGTCAGCGAGGCAGGTCTCCTCGCTGCGCTCACACCCGCCTCGCTGCGGTCCATCTTCTTCCAGGATTCAAATTACCCGCCCATCCCGTCCTCGCAATGAGCGGGTCACGTGCTGCAGGCCTCGCGTCACTTCCGCCCGCCACGTCACTAGTCCACCCAGGCCGGCTTCCGAGCATGCGCAGATGGCATGCTGAAGCCGGCATGGGCGCGTCATAGACTCAGCAACGCGGCATGCGGAAGTGACGCAGGGCCTGCAGCACGTGACCTGCTCATTATTATTTTCTTTTCAATGGGACAAAAAAGTTGGGTGATTTGAAGTTTTGCACTTTTTATTTTCTCTCATCTTTTTAAAAACTTATTGCATGGGTATAATCAAAAATGTCAGCTCAGGACTAGAGATGATTGAACCTTTGGAAGTTCAAGTTCCGTTATTTTCTGAGCATTCGCCAAATTTTGAGTAGATTGTTTGGATTTCTGAGCCGAATCTGCCATGTTCGGGTCAAATTTGGAAGTGGCGAACATGTTTGGGGAAGGTTCGCTCATCGCTACCTGTGATGATCGGATCACGGGTTATATACACTGGTGATCAAAAATAGAGAACAATGTATGATCACTTGATTTTTTTTAAAACAGAAAGCAATCTACATTGATCAACATTTGATTGTTTTTGTGTAAGGGGTACACTATGCCACTAGAACAGTTTTTTCCAAAATAACCAAAGTTTATCAACTTAAAACCTTTATTTTACACAAAACGTGATGATCATAATTAGAGAACAGCAATGACTGTAGCACAGAGAAAGATTAAAACTGTTTTGTACAAGGTTAAAACAGTCACCAATCAGTAGGAAGTGTATAAGTCTTTACTTTGAATGACTTCAGCACATCTGCGGCCACAGGACATCACTAGTCTCTCATACTGCTCTGGTGTGATTTGGTCCACTCTTCTTCCAGTCTCTTCCACAGTTCTGTGACTGTCGTGTTTTTTTTGGCCGTAACTTTGTCACCAAGGATTTTCCAGAGGTTTTCTATTGGGTTAGATCAGGACTTTTCATTGTTTCAATGTGTTGTTTCGAGGAACTGCTTTACCCATTTTACTGCGTGACAAAGGGCATTGTCCTGCAGGAAAATTGCTGGCTGATTGAGTGCTGAACGCAGGCAAGGAACCACGTGTTGTTGAAGAAGATTCTGATACACACTTGCATTCACTCTGACATGTAGCTGTATGAGAGGTCCAACCCCTACAGCAAAACACATTCCCTAAATCATGGCACTTCCTCCATCACCTATCACTGACTTCTTTACACAGTTTGGGTTCAGTCTTGCCCCATTTTATCGACGATCATAATGTTTCCCCTCAGACACAAACAAATTAAATTTGCTTTTATCACTAAAATGTACAGTGGACCACTTCTCCTTTGTTCATACTCCATGTCCCTCACCAAAGGTGAATTTACCCTATTAATTCTTTCTGCTAATGAGAGGTTTGGTCACTACAGAGTAGGATTTCAGTCCAAATACTCTTAAACTTCGTAACACTGCATGGCAAGACATATCCTTATTTTGTTCAGTGCTGAAGAGCATAACACTGAGCCCAAATGGAATTGATAGAGAAAAAGGAAAGGCTTTTTTTGTGGAGTTCTTTATAGCGTTTTTTGTGGTTGATGCTTACTAGTTTTTTAATCCTGCCCCTTTTTTGTACAAGTTTTCTTTAGGACTTTTTCATATGCATACATGTATATGTACGTAATTGTCCATATGTATTATATTACACATTTCGTATTCAGTGTTTCCACAACACATTTTGTGCTCTTTGTTTTTTATTTTGTATGCTCCTTTTTCTTTCCATATTTTCAGTCTAGTCTTTTCTGTGATTGGTATTTTCCTGATTATTTTCAATTGTTTTCATGTCTTTTGTATCCATAATTATTTGTCAGTATACTAAGTCCAGTTTAGGATACCCTTGTCATAGCCAGTGTTCAAGAGTTTTTCACTCAAAAAGCTTATGGCAAATTTTTTTAGACACACCACCCTATAATATATGCTTTGTACTCTAAGATGTCCATTTTTTGTCTAATGATTGTTGAATTTTTATCAATTGCACGGTATGTCGAGCTGGATCCATCTTCACTTCTACACTATTCCAGCTGCAGTGTTGAAACAATTACCCATGGAGATTCTCCGCATTATCCTGTCCTCTCTTGCATTTGTCTTTTGAGGGCAATCAGCCATTTTGAGGGAATTGAAAGAGTTTGTGATGCTGTTGAGATGCAATATTCTAGAAATCACTGACATGGAACGATTAACGTCTGTTGCTATGTTTTATGGGGTGACTCCTTTGACCTTAATCTGTACAACTTGCTGCTGGTTTCAGTCACTTTGGAATGGCACACCATTTATCTCATTTACATTTTTATTCTGTGCTTCACAATATATTACATTTATGAAATTATCTTAAAATATTTCTATTTTACTTATGTTAGGATATTTTCACCTAGGACAACACAATAACATGAAGGAAATTGTGTAGTGTTCTCTAATATTATCACCAGTGTATAGAATTGCCACAAAACTCAATTTCTGTGGGATACCTTTTGACATTTTGATTTTTACCTCACTTTAATCCTTTAAGGTACCTTTACACGCCGCTACAACAGGATGGATACCAACCGCTACTTCACGTGCACGAGCACGCCCAAACGGTTACAAACGGTAAACGCACCTCCTTTACACGCCGCCACAAGGTGCGCTACGCTACGCTACATCTGTAACTAGCTACATCGCCGGGTGTCTCAAGTAGCCATCTGTAGCTCAGCGTACCAGCTTCACACGCCGTTACCACAGAGTGATCTTGGAGGAACAAAGGCAGGACGTAAAACAAATAGGCGTGCCACAGTCCTGTACGCCGCACCCAAATCACAACCAGTGGCCAACAGTACTGAGTTGTGATTGGGCACGACGGAAAGGGCAGATGGCCAAGACGTGCCGTACTAGTGATCGGAGTGAAGCACGGAATAAGCGGTTGTGACATGGCGGAGCATGGCGAATGCATTGAAATCGATGGTAAAGCGTCACGCTGGAGTGGTGGCCAGTCACATACCCCGTGTGTATCAAAGTAGCGGTCCTGAGCTATGTGTGCGTAGTAGAAGTGTTTTCCTGGTCACGCACGATCAGCGCTTGTGACAGCGGCGTCTGGCGATTGCACTGAAGGTGCGTTTGTGCAACACACAGTAGCGGCTTACAACACACAGTATGTGCGTTTTCTGTAGAAATTGTATCTGTGTCAACTCTGGCGAACTATGTGTGAATACAGGCTGAATGGTGTTAATATATCTGCTCACAGATGTGAATGTAGTGGAACAGGTCCCAAGGCAACATGTCAAAGATCTGTGTGACACTGTATTTGAAAACACCTGAGAAGAATATGTGCTGCATCAATGTGCTGTGTGCGGGGGACCCTCTGCCGACAACAAAATAAAGGCTCATGTACGCACAATGGCCACAAACACTGTTGGGCAAAAGACTTGTAAAAAACATGGCAACCCACACATATTGTCTGCACAATCCCAGCCAATAGGTGGCTATGACATCCCTGGCCCCCACCCAAACCTTCATCACATTGCCCTCTTCCACCAAGTAATCAGGCTCACACAGATGATTTTGGATTCAACATAATAATTTTTAATAAAATGCATTAATCTTGACCTTGGATTGTAATTAAAAAAGAAACAGAAAGTAAAAACAATGTACAATTAAAGTGCATGTCACATTCTTGAGCCACATTAAAGGGATAATAAATTGACCACACATTGAAACCTGTGCAGCCAAAAAAACAAAAACAAACATACCTAAACTAACTAACTAACTAATGAAACCTTATGTACATAATGAAACCAAAGATCCTGAAAATGGTCAACCAAAAAGAAAAGGGGCGCAGCTATCCTGCTGTCACCTCCATTGCAAACTCAAAAACAACTCCCAGAGCCAGCCACATTACATGGCCTGGTTCTGCCAGCTCACTGCACACCAGACCCATTGAAGTAGGAGCAGTAAGAGTCTCTACTGTCCCTGGCCTCCTGCCGAGTGCGGCCATGGCTCTGCGGCTGGAGTGGCACAATCACATGGCCCTCATCACGCCAAGACCCTGGACGGAGCTCCCCTGTAGTAGCGTCTGCATAATCTACATAACCTCCTGGCGTGTATGATGCTCGATCCCTACGACGCAGGAAGTTATGCAGCACACAGCAGGCCACCACTACCGCATGAATAGACTCCGGTTTCATATGCATAGGCGTATGAAAAATCCGGAATCTATTTGCCATTATCCCAAACGCATTTTCAACTACACGGCGGGCCCGGGATAGCCGGTAGTTGAAAATGCGTCTCTCAGAAGTAAGGGCCCTCTGGGGATATGGCCGCAGTAGGTGCTCCTGAAGTGGGAATGCTTCATCCGCCACAAACGCAAAGTTGAGATGTTCGGTCGTGTCCTCATTTGAGGGTAAGTTTAGCCCACCACTCCCTAGTAGTGTTGCCAGGGAGCTTTGGGCAAACACCCCCCATCTGAGTTGCGACCGGGCATTCCAACATCCACGTAGAGGAACTCATAGTGCGCATCCACTACAGCCATGAGGATTATACTACAATACCCTTTGTAATTGAAAAACAAAGAGCCAGAGTTGGCAGGTTTGGTAATCCTCACGTGCTTACCATCCAATGCCCCGCCACAGTTTGGGAAGTTCCACCGGGTTTCAAAGCCTCGGGCTACTTCCAGCCATTCTGCGGTGGTTAGAGGCATTTTCATGTAGGCTGGCTGCAGAGCTCTCCAGATGGCCCAACACGTTTCAGGGATCAGGCGGCTCAGCAGGGGCAGGGAGACACGTGACAAGTATGTGAGGGATGTCATGGACTGCCCTGTAGCCAGGAACCGCAAAGTGATAGCCAACCGCTGAGCAGCTGATACTGATGGTCGCATTATAGTGTCCTGACGCGCTATCATTGGCCCAACACGCTCCAATAGGAAGGTGAAACAGTCCTCGGACATACGGAGATAGTTTCGGTAATCATCAGGACAGTTAAGCTCCAGCTCCCGCAACAGCTGCATGTGGCCCCGAGTTTCCCGCCTGCGAAGCCAATCCCGGGTCCACAACCGCCGCTGTCTGCGCCTCATCAACCTTTCATACCGATCCTGAAGCCACATTTGCTCTTCCACCAACACAAGAGCTACGATAACATTGCGGTCATGGATATTCTGCATCCTCAATATCAGCACCTGTAGATGACAATACACAACATGAGTACATAGAACCATATGTGGCCATGTGAGCAGGTTAAGCAAGTCACACCTATTTTCGATGACACACTATAGCCAAGTGCATGGGATCTCTCGTGTGGGCACAAAACACATCCCTGAAGCTAGGGAAGGCAAACACCCAGTAGTCACCCCCACCAAAATGGAACACGGCCAATGATAGTGGCCTCATATACATCAACTTCATTCGGAGGGTCTCAAAGTCACACATCTGCACCTAGGTGAGTTAGAAAGGGACATGTGTCAACAATAATGTCGCACAACCAGGTCCCAGAATCCATTACACAGACCATAATTTAAATTGGTTACATTACAAATGAGAAGAAAAACAAATCTTACGTACCCCGATATGCCAGGTTGAGTAAGCCTACATTGAACCAAACAACATTGCACATGACTGCGGATGGTTAAACATGGTTACATATGTTTTTCCAGGTGTCATTTTTACTACACATCTATGCTATGTCTTGAGCGCCACACCTCCAAGCCATGTGTGATCCTATTCCCATTGGACCCAGTCTCCATTGGCCACAACCAGTATGCCGAAATCGATCCAGTCGACATGAGTTACACAGTTCTGTCTACAGTCATGCATCCATTCTCCTCTATGTTGTCTGGAAACAAACACAGCAATGTATCTCAACAAAAGTGTGAAGGCCCAGCCAAAATGCCTACTCAAAAACCACAGCGTACACTATATCGTCCCCAACAATACTAACCCCTATATAGTCCGCTAAAGCAGTCTTCGGCGGTCTCCAATAACATCAACATATGCACCCCACCCTACGCAAATTCCATGTGTGTCCACAAATACTTACTTAATGGGTCTGGCCAGCAAGCGTAATGTTTGCCGGAATGCGCAGCTTTTAAAGGGCCGCAAACCTATCACGATTCAGCGATCTCCACCAATTAGCGGAAGTCTAATCCGCACCCAGGTGTCCCATCACGATGTCCGTAATTGTGTCCGCTGTGATTGGTTTAGCGGACTATAAAGCCAGGCCAATGGCCACTGCACCTTGTCCAGATGTCGATGTGCATTGAGCTACTAGTGTCCTGTTTGACTTCTGTTGCTCTGACAGTAAGCCTCTTTAGCGGTTTCCAAGAAATTGTAATGAACGCAGATGCTTCTGGCACAGGCCGCTTAGGCGATGTGTGTATGGGCATGTTTCATACGGCATGTAATTTTTGCCCTGTAATAATACATATGGCAACGTTATTCTCTGTTGGCCAATAGCCAGGTAGTGCCTCTACTTGTATTGTGTCAGTATACATAGCACCTTGAGGTTATTTTCGATGGCAACAGATAAAGGATTTTTTTGTGCCGGTACTTCACATCACCATTTGATGGCTGGAAGAATGTCCCCGTTGATTCCAGGGATGTTTGGTACATGTGTTAAAATTGTAGGCCCATGGATGGAGGAACACCAACATGATCATGTGGGTGCACATTAGATGTAGTATGTGCAGTGTTGGCACACACCCAGCCCTCATTTCTCATATATTTTACCTTAAGCATTTTGGACAGTGCACAGGTACTAGCTTGCACACAATGTGTTTGCTCACATGTTGGCCTACAGGTATGTACGCACACACCGTGTAAAGGTGTGTTTAAATAGGTACATTGGGGACTTAAATCATGTATGACACATGTGTAGGTGGACACCGATATGCGGAGATTTATATTATTAAGGACACGTGTTTGACTTTGGAGCGGTGTGAGATTGTGAAAATGGCCCACACACGCAAAGTTGAACTCAACAAAATAGCAGCATATATTATCCTTGTGCCAACTTTATGAGCATGTTTCTCCTTTTCCAAAGTTTGTAAAGTTCGGTATGCCTTGTGTTGTGACTGGTTTTTTTTGGTGTGTTTTGTGATTGGCAGATGCCGAGGGGTACTGTGGAGTTGGAGTCCCAGCTTCTCACGGAGTATCAGCGGCACGAGTGTTTGTGGCGCAGCTCGCTGCCTGAATATAAAAATCAGGCAGCGAGGGCCGCGGCCTACAGGACTCTTGTGGCTCTAGTAAATCGGTTGGAGCCAAGGGTAGGCAAGAGATGGGACAGGCATATGGTGGCACTAAAAATAAAGAACATGCGGGCGTCGTTCATGCGGGCTCACACTGAGTACCAGCGCCGTCGCTCAGGGGCTGGAGCTGAGGAGGTACCATCACCTACCCTATGGTACTATCCCCTCTTCACCTTCATCCTGGGCGAGGCTCGCCCGCGTCGAAGGACGACCAACTGCCCCGTTGCTGCTTCCCAGGTAGGCCCGGCTGCATCACCATCTGCGCCACAGGAGGTGGGTAATTGTGTTACAGTGGTGGCCCACAATGTTTCCTACACATGTGTGCTTGTCTAAATCCTTTACACCAACCATTTTTTCATATTTTCCTCCTTGTTGTGGGACACCTTTGTGGGTCAAGCAATCTTCCCTCCTTCCAGGAATTTGTAGGCTGTAAATTCTATGCTCAGAGCCGTATTCCAAGGTTGCATCTTCCACAACACATTTTTATGTTGACGTTACTTATGTAAGAGTTTCTGAATTGATGGTGGTTTTAATTTAAACAGCCACATAGTACCATGTAGTAAATGGTGCTGCCACACATGTGTGTTGGCTCTGGTCCCAGTGGGTTATAGGTAGTTGATTGTGGGTTGGATTTTCATCATCATAGGAGTCCAAACGGCAACGTGGCCAATATCTGTATTTGGCCAGCACAGCCCCCAGTATCAAGGTGTTGTGGTGACATGTACTAATTGGGTTACGGCTCTGTGAATAACACCTAATTCTGTATTGAGCTGAGTACCTGGAATGGTCGAGGTGAGTGTACAGGAGAAGTACTGGTGTTGTGGTATTTAACCTTTGGTGGTTTACTGGGTTTTTCATAATTTCCAATCTTGGTTTGTTGGCTTTGTGTGTGTGGGAGTGGTATATTGAGTCCTCTGGACAATGTATTGAGTGGATATTGCCTTCACTAATGAGGTCTTATTTTTCTCCCCCCACAGGCCCCTGAAGAGGACGGCTCCATTGCGGAGCAATCTGTCGCTGATGATGCTCAGCCAATGACATCTGGGGCTGAGCAGGAGGGCGCGGCGAGTGATGTGGGTCCGGACCCAGGGCCCAGCTCCGGGATCCATCGCCGCCGACGTCCAGCACCACCTGAGACGGAGCTGGGCACCTGGGCCCGACGCGTGCTGTTGAGCGAACAGCGGACCCACATCGACAGCTACGCCCTCTACATGAGCGACAGGTTGCGAAGGATGGAGCCGCTCCAAAAGCAGATCCTTCAGCGGGTCTTCAGCACTGCCGCTGATGCTGCCGAGGATGGGGCCCTTCAATGGGGATGCCACATCCCCCCCCCTATGCCACACAACTTGTGGCCCCTTTCCCCAGCCGCCCCATCCCGGCCCGTGAGAAGACCGGCCCCGCCACAGACACCCAATCCCCCCCCCAACACGTCGTCGTACAACAAGACGCTCTCGGGCAGGTCGGGGCTGCCATGAGAGGAGGGGGGAGCCGGCATTGTCAGAGCCGACACAGGATGAAGAAGTTGGACACTAGTAGCCAATGCACAGAATTGGCAGTCTGGACTTTATAATTTTGAGCAATCTCCTAGTTGCTATTTTTTTTTTTTTTTCCTTTTGGACATTTAAAAAATTACGTTGGCTGGATTACAGCATATTATTTTTGTATGTTTGTTTTTTGTTCCAGCTGGAATTAAATTTTTTTTGGAACACAATTGTGTATTTATTTAGGATTAAGGATTGTGGGGGTGAGCGTGGGTGAATGGTAGTGTGCCCAATATAGGTTTACCAAAGCCACACAATATGGCCCAATGCCCTCAGAGCAGGACCACCATTGGTTCCTTTGGAATGTGTTTGCACTTTCACAAAGGGATGTGGTGATGTGGCTAACATAGTTACCTCATGGTGAGGTTTAGGCACCAAATATTAGTAAGGTCACATGGAGGAGCGTACAAAACACTTACACCAGCATTGTATTGAAAACATACATGTGTGACAGCCATTTGGCACAATACACAGAATTAGAAAACAGATGAGTCCTGCACACAAAGAACAGGTCTGTAGGAGCCTGTTCACACCGCCAGCATAATTGTAAACAAAAAGCTAAATGCGACCAAAAACAACAGTACACTGCAGTAAAAGTATTAAATGCAAGTGCAGTATAAAAAGTATAACAAATACAGGGTACTTAGTCTATCCGTTTTTTTGCGCAAAAAAAGTTATATCAAGCCACGTCACTAACTTCAAAGTGTACCCATCTCTGACGCGGTCCTAACTGTTGTATTAAAAACCTGACTAGTGTGTATACTTACCAGTGAGCAGGAGCCAGGAAGGACAGTGTCTGAAATGGACTGAAGGCGACGGGGCTATATGTGTGCAGGGCCCAGAGAGGGGCGGGAACTCCATCTCTTGCAAAGCAAGAGGCAATTAATTAGAAAACAGATGAGTCCTGCACACAAAGAACAGGTCTGTAGGAGCCTGTTCACACCGCCAGCATAATTGTAAACAAAAAGCTAAATGCGACCAAAAACAACAGTACACTGCAGTAAAAGTATTAAATGCAAGTGCAGTATAAAAAGTATAACAAATACAGGGTACTTAGTCTATCCGTTTTTTTGCGCAAAAAAAGTTATATCAAGCCACGTCACTAACTTCAAAGTGTACCCATCTCTGACGCGGTCCTAACTGTTGTATTAAAAACCTGACTAGTGTGTATACTTACCAGTGACCAGGAGCCAGGAAGGACAGTGTCTGAAATGGACTGAAGGCGACGGGGCTATATGTGTGCAGGGCCCAGAGAGGGGCGGGAACTCCATCTCTTGCAAAGCAAGAGGCAATTAATTAGAAAACAGATGAGTCCTGCACACAAAGAACAGGTCTGTAGGAGCCTGTTCACACCGCCAGCATAATTGTAAACATTAAACGTTTTTTAGCGCAAAAAAAAAGCCTCTTGCATTGCAAGAGATGGAGTTCCCGCCCCTCTCTGGCCCTGCACACATATAGCCCCGTCGCCTTCAGTCCATTTCAGACACTGTCCTTCCTGGCTCCTGCTCACTGGTAAGTATACACACTAGTCAGGTTTTTAATACAACAGTTAGGACCGCGTCAGAGATGGGTACACTTTGAAGTTAGTGACGTGGCTTGATATAACTTTTTTTGCGCAAAAAAACGGATAGACTAAGTACCCTGTATTTGTTATACTTTTTATACTGCACTTGCATTTAATACTTTTACTGCAGTGTACTGTTGTTTTTGGTCGCATTTAGCTTTTTGTTTACAACAATACACAGAATGCTTAGGCCAGATAGGGCTAGGCAGTCCACACTCGTGATGGTCCCAATGTGGGACAGTATAGGTAAAGAAGGCAAAGGGCTAGGCAGTCCACACTCGTGATGGTCCCAATGTGGGACAGTATAGGTAAAGAAGGCAAAGGGCTAGGCAGTCCACACTCGTGATGGTCCCAATGTGGGACACTATAAGAAAAGAGCCCAACGGGGGCAAAAACAAAAACAAACATTATCACATTTTCAAGCCAACAAGGCAACGTGTGTAAATTTTAGGGTCCAACTAGGACAACAGTTTTTGGGGCCATGTTTTGCCAGAATAAATTGCAGCCATCAACTTCATGGCTGTGATCCATGTTCTGGCCGTAGGCCCTCCAGCATTTGACCCAGCCGGGCAAGGTCCTGTATGCCACACTGTAAAGCCCTGGTCATGCGGGCGACAAACGCCTGATGGGCAAGGATGAATGCCTCCATGGTAGGGGCACCTGTATTGGGAGTAAACACACACTTTAGTACACAGCAGTCGCTGGTGATGGCTAGTCAGGACTGCCCACAACCATCCCCTTACCCTGTTCCTCCAAATCCACATCACCATCAGACGGGGAGAGAGATGGGGTCAAGCTCCATCCAGATGCACCCGCACGTTCACCATCTGCAGAAATGGTTACACAACATTCTTAACTTTGTTTAGAGGAATCTTGTTGGCCAAGATAAAATTTAAGGAACAGTGTGCAGGGTGTATGTGGCAACATAACACACTTACCACCATAGTCACTGTGTGGGGACATGGTCACCCTAGGACTCGCCACTGAGCTGGAGACAGTGGGAGGTGGTGTTACTCCCGGGCTGGGGCTCCGTGGCCACATTACGTGGTTTAGGGACAAAAGGGGTCCTGGGCTACGGGGCAAACCCTCCTCTGGCCCGGCAGGTGCTTCCAGCTCCTCGGCCTCCTTGGGGAGGTGATGTCGTCCTCCTCCAGCCAAGCAGATGAGGACAGGTCGTCACACTCCAGCAGCCTTGCAGGTGGTGACAGCTCCTCCAGGTCCTCTGTCCCAGTAGGTGAGGGCAGGTCTGGCTCCTGAGGCCCTGGGGAAGGTGTGGAGCTTGGGGCCAAGGGTGGCACTTCAGCCTGATGTGGCGGTGTTGTGGATGGGCCACCTGGGGGTGGGGCATGGTGCCCTTCTTCAGATGACGAATCGGCATCTATTTTTAAATTAAAAAACAAAACACGTTATAAAATCGTACCAACACATTGTTCTCCTACATATAGCTTGTGTGGCTATGTATTTGACGGCTAAGGGCCCTTTCACATCAGCGTTTTTTTAAATTTGCGGCAGATGCGGTGAAAAAACCGCATCTGCCGCAACTGCCGCATAACGGTTCCACTTGCGGCACGGTTGCGGTTTTTTCCATAGGAAGTATAGGGGACTTGCGGCAGATGCGGCAAGTGCGGTATTGCACTTGCGGCAGGTGCGGCAGAGAAAAAAACCGCAGTAAGCCGCGGTTTTTTTCTCTGCCGCACCTGCCGCAAGTGCAATACCGCACTTGCCGCATCTGCCGCAAGTCCCCCTATACTTCCTATGGAAAAAAACGCAACCGTGCCGCAAGTGGAACCGTTATGCGGCAGTTGCGGCAGATGCGGTTTTTTCACCGCATCTGCCGCAAATTTAAAAAAACGCTGATGTGAAAGGGCCCTAACTTAGCATCAACCAGGTGATGCTGGATGCATACACTCATGTTGTATGCATATACTGTGCGTGTGAAAAATTTTTTGCGCTGACTGGAGGACCACAACACTGTGAAGATGTGTTTGATTGTGTAGGCCACACTGTCCCTTGTCATGTGTTGCCATCCATTTTTGTGTATTGTGGGACATGCACATGTGGCGGTGTGTGTTTTGGGCCAACTATTACTCACCACGCAGCCTGGCAATCCTGGCACAGATGTCCAGTATGCGACCCGGGCACTTTTGTTTTAAGTCAGCGATCTTTTTCTGGATCGCTTTGACTGTCCTCTCTACCCCCAGTTGGCGGATCAGGGACCGCTGGATCCGCCGAACGGTGCGCCGATTGCGCAACCTGGGGTGCCGGTGGTGATGGTGGCCCCAATAGTCATGACGGTCACACTGATCAATGAGGATGATCAGCTCCGCCATCCCCCACGTTGCAGCGCGGTGAACGGCTGCCATGACTGCTATGGTGTGTGCAGAGGCGGGGCTGGCACCTTGCAGGCAGAGTGAAAATGAAACCAACGTCATGACGTCATTACGGCCGCTGTCGGGGTCACGCACCTTTTGAAGTAGCCCAACGCGCAGTGACACGGCCGACACACTTATGCGGCACCTACTACAGGACACCCACAGTGCAGTGCGTACAACACGCCTATGATGTGTGTGCTGAGTACTAACTTTCGATGTGGTATGGGTTTGTGTGCATCTGTGTGCGCGCTGCGCGCTGTGCCACACAAGGAACACTTCTACGGCAGCTGCTGTACAATAAGCCAGAGCGGTACGTAACACACACTTGTGCGCTGTGTACAGCATTATTCGTTATCATGTGTTGAGAGGATGTGCACACTGTATGTAGATCATGAGGCATTTGCGAATTTTCTTTCAAGTCTGTGTCCGCGTAATTGTACTACTATATGATCGTGCATACGGCGCGTATGTGTAGTGCTGAAGGGACAGCTCATCCAAGATGGAGGGCTGTGAGGCAAGGGCCAATCGTAACGCAGCATCTTCCACCAATGATCGCAGATGGGGCGCGGTAACACGGAGCCTGGGTCACGCCTTAGCTACATTGCAGCTACATCGCCGGGTGTCCAGTGTTCCCTTCTGTGGGTTCTTTACACGCCGATACAGCTCGCTACAATCGGCTTTGTAGCCATCTGTTTTCGATCAGTGCTCGGAAACAGATTTATCTGTAGCCGGCTGTCACGTCCCGTCTTCACACGCCGCTACTACGGGCTATATTGGCGCTACAAGCTACATTTGTAGCCTGTAGCGGGTTGTATCCATCCTGTTGTAGCGGCGTGTAAAGGTACCTTTATTGCCTGAAATAAAATCTACATGAATACACACATATGCATACAAATGAACTGAACTGGCATGATGCAAATGCTCAACAGTAGTCATTAAGAGGTTAAGGCTAGGGAGCGAGTAGACTATGTATGTAGACTATGTCTGCATGCTGTTCTGTCATACAGCTGTCTGCTCTGAGTGACAGCATGGAGCCCACTGGGACGGGGTACTTGGTACCGGATCGGGGTATCACGGGGGGTTATCATGGCAGTCTTGGTCGGTACCGTGTCCAGAGCCCACAAGTAATCGGGGTATTTACAGGGGAGAAAGTCGTGACGCCACCCGTGGTATGTGGTGAGGGTGACCACCGCTGCTGCAGAACCTCCAGGGATGATGGATGGCAGCCTGTGATGTGACGGCTCTACCCGGGCAGAGCCTGGTCCCCGGGGCAGAAATAATGAAAAACAGTTTGTGAGGGAGATTAGGGCTCGAGCGCAAGGAATACACAGACTCACAGTTTTGTAGTTTTCCAAGTCTTTGCTGTAGATGACATTCAGCAGAGTACGGTCCACGGAAACTGTACCGGGGCCGGAATGCTTCCCACCCTGTCTGGGTCCTTGGCTTCCTACTCCTGCGCTGTGTGTGTGGCCCTGCTGCTGCTTTAGCTAGGCTGCCGGCCCTGTCTCCCCTCACGGATACCAACTTGCTAGGCAACTTGAGTCTTATGTTTATGTTCCTGACCCCGTTGTGTTGCTTCGCTGTGGTACAGTGAAGATATTTAATCTTCACTAATCCGGTGTTTTCTGTGCTGTTTGTGTCAGGCACAATTTCAGATCTGGTATCCGGTCTTTGCACTCCTCCGGGGCGACTTTCAGGGTAACTCAGTCTCCCAGATGTATTCTACTCCATCTCCTATCTCCGTTCCTCAGACCCTGGCTAGGCATGGAATTGGATAGTGGACCGTGGCATGAGCCTAACACAGCTCTTTGACACCCCGGTCCCTCTTCCTCAGTCCTCCCAGGAACTGAACCGTCCACTTCCTCTCCACACCAGAATATATAGGGATGCAGCTTTAGCTCCCCCTTCTGGCCTGGAGGTGCTAGTGTAGTGTTGTGTGGGGAGTTAACCCTTTGTGGTGCTACTGTGGCACATGAACCCTGGGGTGCCACAACAGGATCTAGTTAAATTAAAAAAATAAAATGTGTGAGTCCCAAGCTATTGGGGGTCCAAACAGCTGAGAGCTGCAGCTTATACCACCTGGGTAATGAGCTAATATCTTCTGTGTGCCCAGTTCAAATCACTGATAACAGATGTCAATATTTTCAGGAGTGGGTCCCTTTGATGTTAGCGTGGTTCCCAGCAGAACAATATATGGTGGGAGTTGTCAAGAGGATTTATCCCTAACACTAAGGAAATCTCCTGTCTGCACTAATGCACCATAAATACCTATACCGCTGGGTTCACAAGTGTATAGCTTCTGTGGGCCTTGTCAAGTAACCTCTACTGTACAATCTTATACTTCTTAAGGTACCTTCACACACAGCAATATTGCTAGGCAATTTCACTAGAAATTTGCTGGTTACAGTGAAATCATGGACACATTGTTCCATTTGTAAACAGCAACAAAATAGAACAATGTGTCCATGATTTCACTGCAACCAGCAACTTGCCAGTGAAATTGCCTAGTAATATTGCTGTGTGTGAAGGTACCTTTACTGTTATTTGTTACAAAGGCACACAGAAGCTATACACTTGTGAACCCAACTTGCTTTTTTCTTTTGAGCTCCTTCTACACCCTGGTTCGATTTAATAGTGCAAATTCATTGTCCTTTAAAATCCCTTCTGCTGTGCGTGCCCTGTGATGGGCTGCCTTACCTGGTGATGACCGGACTGGCGTCAGTATTGTGGTCCACGCATGCACGTGAACTATTGTAACGCATCCCCATTACAACACATGCGCATTGACTGCATGACAGCCTGCCGGTCATTTCTGGGTTACGAGGCACACACAAGTGCACGCTGAATTGAGCAGATGCACGAGTGGGATGATACATTAAGAAGTTAGGTGTGAAGATCTATTTAATCCCCCTAGACCACCAGGTGCATTAGGGACATCTTCCCCTGTAGGAGCTGCATGCCAGCATGTACCAACAATGAAATGTGCATCAGGGCCTTTTCCCCTTTTTTCCATGGTGACTAATCATACCTCTATTGTTCTGTACAACAAGCTTTATTATGGGTATGTTATAAACCTTTTCACTAATGCATACAATCTGAATTAATGATGCAATTTAGTGCATCTTTTTAGCTGCATGTCCTGTATATGTCATCAGTGATCCTTTTTCGGACCACAACTATTTTGTATTACATGATTGCACTTGCACTTTGTTATGCAGATTCTCTGCTGCACCATTTTGTTGCTTGGATTCTGTCATTTCTAGACACTGTAATGGACAACTATTCATGTATTTCCACACATTATTACTGAACAGACTCAAGATTGAATGTTATTTGGACTATATGTTCTATTACCCCCCCAATGAGGGTTTTTTGACTAATATGTGTATAATTATATACCCGTAATACTATAACTGACTATGGACATCTGATTTGTCACCACTACCTGGATTTATATTCTTCTTTTAAATGTAATTAGTTTTGGATGTTCAATAAAGATTGAATTTTACATGATGCTCCCTATCTCCCGTTTTTTTCTCTAAGTACAAGGAGTATGTACTTGCATATAACATTCCCTCCTACATAAGACACTATGTGGTGAGTAACATTTCACAATAATATTATGCCTATATGGATTTTTGTTCTAATAAAACTTGTGAACCCAGCGGAATATGAATTGGCCGTGCATCAGCGCAAACAGGAGATTTCTTTAGCTGTCAGGGATAAATCCTCTTGACAGCTCTACACCATCTATTGTCTGGCTGGGAACCACACTAGCATCAAAGGAGATCCTCTCCTAAACATATTGACACATGTCTCTGGTGATTTTAGCTGGGCACATGGAAGATATTAGCCCATTACCCCAGTATAGGAATCAACCATGCATCAGCACAGATATAAGATTTCCTAAACTGTTAGGGTACCTTTACACGCCGCCACGGCAGGCTGGATACATCGCGCTACTTCACGTGCACGAGCACGCTCAAACGGCTACAAACGGTCAACGCACCCTCTTTACACGCCGCCACAAGGTGCGCTACGCCACGCTACATCTATAGCTAGCTACATCGCCGGGTGTCTCAAGTAGCCAGCTGTAGCTCATTTACACACCGCTACAACCAGCTACTATGGGCGGACCTGGTGCAGCAGGGACAGCACATAGGCGTGCTACAATTGTGGATTACGAGACGTCCGTACTCTGATAGGACGAAGCAATAACATCCTGATTGGCCAGGCATCGCAGGAGGCTGAGTAATACAGCACGCTCAAGCGATTGTGTAGTGTGACTCGTCAGCTCCTTTAAATATGCCTCCCTATGCAGCGACTACCAATCGTCATGCAGCAGCTTCCACCAATGATCGCACATGGGCGCGGTAACATGGAGCCGAGGTCACGCCTTAGCTACATTGCAGCTACAGCCCCGGGTGTCCAGAGTTCCCTTCCGTTGCCTCTTTACACGCCGATACAGCTCGCTACCATCGGCGATGTTGCCTTAAGTTTATGAGCAGAGACCATAAACAGATGTATCTGTCGCCGGCTGTAGCGTCGCCTCTTCAGACGCCGCTACTACAGGCGATATGGACGCTACAAGCTACAATTGTAGCTTGTAGCGCGATGTATCCAGCCTGCCGTGGCGGCGTGTAAAGGTACCCTTAGGGATAAATCCCCTTGACAGCTCCTCACGATTTATTGTCTGGCAGGGATCCACACTGGGGACCCTCTCCTGAAAATATTGACACCTGTTACAGGTGAATTGAGCTGGCACGCAGAAGATATTAGCCCATTACTCCAACAATATTAGCTTCAGCTCTCTGCTGTTTGGACCCCAATAGCCAAGGACTCGCATGTTTTATTTTTTACTTTCACTAGGTCTTGTCACTTTGAGCAGACAGCTGTATGGCAGAACAGCATGCAGACATAGTTTACATTATGTTTGTATACTGTTCTCATGCAGTATGAGCTCTTTATCATCTATCTTTGCCTTTTAACAGACCCCCCGCAGACCTCATCACTATTGTGTAAGAGCATCTTTTTTTCAATTGTCATGAACTTAGTCAGGACCTGCAACTCTCTGGCACCCTCTTATTCTGCTGGCCAAACACAGTTTAGTCAGAGGATAAGAAATGGAGTGCAGCTGCTCTAATTTAAGTCATCTATTGTGGCACGTAATGTGACGGGATTTATATATGCCACCAGTTCCTGCCAGGAATGTATATATACCTCAATCCAGCCACCCTCAAACCACAATATCACATAATTACAAAAGCTATGGTGCCACCACCAACCTCTTTCAGGTGGATCGGTAAGCTTTTGGTAATGTGAATTTGTGGAGAGGGACATATTCAGCCCGTTCATAGAACATGAAGAACAAAACTAGTAAGTTTTAAATTTTACTTCAGAAAGTTGGCAGTGTTTATAAAACGATATAAAAGATATTACAAATGAGACAATTTACAGAAATGTATCAACAGTTATTAAAATAAAAGGGATTAAATGAGAAATTACAAAACCTGGTCCACGCGGTGACAATTGCAGAATCAGTGGGGGGGTGGCACCCCAGAAATGGTGTATGCTTCACCACACAGGAATAGTGTGGTGCTGTTTCCGTGGTCCCAGGGTAACTGAAGTGACAATTTCCATATGCAATTTCCCAGTGGAGCATTGCGGCTTGAAGTCTCCTCACTGCCGGCTGGCAGAAAAGTCTCCACAAAGAGAATCGCTGTTTCCTCAGACCTCGTTTTAGCCACTCATACAGCTAGATCAGAATTCCCTGATTAGGGGCAACCACCCCGAAACGCAGCATCTGCAGTTTGGGGTTCTGATCTTGCACAAAACCAGAGTCATATTAAAAGACTTGTTAAAAAGTCAATTATGGCTTTTACGATTGTTACCTTTATTAGGTGGCATTAGAGTTTTTCACTTCCTCACTGAAATGACAATTTGCATATTTTTTTTCTTTGATTATACGCTCCTGCCAATCACAGTATTACAATTATCAAAGATGGATATGGCATTGCTATGAATTGGCGAAGCAGCATACTCAGCATGCATTTATTGGCTGAAAATCAGTCAGCAAACATGCTAGGCAGCCCATTCGAATATAACAAGTAAGATCCAAACAAAACCTGCAGGGTACCGAATAGCCAGAACACCGTACTTTTCGTGTGAGTAGCGAATAGTGACAAGTATACTCACTCATCACTAGTTAAGGCCACATTCACATGTTTAGCATTTGGCCAGTATATTACATTGTATTTGTAAGCCAAAATCAGGAGTGGAATAATCAGAGGAAAAGTAAACACTTTCCAGGAAGGCGAGTGTTCAGGCATGGACCCTCTGGACCAGAAAGTGAGCTGTGCAGCAGCTGACTCCCAAAGCAGGCACAGAATAGGGTAAAGTCAAAGTCAATAGCAGAGCATGTTAGTCTCTCTGCAGGCAGGTGCATAGCATAAGCAGTCTAAGTGCGGAAGGTGCACAGCAATGGCGGAGCATAGTAGTTTCTATGCAGGCAGGTGAGTAGCAATAGCAGAGCATAGTAGTTTCTGTGTAGGCAGGTGAGTAGCAATAGCAGAGCATAGTAGTTTCTGTGCAGGCAGGTGCATAGCATTGGCAGAACATTGTAGTCTCTGTGCAGGCTGGCTCTGGAATGTGAGATAAGTGAGGCATGGAACAGGGCAGAGGATAGCAGAAGGGGACCTGTGCACTAACAATGCCTCTATGGGACAAGAAACGTTTGCTCAGGCACCTCCCTCAAGGATAGGCTGCCTAATATAGACAGAGCTACTCAGCCATAGCCTGAGAGGCACTTCCAGGTCAGGGTGAACTGGCTCTTTAAATGTCAGTAGGATGCGGTGGGCAGTGCCTCTTGGTGCTCCTGGAAGTACTACTCAGAGACCGCAGGCTCCAGACAGAGAAGGCCACAGTCAGGGAGACAGGAGACATCACTGGATTGAGGACCGGGTGAGCAAACTGTATGAGTAAGAGCACAGCGGGTTGGGCAGACCATATTGAGTCACGTGCTAGTCACCAACCTCCCTGCCCAGTGGAGGTTGGCACCATTGTACAAGGTAAAAGAGGTAAAATACTGACCAAATACCGAACATGTGAATATAGTCTAACACATAGGGTAATTTATCTTCCCATCAAACCAGTCTTAAAGTTATGTGATGGTATGTTAAGTCATCATTATTGACATGGACTAAGGTGAATGATTGGAAATTTCTTTTCACCTATGTTGTATATGCTGACATTAAATTAAGAACATAAATAAGTAAATACATAATAAAAAAAACTATAATGTTCAACATTTCCATTCAGAATATATCCTACCATATATCTTTATATTCATTATCAGATTTTCTTAGCCTGTTCAGGCTACAGCACCCTGATTGAAAATATAATCTAATTCAGTGTTGGCAAATTAAATATGTTTTTGTGTAATGAGGTAATTTGTGACTCATTGTACAGATGGCCGACATCCTAAACAGCCAAGAAGAGGAGGAAAACATTTTTTTGTTATTTGAAAATATCATCAGTGAAGCTATCCAAAATCTTTTCACCCGTAGTTCCAGACATGAAGCAAATTCTCAATAATTAAAGCTTAGTCTTCTTTACACATTGCTAAACATGGGAGATGTAGAGCACTTCATTAAAGACTAGGGCTTTGACCTACAGCAAGGATACTGCTAAATGCAAAAGTCTACAGTATGTATGCTTTCAATTAGCATGTGGTAAAAATGAATATAACCACATGTAATGTTCAAAATATGTCCCACTAAATATATTACTGAGCAATTTACCATGTTTGCCTGACCACATGCTTTACTAGAAGATAAATAGCTGAGCGGTATTATGTCATTTTCTGTGTTAAAGAAATTGGCTACAATGTCTTTTCATTCATTGCCTTTACAGTGTAAAGCTCCTTTTTATAGTTTTTTAGACAGTCCAAACATAACTAAACTTTTTTTAAACTTTTTAAGATATCAAGATGAGGCAAATGGGAATTTTTCTTATCACTGGTAAAACTCAATCCCTTCATGCTTGTCTTTTGCTCATGCACCGCCAAGCACAAACCTGGCATTTGAGCATATTACACTACATGCCCACATTTAGTTTTGATTGGTCTATTGCTACATGTGAAAATAAAACTTTAGATACTTTGCCCCCTTTTGTTTTTAATAATGAGTTACAAAAAAAATGGATGTAAACTGGTCCAGAAAACTGGTCCTCTTGAAAACGATGTAAAACAGAAATGGATGAGTAGCCTTAGTCTTTGTTCACATGTCTAGCTGTCATTTATTTGTAATTATTTATTTAAAGAATGTGTGTATGATGCCCCCTGAACAACACGTTTTTTGGGGATCTGTGGCTATTTGTTGTAAAACTGATAGCCACGGATCCAATTTGGCTCCCTATGTATCCCTATAGGCACAGATGGGCACGGATTGGTTCTTAATGGATATCAGTGTGTGGCCAGTTTTATCAGGGATCTGATTGTGTCCCCTTTTTCCGGTACCCAGAATCGGAGACTGATCCGATTTTGGTCTGCCTTCAAAAAAGCAAACACAATCAGACAGAATCGGATCCGTCACTGTCCGATTCAAATAACATGGGGGTCTATGGTGCCTGATCCGGGAAAAACCAGGATCGTTTCCGGATCTGGCTTTAGTGTACTGAGCATGCTCAGTACACATTCACTGCTCTGTTCCTGTAATTTCACAGTGAAAGTACAGCCCCGGAACCACTTGCATGTGCTTTGTAGGCTCGACTCCTCCCAGCTCTTTCTGTCAGTCCAGATCCCTCAAAATCCTGGATCCGGACACAGAAATGGCATCCGTAGTTTACAAATCCTGTCCTGTCCATTCCTGTCCGTGTGGTCCTGCAAAGAACAGGATCCCCACAGACAGGAAAAAACCATGATGTGAAGGGGGCCTTAGTTTGTACATATAAAGGTGCATCTCAATGAATTAGAATATCATCAAAATGTTACATTTCTTCAGTAATTCAATACAAAAAGTGAAAAACATATATTATATAGAGTCATTACAAACAGAGTGATCTTTTTCAAGTGTTTATTTCTGTAAATGTTGATGATTGTGGCTTACAGCCAATGAAAACCCAAAGGTTATTATCTAAGAAAATTAAAGTAGGGAGTATGAAGGGTCTGACAGATAAAATATTACCTAAATAGGTATCAGAGACTAACCTTGTAAAGTGACCAGGTGATCACAGACAGGAGAATCAGGAACAAGCGACATCAGTGATAAATAGGCAATTAGGGAGGGAGTGATGAGCTCAGCCACATCGGATGCCTGATGTTGAGCTAGGACCATATGTGTCTCATATATATCGCCAGGGAGGGAGTAAGAGGGAGGGAGGAGGGTTTTGCTTAGAGTCCACAGAGGAGTAAGAAAAGAAACCCAACCTCACATAGTGACGCTGTGCTGCACATATGCTAATTTGCTGAACTGTTTTCCTGGTGTTTGATAACACCTTTCTCTGAAATCAAACTTTCAATTGTTGTAGTAAAGGTATGATTGCACTCAGTATCCCAGTGCCTTTAGCCCTAAATCCTGCTGGTTTATTCCCTTTAATCATGAAAAATACAACTTGCCTAATGATTGTGCTTGCAGTGTATGCACATTTTTGGTATTCGCGCTCATTGACGCTATTTGATTTATTATTATTTATTATGTCTTGGGGGTTTACGTCAAAATTTCTATTGGTTTTCTAGTTTGTACTTCATAATGGACAATAAACAGATTGAACATAGATAAACTGAATATGTTAAAAATGCAGCAAAAAGAAATGCATGCTTTGGTTTTTGCTTTGCATATATTTTTGATCTGTTTTTTAATACATCTGTTCCTTCGAATTCACAATGCTAAAAAAAGATCCATAATGGATAAAATTATAAATGACCATATTTTATGGTCAATTTCCATACACATCAAGTTTAAATAAACAGATATAGTTGTTATCTGTTTTTTGGGTCGGACAATAGATCAACACAAACTATGCTTTTAATCCAATTTAGAAATGGATTATAGCTGAATTCCATTCAAAAGGAGACATTTTAGGATAGTTCTGGAAACCTGTCAGATCTCATATGCCAAATTTGGTGAGTGCTGAGAAAAATGTCTTCTTTTGACTACATTAACTCTTCGTGCACCACCTGTTTTACAGAGGGCTAATCATCTGGTGTCTCCTATATGCCATCCAAGCCAGCAGCAGTTACATTTGCACATGGAAATTCCCTTCCTAAACAGCCCTGTATAACATCATTCTCTAAAATCAATGTGTAAAAAAAAACATTTATTATTTTTGTTTTTCGTATGCAAATTAGAGTTTTGACTATTTGACGGGACATTGTTTCCTCAGAGAAATCAGCCCTCCTTCCGTGTTATCACATCCCTATGGGCATAATAGCATGATTTCTACGAGCCGGCTCCATGGCCAGTATGTAGAAATCTTGCACATGCGAGTAGTTCATTTGAGCAGTGTGCAGCTGAGCAGTTGGGTGTATATGTCCTGGCTTCAGAGAGGCACAGTGCTCATAATCGGAAAACAGCTTCTGCCCTCCTGATCATGCACGGTGTGCCTCCTTGGACCCTATATGTGTACACCCGACTTCAGAGAAGCACTAACACTGCTGAAATAAGCCATGCGCATACGCAAGATTCTCAGGAGCAGACCATCATTTCGGCTCATGGAAATTTTATCATGCCCACCAGAGTGTGATAACATGGGAAGAGGGTTGACTAGTCTGGGGAAGCAACATCCATTCGACAAGTCAAAGCCCTGATAAGCATATGGAAAACAGAAGTTATCAATGCTTTTTTTACACATTGATTTTAGAGAAAGATGTTGTACAGGGATTATTAGGAAGGGAAATTTGATGTGGAAATGTGAATGCTGCTGGCTTGTATGGCATAAGGAACGTCACAGGTTCCTTTTATTAAAACCTATCATGGATAATTTTATTTTTGTTTTTCGTCATGCCAAACTGGTCACACGGGGTGGGCTGATAGCAAACTGACAATTTTGCAATGTAGACGCTCTGCTGGGGTGCGTTTTTCATTTGACACCACTTGTCCTTTTTATTTCTTTCAGGTTTGAACCTGATAATAATACATTTGAATGAAGCTAAGTTAACATATTTGTGAATCAACTTCTTACATTTACAAGTTGACACATAGAAAGTGAAACAAGCTGTATTGCATTCTTCACATCATTTTAGCATCAATTTTTACCTTGGCTACTGTCATTTTCTGTGAAAGGTAATAACTGACTATAACAGATCGCTTTGTCACTCACAGCTGTATTGATTGTTTCACTTACAAAAAGTCAAAATGAGAAAGAAGTACACAATGGTGTCTGGAGATTACTAACAATTCCCCGAGGGAGTGGCGGGCTTGTGTTACTTGTACTTCAATGGTTTGCTTTTTTGTTACATTAAATCATTTTGTGGAAGTTTTTATCAAAAGGAAATATAGCTGTTAACAAATCATTTTATTGGCTTTATGTTCTTTTGTGCTTTATGAACTTTCTGCAGTAAGGCACATAGTAGGAGAAAATATATAATGGAATATATGGTTATAATGGACAAACACTTTGTAGATACAATTATGGTTAAAACAACATTAGCTTTTATTATGTTTTCCCTTTTCTACTGACATAACAGAGAAATCTAAACAATATTCAGCAAGCAATAGGAAGCCATTATCTGTTTCCGTAACTCTTATTCATTTTTACGGGAGTTTCCAAAATAGCACAACTCTGCCTCACTTGCTTCCTTAGCTCCATTTACTGTGTCTAGCCTGACGACAAAATAATTCACATCCTGGGCATTAAATTGTAACCACTGTCTTAATTTTTATTTCATAAATCAATAGTGCACATGAAAATAAGCAACTTTGAAATATTCCTTATCAGAAAAATAGATAAAAGAAGGGGAAGGGGAACAAGAGGCGCAATAGTGCCCTATCACTCAGACACTATGAAACAGTGGTATATAGGTAAACCACTCACCTATAACAGTTGTGAGACCCACAACTGGTATGCAAACATGTAGTATCAAAATCCTGCCGGCTGCCGCTGAACCTCCTCCAACCACTCGCATGTGGTGTCTCAGGAAGATAGGGGAAAGATAGAGGTGTGTAATGGTCCGCGCTGCCAAGATCCACTTGCTTCAGAGAACACACGGGTCAGTGATGTTCAAGCAAAGTTCCTTTATTGAATCCTACGCGTTTTGGTGCCCTCCTGGCACCTTCCTCAGGGATCCCTGAGGAAGGTGCCAGGAGGGCACCGAAACGCTTAGGATTCAATAAAGGAACTTTGCTTGAACATCACTGACCCGTGTGTTCTCTGAAGCAAGTGGATCTCGGCAGAGCGGACCATTACACACCTCTATCTTTCCCCTATCTTTATCAGAAAAATGTGCTTTATTCTTCTTCTGGACTGTTCTTTCAATCTTAGCATTTTCAATTGGTTTATATAAGACTCTATGCAAAAAGAAAGGGAGAGCATTTTCTCTAGCTACACCATATTCCCCTCATAGAATCATAGAATGGAAGAGTTGAAAGGGACCTCCTGGGTCATTATATCCACCCCCGCTCAAAGCAAGATTCACTAAATCATCCCTGACATGTCTGTCCAGCCTCTGTTTGGAGACTTCCATTGAAGCAGAACTCACCATCTCTCGTGGCTGTCTATTCCATTCGTTGATCACCCTCACTGTCAAAAAGTTTTTTCAAATATCTAATCTGTTTCCTCCCATTAAGTTTCATCCCATTGCTTTTCTAGTTATATGTCATCCCTTCTACATAAAAAATGTTGTCAGTAGTAACTGCCATCTCTTAGGTCAGTAATATAAAATCTGTATTACCTGAAAATAAAGTTTACCCAGGAATGTAGAATTTTTTGATGGAGAAAGAGGCACATTTTTCTGATAAGATACATTACAAAGTTGCTTATTTTCATGTGTACTATTTATTTAAATTAAAATGTTGTTTACACCTTAAATACGGATGGATGTACTCTTGATTGTCAAGTCAAGAAAAGCTAAAGGTTGACACTAGAGATGACAAAATCAGTTGGAAACAAATTGAATTCACATCAAATATTTTTTAGAAAACTTTAGATTATCCCGATACCAATACTGTGTAGTTATTTTACATCAAGTTGATTGTTGTGAAGCCTCCAACATCACAATGAGTGTGTCCAAAAGTGTAGTCAGTGGCATGGGTGACACAAATTGTGACGTAAGAAGTGCACTTGCTCCCACAAGCTCTGGCACACAATGCCAGAAGAGATGATGACAACTTTGTGCGTACAGTGCCATATGGAAATAAGGGCAAAGGAGAGCTAGGCAGGAACTGGAAAGGAGACTGTGGTGGCAGGACAAGTAAGTGGCGAGGCGATGGTTTTTATCACCGTATGTTTATTATGCTCCGCAAAGACCCTAAATCATAATAAGAATTCACACTAAATAAATTTGATGCAAATTGAATCTCCTGTCCTAATTCAAGCAAACCATTGAAACTGGATTATGATAATATTTAGAAGTGCAATTTTGGTATGTGTTTCTATGCAACAGGTCACAAAGAATGTAATAACTTAGAGCTTTACACCATTGTGTACTAAAAGGTCAAAAATATATGACATACATCTTTTCTATAATTAGTAGGCAATGTGGTGGCATAAGTGAATGCATGCCCATTTCTGCCACTGTTTCATATTGTAAAAGAACAGTTATCTCAAAATACAATTGTTTGCATAAATCTTTTGAAAAACATACAATGAAAGATATATCAATTTATACTAGCCATACATATGCCAAAAGAGTAACAATAATTATAATAATATTTAATTATTTATATATTGCTATTAATTCCATAACGCTTTACATATGCAAATTATTACTTCAGTGAGGAAGTGAAAAACCCTAATGCCACCTAATAAAGGTAGCAATCCTAAAAGTCATAATTGACTCTAAGCCTTTTAATATGACTTAGCATTTGTGTCAGATCCGAACTCCAAACTGCAGACGCTGCATTTTGGGGTGATTGCCGCTCATCAGTGCAGTGTGTGGGAGTTCTGATCTGGCTGTATGAAAGGCTAAGACGAGGTCTGACGGAACAGTGCTTCAGCCCTTTATGTACATTTTTGAAACACTGTCCCCATTGGGGCTCACAATCTAAACATCCTATCAGTATATATTTTGAGTGTGGGAGAAAACCTGAGGAAACCAAGCAAACATGGGGAGAACATACAAACTCCTTATAGATGTCGTCCTTTGTAGGATTTGATCCCAGAACCCAGCGCTACAAAAAAGAGCAGTTTGGGACGCACACTATTGTTGTTTAAAGGGGTTTCCTCAAGATAGGAATTAAATACCTACTTATGGGGGACATCTTGATTGCTTGGGGTCCAAACACTAAGACCTCCACTATCTTGACAATGGGGCTTTACCGAGGGGCAGAGGTTGAGGATCTGCACATCTGCCCCATACATATTTAATTTCCTAGCTAATTTTGCATTTGCCTTATTATTCCCTTAATTACACCTTCTAAGGTTGCATATACCTTAGCTTATACCTCGTTAGTTCCAAAACACAATTATAACAAATACTTATAGTAATAACTAGTTTTATTACGTAACATAGTCAGGTTACAACTGGAATAGAAAGGATCATCTGGGCAGTACTCTGATAATATGGCAGGTGCTAAAGTTCCAATGAGGTTTTATTGTGTTATTCAAGACTCCTCTGGGCTGATGTATTTCACAAACTGGTCAAGGTTAAGATCAGAGTTAATATTGTGGATCAGTGGTGGTAAGGAAGACAAAAGGGCAAGCATCATGTGAGGTTACCCTACTGCAATTAAAAAAACTAGAGAAAAATAAAATTAATTTTGAGCAGTCGAATTGTCAGGCAAATTTCATTCTTTCAAAATACAATTCAGTCCAAACTGAAAGTGGCCAAAAACGTGTTCAAAATTCCTTTAGTTCTTTTAAAACTCCCAAAACATGATAAAAGGCAGGCCTGAAAGTGGTTAATAATATAAGAGGTTATACTCACCTAAACTTGCGCCCCACCACCTGTAATGCCACCATAGCTCATGCCAGGTTCTCCATTCACTTCCACTGGGCTTTGCTCTTTGGGTCTTCCGGTGCTAACTAGGCCTCAATGTGCCAAAGATGCCAGTCAGGAGTTGAATACAATATACCAGACAGAAGTAGAGGCTGTCGTGAACTGAAAAAGACCTCCAATTTGCAGGGGGTCGGTGTATAAGGCAGGTGAGTATAATTTTTTTTATATTTTAACACCTTGCGAGACCTCTATAATAAAGCAAAAAGTTGACCAGCTAGCCATAGTTTGCTGAAATACTGAATGTTAGGGAAGAGTTAAAATATAAAAATATATACCCATTAAGCTGTCATCTGTGTGTTCTGCTATGTAACATTAATTCAGGCTGTTGAACATCTTCATTCTAATGCAAATTCACCTTCCAACACCTTGTCTTCCTCCAGGACCCTGGAAACGTTAACGACAAATAATTTGGATTTATGATTATTTTCGGGGGGGAAGGAGAATATGAGGAAAATTCTATTTAGTTTGGACAGGTTGCTCATCTCTAGTAATTATAATGTGTTCCTTGTTACTGTTGTGTGGCCTTAATGAGAATATTCACAGCACTCCTGTTCTCAAAATGACTGGTGATGGAGGAACATTTAAGCAGACCTCTTTATCAGCGTCATCCAAATAAAAACCATCTTTGCCATGTCTTTTACAGCTGATGGAGGATTGTGATCAGGTCTGTCTAATCATCTTCCATCAGCAGCCATTGTGAGAAAAGTAGTCTTGTGTAGTCTGTGATAAAGGCTGCACCAGCAGGTGAAGAAGGAGAACCTATTACACTTATATATTAGTAAAAGCCTTGAAATCATGTCCTATTTGTTAAAGTAAAGTAGCGAACCTGCTTAAAGTATCACCAAAATTCAAAAGGCATACAATGATGTTACGATTTGACTTACCCTGTTTGGATTTTAAAAAACATATCAAGTTGGTTGTTTTAATGTCATAAATGGTTAAATTAGCAAAATGCTTGTAAAATCAAGCAACTTTGCAATTTACCATTTCTTAAACATCCTATATGTTCTCAAGAACAAAAGGATTTAGGGTACTGGCCGCTCTGTATTCCCTTCATGGCCTATTACCTAGGCAAAAAGTGTGTGACTGACTAGCACAGGGTATGGGGACTCGGGTATCTGGGCCCTGCTATGGTAGGGATGTCACTGGTGGCCCGGTAAATTGGCGGGAACAAGCTCTATGTGCCGTGTATTGACTGTGAAAGTTCTTTTAGGCCGAGTTTTAAAGTTCGGAAAGGCACACAATACCCGTTAGGTATGGGTTGGTTTGATCCTGTTCATGACAGGCCAGAAATTGACCAGCCCAGGGTATGGGGACTCGGGTATGTGGGCCCTCTGCTGTGATAGAAATGTCACTGGTGGCCTGCCCAGACCTGTGGCCCTTGTGGTCAACTAAAAAGGGGTAGTTGAAATGGGAATAAAAGTTTTTTAAGTTTATCGTGAAGCCACTTGTGGTATCTGGTGACTGCACCAGAGTTGCGTGGGGCCTCCGGGGATGATGGTTGGGCAGCCGGATGGTATAGCTCTCCACAGGCATTGCTGGGTCCCCGAGGCTGTGATGAGATGAAGGCAGAATCAAGACACTGGAAGCTTATGGACTCTGTACGGGTGTTTACTTGTAAAAGTGCATGGGTCAAGTTCACAGGTACACAATTCTTAGCGGGTAGCTGGCCGGGTAGTCACTGAAGAGAATAACGTCTCTTTGAGGCTCCCAGAGAGTACCTTCTGCTTTCTTTCACTGTCCTGTTACTTTCCTTGCACCTCCTTACTTCCTTGCACTGCCCTGCACAGCCCGCTTGTCTACCAGGCCATGGGGTGCTCTAGGGTACCCTTCTTCTCTTTAAAGGGACTCATCCCTCTTTGGTGTCCCTGGTGGGGCTGCACATTCTGGACAGGGCGGTCAGGGCTTATAGTTAAACCCTCAACCTACCTGTGTTGACGGCACAGGGATAGACTCCTGCACCGCAACTTGGAGCCGATTCTCTGTTGTGGACCAGGATTCCCCGGACTGTAGCAGGTCTGGCACTGGGTCTCCTCCTGCTGTCTGGGTCATCGCTCCTTCTGTGTGCCCTCCCTGTGGTGTCACCTCAAGGGTCCTTCTCTGTCTCTCTCCACAGACGTTCTGCTTCCTGTGCTCACACTGTTCTAGCCTGAAACTCCTCCCCTCCAGGACTGGGTCTCTCAGCAGAGAATTTAACCCTGTAGTCCCTCCTCTATGTGTGGAAATGCAGGATGAGAGCCTCAGGTTGACGCTACACTTCCCTAGTGACAGGAATACTGCACACTCTGTTGTGGCTGCAGTACCCCTACTGTGGCGCACTGACCAGTGGGACGCCACATGACATGAGTAGGCTCTATGCTTTATTACCTGCTCATGTGACACCCAAGACCTGCCAATCCTTAGGGTGGCACTGGCCACAGAAAAGCAGAAAAGTCTTGGGCTGGGAGCTGTGCACTCCTGAAAATTCATATTGAGACAACCCCTTTAAGTCCTCTTCTTTCTAGATGGTCCTTGACCTACAAGTAAGCATATTTTCATAATCTGAATTCATAAAATAATTATTCATTCTCCCCAGGGAAGACTGAGGCTTGAACAGTGGAGTCTACACATAAGGCAAGCTTTTATTTTGCTGACTTATGTGTGAAAGTCTCTACATACACACAAAGGTCATTGCTAAATGTACTATTCCATTTTTCACATAGTAAGGTTTCTTGAGTAATAGAAAGCATTTTTAAGTCATCAGAACAAAGCGTATCCTTTCAACAACTGTGTAAAACAGCCTCTGTGACCGGCGAATAACTGACCACTTACTTTTTATGCTAACATATTACAAAACAGTTTCTTTTTCTACTCTTCAGCATCTGTTTGCAATCTGAATGGGAACTTGCATCATTTGTTAGGAATGTTGGCAGAACACACTATTTTAATTGTGCCTTTGTTTTTCTTAAAATGTTTAGTGCAAATACTGAAACATTATAAATCAAAGGTGTTATATTAATTAATGAGATGGCTCATTGACGGTTATTTCCTGACCACAGGTGTGTCATGTAGAATGATTTTACACAGGAAAGGTCTCCTGGTGTATGGAGCAGATTGGGATTTCCATGGCTTGGAATACTTTTTCACTGTCAAAGCAGATGTTTAAAACACCTTGTTATCATTATTTATCAGTGATCTTGACTAGCATATTAATATTGTGTCATTTACTCAATATGTCCTGCAACAACAAGTATTTTCTAACAGTTTTGGGTTAATTGAATGTTCAAGACATCTCTGCAGGGCAGGAGCGTAACTATAATAGGAGCAGGGGTTGCAGATGCATCAGAGCAGTGGAGCCAAGGGGTCCCCAAAAGCTCATTTTAGCGGTACAAAAAGACCATTAGTTTTAAAGACTTGAAATAATTGGGGGCCCTGTGGTACTTTTGCATTTGGGTCCATGAGCTTCAAGTTACCCCACTGCTGCAGGGTATTGAGAAGTAAATGAGTAATTAAGGCTAGGGTCACACTTGGCATGAGCTTTTTTAGTGCCTTAAAAAAAAGCATGCGTTTCTGCATGCTTTTTTTTAATTTTGCATGATTTTTTAATGTGTCTGATGGCACCCTGCGCTTTTGCATGCGTTTTTAAATCAGCACCCAAAAATAGTGCATGCACTATTTTTTGGTGCTGTTTTAAAAACGCATACGTTTTTAGAAAACGCATGCGCTTTTTAACATAGGCCCCTATGGAAAATGCATGCGCACTTGGACATGCTTTTTTGCTATTAAGACATGCGTTTTTGCTATTAGGACATGCGTTTTTTAACATGGGGGCCTATGGGTGCGTTTTTACAAGCTTTTTTAAAAATGCAGGTCTCCAAAAAAGCATCAAGAAAACGCAAGTGTGACCCTAGCCTAAGTTCTATGAACTAAGAATGATTACAAGGTTGGTGATTTTACCTTCGTTGGTCACGGCAACATGGGTCACCGCGTATTACCAACCTTTATACAAACATTTTGCAGGCAAATTGTTGATGTATTTATTCATGGCAGCTGTTGCAAACTTCAGACTGCCCAAAATTAGTTTTTGCTGAGTTTTTGACCCTCCATATTTTCACTGCTTTCATCACAAAGTTCTAGTTCCAGCATAATGGATGGGATATTAAAAATCTCATGCCTACTGTGTTTTTTTTTCATTCATTGTAAACGAACCTGAATTGTGTGATTCAAATTCGCAACATATCAATTTCTCTTATGAGTACGCTGAGTTTTATGTGCTTATTTTTCTCAAATGCTTTCATTAGATGTGGAAAGCCAACAGGTAAAATAGCTAGATATATTTTTTAGTTTCTGATACGGCAATGCATTCAAAATGCTTGTAATCCAAACAAAAAGTGTGTCAAAAGCTCAAACGATCCTCTGTAGAGTATGTGAAAAACAAACAGGGGGCACCAATCTCAGCGCATTACCAATATAACTTTCAGCTGCTTTTTACAAGATGTTTTTATGCACTCATCTATTGGAGTGAAAACTTCAAGCATATAGTATCTGCAGAAGCTACCTTACACTTTGAAGGTTTGTTCGCATCTGCTGCTCGCCTAGAATTGGTCCTGTGTTACATCCAGCCTCGGATTCACACAGGTACAATGGTATAAGGAAAATAATCCAATTCTGTGCTGGCCGCGCTCCCCTTAATACTGATTCTTGGAACTTCTTGTTCACAGATGAAATAACATAAAATGACAGATACTACACATTTCAGTGGAAACAACCACCTTCCTCAGGTATCTACTTTAAAAATAAAATTCACTTTATTTAATGCAGAGGTACTGAGCATTCAAGTGAGGGTGGGGATTTAACCACATCTTTCCAAATAGTGTCACTAACTTTGTTATATAAGGAAAGAGACAGAACTTCAAAACAATAAACTAAAAATATTCAATCCTAAAATTTTTCTCTAAGGGTGGGGTCACACTTGACATGAGTTTTTATAGTGATTTAAAAAAACTCATGCGTTTTTTCATGTCATCATGAGTTTTTTAAGGTATGTGATGGCTCCCTGCGTTTTTGGCTGCGTTTTTAAATCCGCACCAAAAAATAGTGCATGCACTATTTTTTGGTGCGTTTTGAAAAACGCATGCGTTTTTGTAGAAAGCGCATGCGTTTTTTAACATGGGCCCCTATGGAAAACGCATGCAAAAACAACGTACAATTAGTACCATTTAGTGCCATTCAAAAACGCATGCGTTTTCCATAGGAGCCCATGTTAAAAAAACGCATGCGTTTTCTAAAAACGCATGCATTTTTTTAACATGGGATCCTATGGAAAACGCATGCGTTTTTGGATGGTACTAATTGTACATGCGTTTTGCATGCGTTTCCCATAGGGCCCCATGTTAAAAAACGCATGCGTTTTTGGAAATGCACCAAAAACGCATGGTACTGTCACACATGCGTTTTTGCTATTAGGGCATGCGTTTTTTAACATGGGGGCCTATGGGTGCATTTTACATGCGTTTTTGAAAATGCAGGTCTCCAAAAACGCTTGTAAATAACGCAAGTGTGACCCTAGCCTAACATTGCTAAAAAATCCTTTAAAATTTTTTTTTAAAATCTTTTAAAAATATTTTCTAAAAAGATGCAGTTATAACTTAGCTAAAAACTTTTCATACAAAATCATATTAAAACTCTTTCCACAATGTCATTAAGGCCATTGGGAAAAGTATGTCAGTAAAGTTTTGTAATAGCGAAAAATGAAGTAAAAAAAAATTACCTTTATTTTAAAGCATAACACATCAATATGAAAAAAAAAACGCAGTATCAAAAACATGATGGAAAAAATGCATATAAAAAACGCAAGTAAACTCTTTAAGTAGTAGGTGGAGAAATTCGGCAACATCAAAAACTAATCCAAAGCTCATTGTAGGAACATCGTGGTTTGCTCCTAAATGAAAGGACTTGTCATAATTACCGTATGTTTTTTTTCATACCTGGTGTAAATGAAACTGAGCCACTTTTCCCCTGAATCTGGCATATTTTTTTTTGTTCCTGCACCTCTGTTTTCCAGAGATTTGGTCTTTGCTTCCTGTATATAAATCTAGTCTTGTTTTCTAAATGGCCATGATCCATAAGAAGATTCTCTTGGAGAAAGGTTGAGGACTATATTCTCAACTTGTCTCAGGGATGGAGATGCCAAGAGAGTGCAAAAGATCAATTCCAAATTCAGGAAGATAGAAATATTCACACCAGGTAACAAAAACTTACATATCTAAGGTAAATGACAAGCCCACTATAAATTTGTCCCAGCTTTTAATCATAAATGATATGCTGTCAAATGTGTATAAGGCCAATTTGAGAGTCCCACAAAAGTTAAAATAGGGATAGGCCATTATACAGTAGATTTCAAGATGAACAATTCTTCATTCTAAAACTTGATGCTTCGTAGCAGTGAACTGTTCTGATATTTACTGACATAATCATTTCACCTCATCTAATTCCTGTTCTGCTCCATCTTACTTGTCTTAAGAACTGAAGTATTCCATATCATGTTGTGTGTGTATATATATATATATATATATATATATATATATTCACACACACACATATATACATATATGTACATATATATATACCGTATATACTCGTGTATAAGCCGACCCCTGTATAAGCCGACCCCCCTACTTTTGCCCCCAAAACCTGGGAAAACCTATTGACTCGTGTATAAGCCGAGGGTGGACCCCAGCACAGGTATACAGCCCCCAGCAGTGTGGTATACAGGCCTCCCCAGTGGTAGTATACAGCAGCCTCCCCAGTGGTAGTATACAGCAGCCTCCCCAGTGGTAGTATACAGCAGCCTCCCAGTGGTAGTATACAGCAGCCTCCCCAGTGGTAGTATACAGCAGCCTCCCCAGTGGTAGTATACAGCAGCCTCCCCAGTGGTAGTATACAGCAGCCCCTACTCAGTGCTAGTATACAGCAGCCTCCCCAGTGGTAGTATACAGCAGCCTCCCCAATGGTAGTATACCACAGCTCCCCAGTGGTAGTATACAGCAGCGCCTCCTCAGTGGTAGTATACAGCAGCCTCCCAGTGGTAGTATACAGCAGCCTCCCTAGTGGTAGTATACAGCAGCCTCCCCAGTCGTAGTATACAGCAGCCTCCCCAGTGGTATATACAGCAGCCTCCCAGTGGTATATACAGCAGCCTCCCCAGTGGTATATACAGCAGCCTCCCAGTGGTATATACAGCAGCCTCCCCAGTGGTATATACAGCAGCCTCCCCAGTGGTATATACAGCAGCCTCCCCAGAGGTATATACAGCTGCCTCCCAGAGGTATATACAGCAGCCTCCCCAGAGGTATATACAGCAGCCCCAGAGGTGTATACAGCAGCCTCCCCAGAGGTATATACAGCAGCCCCAGAGGGGTATACAGCAACCCCAGAGGGGTATACAGCAGCCCCAGAGGTGTATACAGCAGCCCCAGAGCTGTATACAGCAGCCCCAGAGCTGTATACAGCAGCCCTAGAGGTATACAGCAGCCCCAGAGGTATACAGCAGTCCCAGAGGTATACAGCAGCCCCATAGGTATACAGCAGCCCCATAGGTATACAGCAGCCCCAGAGGGGTATACAGCAGCCCCCGAGCTGTATACAGCATCCCCAGAGGTATACAGCAGCCCCAGAGGTGTATACAGCAGCCCCAGTGGTATACAGCAGCCCCAGTGGTATACAGCAGCCCCATAGGTATATAGCAGCCCAGAGGGGTATATAGCAGCCCCAGAGGGGTATACATCAGCCCCAGAGGTGTATACAGCAGCCCCATAGGTATATAGTAGCCCCAGAGGGGTATATAGCAGCCCCAGAGGGGTATATAGCAGCCCCAGAGGGGTATACAGCAGCCCCAGTGGTATACAGCAGCCCCATAGGTATATAGCAGCCCCAGAGGGGTATATAGCAGCCCCAGAGGGGTATACAGCAGCCCCAGAGGGGTATACAGCAGCCCCAGAGGTGTATACAGCAGCCCCAGTGGTATACAGCAGCCCCAGAGGGGTATACAGCAGCTCCAGAGGGGTATACAGCAGCCCCAGAGGGGTATACAGCAGCCCCACAGGTATATACAGGCCCCAGCAGTGAGTTATATGTGCCCCCAAATGCTGGCACTCGTCCCCATCAGTTATAAGCATCCCCCACCGGCTGCTTAAGTTACCATCCTTGGTCTTCTGATCCGCGGCGTCCGCGCCGGTCTTCCACGGTCCCATCCTCTTCTGCATCCGGGGTCCCTGGACAGTAGCGATGACGTCATGCAACCGGCCAGTCACATGACCCCCGATGCTGCCGAGGACGAAGCATGGAGCCCGGCGCGGAGCAGAAGAACAAGGATGGTAACTTAAGCAGCCGGATGGGGGCCTTACAAGGAGAGGGGCGAGTGCCAGCATTTGGGGGCCATATATGAACTGCTTCCCCCTGCCGCTGATTGCAGTGCATATATAATGAGCGGCCCCACGTGATGGGGCCGCTCATACAGCAGCCTCCCCCCGCCTCCTCCAGCCTGAGTTACCGTATTGACCCGTGTATAAGCCGAGGGGGGGACTTTTCAGCCCAATTTTTGGGCTGAAAAACTTGGCTTATACACGAGTATAAACGGTATACAGTTTTGTAGAAAAGAGTCTACAGCACTTCCATATGATGCAGCCGAGGTTCTATTCCAGCTCAGGCAGGTACATGGCAATGTTTCGAGCTCAAGAAGCTCTTCCTCTAGCCCTAGCTCTAGGAAGCGCTTCTTGAGCTCAAAATGTTGCCATGTACCTGCCTGAGCTGGAATAAAACCTTGGCTGCATCATATGGAAGGGCTGTGGACTCTTTTCTACAAAACCGTATGTAACACAGGGACTAAGGGGAGTCCCTGAGAAAGCTTTGAACTCCGACTAATACCAGCAGACAGTGCTGCTCCTAAACTTCTCGTATATATACAGTACAGACCAAAAGTTTGGACACACCTTCCCTTTCAAAGAGTTTTCTGTATCTTCATGACTATGAAAATTGTAGATTCACTCTGAAGGCATCAAAACTATGAATTAACACGTGGAGTTATATACTTAACAAAAATGTGGGAAACAAATGAAAATATGTCTTATATTATAGGTTCTTCAAAGTAGCCACCTTTTGCTTTGATTACTGCTTTACACACTCTTGGCATTCTCTTGATGAGCTTCAAGAGGTTGTTCTTCCAACAGTCTTGAAGGAGTTCCTAGAGATGCTTAGCACTTGTTGGCCCTTTTGCCTTCACTCTGCTGTCCAGCTAACCCCAAACCATCTCGATTGGGTTCTGTTATGAACCAATGACTCAGAAGTAACATTCAGATTCCACAGAAGTCATACTGACCGCAATCCCTGAGTACACACTGCAACTAGAAGTAGCCATGGGATGTAACTAATCAGACCTAGACACCTCTGCACAGCCGGAGAACTAATTGCTCCTAAAGATGGATGTAGGAAAAGCTATCTTGCTTCAGAGCAGAACCCCAAAAGAATAGCAAGCCCCCACAGATATTAACTGGGAAACAAGAGAAAAAAAAACAAACTCAGGCAGAGTAAAAGGCTTAGCAAAAGAGGCCAAACTAGCTGTATAGGAAAGACCGCAGAGTGAAGGCAAAAGAGCCAACAAGAGATAAGCATCTCTGGGAACGCCTTCAAGACTGTTGGAAGACCATTTCCGGTGACTACCTCTTGAAGCTCATGAAGAGAATGCCAAGAGTGTGCAAAGCAGTAATCAAAGCAAAAGGTGGCTACTTTGAAAAAGCCTAGAATATAAGACATATTTTCAGTTGTTTTACACTTTTTGGTTAAGTATATAATTCCACATGTGTTAATTCATAGTTTTGATGCCTTCAGTGTGAATCTACAATTTTCATAGTCATGAAAATACAGAAAACTCTGTGAATGAGAAGGTGTGTCCAAACTTTTGGTCTATACTGTATGTATATATACATGTGCCACATCAGATTCTGCCTTATACCAGCCAGAAGAAGAGACCTGAGTTGTCTCAAAAGCTTGCTATTTGTTACCACCAGTTAGCAATTAAAAGGTATCAACCACTGAGGACTTTCAGATTTTAATATTTTTTCTATCTACTGGCTAACACGGTAAAATCATACATTTTACTTTATCATTCTCTACTGTCAGAGGTATATGCCACTGGCGGTTCCCTGTTTTCAATGAGATAAACATGCATGTTTTGCAGAGTTTTCATGTTTATAACACTCAGATGAGGTAACTGTGAACAAAATAAACATTTGACTTACATCTATCTAATCTTAGAAGAATGTGTTTGTCTTCTCTTATTTGCTCTTGTCAAACCTGTAATACTATCTATATAGTCTCCATGACTACAATAGACAATCTTCATTTCATAGCCCAGTACTGCAGATAATAATAATCTGTATACCCAACACTTCTGAAAAATGAAATATACAAAACAAGATCTGTTAGTCAGTTGTATATACCCTTGTAAGTGTTAGCCCCTTCACCCAGAGCGAATTTCCATTTTCGTTTTTCAGTTTTCCCCCCCCTTCTAGTGATGGGCGAAATCTAAATTACTCGTAATCGCTTGACTCTAGCGAGTCCAAGCCAGGACTCGCTACTCGTTGCGAGTCTAGCGAGTCCAATGTTAAGGAATGGGGAAGCGAGTAGTAGCGAGTAGTGTGAGATTTACAAATCGCAGATGTGTCTCGGAAGCTTCAGCCTGAAGCAATCCTAGTTTTGTCATTTATTTGCATTGGACTTTACTTTGTAAGTAATCGCTGGCTGGGAAACTCGCACAGATAAGAGTCCTGTCTTCTCTGTGCAGCTCCAGGGTCCTAGAGCCCGCCTGCTGCCTGATGTAGCAGAGCTGAGATTGTTCTCAGTCTGCTCATTCCCTGTGTACAGACATGAATGTCTGTGCACAGAGATGATGTAGCAGTGCTGAGATTGTTCTCAGTCTGCTCATTCCCTGGGCATAGACATCTATATCTATACACAGGCGATGTAGCAGAGAGGACATCGCGTTTTGGACTGCGTCGGACGGAAGAGGATTTTTTTAATTAAAGATGGAGTCCCTAATGGCTTTTTTTTTTTATTTCTAATAAAAAAATTTCTCTGTGTTGTGTTTTTTTTAAAACAATTTAATAGAAATTCATGGCGGTCATGTCTAATATTGGCGTGACCGCCATAAATTTCGGGCTTAGGGCCAGCTGATAATACAAAGCTGGCCCTAACCTCTATTACCCAGCGTGCCACCGCCACCAGGGCCGCTGGAAGAGCGGGGTTCAGCGCCAGAGGATGGCGCTTCAATGAACGCGCCATCTTCTGGGGCGGCTGCGGGCTGCAATTTGCAGCGGGGGGTGCCCAGAAAGCTTGGGCATCCCTGCGCTGTGGATTCCAGCCCCCAGCTGCTTAGCTGTACCTGGCTAGACATAGAAATTGCGCGGAGCCCCACGCATTTTTTTTGACTCCGACACGACTCCGACTCGACTCCGAGACGACTCCGACTCGACTCCGAGACGACTCCGACTCCGCGACGACTCCGACTCCGACTCCGAGACGACTCCGACTCCGAGACGACTCCGACTCCGAGACGACTCTGACTCCGAGACGACTCTGACTCCGAGGTGACTCCGACTCCGAGACGACTCTGACGCGACTCCGACTCCGAGGCGACTCCGACTCCGAGGCGACTCCGACTCTGAGACTCCGACTCTGAGGAGACTCCGACTCTGAGAGACTCCGACTCCGAGACTCTGACGCTGAAATTCATTAAATAATAAAAAAAAAAATGCGTGGGGCTCCGCGCAATTTCTATGTCTAGCCAGGTACAGCTAAGCAGCTGGGGGCTGGAATCCGCAGCGCAGGGATGCCCAAGCTTTCTGGGCACCCCCCGCTGCAAATTGCAGCCCGCAGCCGCCCCAGAAGATGGCGCGTTCATTGAAGCGCCATCCTCTGGCGCTGAACCCCGCTCTTCCAGCGGCCCTGGTGGCGGTGGCACGCTGGATAATAAAGGGGTTAATACCAGCTTTGTTATACAAGCTGGTATTAAGCCCGAGATTCTTAATGTCAGGCCACGTTTGACCCAGCCACTAAGAATCTCCAATAAAGGGTTAAAAAAACACAACACAGAGAAAATTTTTTATTTGAAATAAAAAAAAAGCCATTAGGGACTCCATCTTTAATTAAAAAAATCCTCTTCCGTCCGACGCAGTCCAAAACGCGATGTCCTCTCTGCTACATCCCCTGTGCATAAATATAGATAGATACAGGGAATGAGCAGACTGAGAACAATCTCAGCACTGCTACATCAGGCAGCAGGCGGGCTCTAGGACCCTGGAGCTGCACAGAGAAGACAGCTGGACTCAGCTCGCAAAGAAACAGCAGTTACTTTGCGAGTTTCCCTGCTATCACTGGCACAGTAGCCAGTGATTACTCGCACGAGTCTAATGCAAACAATGGCAATCCTAGTTTTGTCAGCGTTTCTGACAAAACTAGGATTGATATTGATTTGCATTGGACTCGTGCGAGTAATCACTGGGAAACTCGCAGAGTATCGAGTCCTGCGAGTCCCTTACTACTCGCCGAGTAACGAGTCCTAGCGAGTAGATTCGCCCATCCCTACCCCTTCTTCCAAGAACCATAAATTTTTTAATTTTTTATCAGAATAGATATATGACGGCTTGTTTTTTGTGGGAACAAGATGTAGTTTTGAATGAAATCATTTATTTTACCATATAGTGTACTGAAAAATGGGAAAGAAATTCCAAGTGTGGTGAAATTGCTAAAAAAATAGTGCAATTACACGTTTGTCTTTTAGGATTTTTATTCATTGTGTTCACTATATGGTAAAACTGATATGTCCGTATCATGCCTTAATTCAGTATGAGTTCATAGATACCAAACATGTATGCATTTACTTTTATCTAAGGGTGCTTTCACATCTGCGTTTTTCGTAATTCGCGGCAGATGCGGTGAAAAAACCGCATCTGCCACGATTGCCGCATAACCGTTCCACTTGCGGCGCGGTTGCCGTTTTTTCTATGCAATGTATAGGGGGACTTGCGGCAGGTGCGGCAAGTGCGGTTTTGCACTTGCGGCAGGTGCGGCCGCGAAAAAAACCGCGGCTTACTGCGGTTTTTTTCGCGGCCGCACCTGCCGCAAGTGCAAAACTGCACTTGCCGCATCTGCCGCAAGTCCCCCTATACATTGCATAGAAAAAACCGCAACCGCGCCGCAAGTGGAACGGTTATGCGGTAAACGCGGCAGATGCGGTTTTTTCACCGCATCTGCCGCGAATTACGAAAAACGCAGATGTGAAAGCACCCTAAGTGATTAAAAAACATTTAGAAGTTTTTAAAATAAAATGATTTACACTTTTGTGCCATATTCCGAGACTCATAGCGTTCTCATTTTTTCAGGATATGGGGCTTCTAATGATACCATTTTTGGATGCGCTGTTTTGATCACCCGTTATTGCATTTTATTGCAATGCTGTGGGGACCAAAATAACATATTTTGGAATTTGGACTATTTTTTCCGTTACGCAGTTTACGGATCTGATTAATTGATTTTATATTTTGACAGACATTTCTGAACACGGGTATACCAAATATGTGTATTTAATTAATTTTTTAATAGTATTTTCAATGGTGATTTGAACTTTTAATTTTTTTTCAGATTTGTAATAACAATTTTTTAATTTTTGTTAGTTTTACTTAGCCCAGGAGGGGCCCTCAGTGCTGCACAGTCTGATCGCTTCTGCTATGTTCTGATAAGGTGATGCAGCGTCGGAACATAAGGGAAGTGATCACTTTCTGCTGGTGATCTCACAGGGAGATCGCCATCAGGAAGTAATTGCTGACAGCTTTCAGAGTCATCAGAGGACCCCTGCTGTCAAGACAACAGATGTAGGTCCCATGATCGCATCATGGGACCTCCAATCATGGCAGGAAGTGGCGCATCCCCGTTGCGGGGCTTTGACTCGTGCTGTCAGTCAGTTACAACGCAATCCAAAGGGTTAACAGCATTGATCTCATCGCTGATTGGATTGTTGGTGTTAGCTACATATCTCAGCTGATGAGATCAGCTATGTGTGGGGGATGATGTAAGCTCATACAGGTATGTCCTTGGTTGTGAAGTGGTTAAATATACTTAAAAATTCGTTTATCACAAAGAAAATAAAAACATAGAAATTAAAACATACAGCAAGGCAGTAAATACATCTGGGTGAAATTATATATCATGTAACAAAAACTATATTTTTCTTTCCTAAAATAATGAAATTTTGAATAGAATTATTCAATCTTACACTGCAAAAAAGTTTTAATTCATTCTAGCCTTTAAACTAGATAAATAGATATTCTCATAATAATGGTGGTAGCTGTTTAAAAATATCTGAACTATTTCTCCAGATGTCGCATACTGAATTTAGCTCCATACTTGGCTGCCAGGTTTTGTCAAGCTGATTTTAGTAGACCACATAAGTCTATGTATTATACCTTCCTTTCTCTCTAGGGGAAGGCAGATGGCAGAAGGTAGGAGCCTGATCTTCTCCTCAAAGCTGATCTTTTCTGTGCCTCAGTCTCTAGAAAGCTAAGAAAAATTACTTCTTATTTCTTATAAAACTGGTTCATTGTAATGTAAATTTGGCCAGAACTTAAGAGAGTTTTCTTTGTGAATATGGAAATGTACATAAATAGAAAGTTTCATCTACATTTTTGTGATTTACTTAAATTATGATACAAAATACAATCAGACCTTAAATCGTATAAATAAAAGGATCATAATTTGTGCAACAAGAAACTCTTCATCTAAATTATGTTCCAAAATCTGGGACTATAAGCTTCATGTACTTGGCTTGCAGCTCTATTCTATACATGGTGTCTTGCAGTGAAAAATAGCTACATAAAATGGTGCTGGATAAAGGCTGCTGTAGGTTGGAATCTATTGGTTAGTAGAGACATATAAAAGTATAGATAAGTCTCCAAGTAAGTCAATTGATACTCTTTCATCGCTCCATCAATGTGGAGTTTGTACAGATCAGTGAATAATTAGTGTTATGAATTTTAATAGGGGTTGTCCCAAACTTAAATGCTATTACATATCTATTAGGCCCCTTTCACATCAGTGGTAAACGCTGATCGCGGCAGTTGCAGTGAAAAAACCGCAACTGCCGCGATTACTGCTTAACGGCCGAAATACAATATCTATGGGGCTTGCGGTAAGTGTGCGGCAGGTGCAGTTTCGGCACTTGTGGCAAGTGCGTCAGCGAAAAAAACGCGGTATGCCATGGTTTTTTCGCGGCCCACCTGCTGCAAGTGCCGAAAAACCGCACTTGCCGCAGATGCTGCACACTTACCGCAAGCCCCATAGACGTTTTTCACCGCAACTGCACGATCAGCGGTTACCACTGATGTGAAAGCAGCCTTAGATTAGTAATTAGTGTTTAATCTTTGTGGTTCTCACTGTTGGGATAACAGAGATCTTCATGTCCCTGTTTTGGCTACCCAGAAGTTGAGCATGCTCAGTTCACTGTCTATGGGTTGGAGACAGCTAAACCTGGCTATAATAACCCATTACCGATTAATTTATTTAGTGGTACAAATTGTACAATACGCATAAAAATTACATTAATATCAATCATGAATTCTTAATTTTAATTTTCTGTATTCTTTTTTGAATTTCAGCAGTCCTATGCACCAGCTCCCCATCCGATGGCTCCCCCCAGCCCCAGTACAAACAGTAGTAACAACAGCAGCAACAGCGGTGGGGAACAGCTGAGTAAAACAAACCTATATATAAGAGGACTTCCACCTGGCACGACGGATCAAGACCTCATTAAGCTATGCCAACCGTAAGTCACATTAACACATTACAGAATGTACAGAAAGTACTAAAAGAAAAAAAAAACTATGATATAGTTTTTAATGTCATTAAGATTGTCCACCCATCTTACAAAACAAACATATTCCTACGAAACATCCGCCATTCCTGCTTGTGTCTCTCTTGTTCTTCCTTACTTGTTCTTTTAGCAGGGCATGTTATGTGACTTTTGAAGCAGATTCCTGATTGGCTGCAGTGGTTATTTGCTATCTGAACTACAAGAGAGTGTATTGAGATTATCATCTGGATCAGACTTTTATACATAAATTCTGATTAAAGAACAAACCTGTGGCAGTTAAGTGTACACCTAACTCATTAGTAAAGCAATAACCTGAAGCCAAAAGGGCTCCAAGTCCTTACCATCACTTGAATGTTTCCTTATTAGTGATGCTTTAACATTTATAGCTCATATAAACAATACTAAGTCAGAAAGACCTATGTACAGTACACCAATGTCTTAAGGATTAAGAAGTTTTACTTTTTTTTCTACCTGGATATATCAAAAGAAAGGCTCTATATATGGCAAACAAAAATATAGACCCATTTTAATTTGTGCTGAACAAGGCAAATGTTTTATAACTACATAAAAATGTTTATATGTAGAGCTTAGAAAGGTCTTATAATTTGCACTAGAGTAATACATTTTAATGGGCTCAATGCAGGTTGAATTTTGGATGGACATTTTTTCTATAGGACCTGGCAATAATATAACAATTAGCAAAGCAGAGCTGCTGTGTTCTGATAGCTATTTACCCCTGTAACTGAGGCTCCATTGGATGCCTAAGTTGCAGTGGAAAAAAAATCAACAAAAAAGAAAAAAATGTGTTCTTCTGAGATTTTTATGATCTCATGAGGGAAAATTTATGTAAAAAAAATCAGTAGAAAATAAAAAGCAATTGTCTAAATCCCTGATACAAAAAATATTAAACTATGACTTTTTTTACGTTACAAACATGATTACATACAGTACATAAAATAAAATTACAAGCATAATCAAATCACATATATTCACATGACTCTGATAATCTGAGGAATTTCATTCAACAGTTTATGGAATGTAAAATATAAATAGTAAAAACTATAAAAAAAGAAAACCTAAAATTGCTATTGTCTGTATTGGCCACACAAAAAACTTACAGTATTTTTTATGTATCCCGAAACAGCATTAAAAAAGTAATACAATTTGTCCTGTATAAAACAAAACCTCATACAATGACCTGAGAAAAAGACGTTATGCCTGCTGAAAAGTAGAGTTCAAAAATGAAATCAATTGGCCTGTCATTATGGACCTTTCAAGTCTGGTTAATAGGGTTTAATAAATAGACCTGTAACCTGAACACAAGTTCAAGTCCCTAAGGGAACTAAAAATAAAGTAAAATTGATTGTAAAAAATAAAACTTTGAATCACCAGTCCTCTCAAAGTTTAACAACAAGGCAATAAAAAAATAAAAATATAAATAAAAAATAAAAATAAAAAATATATACCGTATTTTTCGCTTTTTAAGACGCACTTTTGTTCCCCCCCAAACTTTGGGGGGGAACGGGGGTGCGTCTTAAAAAGCGCATGTAAAAAAAAAAAAATATTAAAAATTAAATATTACCATTATAAGGGGGGTTTGTGGGGTGCAGCTGCCCAGTGGGGGTGCCGGAGGCAGGTTCCGGTGGGTGGGGGGCACCGCTGCAGGACCGGAGCAGCGGAGATGTACCGGCGGCAGCAAGCGGTGGGCGCCGCCATGTTTCTTGTGGTAGCCGGCCGGTAGAGGTAGAGGCTTCAAAATGGCCGCGGGTCTCCATTATGGCCGCGGCCATTTTGTTGAAGCCTCTACCGCTGGCTGCAATGTTAATGAATGCAGCCAGTCACAAAAACATGGTGGCGCCCACCGCTTACTGCCGCCGGTACATCTCTGCTTGCTCTGGTCCTGCAGCTGTGTCCCCCACCCACGAGAACCCCCTCCGGCACCCCCGCTGAGCAGCTGTACCCCCTTGGTGAGCCATGTGGGTCTGGGGGGGAAGATGGCCATATAGGGTTGGGGATGGGGGGCATATATACAGGATAGGGGGCACATACACAGGATAGGGGGCACATACACAGGATGGGGGGCACATACACAGGATGAGGGGCACATACACAGGATGGGGGCATATACACAGGATGGGGGGCATATACACAGGATGAGGGGCATATACACAGGATGGGGGGCATATACAAAGGATGGGGGGCATATACAAAGGATGGGGGGCATATACACAGGATGGGTGGCTTATACACAGGATGAGGGGCACATACACAGGATGGGGGGGCATATACACAGGATGAGGGCATATACATAGGATGAGGGGCATATACACAGGATGGGGGGCATATACACAGGATGGGGACATATACACAGGTTGGGGGGCATATACACAGGATGGGGACATATACACAGGTTGGGGGCATATATACAGAATGAGGGGCATATATACAGAATGGGGGGCATATATACCAGGATGAGCAATATACATACCAGGATGGGGACATGTATACGAGGATGAGAGACATATATGCCAGGATGAGGGATATATATACCAGAATTGGGGGGTTTATGTACCAGGATTAGGGACATAAATACTGATTGTAAGACGGACACTGGCATTATAAGACGGACCCCATTTAACATTAAAAACTATTTTTTTTCTCATTCCTTCACCAAATTTGGGGATGCGTCTTATAATCCGGTGCATCTTATAAAGCGAAAAATACGGTATAAATATATATATAAACAGATTTGATGTTGCCATGTTCATAAAAAAGTCCTATTGTTCACAATATAAAATTAGTTAACTCATATGATCAACTTTGTAAAGATGAAAAAATTGAAACTTTAGAATTGCAGGTCGCAATTTTAGGTCACAATATCTACCTTGAAAAATGTAAACTTCACATGTACCCAAAATGCTGTAAATAAAACATCAACTCACCAGGTCCTAAACTTGCACATGGAGGTACAATCAAAATATTTGGCCACTAAGATATATCTATATAAAAGTATAAGTAGGAGGAAATTGGGCACAAATCTGTCCAATAAAGTTTGCATAACCACCCACTGCAGCTATCAGCGGCTGGCCCGGTGGTGCGCGGAACAAAGCACAAGTTGTGTTCAATGAGATAAGAAAGGAACGGCACTCACCGCCATTCCAGGTGCTGTGTTAGGAAACTTTATTCCATATTCGAGGGTTACAAAGTGCAAGGAGGGTGTGCAGGGTCAAAATACGGTCAACTGTTTCACGCGATTGCGCTTTCACGGATCCTGTGGGCATAGGACTCGTGGAAGTACAATCGCGTGAAACGGTTGACCATCGTCCGACCCTGTACATCCTCCCTCCCTGCACTCCGTAACCCTCGATTATGGAATAAAGTTTCCTAACACAGCAACTGGAATGGTGGTGAGTGCTGTTGCTTTCTTATCTCATATATCTATATAAAAACCATATATGGAAAAGTCTATAAAATTTTGTATCGTCATATTTGTACTGACTTGGAAAATCATGCTTCCAAAGTCATTTTTAACCATTAATGTACTCCAAAAAGCAATGGTGAAATTGTGAGGGTTTTTATCTAACTATTTCACCACTCTTACTACACCATATTCTAGTGCCCATATTTTTATTGGTCTTATTGCACACTAGATAAAATTTCATTCACTTCAGAAATTAAATCAGCTGCCAAATACACACTTTTTTGGTGATCTTAGTAAAAATATAACAAATCACGCCTGAAATTAAGACAGGTTGATGTCATCAAAAATTTGCCAGTAGGAGAATTAGTTTATGCGAGGAGGAACTGCACCAGGGAAAGTGATTATTTGGAATAAGCAGACAGTATTAGCAATTGATTGAAACAGAGAGGATATAAACCTTGGATGATCAACAGGGCGAGGAAAGTAACAAATAACAAAAGCAGAGAATTATTGCTATCAGACAGAGAGGGGAGAAATAAGGAAAGTAAAAATGGTTCATTGTACAAAAAATATGTGCCCACTTTTGTAACCCCATATAGTGATAATTTTGAAGGCATCAAGGAAATACTCAACAAAAATATTCCTATCTTATACCAAGATGAGATCTTGAGAAAAATCTTGCAAGAAGGTTGGAGAACTGCTGCTATAAAATCCTATAGTGAAGTCGATACTATCTGTCCCAGTATTTTTGTCAGCGATCCCCTTTAAAAAACCTACTTGGTTGGTTCACAATGGCATGTTTAAATGTGGCAATAACAAATGTAATTTGTGCAGATGTATGGAGTTGGAGAGTGCTTTTTACAATAACATCACAAATAAACAGTTAGAACTAAAATCGTATATTAATTGCAGCACCACACATGATGTCTATATGGCAACATGTGTGGAAGGCAAAAAATATTACATTGGCTGCACAACACATACCATGGAAAAAGATTGGCAGAGCACATTTCAGCCGCCAACCCAGATTCAAAAGCTTTGAGAATCAGTATGTCAGGTCTATCAAGACATTTTAGAGACAATCATTTGGGTAATTTAAAATTGCTCAGAGTAAAAGACATTGAGAGGATCTTTTGCCCATGTAGGGGCGGGGACTAGGAGAGAACCCTCTGACACAGGGGAATTTGTTGGATATTACAAGTAGATGCATGCAGTCCAACCGGTCTTAATTTCAGGAGCAGTGGCGTAACTTCAGGCCCTGGGGCCCCGATACGAAAGCTCCAACGGGGCCCCCCAATTATTGCAAATCTTTAATAGTATTAGTCTTTGTCTATGGGCCAAAGGGCCCGGGTGCGATCTCAACCCCTGCACCTGTTGTAGTTACGCCCCTGTTCAGGAGTGATTTGCAATATTTTTACTAAGATCAACAAAAGTGTAGATTTGGCAGCTGATTTCACTTATGAAGTGAATGAAACAGGGAAATGTATTGGATATTACAATTAGATGCACGCCGTCCAAACTTTCTTAATTTCAGGAGTAATTTGTTATATTTTTACTAAGATCACCAAAAAAAGTGTGTATTTGGCAGCTGATTTAATTTCTGAAATGATTTTTTTTCTAGTGTGCAGTGGAACCAATAAAAATATGGGGACTAGAATATGGTGTAGTATAGCCCCATAACAATATTTTTTCCGTTTCTCAGGTCTATAAGTGTTAATCTTCACTTTAGTGTATATGCATCTCCTTGGGAACGATTTGGCAGGACATGGGTTAATGGGTTCCTAGATATAATTGTTCACATGTTTGACATCTGTGTGTTGTTTTTTTTTAACTTGTGTATATAAAGTCAGTCTGTTTTATGTCTAACTATGCTAAACTATGCTAAAGACTAAGGGGCGCTGCCTCGAAACGCGTCTAGCTTTACCCCTGAGGGGGCATATTTGTAATGTTTTTATAATGCCATGAATAAAGGAAATTTTAATCTGAAAGTGGCGCTGGAGATCTCCTTAAGGCCACGTCACACGCATCAATCTTATGAGCGATATTGCTTAAGCGATCTGATTTTTTGATCACTTAAGCGATATCGTCTGTGCATCGCTGCGTGTATTTTTTGTAAAATCGCTTGATTGTTTGATTGCAGATTTGTGAGCCGGAGCTCAAATCAAGCGATAAACGCTTGATCAATCTGCCTCATCGTAGTGTGTGACACCACGATGAGCGATCTCCCAGCGGCAGAGCCTATGCTGGGAGATGGTATCTATGGTAAACGTCGAGTTACTAAGCGCCGCGGGCGCCTAGTAACCCGACGTTTACCATAGTTACCAGCGATCTCGCTGCTCAACATCGCTGGTGAGTCTGTCTGTGTGACAGCTCACCAGGGATGTGAGCGATATTGTTAGCGATGATGCGTGTGACGTGGCCTTTAATCTGTCATTGTTGGATGGAAGCCAACCATCATTCCAGCTGCCTGGGAGTCCTGTGAGTAATTGTGGTGGAGCTGCAATCCTTTCCCCTTTCCCATTTGTATACTAACTCCTCACTAGAGAAATGCCACACATTGGATGCTAAATGTGGCAGATTTTGTTGGCTTTCTTTTTTGTGGGGAGCCATAGTGCTTTTCCAAAGATGTTTTGCTACCAGTAATGTGGAAGCCTAGTAGAGAGGAGGGTTTCCTCTCTAAAGGTACCGTCACACGGGGAGATATCGCCGGTGATGTTGCCGGCAACCGAGGGGCGTGGCCAGGTTGCGGCGACATCGCCGGCGAATTGCCACGTGTGACAGGGCGATTATCAGGCGATGAATCGCCTGAGTCACATCGCCAGGTTTCCCAACAATGTTGGGAAACCTGGCGATGTTGCTCAGGCGATTCTGCCTGATCGCCCTGTGTAACGCGGCAATCCGCAATGTTACGGGCGATTCCGCCTATCTACTACATTGCGAGTGATCGCTTGCTGGGTTTCTGGGTAACTCAGCGAGCGATAGCCGTGGCAACTAGCCGGCGACATCGCCGGTAAGTTGCTCAGTCTGACAGCTCACCGGCGATGTTGTCAGGGATGCGCGCTCCCGCGATCCACGGCAACATCGCCGGCGATATGTCTCTGTGTGACGGTACCTTAAAGGTAACATAGGCTTCAGGTACTGTAACCTTTCCTGACCATGTGACTCATATTTATGCTCCTTTCTACCCTTATGATTCCATAACATGGGTGAACCAATTTGACTCTATTTTTTTGCCTTGCAAGTTTTTTCTTTTGTATTCTAAATAAAATTACTTTTGATTAATACAATTATCACCACTTTTTGTCTCTACTATATTGAATACACGTACATTCGGTTTGGTTTAGTGTGTGGTGGCTTTATGATTCAGATATTTATGTCTATGTAGATTAAATGACACTGAGTATGCCGCACACTTAGGTAAAGAAAAAATGTTGTTGCCTTGTTCTATATATATCGTTCCCCTACCATAATTGGTGAAATTTCGTGCCTGTGTTTACCTGTATTCTTTATGTTCTGCTATGGATTATATTTTTTGATAACTTATTATATTAGTATATTTTAATGGTGTACCAATAAAAGTAATTTTACATGGAAACAGTTTTTGCTAGTTTAGCAACATTAATTTGTGATTTGGGGTCTGGTTTTCAACCTTTTGGCTGTTTCTTCTGCATTTAAATTATCATCCACTCAATAAAATTGTGGTCATTTTTTTTGTTTTTGATTTGTTCATAAGAGTTGTTGATAATTATAAAGAATAGTAGTTGCACCTTCTCACTAATGCCTCATTTGCACAATTGGCTTCAGACATGTATGATCTATATCAGTTTAAATGTCAGCAGTTTCAACCCCAGTATTCTTACGTTTATCATACATTTTGTTACATCAAGCGGCAGCTGCCAGCAGCTAGTATATTATCTAAGAAATATTTATGTATACTGTCTAAATTTTAATGATACCTGTAAAATAATAATTGATTTTGTATATGTTTTAATGATAAATATAAAATAATTATCGGTTTTATATTTAAATATTCTCAACACTTGCTACAATGAACTTTGTTTTCAATGCCATCTTCTAAACTTGTTCGTCACTTATCACTATTATATTCTGCGATCAGTCAACATTCACGGTTCTTGCTCCAGTTCAACTTCAATGTCACTGCTAAGGACATTTAAAAGTAATAGTATCAGTATAGATCCCAAAGGTACTCTTCTAAACACTGTTTACCACAAGAAATGTTTGCCATCTCTCTTGAAACCAACGTCTTACGAAGTGTCAATTTGCAGCCCAATCCCAGTGCATTTCAACTTGTTTATCAGTATTCCAGAAGAAACAGTGTCAAAGGGTTAATTGAAAGCTAAGTAAACCACATCTGCCTCTCTATTCGAAATTATTGAGTTATCTGGTCTGTGTTCAAGTAGTGCTGTTTACTGGGCACTCCATTTAGTGTTCAGCCTTATGGATCAATCTTAGGGGAGTGAATAAGTCTATGAAAAAGTCTAGTTGCAAAATCACACACACATGCATATGTCTATATACAGTATATATATATATATATATATATATATATATATATATATATACACATACACAGTTATGGCCAAATGTGTTTCTAAAAATGAAGTATTATTCCAAGAAAGTTATTGCAATACCACATATATTGTCATACACATGTTTAATTGCTTTGTGTGTATTGTTAATAATTTCACAAATTTCCCCAATAATGGGCAGGATAAAGTTGTCGTCACCCTCAACTTATTATTTGGTTGCACATCATTTAGAATAAATAGCTGCAATCAATCGCTTCTTATAACCATCAACAAGCTTCTTAGGGCCACTTTACACACACCAACTTATCTGTCCAACTTCTGACCAACTTACTGGTTGCAGTGAAATCATGGACACATTGCTCCATTTTGTGGCTGCGTACAAATGGAACTATGCGTCCATGATTTCACTGCAACCAGTAAGTTGGTCAGAAGTTGGACAGATAAGTTGGTGTGTGTAAAGTGGCCCTTACACCTTTCAAAAGAAATTTTGGACCATGCTTCTTTTGCAAACTGCTCCAGGTGCCTCTTGTTTGAAGGGTATGTTAATCAAAGATAAAAAGTGGGGAAATTAACTCCATCTTTGCCTTGTGTGTGCCACACTAAGGACAGAGAACAGAAAGAGGGGAAGAGAACTGACTGAGCAATTAAGAACCAAATTTGTTGAAAAATATTAACCTCTTCACAAAATATTAACCTCTTCTTTTAATAGTACATCCTTGGTCGTGTCCCACTCTCTAATGTGAGCTTACACGCTGAGCGCGCATCCTCCCCCTTACATCTCAGTTGAGTTCTTCAGCTGAGATGTGTAGCAAACACCACCACTTGGATCCGTGATCCGATCAGTGGTGTTAACCCTTTGGAACATGCTGTCAATCACTGCAGGGATTGCGCCGTTCCCCACCGTGATCGGAGGTCTCATGATGCGATGACCAGACCTCCATGCTTTACCTGTTGTTACTTTTTCCTTTAATGACCCGGAAGCTGTCCTGAAAAACTAAAAGTTCAAATAACCCTCCTTTTGCCTCATTGACAATAAAACTATTAAACATGCTGAGTACACTAAAATTGGGTCCAAGAATTATCCTGTCTTTTCTTGGACCCGTGCTTCATAGGCCCCCATGTTAATTGGCGCGGATCATGTTGGATCCGATTGTGTCGATTTGGTCCGCTGTGACCAAAATCAGAGCAGTCTCCAATTTTGGGGACAGCAAATAATCAGACAGAATTGGATCCGACACAAATCGGATGGCAATAAGGCCAAATCTGATCCGTTGCCCATAGGGATACATTCGGGCCAAGTCAGATCCGTGGCTGTCCGTTTCAAGGGACAGCCACGGATGGGCCAAAAACATGATGTGAAAGCAGCCTTACTTACAACACTGATAATTACATATACCCTCTCAAAAAGGTTTGCTTACTCTTAAAGATAATAAAAGATAATATCAGCTTGTTCAACTCATGGCCTATAAAAAGATATCTCATTACCAAGGTACCACACAAGAAACGTCTCATGATGAGTAAAATCTGTGAGCTGTCTCAAAACCTTCACAACCCTGATGACACTGGATAAAGAATAATTTCTAGATTACTGAAAGTGCCAATGAGCACTGTTGGAGTCATAATCTGGAAACAGAAAGAACATAATTTCACCATAAACTGGCCTCGACCAGGTGCTCCCACAAGATCTCAATGGTAACAACTGCCATCTTCTATCTCAGTAAATGTGAAAGTCTGTCTTCACTAAATACAAATTTTACTTCAGAACTGAAAATTTTGATAATGACTAATCAATTCTGGCAGAGAAAGAAGACAATTTTTCTGATAAGATATATTACAAATTTGCTTATTTTATTGTGCACTATTAATTTATGAAATTAGAATTATAATAACGGTTACTTTAAGCAACTTTATAAGTTGTCATCATTAAACAGCTTCAACCATTTTGTCTTTTACCTGCCTGACTGCTATACAGAATTTTCCCAAATATTTTAGAGTTTGAACCTCTCCTCATAGTTCCATGAACCTCCTTTTCATCTGTTAGTATCAGATATAGGAGCAGGAAGGGAATAGGTAGTACACATATCTGCAGTGGAGAAATTGGAGATATCTCAGTCAGTACAGACCTATAGACTAGGATAAAGCAGAACCTTGAATACACAGACTTCACGTCCAGCCTATATTCCAGAGACATGATGGAGATGCTGGTGTGTCACGGTCGCCTGATAAACTCACCATCCATACCACAGCAGCGCGGACCGTGACAACACCAGACTCCATCATTGTCTTGGATTAAAAACCACTATCCAGTGGTCGGTGGAGGTCCTGCAGCACTGGAAACAGATTCCAAAACGCCTTCAAACCAGTTGTTGGGATCACAACTGGAACCAGTGAGCAGCTTCATAGCACTACCTGCATACACAAGTGTCACTAGTGATAGGGCACTATTGCGCCTCTTGTCCCCCTCCCTATTTTTCTTTTCACAGTATATTCCAGAGAGAGATATTTCCATGAGAGAAAAATCTAAGACTGTATAAAAGTACCTGAAAATGAATGAAAGAATGAAGAAAGCAGACTGAAATTTAGTGCAGCTAAAAGTAATTACTATAATATGTAAAAGGCAGTTTTCTGTATCCATAGCCTTTAAAATACTAGAAGACATGAGGAAAAGTGTAAGACACTTTTATGTATAAATATTAGGAAAAAAGACCACTCTGAATTTAGATTTGTTGAAATCTTTAGACATTTCTTGAAATAATTGAAGTGTAACCGCTGTTTAAATTTTTATTTAATAATAATGTAGAGCAAGTGATTATAATAATCTTTCAAATATACTTTACTAATGATATCTGGTTGAAAACCATTCATAAACCTTCAATAAGGTGTCCCCACTACACTGTGTGAAGCAGACATATGTTCATTCTCACTCAGATCCTTCTTCACACTTAATACGGGCATGAAACCATATATGGTAAACGGGGCATGGCCTACACTCCTGGCTGCAGCTCATGAGGTGAAAATGTATCAGATTACCACAGTTTATAGCCCAGTGCTAAGCAATGTCAGAATGGCAGGATCACTGCAAACTCCTCTTTCTTTGGAACAACCTTTTGATCTGTCATCTGGCTCCACACAGCTCAGTCAGGATCTCTGTTAACCCCTTCTCTGCTGGCACATCACACTGCTCTAAATCAGTCTGCTCTCAGAAGCTGTGGAAATACACACACAGTGCTGGCTGTTGCTGGCCACACCCACACAGTTACAAAATACAGTTTTTAAAAGAGCATAGAAAAATGTGACAAAATAAGTCATATGGCACAAAAAGGCATTATCTTAGGGCCCTTTCACATCAGCGTTTTTCGTAATTCGCGGCAGATGCGGTGAAAAAACCGCATCTGCCGCGTTTGCCGCATAACGGTTCCACTTGCGGCACGGTTGCGGTTTTTTCCATAGGAAGTATAGGGGGACTTGCGGCAGATGCGGCAAGTGCGGTATTGCACTTGCGGCAGGTGCGGCAGAGAAAAAAACCGCGGCTTACTGCGGTTTTTTTCTCTGCCGCACCTGCCGCAAGTGCAATACCGCACTTGCCGCATCTGCCGCAAGTCCCCCTATACTTCCTATGGAAAAAACCGCAACCGTGCCGCAAGTGGAACCGTTATGCGGCAAACGCGGCAGATGCGGTTTTTTCACCGCATCTGCCGCGAATTACGAAAAACGCTGATGTGAAAGGGCCCTTAGCTGTTATGTAACCCCTCATTAACAACCAGTGCAGTTTTGTGTTTTTTTTTTCTATTAAATGACATTTACACTTTAAATCCCCCAAACCAGTCACTATGGTTAATTCACTGCATTAGAACCATTTATGAACACTACTCTTGGGTTAAAGCATATTTAGTTGTGTCTGTTTGACTTGTTATGCAATATTAATACTCCATTTTTTCATGTAAATTTTGCATACTTTATATCCTAAAGCTCTTTTCTCTCTGCATTGAAATGATTAGAAACAGTTGGGGAATATCACATATATCAAATATGTTCCAAACATTTCTACGACTGTAAAATCCATTACATACTCTACATCTGAATGATATTGTTTCGTTAACATATGCATGTCCAATTCAAGTGGGACTGGAGCATGACAACAGTAGTAACTAGATATAAATCAATATATTTCAGTGAAATTAAATTCTTCTTGAATATTACAAAAATCTGTATTTGCCAAAATGTGGATTATGTAATTCTATTCTTTAGTGATTCAAAAATGTGGCAACCACTGGCTGCCATTTTGTTCCACAGTAAAGAGCCATTAATTGGTTAAAAAATGCTTATTCTCAACTTGCCACTCACCACTCCAGGCCCCCTCCACAAGCACTGAATTCCCTGTGACCTTGCATGCTCATGCTTGAAAATGGTATGTTCAATAAATATAGCAGAAATGCACAGCATAACATTTATTAGGTGCAGGAAAATGCAAGGAGTAAAATTACAAGGTCACTAGGAGAAAAAGGCCATGCATAAAAAATTCTTCTCCTCATGCTTGAGAATGTTCTGGGCCTCATCAGAACTGAGTTTCTTGGCTTAATGTGGAGATGCCTGAGGATTCAACACTTGTGGTAATGATAAGAATATTCTAAGAGGACTGGTGACGAGGAAGATTGGAGGGGTCACAGAGGTGAACAGTAAGGTGACTATAAGTATTTTTTTTTTTTTGCATTTTACTTTTATTATGCTATGGGATCAATTCAAAGCTCACAATATAGTGAGAGCCATTCAATTTGCAAAGAATAACTTCCCTGCAAACCACTTTTCCTGGGAAAATCCAAGCAAACAGGCGATTTAAATTTTTCCTTTTCCGCTCATCTTTGTCTTCCGCGCATGCCCCCTTCAATGTATATAGTCCCCCATGCTGGCACATGGCCCCCAACATTGTATATAGCCCCCCATCATAATATTGGCCCCCATGCTACGGCACACATTAAAACAACAAACCATTTACATTACCTAATGTGTATATATGTATGACATATACTTATAGAACACTGGAGCTCCTGTTTTACGTTGGATTTGCGTCTATCTAGCCTAAGGGTGTTCCCGTGTGTCTGTTATCCTTGATAAATTAACATTTTATCTAATGGTACCTTTACACGCGCTACCGAAGGTTAGAAACCACCGGTGTCGCACGTGCACGCGCGCGTTTCAACGGTTCTTAACGGTACCCGATACCGCAATTACACGCCGCTACAAGGTGCTCCACAGTAGGTTTTTTCGTTTCCTGGAAGCACCAACGGGTGCCGCAGGTTACCTTCTGTGGAGCACCTTCCCTGATTTACACGCCGCCACCACAAGGTAATATGGGCGTACATATCGTGCCAGAGTTGTGTCTTTTGCGCCGCTCGTACGGTGATTGGACAATGCAATAGCATCATGATTGGCCAGCCAGTGCAGGAAGGCTGGCTAATACATGATGCTATTGCAATGTGTAGTGTGATTTGGCAGCTCCTTAAATATGCGCCCTATGCAGGGACAACCAGCCGTAATGCAGGAGCTTCCACCAATGATCGCTGAGGGGTGCGGTATCCCGGAGGCTGTGTCACGCCGCAGGAGTTCACTAGGTGTCGAAAATACCTTCCTGTTCCTCAATTACACGCCGTACCATAGGGTTTATACCTACTTGTTTTTGAGCACGGCTGAAAGACAGGTGTCGACAGAGACAGGAGGGTGTTACCTGAATTACACGCCGCTACTTCGCGGTGTTTTGATGGTACAAGTACAATTGTCTCCGACACCGGTGGTTTCTAACCTTCGGTAGCGCGTGTAAAGTTACCATAAAAGGTATATATTGATAGGCTTAGCGCTAAATCCCTTAGTACATGTATTAATTATGATGCTTTGGCTTGGTACAACCCTTTTTCGGCATGTTTATTAGTTTCTCTCTATACACAATTTAAAACTGCTAATTATTTAAAAACAATTGATCTTACACACTATCGCAATTGAGTTGATAGGATTCCTGTTTCAGCTGTACACCTCCAGATTGTGGTCGTTAGTCCACCTGCAATATAAACACAGTGGTTCTATCTGTTTTGCCTTGGTGTTTGTCCACGTGCTAGTCTTTTATTTTGGTTGCTGGTGGTTACCTTTTATGGATGTACTGGTAATTCAGCTGTGACTTCTGATAGCAGGTTTACCGGGTTCACCTGTAATAAACCTAGTGGTTATAATTTGTTTATTAGCTAATAGGGTCGGTATATGTCTGTATTTTTACCTATATTGTTGACTTTAGTCCATTCTGCTTCTGTGTTGTGTGTCAGCCAATATGGTTGGTTCTGATGGCCTAAAATGATTTGGTTATTATTATCAGTTGCACAGTTCCTATAGCTATGCTATGGTTTTGTGGCTATGCTTGTTACCTTCACTTCTGCTTTTATCCCCACTTATCTCTCTCTTACCCTATTCTTATTCCTCCTTTTCAAGTCTGGTTCTTGGGATGTCTGTAACATATTCTTATTTCTCTGTTCTTATCTGTCCTCTGTGTCATTGGTTGATATCAGCACAACAGTTTTAGGCACTTACTTTGTTATGCACAGTACTGTCCCCCTCCTCACATCTCCTGTCTTCTGCTCTGGTTTGTGAATTTTTTAAGTAGTTTTAAGATTGTGTATAAAGAGAAACTAATAAACATCCTGAAAAAGGGTTGTACCAAGCCAAGCCAAAGAGTCATAATTAATACATGTACTAAGGTATTTAGCACTAAGCCGAACAATATATACCATTTAGATATATATTACCAAATAAATAGCATTTACATTTCCTTTCCGGCATCCTCCTGTCTTCCTGCTTGTGCCCGCATCATGTGGCCGGCGCAGCGATGAAGCAGGAAGATGGGAGGATGCAGCGGTACCTGCAGAGATTGCCCGAAAAGGTAATGTAAATGGTTTGTTGTTTTAATGTGTGCCGCAGCATGGGGGCTAGATACTGTTATAGGGGGGCAAGTACAGTTGGTGTAATGCAATATGCTCTGCTCCCCTGCCGCGGACGGACAAGGGGATGCAGTGCATATCACATTAAACTTATGAGGACCATATGACCTCCCTCTCTTTCTGCAACCTCCTCCGTGTCACCCTACCCCCATAGCAAATAGTGAGTGACTCGAGTATAAGCCGAGGGGGCCACTTTTCAGCACAAAAATCCTGGTGAAAAATCCTTCTCCTTCCACATGTTTGCCCCCATAGAAATAAAAAAGCCTTTATTCACCTACCTTGTCAGAGTGAAGCTGATGCTGATTGGTTGTGGGTTGTGTGTGTCATAACAATGTCACATGAGCCCTGGGAAGGTGAGTTCCATCGCCACTGGAACTGCACTGGCACTGGAGGTGAATATAAGCTTTTTTATTTTTATGGGGGTTACCATGCGGAATGAGAAAGGATTGTCCAAATAGTAGACAACTTTTTAATGGAGACCCATTACTTAATGTGTCCAATATTTAAATTATAAGTTTAATATTACTAAAGGGTCCAACTTCTTGAATGTCCACAATAATTCAGGCTCTTAGGGCCTTTTCATATCTGACTTTTGCCTGCATTTGCATTTCTATGCATTTTTACCGCTAAAAATGCATTGAAATGCATCCAAAAATGCACCCATAGGTTTCAATGCAAAACGCATTGCAAATGCAATGCAAAACACATATCATTTTCCAAAAACGCGAAATGCATGCGTTTTTGCAAAATGGCATGCATAACGTTTTGCATCGAAATCCTATGGATACATTTTTGGATGCATTTCAATGTTTGTTAGCAGTAAAAACACATAGAAACGCAAACACAGCCAAAAGCAGCCCAGCCTTAGATGTGAACTGGGCCTTAGTCTCCGTTCTTAACTGGATAACAAGGAAAGTATTGGAGGCAGATTTGATGTAGATTTACATAAAATGGAAGTATCTGCTGTGAAAATCCATAGTATTGCTATGAATATGATTTCCAGTTTTCATTTATAAATGATGTTAAATATCTCGCCCATGTGTTTTATCATATATTTTGTAATGTACTGTAAATCTACTGCAGTTTTCTGAATCGGGCCAAAATGTTCAATATCACCTAATTTGCTCCAAAGTTTCTGATATTTAGAATGTACTGACAAAGAAAAAACATTACAGCTGTTGTTCATGTGGATGATGTCTATTACATATGCTCCTGGACAGCTTTGACAAATTATCTAATACTAAAAAAAACTCCTTATCAATTTTCTACAACTTGTCACTGTAATCTGTCAAGTTGCTTTGAGTGTACCACAGCATACAGGCCATCATTAAATCTAAGTATTCACACAAAGAAACATTGCTCAAACTGTAGGCTGAATGTGTAAGCAATATCTGTTATATACAAATTCTTTACACATTGTCTAATATATTTTGTGTCGATATAGATGACATGCATGGATGAATAAATGAATAGATAAATATATGATATGGATAGAAAATTATGACGTAATATTTCATACGTAATATGTGATGTTTAATATTTTAAAACGTTAGATTAGACTCATTTAGTACACTGTCTGGGTCAGTGCATCTATAAAAAGCAAACAAACAATATTTTATCTACTATATAATGTCTAATTCTGTCTGTCTCTCTGTAATGGAAATCCTGCGTCACTGATTGGTCATGCCCGGCCAGCCGCTGACCAATCAATGACTGGTGCAGTCCGGCCAAAAATTGGTGCGTGAATTTACCATGCACGCCACCGCTACCTCGGAAGATCAGCTGCGCTAGCCGCTGATCTCCGGTCGGTAGCCACGGGTCATCTCCTACCGCAAGGAGGTTAGCGGCTATACAGCCGGGAGATGAGCGGCACCAGCCAGTCATCTCCCGGCTGCTGGCAACGGAAGTACCCTGTCTGGCGCTAGCGAGCTCGCTCAGTGTCACATGCAGCAGTGACCAGGTCCATGCTGTGAGATCACTAATCGTGTCAGAATGGCCTGAACCACTTTTTGATCGTTAGGATCCTGCTGGGCAGCATCCATCGGTGTGTTTCACAGGGACAGCAACCAGCGACCTCAATACTACGCCCTAAAATGACAGGGTCCCAACAACCGCCATATCGTTGCTGCATCACTGGTGAGATCTGACTGTTTGACATCTCACCAGCGATCACATAGTGATGCTCCAGCGATCCCTACCAGATTCTATCATTGTTGGGATCGCTGTAGCTTGCCAAGTGTGACGGTACCTAACTGATCACTCACTGCATTATTCTTAAATCTTCATAACAAACTAAATACATATTCTAGAATACCCAATGTGTAGAATCGGGCCACCATCTAGTATAGTTATATTTTGTTTTGAATAAATGAAAAAAGTGAGGAAAATTTCTGGCACCACCTTATGCCACTTATATGGTTAACTGAGCTGCTTATGTGTCAGAAAGATCAGTGGTGATGATGTTCTTGTAAAGTCTGAAGTAAATTGAAAAAATAGAAATCAAGCAGCCCTTACCAACCTTAAAATGTTCTTTCATTCAATCCTGTTAAAACAAGCATGGAGACAGAGAGTGGGATATGTGTAAGACGACAGCCATTTCTCATGTATTCTCTTTCTTTCAGGGTACCGTTCCTGTAAAAATGGTTGGCTGCTATACGCCCCAGCCACAGATTAACTGGTGTGGTAAAGGGTCTTTATGCCCGGAACCAAACTGACTGTTACACCGAAGGAAAGACCTCAGATAGGACTAGGGATCCAATAGAAGGATACCGAAAATAGTTTGCGACTGCCGGCCCATAGGTTGTGAGCGGTCCTGAGGAGAGATCCGAAAGGACTGTGAAAGGGGCTGCATTGGTGATCCATCTCAGCTACTGTTTGGCTACTGGTACCACTCACTGCAGGATTGAGACTGAAAAACTGAGAACTAAGCAGTGAGTAAAGTACCCAGTTGAACTTGAAACTTGTGTGAGATTTATTAAGCGTCCTTGGTTACAGACCACAGCATCTAAGAAGCATGTGACGAGTTGAAAGTTGGAGAAATACAGCTGAAAGTTTAAATTGCACCCCCACAGTTACCTCACAACAATCCCACAATAGACTCTTATCACCGGCACAGGGGATAAACCAGCCCTCCCTGTGGAGGGTTCATCACCTAGCTGCGTTACCTCATCATCCCCTGGAGCTGAGACAAGCAGCGGCAGTCATATCTGGCCACATGCCACAGATAGCGTCACTGACAAACTTTTATTTCATTTTTTCCCCTTTCACATTTTTCCCCTTTGTAATTGCGGTCCTTCCAGGGTCCACAGCCATGACTAATCCCCCTTGTGACCAGACAGCAGGGTCCGGTCCTGAGTAACCCACGGCCCTGAGAGTGATGCAATTGAATAAAATGACATTTTAAGGATGGTGAGCACTGCCTGATTTTCTACTTTTGGAATATATTTTTTTCTTAGAATGAAGTGATATTATGTGCTAAAAAATGTCCAATGAATTTTGACCAGGAATCCATCTACAGGGTGATGGGTACTAAAATTCATGTACATTCAAAGTCAAGGCTAGTCCATTTTGTTTCATTCCACAGAAGATCTTCGGTAGCCTAATTGCTGAAAAAGTTAATTCTGGCCTTGAAAAAAGGAGTCAGAGACACAGTACATAATACTTTGCTGCACATAAATACCCATACTAACCCATGGAACAGTGAAAGAACGTGGACTGGTTTGCAGAAAATCTTTACACCAGTTGATGGACTTTTGGATGATCCTTATTTACTTGAGGGGAAAGATAGCAGCAGGATGCATTATAGGATAAAAGACAGGTGATAGAGGCTATGGAAACCTTTATGGAACTATTAATGGTAAACCCAAATTGCAAAGTTTGGTGTTTGTACCAAACACCAAGTGTTCGGGAACAGATCCTGAACATGGACTTCCATGGTTTAGTGGTGGGGGTTGTAAAAAAAAGGAAATAATTATTAAATCGTGTCTCACCATCCTACCGCTTGTAATTCTGGGCTGCTCATTAACTACCTGGGTAGTCACTCCAGAAGGGCCCAACAGTCAATCACATACACAGTCACAAAGAATAGGTGTCTGTGATTGGCTGTTGGAATAATCTGGAAACTGCCCATACATTCTAGTGTGGTAGATGCTAGAGTGTATGAGCATTTTTCTTGTTACTCCAACAGCGAATCACAGACACTCATTCTTTTTGACAGCATCTGTGATTGGTTGTTGGATCCCTCATCCATTGACTGTCATCACATGGTAGTACTGTATAAATAAATAAGTAATTTAAAAAACTTTGTGTAACACTTCACTATATTTTTGATTCTCAAGCAGATAAAGCGGACAGCTTCAGGCTGCCACCCTTAGCTGACTGACTTTACCTTGGCTGGCCATTAAAATACATAGAAACCTATTTTTTTAAAAAATAATTAAAAAAAATACATGGGCTTTGCCCTTTTTTTTATCACAAGCCAAGGTAAAACCCAGGTAGCTGGGGGCTACTGAGATTTGCTGCTGTAGTAACCTGAAACCAGCCCATACATTCTAGCATCTGGAATGTATGGGCAGGGTCCAGATTACTCAAGCCACAAATCACAGAAACCCATTCTCTATGACAGCGTCTGTGAATGACTATTGAAGACAGAGTGCAATGAATATCTAGGAAGCTAATGAGTGGCCTGGAAGTTCAAGCAGCAGAATGTCTTTAAGTATGATGCTGCCGTTTAATGACTATTTTCCTTCTTTTTACCACCCTCATCCCATAACTTTGAAGTCTGAGTTTGGACTCAAGTTCAAGTCACGTTCAGCCCCGAACGCAGACTTTAAAAAAGTCCAAGCGACTCTGCCGAACCCAAACATCAGTGGGTTAGCCCATCACTAGATGTAATGTGTAACTGGAAGATTGATTCACGTCGGATATATGAGGACTGTAACCTCATGCCAGATATAAAAAACAGTATCTATGCCCTCGAAGGGTTATGGTGGGTTTACACGTTCCGATATCGGGGCGATATCGCTATACAACGGCGCGGGAGCGCGGATTTTTTGAGCACTTTTCCCGATATCGCATCGGCGGTTTACACGCTGCGATATCGGGAAACAACGTCCCTACGATGTGTACGCCCACCAACCCAGTAACGACCATTTAACATGGGAGTTAATGGGTGAGGTGCGAGTACTCATCGTAGTTGGATGTTTACATGCAACGATCCGGCTCCAACAGGCATCCGATATCGGGCGGTTGAATAGCACGCTCATTCGACCCCCGATATCGGATTACCATCGGTCCTGCATCGTATTGTACTTCAAACAGTACGATGCAGGAACGATATCGGGTCCAACTCCCGAAACACGTGACTTTTGGTCGGAGTTGGATCGGAGTTGGACGCCGATATCGCGACGTGTAAACCCACCATTAGAGCAGCATGAAGTCAACCTAGACAAAATAAGGCATCTGGCTAATTGGTGTAGATAGATATGTCAAAGGTTTGACAGAGATAGGTAAAAAAATAGTAAAAAAAAATTGTAATAGCGGTGTTTCAGAGTGTAAATATAAAAACAGGAGCTGACCTGATTTTATGAATGTGTCTCAGCTATTTTACCAATGAATTTATTCTACCAAGTCTCAATAACCAGGCTCTGTGCTTTATTAACACAGTAGAATGTGAAAAAAAATGAAAAACATTCAACATCAAAATATATATTTTCCATGTATATGTTAAATATGTGAATTAAATTTTCCTCTAGCCCCTGTGATAAACACTAAGCTGTGATTAGATGTAACGGAAAGAAAATGATTTTGTTCTTTAGCTACCCTTAAGTGCTTTGCGGAACAGAGCCCGCTACCTCCAGCAGATGACTTGATTTCAGGAGTCTGTATTAAATTATGCATGCACTTTTCCTCTCACACACAAGTTCTAACAAGAGCATATCTCGTTACCACTCACCATGAAGACATCTGGTTTTTATGGGAAAATGAAAGCAATGATAGTATTTGTGGGGAAGTAAGGAAAATCTGATTGACAGAATTGCTTTAGATAAAATATCCACATGCTGCTGCGTTAGAGACAAATCATGCTGAATAATATTTTTTCTAAGTTCATGCTTTCTTTTCAAAATAGGCAAAAATCAATGCAAATGAAAGTGTATAAATTGACTAAGTAATGCAGAACCAAGGTAGAAATCTTTATTGTTCGGAAATAGGAAAATGGAGAAAAAGGGAAAAAAAGAAACAGAGAATGTGGGAATAGGAGAGTAATACAGTTCATCAATGGTTGATATACACAAGAAAAAACACTAAAACTGGAAAAATAGTATAGGTCTAGACCTTATAAAGTGAAAAACAGTCTCTTTAAAAACCTGTCAGACAGAAATAACCCTATGTAACGCTAGAGGTAATTGAAAGCCTGCCATTCTGTTGTGTGTACATCACGCGTACGGAATAACACAGTAGAGACAACAGGGATGGAATATAGGAAGACCCTGCCCATATCGAGTGGGGAAAAGAGACACCTCATGGCACTCACCTGAGTCTGTACCCTGCACTCCATAACTTCCCTACATGGGTCTTTCCTTTCTTTGCCTAAGCCTTCACTCACCCTGAATTCACCCTGACTGGTGAAAAGGCCAGCGAGTTTGCAAATAATACAACAGAGGGGCAAGAGGAATAGACAGACGGGAATAGACACACACAGAAAAGCACTTCAACTCCTCCAATTCAGCTAAAGTTCAGAGCTGCAAACAACTAAATACCACAGCTTCTTCTCAAGACAGGCTCCTTTCAAAGTGGTCAAAATAGAAATAGATTCTATAACCAATGCCAGTAAGACATATGGCTACTTATAGCATAGGGGTATGACTATAAAAGAGCTACTCCTGAGGATTAAGACCACAAGAAACAGTCATCAAGGTAAGAGTCCTTAACCCCTGCAGTACGAAAAGAAAAAAATGCATTTAAACATGAGTTGATCAATAAGGTGTTGGGACCTTCTGGTTTCAGCCTCACTAGAGGTCTTCCCAGGGTAAGACACACACGTGACGCATTCAGACCAGGTAAATTACTACAATGTGCTCAAAATCACAGACATCTCTATCTTTCATATTACTTTTCTTAAGAAGATTAAAGGAAACTTACAATTTACAGTAATATTTTGTTATGCCATTTTTTTTGCCTTTATAATGTTTTTTGGCTTTGCCTCTAGGAGGTGCTTGGAGTTAAACCCTTCAACCCTGGGTAATTTTCTATGTTATCATTTTTGTTTTCTCTTCCTCTACTTCCAGGAGCTAATTCTTTTTTACTTTTTTTTATCAAGCTAGTCAGATGAAGGCTTGTTATTTGTGGGACAAATTGTATTTATATATATACTAGATGGTGGCCCGATTCTAAAGAATCGGGTAGTCTAGAATCTATATAGAGTTTATTTAGTAATAGGGGAGTGCTGTGAAATTAATTGTGTGTATACAGGCGGCTCAGTGGTTAGCAGAGTATACGGTGGCTCAGTGGTCAGCAGTGAGTGCGGTGGCTCAGTGGTTAGCAGTGAGTGCGGTGGCTCAGTGGTCAGCAGTGAGTGCGGTGGCTAAGTGGTCAGCAGTGAGTGCGGTGGCTCAGTGGTCAGCAGTGAGTGCGGTGGCTGAGTGGTCAGCAGTGAGTGCGGTGGCTCAGTGGTCAGCAGTGAGTGCGGTGGCTCAGTGGTCAGCAGTGAGTGCGGTGGCTCAGTGGTCAGCAGTGAGTGCGGTGGCTCAGTGGTCAGCAGTGAGTGCGGTGGCTCAGTGGTCAGCAGAGAGTGCGGTGGCTCAGTGGTCAGCAGTGAGTGCAGCACAGGCTGGAGGGGGCAGAGGCTGGAGGGGGAAAGGAGGGAGGAGGCAGAGGAGGCAGAAACTGGAGGGGTTAGAGGAGGGAGGGGTCAGAGGAGGGAGGGGGCGGAGGCTGGGGGCAGAGGAGAGCGGAGGCTGGGGGGGCAGAGGAGAGCAGAGGCTGGGGGGCAGAGGAGAGCGGAGGCTGGGGGGGCAGAGGAGAGCGGAGGCTGGGGGGGCAGAGGAGAGCGGAGGCTGGGGGGGCAGAGGAGAGCGGAGGCTGAGGGGCAGAGGAGAGCGGAGGCTGGGGGGGCAGAGGAGAGCAGAGGCTGGGGGGGCAGAGGAGAGCAGAGGCTGGGGGGGCAGAGGAGAGCAGAGGCTGGGGGGGCAGAGGAGAGCAGAGGCTGGGGGGGCAGAGGAGAGCGGAGGCTGGGGGGGTCAGAGGAGAGCGGAGGCTGGGGGGTCAGAGGAGAGCGGAGGCTGGGGGGTCAGAGGAGAGCGGAAGCTGGGGGGTCAGAGGAGAGCGGAGGCTGGGGGGGCAGAGGAGAGCGGAGGCTGGGGGGGCAGAGGAGAGCGGAGGCTGGGGGTCAGAGGAGAGCGGAGGCTGGGGGGTCAGAGGAGAGCGGAGGCTGGGGGGTCAGAGGAGAGCGGAGGCTGGGGGGTCAGAGGAGAGCGGAGGCTGGGGGGTCAGAGGAGAGCGGAGGCGGGGGGGTCAGAGGAGAGCGGAGGCTGGGGGGTCAGAGGAGAGCGGAGGCCGGGGGGTCAGAGGAGAGCGGAGGCCGGGGGGTCAGAGGAGAGCGGAGGCTGGGGGGGCAGAGGAGAGCGGAGGGTGGGGGGGGCAGAGGAGAGCGGAAGCTGGGGGGGCAGAGGAGAGCGGAGGCTGGGGGGGCAGAGGAGAGCGGAGGCTGGGGGGGCAGAGGAGAGCGGAGGCTGGGGGGGCAGAGGATAACGGAGGCTGGAGGGCTGAACACTCACTGGGCTGTTGGCGGTCAGCGGCAAGGCTGGCGGCGGTTCCGGAGGCCGGCCCCGGAGTGCGGGCGGGGCTAGCTCCGTGATGGAGGAGAGTCACCGGGTGTGTGGAGAGAGTGGCAGGACTGGGAGCGGTGCCGGCGGAGGCCGCACACCGGAGTGTGGGCCGGTCCGGGCCGGTTCCCGCATGTTGGTGGGCGCACAGCAGGTGTGTGCGGAGCCAGTGGCGGGATGGCGGTCCCTGATGGAGAGTGGGCGGTGAGCAGCAGGGCTGTGGGCCGGATGTGGGTGGGCGCAGACGGGGCTCTGTGCAGGGCCGGTGGCGGGGATAACGGGGAGTGGTGGCGCTTTAGCGCCCACGGCGAGGCGCTGTGCCATTTTGTCAGCGGCTCGCGGTGAGCGCTATGCGCTCACCGCTCGTGGGTCTGGTACTTCCGGTTCGGGTCTTTGACACAGGGCGCAGGCCATCACGGAAGTTGAGCGGATTGGCGGGAAGTGGCCTTCGGTTTTTATATATAAGATATATATATAGCAGTACGATGGTATATGGTGGTAATTAGAGCACATGTATAGCAGCACTATAGTATATGGCGGTAGATTATAGTAAATGTATAGCAGCACTATAGTATATGGCGGTACATTACAGTACATGTATAGCAGCACTATAGTATATGGTGGTACATTATAGCACATGTATAGCAGCACTATGGTATATGGCGGTACATTACAGTACATGTATAGCAGTGCTATGGTATATGGCGGTACATTACAGTACATGTATAGCAGCACTATGGTATATGGCAGTACATTATAGCACATGTATAGCAGCACTCTGGTATATGGCAATACTGCGGTGACCGCGGTCCCCCACTCCTCCTGGCCCCCGGTCGTCCACAGTAAAAATAAAAAAATCCTCAGTGAGGATACTCACCTGTCCGGCGGCTCGCTCCGCCTCCGCCTTGTAGGTCCTACAGGCCTTTAGGACCTGTAGTTGCCTGGGCAAGCAATCAGCTGAGGAGGTGAGGGGGGGCAGGATTGTGTTGGGGGGCAGAATGGAGCGAGTGGGGAAAGAGTATGGAGGCGGGGCAAGAGTATGGAGGCGGGGCAAGAGTATGGAGGCGGGGCAACAGGATGGAGGCGGGGCAACAGGATGGAGGCGGGGCAACAGGATGGAGGCGGGGCAACAGGATGGAGGCGGGGCAACAGGATGGAGGCGGGGGGGCAGGATGGAGGCGGGGGGGCAGGATGGAGCGAGCGGGGCAGGATGGAGGCGGGGGAGCAAGAAGAGCGGGGGGCAGGATGGATTGAGCGGGGCAGGATGGAGGCGGAGGAGCAGGATGAAGCCGAAGGGGCAGGATTGAGCAGGATGGAGCGGGAGGAGCAGGATGGAGGCAGATGAGCAGAATGGAGCAAGCGGGGCAGGATGAGTAAGCGTGAGGGCAGGATGGAGGCGGGGGAGCAAGAACAGCGGGGGTGAGGATGGAGCGAGCAGGGCAGGATGGAGCGAGCGGGGCAGGATGGAGCGAGCGGGGCAGGATGGAGCGAGCGGCGGGGCAGGATGGAGCGAGCGGGGCAGGATGGAGCGAGCGGGGCAGGATGGAGCGAGCGGGGCAGGATGGAGCGAGCGGGGCAGGATGGAGCGAGCGGGGCAGGATGGAGCGAGCGGGGCAGGAAGGTGCAAGGGGGGCAGGAAGGTGCAAGGGGGGCAGGATGGTGGGTTGCGGAGCAGGATGGGGTGGCGGAGCAGGATGGAGGGGGCGGAGCAGGATGGATGGGGCGGAGCAGGATGGAGGGGGCGGAGCAGGATGGAGGGGGCGGAGCAGGATGGAGGGGGCGGAGCAGGATGGAGGGGGCGGGGCAGGATGGAGACGGAGGGGCAGGATGGAGACGGAGGGGCAGGATGGAGACGGAGGGGCAGGATGGAGACGGAGGGGCAGGATGGAGACGGAGGGGCAGGATGGAGACGGAGGGGCAGGATGGAGGTGAGTGGCGCAGGATGGACAGAGCGAGGCAGGATGGAGAAGGCAGGGCAGGATGGAGGCGGCAGGGCAGGATGGAGATGGCAGGGCAGGATGGTGGTGGGGGAGGGGGGAGGATGTAGGGGGCGGGGCAGGATGTTGGCGGGGGGTGAGGATGGTGGTGGGGGTGCGGGATGGAGTCGGGGGGGCAGGATGGTGTTGGGGGGCAGGATGGATAGGGGGGGCAGGATGGATAGGGGGGGCAGGATGGAGGCGCTCCTCCTGACCCCTTCCGCTCCCCGCGGCACCCATCCCTCTGGGCCTCCAGTCTCTGCGGCCGCCCTCCCTCTGGGGCTGCACACCCCCCTCCCCTTCATGGTGAGAATAAAAAAAAAAAAACCTCAGTGAGGATACTTACCCTGCGGCGGCTCGCTCCACCCGTCTTGTAGGTGGCAGGACAGGAGCTGTCGTTGGCTGGGAAACCGATCTGCTGGGGGTGAGTGGGCAAAGCGGGGGTCAGTGGGCAGAGTGGGGGATGAGTGAGAAGAGCAGGGGTTAGTGGGCAGAGTCATTGGGCAGAGCAGGGGTCAGTGGGCATAATCAGTAGTCAGAGCAGGGTCAGTAGGCAGAGCTGGGGTCTGTGGGCAGAGCTGGGGTCAGTGGGCATGGTCAGTAGCCAGAGGGGGGGGGGTAGGTAGGCAGAGCAGGGTCAGAGGGCAGAGCGGGGGGTGAGTGGGCAGAGTGGGGGGTGAATGGGCAGAGCATGGTCAGTGAGCAGGATTGGGGCATCAGTGGTCAGAGCAGGGTCATAGCGGGGTCAGTGGTCAGAGCAGGGGTTAATGGGCAGAGTGATTGGGCAGAGCAGGGGTCAGTGGGCAGAGTCAGTAGGCACAGCAGGGGTTAGTGGGAAAAATCAGTGGGTAGAGCAGGGGTGAGTGGGCAGAGCAGGGGTGAGTGGGCACAGTCAGTGAGCAGAGCAGGGGTCAGCGGGCAGAGCGGGGGTGAGTGGGCAGAGCAGGGTTTAGTGGGCATAGCAAGGGTTATTGGGCACAGTCAGTGGGCAGAACAGGGGTTAGTGGGCAGAGCGGCGGTCAGTGGGCACAGTGAGTGGGCAGAGAAGGGTGAGTGGGTAGAGCATGGGTGAGTGGGCACGGTCAGTTGGCAGAGCAGGGGTCAGTGGGCATGGTGAAAGGGCAGAGCGGGGGGTGAGTGAACAGAGGGTGGTCAGTGGGCAGGCCAGGGTGAGTGGTAAAAGCAGGGGCGAGTGGGCAGAGCGGGGGTGAGTGGGCAGAGCGGGAGTAAATGAGCAGAGCAGGGTCAGTAGGCAGTGTGAGGGGTCAGTGGCCAGAGCATGGTCAGTGGGCAGTGTGAGGGGTAAGTGGGCATAGCATGTTAAGTGGGCAGTGTGAGGCGTGAGTGGGCAGTGTGAGGGGTCAGTGGGCAGTGTGAGGGGTCAGTGGGCAGAGCAGGGTCAGTGTGAGGGGTGAGTGGGCAGAGGAGGGTCAGTGGGGTGTGTGAGGGGTCAGTGGGCAGAGCAGGGTGAGTGGGCATTGAGGGGTCAGTGGGCAGAGCATGTTCAGTGGGCAGAGGAGGGTCAGTGGGCAGTGTGAGGGGTCAGTGGGCTGAGCAGGGTGAGTGGGCAGAGCAGGGTCAGTGAGGGGTCAGTGGGCAGAGCAGGGGCAGTGTGAGGGGTCAGTGGGGGGTGAGTAGGCAGAGCAGGATGAGTGGCCAGTGTGAGGGGTCAATGGGGCGAGCAGGGTGAGTGGGCAGAGCATGGTCAGTGGGCATAATGGTGGGCGAGTGGACAGAGAGGGGGTGAGTGAGCAGAGAGGGGGTGAGTGGGCAGAATGTGGGTGAGGGGGCAGAGAGGGGGTGAGTGGGCAGAGTTTGGGGGTGAGTGGTCAGAGTGGGGGTCAGTGGTCAGAGTGGGGGCAGTGGGCAGAGCAGGGGCAGAGTGGGGGTGAGGGGGGCAGAGGGGGTGAGTGGGCAGAGTTGGGGGGTGAGTGGGCAGAGTTGGGGGGTGAGTGGGCAGAGTTGGGGGGTGAGTGGGCAGAGTTGGGGTCAGTGGTCAGAGTGGGGGTGAGTGGGCAGGGTCAGAGTGGGGGTCAATGGTCAGAGTGGGGGTGGGTGGGCAGAGCAGGGTCAGGGGCAGAGTGGGGGTCAGTGTGCAGAGTGGGGGTGAGGGGGCAAAGAGGGGGTCAGGGGGAAGAGTAGGGGGGTGAGTGGGCAGAGTTTGGGGGTGAGTGGGCAGAGTGAGGGTCAGTGGTCAGAGTGGGGGTGAGTGGGCAGAGCAGGGTCAGGGGCAGAGAGAGGGTCAGTGTGCAGAGTGGGGGTGAGGGGGCAGAGAGGGGTTCAGGGGGAAGAGTAGGGGGGTGAGTGGGCAGAGTTTGGGGGTGAGTGGGCAGAGTGGGGGCCAGTGGTCAGAGTGGGGGTCAGTGGGCAGAGCAGGGGCAGAGTGGGGGTCAGTGTGCAGAGTGGGGGTGAGGGGGGCAGAGAGGGGTTCAGGGGGAAGAGTAGGGGGGTGAGTGGGCAGAGTTTGGGGGTGAGTGGGCAGAGTGGGGGCCAGTGGTCAGAGTGGGGGTCAGTGGGCAGAGCAGTGGCAGAGTGGGGGTCAGTGTGCAGAGTGGGGGTGAGTGGGCAGGGTCAGGGGCAGAGTGGGGGTCAGTGGGCAGAGCAGGGGGTGAGGGGGCAGAGGGGGTGAGTGGGCAGAGTTGGGGGGTGAGTGGGCAGAGTTGGGGTCAGTGGTCAGAGTGGGGGTCAGTGGTCAGAGTGGGGGTCAGTGGGCAGAGCAGGGTCAGGGGCAGAGTGGGGTCAGTGGGCAGAGTGGGGGTCAGTGGGCAGAGTGGGGGTGAGGGGGCAGAGAGGGGGTCAGGGGGAAGAGTAGGGGGTGAGTGGGCAGAGTTTGGGGGTGAGTGGGCAGAGTGGGGGCCAGTGGTCAGAGTGGGGGTCAGTGGCAGAGCAGGGGCAGAGTGGGGGTGAGGGGGGCAGAGAGGGGGTGAGTGGTCAGAGTGGGGGTCAGGGGCAGAGTGGGGGTCAGTGGTCAGTGTGGGGGTGGGTGGTCAGAGTGGGGGTCAGGGGCAGAGTGGGGGTCAGTGGTCAGTGTGGGGGTGGGTGGTCAGAGTGGGCGTCAGGGGCAGAGTGGGGGTCAGTGGTCAGTGTGGGGGTGGGTGGTCAGAGTGGGCGTCAGGGGCAGAGTGGGGGTCAGTGGTCAGTGTGGGGGTGGGTGGTCAGAGTGGGCGTCAGGGGCAGAGTGGGGGTCAGTGGTCAGTGTGGGGGTGGGTGGTCAGAGTGGGCGTCAGGGGCAGAGTGGGGGTCAGTGGTCAGTGTGGGGGTGGGTGGTCAGAGTGGGCGTCAGGGGCAGAGTGGGGGTCAGTGGTCAGTGTGGGGGTGGGTGGTCAGAGTGGGCGTCAGGGGCAGAGTGGGGGTCAGTGGTCAGTGTGGGGGTGGGTGGTCAGAGTGGGGGTCAGTGTGGGGGTCAGGGGCAGAGTGAGGGTCAGTGGTCAGTGTGGGGGTGGGTGGGCAGAGCGGGGGTGAGGAGATCGTGGGTCAGTGTGCAGCGCAGGGGGATGAATAGGCAGAGTAGGTGAGATCGGGACAGGACCTTTGATGACGTCACGGTCATGTGATATGTGACTCCACCCATCATCGTGACGTCATCAGAGGTCCTCAAGCCCCATGAATAGAGATCGTGGCTGGCTGGAGGGAGCTGTGGTAAGAGGCGGGGGGGTGACCGGAGAGTGGGGGGGTGACAGGAGAGTGGGGGGGTGACAGGAGAGTGGGGGGTGACCGGAGAGTGGAGGGCGGCTATGGTGACAGGCAGGGGGGTGATGGGGCAGCGGGGGGAAGTGTTGTGACAGGCGGGGAGCGCGGGCAGTGGAGGATGGCTATGGTGACAGGCAGGGGGGTGATGGGGCAGCGGGGGGAAGTGTTGTGACAGGCGGGGAGCGCGGGCAGTGGAGGATGGCTATGGTGACAGGCAGGGGGGTGATGGGGCAGCAGGGCTGTGGGCCGGATGTGGGTGGGCGCAGACGGGGCTCTGTGCAGGGCCGGTGGCTGGGGCTCTGTGGGTCTGGTGCTTCGGTTCCGGTGTTTGACACAGGAGGGAGGCCATCACGGAAGCGGAAGCGGATTTTGGGCGGAAGTGGCCTTCGGGTTTTATATAATAGATATATATATGTTGTGAGGCATGCCAGTGCTATGCCACGTGACCACCATGACTCACATGGCCTGCTGAAATCAGGGTGATTGCTAGACCTTGCAGCACACAAAGGGTTAACAGCAGCAAGGTCTGTGCAGGAGGATGCTGATTGAAAGCACTGCTTTGCAGGTGTGCATGTGGCAGGTTAATAGCTGCCTGATGCTGGAAGTCAGGAGAGAATAGACATGATCCTCTGAGGGAGAGGAAGTGTCTCAGAGGGGTCCCGTCCCCTTTGGGGGATGAGGTAGGGTGCCTGGCTCTCCCTGCCAGAGACGCTGGCCCCCTGAGCCGTATGAAGCCTGTGGCCAGACCGATAGATTAGTAGAGCACCTGAGTGTATGGGGGTCCTGGCTGAACTTGTAGGGGGCTCATTCTGAACATGTTGGTGAAGCTGCCATCTGGGATCTTTGCCTGTGTTGGTGGGGCTTGGAGACAGCCAGGCATCAAGGGCAGGGTGAGGAGACCTTGGGGGATGCTTTGACTGCCTGGGAGCTCAGTTGACTCAGAACCTGGTCTGGTCCTGAGAAGGCTGAAATCTATGCCGGACTGTGTATGTGTATGTGTGCGGTCTAGCCCTGAGAAGGCTGATGTCCATGCCGGACTGTATGTATGTATGTGTGTGTGGGTCCTGTGATGAGTTGGAGCCCACGAAGGCCAGGAGGCTGTAACCGCCATTGTGACCGACCATAGAGTCGTGATGTGGTCCAGTCAACTGAATGCTGTGTAGCATGAGTGAGACGGAGGATAGCTTTGAGGCCAGGCGGCCGTAACCGCCATTGGGACCGACCGAGAGATGGTCCCATTGACTGACTGTATGCTGTGAACAGAGAGATGCAGCCAGATTACATGAGATGACTTGAACCATGAGGTCAGAGGGCTGAGGGTTTGCAGCACCTGCAGTTAGGAAAACTGGCTGAGCTTGGAGGAGCTCGCGATGGCGTGTTTGGTGCAGCCACTGTCCTGGAGGTCTGGGCCTGTGAAGGCCTGTGCAGACTTGGAAGTGGCTGGTGACCTGGAAAAGACGTCCTGGGGTGTCCTCGGGGATGCCTGGCTTGCCCTGGAGCTCAGGTGGCTGGACCGGCTCTGGGCCAGGTTCTGGCCGGCGTCATGGACAAAGGCCGGTGAGAGAGAGAATGCCATGGTCTCTGGTGTTCCATAAGGTAGGGTCACATACAATATATGAATGCCAGGCTGCCATTAGAACCAGACGAGGTCTGTGAGGGTCGGTGAGGGACGCCTTAATGTTCTGGTGACCATATAATGTGGAAAAGTGTAGCTGAGGCTAGGTGCTTGTAACTGCCAAAGGACCTGTCGTCAGTGCTCTGATATTCTATGGAGCAGTGATCAGTGCTCCGGTGTACATAACTAATGGGAATGTCTGTTAAGTGTACTTACTTGGATAGGTGATTACTGTTATCATGTGAATACACTGTGTGCAGAATTATTAGGCAAATGAGTATTTTGATCACATGATACTTTTTATACATGTTGTCCTACTCCAAGCTGTATAGGCTTGAGAGCCAACTACCAATTAAGTAAATCAGGTGATGTACAACTCTGTAATGAGGAGGGGTGTGGTGAATTGACATTAAGACCCTATATAAGGGGTGCTTAATTATTAGGCAAAATGAGTCAAAAGAGAGATTTGACGGGCTCTGAAAAGTCCAAAATTGTGAGCTGTCTTGCAGAGGGATGCAGCAGTCTTGATATTGCCAAACTTTTGAAGCGTGATCACCGAACAATCAAGCGTTTCATGGCAAATAGCCAACAGTGTCGCAAGAAGCTTGTTGGGCAAGAAAGGTGCAAAATAACTGCCCATGAATTGATAAAAATCAAGCGTGAAGCTATCAAGATGCCATTTGCCACCAGTTTTGCCATATTTCAGAGCTGCAACGTTACTGGAGTATCAAAAAGCACAAGGTGTGCTATACTCAGGGACATGGCCATGGTAAGGAAGGCTGAAAAACGACCACATTTGAACAAGAATCATAAGATAAAACGTCAAGACTGTGCCAAGAAATATCTTAAGACTGATTTTTAAAAGGTTTCATGGACTGATGAAATGAGAGTGACTCTTGATGGGCCAGATGGATGGGCCAGAGGCTGGATCAGTAAAGTGCAGAGAGCTCCACTCCGACTGAGACGCCAGCAAGGTGGAGGTTGGGTACTGGTATGGGCTGGTATCATCAAAGATTAACTTTTGGGACCTTTTCGGGTGAGGATGGAGTGAAGCTCATCTCCCAGACCTACTGCCAGTTTCTGGAAGACAACTTCTTCAAGCAGTGGTACAGGAAGAAGTTGGTATCGTTCAAGAAAAACAAAATTGTCATGCAGGACAATGCTCCATCACATGCATCCAACTACTCCACAGTGTGGCTGGCCAGTAAAGGTCTAAAAGAAGAAAAAATAATGACATGGCCCCCTTGTACACCTGATCTGAACCCCATAGAGAACCTGTGGTCCCTCCTAAAATGTGAGATCTACAGGGAGGGAAAACAGTACACCTCTCGGAACAGTGTCTGGGAGGCTGTGGTGGCTGCTGCACACAATGTTGATCATAAACAGATCAAGCAACTGACAGAATCTATGGATGGAAGGCTGTTGAGTGTCATCATAAAGAAAGGTGCTATATTGGTCACTAATTGTTTTGTTTTGTTTTGTTTTTGCATGTCAGAAATGTTTTTTTCTAAATTTTGTGCAGTTATATTATTTTACCTGGTGAAAATAAACAAGTGAGATGGGAATATATTTGGTTTTTATTAAGTTGCCTAACACAGTAATAGTTACCTGCACAAACAGATATCCTCCTAACATAGCCAAATCTAAATAAAAAATCACTCCAACTTCCAAAAATATTAAGCTTTGATATTTATGAGTCTTTCGGGTTGATTGATAACATAGTTGTTAATCAATAATAAAAATAATCCTTTAAAATACAACTTGCTTAATAATTCTGCACACAGTGAAGTGTACGAGCTGTAAACTGTATGATTTACATGCTATATGTGAGTAGTAATCAGGTTTATGCCAAAAAAATAATAAACCGCTGTTTTATGTCATATTAAACAAGGCTGTTGATGTCACTTATGCTGCCAAGCGAACCTTTAGGCATACGCTACCTCCCAAGATATGTATATATATACTTTTGAATGACATCATTCATTTTACAATATGGTGTAAAGGAAAACAAAAAAAATTACAAAGGGTGGTGAAATAGCAAAAATACTGAAATTACACGATTAATTTTTTTTTAATTCATATTCTTTTAATGGTAAATATGACATGTCAGTATGATACCTTGGGACGGTACAAGGTTGTAGATACCAAATATGTATACTTTTACTTTTATCCAAATGGTGAAAAAAAATTAAGAAATTTGAAAAAAAGAATAGCATTTTTGGTGCCATTTTTGCTGGGCATCCACAGGAGTGAGTTATGACAGCATCCAGAGCCCTCACAGGACCCCTGGCTGTCATAGCAGCACATCGAGGCCCCATCATTTCATCACAGATCTGCCAATCCAAGGAACAGCGTGATCCTCGCCATGACGATTTAGATCACACTGTTAGTGATAGATAAAGTGATCTAAGGGGTTAACAGCGGCAGGCAGATCACTGATCCACTTGTATCTGTTACCTGTACATGGTGGCTGATGAGGTCACGCAGCATGTGCAGGAAATGATGCAAGTTGAGCGTGTGAGCGCGAAAAAAACTCTGCTAGTCTGCACGTGCCGCACCTGACCAAAAACCCCACGGAGAATGAATGGAGCTTGCCAGATTTGTGCCACAAGTCGGCTGTTACGCAGCAAATGCGTCGAAATCTGCTGCGATTATGAAAAAACACTGATGTGAAAAGTCCCTAACTCATAAATATGTGCAACTCTGTAATTGCGAAACTAATAAATATATTGTAGTGAAGACTCTAGACCGTATTAATCTATCCCTGTGTACTGAAAGAAATAGGCCTAGTAATTTAAAATGATTATACTTTCTATCAATTTTATTGCCATATCTCTAAAATATTTGTTTTAAACATAACCGTTGGATATTATTACCCAAAACGTATACATTGATTAGTGCTGCTACATAAGATGCTGCTCATGACTACAAATCAAGACAAAGATTGAAGAAAGAGGATGGTTGTAGATGAACTGAACGACTGCTTTTGTGTGTGTGTAGTGGCTTACCAACACTTTCCCGACATTATCTGAGCTGTGTTAGTACGGGGACATCGGAAGGAATAACTACAATCCTAATGAGCATTTTTCCAACACTTCTGAGGATATTTGGTTTTCACAGTAAACAGAGTTACGTAAATGGTATTGTAGATCGCAGGTTTGTTGTGTTTGTGAAATTATAATTCAGATTTTTCTTTTAGAATTGTCCAACAATGAATAATGTAAAAAATATCCTCATTAAAACAATACTGTGAAGTTGCAAGGGAAATATTTGTCATTTGCAAATTTTACTAAATTTTGGATCTAAGCATTAATTAGGATAAGTACACTTTCAGACATGTTATATTTAGTTCATTTGTTAGCATATGCAAGGTTCAGGTGTATATTAAAATAGGCCGATATATAATTGGTCCTTGCAAAGGTTGTGTTAATATTTGCTTCAACATGCCATACAAAGTGTCCATAAATGTTGCATACAGGTGAATAGATGTCATCAGGGTTGTTCCCTTTAGAACAGATCAGTACATTAGCAGAAGTTCCCCCCTAAAAAATCCAAGATATTAAGGAGAACCTGTCAGCACAATTTTGTAATGCGAGGTAAAGATATGTCTGTAATGGTGCTAATTGTCACTTCAGGAAGGACGTAGATGAGCTCTAGTGCCATCTATTGAAAGTAGCAATCCTAAAAGTCATAATTGACTCCTTGGCAAGCCTTTGACTTAGGATTTATGCCTCATCTGAGTTCCATTGGTGATAGTTGTGTAATTACTTATTTTTAAGCTACACACAGCCAGTGTGATGAGCAGGAAACGGCAGACTGAGGGCAACCAATCACACCAAGCAGAGAGGATAGGGGGCATATATAGCAGTCTGACTGCAATCAATGACAGATGCTGTCACAGAGCAGGGGCAGGGGAAGCCGTAAATAATCATGTTTTAATAAACAGCCCTGGAACCAGTCTGAAAGCTCTCTTTTCTGCCAGGAAAACATGGTATGTGTCCTTGTCCTGCTTTAATCCCCATTTTGCTACCTTTTGCAGCCCCCAGAAATGCTGTCTTAGTTTCTGAGAAACACAGAAGACAACCTTTCAGCAAACTTTATTTGGATGTGGAACATTAAAGAGGACCTAAATCTTGAGTCACAGCACCAAGACTTTACCGGGTACAGCTGTTACCCATAACAAGACGCACGTCCAATTCCAGGGAGTCCAACCTGGACCATATATATATATAAATAAATAAGACAGCGCCCCACCGGTTGGTATTAGTTCAGAGTGTCCTCTTTATTTCAGCCCCTAAATGAGCGATGTTTCGATTACAGAGCTTGATAAAGATCTGTGATCGAAACATCACTCGTTTGGGGCAGAAATAAGGAGGACACTCTGAACTAATACCAACCGGTGAGGCGCTGTCTTGTTTATTTATATTAAAGAGGACCTGTCATCCCCCTTGTGCTATGCTAACTGATGCAACGCTGAATGCAGTGTGTCTGCTGCATAAAGGGAAGGTGTCCCCAATGTTAATACCCCCCCAGTAAGTTGTTACAAGACTTTATATAGTGTACAGATAAGGAGTCCGGAGGGACTTACTCAGTAATGAGTCATCGCTGTTGCTGGTGTCCTCCCCACCTCCAGCCTACTCTGTGCCATCTCCAGCGATAACACATACAGGAGGCTGAACACGAGAGGGCTGGAGGTCATACACAGATGGCTGGAGGCTGGGAGGAGGGCAGACACATAAAGGAGGTTGAACAAGAGATGGCACAGAGGGGGCTAGAGGCGGGGAGGACACCAAAACAGCAATGACTCATTACTGAGTAAGTCCCTTCAGACTCCTCATCTGTACACTTTATAAAGTCTTTTTAACAACTTACAGGGGCTAGAAGCATGGGGGATCCCTTCCCTGAATGCAGCAGACACGCATTCAGTTAGCATAGCACCATGGGGGTGACAGGTCCTCTTTAAGACTATGTTCACACACTGTATTTTGCTGCAGCAAAAAACTTCTGATTTTGTTAGTAAATTCAGATTTTTTGGCAGGAGAAAACCTGCATTTCTTGCTGCGAGTTTGTTGCTTTTTTGCACGTTTTAATTGTGTTTTACCTATAGAGCACTGCAAAAAGGCATTCTTTTTAAAAGCAGCAAAACTTATGCAGGTTTCCATTTCTGTAAAGAAATAAAACCAATTTGTGTGGTCAGCTTTTCCCCTAATCACATAGGTTTTGCTGGGAATCAAAAACACAGATTTAGAAAAGCATAAATTTGCATAAAACCAAGGTAAAACACAGTAAAAATGTAGTGTGTGAACATAGCCTAACACAGATGTACAAATGGAAGCCCGTGTTTGTGGTTTCATATCTGGTACTAGGTGTCGAATATGAAACTTGAACTTTAACCCCTTCAGGACCCAGCCTATTTTGACCCTAAAGACCTTGGCATTTTTGTCAATTCTGACCAGTGTCCCTTTATGAGGTAATATCTCTGGAACGCTTCAACGGAAACTAGCGATTCTGAGATAATTTTTTTGTGACATATTGGGCTTCATGTTAGAATTAACTTTACGTCGATAATTTTTGTGTTTATTTGTGAAAAAGAAGTTATAAGGGTTCAAAGTTCAACAGCAATTTTTCATTTTTCCAGCAAAATTTACAAAACCATTTTTTTTAGTGACCACATCACATTTGAAGTCCCTTTGAGGGGCGTACATTACAGAAAACACCCAAAAGTGACACCATTCCAAACACTGCACCCCTCCAGCTACTCAAAACTACATTCAAGAAGATTATTAACCCTTCATGTGCTTCACAGGAACTAAAGCAACGTGGAAGGAAAAATTGAACATTTTAATTTTTCTAACAAAAATGTTCTTTTAGCGTCAATTCTTTCATTTTCACCTGGGCAACAGGATAAAATGGATGCTAAAATTTGTTGGTCATTTTCTCCTGAGTACACCGTTACCCCATATGTGGTCATAAACCACTGTTTGGGTGCACGGCAGGGCTCAGAAGGGAAGGAGCGCAATTTGACTTTTGGAGCTAATTTTCCATTCAAAAAGTGAAATGGCGCTCCTTTACTTCTGAGCTCTGTCGTGCGCCCAAACAGTGGTTTATGACCACATATGAGGTATCGGTGTACTCAGGAGAAATTGCCCAGCAAATTTTAGGATCCATTTTATCCTATTGCCCAATTGAAAATGAAAAAAATTAGGCTGAAATAAAACTTTTGTGAAAACAAAAGTACTTTTTAATTTTTATGGATCAATTTGTGAAACATCTGGGGGTGCTCACCACCCATTTAGATAAGTTCCATGCGGGGTCTAGTTTCCAAAATGGAGTCACTTGTGGAGGAGCTCCAATGTTTAGGCACACAGGGGCTCTCCAAACGCAACAAAGTGTCCACTAACAATTTGAGCTAATTTTCCATTCTAATTGTTAGAGAACATCATGTCGCCTATGGAGAGCCCCTGTATGCCTAAACATTGGAGCTCCCCCACAAGTGACCCCATTTTGAAAACTAGACCCCCTAAGGAATAAGGAATGTATCTAGATGCATAATGAGCACTTTGAATCCACAAGTGCTTCACAAATTGATCGGTGAAAATTAAAAAATTATGTGAAAAAAAAGTACTTTTTCCATATTAAAGGATTCCTTTAAATTTGTGAAGCACCTGGGGGATCAAAGTGCTGACTATGCATCTAGATAAGTTCCATGAGGGGTTTTGTTTCCAAAATGGGGTCACTTGTGGGGAAGCTCCAATGTTTAGTCACACATGGGCTCTCCATATGCGACATTGTGTCCGCTAACAATTCCAATTGTTGATTCATAATGTCGGGCCAATGTTAGACTCGGCCACTAGGAATCTCTAGTACATAGTCAAAAAAATACACCACATAGAGAAAAATCTTTTTATTTGAAAAAAAAACACAAACAAAAATCAAATTCCATCTTTATTATACAATCTAATGTAGTCTACAACGAAGGTCCCACGACGCTCGATTGTCTCCGATGTAGTCCACAATGAAGGTCCCACGATGCTCAATCGCCTCTGCTACATCCAGAGATTGCAGCAAGGGATCAAGTGTCCTCTTCCTACAGTCTCTTGGGTCAGAGTTATGGTGCACTGTATGGCAATGATCTGTCATATTGTGCACAATGACTATGATCCCAGAGACTACAACAAGAGGACACTTGATCCCTTGTTGCACCCATCCATCCACCCATGCATCCATCCATTCACCCATGCACCCATCCATCCACGCATGCACCCATCCATGCATGCACACATCCATCCATGTACACATCCATCCATGCACACATCCACATATCCACACACGCACGCACACATCCACGTATGCACACATCCACGCACGCACACATCCATCCATACATGCACACATCCATGCACGAACACATCCACACACGCACACATCCATGCACACAGAGATATCCATGCACGCAGAGACATCCACGCATGCACACATCCATGCACACACACATCCATGCATGCACACATTCATGCACGCAGACATCCATGCACGCAGACATCCATGCACGCACACATCCACGCACGAAGAGATCCATGCACGCAGACATCCACGCACGCACACATCCATGCATGCACACATCCACACACTCTCACATCCATGCATGCAGAGGCATCCACACAAGCAGACATCCACGTATGCATCAAAGAAATGATGGGAGTGCTGGTGTCTCACGGTCCGCGCTGCTTCAGGGTTAAATAAACTCACCAAAGAGCCAAATCGATTTCCATCCTTTTATTCCTCCTCTCTCCTACGCGTTTCGGCGCCTATCCTGGCACCTTCATCAGGGATATCCCTGATGAAGGTGCCAGGATAGGCGCTGAAACGCGTAGGAGAGAGGAGGAATAAAAGGATGGAAATCAATTTGGCTCTTTGGTGAGTTTATTTAACCCTGAAGCAGCGCGGACCGTGAGACACCAGCACTCCCATCATTTCTTTGATACATACCACTATCCAGTGGTTGGTGGAGGTCCTGCAGCAGCTGGAACATTGTTTCCAAAAACGCCTTCAAACCAGTTGTGGGGATAACAACTGGACCAGGTGAGCAGCTTCACAGCACCACCACTGTATATAAGTGTCACTACTGATAGGGCACTATTGCGCCTCTTGTCCCCCTCCCTATTTTATCTTTACATCCACGTATGCAGACATCCACACACGCAGACATCCATGCACGCACACATCCATGCACACACACATCCACGCATGCACACATCCATCCATGCATGCACACATCCATCCATGCATGCACACATCCATCCATACAATATCCATGCACACACACATCCATGCATGCACACATCCATCCATGGACATATCCATGCATACACACCTCCATCCATGCCATATGGATGCATGCATACATCCATGCATGCACACATCCATCCATGCACACACACATCAATCTATGCACACATGCATGCATGCACACATCTATGCACGCACAAATCCATTCATGCACACATCAATCCATGCACATACACACCCATGCACGCACACATCCATTCACACATACATCCATGCATGCACACATCCATCTACCCATGCATGCAGCCATCCACCCATCCATCCACCTATGCACCCATCCATCCATTCATCCATGCACCCACCCATCCATTCATTCATTCATTCATTCTTACCTCACGCACGATCCATTGGTGAGGAGGAGGAGCCTGGGAGAGGAGGAGGGGCCCACACGGAGCAGAGTGAGGAAGCTGACCGGTGGGTGCACATAGGAGAAAGGGGGGGGGCAGATGGTAGGGACGGGGGGCCCCTTATGAGCTCCAGAGTGGGAGGGGACTGAGGAGGGGGAGGGCACCCACAGATCCACCTCTCCAGATCTGATTGGAGAGCTCCAATCAGATCTGGAGGAGTGAATTACTCTGATTCCCTCTAATTGACAGTTTCACTTTCAACTGCAAATCAGAGTGATTTTAGCCATAGAGGAGCTAAACCACCCCCCCGGGCTAAAGCATAGGTCCTTGCGATCCTGCAGCTCCGGTGACTTGTCACTGGCCCTGTCACTGGAGCTGTAGGAGAGCATATAAGCCATAACATTATAGAGACGTCATAGGTCGGGAACGCACCGACTTTCATGACGTCTCTATAACGTCAAAGGTCAGGAAGGGGTTAAAGTTCGAGTACGCTGAGCGCTACTAATAGGAAAAAATGGACCTGATAGTTTTTTATTTAATTTCTCCTTAGTGTGGCAATACCTTACCTGCAATTAGGAAATATTTTTCAGGCAGACTAGAGTACTAAGAATGCAAGAAGCACCATATTATAATGAAGATTATGCTGTTATGGTCTGAGGGTGCTACATCCCACTGAAAGAGTCTCTGATAGGTGTGTCACAGAATTTTTTACCATTGGGCAGTGAAGAAAAACTACTTTTTTACTACAGTTTTTTTTCGGCCTAGATCTTACATTTTACATAGGGTGATAGGTAAAAATGGGACACACTTTTTGCTGAATGTGGCAATATCCCATATGTGGCAGTACAATACTGCTTAACCACACAGCGAGACTCAGGAAGGAAAGAGCATTATTTGACTCTCGAAGCACAAATTATAGTAGAATTCTTTGCAAACTCTATATACAAAGCCCCTAGTTTCTAAAAGGGCAGGACCCCCTCAAGTGACACTATTTTTAAATTATACCCCTCCGGGTGTAGTGACATTTTTGACTCCATGGGTGTTTTTCACCAGCAGTGGATGTTGCTGAGTGAAAATTTTTAATATGTACTTGTGGTGGCCGTACATTACAGTGCCCAGTACATTGTAGACACATACATTATGCCTAGCTTGCACCACTGGAGATCATATCAATCCTGTGCTCTACACTGAGTACTTACAACAGGGTTCCATTTAAATCTCCAAATTATATGATTCAGATAAAATCCCTGAGGGATCCATTTACTATAATGAGACAACACCTTATGGTGTTCATTTAAAGGGTTAAGTAGTGTGACAGTTTTATAGATTATTTCATTCTGGATGCATCAATACTATATATTTGTAAATTTTTATTTATTTTTTTATGTAAAATACTTATTTGTTGGTATTATATCTTTTTACATATTTTGTGCTCTATTTTGTGATTTTTAGAAAATATTTTTTTCTTTTTTTTTTACTTTTTTATCTAGTTCCTCTATCGGATTTTTTATTACTTGGATTACTGATGTAATCAATGCAATGCATTGCAGTGGATTATACCTTTCAGGGTACCTTTACACGCCGCAACTACGGTGTAGCAACTGAGAGGCAATCCGGAGTTCCGTCATCATTGCCATGAAATTGCTATGAAATTGAACGACACATCACCTTAGGTTGAGGGCGCAATTGCGGTGTGTACATACGGCATCGGCGTTCGGAGGCAACAGTCAAAAAGTGCACGCGCACGTTCAGTTGCCTCCGATCGCCGGTAATAGTTGCGGCGTGTAAAGGTACCCTTAGTGTTACACTGACAGACGTTTCTTTTGACCATGCTACTGCCATGGTCTAACAGGCTACTGTAGCTGGCAGAACAGAAGGTCATCATGACAATTTCAGATTGCCAGGACTGCCATCAGACCCCTGCAGTGATGTCATGGAGGTCCTAATTGGCTGAGAGAGGGAGCACTCTCCTTCTCCCAGCCTATTAAATACTGTAATTGATATTCGTAATGACATTTAGTGTCTTAAACACCGAGGGTGGGGTGGGACGGTCCCTGTCTGTGATAACTGGAGCTCAGCTAACACTTACTTTGAGCTCCAAGCAGTGATCATGCAGACTACAACTCCTGTGTCCTGTGGAATCTCCATGATGTACTTATATGTCATCCGTTAGAATCCTTACTCAATTATGATGTATAGGTATGTCAAATGTTGTGAATGCATTGAAGAGAAGATTTCAAACAAAGGAGGCAGGTGACTGAAAAAACAGTTACCTATCATTCAAAGACTCAAGGAAGGTGGAGGAGCTGGAGAATTACAGAGAAGGAAAAGACCTGTTGTACAGTTTTGCCCCTGTGTTACAGCTCACTAGTCTGACAACTGCAGCAAACCATCCATATCTCCCCACACTTTTTCTGGTTTCCAATTTCATCTGCACCACATGCAATATTCCTCTTTCTTCATATTCACTCTTCAACTGATTTGTAGACTTCTAAACATCAACGTGCAATAACATTGATGTATTAAAGATCAAGTCAACACCTTAAGCCTCTGTGAAGAAAGCAAAATAAATGCTGCATGTGGTATAAAAGTTAAAAAAGGCGGTAGATAGCTGTATGGAGAGCTGGATAGAGGGCTGTGGTAGTGAAACATGACGAAGAAAGATGAATAATGTTTATTTTTTATACCCTACATTAACTGTGTTCTAGGGTCTTGAGAGATTTGAATGCACATGGAAATTGACTTACCTGGTAAAATTTCTAATTTATTCATGAGAACAACAGTGGGATTCGCAACACCGTGGGTTCCAGAGGTGGACACTACTCTCTCTGGAACTGAAAGAGTTGGTGTTGAAAGATGTCTTGATTATGAATAGTGATGAGTGAGCACTAAATTGCTCGAGTGCTCGATGCTCAGTCGAGCATCTCGAGATGCTCGGGTGCTTAACCGAGCTCCGAGCCCAATGTAAGTCAATTAGTGACAGGCTCCGCCCACAGACTTCCAGCCATAAAATGAGTGTTTCTGGGAAAGGGCGGGAGGGTGGGCTTTTTCAAATCATCGCAGCATACAACACCTTGCTGTGCCCCCCAGAGAAACCCAAACAATCAATCTGCTCTCTGCGAGGTGCCAGCTCACTGTGTGCAGTGAAGCGAGCTGTGTATTTGTGTCAGAGCTATAATTATTAATGAAGAGTCCGAGCATCTCGGTGGTACTCAGTGCTCTCTGAGCATCCTGAGTACCGGGCTACTCATGCGAGTAATGAGTAGTGCCAAGCATGCTCTCTCATCACTAACTATGAACCATGTTCTTACGGTTACATAGCCCAAAAGTGGAAAAGTACTCAAATCCCTGACATGCAAGAAATACTTACCAAGACTCATTTTAACTGTATAATAGAACACATGCTAGCAGGGAGGTTGGGGCAGGTACAGCAATTTAAATATAGCAGGAACAAATGGCTCTTGTTTTCACGTTCCAATGATTGAGATGAAAGTGGCTTTTTTGTTAGTGTATGACACATTCTGACATGCAAAATGATATCATGCTTGTGGGGTGGGAAGCCTGTATTAGTTAGCAGTATTTTATTTTTGACTGACGGAGCACAGAGCAGCGGGGAGAGGAGGATGGAGGACAAAGCAGCGGGGTGGTGGAGGCGGAGCAGCACAGGCAGGGAGAGGATGGAGGAAGGAGTGGTGGAGGGGAGGAGGACAAAGGAAGGAGGAGAAAGCGGTGGGGTGGGGGAGGATGTTGTTGGCACAGGCAGGGGGTACGGAGCGGCAGGAGGAGGACGGAGCACAGAGCGGCAGGGGGGAGGAGGACAGAGGACGAAGCAGCGGGGTGGGGGAGGATGGAGCAGCACAGGAAGGGGAGGATGGAGTGGCAGAGGAGAGGAGGACAAAGGAAGGAGGAGGAAGCGGTGGGGGGGGGAGGACGGAGTAGCAAAGGCAGGGGGAGGACGGAGGACAAAGCTGCGGGTGGGGAGGACGGAGTAGCACAGGCAGGGGGAGGACGGAGGACAAAGCTGCGGGGTGGGGGAGGATGGAGCAGCACAGGCAGGCGGAGGACAGAGCACAGAGTGGTGGGGGAGAGAGGACGGAGGATGAAGCAGCGGGGTGGGGGAGGACAGAGCAGCACAGACAGGGGGAGGATGGAGGATGAAGTGGCACAGGCAGGGGAGGACGGAGTGGCACAGGCAGGGGAGGACGGAGTGGCACAGACAGGGGGAGGTCAGAGTGGCACAGGCAGGGGGAGGATGGAGCACAGAGTGGCGGGGGGAGGAGGACGGAGGACAAAGTGTCAGGGTGGGGGAGGACGGAGCAGCACAGGCAGGGGGAGACGGCAGTGTGCAGGATGATCCCGGGTGTCATGTGCTGATGCCACCCAACTGCACTGACAGGAGGCGGACACCCGGGATCATCGTAATGGCCGCACAGTTGTGATAGACTGTGCGACAATAGGAAGCAGGAGAGTGTGGAGGAGCGCACAATGCGCTCTTCCTGGCACCTGGGGAGCACCGACCCGGCAGCCCCGGTCCCCGGTGTCAGTGTGCAGCTTGTGGTGGGGGTTAGTAACAGGAGGCTGCAGTGAGGCTGCGGCTGGAGACCACTGCGCCACGCTGCGGCCACCGTCAGCCAGACTCATGTATCCCGGCGACAGCGCGCGCTTCTGTCACTGGGTTGCAAATTGGCGCGAAATTCGAACTTTTAATTCGCTCACATATTTGCATCGGCCACCAATGATTGGCCTCTGTCTGGCGCGCGATTCTTTGTGACCGACAACACCTTAGCAATTATATAGTAGATGTATTTACTAATTATGGAAAGGCCTTCTGACTGTATACAAAAGTATCAAACAGTATGATTGAACCCATGTGAACTGTGATATTGCCAATAAAAATGTATGTTATAAAAATTATTCATCACTATAAAATACATATCTTTAAAGGTGATAAACCATATATAGGCAACTGTACATTGTCAAGAACTATTTCTGCAGCTTGCTCCTCCCAGGTGACAAGGGCACTCAAAGTTTAAAAGTGACAATGAGAGAAGCAGTTGTAAGAATATGAAGTTCAATAACTTCCAATACAAATATAAAAGAAAGATATATAATGTCATGTCAATAGTTTACTTGAAGACACATAATTGTTGTTTTCATTGTTTCATAATTAAGTTGGAAAAATGTTTAATTGGCAACACGCAAAAACTGGGATAAAACCAGAGAAAATATAAATAGATTTCACAAAAGATGGCACTAGTGGGAATAATTTTGACTGTAATAATACTTTTGTATTACATATGCTTCAGTTTTGTGGCTAAAAAGCTATTGTAAAATAAATGAAATCTCTGGTTAACTTTGGGAACCAGGAAGGGGTTTAGAGATTATGTACAGAGGTCTAACCACAATGGCAAATCCAAGCAAAAAAAATTAGTACAAATGATAGAAATTCCATGCGGTCCTATTAAATATGATATTCATTAGCCAAGTTTACAGAATGATTATGACAGGTGGCATATGCAGTAGCAACATCATAGTAGCATTAATTGTATTTATTGGACTTTTTTTTGTTAAAATTCAAGTCAGTTTTAGCTTTTAGGACTGTATGAGTGATTACAAAGCTTTATTGTATGAAGTAAAGCAATACTAAACATAAGGGTCAAGTTTCAGGGTTTGGTTATGAATGCTAATGCAAAAGTTTAAAAAATAAGACTCTACAATGCTCTTAGTGAAAAGGGACTTCATTAGTCAATGGTGTTTTCTCTGATGTTTCATTTTCTTATGCAGTAACATTTTGGCTAGTCAAAAAGTGTAACTAAAATGTTTTGTGGTTATTCTATGGAACAGACTGGCACAACAGTGAATTGTGTGCGATAGACACCTAAATGAATTTATGTTATGTCATTTGGTGCATTCACTAAACACTGAGCAAAAAGAAAACTATTGTAATGCATCAAATAGGGTAGTGGTGCATGCTAATAACCTAGCCAAGGAGGTACATACAAGTATGTATGTAGTCATTCATAGGCGTACCCAGGATCAAAACTGGGGGGGCATGCCATGGTCATTTAGGGTGCCGGTACCTGCAAAAAAAACATACTCAAACACACACATACTCACATACAAACACAGATTCTCCTCCGTGGTCCACACTGAATGGTGTTCAAGGTGCCGCTCTGTCCCGGCTGCAATACCCATACATTACCAATCAGTAGCCAGGTGGCTGCAGTCCAATCAGAAGCCATCAGCAGCTGCCAATTAGATTCCCAGATGTGACTTAATGCGCCACTGATTGGCCTGCCACTGCTGGCCTCTGATTGAACCGCACGACAACAGGGAAAGAGCACGGCACCCGGAACAGCGGGGTGGTGGTGGGATGCGGCGGGTAAAACAGTTTCATATAGGTATGGCTGGAGCCCGATGTGGCCATCAAAAGAGCCACATCTAGCTCACGAGCCATAGGTTCTCACCCCTGAGTTAACCATTTAATTATTATTATTTTTTTTGTTTCTGGGGGTGCGATAGCCCCTTTGCGGGGTACGCCCATGTAAGTCATTTTTTATGGCCATGTAATTCAGCATTTGTGTTTCACACATCCCAGATCCAACTTTGTGCATGTGCTCGGGTTCCTCCTTGTCTTCCTTGCCATTCTAGCATAATCCTTTTTTGTATTTTTAAAAGTCAGCTAAATATACATATTTTGTGATCAAGATAATAGATCAATTAATTAGAATACAATATCATAAAGGTAAAGATTTTAATCAAAATGATAAACTATAGTAGTAAATAAAGTAATAAATTTGATGCAAATTGTAGTTCCAGTTCCAATTGCTATGAATAAATGTGTCTAAAACTTTGGAATCTCATTAGAGTTTATGTAACTCCTTTTACTGTGTTTCACACAAAATCAGTTTCAGCAACTTGGAAGTGAACTGAGTGAAGAAACAGTTGGTGGTAATCGAGGAAGCTGAATAATATAATATCTTGGCATCTGTGAACCTACACTGGGTATGGAAAATATTTAGACCCCTTTACATTTTCACTCTTTGTTTCATTGCAGCCATTTGGTAAATTCAAAAAAGTTAATTTTTTTTAATTATAAACACTCTGCAACCCATCTTGACTTAATAAACCAGAAATGTAGATATTTTTGCAAAATATATTAAAAAAGAAAAACTGAAATATCACATAGTCATAAGTATTCAGACCCTTTGCTCAGTACAGAGTAGAAGCACCCTTTTGAGCTAGTACAGCCATGAGTCTTCTTGGGAATGATGCAACAAGTTTTTCACACTTGGATTTGGGGATCCCTGCCATTCTTCCTTGCAGATCTTCTCCAGTTCCGTCAGTTGTATGGTGAACGTTGGTGGACAAACCATTTTCAGGGCTCCCGAGAGATGCTTAATTGGGTTTAGGTCAGGGCTCTGTTTTATCAACATTTATATCCCTCTTATGTTTCTTGGACAACTTTTAAATTATATAAAGAGTCTCCCAATTCTATGATGAGGATAATAGACATAAATCACATGTTCATAAAAGTTTTATTATTTTTTTCCATCAAAATGTATTCACTTATTTATTTATTAACTCGATTTATGTTATTTTCCTCCCCATGGATCCAGCAAAATGTTTTTTGCTTTATGCCATTTATTTGAACGATAAAAGCCTAACAAATGTTGAATAAAAAAAAAACCCTTCCACTAACCTCTCCAGCACCTCCATTACAAGCCACCACCCATCAAGTCCTTATTGCATCTTGGTATAGGCTTTAGCAACGTACGTATGACATCTTGGGATGCAACCTTTATGGGCGCATGCGCACAAACCTCAGAGGCCTAGCAAGCCCAGAAGCTTTGATCTAGCGACCGAAGTGCTGAGGATTTTAGTACTATCGATGCCATCCAAAGAAGTGACAGGGGTGGTTAGGACATGTGGGGCCAAAGAAGTAAAAAGTGAGATGAGTATAATAATTTCTATTATTTTTTAACATATTATTGTTATTATGCTGTGGGATCTGGGCAACCTCTCCCTGAATTAAATTTCCTTGAAAAAAGGTGTGAACAGGGAAATTCTAACTTTGCCTGATCTGCTCATCTCTCATGACTTCCATATGTTTTCCTACACTTGATCTCTGCCCAACTCACGCATCTCACTTCCACTTTAAAACATGTGGCATATACTACTAGGAAACCTTACAGTATTAGACACATCATTTCAACACAAAAAAAGTGCCTCTGGTTTTCATTAAATGTTTTTCACCAAAAATCAAAATTTGGGGAGAAGTTTGTAGAAGTTGATGAATTTGAATTTCAAAATGTTTAATCGTCACTATTAGCTTTTAATCTTTGCCTTTTAGTCCTTCTAGAGTACTTGAGCCTAAAGTAGTTAAACTGCTGTACAGTACACAGCAATACCTTTACATTGCAGCATAATATACTGTCAGGACAGTCCTATAGAAGTAAGAAAATAATAGAAATGACATTGGTAGATGTATTGTTTCATTGTCTGGCAATTGCCTGCAGATGTCAGATGTCAAACATAGTGTCACTGCTTTTCAGTCCATGTGTATTGCTGCTGTGATTTAAATCTGCGTTTTTTTCCTTTAGTCTATGCTGTCTGCAGCTATGCAGGTGGAGGGTGTTCCACTCCCTTAGCCTTGAAGTAGTTCCACTTCCCACCACCAGTGTTTTTTCCCCTACTAGGACCATGTGCATTTAAGACATGCTATGCTGAACTGTGCTTCTGCTGCCGTTTCCTTCCAATGGAGCTGATGTGTTTTCCCGGTCCATGGGTGAGGTAGGGGCTCTTAGAGTAGAGCTGATCAGGAGCAAAGGCAAGGGTGACAGCATGGACATCCTCATCTTCAGAGTAACTCCAGGATCATGGGTGAGCAAGGTCCTCTAGTCTAAGGGTCAGACTAGTTCCCCAGTTCACCTTTGCCCATCTTACCATCTTGTCTCCTGATTCCCTATCCTCTATACCACCCCGTGATACATAGATGTTAAGTACTGTCAATGGAGAAGCCTTAGCTCAAGTTCCGACAAGTAATGTGCATCAGATATCAGCAAAGTATTTTTACAGGTGTGCTGATATGTGATGTACACTACCCATATAGACAGTTGGGAGGTAACTACTAAAGCTCCCTGTGTCTATTTTATGCCTCCCCTTTTCTTCAAAATATAGTGACTTAGCTTAGGTAAATAATCCCTTTTCCATTCTGAATATATCTAGTTTGGTTAATTTATTGTCTTCTAAATTAGTCATAGTAAGGTGTACTGTAGGTTAATTACAGAGCGAGAGAGAGAGTGAGAATAAGGGAGTCAGAGATCGAATCGATCATCTCTAGTATAAGATTTGGTTTGTCAAATCAACGATTTGCAGTAAATTCGTACTGATCTATTCTTTGGAAAATTAATTCAGAATAAGCTGTGTAAAGATCTACCCATTACTACAATATGTACTGTCATTCAGAGTTTGGTCTTTGCATACTTTATCAATACTTGATCAGTACCTCACTACATTTCATGAAAAGTCTAATTTTTATCACTTTGGTTTAAATTAACAATACGAATTGCTCTAAAGTATAGTGTGCTTGATGAGGCATTAACTCACACAGTGCTATTGAATTCACATTGCATTGGCTAACAAAATACATTTTTGTTAAATGGACACTAACAATAAAACTTGCATAAAACCTAGTAGGTATTAATAAAAGCATGTGAATAACCGCTTAAGGATTAAATCAGCATGGAATTTTCTACATAAAGTTGACATAATAATAGAAGTTGAAGTTTCATTTTTAGAAAAAATATATTTTGATAAGTATATGATTCTTGATTCAATAGCTATATTAGTAAAATTATTATTTCACTTCAGGAAATATTACAAATTTTTTGTAATTTTAGTCTACTGTGATCTCCATGGGTATCTCTTACATCTAATTACAGAATTGCATGTGTCCTAGATTTTCTTAGAAGATCTTGTTTTTTTTTAATATATCACCATTTAATTTTCTCATCATGCCCTGATTTAGTATAAGACATTCGTTTATTCCAGAGGAGTTAACTAGAGGTTGATTGCCCTTGAATCAAGATACAACATAATTATTTTTTTTCTGCAACCTAATGAAAACTAAGGCACTGAAAAAAATTCACCTCCTCTGAAAAAAATTAATGTATCCACTACATCTGAAAAAGAAAATGTATATAGGACAATGTGTGATTTTAGCATTCCATTTTATGGGATAATTTAGGAATAAATTAGGAATACATTTTGATAGTGTGTCTTAAAGTAGTGGAACCCAAACCTTTTACCTTGAAAGCCACAATAAGATCTAAGAAATGGTCATTGGTCGTATCCAGGGCTCCCACCATTGTCCACAAAAGTGTCACCAAGAACCTCAACTACCAGTGTAATGAGAGCCAAAGCTTCCCCATGGAAATTACTTTGTTCCACACTGTTTTATTGGCAATATACATCCAACATCCATCCATGGGTCTGCACTTTACCTCAGATTCAAAACTCTTGCATAAAGAACTCTCGCCATACTATTGAATTCAGCTTCAACACCCGTCTCTCTAGTAGTATAATTTTTTTTTCATCTTACATTTTAATCCCTCTCCAATCCCCTGTCAGTAAATTTGCATTTAAAAATACTGTTCTGTGCAGGGCAACTCAAAAAAGTCACCATCTAGAGAACCCTTTCTTTATAACTCTTTGTCATTGTGCCACTACACTATGACGTTACAACGATCTCTCCAGCGATCTCGTTCTGTGTGACACTTTGCAGCGATCAGGCCCCTGCTGTGAGGTCGCTTATCGCTGCAAAGTGCTGCGGGTCATTTTCTGATCGTTGGTTTCCTGCTGGTCATCACGCAACGCTGCGTGTGACCGCGAGAAACCAGCGATCAGTGACCTCACAGGGCTGGTTACTATGGAAAACACCGGGTATCCAGGCAGCGTGTGCTGCCTGGATACCCGCTGTTTATCATAGTTACCAGCGTTCTTCCTGCTTACAGGCAGCTCTAAGCAGGGAGAACGCTGGTAACTATGATAAAAAGCGGGTATCCAGGCAGCGTGCGCTGCCTGGATACCCGCTGTTTATCATAGTTACAAGTGTTCTCCCAGCTTAGCGCTGCCTTACAGGCAGCGCTAAGCAAGGAGGACGCTGACATCGCATTTAGCGATGTGGGAGGTGGCTCCCATGGCCTGATCGCTGGGTAGATCTGCCTGTTTGACAGCTCCCCAGTGAACAGGTAATGGCGCTCTAGCGATCCCGGCAGGTCGCTATCGCTGTCGGGATCGCTGGAGCGGTCGTTCAGTGTGACTGGGCCTTAAGATGGCAGACAACACAAAGGGGAGGGAAAAGGTGAAATTGTGCTGCTTTCCAGCTCACAACTTGTTTACAAAGCAAGAAAAAAGATCCGGTGTCACTCGTCCATATATAAATAACTAGTAAAAAGGCCTGATGCAATTGCATCGGGAGCGCAGTGAAATGAATTGTGTGTATAGAGGCGGCTGTGTGGGTGGCAGAGTATAGAGGTGGCTGTGTGGGTGGCAGAGTATAGAGGCGGCTGTGTGGGTCGCAGAGTATAGAGGCGGCTCCGTGGGTCGCAGAGTATGGAGACGGCTGTGTGGGTGGCAGAGTATAGAGGCGGCTCCGTGGGTGGCAGAGTATAGAGGTGGCTCCGTGGGTGGCAGAGTATAGAGGCGGCTCCATGGGTGGCAGAGTATAGAGGCGGCTCCGTGGGTGGCAGAGTATAGAGGCAGCTCCGTGGGTCGCAGAGTATAGAGGCGGCTCCGTGGGTAGCAGAGTATAGAGGCGGCTCCATGGGTAGCAGAGTATAGAGACAGCTCCGTGGGTAGCAGAGTATAGAGGCGGCTCCGTGGGTAGCAGAGTATAGAGGCGGCTCCGTGAATCGCAGAGTATAGAGGCGGCTCGGTGGGTGGCAGAGTATAGAGGTGGCTTGGTGGGTGGCAGAGTATAGAGGCGACTCGATGGGTGGCAGAGTATAGAGCCGGCTCGGTGGGTGGCAGAGTATAGAGGCGGCTCAGTGGGTGGCAGAGGCGAATTTTGTAGCGAAAATAAAATCTGACAGAATCGGATCGGACCGAATAGGATGGCATTTAGAGCACATTCGATCCGACCCGATCAATTTAACATGGGGCCCTATGGATAAGGGTTCCTTGGAAACATCTGATGTCTCCTCGGACCCGATTTTACTGTATTGAGCATGCTCAGTACAGTAAAACTTCTCCAAAGAGTAAGGCAGGGGTTAAAAAAAATAAAAAAAGTTTATGCTCACCTCACCCCCGAGCCCCCGCCATCTCCCGCCATCTTCCTGCAGGCTCCCGGTGGCTCCCGCAGGCTCCCAGTGTCTGCAGAGGTCTTCTACTGCAGTATAGGACCTGCGGTGATGTCACAGTCACGTAACCGCAGGTTACGATGGAGTAACCTGGTTTCACGTGACTGTGACATCACCGCAGGTCCTGTACTGCAGTAGAAGACCTCTGCAGACACCGGGAGCCTGCAGGAAGACGGCGGGAGACGACGGGGGCTCGGGGAGAGGTGAACATAATTTTTTTTTTTTTTTAACAGTAGTGCGGCTGCGGCTCGCGATGACGCTGCGCGTCATCGCTCGCAGTGCCGCAAAGGAGCTTGGGATTCAGCTACAACGCCCGAATTCCAAACTCCCGATTATATAAGTAGATGTCCTTTATTCAGAGACTCAATTCATATATAAAGTTGGCAGACAGCCGCAAGCCATATCACATCAAGACATAAAGTAAGATCCTTCCTTAAAGGAGAATTCTTTAGTACATAATGCATTTTTAACACTGCCCTTTTTCACATATTATTCCTCTAAAGATGCCCCTTCAGGCTCTATTACACTCCAGCTTCCATTTGTATTGTATTCATGTAGTTCCAGTTTTCCTGATTGATTATTGACTGTGCAGTATCTCTCAGCTGGCTTACTGACAGAATAGTTCAGCCCTGTCTCTTGCACTGACATAGAGTGTATTCTACTAGGCCTCTGTGCAATCTCAGCTCCTGTATTGCTCCCTGTCTGGCCAATTTAATTCTCTGCTATCTTCATAAGCTTAGCTTTCTGCATTATTTTACATCATTGTTATCTGGTTTTAAGCAGAGGTCTACATCCCTGCACTCCTTCACTATTGAATTTGTAATTACTAGGCAGTGCAGAGTTGAGCTGGGTATCTTGCCTGCTGTTTATTGATCTGTGATATGAAACTGTAAATGCCGCTCTACTAATACATAACAGAGGATATGGCAGTATGCAGCAACCAAGCAATATTTGAAGTTTTACATAGCGGGTCCATTAGGAGTCAACGAAAAGAGCTTAGCTCTACACTGCCTAGTAATGGTAAGTGCTATTGTGGAGGGATGCAAAAGAGTTGATCTCTGCTTGAAACCAGAACCAGCTAACAGTGATGTAAAAGAAGACTGGCAGATGTACTGATTTTGATAGAAGAAAATAAAATATGGAAAGTGGGATACTGTGCATTAGTAGAGTGCTCACAAAATCATAAACTGAACTTTACACTTTGATTAGCTTGATGACTTAGAAAGGTGGAACTTGTCTTTTGCGCACAGGATATGGAGTAAGGGGCTTGTAGTCCAGAGTAATAGCAAAGTTCTTCTGGGAAATGTAGTTTAAGCAGAGTAAGAACTATCACTATAGCTATGGCAGCTGGATGCACAAAGAGGCAAATAGACATGAAAAAAGACACAAAGATACAAGAAAGAAACTTTATGTTGGTCTTAGTCTGCATATAAGTATGCATTTACTGTACTTTGTGAAAAATATTACAATTGTTGTGGTAGTAACCCTTACATTTCCAAACAGCTTGCATTGAATTGTTTTGATAATATTATTTGAAAAATTATACCTAATGATATTAGGTATGACAGAGCTTCTCACATGGCAAAAATGTCCCAATATATTTTCTCTATTTCAATTTAAAACACGAGTAGGCTGGTCAAAAATTGAATTTAAATGGTACATGTTCAGACCATAATGCACAGACCAGCCCCTGGTCTTCTGAGACGAATCTAAAAGCCTCACAACCATATCATGAACTTGGACTGTCAAACACAGATACAGTGGTTGAAGCATTGAACATTGAACATGATACGAATAATAAATTTACTGTGTAGAGTGCTCGAGTCCAATATATGTGATATATTGTCCTAATAAAAGTATGTATAACCGTTATGAAATATAAATAAAGTTATTACCTGAAATTGCTACATACGGAGTGTTGATGGCTCTAGGTGATGATTTATCCTATTGTATATCCACTTTTTATCAGCCACTGCAGGGTTAATACAGATTACCAGATGTTAAATACATTCCATTTTTAGATATATAATCTTGAAATGAATATGATTTTAGTTCTTTATACTGAACCTGCTACACTGTGTACAGAATTATTAGGCAAGTTGCGTTTTAGAGTATTATTTTTATTATTGATCAACAACTATGTTCTCAATCAACCAAAAGACTCATAAATATCAAAGCATAATATTTTTGGAAGTTGGAGTGTTTTTTTTTAAATTTGGCTATCTTAGGGCCCTTTCACATCAACGTTTTTTGAAATTCGCGGCAGATGCGGTGAAAAAAACGCATCTGCCGCGTTTGCCGCATAACCGTTAGGGCCCTTTCACATCAGCGTTTTTTTAAATTTGCGGCAGATGCGGTGAAAAAACCGCATCTGCCGCAACTGCCGCATAACGGTTCCACTTGCGGCACGGTTGCGGTTTTTTCCATAGGAAGTATAGGGGACTTGCGGCAGATGCGGCAAGTGCGGTATTGCACTTGCGGCAGGTGCGGCAGAGAAAAAAACCGCGGCTTACTGCGGTTTTTTTCTCTGCCGCACCTGCCGCAAGTGCAATGCCGCACTTGCCGCATCTGCCGCAAGTCCCCCTATACTTCCTATGGAAAAAAACCGCAACCGTGCCGCAAGTGGAACCGTTATGCGGCAGTTGCGGCAGATGCGGTTTTTTCACCGCATCTGCCGCAAATTTAAAAAAACGCTGATGTGAAAGGGCCCTTACACTTGCGGCGCGGTTGCGGTAATCCCCATACAAAGTATAGGGGGACTTGCGGCAGGTGCGGCAAGTGCGGTTTTGCACTTGCGGCAGGTGCGGCCGCGAAAAAAAACGCGGCTGACTGCGGTTTTTTTCGCGGCCGCACTTGCCACAAGTGCAAAACCGCACTTGCCGCACCTGCCGCAAGTCCCACTATACTTTCTATGGGGATTACCGCAACCGCGCTGCAAGTGTAACGGTTATGCGGCAAGCACTGCAGATGCGGTTTTTTCACCGCATCTGCCGCGAATTTCAAAAAACGCTGATGTGAAAGGGCCCTTAGGAGGATATCTGTTTGTGCAGGTAACTATTACTGTGCAGAATTATTAGGCAACGTAATAAAAACCTAATATATTCCCATCTCACTTGTTTATTTTCACCAGGTAAACTAATATAACTGCACAAAATTTAGAAATAAACATTTCTGACATGCAAAAACAAAACAAAACAAAAAAATTAGTGACCAATATAGCCACCTTTCTTTATGATGACACTCAACAGCCTTCCATCCATAGATTCTGTCAGTTGCTTGATCTGTTTATGATCAACATTGCATGCAGCAGCCACCACTGCTTCCCAGACACTGTTCCGAGAGGTGTACTGTTTTCCCTCCCTGTAGATCTCACATTTTAGGAGAGACCACAGGTTCTCTATGGGGTTCAGATCAGGTGAACAAGGGGGCAATGTTATTATTTTTTCTTCTTTTAGACCTTTACTGGCCAGCCACACTGTGGAGTAGTTGGATGCATGTGATGGAGCATTGTCCTGCATGAAAATCATGTTTTTCTTGAACGATACCGACTTTTTTCTTGTACCACTGATTGAAGAAGTTGTCTTCCAGAAACTGGCAGTAGGTCCGGGAGTTGAGCTTCACTCCATCTCAACCCGAAAAGGTCCCATAAGTTCATCATTGATGATACCAGCCCATACCAGTACCCCACCTCCACCTTGCTGGCATCTGAGTCGGAGTGGAGCTCTCAGCCCTTTACTAATCCAGCCTCTGGCGCATCCATCTGGCCCATCAAGAGTCACTCTCATTTCATCAGTCCAGAAAACCTTTGAAAAATCACTCTTAAGATATTTCTTCGCCCAATCTTGACATTTTATCTTATGTTTCTTGTTCAAAGGTGGTTGTTTTTCAGCCTTCCTTACCTTGGCCATGTCCCTGAATATAGCACATCTTGTGCTTTTTGATACTCCAGTAACGTTGCAGCTCTGAAATATGGCAAAACTGGTGGCAAATGGCATCTTGGCAGCTTCACGCTTGATGACCCTCAATTCATGGGCAGTTATTTTCCGCCTTTTTTGCCCAACACGCTTCTTGCGACCCTGTTGGCGATTTGCCATGAAACGCTTGATTGTTCGGTGATCACGCTTCAAAAATTTGGCAATTTCAAGACTGCTGCCTCCCTCTGCAAGACATCTCACAATTTTGGACTTTTCAGAGCCCGTCAAATCTCTCTTCTGACCCATTTTGCCTAAGGAAAGGCATTTACCTAATAATTAAGCACACCTTATATAGGGTGTTGATGTCATGACACGACACCCTCCTCATTACAGAGATGCACATCACCTGATTTACTTAATTGGTAGTTGGTCTCAAGCCTATACAGCTTGGAGTAGGACAGCATGTATAAAAAGTATCCTGTGATTAAAATACTCATTTGCCTAATAATTCTGCACACAGTGTAGTGTCTCTTTGGTCAGTTAATGTTCAATGGTTGTACCAGAGATTATAGGGTTAATGGGTGTTCCAGAGATTATAGGGTTAAACATTAACTGCCCAAAGAGATGCTAGCAGGTTCGGTAGGAACATGCAGTGGCTGATAAAAAGTGGATATACAATAGGATAAATCATCACCTAGAGCTGTATTTAGCATATTCAGGTAATAACTAGGGATGGGCGAATCTACTCGCTAGGACTCGTTACTCGGCGAGTAGTAAGGGACTCGCAGGACTCGGTACTCTGCGAGTTTCCAGTGATTACTCGCACGAGTCCAATGCAAATCAATATCAATCCTAGTTTTGTCAGAAACGCTGACAAAACTAGGATTGCCATTGTTTGCATTAGACTCGTGCGAGTAATCACTGGCTACTGTGCCAGTGATAGCAGGGAAACTCGCAAAGTAACTGCTGTTTCTTTGCGAGCCGAGTCCAGCTGTCTTCTCTGTGCAGCTCCAGGGTCCTAGAGCCCGCCTGCTGCCTGATGTAGCAGTGCTGAGATTGTTCTCAGTCTGCTCATTCCCTGTGTACAGACATGAATGTCTGTGCACAGAGATGATGTAGCAGTGCTGAGATTGTTCTCAGTCTGCTCATTCCCTGTGTACAGACATGAATGTCTGTGCACAGAGATGATGTAGCAGTGCTGAGATTGTTCTCAGTCTGCTCATCCCCTGTGTACAGACATGAATGTCTGTGCACAGAGATGATGTAGCAGTGCTGAGATTGTTCTCAGTCTGCTCATTCCCTGTGTACAGACATGAATGTCTGTGCACAGAGATGATGTGTAGCAGTGCTGAGATTGTTCTCAGTCTGCTCATTCCCTGTGTACAGACATGAATGTCTGTGCACAGAGATGATGTAGCAGAGCTGAGATTGTTCTCAGTCTGCTCATTCCCTGTGTACAGACATGAATGTCTGTGCACAGAGATGATGTAGCAGAGCTGAGATTGTTTTCAGTCTGCTCATTCCCTGTGTACAGACATGAATGTCTGTGCACAGAGATGATGTAGCAGAGCTGAGACTGTTCTCAGTCTGCTTATTCCCTGTGCATAGACATCTATATTTATGCACAGGAGATGTAGCAGAGAGGACATCGCGTTTTGGACTGCGTCGGACGGAAGAGGATTTTTTTAATTAAAGATGGAGTCCCTAATGGCTTTTTTTTTTATTTCTAATAAAAAATTTTCCTTGTGTTGTGTTTTTTTTTTAAAACAATTTAATAGAAATTCATGGCGGTCATGTCTAATATTGGCGTGACCGCCATAAATTTCGGGCTTAGGGCCAGCTGATAATACAAAGCTGGCCCTAACCTCTTTATTACCCAGCGTGCCACCGCTACCAGGGCCGCTGGAAGAGCGGGGTTCAGCGCCAGAGGATGGCGCTTCAATGAACGCGCCATCTTCTGGGGCGGCTGTGGGCTGCAATTTGCAGCGGGGGGTGCCCAGAAAGCTTGGGCATCCCTGCGCTGCGGATTCCAGCCCCCAGCTGCTTAGCTGTACCTGGCTAGACATAGAAATTGCGCGGAGCCCCACGCATTTTTTTTTTATTATTTCATGAATTTCAGAGTCAAAGTCTCAGAGTCAGAGTCTCAGAGTCAGAATCTCAGAATTTCATGAAATAATTAAAAAAAAATGCGTGGGGCTCCGCGCAATTTCTATGTCTAGCCAGGTACAGCTAAGCAGCTGGGGGCTGGAATCCGCAGCGCAGGGATGCCCAAGCTTTCTGGGCACCCCCCGCTGCAAATTGCAGCCTGCAGCCGCCCCAGAAGATGGCGCGTTCATTGAAGCGCCATCCTCTGGCGCTGAACCCCGCTCTTCCAGCGGCCCTGGTAGTGATGGCACGCTGGGTAATAAAGAGGTTAGGGCCAGCTTTGTATTATCAGCTGGCCCTAAGCCCGAAATTTATGGCGGTCACGCCAATATTAGACATGACCGCCATGAATTTCTATTAAATTGTTTTAAAAAAAACACAACACAAGGAAAATTTTTTATTAGAAATAAAAAAAAAGCCATTAGGGACTCCATCTTTAATTAAAAAAAATCCTCTTCCGTCCGACGCAGTCCAAAACGCGATGTCCTCTCTGCTACATCCCCTGTGCATAAATATAGATGTCTATGCACAGGGAATAAGCAGACTGAGAACAATCTCAGCTCTGCTACATCATCTCTGTGCACAGACATTCATGTCTGTACACAGGGAATGAGCAGACTGAGAACAATCTCAGCACTGCTACATCTGGCAGCAGGCGGGCTCTAGGACCCTGGAGCTGGCAGCCAGCAGAGAGGAGAAAGCAGGACTCTTATCTGTGCGAGTTTCCCAGCCAGCGATTACAGTTACAAAGTAAAAGAGCAATGCAAATAAATGACAAAACTAGGATTGCTTCAGGCTGAAGCTTCCGAGACACAGCTGTGATTTGTAAATCTCACACTACTCGCTATTACTCGCTTCCCCATTCATTAACATTGGACTCGCTAGACTCGCAACGAGTAGCGAGTCCTTTGCTCGGACTCGCTAGAGTCAAGCGATTCCGAGTAATTTAGGATTCGCCCATCACTAGTAATAACTTATTTATATTTGATAGCGGTTATACATACTTTTTTCGTGACAATATATCACATATATTGGACTCGAGCATTCTGCATAGTAAATTTATTATTCATATCATTCCTTATGCTAATGGGGTGACCATCACACAGGTTCCCAAATTTCCCAAGATTCAATACTTATTTTACTCACTGTATATGTATATGAATCAAATCTTAGGTAGCTGAGCAGTATTTTATTTTTCAGGAACGGAAAAGTAAAGTAGCTTTTTTCCATCCTACACTGATCAGTTCTGATAAATGCCACCATAAACTTTTAGCTCCTTTTTTTAATTTTGCTCCTAACCTAAATGTTCCTTTAGGGCTGCTTCACACTGCGGCGTGATCTGGTCCGGGGCTGTCCGGGAGGACCCTGACAGCCAAGGACTGGATCTGCACACAGGACTGGGGGGCTATTATGCCCCCCAGTCCTGTGTGCAGCCCACGCAGTTCCCGCTGCTGATAAGTCAGGACCGTGGTCGCCGCGGTCCTTACCTGTCAGCGGCTGCAGCTGCATGCGCTGCACACAGGACCGGAGGGCATAATAGCCTCCCAGTCCTGTGTGCAGATCCAGTCCGTGGAGATCAGGGTCCTCCCGGACAGCCACGGACCGGATCGTGCCGCAGTGTGAAGTGGCCCATAACCAGCCAGTTCTCTAATTTCTTGTTTGCTGATGTCTGGATGTAGCCTTGTACCCCAGCTTCGATATTTAGGACAATGTCTGTCTACTCTCAAAATATATATATATATATATACAGTAGAAGTAGTAAATTTAATTTTTTTTTAAATATTTTATGTAGTGACGAAAGTACTGTAAAAGTTGAATTGTGATGGTTTTATAATACATTCTGCACATTCCCAGGTCTTCAGTTTATTTGCAACTTCTCCTAAAATAAAAGTTGTATTTTATTTTTAACATAAAACATTTCTAATTTAACTACCAAAAATTACAGTTCGACATAAAATGATATATTGCTGGATTATGCTTTGTTTATGCAAAACTATATGAACTGTGCATACTCCACCTCCCTCAAATATTTTGTTTACTTGGATAAAGTAAAACTAATAATTGGTTGCATTGTATTATTTTAAAGATTTAGGGGATTACTCAGAGATGCAAAAATCCTGTTTTGGCTCATCCACAGAAAAACTCCAATTTAATTAATTTCCCTTGTGACACATATGCACTAAATTCATTATTTGGTCTACTTTGTGCCAGAGAGTCATGAAAAAATTAATGAACAGTCTATTTTAGACATTGTTAATGGCAAAACATTTATTTCAATGTACAAAACCTTTCCCATTTTAGGTCAAATAGAATTACCATAATTATTTGTATTTGCCAAATGCCAGAATAATGAGACAGAGAGAATGGTTTAAGGCATTTTTATTACTTTGTGCAAAGTCACAATTTTACATACACTAAAGGTCACGTTACACACACAGATACCTGTGACCGACATCTGAACAGATCTCTGGTTGCAGTGAAATCATGGACACATTGTTACATTTGTACACAGCCACAAAAGGGAACAACGTGTCCATGATTTCACTGCAACCACAGATCTGTTCAGATGTTGGTCACAGATATCTGTGTGTGTAAGGCTGCTTTCACATCAGCGTTTTTTTAAAAAAACCGCATCTGCCGCGATTGCCGCATAACCGCTGCACTTGCGGAACAGTTGCGGCAAGCCCCATGCAATGTATATGGGGCTTGCGGCAAGTGTGCGGCAGGTGCGGCAAGTGCGGTTTCGGCACTTGCGGCAGGTGCGGCCGTGAAAAAAACAGCGGCCAGCCGATAATGCACTTGCCGCACCTGCCGCAAGCCCACATAGACATTCTATGGGGCTTGCCGCAACTGTGCCGCAAGTGCAGCAGTTATGCGTTTTTTTCACCGCATCTGCTGCGATTTAAAAAAAAACGCTGATGTGAAAGTACCCTAACGTGGCCTAAAGATTTCTATGCCTTTAAGCAATTTAGGACAGCCCATATGATGATGTCATGCATTTGGAAGCTTCTGATAGGTGAATAGGCAACATCTAAGTTAATTAGAGACACACCTGTGAATGTATTTTAATGCACACATGAAGAACAATGCTTCTTTGTACAACATTATGATAAAGTTTAAAGAAATCAATCAAGATATAAAGGAAGAGAATTGTGACTTGTTCATCCTTGGGTGTAATTTTCAGATACCTAAAGGCGCCTCATTTATTTGTACAAACAATTATACACAAGTACAAAAAAGATGGGAATGTCCAGTCATCATACTGCTCAGGAAGGAGACGGGTTCTGGGTCTCAGAGATGAACGTGCTTTGGTCCGACACGTGCATATCAACCCAGGAACAAAAGCAAAAGACTTTGTGAAGATGATGGCGGGAGCTGGTAAGATTGTGTCACTATCCACAGCGAAAAGGACAGAAGAAAGAAGAAGCCATTACTCCAAAAGAAACATAAAAAAGCCAGATTAGTTTTTGCAAATGCACACAGGAACAAAGACCTACATTTTTTGAGACATGACTTCCCTTTTCTCAACTCCCTTGGTGCACAGTGTCCTCATCTGATGGCAATTTATTTCAGTGTGTAAGTGACAAGCAGGGCATGAAGTCACTTCCATGTACCCCCAGTCAAATGCACAGTGATGTTAGCTGCTGATCAAGCAGATGTTACTCCAGAATGAATATTCACTGGTGTTGTGAGGTGGGCGTGATTAGAGGTGTGGACAACAGTGAATATTCATTTTTGATTAACACCTCCTTGACCATTGGCATTCAACACTGATGATTACATCAAGAAAACCCATTACTTTTGCTTAAATGCTGACGTAAAGTGGGGACAGCATATTAGGAAAAATAGTGGTGGCAATGGACCAAGTATCATGGGACAGCCACAAGAATGAGGTTGTAGAAAGCCTTAGCCTAGGGTCACACATAAGCCCTGGATCGGTTATTGGCAACAGCTTTTTAACTTTATTTTTCTAAGTCCAAAAACTGATGCTAAAAACAGATCCTGGGATCACGTGTTTCTGCATTCTTAACAAAAGCTATTTGTTTTTTTACTGCACCCAAAAAACACTGCTAGCAACATTTTTGGGTGCAGTAAAAAAAAAACGGATCCGTTTTTGCTAGCATTTTTTGGGAAAAAATGGCAAAGTCCAAAAATCGCATAGCTGCACAGGAGGCTCAAAAAACAGCGAAAAAAAACTGATTTGATATTGAAACCAATGGAGAAAACAAACTGATTGCCATGTGTAACCCTAGCCTTAGGCTAGGGTCACACTTGCCAATCAGTTTTATTTCATGGATCCAATAACAAATCCGTTTTTTTAGCCTGTTTTTTGAGCCTCCTGTGCTGCTCTGCATTTTTTGAACTTTGCCATTTTTTCCCAAAAAAATGCTAGCAAAAACGGATGGTGCCTTTTTTTAATGGATCCGTTTCCCATAGCGCCCCATGTTAAAAAAACAGATCCGTTTTATTACTGCAGCCAAAGTACGGATCCATTCTTTACTGCACCCATAAAATACTGCTTGCAGCATCTTTTGGGTCCTGTTAAAAAACGCATAGCAGTGCAGTCACACTTGAGTCCAGGATCCGTTAACAGCATCAGTTTTTGGACTTAAAATTCTGAAGTTGAAAAACTGATGCAAATTATGGATCCAGGGATTATATGTGACCCTAGGTTTAGTGTTCAAAAGTCTGAATGGCAAGATTTCCAAGGAAAGCATTGTAGAAATGTGCCCATTTAGTGTTTGGGCGTGTGGATGTGTGGCTGGGAATTTACGTTTGTGTTCCAAGTTCTGGGCTAGGAACAGCTAAACTACTGGGACAAAGAATCATACATGGTTGCTGATGGCGCTTGTGAATTTGCAACAAGAGTGCAGGATGGATGACAATTGTCCTGAACAGGAGATTGGAAACAAATAACACAGAGTAAGGGGTGCTGATGTCACCCACAGTCACTGATTGGGAACTCAGGCATTCAACCTACCTAGTTGGATGCTTTTATGACATGTTCCTGAGTATACTTGTGATGGTAAGGCTGTTAGTGGTCAAGTCTCTGAGAATATTGGTACAGCACAGGTTTCAAATGATCGTTTGTTTATTTTATGCACTATCTTTAATTTAGTGCTAGACTGGGGAACACCTAACCCTTGGCCTGGCAATTTACTACGTGTTAGTACAATGGGAAACCTGTATTTTCAGTCTGGCCACCCTACTGCCTTTTACTGCTTGTTGTGGTGTTATGGATTACTCTCCCTCTACTCATCTGTCCCCACTCTGGATGGCACCTTTCCAGATTTGGTCAGTAAGGCTAGGGTCACACATAAGGCTAGGGTCACACTTGCAATATTCTAAGTTCCCTGCGTTGCTTGCAGAAAACTTAGAATGTTTTTCTCATTACGCAGCCTTCACACAGGGTCCATAGCGCCGAACACGGCCCCTAATAATTCACTGTGTTCCCTGGACACCAGTTACACAGCGGGCTGCGGGGAGTGCGATTTGCACCACTCACAGGGGAACGCATCATTAAATTAGCTATATGATATATTACTGTAAACTTTCCAGTATCAATAGGAAAAAGAAAAAGTGTAGCAATGAAAAAGACTTTGCTTTGAGTTTGCAGCAGTGATATACCTATAGAAGGACTGTGCAAACATTGAGTATTGGTTCCAGAAATTTCTGCATGATTTCTTCAACTCTTGGAAGGAAAACACAGCAGAAAAATCATGTGTTTTGCTGCATTTTTTATTAATTTTTGCTTGTGTTTTTTACCCCCAATTTTCAATTGTTTTTAGACAGCAATGAATGCTATTTCACATTATTTTTATAGTTTTTAAAGTTGAAGGAAGACTTTAAGTCCATCTAGTTTAACCCATAGCCTAGTGGTGGGTTTACACGCCGCGATATCGGCGTCCAACTCCGACCCAACTCCGACAAAAAGTCACGTGGGTCGCGAGTTGGAGCCGATATCGGGTGCGCGTTGTACTGTTTTAGCATCCAACGCGATGCTGGAACGATGCCAAAACGATATCGGAGTTGAATAGCAAAGCTATTCAACTCGCCGATATCGCAAGGCCGTTGTACCAGCATCGCTGCGTGTGACAGCCCAACTCCGATGTGTACGCTCACGTCACCCATTCACTCCCATGTTAACTGGTCGTTCCTGGGTTGGTGGGCGTACACATCGGAGGGACGTTGCATCCCGATATCGCGGCGTGTAAACTGGCGATGCGATGCAGGGAGAAACGTGCACTAAATGCGCGCTCCCGCGTCGTTGCCTCCGATATCGCCGCGATATCGGGACGTGTAACCCCACCATAACATGTTGATCCAGAGGAAGGCAAAAAAAAACCATGTGGCAACACTAAGCTCCGCATTGGGGAAAAAAATTCCTTCCTGACTCCAGATATGGCAATCAGACTAGTTCCCTGGATCAACGCCCAATCAGGGAATCTAGTGTATATAACCGTTAATAATATATTTTTCAAGAACAACATCCAGGCTTTTCTTAAATGTTAGTAGTGACTCACTCAATACAACATCATGTGGCAGAGAGTTCCATAGTCTCACTGCTCTTGCAGTAAAGAATCCATGTCTGTGATTATGATTATGATTTTCATTCACTTTTCTGGTATCAAGATTCCATTCAGGTTTTGTGACAAATCTGAACTCAAAAAATGTATTAAAAAAATTGATAAAAATGCAATATTTTTACACAGCCTTATGCTCCCAGCAGAGATCTGAGAGTCATTATTGCATCCTTGTATCTTCCCCATGCCATTCCCATTCCATGTGAACGCTGCTTGGATTAATTTCAGCAATTTTCCTGCCCTCTAGTTAAAGTCTTTTGAAAAATTGCTCAAGTTTTCCCTTGAATTCCATTATACTTGGTACTCAAGTCAAGTCCATCTGAGAGTTCAAACTGCTCGATTTAAGTACTGATCATGCGAGAATTTTAAAGCTCGCCTATTACTAATTTGGATAAATTTGTAGAACAATGTTTTAGAGAAAAAGGCTTTTTGTACATAGAAAAAGACTTAGATCTTTGAGTTCAGCTCTTTAATAATGGGAGCAAAAACAAAAGTGTTGCAGTTAGGCCAGGGCCACACTTGCGTTTGCAATCCTGCTACTGGATCCTGTTTTTGAGATGTCAGGTTTTAATAGGGTCTGCAACATTTTTTGGTGTTTGAACAAATCCTAATCCTTTTTTTTTTACATGGGACTATTAGAAACGGATCAGGTACCGTATGGTACATATACAGTAGGTATCATCAGGTACTGGATCAGGTACCTGATCCGGTAAAAATACCTCAAATATGGCAAGGAAAAAAACTGGATCCAGTAATGCATCCAGTTACTGGATGCAGGCTCCCAAGTGTGGCCCTAGCCTTATATTTTTCTTCAGTATAAATCAGGTCAAAATCTTTGATGCAAGTTGGTGGAGAAAGAAATTGAACATTTAGTGTCAGCTACTTTATCTTCAAAGAAATTAATAATAAAAGGCAGAAAATATTTTACTTTTTCCCAAATGGCTTTGTATATTTTTCAAGATTATTTTATCTACAGTATGATGGCACAAGTCCAGCTGGGGTCACTAGGGTGTAAAAGTGCCACCTGGATGAATTTGCAAGATATAGAAAAAGCACTGTTCTTCACGGTGTTTAATGTTAAACAGGATTATAACACTTTAAGTAAAACACTAACACTTTATATTAGTTGGCCATCAAGTTAAATGAGCAAGCAGACCTTAATGAACCTAGTCCTTGATTCTTTAGAAGACTCAACTCTACGTTCTTCAAAGAATGTGGATATTGCCCTATAGTACGGATCATTTAACATGCTTTGCTTACAATGTGAGGAGCAAAAAGATCTTCTCCTTCTTAATTAGATTTTATAATGATGTTCTTGAGTCAAGTGGATAGAATGTGCTTATTAGGCAAGGCTTTAAGCATTCAGTGAAGTACCTTGCACCCTCATTACTGATAATCCCCCATTGACCTCTTCTTAACAGTAGTATGTAATTGTAATATTGATATACTTTCACAGTGTGGTAGTCATTCATGACATTGACTTTTGTATCTACAAGGAAAATGTATGAAAATTTTACAACCTTGGAAAAAATGGAATAAAGCAATCGATCATTGTTTTTTTTTGTGATAGTTAAAGTCAAAACACTGGTGAGATTAACCACATTTATCCCTCACATTAAAGTTGCGGTCACACAAGTGAATATAAAATTGGTCCCATAGTCATACATGAAAGTGGGATGAAGTTTTTCTCACTATTCCTCCATGTGCTGTCCTTGTGCAATCCACTTAACTTTTCAGCAGCATAAATCATATACAGGAGAATTACCATTGTCGTATTCTACAGAATTGTAATGTATCTGTAAAAATCGCTTGTCATAGGCTAGGGTCACACTACCGTTAATCTCCTCCTGCGCTGAAAATATAGAAATTTTCTGCTGAAGCACATAGCGTTAATGCTATGCACTTCAGCATAACACTGCCTCATATCAACCCTTTATTTTCCTTGCCAGTGGCTGCTCACAAAGCTGCTGGGCAGCCGCTTTTCCTTAGTGCATAGGAAATTTGCTGCACGGAGCGTTTCCTGTGTGCTCCCTAAAAGCAGCCACACAGCAGCTCTGCGAGCGGTCGCTGTCAAAGTAAATAAAAGGTTGCTAGGAGGCAGCGTTATGCTGAAGTGTATAGCATTAAGGCTATGTGCTTCAGCAGAAAATTTTTATATTTTCAGCTCAGGGGGAGATTAACGGTGGTGTGACCCTAGCCATACTCCAGCATCCGATTTTTTTCCACACCCATAGACTTTAATGGGGAAGTCTTGTCTTCTGTATGCATCAAATTGCTGCAGCTGCAATTTTTTTCTCAATCAGAATTGGTATGAGAAAAAAATGTTCATCAGCACTGCCCATTGAATAACATTCGTCCAAGTGCTATCCAATAAAAAAAATCGATTGGCCCTCGGCTTCTTTTCTCTGCAGCTGTAAACATAGATGTGGCACAAGTCCCCAAACCACAGCATGCCAATTTGTGCTTACAGAGATGCAAGTATTTTTAAGTGGTGGGAATAACACAGCAAAAATCTGATGCGCCCGGAACACTAATGTCTCCTGACTGTTGACATGGATGCTGCGTTATCTTGCTTTAGTAGAAAAGGTTCGTCCGGACACAGTGCTTCTGGATCATGGGCACATACAATAAAGGCTCTTGCAAGGCTCAGAAGAAAAACCTGATGCAAAAAAATGGGGCTAAAACCAAGGGGTTAACGTAAGTCGGTACAACTTACTTGTGTTTGCATGTTTATGGTGAAAATACAAATTTGACAACTTTACAGAAAAACCGTTTATTATACTTTTTTTTTTTTTTTAACAAACAGTTATCTGCACATCTATAAAAGTAGACGAGGTCAATGTATGGACCAAGCCAATGTGTTTTTATATTTGATCACCCTACATTATTACAGGATAATTTAGGAGTAATAACTTTTAGCCAAACCAGTGTTATATGTTTATTTTTGCAGCTAAAATAAAAGGAACTGAATCTTCAAACTCAGAAAAAATCAGCTAGTAATGAGACTGTACCTGCTGGACTGGAGTTTTTCCATTAATGTGTGAAGCATTTCGAGATGTTATATAGAGCTTGTCTACACAAGAGGATTTTACAAACAAGTCCCACTATTTTCTTTATGCAAAAAACTCAACTGTACTTCAAAAAATCTTTTTTGGGCATTTTAATCTTTTTAAAGTAGCAATTGAAAAGTGTGCCACTGAATTACTATAGCATGGAAATAACATACAGATTTCACTTGTGCCATTGTATAGTACAACATTAAAACTCGGGTAATGGATGAATCTGGGGATGAGCGAGTATACTCGTTACTATTCGGTATTCCCGAATAGTAGCGGTATTCAGGCTACTCGCTACTCTACGAATACTTATGTGAACTCGGGAGTAGCGAATAGTCTTAATACTTTCGCAGTGTATCTATAGATACACTGCGAAAGTAGCCTTAACAAGTGATTAAAAGTTGTTAAAAAATAATAAACTTACATACTCACCTTCCGACGCCTGCAGCTGGACCGGCAGAGAAGACATCCGATCGCTGGACAAGGACCTGTCATTACCAGCCAATCAGATGGCCGGTACGATCTGGCCAATCAGATGGTCGCCATGTCACAACCATGTGATCGCTAGCGGCCACCTGATTGGCCAATTTTCAAGGTCCTAGATGTACTGTCAGGACCTTGCAAACTGGCCAATCAGGTGGCTGCTAGCATTGACGTAGTTGGACATGGCACCATCTGATTGGCCAGATCGCTACCGGCCATCTGATTGGCTGGTAGTGACAGGTCCTTGTTCAGCGATCGGATGTCTTATCTGTCAGTCCCTGTGCAGGCGTCGGACAGGTGAGTATGTAATTTTATTATTTTTTAACAACTTTTATTCACTTTTAGGCTACTTTTGCAGTGCATCTATAGATACACTGTGAAAGTATTCGTACTCTCTATACTCGCAACGAGTAGCGGTACTGGTACCTACTCGTTGCGAGTATAGCAAGCACGAATATTAAGGTACTCGCTCATCCCTAGATGAATTAAGCCCAGATACTTTGATACTTTTAAACAATATTGATCTGGGAACAGATTGAAAACATTTACTAGATATATTCTAATCTTGGTAAAATTTTCTTTGAGTTTAACCATGTTTGAAGTTTAATTTATTTACCATTTCCTTTTCATATTAGAAATAGATATTTTTTAACTTTATGTACTTACTTGCTAATAAATAACTAGCAAAGAAATGCTTGATGAGGGGTTTAACAAGTAATAATGACTTCTGTCACGCTGCACAATCCCAGTTAGCGTAGGTTAAATTGTATTTTTATATAATTTTATATTTGAACCATTTCAAATTATTTTCTGTATACGGTAATTAAGAACTGTAATGTTGTATTGTATAAGTCAATGTTTCCCAATTGAAACCAATACAGTATAGCATGGGAAAGACAAGGGCCATTTATATATTAATTTATCGCATGTAAACACTTAGACAAAAAGAATTTTGTTCTTTAGACAAATAAAATTAAATATAAAAAATCCATTATTAAGCAATCTGTTTTAATGTCTCTAATGTATACAGGTGTATGCAGTCCTGATTGTACCTCGAGACTACAAATGGTACATGTTCTTGTTATGGCTCGAGCTCGCTAATTGTATACGTGTGTGCTACAACTACAAAGAAAAGCAATGGAGTGAAGGGAATGGAGCCTATAGGGGAGTATTCTGGTATACAAAACTTGACATCTATTACCAGTGAAATAAAAAAAGGAAATCCAGTGGTGTGAATATCCAAATATATAAGTATAGAAATAAAAAAATGGTAACAACACAAACTTAAGTAGAAAATGTGGGTACAATACATCCTGAAACTGCGGTGTCCAATGCAAGATTAAATCAAAATAAAAAAAATCAGGGAGCCTTCCAAAAGATGAAAAAAGTGGACTTTAATCCAGCTCAAAGTGGCGCAACATTTTGGACCTTCACAGAGTTCTTTCTCAAGCAAATATAAAAGTATCTTTATTTCCAAAAAGTTAAGTGCTTCACATATATGGTGCTATCCAAAAACCAACCAACATGTTTAAACACTAGGTCTAACTCACACAGCAAATGTACCATGAGTAAGGCCTATTAAGGCCTAGTGCTTTTTTTCATTTATGGCTATGGTCACACTTTTTCATAGAATTGCTTTCCCCGCATCCAGATCCGGATGCGGTGAACGCAATTGGCTTCAGACAAGCCGCAATCCGGTAACCGGATTGCTGAAGCTGCAATCCGGTAACCGGATTGCTCCGAATGTGTAATCCGGAGCAATCCGGTTACCGTACAGTTTGCTCACCCCTGCTGCCGCAGGGATGAGCAAACTGTTAGCTCTGTAAAAAAAGAATAAATATTATTAATAATTGTGGCCATAATGTCTCTAGGGGGTGCCCACCCACCCTAGAGACATACCACCCACTCAGGTGGGCATATAATGTGTTAATTGCAGATGTACAGTAGCCGACTCCTCTTGGCTCTGTACATTTTTATCAATGAAGCCGCCGGCTCCCCTGTGAGCAGCGCGCATACTGTACGTAATGTGCGTATAGTATGTGCGCTGTCTGAGGTCTTGCACGCATTTACAGTAGATCTATGGTGCTCCCGGCAGCCGGGATAAGCAAAGTATATACAGTTACCGCATTGCTCAGGATTACACATCCTGAGTAATCCGGTTACCTCATTGTGGGGCTTAGAACCACTCCGAAAACTACACCCTGCATGATTTTTCACGCAGGCTGCAGAGCCAGAGGCAGTAACCGGATTGCTTGTAAAGCAATCTGCTTTTAATAATAGGCTTCTATGAGGAGTGTTTCCTGCTCAGGTTTTGAGCTTTTTAAAAGCTTAAAACTGGATCAGGTTTTAAAAAAAAAAAAATACAAGTGTGACCCTTGCCTATTTGTGGAGCCTCGTACTGGACGTTTCTGAGCGTAGTCATTCCACATGGTGCAGATATCACATAAACTGGTGAGCTGATTCTCCATTTATCCCTTACCCTGTTTATTTCTATCACCAGTTAAAATCCTCAATCTATATATAAATTACATATTCTTATAGTTTCCACATAATCACTTCTTGTTAAAATGCTCTCCTGCTTTATATTCACTAGAAATGAGCAAATGTTTTAAAATTGGAATTTGCTAAATTTGCCAATTTTTCCATTGAAATCTGCATTGCAGTAAATTGATTTGTTGTGCATTAAAGACTCCAGCTATTCATAAACATGTATATAACATTATTCCCTTATCCTCAAACACTCATCTTCTTCACTGTTATGCTGATACATATAATATCCTTAGACTGCATCTACTCATTGCAGCTACATTGTGAGTTTTGTTGAGACCCAGGTACAACAGTAACATTTGTACCGCAATGTTTGGTAAAACACAAGAAAGCTGCATTTTGGCAGTAATTCGGGCAAAAATAAACAAACAAAAATTACAATGCAGCCACTATGTGTGAATGCAGCCATATAATTATTTAGTGAATTATGCTTTTCTCTCCCTATCACTATAACTAAATGGTGATTCATGATGTCTTCTAACTATTCAAACTCACCGGTTGACCCCATATATGGTAATATCAGCCATTTATGGGAATATCGCCCAATAAATGGCAAGCTCTCAAAGGGGGAAGAGCGCACAAGGGGACACATGGCCACCACCACCAGCGCCACTAAGCCCACCCCTATCATGACATCACTGCCCGCCCGATGCAAAAGCATTGGGCTTCCATCTAATCTCTAATATTCATCAAGTGCTAGATATTTGATCATTAGCATTTTTCACAGGTAATTCAGTGTTCAGTGACTTATGCATTTTTATACTACAAGCTTCAAATATTAACTGTTTGTTATGTCATTCCTTCCATTTAGCAAACACAAACTGGAACGCAAATTCAATTCTTTACCATTTGCACTTTTTCTTGTTTTACTTTACAGATTTACTCCTTTTGTTGTTCATAATTAAGTTTTAACTTCCAAAATGTTTAGCAAAAATAATAAATTGCTATTCGATGGAACGCAGAATCCCTTAGTAACAGCAAAAATGAGCATACATTATATTCTTGCTATCTAATCATTTTTAGAGTAGATTGACTTTTATCTTTCATTTTGTATTTTCCTGGCCTTCACACCTGATTTGAATATTTTTTTGTTAGGCAGTTATCAGCTCTGTAGCATTATATGGGGGATATGGCAAACTTGTTTTCCCCTTCCATCTATTTAGCTCTTTCTGCTGTATGTAGAAATAAGTAGTTCTCTTGGGAAAACTTTAATTGCATCCAGTGAATTTCACAGCAAACAGCATTAAAAGGTAATACATATTCTGGAAGCATTCTCTCTCCATGTTTTATATTGCTTGCTAAGTATTAGACTAAATGAACCTGGTTGAATTTGTGTCAGCAGAAGATGGTGTATAATAACATTTTTCACTTTTTTGACTGTCATAAGTAGACATTGAGTTATGATGATTTACTGAGAAAACCACAAAAAATACTAAGTAAGCCGCAAATGCTGTATTAGCGGAATTGCTGTTATTTCTGGCTTAAGATATAATTCTGTTTACTCTGAAGTGGAATTTAAGGCTTTAGTCCTTCTCTAATTTTCATTGTATGGAAAATAATTTTGAGACATCTAGACATTAGACCCAATGGAGCCTTTATGATAACCTAATCAAAATAAGTAGGCATTAGAGATGAACAGATCATCAGAAATTCAAATTTGCCTACTTTGCTGAATTTTCCTGCAAAATGTTTATTTCAGCAAACAAATTTGTGCGAATATCAATACAGGAAAGCTTGTAGTTAGAGGTGAGTGGGCTCATCATGCCGAACACAGATTTTACAAAAAATATCCGTGTTTGAGTTGGGGTGCTTTATATACGCAAACCACTGGGGCAAGCATCGCCGTGCTCAGGTATACTGGGTGCTCAGCCCAGTGCAAACTTCCTGCAGTGTTGAATGGTTCACATTGAGAGACTGAGGGTAAAAATCAGCATAATTGGATGAAGTGTAAACAAATAAAATATCGAAAGCCTGCCCTCTCTCCCTGCTTTGTTTATGGCTGGCTGTATGTGGGCAGAGAGTTAAACTGCCCAATCAGTGACTTCCAATGAGTTCGGGTCAAATTCAGGTCCAAAACAGATCTTTATCTAAAGTCTGGCTGAACCTGCAGAACCAGAATTACCATGGGTCTGCTTATCTCTACTTGTAAAAAATAATACACATGAGGAAGTGTTGAGGGAAAGTACCCTGCAGGTGAGAGAAAGAGAGAACCACCTGATCATAAGAACTAAGAGCTTACTCTCTACTGTACAAAATAGAAAGAGACAACCCTGTTCATTATAAGAGCTTAAACTTTAAAGGGATCCTAAGATAAAACTGGAATGGTATCCACGGTCCGCGCTGCTGCTCTTTATCCAAGGAATCCACAAGAGGTTATTACCATCAAAAGTTCTTTATTTCATCACACCAACGCGTTTCGGTGCTGTCCCAGCACCTTCCTCAGGGTATCTGGGACAGCATCGAAACGCGTTGGTGTGATGAAATAAAGAACTTTTGATGGTAATAACCTCTTGTGGATTCCTTGGATAAAGAGCAGCAGCGCGGACCGTGGATACCATTCCAGTTTTATCTTCTGATTTCCCGCGGTTTTGTGGCGTTGGTGGAGGTTCTGCAGCAGCTGCCTTATGGTTTTAAACTGGTTGTGAGTCTCACAACCATAAAAGGTGAGTGGATACACTTATAATCCACATAAGAACTATAGTGTCTGTTTGATAGGGCACAATCTGCGCCTCTTGTATCTCCCTTCTTTTCTAGTTTAAAGGGATCCTGTCACATCCAAAACACCTCATAAGCTAGCAAAACATGTCCCTGCAGCATCCTATCATTAATCTCACACTTCTTTTGTCTCCTAAAAGCATCCTGTGAAAGTGCATAAAAACGTTTTAATACTCACTCATTAGTGATTATAATTAGCAGGGGCTATATTCTTTAGTCACCAGGGCATGTTGTTTTGCAGCTCCAGGATCCACCCTCTCTCTGTCTGTGCTGCTGTGATGTGGAGCTGAAGGCAGGACTAATGATTTGCATTCTGTGAGTGATAGAGAGGGGGGAGGGTAAAGCCTGCACAAGCAGAGCACACAGACAGAGAGAGGGTGGATCCTGAAGCCTGCAAAACAACACACCCTGGGGACTGAAGAATATAGCCCCTGCTAATTATAATCACTAATGAGTAAGGATTAAAACGTTTTTATGCACTTTCACAGGATGCTTTTAGGAGGCAAAAGGAGTGTGAGATTAGTGATAGTATGGTGTTGGACATGTTTTGGTAGCTTAGGAGGCATTCTGGAGGTGACAGGATCCCTTTAAAGCATAGTTCCCCAACTCCAGTCCTCAGGTGCCACCAACAATGCATGTTTTCAGGATTTCCTTTGTATTGCACAGAATCATCATCTGTGAAGGTGATTAAGTATCCCCTGTGTAATATTAAGGAAATCCTGAAAACATGCATTGTTGGTGGCACCTCAGGACTGGAGTTTGGGAACACTGCTCTACAGGTAAGACAGTGATAGAGCACCTTGCTGATTATAAGAGCTTAAACTTTACACAAGAAAGAAACTTGTCTAGTGACTCTGGAGATGGAGCAGGACTTTGACATACAAACTGTGTTCTGCTGGAAACCACTGGTCTGTGATTGCCCAGGTACAGACCACCAGATGTGATAATCCCTAAAATGTCAGAGTGGCAGGGAATCATGAGAAGGCCCATATGGCAATGCAAAATGATATTGGCTCACTTTCTGATGCTTTAGCAATTTGGGAAATGGTACCAAGCAAGTGTGTTTGTTTTTTCAACGGCATATCAAAAATTACAAACTTTGGAATCCCAAATTTGCTTGAAACCCTACATTTATAGAAGTTTGACTGAAACTCAATCCTACACATATTGATCTACTTATCTCCATTATGTCATAATATAGAGTTGGTGCCTCGGTTACAACATTTAGTCATCTATGAAGAGGTGGGTTTGTACAATATTAGAGCATTTATAAGGTTAGGCACTGATTTTGAAAGAGAGGTTCTGTCTCAAAAAAGTTTTTCTAGTACCCGGCCTAGAGAGAAAGTAGCAACAAGTTATGACTTTTATGGAAGGAAAGGGAGGAAAAAAATAAAATATAAATTTTCCATGTCAGAAGTGAGTTAAGATTGCATTCTCACAGTAGTACTTAATAAGACATATCTATATTACTCTAACTATCCATTATCTTTTCTGTCCTAACCCTTCTGCCTCTCTTGTACTGTTTCATGTTTTTTTCACTATCAGGCTAACAGATATTGTTACTACAATACTTGGAAAATACTGATCCATACATGGAAATTAAAGAATTGTAGAAATGAGTGAAATGAGTTCTCTACAAATATCTCAGTAGATTCCTCGGAGCTGCTGCAGTTGATTAAGCTAATAGTTATATGTTCACCTGAGCGTAGTCAGAGTCAGAGAAGGGCGCAGGAAGCAAGAATTTGCCCCCCAATATTTTGTAACATTTGTTCTACTCTGTTTAATTAAGATTAAATGAGATTAAATAAATTTTTAGTGGCAATATGTCAAGATTATATCAGCAAACAAGTTTGTCACAGTCATGCTGTAAAACAGAGGTCCCCAACTTTTTTGACCTTGAGAGACAAATTCTACACTTTCACATTTAGTGGCCAGTGTCAGACAGCAGCTGCAAAGGCAAATAAAATAATGGGATGCATTAAAAGAGGCATAGATGCTCATGAGGAGAACATAATTTTCCTCTATACAAGTCACTAGTGCACCACACTTAGAACACTGTGTACAATTCTGGTCTCCGGTGTATAAGAAAGACATAGCTGAACTAGACCGGTCCACAGAAGAGTGACTAAGGTTATTAGAGGACTGCGGGTCTGAAATAACAAGACAGGTTGGTAAACTTGAGGTTATTTAGTTTGGAAAAACGAAGGCTTGGGGTGATCTTATAATAATGTATAAATATATGAGGAGACAGTACAGAGACCTTTTTAATGATCTTTTTAGTCTTAGACCTGAGATGGGGTCAAGGGGGCATCCTCTATGTGTGGAGGAAAGAAGGTTTAATCATAATCACAGACGTGGATTCTTTACTGTAAGAGCAGTAAGACTATGGAACTCTCTGCCACATGATGTTGTAATGAGTGAGTCACTACTAACATTTAGGAAGGGCCTGGATGCCTTTCTTGAAAACTAAAATATTACCGGTTATAAATACTAGATTCTTTGATAGGGCGTTGATCCAGGGAGTTAGTCTGATTGCCGTATCTGGAGTCAGGAAGGATTTTTTTCCCCAATGTGGAGCTTATTGTTGCCACATGGGTTTTTTTTGCCTTCCTCTGGATCAACATGTTAGGCTATGGGTTGAACTAGATGGACTTAAAGTCTTACTTCAACCTTAAAAACTATGTTAATATGTTAGGTTCGCAAGACATATCCAGCACCCGCCTCCACTAGATTAGTGACACTCTGAGTCCCATTACCAGTATAATCACAGCAAAAGCTTTTCCACTGAAATCAATACACTAAGATCCAGTGTATCAGGACTCTGGATCTACCATTTACCTTTTGTGCATTATACCCTTATTCCAAAATGGCTTTTGCTGATTCAATTCTGTTTGGGATCCTCCTTCTCTGTCTTTATAAACCCTTGTTTACCCTCTAGTCAATGTTTGTGTATTCTACTTTGAATCCCTGGTAGTGATGGGTGAAATGTTCGGGGTCGTGACCAGGGATGCTGGGGTAAAGTAATGCCATAGTTAATTCTGCAATTATACTTACGGGGTCTGCGTTTTCTCTTCCTGGTGTGATGCATTGCTGCGTCACTTCCGGGCCACCTCTTGTGTTCTTGGCGTATGTGATTGGCTATTGGAGCCTGTCACAAGACCATTCACCACGGAAGCCTGATAGTCACACAGCACTGCGGCACACCTGAAAATGATAACATGGACCCGGTAAGTATAATTAGCATGGGAATTAACCAGTCACTTACTTCAACATAGCAACCCTGGGCACAAACCCAGGGAAAAACATACAGTTCGCCCATCCCTAATTCCTGGCTCATTGGCTCTCAAGACTCCTCCTCCAGTAAGTCTTGCTCTGGTCTTCTGAGTAACCTTTCCTGCTCTCAGTGACTCAACTGCAAATTGTTACCTGTCTGTCTCAGGATTTGCCCAGCCTGCAAGCCTTGTCTGCTTTTAGTATCTTATTCTTGCTAAATGTACAGTAGCAGCATTCTGACTATTTGGACTTTCTAAGGCTCACTGCTTTATTTTCGAACTCATTCTCAGTAGACTTATCGAACCCAGGCCTCCTGGGTGTGCACTGTGTTTTATTACTAAACTGCATCTCTCAGTGAGAGCTTCTTCCTAAAGACTTAACTTACCAGCATTACTGTGGATGAACTATTTTAGTAACTTCTATATTTATTGTATATTTGATGAACTTTGCTCACTTGCTGCATGTTAAGTTTGTTTTCTATCACGTGTGTAAAATATATACTTTATAATCATAACCTTTCTCAGTTGAGTCATTTGCCTCAAACTGCAAGATTCCTGATTATTCCATTATAATTATTACACAGGGGTCCATAAAAGTCTCCATTTGGAGACCTGCTCTTCATAACTGTTAGCTAGACCTGGTGTTTATGCACCAAGTTGACAGTCGTGAGTCACACATCATGGGTCTGTGAGCCACATGTGGTTCCTCAGCCACAGACTGGGGACCCCTGCTGTAAAACACTCACTCAAGCATCATATGTCTGGTACAATTGTTTCAAAATACTATTGATATGAACAGTGAAAACACTTTTATAGCAATGTATATGATATGCTAAATAGCCTTGACTAGGTTGGTGGCCTTCTTTACCACTTGACAAGTTGCACCTAAGGTACTGTAATTACATCCTTTTGCCTTGATTGACCTCTCCTTCACTGTTCTCCATCATAGCTTTTGTGCATTGTCAGGTGGTAGACAGTGAAGAACATGTTAATCCAATCAAGGGGGCATGGCTACAGCCTCATAAAGCCTGTAGGAATCTAGGGCTATATAAACTTTGTCAGACCAGTCGTGGTTAATGAGCATATCATGATCGGCGAGCTTAAAGTGTACTTGCATGGTTTTTGGAACAACATGCATTTATTAAAATGAAGGAATAGGACTCTAAAAGACAAGAGTTTGTTTGGGGCCTTGGGGAATCTGACAGATTTCCTTTAAATATACACATTCAGACACTGTTTCTCATGAACTTTTACTTGGACATTGCCTGATTTAGTGATATTATTTGTTTAAAAAGAACAAAAAAGTTTTGCATTGTGCTGTAGGTCTAGTAAGCAGTATTTTTTGGTCTGTTTTCTGACAAAGCATTGTATATCATGTTCCCTTTCCACATAAATGAACTTCCTCTGCAGGCCTTGTACAAGGATACTCACAAAAGCAATCACTAAGAAGTTAGAAGGAAATGAAATAGGATTACTTTGTTTTCATGGCACATACTGCATTACGTGTCCGGCATAACTAGGAGCTAGACCCGGGAAACATTTGTTTGGCTTTTTATAATAGAGTGTGGAGGTAAAATTACAACTGAGTAATAATTCTTAACACTTTTATGGTAAATAATTTCATATGCAATTTATATCAACTATTAATTAGTTATACGAAAATATTATTCAGACGTCGTATATGTCTTGGTTTATCTATGGAAATCCAAATATTTAGGAATGTCAATTCAATATGCTTAGTCTAATCTTTCACATATATGATTTGCTTATGCAAATTCTCTGCCCTTTCAAACTAATAAGTCTTGCTGTTTATAGCGAATACAAAAAGCATTGTGGCTGCTGATCAACTGATTGAAGGAAAGTGTTGGTACACATGTTTCTCTACATACACAAAATTGTATATCGTAGAAAAATTGCTGTCCAGCTTCCAGAATTGATGCAAGTAAAAAATATATTATTTTCTCCACACAGTATGAATCCCACCTAATTTGCACAATTTACATAGGACATACAGGCATTTCTATTACAAACTTGTATATGGATAAACATATTACATAGATCTCTATTTGTATGTCAGAGAATCCCTTTCCCCCGCATCACATATGTTAGAGGAGTTGCCTAAAGTAAATACAACACATAAGAAACAAAAAGGAGGCCATGTCCTGGAAAGCCGATTATGTTACTTTTAATGATGTCTTGGCTCAGCCAGAGTGCAGTGGTTGAGAAAACTAGCAAATAATAGAGGGAATGGATCTTAGAGCATTCTTGTGGCAATTGTGCCCACAGAACCAGGGCCTGTGCTGAAATCTATTCCCCCTATTATTGCTCTATTACAATGCCATGATGCAAGAGAAGTAGCATAGCTACTCACCTCTCACAAGTGTTTAGTTTTCTGGGGATGTCTTGTAAATTGTGTCATCTCAACTTTAAGCTCATCCAAATTTATCTTATGTTCTTAATAAGTTGTCTAGTCTCAAATCATCAAGTATCACAAAGACAGAAGATGAATACAATCCGCGCTCCAGTATAAAAATGAAGATGGACCAGATTCTTGGTGGGAGCGGTGTTTATTTCAATGCATTTCAAGGCTGTCCCAGCCTCTTCTTCAGGATTACACCATATTTATGGTGTAATCCTGAAGAAGAGGCTGGGACAGCCTTGAAAAGCATTGAAATAAACACCGCTCCCACCAAGAATGTGGTCCATCTTCACTTTTATACTGGAGCGCGGATTGTCTTCTTCTTCTGTCTTTGTGATACTTAGTGTTTACTTGACCAACCACGAGAAATGATGGATCCAGCAGCAACTGTATAAGGCGATAATACCGATTGTGGGTCACACAACTGGACAAGGTGAGCAATATTGCACTGAATATTGGCAGCATTTAAAGGAGATAAGACCCTATTGTGCCCTTGTCTGCCCCTATAGGTAGTCTCAAACATGACATATCTGAGCTTTACAATTTAACATGGATATTTATTTACTTATAAATAATTGAATTCAGATTATCCTAACAATTCTTCTTAGCACTTCTATTAAAACTCTTTATAAATCCTAATTTTCCACTTAGAACAAAAAAAAAAAACAACTTGTTCCAATTGAACTTTTTAAATAACTAGGGCACATAGTAGAGGTAAAAAACAGACCTTTTCAGTAAAAAATGCTATGACACTTTTAGACTGGGGAAATTATCAGCCATATTACCCTGTTTATTATAACCAAAGCAATGAGGAAAATCCAAGAACCTTTTCTATGCTCCTAAAATTAGAGGTAGATTTAGTCTTTCAAATTTTATTTAGAAATATATTAAAATCGAATAATCTTCAGTGGATGATACCTTTTAACGGCTAACTAAAATATATATAACTTAATGAGTAACCAGTTTAATATTTATTTTTCCATTAACCCTGCTGTTCTGTTCAGCCAAAAATGTCCAAATTTGAAGTTTTCGATTTCATTTTTCATTTGTTTATGAACAACCATGTTCACATACAGTATAATAATGTAATAGGTATTCAAATAAAACACTTACCGTATATACTCGTGTATAAGCCGACCCGTGTATAAGCCGACCCCCCTACTTTTGCCCCCAAAACCTGGGAAAATCTATTGACTCGCGTATAAGCCGAGGGTGGACCCCAGCACAGGTATACAGCCCCCAGCAGTGGTATACAGGCCCCAGCAGTATGATATACAGCAGGCCCCAGTGGTATATACAGCAGCCCCAGTGGTATTGCAGCCCCTATATACAGCAGCCCCAGTGGTATTGCAGCCCCAGTGGTGTATACAGCAGCCCCTATATACAGCAGCCCCAGTGGTATTGCAGCCCCAGTGGTATTGCAGCCCCTATATACAGCAGCCCCAGTGATATTGCAGCCCCAGTGGTATTGCAGCCCCTATATACAGCAGCCCCAGTGGTATTGCAGCCCCAGTAATGCAGGGCCCCTATATACAGCAACCCCAGTGGTATTGCAGCCCCAGTGGTATTGCAGCCCCTATATACAGCAGCCCCAGTGGTATTGCAGCCCCAGTAATGCAGGGCCCCTATATACAGCAGCCCCAGTGGTATTGCAGCCCCAGTGGTATTGCAGCCCCTATATACAGCAGCCCCAGTGGTATTGCAGCCCCAGTAATGCAGGGCCCCTATGTACAGCAGCCCCAGTGGTATTGCAGCCCCAGTGGTATTGCAGCCCCTATATACAGCAGCCCCAGTGGTATTGCAGCCCCAGTAATGCAGGGCCCCTATATACAGCAGCCCCAGTGGTATTGCAGCCCCAGTGGTATTGCAGCCCCTATATACAGCAGCCCCAGTGGTATTGCAGCCCCAGTAATGCAGGGCCCCTATATACAGCAGCCCCAGTGGTATTGCAGCCCCAGTGGTATTGCAGCCCCTATATAAAGCAGCCCCAGTGGTATTGCAGCCCCAGTAATGCAGGGCCCCTATATACAGCAGCCCCAGTGCTATTGCAGCCCCAGTAATGCAGGGCCCCTATATACAGCAGCCCCAGTGGTAGTATACAGGCAGCCTCAGTAATGCAGGGCCCCCCCCTCATGCTCCGGTCTCCTGTAAAGCAAATTATACTTATCAGTGCCCGCTGCCGTCCGCGCCCGCATCTGCCGACATCCCGATCCTCCGTCTTCATGCATCTTCTTCCTGTTTCCTGTGCGCGTCGCCGGTAATGACATCATTGCCTGCGACGCGCACAGAAGCAGGAAGAAGATGAATGAAGATGGAGGATCGCATGTCGGCAGCGGCGGGCGCGGACGGCAGCGGGCACTGATAAGTATAACTTGCTTTACAGGTGACAGGAGCATGAGGGGGGGGCCCTGCATTACTGGGGATGCGGGGGCTGCTGTATACCGCTGTATACAGCAGCCCCCGCACTGACTCGCGTATAAGCCGAGGGGGGTACTTTTCAGCCCAATTTTTGGGCTGAAAAACTCGGCTTATACGCGAGTATATACGGTATATTACCTAAAAATTAAGACTTTAATAGGTCCGAAAAAAATGACCTGAACATTATCGGTGTATACTAGACCCGAACAGAACAGCAGGGTTAATCAATTACACAGTGGAAAATGAGCAACTTTGTAAGGAGGTGTATCTTAGCAGATAATTCTGCTCCTTTTTCCTCCTGGACTGATATATAATTCCTGGGCTGCGTGCACACGATCAGTAATAGCAGCAGTTTGGATGCAGTGTAATACCACTGCATTGTGTAGTACAAGCACAGTGGATGGGATTTCTAGAAATCCCATGCTCACTGCGCTTCCCCCCTCGGCAGCTTTATTTCAGCTGCTACAAAGGTCGCTGCGCTTCCACAACTTTGCAGCATGTTAATTTACTGCTGCAGAGTCAGAAGCGATCTTAGTGGGTGAATACAGGGAAAAGCTACCCTGGCCCAAACGCAGATTGTGGGCACAGGGTGGCTACGTTACCCGTGCGTTCACCTAAATTCACCTACATTCTAAATTTACTGGCAAAATCAGTCTTCAGTGAATACAGACGTTCCCAATATTGAGATAGGAGATTCTCATAAAGGTCTATAGAGAGTGAAGAGGGGGGGATGAGGGTGGATAAAGAGACATTCTGCTGTAAGTTCTCTTTAAACCGTAATAACATTTCCCTAATATATTTGTAACTGGAACGTCTAATGCAAACCTTTATATGAAAATCACTTTAGATAAATGTTCATGTTTTTCCAAAGTCAGCCTGATGAAGGGGTCACAGTGTCCCAAAAGATTGCTATTTGTTACTATCTTTTCAGTTAGCCATTAAAAGGTATCAACCACTGAGGATTCTCAGATTCCAATATTTTTCTATCTACTGGCTAAGGGTAATTTCACACTAGCGTTTTTTTTAAATCACGGCAGATGCGGTGGAAAAAGAGCATCTGCCGCGATTATCGCATACCGGCTGCACGGTTGCGGCACAGTTGCGGCAAGCCCCATACAATGTATATGTGGGCTTGCGGCAGGTGCGGCAAGTGTGGTTTTGGCACTTGCGGCAGGTAAGGCCGCGAAAAAAACCACGGTCAGCCGCGTTTTTTTCGCGGCCGCACCTGCCGCAAATGCCAAAACCGCACTTGCCGCACCTGCCGCAAGCCCGCATATACATTGTATGGGGCAACCATGCCGCAAGTGCAGCCGGTATGCGGTAATTGCGGCAGATGCTTTTTTTTAACCGCATCTGTCGCGATTTAAAAAAAAACGCTGATGTGAAAGCAGCCTTACATGCTAAAATATTTTTATATTTTTCCAGATTTTTACACAATAAGATACATTATGGTAAGAATAAAATATTGGGAAAAAAAACAAAACATCATCTTAGTCTGAAGACAAGGGGGAAGTCCTAGGGCAGAACAAATGATGTTGATATTTAAGTTATACAAGGCAGTAACTCAACCTCCACAACAGAGTTCTGTCTACCTCACCCACATCGTGTGTGGGCAACATTGGAAACCATTATAGATAGGCCATCGCTCTTCTTATGCAGTACTTTAGTCTAAAAGGCTTTAACACTTTATATTTATCTTGTGTTTAATGTTTAAAAGAAGTGGTACAAAACAAAATTTGATGTGCCCACTAAAGCTCAATCTATTTAATGTCATAATCTTGTACTTTTTCTAATATACATTAATTAAAAATTGACTTAAAAATTACTAAATTACTTTATTTAAATATTATATTCATAAGACACTTTAAAGTACAAATCACCATCTCTTTATATCATCACAATGAATAAAATTGGAACTATAAAAATATATTTTTTAACCTGAGTGGTAAACATTGTTAGAAAAAAAACTGCAAAAAAATATCAATTTTACATACCTAACTTTCTCCATAATTACAATAAAAATCTAAATATTATTTGTGCCCATAACTAGTAGCAATAAAAACTACAGCTCCTAAAACCACAAGCACAGACAGAGCTTATTAGATGGAAATCTCCATTATGGATCTTAAAAATTATTAAGTGAACCTATTTCATGAATTTTTAAAAAACAATACAATTAAAAAACTACTCTATAAATTTATCACCATCATTTTACTGAAGAATCTAGGTCTTGAGTCAGTTTTTTTCGCACAATAAATCTTGTAAAAATGAGATACACAAAACAATGGCAAAACTTTCAAAACAATTTCAACTTTCGCACACTTGGAGCTCTTTTTTTGAATGTTTTTCATATATATATATATATAGTATATATCTAATATATAAAGCTGAATGTGTGTATGTGTGTGTGTATGTGTGTGTGTATATCCGGGATTGGCATCTACACCATCGCAACTACAGCTACAAATATTTGCACAGTCACACGTCTGGACCCCGGGAGCGTCATAGGCCATGTTGTGAGGTGAAATTTTAACCCTGCGCTTTCCAGTACACCAAACAATTTTGCCCCTATCTACATAATGGGGAAACAGTGAATGGAAAAGTGTTGGAGGAAAATCCACAGCTGTCAGCTATAGCCACAAAATTTTGCACAGTCACACGTCTGGACCCCAGGAGCATCATAGGCTATATTGTGAGGCGAAATTTTAACCCCGCGCATTCCAATTCACCAAAAATTTTGCCCCTATCTATATAATGGGGAAAAAGTGACAGTTACCAGATGACAGTTGTGAATAAGAGGGGCTTAATGATAGCACCGAAGACTAACAGCACATACCAGCATATAGTCACTAAGATGGGGCCCCAACATGAGATATTCACCACACACGGGGACATGTATATACACCACATGCACACAAAGAGTAACAGAAAGTGTACTCACCCCACAGGGACACACACACACCACAAAGAGACAAACATAACACAGACACACACACCACACAGACCCCCCCACAGGGACACACACACATAGCCACCCTATAGGGACACATGCACTCACCCCACAGGGACACACACACACCACAAAGAGACACACACAGCACAGATACACACACATCACACAGACCCCCCCACAGGGACACACACACATACACTCCCTATAGGGACACATGCACTCACCCCACAGGGACACACACACACCACAAAGAGACACACACAACAGAGACACACACCACACAGACCCCCCCACACAGGGACACCACATACACACCCTATAGGGGCACATGCACACACCCCACAGGGACACACACACCACAAAGAGACACATACAACAGAGACACACACCACACAGACCCCCCCTCACAGGGACACACACATACACACCCGAGGGACACACACACCACACAGACAAACACAGATGTGCACAAATCACCTCACACAACTCGCCTCATACGTGTGCTATCTTTATTTTCCAAACATAAACATCTGATTAAAAACAGCCAATGTGCAACACATGTGCCATATAGGGAATTAAGGCAGATGTCAGTCACATGAGCCGTCTATTATGTGTATGTGTGAGGTAACATATACTGCCCGGCCAGGGGGAGGGATTACTGTTGGCTGGAGATTTATTAGGCTGCCTATAGCAATCAATCACAGCTCAGCTTCTATTTTCCTACAGGTCATAAATATGACATATTCAAATTCAATGTTCTTATAGCTAACAGCAGTTATTTATTAACCCGGGCGTAGCCGGGTACTACAGCTAGTCTAATATATAAAGCTGAATATGTGTATGTGTGTGTGTATGTGTGTGTGTATGTGTGTATATCCGGGATTGGCATCTACACCGTCGCAACTACAGCCACAAAATTTTGCACTGTCACACGCCTCGACCCCAGGAGCATCATAGGCTATGTTGTGAGGCGAAATTTTAACTCTGCGCATTCCAGTTCACCAAACAATTTTGCCCCTATCTACATAATGGGGAAAAAGTGAATGGAAAAATATTGGAGGAAAATCGACAGCTGTCAGCTATAGAGACAAAATTTTGCACAGTCACACGTCTGGACCCTGAGAGTGTCATAGCTTATGTTGTGAGGCAAAATTTTAACCCCGCGCATTCCAGTTCACCAAACAATTTTGCCCCTATCTACATAATGGGGAAAAAGGGAAAGGAAACATGTGGGAGGAAAATCGACAGCTGCCAGCTACAGCTACAAAAATTTGTACAGTCACACGTCTTGACCCCGGGACCGTCATAGTCTATGTTGTGAGCTGAAATTTTAACCCTGCGCGTTCCAGTTCACCAAAAAATGTTGCCCCTATCTACATAATGGGGAAAAAGTGAATGGAAAAGAGTTGGAGCAAAATCGACAGGTGTCAGCTATAGAGACAAAATTTTGCACAGTCCCACGTCTGGACCCCAGGAGCGTCATAGGCTGTGTTGTGAGGCGAAAATTTAACCCCGCGCATTCCAATTCACCAAACTATTTTGTCCCTATCTACATAATGGGGAAAAAGTGACAGTCACCAGTTGACAGTTGTGAATGAGAGGGGCTTAATGACAGCGCCAAAGACTAACAGCATATACCAGCATATAGTCACTAAGGTGGGGCCCCAACATGAGATATTCACCACGCACGGGACATGTATACACACCACACACACACAAAGAGTAACAGCAAGTGTATAGTCGCTAAGGTGCAGCCCCAACATTGGATACTCACCACGCACCCGAACAAACACACACACACCACAAAGAGACACACACAACACAGACACACACACACCCCCAAGAGGACACACACACACTCTATAGCGACACATGCACTCACCCCACAGGGACACACACACACCACAATGAGACACACATGACACTGACACACACACCACACAGACCCCCCCACAGGGACACACACACAGAGCCACCCTATAGGGACACATGCACTCACCCCACAGGGACACACACACCACAAAGAGACACACACACCACACAGACCCCCCCACAGGGACACACACATATACACACCCTATAGGGACACATGCACTCACCCCTCAGGGACACACACACACCACAAAGAGACACACACAACACAGAGACACACACACCCCACACAGACACCCCCACAGGGACACACACACATACACACCCTATAGGGACACATGCACTCACCCCTCAGGGACACACACCACAAAGAGACACACACAACACAGAGACACACACACCCCACACAGACACCCCCCCCCCACAGGGACACACACACATACACACCCTATAGGGACACATGCACTCACCCCTCAGGGACACACACACACCACAAAGAGACACACACAACACAGAGACACACACACCCCACACAGACACCCCCCCCACAGGGACACACACACATACACACCCTATAGGGACACATGCACTCACCCCACAGGGACACACACCACAAAGAGACACACACAACACAGATACACACACCACACGGACCCCCCCACAGGGACACACACATACACACTCCAGGGACACACACACCACACAGACAGACACAGATGTGCACAAATCACCTCACACAACTCGCCTCACATGTGTGCTATCTTTATTTTCCAAACATAAACATCTGATTAAAAACAGCCAATGTGCAACACATGTGCCATATAGGGAATTAAGGCAGATGTCAGTCACATGAGCTGTCTATTATGTGAATGTGTGAGGTAACATATACTGCCCGGCCAGGGGGAGGGTTTACTGTTGGCTGGAGATTTATTAGGCTGCCTATAGCAATCAATCACAGCTCAGCTTCTATTTTCCTACAGGTCATTAATATGACATATTCAAATTCTATTTTGTTATAGCTAACAGCAGTTATTTATTAACCCGGGCGTAGCCGGGTACTACAGCTAGTATATATATATATATATACTGAAAAATATTATACAACATTAGACCTTGTTCTGCAAAAACAACCCCTTAAATGCTCATCATGGAAAAATTAAAAAATAAATGTTGGCTCTTGAAAGAAGAGGAGGGTAAAAGAAAGACTAAAATTGGCCTCAATGGAAAGGGGTTGATAAACTAGATTAGCAAAAATGCTTCCTTTCTTCTTTTTTATCAATGTGTTTTCGTTCTGGCAACTATGGTTGGATTGCAAAAGGACAGTTTCATAATTTATTTTTTTTAAATATCTGTGTGTTCTTATTGACTTGTACACTTCCTTCGTTTTTTTCTTTTTTGTTGTATCGAACGTCCACTGTTGGCACCTATATGTCTTATGCATGTACCTAACTCAAACAAGGCTATAGGAAGAAATAAATGCTAAAACACAACAGCTACACACACACCCTACTTGTTCTTGTACAGACTAGAAAACCTCTAGATGCAAAAATTCAAACGACAACTCATGACTGGCTCACTGAAAGGCCATTGAACAGTTTCTCATCCCTCCTGAGGAACCAGAGAAGAAGCTGCTTGATATAACTAACCAAGAGAGGTAAACTGTGCTGAAGAAGATAGAGACCCAAGGTGGGGAAACATAAAACATCTGCAGAAGGGGGGAAAAAAGGGGAATAATAAATAAAAACAAGGGAAATCTCCCACCAACTTTACTGAGGTCCAAGAAAAGGAGTTGGGAAGGTAAATGAGCAAAAACAGAGCTGTAAAACAATTGTTCTCTGCCTAGTGGGAAAAATAACTTCCTTACAAGGCTTGAACTCCTTTGCTATGATCCACCTAGAAATATAGCTAGCAAAGAAGACTGGTGTAAGATGAGTATAAATAGCCACACACAAGTTATGATAGGAGAGAGACAAAATATGAAAATGAGAAACATCTTACTTGCAGCAATGTAAGGGAAGGAAAACACAGACAAGAGAACCATTAGTAGTTGGAGAGAAATCAGCCAAGGTGGGATTTAGCAGGGAATTATGGCAATCATTTAGCAAGAGGTCATTGGATTTAGTGGAGAAACTGAGGCATAACAGTAGGTCCTCGTTTCATGAGAATTCTGCTACTTCAGAGAAATACATTAAAAACAAAAATACATTTAAAAACAAATATTTTTGTGTTAAATCAGTCCTCATTGAAAATTTCAATAAATATTATTCCAGACAAATTATTCCTAAATTGTGCCATACATGGACATTTAATCACAATTTATCAATATATTTGGACATGGGACATAGTTTGGGGGCTACATACTAGGTCTCATAGCTGCTTTGTGCTAGAATGTTTGCCAAGAAGACATTTTACCTTCACGGTATCAAGATTTAAAGATAGGAAAATGACTAAATATTAATCCTGTGCATGCTATTATTACAGTCTTCACCACATCAACTGCAATGTTGAGTGCACATGGTCCTCTATTTCTAGATTTTTACATAAGAGTGTTTGTTCTAAAGATATAATGACTAGCACATTGAACTCTTAGGAAACATGCACCTTACTAGACAGATTTGAAAACCCCCAGACTACTTGAATGTATGCCAAGGTAAGTAAATGTACAGTTACATATAAAGAAATGTCAACATGGAATATCATTAATTGGAACAATATTGAACATTAACGTAAACTGAGACAATCTTTTCTATCAGTGTCATTTGAGATCACAAATGCCTTTTACGTTCATTGACTGAAGCTGAACACTAAAAGCTAATTACTACATGTATTGCTTGGATGTCTGCCATAACTTAAGATCAATTTATCTTATTGGCATGAACTTTCTGTCAGCAGGTTATATAAGTTATATTCCCACGTCAAAACATTACAGGTCATATCAGATTAATAGACATTAACCAAGCACTGTGTACAGAATGCAATCTAAGAAGCTAAAAGTAAAAAATATACAGTATGCAACATGTATAAAACAAACTAAACAAGGATCTATTGTATAAGCAATAAGACTATCTCTAAGGTCAAATAAGAACACATGAGTAAGAATTAAAGTTTTCAGAAAACAAGGTTTCTTTAATCAGATAGAGAAGCATTTAGTCCTATTTTCTTTAAAAAAAAAAAGTTCTTGATATTAAAAAAACACTTGAGATCCTGACCTAGAATATATCTATCGCAGACTGTTGCTCTATTCATAGTGCGTAAGTACAATAGCAGGGGTTGCAATTGCACCCAGGCCCTGGAGCCTAGGGGGCCCCAAAAGTCCCTTTGGCCTATAGAAAAAGACTATTGCTGTTAAAGATTTGCGATAATTGGGGGCCCTGTTGGAGATTTTGCATCGGGGGCCCATGAGCTTCAAGTTACCCACTGGTGCTCACAACTTACATAACATCGTAGTGAAATCCTGCAGCATGTCATTACTTCTCTTACTTTTATATTTCAATAGCAAGGAATTATTTTACTATTAAAATCTGACATTATATGAATTTGGCCTATAAATTACTTAATCACCTATTAACTATACAAAATTAAACATATCTTAATTACCAGTGCTCATGCATAGCAATACATTAATAAATCCATTGACTTTGTGCTCTCAACATCATGACCTTTCTTCTCCCTCTGGAGATTTACTTCTAAACTGAAAAATTCTGCTCTATTTCCAAGATAGTTGCAGAGAAAGTCAAGGTGCCACGATGACAAATGACTCCAATGCTTCTGACCATAGTCCAAAGATCTTTTCTGTGTTTTGTAAAGAGGTTTTTAAGAATGGCCCACATAGATTTCCAAAAGGGATAATAACCCCATGAACATCATCTAATATATAATGCTGGGTGTATGTGTATGTATGTATGTCCACTAAGGGAATCTGCACCGTCACATTTGCAGACACAAAATTTTGCACAGCCACCTCATTTGTCTCAGGAAACATCATAGACTATGTTTTGAGGGGAAATTTTTAACCCCGCACTCTACAGTCATTAGCCAAAAAAAGGCTTATTTACTGTCTGCATGTGTGAGGTAGTAGATACTGCCTTGGCAGTACTGACAGTAAGCCTGGATATGTATCTGGTGGCCTTCAGCAACTAATCACAGCCCTGCTTCTGATTTGTTGCTATAGGCAACAAACGACATTTATAGTATAACTTAGTTTACACATGTCTCTGACACATTCAAGGAAGCTTGATGAAGACAAGGACTACTGGAAAATGGTGCACACTGGGATATGACTCTCAGTGAATCAGCAGCCACTCAAACCCTTAAGCCACTAAGACACCTTTGCTTTTCTTCTAACAACCTGCAGCACACAGCCCCAGTATGCAGCATGAGCCCACAGACAGCCCCCAGTGTACAACATGAGCCCAACACAGCCTCCAGTACAAGAGGAGGCCGCACACAGCGCCCAGTATAGAGCAGGAGGCCACACACAGCCCCAGTATAGAGCAGGGCCTGCACACAGCCACCAGTATACAGCAGGAGGCTGCACACAGCCCCGGTATACAGTACGAGCCCACACACAACACACACAGCAGGAGGCCGCACAGCACTCAGTATTACAGCAGGAGGCTGCACACTGCTCCCAATATACAGCAGAAGGCTGCACATAGTCCCCAGTATACAGCAGAAGGTCACACACAGTCCCTAGTATTAAAGCAGGACGCCACACATAGCCTCTGTATTACACCAGGAGCTCACTCATATTCCCACTGTATTAGAGCAAGTGCTCACACATAGCCCCTTATATTACAGACTGTGACCAAACATAACCCCTGTAATACACCAGGAGCCCAGTCATAGCCCCTGTATTACACTTGAAATCCGTGCTTCACATAGTACCTATGTTAGAGTAGCCTCTGTATTACACCAGGAGACCACACATAGCCCCTGTGATACACCAGGAGCCCATACACAGCCCCTATATTACACCAGGAGCTCACACATAGTCCCTCTATAACAGTTACAGCTTGTGCCTCACATAGCCCCTGTATTACATCAGGAGCCAACACATAGCCCCCTGTATTAGAGCCTTTGCCCAACATAACCCCTGTAATTACACCAGGAGCAAACATATAGCCCCTGTATTAAACATGCATCCTGTGAATCTTAGAAGAAAGAAGCAAAACTTTGTTAACCCATTCTATTTTGTTATAACTAAGAACAGTTAGTTGCTATCCTGGGCAATGTCGGGGACTTGTAAGGAATCTAAATGAAGCACAACATCAATGATAACAGTTATTCAAGCTAATATCATTAATTATAATGACATGGTGTTTCATGTTTAGATTGGGCATTCCTCTCAACGGTGTGCTGAAATCTTGATCTATGCATGTGCTACCTTCAGTGCCATCTTGCTGAAGAACGCCAAGTGATGCCTGTGGCAGCGTGAGTGGAAATTTAGAAATAAAGAGGTTCATTAAAATGAGGAGGGGCCACAGCAGATCCTAAAATTTTACCCACAGTTCCGTTATGCAGTCCCACCTTGATGCATTGGGTGGCTATTATATTAAAAATTCTAATGTGAATTTTAAACTAGACCCAGGCTATGGATTTTTCTCTACATGTATCCATTAAATCAGTACAATGGCAATTATGGCTATACCTTTAACAGGTTAAATCATGATGGAAGGTTCACTTCAGTGGTCTAAGTGTTAGCAGTACAGTTGCCACTAATAATCTAAATGTAACTGACAGAAAAAATAATAAAGGACATGAGCAGAAAGAATAGTAATAAAACAATTCTGACAGAACGGTGAATGTTAAAAAACAGCCACATAAACGGACAATCAGGATTTTTGGTTCATACACAAATAAATCAAAAAAGGGCAAAGGATCTGAACTAAACAAAAATAAATATCAAACATGAACATGACGAAGAAGAAAAATAAATTTGATTTCATCGCTTGCATACTAACAGATGGTAAAAAGTATTTCTTGTTATTTCCAGGGCGTAATAATTTAAATGTTTTTATTATAAAAAAAAGTGTGAAAAACCTTGAGATAATGAAATACTTAAAGTTGTTGTCTGAGCTAATGATATTAACACCTTCTTACAAAATCATGTCCATATTGTGATTGTGTGGGTTCCCGTGTATGGAGACGGCACAGGAACTAAGCTCTATCCAGACTCGACAAAGACTGGCTATATTATGTACCCTGCATCGGTGTCTAACATTTGAGCTCCAACTATTAATAACCATTTATACGTCACTATCAATCTCTGATAGCAGTGTACAAATGAAACACACCCAGTGTTCATGTGATTGTGGGATGCCGATGGTTAACCATGGAAGCCTGTGGCCTGCTGATGGTCCCTGCGGCCCTCTGTTGTGAAGCCCATCCACTGACAAGTTTATAGGAGACCACGATTCTGCTCTGCCCCCTCTATTAAAGTTTACCGGCACATACCGAGGTAATATACTAGATATATAAAGTATAGAAATAGAAGGTCTCTAAAAAGCGATACAACCTCAAAACAAAAATTAATCAAAAATTAACAATTTTATTAAATTTAATTTACAAAAAAGCCAAACATGGATAATCACACAAGAATAAAAACACTAAAAATAGCCCAATACAGCTATAACAGTTCATATGGAAAGGGTTATCTCATAGAACAACCTCAGCACCCATCACTTATCCTGGTTACAGTAATATATGTTCCAACATAGATTATATACAAAGAAGTTTATCTATAGAACCCCATTTACATACAAATACATAAATAAGAGCAGATTATTTGCAAGGATTGGGACATGCAATATCAAAAATCATGAGATGCACATATAATGCCCAGTAAAGATACACATATGCAAAAATCAAGCACAGTTCTATAAACAAAGAGTCCCTATAAGGTGTTTGTTAGAAACAAGTTTTTTGAGTTTTAAGAGTTTTAAACATCCCTCTGTATATCACGGTTTTAGTATCACATCCTCACTAAAATAACTTGCACATGTAATCAGCCCTGATGACACTTGTTATGCAAGGCACAATGGCCCAATTTTTGCAGTATAACACAGAGTCTAACAGCATAACATAATGTGATTAACAGCACCAAGTGTTAACCCTATAAGGAAATGTAAGACATAGGGTAAAATAAAGGAGGAGGTAACTAACAAAAATCAGCATTAAGACCAGAGGGAGAGTTAACTAACTCCAGTAACCAGTTTACCAGTTCACAGCATAAGGGTGCGGGGGGTGGCGCTCCCCACGCGTATCGCTGCCTGCGCCTGGCAGCTTCGTCAGGGTAAGGTGTTCATCCATGCTCCATCTGTGTATTTATGAGGCACCAGCTCTAATCATGGGGCCTATTGTCAGCTGGATGCAGGAGGAGATCGGGTAGCCAGTCTGTCCCTCCCACATCCAGTATGCGCATGCGCGAACGGCTATGCGCATGTCAAACTCCAAAGACATGGCCGCCCGCATAGCGGCGACATGTCCAAATGCGCATGCGCCGAGTGTAAAGTGTGCATGCCCGGTAGTCTTCAGCAATATAGGCATCAGACAGGAGGATGCGTCTTGCTATAGGGAAGTAGAGGCGTTTCAGATGTCATTCAGCAGACATTCTAGATATTCTGGACATATTATATCTTATAACTTCTACCAATAAGAACAATAGAGTTTTTAAATACAGCGATTATATTTATATAAGATAAGTACAATATCTTTTATGAGGCTGGGATTATATAAAGGGGATATAGAGAGATACAAAGACATATACCCCACAGAGGCTACAATTATAACCATGATATCAAAGATCAAAGAAGGACATCCTAAGGGGAAAGAGAACGATGCACCTAGTGGTATGTTGTGTAAGATAAGGAAAAAATCCCATTTCAGGAATTTTTTATATATATATAAGTGTATATCACATGATCAAGACATGTTGGAGCAGTCCAAAGGAGGTCAATTTAAGGAAGTTCCAGGAACGGAAAGGGAAAAAAAAATTTTTTTCTCCCCCCTCCGATCCTGTAAACCTTCTAAGGGGTTTCTTTGGTCTTCTAGATCAGTGTTTCCCAACTCCAGTCCTCAAGGCACACCAACAGGTCATGTTTTCAGGATTTCCTTATCATTAGACAGATGATGGAATTATCCCCTGTGCAAGTGATTAAATTATCACCTATGCAATCCTAAGGAAATCCTGAAAACATGACCTGTTGGTGTGCCAAGAGGACTGCGCGAGTTGGGAAACACTGTTCTAGATCTGGGTGGTCCAAACTGAACTAGAGATGAGCGATGTTCGATTCGAATAGTTCGCCAATCTCAAATTCGAGTTGATTTTGGCCCTATTCAAGTCATTCGCCGAATTTGAACAATTTGGTTCAAATTCGGCGAATTTCGAACATGTTCGATTTTGGTTCGAAAATGCAGCAGATGCGGTCAGAAAACCGCATCTGCCGCATTTTCAGCCAAAATAAACATTCCCTAAAAGAAATAAAGTGTTAAAAATAAAAAAATAATCAATGCTCACCTGTCCGCGGTCCACCGAAGCCTCCGGCAAGGTCCTGTGGCTTCTAGGATCTGTGGTGACGTCATGTTCTCGCGGGAACTCCGGTCACGTGACCGGAGTTCCCGCGAGAACATGACTTCACCACAGGTTCTATTAGCAATAGGACCTTGCCGGAAAGCTTAAAATAGATATTTTTATGTTTCGGACACTTTCTTTTACTTAAAGAAAGTGTCCGAATCATAAAAATATCTATTTTAAGCTTTCCGGCAAGGTCCTGTGCTTCTAGGGCCTGTGGTGACGTCATGTTCTCGCGGAACTCCGGTCACGTGACCGGAGTTCCCGCGAGAACATGACGTCACCACAGGTCCTAGAAGCCACAGGACCTTGCCGGAGGCTTCGGTGGACCGCAGACAGGTGAGCATTGATTATTTTTTTATTTTTAACACTTTCTTTCACTTTTTTTCACTTCCACAATGTATGTATATACATTGTGGAAGTGAAAAAGCCCCACAAGCCCGGTTTGTTCGTTTTCCGGGTGTTCGACGGTGTTCGTCGACCATTCGACGAACATTCGTCGAACACCCCGTCGATTCGGCGAATCGAATCAAATTCGAACATCGGGTGGTGGCTTATCTCTAAACTGGACCCTAAACCAAATCAAGAGACCAAACAATCCTCTATCACAAAGAAGAGGGGAAAACCAACAAGGTTGCAAGTTCAAACGAAACCAAGATTAAATTTAAATTTAGATACTTTGCCCCTTTTCCCTAAGCTATAAAGGAACCTGTCCCAATCCAAAAATGGGGAAGGGGACAGGATCAAAACAAGTTAGCGATTAAAACAGGGAGGAAGGGATTCCGACCAGAGCTCCAGATCTCATTTGACACTCCTAAGGATACAAAAGCAATACAGCGGACGAGACTTTACCCCAGAGTAAGAGAACATGAACTTATTTATAAAATCCTGTGTATAACAGTTCCTCATTGATCCCAGAAGGGGTCAGGGCATTCAGTCTATAAATCCATGCCGCCTCCCGTCGCAAAAGTTCCTTAGTTTTGTTTCCTCCTCGAATATTGGTATGGATTTTCTCCAGTCCCATAATTCTTATGTTCTTGGTATTACATTGATGGTTCTCCAAAAAATGAGTAGCTACAGAAGAAATCCCTTTTTCCTTTTTCTCAAGGTCTTTTCTGGCTGTCCTGATATTAGAAAGGTGCTGTTGAATGCATTTCCTTAGTTCTTGTGACGTTTGGCCGATATAGACCTTTGGACACGTACAAAAAAGTGCATAGACCAGATTCCTTGATCTACAATTAAAGTATCCTCCCGGTTTCTTAACTGTAGGAAAAATATCAGAAAAAAGTGTGTCATTAGATAGCATTAAGGGACAAATATTACAATTTCCACAAGGGAAGGATCCCTCCAAGGAGGTCCCCGTTCCAAGTTTCACCCTAGGTCTAGTAAAGTGACCTAAAACAATGCAATGAGAGAATTGACATGCTGCTTCTTTCAAAAAGAAAGCAAAACCAAGTAGGTTTCCGTATCAGTAATGGAATGCTTTTTATTAGCATGGATTTGCATGAAACAATGGGAAAAAAACATGCTAAAAATGCAGCAAAAGCACTCTGTGTGAACATAGTCTTAGAATAATTTACAATTAAGGATTAATGGTAGTGTAAAACCCAACTGATCAGCTTAAATGAATAAAATATCTATTTTTTTAATTCTTTCATGGAACATAAAAGATAATGTTTAATCCCTTGCTCTACTTATTTATCTTCTACACATGAAATCCTATTATTTTTTATGACACTCATAAAAATATCAGTACCCTAATATTCAAAAGTATTTGTAAACTTGTCCAACTTTGCGTTATATACTGTAATGCACAGTATTGGCAAAAACTGGATACCATATTTTTCGGATTACAAAACGCACCTTTTTTACTTCAAATTGGAGGGAAAATGAGGAGTGTGTTTTATAATCCAAAAGTAGCTTTGGATGGGGGTAGAAGTGGTGGTGATAGCAGTGTAGTGGGGTTACAGGAGGCAGGGATGGTGCGTTACCCCTGACATGATGCTGGCGGCTGGATATAGGAGGAGGTGACATGGTGGACCGGATCCCAGTGCTTTAACTTCCCAGCAATGATGTGATGAAAGATGACCATATAGCAAGATGGGGACCATACATACCAGAGTGGAGCTTTATATCAAGAAAGGGGTCATGTATATATATCAGGGTGGGGGTCACTTACCAGGCTGCGGTCTACGTACCAGGATGGAAGTCATACATACCTGGGTGTGGGACAATATATACCAGGATAGGGGCCATGTACCTTCATGGAGATCATATATACCAAGATGTAGCCATGTGTCAGGTTGGGGGAAAATATATACAGTACCAAGATGGCTGTCATATGCCATGTTGGGGGATTATATATACCTTTCCACCATTAAAGTCAATAGCACCTAAACCGCTCGGCCATGACACCCTCTCATCATGTGCCCTAGGCATCACTCGCCCTGCCTCCTGTGACCCCACTCCACCAACACCACACCCCACCTGGTGCTTTTATATATATATATATATATATATATATATAATATTTAAGACTCACACTGACATTATAAGATAGACCAATCTAACATTAACAATTATTTTGTTCTCTTTTCCTTCTCTAAATTTGGGGTGCATCTTATAATCCAAAAAAAGGTATATTAATATGCATTAGAAAGTTGAACATGTTTGCCAAAACTTTGCCATTTCTTCTCTTGCCCTAATTAGGGTTTAATACCAATATTATTATTTTGTAGCTTACCAGGAATAGAGATCCCGACTAATGACCTGTCCTAAAGTCAGTATTAGCTGACAGGACATATCTCTAAGAATCTAATATTTTAAATAGTTATATTTTATGATATTAGAATACAATGATGACTAGATGAATCCTAATAACAACAATTCCTATGGAAATATTTCTCCATCTGCAGCAAGATTGTATTTTATCTTATAAACATAATACATTTTGCGAGGATAAATATAGGAATAATTAGATTTTAAGACAATGCTGACATAATTATGCAGAAAATATTTAGCAGCAACGAATGAATTTCTGTTTCTTGTTTACAGGTATGGGAAGATTGTATCGACTAAGGCAATCTTGGACAAAAACACAAATCAATGCAAAGGTATGTAAAAAGGATTTCTTTGAAAACGCTGGGTTCCTACTACTTGATTGAACAACAATCTGTTCTGGATTAAGTTGTGCTGATTATAGAAATGTAAAACTCTTCAGCATGCTATATCTCTAGGGTTTAGCATGGTATTTCTTGGCATGGGGCCAATGTGGTTTGCATAGAAAGCTCTATGGTTTCCCGTATTCAAGAATTCTGTATATTTTCTTGTGCTTTTGCTTCAGGCTAAGAATTGAATACAAGTGTGAAATCTGTATTGTTTGCAATACTGGTAGAATGCTCTGCATTATTACATATTTCTACTCTTTTCCAATTATTATTATTTTTATAATTTTTTGGAGGGAAAAGGTTAAATTTATTGTCTGCCTTTACTATTTCACTGCTTTTCCAAAACAGAAATATTGTATCCTATGAGCATTTTTGTGCATCTTTGACAAAACCTCACATATACCTTTTATCGTTTTGCCTCATTTACAAGATTATTTGAAAAATTATCAATTTCATATTTGATTTTTAATTCCATACTAACTTTTTTTCCACAATTAGAAATCATCTAAAAAAAATACCATTTTGTGGGAACTCTACAACACTTTCATTACCCTTCCTTTTCATGTTTTCTTAAGAAGCCCTGGTACGCTAGTGCCATACAAGATTAAAGTTAAATGAAACCCATATTTGAAAACATTGCGTTAGATTAGAAAGCTATTTTATTACTTTTGAAACAAATGTTAACAGTTTAATAAAGGGTATTTTCTCAACATGTTCTGCGGGAGTGTGTCACTACCCTGCCTGTTGGCTTCCTGTTTGACAGAAAGCATTGTGCTCCTGCTTGATGGACAGTCAAGTCTATTAGTATTGCTGCCTCAAGTCTGTTCTCTCTTATGCTTAAGGAGAACCAACCTCCAGAATTTAACCACCTGTAATTCAGTTCAGCAGGTGATTGACGTGTGCAGCATGACATCAATAATTGGGCTTTTTTTTTTATCATTCTTCCTGTTTGAGCTGTAATCCAAACCCCTCAACCCTTCCCTCTCATTATTATTATTTTTTATTATTATTATTATTATTTATTTATAGAGCACCATTCATTCCACGGTGCTGTACTTGAGAAAGGGTTGCATACAGACAAGTTACAAATATAATGAACAAAGTGACAGACTGATACAGAGGGGAGAGAGGACCCTATGCTTGCGGGCTTACATTCTACAGGGCAATGGGGAGGGAGACAGTAGGTTGGGTCTGCTGGATTGCCAGGTCCGGTGGTGGTGGTGGAGCGCCGGGTCCAGGGCGCTCATCCAGACTCATCCAGGGAAGGTTCGGCTTACAGCAGAAAGACGAGGCCAAAGGAAATATATACAAAAAAACAAAAAAACAAATAGTGAAGTCATGCTGCACACGTCATTCACATGCTGCACTGGTTTACAGGTGGTTTGATCCTATTGATCCTAGCGGTTGGTTTCCTTTAAAGTCATGGCCGCTTAGCCTCTTCAGAATTGGATCTGGCTAGCTTCAGGATAATTTTTACAAGTCCTATAAGGAAAGCACTTCACTCTCTGCCACAGAGACCTCACACTGTTGATAGAATGCCAAGGTGGCCAGTAACCTATGCAATGAGCTGTAAACAAGAAAATTAAGAGTTATATTATTGAGGATAGATAGGATTTTTAATAAGAAGTCAATTGGAATGAATGGCTTTTGTGGCAAGCACTTTGTGATTTTTCACCATTTATGATTATCAGAATAAATGTTTTTTTTTACAATAATGGTCAATGCCTGAAAAATTATTTTCATACGTTTGCATTCTTTTTGAAAAATAATTAATTGGATTCCATGTGCTTCAACTGTTGTCTTGTCTTATAGTATGTATAAAAAGAAAATGAACACAGAAATGTCCCTGTGGATTGAAGGGGGGGGGGACTCCAGGCCTCAAGGGCTGCATACAGTGCAGGTTTTCAGGATTTCCTTAGTATTAGCTTGAAATCATCACCAGTGCAGATGATTCAATTATAACCTGGTCAATACTAAGGAAATCCTGAAAACCTGCTCCATTGGCAGCCCTCGAGGCCTGGAGTTTCTCACCCCTTCTATAGATATAAGAATGGCTTTTTGTAGAGTGTCTGTAATATAATAAGAGAATACTATAACAACACTACTTTGGTATTTGTCATTTGAAAATTGTTATAGTATAATTTTTTATTTAATCAATGTAGCTACCTATTACACAGGGGTGGACATATTATTGGTGCAACCGGTGCAGCCGCACAGGGGCCCCACAAGTAACAGAGGCACTAATGCCTCCAAAGCAGGTGGAATTATGCATTATGAATCGCTATTGGACTGCAAAGGGCTCATATACGGCTTTTGTTAATGAAACCTCTTTTGTTTGTGTCCATCCGAGCCACTATACCAGATCCTAAACAGGGTTAGCAAGCTTGTGGTCTACTGTGCCAACCAATTAAAGTAATTCTCCAGGAATTCTTTCAAAATAAAAAGTGTACTAAATAGTAAACATTTAAATGTTATTTTTTTTCTAAATATCTTTATTTACCGAAAAGGAATGTTTTATGTAGTGCACTCTGTCAGGATTTTAAAGTTGGCACCTGCCATAAATTAGTGCCCAGCCGTCCTAGATTTCATAGGATACACAGTAGGATGGGCTGCATAAAGAAAATCAGCTTGAGACATATGTCAGGTCAGAACAGCGTCTTGTCAGGCATCCTGAACTCGCATTCTTCTGTGAAGTCAACCTGACCGGAAGCTGAGTGGAGTTTAATAAAAGAGAAGATAAACACTTTTTATTAGCTGACTGTGAATGAACGTACATCTCAGTCAGCCTGACAGCTTTAGTGCATCTCTCAGATGCTCTTCATGCAGCCTGTCCTAGGACAGCTGCACACTGCAAGATGCAAGTTGACATCTTTAAAATCCTGCACTAGATAATGCATACCTTTTTGATAAATAAAAGTATTTAAAAAAAAGTTTAATATTTAAAAATTGTTTTATTTATTTTATCACATTTCACGAAGAATCCCTTTAACTGCAAAGCTTGTTGCAGCTGTAAATCCAAACTGATGTTTCTAACCAAGGTAATTTCAGAAAGGTAATGACATTATTAATTAATTTATGACATGTGTCCCTAAGGCCAATTGAGGTCCATAATCTCTGTCCTTAAAGCCCTTAGAAAAGCGGCACTTTGGGACTAAATATTTTAACACCAGTATCCCCAGATAAGGATTGTGCAGGAAGATGCTTTGGAAATGACCATAATGGTGCTCTTATACTGTCATTTGAAGAATCAATATAATGTTGCTCCCGAAAACATCTCTGAGTAAGATGCGATTGCCATGCGAATTTCAATCCGTAAATCATGTGAGTGGTATGCTAGTGTGATTAGTTTCTCACCTAGTGTCTGTGTGAAATCCATGTGACATCCGTGTGCAATCTGTGTGCAAACCGTGGGCAATCCAAGTGCTATGAGTTTTGAGCAATATCTTTTACATGCTACATTACATTACATTACATTACACTATGTACATTTTTATCTCAAGAAGAAAGAAAGCATAGAAAGATATACCATATTTTGCTTTATGAGACACATCTGATCATTTAAAACAGAGGTCACCCCATGGTATATTTTTTATTTATTTATAAATACATAAATAAATGTAAAAAACAAAGTGGAGTCACCCCACTTTTGAAAAGCAGCCAAGGTTCAGCAGACAGCTGGTGTCTGGTATTCTCAGGGTGGGAAGGCCATGTCTTCTCCACCTTAAAATAGCAGTCCACAGCTGCCCTTGAATTGTCACCTTCATAAGATGCACGAATCCTGACCTTGGCTCTCCCTGCTACCCTGGTTCTGGTAGAAAAGGGGTTAATTGAAGGGGTTAATTATAGCTGTCATTTAGCCATAGATTGGTAATGTTCAGGCATCTATGACACCCGTGCATTACTAATCTAGTAATTAAATAGTTAAAAAAAAACACAAAGATAAAATCCTTTATTAGAAATAATATACAGCAAAAAATTCCTTACTTCAAATAAATAAAAACACACAAACTCTTTGACCCATTTATTATCTTCAAATCATTCCCTCTGATGATAATACACAACCAGCATGATGTCCCGTGATGAAGGTCTTCCACTCTGCTACATCATGATGAGTGCTTAGACCGTTTAGAGCAAGTAGTACTCTCACAATGTTGGAGCTGCAGCTTTGAGGGCATTCTTCTGAGGTCCCTCTGATGATAATACACAACCAGCATGATGTCCCGTGATGAAGGTCTTCCACTCTGCTACATCATGATGAGTGCTTAGACCATTTAGAGCAAGTAGTACTCTCAATGTTGGAGCTGCAGCTTTGAGGGCATTCTTCTGAGGTCATAGGTTTAACCTCAGATGAGCTGTCTGACATCAATGATCTCACAGCTGCCGCTGCTGTAAGATCGGTCACTGTGATAGTGCTGCTTGCAATGACCAGTCACTGAAATGTTAATGCTCATTGTTATGTAGCGGAGAGGAAGAGCTTTGTTGAGGGACATCATGCTGGCTGTAGATTGGGAGATAATAAATGTGTCAAAGAGGGTGTCTGTGTGTTTTATTTGAAATAAAGAAAAATGATGGGAGTTATGGTGAAACATTGATTCCGAAACGCCTTCAAACCAGTTGTGGGGATCACAACTGGACCAGGTGAGGGCTCCACAGCACCACCACAAAACACTAGTGTCACTAGTGATAGGGCACTATTGCGCCTCTTGTCCCCCTCCCTTTTATATTTTACAGTTATTTGAAATAAAGGATTTTTCACTGTTTTATCTCTAATAAAGAATTTTATCTGTGTGTGTTTTTTTTTAACTATTTATTTACTATGGGAATGTACGGGCGTCATAGATGCCTGAATATTACCAACTAGCTGTGAGCCCGATGCAAATGCATCGGGATTCTAGAACGTGCATTAATTTGATTATAGTAGTTATAGCTGTTAGCCTGATGCAAATGCATCGGGTATCTGAAATATCTTTATTGTTTTTTTAAAGATTTTTAAATAATAATCGCATCATCAATAGCAATAATATAAGCCATAGCATTATTATTAGCAGTAATAGCAGTATTAATAGCATTATTAGCAGTATTATGAGCATTAATAACAGTATTAATAGCATTAATAGCATTATTATTAGCATTAATAGCATTATTAATAGCATTATTAGCATTAATAATAGCATTAATAACATTATTAATAGCATTAATAGCATTATTATTAGCATTAATACATTAATAATAGCATTATTAGCATTAATAATAGCATTAATAACATTATTAATAGCATTAATAGCATTATTATTAGCATTAATAGCATTATTAATAGCATTAATAGGATAAATATTAGCATTAATAGCATTAATAGCCTAATTAATAGCATTAATAGCATTATTAATAGCATTAATAGCATTATTATTAGCATTAATAGCATTAATAATGGCATTATTAGCATTAATAATAGCATTAATAACATTATTAATAGCATTAATAGCATTATTATTAGCATTAATAGCATTAATAATGCATTAATAGGATAAATATTAGCATTAATAGCATTAATAGCATAATTAATAGCATTAATAGCATTATTAATAGCATTAATAGCATTATTATTAGCATTAATAGCATTAGTAGGATAAATATTAGCATTAATAGCATAATTAATAGCATTAATAGCATTATTAATAGCATTAATAACATTATTATTAGCATTAATAGCATTAATAATAGCATTATTAGCATTAATAATAGCATTATAACATTAGTAATAGCATTAATAGCATTTATTATTAGCATGAATAGCATTAATAGCATTATTATTAGCATTAATAGCATTAATAATACCATGAATAGGATAAATATTAGCATTAATAGCATTAATAGCATAATTAATAGCATTAATAGCATTATTAATAGCATTATTAATAGCATTAATAGCATTATTATTAGCATTAATAGCATTAATAGGAGAAATATTAGCATTAATAGCATAATTAATAGCATTAATAGCATTATTAATAGCATTAATAACATTATTATTAGCATTAATAGCATTAATAATAGCATTATTAGCATTATATAATAGCATTAATAACATTATTAATAGCATTAATAGCATTATTATTAGCATTAATAGCATTATTATTAGCATTAATAGCATTAATAATACCATGAATAGCATAAATATTCGCATTAATAGCAATAATAGCATAATTAATAGCATTAATAGCATTATTAATAGCATTAATAGCATTAATAGGATAAATATTAGCATTAATAGCATTAATAGGATAAATATTAGCATTAATAGCAGAATTAATAGCATTAATAGCATTATTAATAGCATTAATAGCATTATTATTAGCATTAATAGCATTAATAATAGCATTATTAGCATTAATAATAGCATTAATAACATAATTAATAGCATTAATAGCATTATTATTAGCATTAATAGAATTAATAGCATTATTATTAGCATTAAAAGCATTAATAATACCATGAATAGGATAAATATTAGCATTATTAGCAATTAATAGCATTATTATTAGCATTAATAGCATTATTAGGATAATATATTAGCATTAATAGCATTATTATAGTATTAATAGCATTAATAGGATAAATATTAGCATTAATAGCAGAATTAATAGCATTAATAGCATTATTAATAGCTTTAATAGCATTATTATTAGCATTAATAGCATTAATAATAGCATTATTAGCATTAATAATAGCATTAATATACATTATTAATAGCTATTAATAGCATTATTATTAGCATTAATAGCTAATACATATAGATTAATATTAGCATTAATAGCATTAATAGATAATATTAATAGCATTAATAGCATTATTAATAGCAATTAATAGCATTATAATTAGCATTAATAGCATTATAGATATTGATAATAGCATTTAGATTATGCATTAATAGATAATTTAGCATTAATAGCAATTAATAGCATTAATAGCATTATTAATAGCATTAAAAGCAGTAATTAATAGCATTAATAGCATTATTAATAGCTATTAATAGCATTAATATAGTTATAATTTAATAGATTAATAGCATTATTATAGCATTAATAGCATTAATTAATAGCATTATATACATTATTAATAGCATTAATAGCATTATATTAGCATTAATAGCATTTAATAGCATTAATTAATTTCTAGCATTAATAGCATTATTATAGCATTATATAATAGCATTAATTACATTAGATTAATAGCATTATAATACCATAATAGATTAAATTAGCATTAATAGATAGCATTAATAGCATTTAATAGCATTATTATAGCATTAATTATTATTAGCATTAATAGCATTAATAGGATAATTTAGCATTAATAGCATATATTATTAATAGCATTAATAGATTATTATTAGCATTAATAGCAGAATTAATAGCATTATAGATTAATTAATAGCATTATAATAGCATATTATTAGCATTAATAGCATTATTAATAGCATTAATAGCATTAATAATAATTAATACATTAATAATAGCATTAATAGCATTATTAATAGCATTATATAGCATTAATATAGCATTAATAGCATTAATATAGCATTTTATACATATATTAATAGCATTAATAGCATTATTATTAGCATTAATAGCATTAATAATATCATTATTAGCATTAATAATAGCATTAATAACATTATTATTAGCATTAATAGCATAATTATTATCATTAATAGCATTATTTTTAGCAGTAATATTATTATTATTAGCATTATTTTTTTAATTATTATTTTTTATTTAATTATTTATTATTTTTTATTTATTTTTTTATTATATTTTAATTATTTTTAAATTATTTTTTTTATTTTTTAATTAATTTATTTTTTTAAGTGAGAGTGAGACAGAGTTCTCATTCAGGTCCGCATTTTTTTTTTTTTTTTTTTTATTATTTTTATTTAATTATTTAATATTTTTTAATTATTTTTTTATTATTTTTAAATTATTTTTAAATTATTTTTTATATTATTTAATTAATTTATTTTTTTAAGTGAGAGTGAGACACAGTTCTTATTCAGGTCCGCATTTTTTTTTTTTTTTTATTATTATTATTTTTATTTAATTATTTAATATTTTTTAATTATATTTTTTATTATTTTTAAATTATTTTTAAATTATTTTTTATATTATTTAATTTATTTATTTTTTTAAGTGAGAGTGAGACAGAGTTCTCATTCAGGTCCGCATTTTTTTTTTTTTTTATTATTATTTTTATTTAATTATTTAATATTTTTTAATTATTTTTTTATTATTTTTAAATTATTTTTAAATTATTTTTTATATTATTTAATTTATTTATTTTTTTAAGTGAGAGTGAGACAGAGTTCTCATTCAGGTCCGCTTATTTTTTTTTTTTTATTATTATTTTTATTTAATTATTTAATATATTTTAATTATTTTTTTATTATTTTTAAATTATTTTTAAATTATTTTTTTTATTATTTAATTTATTTATTTTTTTAAGTTAGAGTGAGACACAGTTCTCATTCAGGTCCGCCTTTTTTTTTTCCCCATTGACATACATTACCGGTGTGTCGGCGAATTTATGGCCGCCCACCTGGTTCTATTTGTCGGCCCTAAAATCGCGGACACACCGCTAATGCATCTCTATGGGCAGTCAGCCCGATTTCGGATTGAACGCCGACCAATCAGAATTTGAGTTGACGGCCCATAGACATGCATTAGCGGTGTGTCCGCGATTTTAGGGCCGACAAATAGAACCAGGTGGGCGGCCATAAAATCGCCGACACACCGGTAATGTATGTCAATGGGGAAAAAAAAAGGCGGACCTGAATGAGAACTGCGTCTCAGTTTTGAGGGGCTCTTCTGATTGGCTGAGGGCAGTATACAGCGACCAATCAGAAGAGGGCCTCAGATCTGATTGAGGTAGAATGGGGGATTTTTCTTCCATTCTATCTTAATGAGAAGGAAGAGGACGTCGGAGGTGGAAGATCGCCGGGGCCGGACGAAGAGGCGGAGATGGCGGAAAGAAGAGAGAAGACCCCCGGGGCCGGAGGAAGAGGACGCCTGGCCGGACGGAGGAGTTGAGGATCGGACGGACGATCAGATGACTTAAAGGGATGTAAGTGATCGACGGGGGCGTTAGGTTAGGGGACAGCGGGGGCTTCGGGTGTAGGGCCTTAGGTGACAGCGGCGTTAGGTTAGGGGACGGCGGGGGCTTAGGGGATAGGTGGCGGGGCTTAGGGGGTATCGGCGGGGGCCTAGGATGCTACGGGGCTTAGGGGGTAGCGGCTTAGGGCTGCTGCGGGGCTTAGGGGGTAGAGCCTTAGGGGCGGCGGTGGCTTAGGGGGTAAACGGCGGGGGCTTAGGATGCTGCGGGTCGGGGGTTAGGTGGTCGCGGCTTAGGGGATAGGGGCTTAGGGGGTATCGGCGGGGGCTTAGGATGCTGCGGGTCGGGGGTTAGGTGGTCGGGGCTGCTGCGGGGCTTAGGGGGTAGGGGCTTAGGGGCGGCGGTGGCTTAGGGAGTAGACGGCGGGGCTTAGGGGGTATCGGCGGGGGGTTAGGATGCTGCGGGTCGGGGGTTAGGTGGTCGGGGCTTAGCGGGTGGCGACTTAGGGGTAGGGGCGGCGCAGGTGTTCGGGGCTTAGCGGGTGGCGACTTAGGGGTAGGGGCGGCGCACTGAGGGCGGCGGTGGCTTAGGGGGTAGACGGCGGGGCTTAGGGAGTATCGGCGGGGGGTTAGGATGCTGCGGGTCGGGGGTTAGGTGGTCGGGGCTTAGCGGGTGGCGACTTAGGGGTAGGGGCGGTGCATTGAGGGCGGCGGTGGCTTAGGGGGTAGACGGCGGGGCTTAGGGGGTATCGGCGGGGGGTTAGGATGCTGCGGGTCGGGGGTTAGGTGGTCGGGGCTTAGCGGGTGGCGACTTAGGGGTAGGGTTGGCGCAGGTGGTCGGGGCTTAGCGGGTGGCGACTTAGGGGTAGGGGCGGTGCACTGAGGGCGGCGGTGGCTTAGGGGGTAGACGGCGGGGCTTAGGGGGTATCGGCGGGGGGTTAGGATGCTGCGGGTCGGGGGTTAGGTGGTCGGGGCTTAGCGGGTGGCGACTTAGGGGTAGGGGCGGCGCACTGAGGGGGTGGCTAAGAGCATGGGGCTGTAGTGTACACCGCTATGGTATACTACAGTGCCATGGCCATACGCCTGTCAGGTGTAAAGCGTATGGCCATGGGACTGTAGTATACCATAGCGGTGTACACTACAGCGCCATGCTCTTAGCCAGCCCTGGCTTTGTTAGCGAAGCGACTCGCAATGCCCGCTTCGCGGGCATTGCTTCGCAAGACTGCAACGACGGGGAGAGTCCAGGAGAAGCAGCTCGCTCGCGCTAACAAAGCCACCGGAAGTTGCGCCGCTCCGACGGAAGTCGCTACGGCAATTATATAATAGATATAGGGCTTAATGACAGTTTTTAATACTCAGCTATCATTAACCTCCTCTATCATCCCAATGCCACTGTACCGGGGCATCAGGAAGAGATGAGTAAAGTGCCAGGAATTGGCGATTCTAATGAAGGTGCCAAATTCTGGACTGGCTGCGGGCTGCTATTTTGTAGTGCGGAAAGCCCAAGAACTATGGACCTTACCATGTTGAGAATACCAGCCCCCAGTTACCTGGTTTTAACCTTTACTGGAAATCAAAAAAAGGGCAGAGCCGATGCCTTATTTTTTAGTATTTATTTATTTATTTATTTTTATATACCTATTACAGCAGGTTGGTGGCCATACGATATTGTATATGAAAACCAATCACAGACATCGGCACAATGGGTGGGGGTACAACAGCCAATCACTGATGCTGTCAGACAGAGTGGGTGTCTGTGATTGGCCTTTGCAGTTAGTACTGTGAATATTCATAAAGTTAATGAGCAGGACTCAAAGTGAATGTACGTGCCTGCAGTGGGAGACTGGTAAACTATATCTATTTTATTTTATTCAATGTTATTCTATCTGTCTGTTCTAACTTTTTAGAGCATGGAAAAGATCATGTGAAAAATGCATTGCCTTTAGTGCGCATGTGCTGTATGTGTGGCGAATGTTTTTCTCTTATGCCCGTATAGTTGTATTGACGAGATGAGTCCGAGACTCGCTGACAATTTCAACATGCTGCGATTGTTTCCTTAGTTCAATGTGAGCTAAGGAAACACAGATATGAGAGGACTCATTTAATAATATTAGTCCACGTGCAATACGATTTTTTATCGCACTTCACAGATCAGTTTAACACGCCAGTGTGAGAATACCCCAAAAAGTTCATTGGCATAAGATGTAGAAAAGGGGTCTGTAGGTCATTTGAAGAATTCCAAGTCAAAATACGATGCAGTTTAAAATGTCCTATCACTTTGGATTCAGTTGCAATTAATCGAATTTGAAGGGGTTTACGGCTTTTCATGTCTTTTAGTTAGATAGGATTCCTTTTGATAAGCCAATAACAGTTGATGTGACCCCCAGTTATCAGTCACTGGAGAAAATACTAGGATTCCAAAGTTTCCAACAGAGGATATGGTATATGGGTATATGAGCATATAGTATCGAATGAAGTAATATGGTGTTCTTGTAATGAATGAGCATGTTGGTTCCTCCTGGGAGTCTCTTTATTTAATACAGCTTCTTAACAAGAAATCCTTCTAAACTATTGCCATTCCATCTTTTTTTAAGTAATGTAAAATGGCGATATCTGTAAAAACAGTTTTACACTCTAATACAGAATGTGAAGCAAGATTTTGTTGTCTTTAGAAAATGGTTGACTCTTCTTTTAAGTGGAGTCAATGGAACCACTTTTAATGAAAATGTGTATTTGTTGTTAATGTTTAGTCTGAAGTGACTTGTTTAATTACAAGCAGAGATGGTTTGTTGTAAAGTATTATAGAAATGTCAAGTACTTAAATATATAAATATATATATACACATGGCAACTTTTGAGAAAATATAAAACACTATTGAAAATGGCATATAAAGAGGTTTCTAAACTCTAAACAGCTACGGGAAACATAAGATATGTAGTTTCTAATCTCGAAACACTATTTCATAATTTGAAAGGATTACCTAAAATAACCTAAGGCATTTTGCAGAGTATAAGGAGCAATATCATTTCCATGGCTGACCTTTGTTTTCTGGAGAGCCTCTGCATTATACATACATATTGATATAATAAAATGTGAGACGTAGGAATAGATTGCATGGAATTGTTCTAGATGCATATTGTAAGGGTGCAGTGCTTGATCTGGCATCAGTTCCTAAGTTACTTTCATATCTTTGGGCGCTGACAGAATGAATAATCTCTGCCTACCGGATAGGGAATAGAAGGAAGTTAAAATGCCAAACATATAGGCACATTTCAGTGAATGTGAATTACTATCATCTACATCTGTCCCCACTGACTGGTTAATTATGTGCATGCAGGTTTACTTGCAGTTGAATGAATACTTATTGCCATCTATATTCCATCCTGATCTTCCATTGTGTATCATAAAGCAAACTGAGCAGCCGGAGAATCATTATATTTGTCAAACAAAATATGCTGCAAGTATCATATATTTACTGTTCAATCTTCAGGTCGGGGTCATTCATCCATGTCGAAGTGCCTCTGTGAGCCTTGCTGAATAATGTAACCTGTTTTGTTTGCAGAATGGTCAGTTTCCGGGAAATAACTGCGATCTATTGTGTACTTAAAGTACTTGCTGTTACAGTTTTTTCTGGTTTATGTTCTTAGATTAACATTGGTAATACATTTAGACTATCACTATGCCAGGCTTTTCTAAATAAAGACTAATCTGGCAGATTTGGCAGCTGAAATACCCAATGGTAATAACTGCTTGTCAAATATTCCTTTCACGCAGCAGCAAAACAGGCTATTCAGTATATTATGGTTCCCATTAAAGTGAATGGGCAGCTACATACTAAATGATAATGGTTCAGGATGAATTGTACAAAGTGGAAGCATTTTTTAATGGGTCGCCATCATAGCCAATTGTTGGGGTCTTGAGCAAACCTAATAGCATAAGACTTATGCAAGGGTGGTTGTCTAAGGGTGCTTTCACATCAGCGTTTTTCGTAAATCGCGGCAGATGCGGTGAAAAAACCGCATCTGCCGCGTTTGCCGCATAACCGTTCCACTTGCGGCACGGTTGCGGTTTTTTCCATAGGAAGTATAGGGGGACTTGCGGCAGATGCGGCAAGTGCGGTATTGCACTTGCGGCAGGTGCGGCAGCGAAAAAAACCGCGGTCAGCCGCGGTTTTTTTCGCTGCCGCACCTGCCGCAAGTGCAATACCGCACTTGCCGCATCTGCCGCAAGTCCCCCTATACTTCCTATGGAAAAAACCGCAACCGTGCCGCAAGTGGAACGGTTATGCGGCAAACGCGGCAGATGCGGTTTTTTCACCGCATCTGCCGCGATTTACGAAAAACGCTGATGTGAAAGGGCCCTAAGGGTACTTTCACATCAGCGTTTTTTTGAAATCGAGGCAGATGCTGTAAAAAAATTGCATCTGCCGCGATTACCGCATAACCGCTGCACTTGCGGCACAGTTGCGGCAAGCCCCATAGAATGTCTATGCGGGCTTGCGGCATGTGCGGCAAGTGCGGTATCGGCACTTGCGGCAGGTGTGGGCGCAAAAAAAACCGCGGCTGACCGCGTTTTTTTTCGCGGCCGCACCTGCCGCAAGTGCCGATACCGCACTTGCCGCACCTGCCGCACACTTAACGCAAGCCCCATAGACATTGCATGGGGCTTGCCGCAAGTGTGCCGCAAGTGCAGTGGTTATGCGGTAATCGCGGCACATGCGTTTTTTTCACCGCATCTGCCGCGATTTAACCCCTTCCCGACATAGGACGTTGTACAACGTCCTGTGTTTCTGCCCGTTCCCGACACAAGACGTTGTACAACGTCCTGGCAGATTTGAGCTGCTGCAGCTCCTGTGAGTGGGCTCACTCAGGTGTCACAGATGCTCTGTGACAACCTGTAGATGACCCCACAGGGGGTGGATTAACCCCCCCATGCCCAGGACCCCTCCGATCGGCAGTTTAAAAGTGAAACTGCCAATCGGAGGGAATCATAGGGATTCACCCCTCCAGATCTGATTGGAGCTCTCCAATCAGATCTGGAGGGGTGGATCGGCATGAGTCCACCCCTCCTCACCCCCTTCCCGCTCCATGACTCACAGGGGGCCCTCCCCGTCCCCCCAAACCGCCCGCCCCCCTCTTTAAATATGTATATGCCGGCCGGTCACAGTGCTTGGCCCCCGCTCCAGTGCCCCCCCCCAGGCTGCCCCCACCTCCGGGCTCTGTGCTTGCCCCCCTCACCTCCTGCGGCGGGTTGCACACCTCGGTGCACCCACCGCTGCTGCCGCCCTGCCTCCGGCTGAGCGGCTCCTCTGCTCTGCCAGCCAGTTGGTGGCCCCGCCTCCTCTCTCCGCCTCCTCTTCCGGCCTCCTGTTCATCGGTGGATCCAGAGGGTAAGAATGTATGTATGTATGTATGTATGTAAGTATGTATGTATGAATGAATGAATGAATGAATTGATAGATGGATGGATTGATGGATGGATGGGTGAATGTATAGATGGATGGGGGGTGCATGCGTGGACGTGTGCGTACATGGACGTGAGCGTACATGAGTGTGCGTGGACATGAGTGAGCGTAGACGTGTGCGTGCGTGGACGTGTGCGTGCATAGACGTGTGTGTGTGCATAGACGTGTGCGTGCGTGGATGTGTGCATAGATGGATGTGTGAATGGACGTGTGTGTGGATGTGCGTGTGTGTGTGGATGTGTGCATGCATGGATGTCAGCATGCGTGAATGTCAGCGTGTGTGCGTGGATGTGTGCATGCGTGGATGTCAGCGTGCGTGCGTGGATGTCAGCGTGCGTGAATGTCAGCATGTGTGGATGTTAGCATATGTGGATGTGCGTGGATGTCAGCATGCGTGGACATGTGTGTGTGTGGATGTCAGCGTACGTGAATATCAGCATGCGTGCGTGGATGCGTGCATGCGTGGATGTCAGCGTGTGTGGATGTCAGCATGTGTGGATGTCAGCATGTGTGGATGTGCGTGGATGTCAGCGTGCGTGGATATGTGCGTGCATGGATGTCAGCGTGTGTGTGTGGATGTCAGCGTGCGTGAATGTCAGCGTGCGTGGATGTGTGCATGCGTGGATGTCAGCGTGCATGCGTGGATGTCAGCGTGCGTGAATGTCAGCGTGCTTGTGTGCGTACGTGGATGTCAGCGTGCGTGGATGTCAGCGTGCGTGAATGTCAGCGTGAGTGCGTGGATGTATGCACGCGTGAATGTCAGCGTGCGTGCATGGATGTCAGCGTGCGTGGATGTCAGCATGCGTGGATGTCAGCATGCGTGGATGTGTGTGCGTGGATGTGCGTGCGTGGATGTGAGCGTGCGTGCATGTCAGCGTGCGTGCGTGGATGTCAGCGTGCATGCGTGGATGTCAGCGTGTGTGCGTAGATGTCAGCGTGCGTGCGTGCATGTCAGCGTGCATGCGTGGATGTCAGCGTGCGTGCGTGGATGTGTGCGTGGATGTTAGCTTGCGTGCGTGGATGTGTGCATGCGTGGATGTCAGCGTCCGTGAATGTCAGCATGCGTGGATGTGTGCGTGCGTGGATGTGCGTGCGTAGATGTGTGTGGATGTGCGTGGATGTGCATGGATGTGCGTGCGTGGATGTGAATGTGCGTGCGTGGTTGTGTGCGTGCATGGATGATGGGTGCATAGGTGGATGGATGGGTGCAACAAGGGATCAAGTGTCCTCTTGTTGTAGTCTCTGGGATCATAGTCATGGTGCACTGTATGACAGATCATTGTCATACAGTGCACCATAACTCTGACCCCAGAGGCTGTAGGAAGAGGACACTTGATCCCTTGCTGCAGTCTCTGGATTGAGCAGAGGCGATCGAGCTTCGTGGGACCTTCGTTGTGGACTACGTCAGAGGCGATCGAGCGTCGTGGACCTTCGTGAGGACTACGTCGGATCTTTATAATAAAGATGGAGTCCGAATTTTGTTTGTGTTTTTTTTGCAAATAAAAAGATTTTTCTCTGTGTGTATTTTCTGACTATTTACCAGAGATTCCTAATGGCGGGTCTAACATTGGCCCTATATTATGAATCTCGGGCTTAGTGCCAGCTGCTAATAAAAAGCTGCCATTAACCCCTTTATTACCCAGTTTGCCACCGGCACCAGGGCAACTGGAAGAGTCTGGGTACAGCGCCAGAAAATGGCGCTTCAATGAATGCGCCATTTTCTGGGGTGGATGCGGGCTGCAATTCGCAGCATGGGGGGCCCAGAATGCTTGGGCCTCTCCATGCTGCGGATTCCAGCCACCAGCTGCCTAGTTGTACCTGGCTGGACCAAAAATATGGCGGAACCCCACGCCATTTTTTTTCTAGAATTAGTCCTAGAAAAAAAATAAAAATGGGCTTCGCTGTATTTTTGGTTGCCAGCCAGGTAAAATTTGAGGCAGCTGAGGGTTGCTTGCAGTCCGTAGCTGCCAAGTTATACCTGGCTGGACCAAAAATATGGCGGAGCCCCACGCCATTTTTTTTCTAGAATTAGTCCTAGAAAAAAAATAAAAATGGGCTTCGCTGTATTTTGGTTGCCAGCCAGGTACAATGAGGCAGCTGGGGGTTGCTGGCAGTCCGTAGCTGCCAAGTTGTACCTGGCTGGACCAAAAATATGGCGGAGCCCCACGCCATTTTTTTTTTTGGAATTAGTCCTAGAAAAAAAAAATAAAAAAGGGCTTCGCTGTATTTAGATGCATAGTCAACACTTTGAACCCCAGGTGCTTCACAAATTTATCCGTAAAAATGAAAAAAGAAAATTTGTGTGAAAAAAAAGTACTTTTTCCTTATTACGGATCAATTTGTGAAGCAGATGGGGGTTCAAAGTGCTCACTATGCATCTAGATGCATTCCTTGGGGGCTCTAGTTTTCAAAATGGGGTCACTTGTGGGGGAGCTCCAATGTTTAGACACACATGGGCTCTCCATACGCGACATGGTGTCCGCTAACAATTCCAATAGTTATGTCGCGTATGGAGAGCCCCTGTGTGCCTAAACATTGGAGCTCCCCAACAAGTGACCCCATTTTGGAAACTAGACCTCCCAGGGAACTTATCTAGATGGGTTGTTTGCATTTGATCCCCAGGTGCTTCACAAATCTTCACAAATTCATCTGTAAAATTGAATAAGTACTTTTTTTTCCACCAAAATGTCTTTTTTCATTGTTACAGATTATTTTGTGAAGCACCGGGGTGTTCAAAATGCTCACCACCCATCTAGATAAGTTCCATGGGGGGTCTAGTTTCCAAAAATGGGGTCACTTGTGGGGGAGCTCCAATGTTTAAGCACACAGGGGCTCTCCAAATTCAACATGGTGTCCGCTAACAATTTGACTGAAAAATCAGCTCAAATTGTTAGCGGACACCATGTCGCGTTTGGAGAGCCCCTGTGTGCCTACACATTGGAGCTCCCCACAAATTACCCCATTTTGTAAACTAGACCCCCAGGGAACTTACCTAGATGGGTGGTGAGCATTTTGAACCCCCAGATGCTTCACAAATTCATCTGTAAAAATGAAAAAGTACTTTTTTTCCATAAAAATTTTCTTTTTTCATTTTTACAGATTAATTTGTGAAGCACGGGGCGTTCAAAATGCTCACCACCCATCTAGATAAGTTCCCTGGGGGGTCTAGTTTCCAAAATGGGGTCACTTGTGGGGGAGCTCTAATGTTTAGGCACACAGGGGCTCTCCAAATGCAACATGGTGTCCGCTAACAATTGGACTGAAAAATCAGCTCAAATTATTAGCGGACACCATGTCGCATTTGGAGAGCCCCTGTATGCCTACCCATTAGAGTTCCCCCACAAGTGACCCCATTTTGGAAACTAGACCCCCAGGGAACTTATCTAGATGGGTGGTGAGCATTTTGAACCCCCAGGTGCTTTAGAAATTCATCCGTAATAATGAAAATGTACTTTTTTTTTTCCATAAAACTTTTCTTTTTTCATTTTACAGATTAATTTGTGAAGCACTGGGGCGTTCAAAATGCTCACCACCCACCTAGATAAGTTCCCTGGGGGGTCTAATTTCCAAAATGGGTTCACTTGTGGGGAAGCTCCAATATTTAGGCACACAGGGGCTCTCCAAACGCGACATGGTGTCCGCTAACAATTTGACTGAAAAATCAGCTCAAACATGGACATCATGTCGCGTTTGGAGAGCCCCTGTGTGCCTAAACATTGGAACTCCCCCACAAGTGACCCCATTTTGGAAACTAGAGCCCCAAGGGAACTTATCTAGATGGGTGGTGAGCATTTTGAACCCCAGGTGCTTCACAAATTCATCCATAAAAATGAAAAAGTACTTTTTTTTTCCACAAAAAAATTTTTTAGCCTAAATTTTTTCATTTTCACATGGGGAACAGGATAAAATGGATCCTAAAAATTGTTGGGCAATTTCTCCTGAGTCCACCGATACCTCACATGTGGCCATAAACCACTGTTTGGGCACACAGCAGGGCTCAGAAGTGAAGGAGCGCCATTTGAGTTTGTGAATGGAAAATTAGCTCCAAAAGTCAAATTGCGCTCCATCCCTTCTGAGCCCTGCCGTGCGCCCAAACAGTGGTTTATGACCACATATGAGATATCTATGTACTCAGGAGAAATTGCCCAACAATTTTTATGATCCATTTTATCCTATTGCTCATGTGAAAATGAAAGAATTGAGGCTAAAATAACATTTTTGTTGGAGAAATTAAAATGACCATTTTTCCTTCCACTTTGCTTTAGTTCCCGTGAAGCACCTGAAGGGTTAATAATCTTCTTGAATGTAGTTTTGAGTAGCTTGAGGGGTGCAGTTTTTGGAATAGTGTCACTTTTGGGCGTTTTCTGTCATGTAAACCCCTCAAATGTGATGTGGTCACTAAAAAAAATGGCTTTGTAAATTTTGCTGGAAAAATGAAAAATTGCTGATGAACTTTGAACCCTTATAACTTCCGAACAAAAAAATTTTATTTTTACAAAATTGTGCTGATGTAAAGTAGACATGTGGGAAATGTTATTTATTAACTATTTTGTGTCACATACCTCTCTGGTTTAGCAGAATAAAAATTCATAATTTGAAAATTGCAAAATTTTCAAAGTTTTTGCCAAATTTTTGATTGTTTCACAAATAATCGCAAAAATTATCGACCTAAATTTATTACTAACATGAAGCCCAATATGTCACGAAAAAACAGTTTCAGAATCGCTCAGATCCAATAAAGCCTTTCAGAGATATTACCTCATAAAGGGACACTGGTCAGAATTGACCAAAATGGCCTGGTCATTAGGGTCAAAATAGGCTCGGGGGTGAAGGGGTTAAAAAAAACGCTGATGTGAAAGCAGCCTAAGATTAATTTTACTGTTAAACAGAAAGCAGCACATTTTTCTCTCTATGGCAGATACTGTACACGGAGGTCAGATTTCTATAAAGAAATATGTTATATTTGGACAAATTAAGAATAAATTCGAATGAATAGACCTTGACCAACAAGGATGAGAAAAAAAAATCTTACTGGAATACCAGAAACGTAGAGATCAGGAATCATCCACTAATTACAGCATTATTTATCTAAACCGCCATAGATTGTGCTATTTGTAATTTAACAAGCTCGAACCCCTTATCCATCCTAAACCATCAGAATCATTAGATGGTAACTAAAGTTGAGCAGATTGATCCATGATGTATGGAGTACGAGTCAAATTGCCCGAAATGTGTGGGTCCACACTAATTCAAAGTTTAATCTTGAAGGTAGACTTTAAGTCCATAAAGTTCAATCTATAACCTTACATGTTGACCCAGAGGAAGGCAAAAACCCCATGGAGCAGACACTAAGCACTATATTAGGAGAACAATAGTTTCCCAACTCCACATATGGCGATGGATAAGTTCCCTTGATCAAAGCAAAATCAATGACTCTATTACATATAATCAGTAACACTAAATTTTTCAAGAAAGGCATCTGTGCCTTTCTTAAATATTAGTAGTGAATCAACCATTACAATATCATGGCACTTCCATAGTCTCACTGCTCTTACAGTAAGGAATCTGTATCTGTGATTATAATTAAACCTTCTTTTCTCAAGATGTAGAGGATGCTCTCTTGTCTTCATCACAGGCCTAGGTATAAAAAAAATCATTACAAAAGACTCTATAAAGTCCCCTCATATATTTACACATTGTATTAGGATTAACTCTAAACCTTTGGTTTTCCAAACTGAATATCCCAAGTTTAATACCCTGTCTTGGTTTTTCAGACCACCCAGTCCTTTAATACCCTTGGTTGCTCTTCTCTGCAACCGCTCTTGTTCAGCTATGTCCTTATACACCGGGGACCAAAATTGTACACAATATTCTAAGTGTGGTCGCACTAGTGAATTGTATAGAGGTAAAATTATGTTCTCCTCATGAGCACCTATGCCTTTTATAATGCGTCACATAATTTTATTAGCATTGGCAGCAGCTGTCTGATACTGGTCAAAAACGTTGAGTTTGTTGTCCACCCTTACACCAAAGACTTTTTCAGTGACAAATTTACCAGTGTTTTACAATTAGGTACATAATTATAAATTAATTTATTTTTTCTACCAAAGTGCATGCTCTTACATTTATCCAAATTAAAGTTCAATTGCCATTTCTCAGTGCATGCTTAAAGTTTACATAAATCCTTCTGTAATATACAATTGCCCCCCTCTGTATAGATTACCCTGCAAAGTTTAGTATCATCTGCAAATATTGAAATTTTACTCTGTATGGCCTGTAGAAGGTCATCCATTAATGTGTTATAAAGAAGATGACCCAATACTGTCCTATGTGATATTCCATTGTTAACTGTGCCCCAGTCCGAGTGTTTTCCATTAATAACTAAACTTTGTTTCCTATCACTGAGCTAGTTCTTAACACAGCTACACATATTTTCCCCTATTTCCAATTATTTCTCATTTCATGTATGAACCTTTTTTGTGACACCATATCAGAAGCCTTTGAAATGTCCACATGGATAACATCCACTGCATTTCCCTGGTCCGGTCTTGGAATTTACCTCTTCATAAAAGCTGAACTTATTAGTTTGAAAGGACTGATCCCTCATAAACCTATGTTGTTACTAGGTTATTAGATTATTCTTTTTGAGATGCTCCAGTATAGCATCTCTTAGAAAACCCTCAAGTATTTCACCCATAGTAGAGGTTAAAACAAACAATAAAAAAAATCACACTCTGGCCTCATTTTCGGATCTGTGCAAAACACGTATGTGTGAGGGAGGCCATTTTTGGGGGCCCCCGAGTGTCCTTGGTTATGCATGGTGGTTCATGCATGGTCTACCAGTGTGCTATCCGTGTGATATCCGATAGCACACAGACAACATTTCTTTGTATACTCACTTGTGTCCTGCACTGCTGTCCCTCTCTCTTCTGGGGCTGATGCAGCTCTCAGTGCAGTAAATATTTGTGAGCTTAATGAATGTCCCCGGCAGTGAGAGGAACAGGAGCATTTCTGGAGTCAGGTGAGTATGAAATTCTTTATTTTTCATTTAAAAACTCTTGGCTCATGTCTATACACACAGATGTCATATGGATGACATCCGTGTGCGGGGCATTTATTGCATGGACCAATTGACCTATGCGTCCGTGAGCCTGTGCTGCAAGCCAAAATGGACATGTCTCCGCGTGGAGAACACTGACATGCATCTGCTTTACACGGAGATATGGTCCATGCAGAAAATTGAATATATGAAAGAGGCCATAGAGAATCATTTATCTCCATATATCCGTGCCTCCGGAATGTGGCTGCACGGACAACACACGTGCTGGAGACACGGACATGTGAAAGAAACCTCAGGTTAACCTGGTGACAAGTCCTTTTTAAAAATGTGACAGTGTAATCTGGCACATAAACTTGATAAGTGACTATAAAGTGAATTAAACACAGATGTAAAGGGAACCAATGTATTTGGTTTTAGATAATGTTGTATTTGATCTCCTTCAGAGGTTTCTTCAATAGTCTGCAAATTGTCAGATATACCTTTTGCACTAATTAATTTACCTGAGCTGCTACCAGACTCTATAACTTTCCAGTTATCCAAAAAAGTACAGATTTCTTTAAAACCTTTCTTACTTTATAGAAAATATGGACTAGGACTATATTTCATTGTCACTCTGCTCAGCTCACCAGCTGAGGTGGCTCTCTGAATGACAAAGGTACAACAGTCTCGCCTGGGGCCGTAAATATTGATTTCAAATTACTCTCACATCTTTCATGTTGGAGTATTGGCTAAATCATTGGAAAATAATCTCCTCTTACTTGAATTTCTTTGCAGGCGGTGTTCACTGAAATATGATTTGGTAGAGAAACAATTCCCACTGAGTTATATAGTTGGTATTCTTATGTGGGGGAATATTACTCAACCATTTCATGTTAATAAAACTCCACTCAGAATAGAATTTTTAAATTACAACCAGAGTCCTCTTCTCACAACATGGTTTATGGAGGAAATAAAATATATTTGCCCTGAGGTCTAAATGAAAACAGATATTTAGATTTCTTTTGTATTTGTAGTGTTACAGACTGTCAGACTGTCTCTATACTACTAGATTTAGCTATTCCCAAAATAAAGTGTAAAGATACATCAGAGCTGATGAGCAGGCTTTCCACTCAATTACTTGGAAATGACTCTGTAGCCGCTGGCAGATACCCTGTCATTTCACCACTAATGACACCCTTGTCAAAAGTTTGTAATGGTAGATATGCCTCCAAAGATATCTGTAACATGACAGGAACTGATGCCTATGATTTTGTTTTTGCAATTTTAATATGAAATGTATCATTTCATAAAAGATAATTCTGATTTTGACTACTAACAAGATTGTTTAAAGAGAATCTGTCAGCAGGGTTTGTCTTTGTAATCTGAGGGCAGCTTGATGTAGGGATGTTTCACTTGTAAGGCTGTGTACTGCTGTTTCAATATAATGAATGTTTTATCAACAGGAGATTATCACTGCTAGACTAGGTGCTCCCTTGAATCATAGTGTGATCATGCCCTCACTACTGATTTGCAGATTATTGTCAATATACACAGAAAGCTGATAGTTAATGATGTGGGTGAGGTTAGCTTTGGGGCTCTGCTACATGCTGCATCGAAAAACATTGAATGTGTCACAGCTACTGCACCTGTTAAACTACTTGATATATAACTGGACTTTGACTTTTTCTACATTATGCTGCTCTTAGATGAGATGGCAAAAACCTGCTAACAGATTCCCTTTCTGGCTTTCAGCACAAATAGAGACATATCATGATAGAGACCCATCAAAGAGATCCACCTTGTCATTGGGACCTCATAAACTGGCTACTTCGTGCACTAAGTATCTCAATTCTACTGTTTTCAATACCAGTAATTCAGATCCATAATTTCCTTATTTAGTGTTTGCATACTTTAGCGCGGGTGGGGGGCGCTCAGGCACTCGATGACCTTTTCTGTGGCCCCTGAGCAGATCCCTTGGGACTGCAGTGCTCAAGCAGGAAGCCATGTTTTGCTGACTGCCTGCCCTTTAAATCCAGCTCTCCAGTGATCTCTATGCCCCATCCTCATCCTCCCCAGTGACGTATACGTCCCCAGCCTCTTCTTTGATGTCTATGACCCTAAAATCTTGAAAAGCAGTCGAGAAGCAACATGATCAATAATACTTAACATCACAGACACTCCAAAGAGAAGCAGCTCTAGCAATTACAGTAGGTCTGAGTTGCTTGTTCAATCAAATATAGCAGGGTAATTTTCAAGTTGATAATTTGTTGGCCCCCGCAGGATGGTGGAGATTTCCAAATGGACCTTAGCAGAAAAAGGTTCCCCAACCCTGTTTTAGCACTACAGAGTGCAGCTGTCTGTTTTTAGATTTCCTTGCTGGAGCCTACAAACAATAAATACAAGTGGAATTCCAATAAATGAATATGTTCAATGGATGCATATGTTTTCACACTATAGGACAAATTCCTTATTCATTTGTCTGCTCCTAACCTTTTACCAAATTTTTCATATCACAATGTCATAGTGACTGCAAAATGGAATAAAACTTTTTTTTATCTTTTACGTCGCCTCTGCCTTGGGAACATTTTAGCAAAGTATTAGCCCATAATGCGTTAACATTTGTTAAGTACAAGCAGGTGTTATCATATAGCAACTCATATACAGGTGCATCTCAACGAATTAGAATATCATCACAAAGTTAATTTATTTCAATAACTCAATACAAAAAGTGAAACGCATATATTATATAGAGTCGTTACACAGTGATCTATTTCAAGTGTATATTTCTGTTAATGTTGATGAGTATGGTTTACAGCCAATGAAAACCCAAAGATCATTAACCCAGAAAATTAAAGTATGAAAAGAAGTTGAGGCGGTCTAATTAGGAGCGCTAAGGCAGATGGGCAAAAAATTGACATAAAAAATTGAAAAAGTGGTTAACAAACCTTCAAATGCACTCTACATCCCAAAACATGTTTCGACAGTGAATGTCTTCATCAGGTGAAGGTCCTGGGTCAGGATCCTCATCATAGGAGGCTGTAACCGGGGATGTGTAGAGTTGCACAACCCCAAAAGGTGAGTGGCTTAAGCCCCCACACCCATTCATGCCCATAAGAGCTTCACATTGTGCCCCTTTTTTATTTCTATTACAAGAAAATTAAAGTAGGCAGGATCTCAATTTTAGGATAAAATTAATATTTTTGATTTTCCTGGGATTCAGTACTGGGAGGCAGCAGGAGAGTACTGCTCACAAGTCTAATGTAGTATGGTATAGTTTAATACTTAACCCTAGAACGCATACCCATATAAATCTACACATCCACGCACCTGGGGCCTTTTAGGCCTGTTTACAATTATCATGGAATAACTAAAAAAAAATACTTTTCAAAGTTTATTGCAAAGTAAGGATGCATTCCCACTAGCACTGGGGTCCACCAGGACGGGATTCCGTAATGGATCTGACCTCCTGGTGACCCCAGCTAAGGCTGGCGGACGCATACCTGGGGCCTCACAAGCCTGCCAGGTTACCTGTTTTCTATTTTCTGTAAAATTACTTTAGTTAAATTTTTGAAACTCTAGGTATTCCTCAGGTATATAGTTGTTAGTAATTTCCAGTTGTTCATATATTTTTATGTTATAGGCATTTCGGTATAACAACCTTTTTTTGGGACTACCCCATATTCACGCACCTGGGGCCTTTTAGGCCTGTGTGCAAATAACACGGAATAACTCAAATAAAAATACTTTTCAAAATTTATTTTACAATTGCAAAGTAAGGATGCATTCCCAGTAGCGCTTGGGTCCGCCAGGAGGGGATCTGTAATGGATCTGACCTCCTGGTGACCCCAGCTAAGGCTGGCGGAATCCTGCCATTCTGGCAGCCTTAGCTGGAGTTACCAGGATGTCAGATCCATTATGTATGGAGAAAACATCTCTTTTGGACATGAATTGGGGAATTCCGACAGCTCCTTGAGCAACTCTAATAATGTTATATGATGGGGTGCGTGCAGGAGCCGCAGCAGTACTGTTCCAAAAAATATTCGTTTTAGATCTTCTATTTGAACGTTCTGCTGGATCCACTACTTTTTCTTCATCTGAAGGATCGCTGGACGATGAAGTTGATACATTAGCTGGTAGCATGTACTCTTCATCAGACAAAGAAATTTCACTTTCATCATCACTATCAAAAATGATTGCCTCGATTTCATGGTCAGTCAATCCCCTGGAAGTAGACTGTGCCATTGTAATTTTAGGTGTCAGTAAACTAAAAAGAAAAAAAAAAAGATTACAATCAGGCTTGTGCACTGTAAACAGTATGTGATAAGACTCTTTGTTAGGGTCCCAGCACACCAAGCGATATAACGCAGGTAAAGTGCAGCCCCCCTCCTCTTACCTCCAACAGATCACTTTCTTGTAGTGCAGTAGAAGCCTCTGGTTTTGGAGCTCAGAAAGTTTCTATTTCCAGACAAAAGAAAGTTGACTTCTTCCTCCAAAGTCTCTCCAGCAATTAGGACAAAAAGACCTGCAATGAGGTCAGAGACTCATGACTTTGTGAGGGAGCCTCCCTTCCAAGATCACATGACCATGTTGTCATGCAGAATCCACACTCTTCCCAGCAATAGCAGAGTGATAAAAGTTCTTCCACAGCAACAATACAGACAAAAAGAGTATCACATGTAAACCAAGTACAGGCCTAAAAGACCCCAGGTGCGTGAATATGGGGTAGTCCCAAAAAAAGGTTGTTATACCGAAGTGTCTGTAACATAAAAATATATGAATAACTGGAAATTACTAACAACTACATACCTGAGGATTACCTAGATTTTCAAAATTCAAACTAAAGTACATTTACAGAAAATAGAAAACAAATAACCTGGCAGGCCTGCGAGGCCCCAGGTATGCGTTCTAGGGTTAAATATAAATATATAAAAATATATATATATATATATATATATATATATATATATATACTAGCTGGGTGCCCGATGCAGATGCATCGGGATTCTAGCAGAGCGAGTCTCTGACTCGCAATGGCCGTTTCGCGGCCAATGCTTCGCGCTGCTAAGGCGACTCGCCATGCCCGCTGCGCGGGCATAGCGAGTCGCCTTAGAACTGCTCGCAATGGCCGCGCAGCGGCCAATGCTTCGGTCGTATCCACATGACCACGCTGACTCGCAGCGTGAGCGGTCTCAAAAGGGGCAAAAATCCCATTCGTGATTATATAATAGATATATATATATATATACATATATATATACTTTATCTCCTGCCGACTCCAACTAACAATGATGTCCCAGATCCATATGTTCCTTAACCAAGAGTCTGCAAAAACACTAGTGCATATGTGGCACCCCTCTGGTAGGACGCCACAGGGAGGTACTGCATCCCAAACAGAAGGTGTAGTGCCTCCATAGTCACAGGTAGAGGGGGAAGCTACAGAGTCTGTATTCAAAACCACAAAATCCCAATCATAGACACCCTAGCACCGGGGACTGTATATTTAGTAGGTCCCAGGGGGGCTTAGCTGAGCGGGGGACGTGACGTAAGTGACAGTTGACAGCAGTGAGGGAGATGGTGTTGGAAGAGTGGAACAAATGGATGCAAAGTAACCTGTAGGAGGGTACCTTCAAAACTAAAGAGGTAACTCGGACAAGAAGGGGGCACTCCAGGACTGGTCAGAGCCATCTGGAGTGCTCAGGTCATCCTGATACTCCGTAACCAAGGCAGTTTGTTAAGGTTTATCCCAAACTGCTAAGGCTGAGGGCCTTATCAAGAAGGTGCCACAGCACCCATCAAAGTAGTCCAACCTCTGTCCCATAGCTGGGTTCAAGACGCTGACAAGAGAGGCTTTATGCAACAGACCCGGGGACCAGAAACTAGACTCAAGAGTGGGAGTGTAAAGAGCCAACAGAGCCCATAAAGGAACAAGACCAAGAAAGAGTTAGAAAGGCACCTCTGATAGACTCTGTGGTAACCCCCAAAACCTGTAGCAACAGACCCTTGGCAAACTAGACTGTACTGTGTACCTATTGATCCATCTGGTACCAGTAAAATAACTGTTTGGGCTACTTGGTGTCTGGTATCCTATATTCACCACCACCGCCTGGAGAACTTACACAGAGCCAAGGACTACTGGTCCCCTCATTCACTCCGCTGCTCTGAGGTAAAAGTCCGCCTGTGGGGAGCTGTATTACCCAAAGCTGCATCACCATCACCTCGGCGGCCAGCTGCAGCGCTGGTAACTACATTACTAGGTACCACAGGTGGCGTCACGTATAATAAACCCCCATCCCAAATACTTTTCCCCTCAGCCATTGAGTGTCCAGTGCACGGGACCAGGACCCAACCAGCCGTGATCCCCACTAAAGCAGCAACCTGTCCCGGTATCTGAGTACCCCCTACCCTGTCGACTGATTCACATGCCCTCATTATCACCTGTCAGGACTACTGTAATATCCTATCCTATAGCCTCTCTTCTAACTTACCTGCACCCCTACAATGTATCCTAAACTCTGCTGCCCAACTAATCCACCTTTCTGCCAATATTCCCCAGCCTCTCCTGTCTGCCAAGCCCTTCACTGGTTTTCCATTGTCTAAAATCTACAGTTGAAAACCTCAACCATGACATTCATACATACAAAGCCATCTGTAACCTGTCTCTTCTGTACACCTGTTACTTATCTGCACTTAACCTCCAACTCTCACAAGATCTCCTTCTCTCTTGCCCTCTTATCTCCATTTCCCACAATCCCATACAAGATTTCTCCCATAAATCCCACATACTCTGGAACATGCTGCCCCAACACTTTAGACACTCACCTAACATGGAAACCTTCAAAAGGAACTTGAAAACCCACTTCTTCCAACAAACTTATGACCTGCAGTAATCCTCAGACCACTATACCACGACACAAGCAGCTTTACCCTCACCTTCAGTATCTTCACCCATCCCTTGTAGATTGTGAGCCCTCCCAGACAGGGTCCTCTTTCCTCCTGTATCTTTCTGTGCCTTGTATTGTTCATGAATATTATACTTGCATTGTAGATGGTCTTGAATGTCACCTATGGTGAGTGCATCCATTCCTCTATTTTTGCCACTTTTCATGTTTTTTTCACATAGGAATGCACCCCATGAGCGTGAAAAGCTTTTGAAAAAACCTCACCTTACAAACATAAGGTTAGATCTCACCAGTTACATATAGTGGTGAAGGGCTATCTACTAATTTCTGTAATACTTGCATTGTGTATACCCCTCTTGACATGTAAAGCACCATGGAATAAATGGCACTATAATAAATAATATATATATATTTCAATTTATCAATTCATATATATATAAATATATATATATATATATATATATACATATAATATATATTTATCTATATGGTATAAATACAGGGTGGCCATTTATATGGATACACCTAAATAAAATGAGAATGGTTGGTGATATAAACTTCCTGTTTGTGGCACGTTAGTATATGGGAGTGGGAAAACTTTTAAAGATAGGTGGTGACCATGGTAGCCATTTTGAAGTTGGCCATTTTGGATCCAACTTTATTTTTCTCAATGGGAAGGGGATCATTTGACACATCAATCTTTTTCAGAATTTCGTAAGAAAAACAATGGTGTGTTTGGTTTTAACGTAACTTTATTTTTTCATGAGTTATTTACAAGTTTATGACCTCTTATAAAATGTGTTAAAAATGCTGCCCATTGTGTTGGATTGTCAATGCAACTCTCTTCTCCCACTCTTGACACACTGATAGCAACACTGCAGAAGAAATGTTAGCAAAGGCTTCAAGTATCCGTTGTTTCAGATGCTGCACATCTCGTATCTTCACAGCATTGAAAATTGCCTTCAGATGACCCCAAAGAGCCCTAAGGGGCTCAGATCGGGAGACCTTGGTGGCCATTTAATTGGACCATGACGACCAATCTACTTTCTGGGAAACTGTTCATGTAGGAATGCTAGGACGAGTCATCCTTAATGTGGTGGTACAGCACCATCTTGTTGGAAAAACTCAGGGAACGTGCCATCTTCACTGCATAAAGATAGCAACACATCATCATGTAGCAATTGCAGATATCCAGTGGCAGTGAGGTTTCAATTGATGAATAATGGCCCCACTATCTTTGTACCCCATACACCACAACAATACCATCAATTTTTGTGTTCCAACAGTCTTGGAGGGATCTATCCACTGTGTGTTAGTGTCAGACCAATAGCAGTGGTTTTGTTTGCTAACTTCCCCATTCACAAAAAAGTTTGGAGATTCATTATTGACCTAAATTTACCACTAACATGAAGCCCAATATAACACGAAAAAACAATCTCAGAATTGCTAGGATTCATTGAAGCGTTCCAGAGTTATTATTCATAAAGGGACACTGGTCAGAATTGCAAAAAATGGTCTGGTCATTAAGCTGCAAAGTGACTCAGTCCTTAAGGGGTTAAACCCAAGTTGTATGTCTTGATTAAATAGTTTAGGATTCATTTTAACATAGTAGAAGTCTGAAGATCTTTTGAAATTTGGTTACACCATCTTTGCCAAAATTCACACACAAAATATAATATAGTACTGCAAATACCCTGAAAATATATGGATGCTCTATAAGGTACACTAGGGTTGTGTCCAACTCATTTTAGGCTGTATTTTCAGGCTTTATAATAAGTATAGCAGACAAAACATATAGTGAGTCAGTATACAATAAATACAAATGGGATGCTCTGCTCTTTGCACACATCACATTGTGATATTCAAAGTTGTTGGGACATGCCTTAGCATAAGGGAAAAGAGGAATGTCTGAGCATGGGCATAAATAATGGGAATCTTCTCACAAAGTTGATGGAACACATTGAGTCAATGAGGATAGTTAGATTTCACTAGTGTGCATTTTATGATTAAGTCGTTCCCAGCCTGCTTTACATAGCTCTATTCGTATAATAGGTCAGGAAGGTGTTAGGGTTTTGTGATAGTGAGAACAGAGCCTAGGGCTAGGGTCACCATAGCAATCTGTTTTTGGAAGTGTTTTCCATGATCATTTTCTTGGATGCTTTTTGAGCCTCCTGTGCCCCTGAAGTTTTTTGGACTTAGTAATTTTTGCAAAAAATGCTAGAAAAAACGGATCTGTTTTTTTTAAGGCACCAAAAAACGTTGTCTAGAAAACGTTTTAGGGTAAAAACGCACCTAGCAATGTTTTTGGGTGCAGAAATAAACAGATAGGGTGTTTATTACATATAATCCGTCTTTTCATCAGTTTTTGGACTTAGAAAAAAAAATGCAAAACTGATGCCAAAAACGCATAGTCTTACAGGATTATCTATACCTTTATAACATTTTCTTTATGAGACCAGGTTGACAATAAAATGGTAAATGGTTTGGCTAGGGGTTTAAAGTTGTGACCTACATCTTTGCCTGATATCCTGTCCCTTTTGTTGTTCTGGGAAAGTTAAGAGCTATGCACATCTACTCGTTACTATTGACCCTCCAGGCTGCAAGAAACATTTATTCAATAAGGAGAGAAAATATCTATATTACTCAAAACCAAACAATCATAAAATCATAGAATAAAAATAATTGTTATGCATTAACAATATAGACAATGCAAGTTATATAAACTCTAGAAAAAATGTGTCTCATTGGTAACTTCTCTATAAACATTAGAGAGCTGTCAAATCAATGACTGTCCAACCAACAACTATCACTCTCTATATCTCCATACAAAAAAACAAACACTTGCCATAAGCGCTGCCCCCAGAATCCACACTGGGTCTCAAATGCAAGTCAAATAAGGACTTGTAGATAATATATCTTTTTAAATTAAAGAGGTAACATACATAAGTCAAGGTAATCAATAGAAAGGTTACTCACAAACAATGAGATCCAAAGGATGGTGCTTCTACGATCCACGCTGCTGCCAAAGAATGAGTACCACACGGGTCTGAATGCAATGATGGTTTAATTCTGACGTGTTTTGGGCTATTCCAGGGGTATCCCTGATGAAGTAGCTAAGACAGTACTGAAACGTGTCGGAATAAATCCATCATTGCATTCAGACCCGGTGTGGTACTCATTCTTTGGGAGCAGCACGGATCGTACAAGCACCATCCTTTGGATCTCTGTATGTATGTCATTCTGCACGTGGAAGTGCTGATCCAACGGCATCTGTATACTAGTTGTGGGTTTCACAACTAGCCTAGGTGAGCATATATAATCATACATCCTTGATCATCTATAATGATAAGACCCATTGCACTTTTTCTGTCTCTCAATCCCCCAGATACTTACAAACAATGGCTTTTGTCAGGCTTTACATTTTTCTTGCACCTTTCTGGGGCCTAATCTATAGAATAGAGGAATTTTTTTTCCTTCTGCTATAAATTGTCTGCCTAGTTGTACAGTATTTCTAAATTTACTTTTTATTGCACAGAGCATTATTTTGCCGTCTATAAGAGAAAAAGCAATTATATATGCCTAGAAAATGGAGAGATTAAATCTGAATCATATTTGTACAATTAGCATATTGCAACTCACAGGCAAGAAAAGTTTTAATTAGCTAAGGATGTGGCCCTAAATGGATATAAAGCAGAAGTTTGAAATGCTAGTCCCTAATTTACATGGTATGCTTAATCTCATAACAATAGTCAGTTAAATGCTATTATATTTTTGAAAATGTCCAAATGTCATTCACCAACGTATGCAGACAGAGTAACTAGAAAGAGTTAAAACTTCCCTGACATTGCACAAAGATCGATGCAGGTTCCTGGGAAAGTGATTTTATTCACGCATTTTGGAGTGGATACTCCTTCATCAAGATAATACTGATGAAGTATTCATTTCAAAATGAATTGAATAAAATCACTTTCCCAGGAACCAGCATCGATCTTTGTGCAATGTCAGGGAAGTTTTGACCCTTTCTATTTCCACGGTCTGCGTTTCCACAAGGTGGGGGTTACTGCAGCCGTTGTTATTCGCTCTTCCAGTGGTTGTGTCTCACACAACTCTTTCAGGTTAGAAAGGATTTTGCGTTGATCTTTTCCTACCATCTTCCCAGATAAGACCATATTGTGCTTGTCTTCTCTGTACCTATTCACCAATATATGTAAGTCATTGATAAATCAAAGAATTCTTTTTATGAACAGCGCATGATTATTTAAATTAAGTTTACATGCAACTTGGATTCTATCCCCATTTCAATATTCTGGCCAAGAAAATGGAGTTGATATGGAGCATTACTAGTAATGGCAAAAAACATTTTTGAACAATTCTGAAAATCTCCAATATGTGGAAATAACTGGAAATAAAGCAGGAGGGTTTTAACCTCCAATATGGCCAAGGCTAAGGTGTGTTATATTAGATTGTGCTTTGTCTATGTTGACTACTATATGAGTATCCAGGAGAAGCTAAAGATGGGTTAAAGACCGCGCTGCCAATATCTACGAAACATCAAGAGTTATGGTACCTTTACACGCCGCCACAACAGGATGCATACAACCCGCTACAGGCTACAAATGTAGCTTGTCGCGCCAATATCGCCCGTAGTAGCGGCGTCTGAAGACGGGACGACACAGCCGGCTACAGATACCTCTGTATCCGTGCACTGCCCATAAACAGATGGCTACATCGCCGATTGTAGCGAGCTGTATCGGCGTGTAAAGAAGCTACAGAAGGGAACTCTGGACACCCGGCGATGTAGCTGCAATGTAGCTAAGGCGTGACCCAGGCTCCGTGTTACCGCGCCCCCTTCAGCGATCATTGGAGGAAGCTCCTGCGTTGCGATTGGTTGTCGCCGCACAGGGCGGCATATTCAAGGAGCTGACGAGTCACACTACACAATTGCTCGAGCGTCAAGTATTAATCGGCCTCCTGCGATGCCTGGCCAATCATGGTATTATTGCTTTGTCCTATCAGCGTACGGACGTCTCGTAATCCACAATTGTAGCACGCCTATGTGCTGTCCCTGCTGCACCAGGTACGCCCATAGTAGCTGGTTATAGCGGTGTGTAAATGAGCTACAGATGGCTACTTGAGACACCCGGCGATGTAGCTACCTGTAGATGTAGCGTAGCGTAGCGCACCTTGTGGCGGCGTGTAAAGAGGGTGCTTTTCCCGTTGGTAACCGTTCGGGCGTGCTCATGCACGTGAAGTAGCCGTTGGTATCCATCCTGTTGTGGCGGCGTGTAAAGGTACCATTAAAGTTATAACATAGAAGGTATACTCTGCGCCTAGCTGCTCCCTGCCGCTTTACCCTCAGAGAGGGATTTATATTAGACGGTAGAGCCTGTGAAGGGCGCCTTATCAAGTGTATTACTGGGTTGTGCGGGGACAGCACAACCCGATAAGGTAAGTGGCCACCTATTAGTACGCCACGCTAAATAAAGCCCCCCTGGTAACCGCACTATTGCGCCCCTTTCTCTCTTTTTTCTCTTGCAAAGTTATAACATAGGTTTATTGTCAATGCGTTTCAAGGATCTCTGGCCTCTTCCTCAGGACAAACCAAATTTGGCATTGGTTTGTCCTGAGGAAGGGGTCAGAGAACCTTAAAATGTGTTGACAATAAAAATATGTTATACAAACAGTCATCTAGAGAATGGCAGCAACTCACCGGGCAGGTTTCAACAGTGTTTCTTTATTGATTATTCTATAAAAACAGGTGGTTTTTCAGAGGTAGTGGAGAGAGGATGGAGGTCACAAAAACCGCCTGTTTTTATTGAATAATCAATAAAGAAACACTGCTGAAACCTGCCTGGTGAGTTGCTGCCATTCTCTGGATGACTGTTTGTGTAATGCTATCTTTAACCTGGAACTGCACCCTGGGACAGGAAATCCTGCAGAGCTGTGAGGTAAAACACAGCGTGTCCCTGAAAGAAGGGAGAGGAAAGCTCTGTGTCGACTTACTGGTGCCCGGCTGCCCTGAAGTAAGTATAAAAATATGTTATATCTTTAACTCTTGATGGTTCGTGGATATCGGCAGCGTGGTCTTTAACCCATCTTTAGCTTCTCCTGGATATACATTAACCACTGGGGAATGCAGCAGCCGTTTGACGCTATTACAGTGCTTGTGACTTCTCACAACCACACAAGGTGAGCATCTACAATAATCTTATGACGCACTAACTCTCAGATAAGATCATTCTTTATAAGCAGTTTTTCTCAGACTACTGTATGAGGAAATGTTCTTGGAGATACTTTGGTTCTGAATAGTCCTATGCTTTTTAGGTAATAGATTCATTAATGTTATGTATAGTAACAAAGTCATACAAGTGCATTACATAGTAAAGAAAATGTTCAGAATAACTTTGAATATGTATCAAATGTATAGAGAAGTTAAAAATCAAGGGGTGAGATAAGCAAGATGGACCAATGTACAGTTCATAAAGGATTGGGGCACCATAAGCACAGAAAACTGTTGGCTCCTCTGACACCATTGCTGCACCTTTGGATGCATCATTTTTGTGCAGATTTGCCCTACCTATTAAAATAGGGACAAGATTGGAATAGTACTAAGTACTAGCTGTAGGTGCTGACTCTATAGTATTTATGCTTTTGGGTAGAAGTAAAGTGGCTACATGTGTGAGGATACATGAGGAAGTTCACTATCAGGATAAAAATCATCGGACCATTATTTGGACAAGAAAGAAGAAAAAAGAAGAAAGGAAAAAAGAAAACAAAATAATAGATGAGGAAGCATTGGGTCAAGTAAAAGTGCATTACATAAGAAAATATCTATAAGCTTTTGTGTATTCGTTCTACAGTCAACATCAATGCTCCTAAAGATATAAAACACACATATCATGTCAGTCTGGCTCCCTGAAGTATTGCTTTGCAGTGTCCACATTGTATTCCTTTTTACTTTTATTACAGTTTTCATCTTCTTTCATTGCCTACCTCAAACCCATTGTAGCAGCTAACTTCTGCTTTTGACCTAGTTATTTGCAGCTAACCGAGGCATCATACAGCGTTCAGTAGGTACTACCTTCCTGTTAAAATCACTTTAATGTCCCTGTAGCACAGACTGTTAAGGGGCTCAGGGCCAAAGAAAATAAAAAAAACAGCGAAGAAATGTGAAAATAGATAAAAAGGACTTATGCATTCAAATGCTATTTCCGAAACATTTTATCCACTGGCTGCATATATTCCCCTTTTATAAATTGATCTTTATGTGTTAAACACCTTATTTTTCTTAGCTGTATACTATTGGGTAATGGTCATGATAAATCAGAGGCAATGTTACTTAATGACCATCACAAACAAGAGCTGCAATGTATTGTCGTAATTCGAATGAAATGTAACAGAAGTTTATTTCATTGCTTGCAGTGTGTCAGTAAAGATCATTGCAGCTATCGCTGAAACGCAATGATCTTCATAATATACAATTAAAATTATATGTGGCAGCTTCGAGCTATTTCAATCAGAATGTTTAACGCTGACTTGGAAGCTTGATCTATGTAATTATAAAAGTAAATATAACTGCTAAAATGACATACTCTTTCTTCAGCTTTTTGGTGCTATAACATATGCATATCTTAGCGTTTATATTTACAAATATGCTTATTTTGGGGGTATGTATTTCTATTTTACAAAGTGAAACATCATTAGTATATACCATCACCTTATGAGCAAAGGAGTCCAATTTCTATGACCCAAATAGATTCTAAGACTTTAGTGCTTGACAACCTAGGTCATCCACTGACCAATGAAGTATAATAACCCATTCAAGTGAAAGTGGTCCTGATTCATTTGCTTTCACCACCTGGTTACCAGAAGGGTCTATGTTCAAGACAAAATTTAGAAGGGAACAGAGAGTTAAAGTATAAGTTAATTAATACAAAGTTACATTAATACGATAGAAGCAACCATAAATCAGGTACAGGGAAACAATGAAAAGGAGTCTACTATATTACACCATCTCATCTGGCAGCATGACGTCTACAAGCACTATATCTGATGTCAACTAACACAGAATTTTCCACAACCTGTTTTAGGCAACAATTTGACTCCAGTATTATGCACAAGAGCAGGAAACCCAACCTGAGCTGTGGAACCACATGTGGCTCCCGGGCCCGTGATGTGTGGCTCACAACTGTCATCCAGCTTGGTGAATAAGCACCATATCTATCAAGTAGTTATGAAGAGAAGGTCTCAAGATGGTGACTTTTGTGAGTACCTTCACATAGATCCTTGATGGGGGTAAAGTAGCAACCCCTAGATCAGGGGTCTCAAACTCCATGCTCGATGGCCACACACAGTCCAGGTTTTCTAGGATATCCATAGCATTTGACAGTTGGTAATCAAATGACCAACTTTCAAATTCCAAGGAAATCCTGAAACCTGCACTGTGTGCGGCCCTCGAGGCTGGAGTTTGAGACCCTTGCCCCTAGACCTTGGTATACTGCTTTGGTGTATTCTGTGCAAAGGTTTGTTTGGTCTTTTACCAGTTTTGGAGGCTCTGAGTGTCACTTCTGTGAGAGGGGCAGGAGCTGGATGTGGACTCGTTAACTACTCATGCTGAATGTGGCTTGCAACCATCTTTCAGAGTTGCATGTGTGACTCTTATGGTTAGAAAGTTTGGATTAGAACAAGACTTCTCAACTCTTTTCTTTTTGGGCCTCAGTAGAGAGAACAAGTTGATGTCTGGGTCTCTACAAACAGAGCATGGTGATGCCTTTCTCCCCCACATGTGATATAATTTATTGAAAAATAAAGTTTAATTTATTCCTTGTCTCCTGGACTTTGCAAAACATTAAAATTAATCAGTTAAAGTGGTGTGAAAAGTGGTTGCCCTTTCCTGACTTTTTATTCTTTTGCATATATGTCACACTTAAATGTTTCAGATCACCAAATTTAAGTAGTAGACAAAGATAACACAACTGAACACAAAGTGCAGTTTATAAATGAAAGTCTTCATTATTAAGGGAAAAAGAAATCCAAACCATCATGGTCCTATGTGAAAACGTGATTTCCTCTTAAACCTAATAACAGATTTGGCCGTATTTAGAATCTACAACTGCAATCAAGCATTTGCGATAACTATCCATGTATCTCTAGAGGAATATTGTCCCACTTATCTTTGCAGAATTGTTGTAATTCTGCCACAATGAAGGACCTTTTTAAGGTCATGCCACATCATCTCAATCAGATTAAGGTCAGGACTTTGACAAGGTCACTCCAAAGTCTTAATTTTGCTTTTCTAAAGTCATTCAGAGGTAAACTTGCTGGTGTGTTTTGGATCATTGTCTCTCTGCATAACCCAAGTGCACTTCAGCTTGAGGTCAAGAACATATGGCTGGACATTTCCCTTCACAATTTTTTGGTAGACAGCAGATTAAATAGCCAGACCATTATACTACCACCACTATATTTTTCTGTTGGTATTTTGTTTCTTTTATTACAACCTGTATTTACTCTATGCCAGATGCAATGGGACATACACCTTCCAAAATGTTCAACTTTTGCTTTATCAGTTCATAGAGTATTCTCCCAAAAATCTTGGGGATCATGAAGATGTTTTCTAGCAAAAATAAACGAACCTTAAAGTTCTTTATGCTTAGCAGTGTTTTTCACTTTGGAACTCTGCCATGCAGGCCATTTTTGCCCAGTCTCTTTCATATGCTGGAGACATCTGTGACCTTAACTGGGGCAGGTGAGGTGTTGTTGTGACATCTTTTGTGACTTTTTGGATGAGTTTTCGCTGAGCTCTTTGGGTACTTTTGGTAGGCCAGCCACTCCTGGGAAGGTTTACTACTGTTCCTTGTTTTTGACACTTGTGGATAATGACTCTCACTGTGGTGCACTAGAGTACCAAAGCTTAATAACTTTTTCTAGACTGATAGATCTCAATTAATTTGTTTCTCATTTGTTCCTAAATTTCTTTGGATTGTAACATGATATCGAGCTTTTGAGGATTATTTGGTCTACTTCACTTTGTCAGGCAGGCTGTATTTATGTGATTTCTTGATTGAGAACAGGTGTGGCTGTAATAAGGCCTGTGGCTAGGGACATTGAACTCAGCTTCCCAAAGATGTGATAAACCACAGTTAATTTGTTTAAATGGGGCAGGTGGGTGAAGCCATCACTTTTTTATACCTGGCCCAATATGTTTGGATTTGTTTTTCCCTTAATAATAAATACCTTCATTTATAAACTGCATTTTGTGTTATCTATGTCCAATATTTACACTTGTTTGGTGATCTGAAACATTTTTTAGCAAACATGCAAAAGAATAAGAAATCAGGAAGGGAGCAAACACTTTTCCACACCATTGTATATTACCAAACCATACATTGCTTGATAAAGATTATAAAGGACCACATTAGTTGAAGCCTGGGGACACCAAAATTGTTGGAAATTAATAAAAAATAATTTATTGAAATATATAGATACAAATACATTAAAAATATTTTTGAATAAACACACCAGAAGCATTCCCCCGTAACATAATAATTGTGGGTAAATAATAATGGGGTGCATGGGGAAGTGAGCAGTGAGGTATTAGAGGTTTTTCTTGCATATTCTGAATCAAATCATAAAGTGTTCAAACCAGCATGGACCATTCATTTCAGGAAATTCTACTCAAACCTGATCCCCCATGGATCGAACTGCTCACCTTTAGTTGGTATGACACAAAACAGAAAAAACTGCACCAAACTCACAGACACAATGTGAACTGGTGCCAGCAGGGACACTGGGTCAAACAACTAGAAAAAAATTCTCTGCAGCACTCAGCTACTACCAATGATGCACACATGCTAACAAGCTGTATATGTATGAGGTAAAAATGCAAAACTTACGTTTTTTTCAAAAAACTCAAATTCTTATTTTTTTATTTTTTGGTGTTCTCAGTACATACATTGGCCAATGTCTGTTTGCTCATCAACTGCGACAAGGTGACCCCAGGTCTATGAGTCCTAACGTTGACATCCCTGTCCTCCTTTTCCTCCCTGTCCCACTCTGAAGTGGGTAGACAATATCTCAACCTCAGACCACCTGTGGGTGATGAGGTGCAAATTGCAGACATAGAGCCAGGAACTCCATATGTTATACACAAAACAGAAAAAACTGCACAGCACTCACAGACACAATGTGAACTGGTGCACAGGGACACTGGGTCAAACAACTAGAAAAAAATTCTCTGCAGCACTCAGCTACTACCAATGATGCACACATGCTAACAAGCTGTATATGTATGAGGTAAAAATGCAAAACTTACGTTTTTTTCAAAAAACTCAAATTCTTATTTTTTTTATTTTTTGGGTGTTCTCAGTACATACATTGGCCAATGTCTGTTTGCTCATCAACTGCGACAAGGTGACCCCAGGTCTGATGAGTCCCTTTACGTTGACATCCCTGTCCTCCTTTTCCTCCTCTGTCCCACTTCTGAAGTGGGTAGACAATATTCAACCTCAGACCACCTGTGGTGATAAAGGGTGCAAAATTGCAGAGCATAGAGCCAGGAACTCCATATGTTATAACAAAACAGAAAAAACTGCACAGCACTCACAGCACAATGTGAACTGGTGTCACAGGACACTGGGTCAACAACTAGAAAAAATTCTCTGCATGCACTCACTACTACCAATGATGCACAATGCTAACAACTATTATGTATGAGGTATGACACATATATAACAGCAAAAACATATATTAATATGTACATTGACTAAAGAATATAGCCCCTGCTAATTATAATCACTAATGAGTGAGTATTAAAACGTTTTTATTCACTTTCACAGGATGCTTTTAGGAGACAAAAGGAGTGTGAGATTAGTGATAGGAGCTGCAGGGACATGTTTTGCTACTTAGGAGGCGTTGTGAAGGTGACAGGATCCCTTTAAAAAACGAGAAAAATAGACACTTTTTTCCTATTTCAATTTAGATCTCTCCCACATCAGCAAAAAAAAAAAGGAGTGTAAAAATTACATAAAATTAAGCCCGCTGCACTGCAAAAAAAGGCCAAAAATCATTTGAATATGCAAATAAGAAAAAGGTATGCAACCATTTAAAGCAAAGTACATGGAGAATAAACCCAAAATGTGGTTGGTCAGGAATGGTGGAAAATGGTCTGGTCATGAACTGGTTTACGAACTATCAATTTATAGACAACCCATTTTTATGATGAGCACTACCCTCTGTATGTGCAAAAAAAAAATTGAATATTTTTGCTTGTTCACTGCTTAAATATGATTGGCAATCTGGTCAATTAATAAAACATGATCTAGAAACTATGTAGCCAGATTGACTTAAAGTTTTGGAATTTATAGCAACCATCATTTGTGTCATACCCCCAAAAATCAAGGTATTCCTTACCTATAGGGGATAACTTGCTGATATCCAGGATTGTGACCACTACGTCGTAAGCAATCCTGAGATCGGGGCTCTGGAACCACAATGATAGAGCTCTGCAAATTTGTGCTGAGGGGAACAGGGGTGTGCATGCAGCATGGAATTCATGGTCGCAGAGCCCCAGTCCTGATTTCTGAGAGCCGCAGCAGTCATAGACCAGATAAACAGCAAATTGCAAATAGGAGATAACTTAATTTTTGGGGGAATAAACCCTTAAAGGAGAACTCCGGGAGTGAAAACTGTGCATGCCCTCCTACATGATGAAGCAGCACCCAGCACTACAGTTCTAGAATCTATAGATTGGTTATAAATCAATAAAATCATACCTGCTCTTTTGCTCTCATCCTTCCCACAGGGAACCGATAAAATCAGCTTCATGCAGCAGCAGAAAGCTTGAAGTATGTAAGGAGCGTGCACCCTGAGTGCTCCAGGATCATCTTACATTCCCACCTCCCCACACTTCTGTATGGGCAGGGGGCATGGCAGGGGTGTGGCCACCAGCCCCATGGTCACAGTACAATCCTGCCCCTGATATCCCAACCTATGTAACAGGGCTGTTTTCGCTTCAAATAGCAATCATGCCACCAAGCAGATTTAAATACACACTGTGATTCTTTACTGTACAATGATATGATGGTGCATAAAGTGTGCTGCCATGTATGAAGCTAGGAGAACAGGCAAAGCACTGCATTGACTGATTCAGCACTGCCTTAGTCTCCTTCCCCCATAGCAACTTGGTAGATTCCCACTATGGATCTTCAATGTGTCCTCGGTCACAGGAAAGCATCCAGACATCTGTGAAACATCTGTTACACATGGTATAAGTACACACAAATTATAGTATACACCTGTTTTATCAAGTAATATCTATTAAAAGGTAAAAAAAAAATCTAATTTTAATGTTCCCAAGTATAGATATTGTTATATTATTACACCAATCTAAATCTAGGAATATATGTACATTATGTTTTTTTCAGCAGTGAGTCAGTGAGGATTCATAGTGGGAATCTACCAAGTTGCTATGGGGGAGAGGAGACCATGGCAGTGCTAAATCGATCACTGCAGTGCTCTGCCTCTGCTCCCAACCTCATACATGACAGTAAACATTATGCACCATCATATCATTGTATAGCAAAAGATCTCAACATGTATTTATGTCTGCTTGGCGACATGATTGCTATTTGAAGTGAAACAGCCCTGTTACATGACATAGGATGGTATATCAGGGGCTGCATTATATTGTGAGCATGGAGATGGGAACCACGCCCCCTGCCATGCCCCCTGCCCTTACAGAAGAGTGAGGGAGTGAGAATGTAGGATGATCATGGAGCTCCAGGGTCCATGCCCCGACACACCTCCAGCTCTCTGCTGCAGCATGAGGCTGGTCCCCTGAGGTCCCTGAGGGAGGGGTGAGAGCAAAATAGCAGGTATGATTTTATTGATTTATAATTGACCTATAGATCCTAGAACTATAGTGTACAGCTCTGCTTCATGATGTAGGAGGACAGGGACTGTACTAAAAAGTGTTCTCTCGGAGTTCCTCTTTAAGTCAAAGTATTTTAACTAGTTTTGTTTTATCTCTAGTAAAGATTTTCAATAGTTTAGGTTGAGGTTGATTTAGTGATAACAGGTTGTTGTCTTGCTTAAAGGTGAACTTGGATAAACCAGAGCATTACTTCCCAACCTTTTGAACTTGAAGCCTGCCTGGACTGTTTAATTGATGAGACTTTTTAGGTTGTTTATCTCAATCTATTTGCGTACTAACTGTTGGCTTAATATCTAGGATAGGGAAAATTGTACACGTCCAGCTCATGATTTCCTAAGTGATTATTCTGAGTTCATAAAGTCAAGAAAGCAAAAAAACATATTTTTTTTCTATAAGCATACTTGCTAAGAAGTATAAGTACAGGACACGAGTAGTAATTACTACAATTATTAATAGCGTAATTTTCTTATTTCAGATAAAAGTTACAATTTTACAGCAGTGAATATGATTTCAATTTTTACGGCCGATGTCTGATTTTTCTAATTTTTGAATGTTGACACTAACTGAATTTCAGTATCTATTATTCAAACTATTCTCTAACAGGATATTTGAAATATTGAAAATTGTTTGTCTAAACCAAATAACCTGACTGCTGCTGATTGCCATGTTCTCCCTGCTATATTCTACGTCCCCTTTTATTTATGTAAGCTCTATTGTTGAATTAACAACCTATTAATTTATTCCTCTTGATTGTTTTTATACCAATACATATGCCTTAAGGCTACTAGATTTGAAAGAAAACATGATTTTGTGATATTCTGTAAGGAGATGTTTATTCTATATATATCTCTTGGTAGTTTTTGTATAGCCAATTTAAAATTGCCTTAAGAGTTCTGAGATGCTGTTCTGTCCTGGGTTATACGGACAACCTAATGACCTAAATGGGCACTTATTAGTCTCTACAAACAAAAGAAGCAAACAGGATACTTCAGCTCCAGCTAGACAACGGCACACAGGGCATAAATAAAGTACATTGCAGAGCGACTACTGTAGGAAATGTCTTCTTTCTTGTAGACCTTAAAACAGTTGGAGACTTAAGTACAATTATTTTAGAAGCCAATATATAAAAGAACATAAAAACAATGTCAAGTTTGATCTTTTTAAGGTGTTTTTAGAATCTTGGGTATTCTAGATTTTCCTCTGGCTTTGAGAAGAAACACTATGTTCCTTTCACACTTGTACTAATAATAAACCCTGTGGGGGTTTTGGCACCTACTGAAAAGACTGGAGGATTTCTGGTTGATAATATGACAGGTAAAGACAGAGGCTAACTCTAGTCTTCAGGATAATGTATGTTGTTCTGCCAAGTGTGCTAGATTCTTTATAAAATGAACGTAATTGTATACAGACAATATAAACACTTTTAATGCAAAAATCCCCAAGTTGCCTATTCTTCGGCTTACAGAGAAGTGCCTTGTTTTACCACTAAAAGTTTCATTGTGTCAATAATTAGGTGTACTCATTTTGTTTGTTATTGCACAGACATTAGACATTTTATGTGAATGAAATCTATTTCAGCATAACTCAATAATAGTGTGTTGTAAACCAGCTATTAAATGTGTCAGTGCACTCTCAGTAAACACTATAATGCAAAATTATACTGAATACATTTTGAAATCAGCAATACAAGTAGTAAATTATATTACTGTAGAACAGAGGTCGAGGCGAGCACTGGCCACATTGTGAATTACATGTTCATCCAACAATAACAATTGGGTGAGGCTATCACTTCATTGGGGAAAGTATCATTTTATGATGTGATTTCATTTAATTTGCAGTCTGTAAATAGAACTCCAAGATGAATTCAGCAACAGTATTAGGAGATAGAGCACAAGAATGTATCGGCCATGCTGTAGACTTGCATTCTTCACGGTACACTTGCAAGCAGATTTTGAAGGAATTTGGAAGAGAGGTTGTTCCAACTATCTCTGAGAACTGTACACAGTTCAAAAACACACACGCACATATATATATATATACTGTATGTATATATATATATATATGTATATATATACAAATACAGTCACGCCCGAGAGTGGAGAGTGTTGACACCCTAGAAAACGTTCCAGAAGATAAGTATTTCTCCTAAAAGATTATTGCAATTACACGTTTTATCACGATTGTTTGCTCTCAGTAGGAGAAACAAAATAGTGATCTTGTAGTTGTGATACCTTCTAATGGCTAACAAGAATAAAAAGGTTGATGATACAAATAAGCTTTCACGACTTCTCACATCTCTTCATCAGGCTTGGTATGACAAAATAAGAGAAGAACATATGAATGGATAGACAAGGGCGCAATGGGTCTTATCTCCTTATTAATGTGGTACATGCCGTGCACTAACTGCTCACCTTGGTCGGTTATGTGACCCACAACCAGTATCCACGTATTAATCCAGTGTCACAGGACTCCCCACTCGAGGGTGGCCAACTTGATATCCAAAGGACAGAAATAATATGGTCTGTGCTGCTGGATGTGGATCAAAGAATAGACGTCCAGAAGATGTTTTTGGTGCCTTTATTTCTCTACGCGTTTCAAGACCGTCCTGGTCTCTTACTCAGGAGTACACCAACAAGATGCATATCTGAAGTGAACCTACTATATAGATTATAGATCTTTTGATTTTTTTGTAGGTGGAAAAACTTGCAGAATTGGCACTGTACTTACCTTCCCAACATTATATATACACATATATATATATATATATATGTATATATTTTCAGATGGGTGGTGACCATGGTAGCCATTTTGAAGCCAGCCATTTTGGATCCAACTTTATTTTTTTTGGGATGAGGGTCATATGACACATCAAACCTATTGAGAATTTCATAAGAAATACAATGGTGTGCTTGGTTTTAACAAAACTTTATGGGGCATTGTACTGCTGGAAAAAACAGTCCTCAGAGTTGGGGAACATTGCCTGAGCAGAAGGAAGCAAGTGTTTTTCAAGGATAACCTTGTATGCAGCTTGATTCATATGTGCTTCGTAAAGACTAACCGTCCCAATTCAAGCCTTGCTGAAACAATCCCAGATCATCACTGATCCTCCATCAAATTTCACAGTGGGTGCAAGACACTGTGGCTTGCAAACCTCTCCAGGTCTTCGTCTAACCATTAGACAACCAAGTGTTGGGCAAAGCTGAAAATAAGACTCATCAGAAAAGGTTACCTTACTCCAGTACTCCAGTCCTCTATAGTAAAATCCTTATAGTCTTTGGCAAACTTCAGCCTGGCTCTGCTTTGCTTCTCATTGATGAAAGGCTTTTTTCTAGATTTACATGACTTGAGCCCTGCATCTAGGAGCCTGTTATGAACTGTTCTTGCCAAGCACTTCACCCCAGCTGCCATTTGCCATTCCTTTTGTAGGTCACTTAATGTCATCCTGTGGTTGCTGAGTAATATTTGAATGAGATGATGGTCATCCCGGTCAGTGGAGAGTTGCTTTCGTCCTCAGCCAGTCTGTAGCTTTGTTGTCTTCAATGTCTGCTGCTTGACCTTGTTGTAATGGACTGCCGTCTTCAAAAGTTTACGGATGGAGGCAACATGACGCTCACTGTATCCCTCTTCTAGTAAAGGCAGAATTGAGTCCTTCTTTTCCTCACTCAAGACGTTTCTTTTCAGCTCCTTTGGCATGGTTAAAAGTTATTTTTTCATTCAAATTACTTTTGCGATGTTTCAGAGGTTACCCTCCTTTATCAAGCACTGCAACTTCTGAAACGTCGCATCACGAGGTTGGAATAAAGAAAAGTCCACTTCAATGAAGTAAAGGAGTGCTGCCTGTTTTTGGATCTATATTTGTAGCGGTGGAGCACCGTTGGTACAGGCAGTATTGCACCCACTGTTTTTGATAAGGTTGTGCTCATTCTGCTTTTTCAATTATATATTTATATATATATATGTAACAGAAAAAATTCCTTGCAGCACACAGCTACTACCAATGTTGTATAATGCTATAAGCCATGTGTGATTGAGAAAAAAGTTTAAAAACTTACGTTTTTCTGAAAAAACTCAAAATCTTATCTTTTAATTCTGAAGTTCTTAGTACAAACATTGGCCAAGGTCTGCTTGCTCATCGACTGCGACAAAGTGACTTCAGGCACGATGAATCCTAACGCTGACACCCAAGTCCTCCTTTTCCGCCCCCCCAATTCTCAGTGGGCAGACTCCATCTATACCCTCCATCACCTGTAGGCAATGAGGGTGCAATTGCAGCAAAGGGTCTGCAACTCCATAGAATATATAGCAAAAATAAGCTGCACTGCACTCACAGACCAGTAGTAGCTGTGTGCTGCAAGGAATTTTTTCTGTTTTATATGTCTCTGTGTCTTTGCATGCACCAGTTCACACTGGTCTGTGAGTGCAGTGCAGCTTATTTTTGCTATATATATATATATATATATATATATATATATATATATATATATATATATATATATATATATAGTCCATATGAAGAAGTTTGGGCACCCCTCTTAATCTTACTCTTTTTTTTTGTTTAAAATAGTTTTTTTTGCAACAGCTATTTCAGTGTGATATATGTAGTAACTGCATGCAGAAATGGCTTCTTTCGCATCACTCTCCCATACAGCTTCTACTTGTGCAGTGTGCACTGTATTGTTGACCGAGGCAAAGTGACACCATCTGCAGCAAGATGATGCTTCAGGTCTTTGGAGGTGGTCTGTGGATTGTTCTTGACTGTTCTCACCATTCTTCTTCTCTGCCTTTCTGATATTTTTGTTGGCCTGCCACTTCTGGCCTTTACAAGAACTGTCCCTGTGGTCTTCCATTTCCTTACTATGTTCCTCACAGTGGAAACTGACAGGTTAAATCTCAGACAACTTTTTGCATCCTTCCCTTGAACAACTATGTTGAACAATCTTTTTTTTCAGATCATTTGAGAGCTGTTTTGAGGAGCCCATGATGCCACTCCTCAGAGAAGATGCAACTAGGAGAACAACTTGCAAGTGGACACATGAAATAGCTTTTTTCATGATTGGATAAACCGGGCTATGAAGTACAAAGCTCAATGAGGTTACCAAACCAATTTAGTGCTTCAGTAAGTCAGTAAAAAGTAGTTAGGAGTATTCAATTCATGAAAATCAGAAGGGTGCCCATACTTTGGCACCTGTCAAATTTTGAAATAATGCATATTTCACATTTTTGGTTAGTACAATCAACCTCATTTCAAACCTGAAATATTACTGTGTCCATCAGTTATTACATATATCACACTTAAATAGCTGTTGCAAAAAAACAATTTTAAACTAAAAAAAAAAAAGTAAGATTAAGAGGGGTGCACAAACTTTTTCATACGACTGTATATATATTTATATATATATATAAAAATATATATATTTTTACAACCGCTCAACAGTTTGGGGTCATTAAGAAATGTCATTATTATTGAAAGTAAAGCACATTTTTTTTCAATGAAGCTGACATTAAATTATTCAGAAGTACCCTCTATACATTGTTAATGTGGTATATGACTATTCTAGCTGCAAACGACTGGTTTTTAATGCAATATCTACAGTGTTTTAATGGTACATTGTGTTTGCTAACTGTGTAACAAGGCTAATGGATGTTTAGAAATCCCTAGAAAACCCTTGTACAAGTATGATAGCACAGCTGAAAACAGTTTAGCTGATTAGAGAAGCTATAAAATTGACTTTCCTTTAAGCTAGTTGAGAATCTGGAGCATTACATTTGTTTGTTCTATGAAACTCTCAAAATGGCCAGAAAACGAGAACTTTCAAGTGAAACTCGACAGTCTATTCTTGTTCTTAGAAATGAAAGCTATTCCATGTGACAAGTTGACAAGAAACTGAAGATTTCCTACAATGGTGTGTACTACTCCCTTCAGAGGAGAGCACAAACATTCTGTAACCAGAGCAGAAAGAGAAGTGGGAGGCCCCGCTGCATAACTGAGCAATAAGACCAGTACATCATAGTCTCTAGTCTGAGAAATCGACGCCTCACAGCTCCTCAACTGGCAGCTTCATTAAATAGTACCCACAAAACGCCAGTGTCAATGTTTACAGTGAAGAGGCGTCTTTGGGATGCTGGCTTTCAGGGTATAGTGGCAAAGAGAAAGCCATAACTGAGACTGGCTAAAAAAGGAAAAGATTAATATGGGCAAAAGAACAGAGACATTGGACAGAGGAAGATTGGAAAAAAGTTTTATGGACAGACAAATCAAAGTTTGAGGTGTTTGGATCACACAGAAGAACATTTGTGAGATGCAGAAAAACTGAAAAGGTGCTGGAAGAGTGCCTGAGGCCATCTGTCAAGCATGGTGGAGGTAATGTGATGGTCTGGAGTTGCTTTGATGCTGGTAAGATGGGAGATTTGTACAAGGTAAAAGGGATTTTGAATAAGGAAGGCTATCACTCCATTTTGCAGCGCCATGCCATACCCTGTGGACAGCGCTTGATTGGAGCCAATTTCATCCCACAACAGGACAATGATCCAAAGCACACCTCCAAATTATGCATGAACTATTTAGGAAAGGAGCAGGCAGCTGGGATTCTATCTGCAATGGAGTGGCCAACGTAGTCACCAGATCTCAACCCCATTAAGCTGTTGTGGTAGCAGCTTGACTGTATGGCACGCAAAAAGTGCCCATCAAGCCAATCCAACTTGTGGGATGGGCTTCAGGAAACATGGGGTGAAATTTCTCAAGATTACTTCAGCAAATTAACAGCTAGAATGCCAAAGGTCTGCAATGCTGTAATTACTGCAAAGGGAGCATTACTTGACGAAAGCAAAGTTTGAAGGAGAAAATTATTATTTCAAATAAAAATCATTATTTCTAACCATGTCAATGCCTGGACTATATCTTCCATTCATCTTACAATTCATTTGATACTAAAAAGTATGAGTTTTCATGGAAAACACAAAATTGTCTGGGTGACCCCAAACTTTTGAGCGGTGGTGTATATATATATATATATATATAAATAAATATATATACACATACATATATATATATATATAAATGAAGAAAACAGGCAGCACTCCCAATTAATAAGTGACAGAGTGGATACCTTACTGATCCACGGCAACGTTTCAACGGTGACCCGTCTTTATATATAGGTAGGGTCCTCTCTCTCCCCTCTGTATCGGTCTATCAATGTTAGTTTGTTCATTGTGTTTTTAACTTGTTTGTATGTATGTACAGCACCATGGAATCAATGGTGCTCTATAAATAAACAAATAATAATAATAATAATATATTGTAAAGTTGCGAGCCGGGGGACTCGCTTGCTGCGTAATGACGCCAACACGTGTTTCAACTGTAATAAATAATCACCCGTTTATTTTCTTACACACATGAGACGGGTATCGTGCATAACACATATTACATTATTACATATAGCAACCCGTCACATAAACCATGACTTTACACGTTATATTACATACCTTTAACATACATACATTTATCTCACGTAATTATCCACCCTTGTCAACGGGCCCTGTGGGCCCAATAGCGGTACCAGCCGCCCGGCTTTAGTTACCCAGCACGATGACTCAATATTATTATTATTATTATTTATTTATATAGCGCCATTGGGTTCCATGGCGCTTTACATGAGGATGAGGGAGACAAGAACAAGTACACTAAATCTAGGCGATCAGGACGTACAGGTACAGGAGGGGCAGGGACCCTGTCCACGAGGGCTCACAGTCTATGAGGGGTGGGTTAGGATACAGTAGGATGGGGGAATGTCAGGTATGGGGCGTTTGCCTGGGTCTCATGGCAGGTTGTAGGCTTGACGGAACAGGTGAGTCTTCAGGTGACACTTGAAGTTACTCAGGGTAGGAGAGTGTCTGACGTGTTCGGGTAGGGAGTTCCAGAGTAAGGCAGATGCCCGGGAGAAGTCCTGGACTCGGTTGTGTGAAGAGGTGATGAGGGGGGTGCAGAGGAGGAGTTCTTGGGAGGAGCGGAGGTTGCGTGAGGGTAGGTATCAGGAGACCAGGTCGGAGATGTATGGTGGGGCCAGGTTGTGTATGGCTTTGTACGCCATGGTTAGTGTTTTGAATTGGGATCTCTTGGAGAAGGGGAGCCAGTGAAGGGCTTGGCAGAGGGGGGAGACAGGGGAGTAGCGGGAGGACATATAGATGAGTCGGGCAGTGGAGTTGAGGATAGACTGGAGAGGTGTGAGGGAGTTAGCCGGGAGGCCATTGAGAAGGAGGTTGCAGTAGTCAAGGCGGGAGATGATAAGAGCATGAATGAGTGTTTTAGCGGTGTCGTGGGTGAGGAAGGAGCGGATCCGTGAGATGTTCTTGAGCTGGAGCCGGAGGGATGTGGTGAGGGCCTCGATGTGGGGTTTGAAGGATAGGGAGGAGTCAAGGATTACCCCGAGGCACTTGGCTTGGGGAACTGGGGAGAGGGCGCAGTCGTTGATGCAGATGGATAGGTTGGGAGGTGGGGTGGAATTTCTATTAACCCGTAGTTAGGACTCCAGCCTGACTGGGACCTTCCATGCCACATGTGATCCATCCTACTACATTCATGGACCACAAGCCTCTTCACCCCGCTCACAGCCCATCATAATCCATCCATGGACTGTGGCTCCTCCATGACCATAACAGGGACCTGGTCAACCGTAGAACCCGGGCTAACCATGCGTCACCATGGCCTCCTCACCACGGAAAGGGCCACCAGCCGCCACCAAACCCCCATCTTGTGGCAGGTCTCCAGGTCGACGACTGTACCCTGTGTCTGAGTAGAACCCTCCCGGATCAGCCATGTTTACCCTTTCTAGGAGCCTTCTTAACCCCTGCGTCTGGCCACACGTACATACATACTATTGAAGGACGGGTGCCTCCTGCATGCAGCAAGCAAGCCTCCCTCTCATTCACCCGGGACGGATTGCCTTCAATCTATCATCCATACTGGCTGGGTCTCTCCCACAACATTATACATGGCTCTTACTCATAGGCCATAGTCTCTCATCCAGGGCACTTTTACGTAAACCCGCACATACGTCCACGGGTCCCTTACCGACCGCCTAGTCGGACCCAACGGCGGTTATGCCCGCCCGGCATGATTCACACACGACACACAGCTCACTCCATCACACAGGAACTGCCGTCTTACCAGGCATGGATCCGGGTCTAGCTACCTGAGGTCACGGGTTGACTAAGCACCCCCAAGGGCTCCTTCTCGCACGTATCTCGTGCACACGTCTGGACCTGTGTCTACCTGGGTCAGCCACGGCTTCCCCACTCCAGGTGCTGTAACGACCCCAGTCCTGGCAACTGGTATGGAGGTAGCACGCTCCCTTCACCATCTCACATCATGGTGGTCTGAACTATCTCTCTCGGTCCCTCACACAGACTGGATCTGCATCTCTGAATGTCTGAATCTCTCCCTGGACTCAGGCTGAATAAATCTCAGAAGTTTGTGAACTCCCTCACTCACTCAGTTGGCAGGCTCTTATCATGCCTGCCACACCCACACGGACACACCCACTTGGCTGCTAGTAATCAGCCTCCTCTAGTTCCTATACAGCAGCTCATCTATGTGCCTGATCTCTACAGCACTCACACAACTTGTTTGACTCGCTGTGTTCCGGGTAGGTTCACACAGTACACACAATGCTTTCAGCCGCTCATTGGTCTCATGATCCCTTCAGGCATTGGCACACTGGGTGCCGGACAAGATTACACAGCACACATACGGTAAAAACCGGCTCATGTGAACAGGATCCTATACTAATCCTGCATGTGATGCACCCCGGTCATGGGAGCATGTCGGCGGTGCCTCACTATATTATATATCCAGGATTCCTAATTTTTATGCTAAATAAAGCTCTTTTCTGTATGTTTGGGAGTCAGTGGCGTACTGCAGAATACATTTGGGTAAGCATTTGCCTAAATTTTTTAGCAGTGAGGACACCATCAAACATAACTAAATTCTCAACACCATTTAGTGAAATTAGTCCCAAACCTGCAACAAACCTCCACCAAACTTCACCGTTAACCTCAGACATAATTATTATATTGTTATCCTGTATTTAAACTAAAAGAAAAATCTTGTTTCACATATTGACTCAGTCCAGTGCACCTGCTACCATCTATCTTCACCCAAGTTCCTATTTACTTGCATAGTTGAGTTGTGGAGCCTACTGGGATGGGGTACTCGGTACCGGACCGGGTATCACGGGGAATCACGACAGTCTTGGTCCAGACCATGTCCCGGACCCATATGTATTGGGTTTGGGGGTTATTTACAGGGGATAGAGTCATGACGCCACCTGTCGTATGTGGTGAGGGTGACCACCGCTGATGCAGAACCTCCGGGGATGATGTTTGGCAGCCAGTAATGTAACGGCTCTCTACGGGCCGAGCCTGATTCCCCAGGGCAGTGGTGATGATAGTCTATGGATGATGCAGGGTAGGGGTAGTGGTAGAGATGATAACAGTTTGTGAGGGTTGAGTAGGGCTCGAGCGCAAGGATGACACAGACTCACGGGTTTGTAGTTTTCCAAGTCTTTACTGCAGATGGTATTCAGTAGATATTGCCCACGGAGTCTGTACGGCCAGGTTGCTCCCACCCTGACCGGGTCCTTGGCTTCCTACTCCTGCGCTGTTTGTGTGGCCCTGCTGCCGCTTTAGCTAGGCTGCCGGCCCTGTCTCCCCTCACGGGTACCAAACTTGCTAGGCAACTTGAGTCTTATCTTTGTGTTTCTGACCCCACCGTGTTGCTTCGCTGTGGTACAGTGAAGATATATAATCTTCACTAATCCGGTGTTTTCTGTGCTGCTTGTGTCAGGCACAATTGCGGATCCGTTATCCGGTCTTTGCGCTTCTCCGGGGTGAGTTTAGGGTAACTCCGTGTCCCGGGTGTGTTCCTCTGCTTCTCCTATTCTCAGACCCTGGCTGGCCTGGAACTGGACAGTTGACCATGGGGTGAGCCTAACGCAGCCTTTTACACCCAGGTCCTTTCCGTCAGTCCTCTCAGGAATGGAATTAAATGCCACTTCCTCTCCACACCAGAATATATAGGGAAGCAGCTTTAGCTCCCCCTTCTGGCCTGGAGATGCTAGTGTAGTGTTGTGGGTTGTGTGGGGAATTAACCCTTGGTGTTGTTACTGTGGCACATTAACCCCTGGGGTGCCACAGAGTTATTTGGCCGTACTTGGTTCTATGTTAAAGGGACGTTTTTGTCTGAAATTCCTCATGAAGATCACTTCTGGGCAGACTTCTCTGACTATAGATGCAGTACATCAGTGAGGTACATCATGAGTTTATAAATATATTCTGTCGCAAAGCAACTACTACAATCATACAGCAAATGTCATACAGAATTGTCTTCAGCATTATGAAGAACAAGGAGTCCTTGAAATAATAATATGGTCACCACAGAAACCTGACTCCAACATCATCAAATCTGCCTGGAAATACATGAAGAGACAGCATAATTTTTGCACTAGCCTATATGCACAGAAGATATGCAGTTTGTTCTCCAAGAGGTTGAAGGATCCATGAAAGATTGACGCCTGTAGCAAACACTTCCCGAGTGCTGTGTATATATATATATATATATATATATATATATATATTGTGGTGCTATGACCCATGGCCAGGTGCATCACACAGGTTAACAGCATAGGATCCTGTTCAGATCAGCCTATGCTATTGTGTGTGTGTGGTGTTAAACATGGGGTCCGGTATACAATGGGTTAATTCATGAGCCTAATGAGCCACTGTGTCTGAACCAGTGTATGAGTGCTTTGCTGGGCTAAACCTGAATGGTGCACAGGTGGTTAATCACATCTCAGGTCTGTGTGTGAGTGAGATGTGCTGATTGACTCACTGGGTTGCAGCTGTGGGTGATCAGAGAGCATATAGTATAGCTCGACCACCGTTTAGGTGCACAAGGGAAAAATAGGCCACAAAGTCTTTAAATATATCCCCGGCACACAATAAAAGAAGAGAGATGATTATCCTTTTTGTGTTTTTTATTTTTGAAGGTGAAAAACAGGTTGTATCACACAACGTTTCGGCTCCAGTTGAGCCTTTCTCAAGTGAGTCTTCTGTATATATAGAAAGGGGGTTTGTGGTTCAGTTCCCACATGAGCAACTGCTCAGGCCAGTACCTGCCTGTTTGAGGTACTCAGCATATGACTCCGTCCTTTGTGTCAGTGCAGCAGCATGGTGGCTGGTCTGAGTGGATGGACAGGCTCCTGTGTGATATGTGTGATATGAGAGACCGAGGATGGCTCAGGGGCAGGCGGTCATATGGATGGTGAGAGAGTTCGAGGATGGCTCAAGGGCCAGGCGGTCATAGGTATAGCCGACTTTGGGACTTGACTGTGCTAGTCGCGATATGGTCCCGTTGACTATGTGTGAAGGTGTATGTGTAATCACAAGGGCGTATGTATAATTACCCTGTGTGATATGTGACTGGGTGACTCATAGTGGTGCATGGAAAAGTACCATATGATGTATCCAGGTGTGAAGGTCAGGCGGCCGTAACCGCCATTGCGTCCGACTGGGTAGTCGTGAGAAGGACCCGTTGAAAGTGTAACATATATGATGGCTCATGTAAAAGTGCCATGTATGATGTGTATGATGCAGTGTGGGTTGAGACTACCTAGGAGTAGGTTGAGGATCCCTACAGCAGGATGGGGAAAGATCCCTGTCAGGGTGTTAGGCGGAGGTAACCGCCATTGGGACTGACAATAGGTCATGATATGGTCCCGTTGATTCTCATGTGAATGTAAAGTAAGAGGGTGGGAGGTGCTCCGTCAGCGCCGGCCGCAGACTCACTCCCCGCCTCTCTGCTGCTCTTTCCGGAGATTCCCGAACGGTGACAGAAGCAGTGAATAAATTAACTTCCGTCACCGCTCAGGAATCTCCGTAGGCAGAGCGAGTCGGGCTGACAGCAGGTTTCAGCTCAGGTCATAATGACCTGAGCTGAACCCTGACTGTTTAGTCAGTTCTCAGCTCTGCTACATCCCTGTGTATCTATGCACAGGGATGTAGCAGTGCTGAGATTACGTTTTGGACTACGTCGGACGGAAGAGGACTTTTTAAATAAAGATGGAGTCCCTAATTGTCTTCTGTTTTATTTCTAATAAAATTATTTTTCTCTGTGTTTTTTTTTTATATTGATTACTGGAAATTCATGGCGGTCATATCTAATATTGGCGTGACCGCTATACATTTCGGGCTTAGGGCCAGCTGATAATACAAAGCTGGCCCTAACCCCTTTATTACCCAGTGAGCCACCCGCCACCAGGGCCACTGGAAGAGCGGGATTCAGCGCCAGAAGATGGCGTTCCAATGAACGCGCCATCTTCTGAGGCGGCTGCGGGCTGCAATTTGCCCAGAAATCTTGGGCCTCACTGCGCTGCAGATTCCAGCCCCCAGCTGCTTAGCTGTACCTGGCTGGACATAGAAATTGCGCGGAGCCCCACACATTTTTTTTAATTATTTCATGAAATTCATGAAATAATAAAAAAAGGGGGCTCGACTATATTCTTGTGTCTGGCCAGGTACAAATAGGCACCTGGGGGTTAGGGGCAGCCCGTCGCTGCCTGCTGGATCCGGCTGGTTACAGAAATACGGCGAAGCCCACGTAATTTTTTTTTCTGAAAAATCAATAAAACAATCCTAAAAAAGGGACTGCATCTTTAATAACCCCTCAACCATGGTCCAGGGGTTAATAAAGATGCAGTCCCTTTTGTTTATATTGTTTTATGGATTTTTCAGAAATGAAAATGACGTAGGCTTCGCCATATTTCTGTAACCAGCCGGATCCAGCAGGCAGCAACGGGCTGCCCCCAACCCCCAGGTGCCTATTTGTACCTGGCCGGACACAAGAATACAGGTGAGCCCCCTTTTTTTATTATTTCATGAATTTCATGAAATAACTAAAAAAAAAATGCGTGGGGCTCCGCGTAAATTCTATGTCCAGCCAGGTACAGCTAGGCAGCTGGGGGCTGGAATCCACAGCGCAGGGAGGCCCAAGCTTTCTGGGAACCCCCGCTGCGAATTGCAGCCTGCAGCCTCCCCAGAATATGGCGCGTTTATTGAAGCTCCATCCTCTGGCGCTGAACCCCGCTCCTCCAGTGGCCCTGGTGCGGTGGCTCACTGGGTAATAAAGGGGTTAGGGCCAGCTTTTTATTATCAGCTGGCCCTAAGCCCGAAATTTATGGCGGTCACGCCAATATTAGACATGACCGCCATGAATTTCTATTAAATTGTTTTAAAAAAAACACAACACAGAGAAAGAATTTTTTATTAGAAATAAAAAAAAAGCCATTCGGGACTCTTTAATTGAAAAAATCCTCTTCCGTCCGACGTAGTCCAAAACGCGATTCCACTCTGATACATCCCTGTGCATAGATATACATGTCTGTACACAGGGAGAGCAGGCTGAGAACAATCTCAACTCTGCTATATCTCTGTGCATAGACATACATGTCTGTACACAGGGATAGCAGGCGGGCTCTAGGACCCTAGAGCTGCCGCAGCCCTCAGGACTCGGGGCCCAGCACAGAGCACACAGCAGACAGACGGAAGAGAGGTAAGGAGCATTTCTCCCCCCTCCGTTCCTTCGCTCCCCCCAGCCCAGTCCTAACTTTGGACGGGGGCGGACTCGTTACTGTGCGAGTAATCCCTGCGATTACTCGCAGAGTAACGAGTCGGCGAATCCCTTACTACTCGGCGAGTACTGAGTAGTAAGAGTAGAGTGCCCATCCCTAGTGGTATCATTAAAAAAAAAACATGATTTTCATGCAGGACACTGCTCCACATACATCCAACTACTCCACAGCCTGGCTGGCCTGTAAATGTCTAAAAGAAAAAAAATAATGACATTGCCCTTGTTCACCTGATCTGAACCCCATAGAGAACCTGTGGTCCCTCCTAAAATTTGAGATCTACAAGGAGGGAAAATAGTACACCTCTTGGAACAGTGTCTGGGAGGCTGTGGTGGCTGCTGCACGCAATGTTAAGCGTTAACAGATCAAGCAACTGACAGATTCTATGGATGGAAGGCTGTTGAGTGTCATCATAAAGAAAGTTGGCTATATTGGTCACTAATTTTTTTTGTGTTTTGTTTTTGCATGTCAGAAATGTTTTTTTCTAAATTTTGTGCAGTTATATTAGTTTACCTGGTGAAAATAAACAAGTGATATGGTAATATATTTGGTATTTATTAAGTTGTGGTCCAGGTGGATTATGTCCTTGCCTCCCCACCCCGCGCTGCAAAACCCACTCTACATTTTAAAAATTCCCGTCCCCTTTTGTAACCGGCGCTTGAGTGGCAGCCGCACTTGTGCTTGAGCATTGGAGTGGGTGTCCGTGCTCCATTGAAGATAGTGCCAACATCTCTAGATTCGTGAAGTCTCGCGAGACATCGGCACTATGTTCAACAAACCTACAGACTGGCAGAGGGCGAAAGCGACTCCCCACTGACCAGTAATCATATTTGAATATCACTCAGCAACTGCAGGATAACATCAAGTAACCTACAAATGGAATGGCAAATGATAGCTGAGGTGAACTACACGGCAAGAATAGTTCGTAACAGGCTCCTAGAGGTAGGGCTCAAGACATGTAGAGCTAGAAAAAAAGACTTTCATCAATGAGAAGCAAAGGTGAGCCAAGCTGAAGTTTGCCAAAGACCATATCGATTGGACCATAGAGGATTGGAGTAAGGTAATCTTTTCTGATGAGTCTAATTTTCAGCTTTGCCCATCACCTGGTCGTCTAATGGTTAGACAGAGACCTGGAGAGGTGTATAAGCCACAGTGTCTTGCACCCACTGTGAAGTTTGGTGGAGGATCGGTGATGATCTGGGGTTGCTTCAACAAGGCAGGTTAATCTTTGCGATGGACGTATAATGAATCAAGACGCATGCAAGTTATCCTTGAAAAACACTTGCTCCTTCTGCTCAGGCAATGTTCCCCAACTCTGAGGACTAGTTTTTACAGCAGGAGAATGCCTCATTCCAAACAGGTAGATCAATCAATGTATGGATGAAGCAGCATAATAAAAAGACCCTGTCACGGCCAGCCCAATCTCCAGACCTGAACCCCATTGAAAACCTCTGAAATGTAATCAATAGGAAGATGGATAGTCACAATCCATCAAAGAACTGCTTAATTTTTTGCCAGGAGTCACCCAAAAGCAGTGTGAAAGACTGATGGAAAGCATGCCAAGATGCAATGGTATAGGCTGTTTCCAGGTTACTGCACTGGCTCTGAAGCCAATCACAGATGCCCACTCTCTGTGACAGCATCTGTGATTAGCTGTTGCACCTCTCATCAGTGAATAATCAGGAAGATAATGAGCAGCCCCAGCAGCTACCAGACAACATGGACCCAGTAAGTGTGAATTGATGTTTAATCACTATTTTTTATTTTAGAACTCTCCGCCACATTCAAACCAGAGCTGTAACACAGATTTCTCATGGTAGTCCACGTTCAGGCTCTGTGCACGAAAACTAGGTGTTCGGTATGGACCCCGGACTTTACAGTTTGGGTTCGCCAATCCCTAGTAACAAGATTGTGCCAATATTGTGGTACTTGTTTCTGGCACAAAGTAAACCAACTAAAAGGTGGTATCAGCTTTGAATATATAGTGTAAATATAGGCAGCATTAAGCATTTAAAGACTGTCAAGTCTTTTGCTGCAATCAGTTTAGAAATGTCTAGATATGTGACTACATGGCTGCTTACATTCCATACAACGTATAGTACTCTCAGATTACTATGTGGAACTTGTTCTATAGAAAGAAATTTACGGCATAAATAATTGCTGACTTTCTATAAAACAATAAATACTCATCGTTTAAATGTAATTAACTGCTGGTTGCACTACATACATTTTTTATAAAATCTTTGCGGGTTTTCTGAGCCAAGATACTTTATTTTTTCTATATTTACTATCTAATAGCTTGGCAAACAATCCTTTACAGATAGGTTTTCTTATCAGATATATGACTTTTTAATCACAACCACAGAAAGTTGAGAACATTTTTCACTCTGGCAATTCCCCAAAACCTAAATTTGATTGGGCAGTTTATCAAAACAGAACCCAGAAAACTGAGAAAAGCATTCCTTCACTTGGACTTTTTGTCCTCACTTACTTCCTATTGACCTAACCATAACCTTATGTTAGGCACAGTTCCAGTTTTTTAACATACGTTATGTCAAACGTAAGGATTAAGTACAGCACTATACTTGTTTAACTAAAATAATATTTTAAGAATGGTAATTTCAATAATAGTTCATAGTAATATACATGTGCATTTTAAACCATTGTTAATATTATATCATTTAGTATGGCTTTAATATACAATATGCTTTTAAGAAAATGTGTTAATTTGGTTTACTACAAAAGGATTATGTAAAAAATTTATCTGTTTATACTAATTACCCTAGATTATTAAAAAAATAAAATAAAATGTATAATAATAATAAAAGTTATTATTGTTTTATTTGTATTGTTATTATTAATACTATTATAATCTCATTATTTTACATTCTACAATGTTTCCTTATTTACCTTTGAGTTTTACACAGCCAAAAATGTGGACTACTTAGGCTGGTTTCACACCATGTTTAGATCCAATCCGGGGCTATCCGCTATGGACCAGACAGCCCCGGACTGGATCAGCACACAGAACTGGAGGGCTAATATGCCTCCGGTCCAGTGTGCAGCCACACGCAGCTGAAGCTGCTGATGATTCAGGACCGCGGTTCGCAGGGAGCGAGCCACGGTCCTGAAATAACAGCAGCGTGCGGCCGCCGGTGTCCGGTTCCCGGACCCTCCCAGATCGGGGAAATTCGGCCCTATAGGCTCCCATGTTAGGGAGCTCTGGATTGCCTCGGATCTCGGAGGATCCGGGAAAATCCGGAGGACCCGGTTTGGGGAGATTTTTCTCCCCGGACACAAAAATCATGCATGCAGTATTTTTGTGTCTGGGTGAAAAATCCGAGTCCTCCCGGATTCACCCGGACACATGGAAACCAGATGGCCGATAGCTGCCATCCGGCTCCATCCGGCCCATAGGCAAACTATTGCCGGTTCTCATCGGTTCTCTTACCGGTTCTCATCGGATCGGCCCGGATCACAAAAAACGTGGTGTGAAGCCGGTCTAAGGGCCCTTTCACATCAGCGTTTTTTTTTCAAATCGCGGCAGATGCGGTGAAAAAACCGCATCTGCCGCGATTACCGCATACCGGCTGCACTTGCGGCGCGGTTGCGGTAAACGCCATGCAAAGTATAGGCGTACTTGCGGCAGGTGCGGCAAGTGCGATTTTGCACTTGCGGCAGGTGAGGCCGCGAAAAAAAACGCGGCTGACCGTGGTTTTTTTCGCGGCCGCACCTGCCGCAAGTGCAAAACCGCACTTGCCGCACCTGCCGCAAGTACGCCTATACTTTGCATGGCGTTTACCGCAACCGCGCCGCAAGTGCAGCCGGTATGCGGTAATCGCGGCAGATGAGGTTTTTTCACCGCATATGCCGCGAATTTCAAAAAACGCTGATGTGAAAGGGCCCTTACAGGGGCATAATTAGCTTTCACATAAAACCCTATTTAAGACTTAGGTTTGATGTCATAGGATTTAAGTCAATATTTCATCCAAAAAATCAATTTTTCATTGTGCATATAGTATTAAGAAGTAAAGTTGAAGCCCAATCATGATAATTTACTGTGGGTTAAAGAAATTAATACATAATATTTAGAGAAAACTAAAGTGTGCTATTAATTTATGCAGGACCAGGCAATCATGTAATGTGAATGAGTCAGGTTCTGTCCGGTGTTTTGTTAGAAGCACCAGACAGAATCTGAGAACCCCGGACAGAAAAAAACTGTAGGGCAAATATGCCCACCTCCAGTCCTGTTTTCTGCCGGAATTGGCAGATAGCAGCTTCAGGAGATGTTCCCTGCTGAAATTCCAAAAACGCAGCCAGCGAGAGCTAGCCGGAGCCCTGAAATATCAGCAGGGAGCTCTTCACGGTGCTGAAGTTTTTTTGTCATTTTCCCAGAACTGTAACATTCTTATTTTTACTCGGGCTAAGTGATGGCTTATTTTTGCGTCCTGAGCTGATGTTTTTACTGATACAATTTTTGGGTACATGTGATGTGTTGATCGCCTGTTATTGCATTTTATTGCAGTGTTGAGGTGGCCAAAAAAATTTAATTCTGGAATTCTTTTTTTTTTCTCATTACACTGTACACCGTCCAAATAGATTTATTTGATATTTTACAGATCTGAATGCAGTAATACCAAATATGTGCATTTTTAAAATTTTAAATAGGGCATAAAAGGCATGATTTTAACTTTTGTAATTTTTTTATTTTTTTATTTTTTCAGATTTTTAAAAATGTTTTTGTGATGCAACAGGTTTTGTGATGCAACAATGACCTCACCAGCGATCTCGCTCAGTGTGACACGCAGCAGTGACCAGGCCCCTGCTGTGAGATCACTTCAGTATGGCCTGGACCGTTTTTTGATCGTTGGCTCCCCACTTGGCAGCATGCATCAGTGTGTTTGGTAGGAACAATGACCAACGACCTTAATACTATGCCTTAGAGTGACAGGGTCCCAACGACCCGTATCGTTGCTACATCGCTGATGAGATCTGACTGTTTGACATCTCACCAGCAACCACGTAGCGACTCTTCAGCAATCCTTACCAGATTGTATCGTTGTTGGGGTCGCTGAAGTGTCGCCAAGTGTGACGGAACCCTTAGCAGTCATCAGCTGACCCCCAACTGTTATGACAACCCATAGGTGCTCCACAATCCCACCACAGGATTACGATGGCTGGAATGGCACGGAAGGAGGGTTTCACTCAGGATTTTATGGTACATGGCTCCATCCATTGTCCCATTGATGCGGTGAAGTAGTCCTGTGCTCTTAGCAGAGAAACACCCCAAAAAATAATGATTCCACCGCCATTCTTGACTGTGGTGACTGTGTTCTTTGGGTCATAGGCAGCATTTATCTGTCTCCAAACACGGCGAGTTGAGTTAATGCCAAAGAGTTTAATTTTTGTCTAATCTGACCACAGCATCTTTTTCCATTCACTCTCAGAATCATCAAGGTGTTCATTGACAAACATCAGAGGGGCCTGCACATGTGCATTTTTGAGCAGTGGGACTTTGCAGGCACTGCAGGAATTAAATCCAACACGACATAATGTGTTACCAAGAATTTTCTTGGTGAAAGTGGTCCCAGCTACCTTGAGATCATTAACAAGTTCCCCCCACGTAGTTTTATGTTCATCTCTCACCTTCCTCATGATCCTGGATGCTGCACAAGGTGAGATTTTGCATGGAGCCCTAGATCGATGTTGATTGACACTATTTATGTATTTCGTCCATTTTCTTACTATTGCACAAACAGTTGTCTCCTCACCGAGTGTCTTGCTTATGATTTTCTAGCCAATTTTAGCCTTGTGCAGGTCTAGGATCTTTTCCCTTACCTCCTTAGGCCGGCTTCAGACTGCGTGTCTGATCCGATCCGTAGCTGTCCGCTTGAAGCAGACAGCCGCGGACCGGATCAGCACACAGGACGGGGGGCTATTATGCCCTCCGATCCTGTGTGCAGCCGCACGCAGCTGAACCAGCTGACAGGTCAGGACCGGCGGCGCCCGCGGTCCTCACCTATTAGCAGCGGGAACTGCGTGCGGCTGCACACAGGATTGGAGGGCATAATAGCCCCCCGTCCTGTGTGCTGATCCGGTCCGCGGCTGTCTGCTTCAAGCGGACAGCTACGGATCGGATCAGACACGCAGTCTGAAGCCGGCCTTAGAAAGCTCTTTGGTCTTATCCATGTTGTAGAGGTTAGAGTCTGACTGATTAATTGAGTGTGTGGGCAGGAGTCTTTAATACAGGTGACAATTTAAGACAGCTGTCTTTAATGCAGGTAACGAGTTGATAAGGAGCGTCTAACAAGTCTGAAAGGGCCAGAACCCTTAGGGCCGCTTTACACACACCAACTTCTGTGACCAACTTCTGAACAGGTCTCTGGTTGCAGTGAAATCATTGACACATTGTTCTATTTTGTGTCTGTGTACAAAACGGAGCAATGTGTCCATGATTTCACTGCAACCAGAGATCTGTTCAGAAGTTGGTCACAGAAGTTGGTGTGTGTAAAGCGGCCCTTAATGGTTGGTAGGGGATCAAATATTTATTTACTTTTTTCAAAATGCAAATACATTAATATAATTTAAACAATGTGATTTTCTGAATTTTATTTTTGATATTCTATCTTTTACTGTTAAAATTAACCTACCCTTAAAATTATACACAGTTTTGCCACATCTGCCACCTAACAGATTACTTGCAGCAAGACTGCATTCGGCCTAATTCATTTCCTATGGGACTTTTATATATTTGCGGCACTTCTGGTTTTGCCGCAATCAGGCACTTGCAGGAAGTAAAAAAAAACGCTGCTAACATTTTTTTGACGGGCTACAAGCGCAAAACAACAAATGCCGCACATGTCCACAAGTCCTATAGGGAATGAATTAGATCAAATGCAGTCTTGCCGCAAGTGATCCGTTAGGTGGCAGATGCGGCAAAATGCTGGATCTACTGCGAATACCGAGAAACGCTGATGTGAAAACAGCCTTAGTGTTGGCTGTTTTATGTCAGTGGATCTTTTATTTAGATAAACTTACACTAAGGAAATTTAACAGCGAGATAGAATGATTTGCCTTCCAATAGAAGAATCTAACAGCAGTATGGAGTCCCCATACCTAAATAAATAAGCTTGACACAAAGACCAATGGAATCCCTGATAAAGAAAAATATATTTTCGATAATGTGTAGGAACTAGCTTGGTCTGTGAACATCACAAAAAAGGACTTGGGAGGAATGTTTGAAGCAAACAATAATTGTTTAATGTACACCTCCAGCCGGGAAGTGTCACACTTCCCACCATCCTCTTCTCAACTCAAGGAATGGGAGCTGATCCTACTTGGATTTGGATCTACCTTTGAACTTTTTCTGTCCTGATCAGATACCCCTATATGTATGAAAAAACAATCAAAGCCAGTATTTGACGAGGATTGTAACTAAAAGAGGTATACCCCATACTTGCCAATAATACCATATTGATTATTGACCTAAGAAAAGTATTTACATGTAGTGCAAAAATCAATTACCGTATATACTCGTGTATAAGCCGACCCGTGTATAAGCCGACCCCCCTACTTTTGCCCCCAAAACCTGGGAAAATTTATTGACTCGTGTATAAGCCGAGGGTGGACCCCAGCACAGGTATACAGCCCCCAGCAGTGTGGTATACAGCAGCCTCCCCAGTGGTATATACAGGCCCCAGCAGTGTTACAGCAGCAGCCCCAGTGGTATATACAGCAGCAGCCCCAGTGGTAGTATACAGCAGCCCCAGAGGTATATACAGCAGCCCCAGTGGTAGTATACAGCAGCAGCCCCAGTGGTAGTATACAGCAACAGCCCCAGTGGTAGTATACAGCAGCAGCCCCAGTGGTAGTATACACGCAGCCCCAGTAGTATATACAGCCCCAGTGGTAGTATATAGCCCCAGTGGTAGTATATATACAGCCCCAGTGGTAGTATATAGCCCCAGTGGTAGTATATAGCCCCAGTGGTAGTATATAGCCCCAGTAGTAGTATACAGCCCCAGTGGTAGTATATAGCCCCAGTGGTAGTATATATACAGCCCCAGTGGTAGTATATAGCCCCAGTGGTAGTATATAGCCCCAGTGGTAGTATATAGCCCCAGTGGTAGTATACATACAGCCCCAGTGGTAGTATATAGCCCCAATGGTAGTATATAGCCCCAGTAGTAGTATACAGCCCCAGTAGTAGTATACAGCCCCAGTGGTAGTATATAGCCCCAGTGGTAGTATATATACAGCCCCAGTGGTAGTATATATCCCCAGTGGTAGTATATAGCCCCAGTGGTAGTATATAGCCCCAGTGGTAGTATATAGCCCCAGTGGTAGTATATATACAGCCCCAGTGGTAGTATATAGCCCCAGTGGTAGTATATAGCCCCAGTGGTAGTATATAGCCCCAGTGGTAGTATACAGGGCCCCAGCAGGGCCCCCCTCATAATTTGGCGCCCCCACCTCAGTTTCTGGGCCCCCCCGCATGCAGCGCTGCACATATACATTACGTGTCTAGCAGCTGTTACCCTCCGGTGGCAGATCGCGGCTCCCGGCTCCGGGCTCCATCTTCCTCGCTGTCTTCCTGCTTTGTGACCGGCGCGATGACGTCATCGCGCCGGTCACATGACAACCAGGAAGACAGAGAGGAACATGGAGCCCGGAGCCGGGAGCCGCGATCTGCCACCGGAGGGTAACAGCTGCTAGACACGTAATGTATATGTGCAGCGCTGCATGCGGGGGGGCCCAGAAACTGAGGTGGGGGCGCCAAACTTTGAGGGGGGCCGTATGACTCGCGTATAAGCCGAGGGGGGGACTTTTCAGCCCAATTTTTGGGCTGAAAAACTCGGCTTATACGCGAGTATATACGGTATATAGCTGGCTGCAGAGGCTAGTCTTGCATACATAACAGAATACACATGTGAAATACTCTAATCTGACATCTATACACTATATCCAGGTATCTTAATAAATATATTATTGTTTAATTTACCAGTCACTCACATAAGCATAAGTAGTATACAAATCGACTTTAGATCACAGCTGCAGACTAAGTTGTTTTATTTTGTGTAAAAAGCAAGGTCAGAATTATTGTTGCATTCAATAATGGCAAGAAGAATACATTGAGATGAATGAAGAATGATATAGGTAAGTCAATGAATCCTGTACAAAATGGTGATGACAATAAGTCTTCATATCGCTAACAGAAAAAAAATGGCACTGTGTTCCCATACTTGTCTGTATAATATGGATTCAAGGTTTGCAATTTTAAATGTTTTGTGCACATTTCAATCAAGTTTGAATGTTGAATATTGCATGTTTACTTTTTCTTGCTGTGCTGACATATACTGCACCTACTAGTCTAATGGATTCTCTAAATGACATTATCCTCAAAGAGAAAACATCACCTTTTGATTCTTTGATATAACACTAAATAATAAATATGCTCTCGGCGGTAAGATAGACATTTCTATAAGGGTGTTCATGTGCATCCTCTTATTTCCTAACATTGTTGCTATTTACAGAATTATTTCCAAATTTAATGGTGTGTGCGGTCAAAATGCATAAGTCTGCAGTCACTACATGTGACTTCAGACTTATGAATCCTCACATTGCAGAGACTGTGAACTGTTAGGATTTGCCGGTTTTGTATTTGCAAACAGCATTCACAGGCCGCTAGTACACAATATGCTCTGCTACACCGCTACATTACAGTGACTGCTCACTGCGAGAACTCCTGTCACACTGAGCAAGCTACAGCTGAGAGCAGTGGCATCACCTGAGTTTACCTGGGATTACAACTAAGTACCTCACTGACATCACCACTCTCACAGCCGTGGCTCTATCAGTGTGTGAGCAGTCCTCGCAGTGGGTGGTCACTGCAATGTCACCGGTCTCTGCGATGTAGCAGAGTCGAGGGAACTTCATGGGATATCATGCTGTGCATTTACCATTGGAGCTGGGTATGTTTGGGAAGTAATTAATGGATAAAAGGGGGTTGTCTGTGTGTTTTATTTCAAACAAAAGATTTTTCTGTATATGTGTGCTTTTTTAACCATTTACTTACAGGATTTGTAATGTAAGGGTATCATAGAGACCTGAAAACTATCAATTGAGGATTTGATGACAGCTGTTAATTCTCAGCTGTCATTAACCCCTTCTATTACTCTGATTGTCACTGCACCAGAGCAATCAAGAAGAGCTGGGGAAACGTGCCAGGTTTTTGGTGCTTCAATTCAATGTATTAAATTCTGCGGTGGCTGAGTGCTGCTATTCTCACTCTGGGGGAGAGCAATAACTATATGCCTACCCAAGGGTGAGAAAACTAACCCCTAGCCATGTGCTTTATCTTGGCTGATTATCAAGTTAGGGGGGGACCAGACTCCGCATGGGCTCCCCATATTTGACACTCAGCCAATATCAAGCACATAAATGGGGGCTGCAGGCCATAACTGTCCACTTTATATGAGCTGAGAATTAAAAATACCGGGGACCCCTACACAATTTTTTTTTCCAATTATTTATTTTACATACATAAGATGGCAAGTTTGTTACCATACAGCAAACCTGTGGTAATGTGTATGGCAACCAATGACAGACATCAGCAAAATGGTTGGAGGCACAGTCTGATGGCAACATCTAATCATTGATACTGTAACAGAGGAGTGGGCATCAATTTTTGGCTGTTGTAGTCAGTGTAGTGAAAATGCATGAAGCTTAATGAGCGACCCAGAAGCAAGTGTGACCACAGCAGGAGACTGGTAAGTGTAATGCTCCTTTAATCCCCATTTTACACTCTTTTGCAGCCCCCTATCCCTTAGGCTAGGGTCAAACCTGCGCCAGCCCTCAGGCTGACGATTCCATTGAAAACTTAGTTTTTCTCAGCCTGAGCGCATAGCATTAATGGCATGTAACGCTATGCGTCTGCTGCCTATTCATCACTATGGATACCTGATGCCTTCCCGGTTCTACACACAAGGACTGGATATGTGCTATTGCAGAGCGCACAGGAAACACAGTTTGCAGTGTTTTCCTGTGCTTTCATCAAAAGTGCATATCCAATCCTTGTGCGTGGAGCCAGCGGCTGCGCATAGCATCAGGTATCGATAGTGATGAATAGGCAGCCGGCGCATAGCATTACATGCTGTTAACGCTATGCACTCAGGCTGAGAAAAACTAAGTTTTAAATGGAATCATCAGCTTGAAGGCTTGACCCTAGCCTTACTGACACCATTTTATAGCACTAAAGTTTCGTTTCCATAGACTTATATGGATTTCAGGGTTCTGGCTCAAGTTCGGGTGAAGTTCGTTCCTGCCTGCACAGTTTTTAAAGTCTGACTGGATTCGCTAAACCAAAACATCTGTGGGTTCACCCATCTCTACTCAGGAATGAAAGAGAACCATGAATAAGCTTATATTTTGCACAGCACTGGCAAAACTTTCCAGCGTTTCTACGGTGCAAAAATAAAACTATCCCTTTCAGAAACTACATCCATAAGGACATGTTAATGGGTTTAGTGAGCATTTTGACCTCATAAGTGTTTTTTATGAATTAGTGCTGAAGAGAATTTGTGGAATGAAAGCTTTACTTTTTCCATATGCTATTTCTGCTCTCAATATGTTGTGGCCAATTTGCGCCACAAACATACTTCCCTAATTATTATGATATTTTTCTGGTTTTGTAAATATGTGAGATCCTATAATTTGCTAAACATTTATCAGAGCTCAGGAGTGAAACACCTTAGTATTTGAGATTTGTCCACTACTTCATCACCCCTGCCTAATCAATTTAGGGCTTCACGGGTAAAAAAATATGTTAATTGACCTCCCACAGCGGTACTGGTACTATAACAGCCTAGCTGCTGCTTCCAGCTAGTCCACTGATTGTCTGCAGCTCATCCATATTCCTCAGGGCATACATCCACTCTTATGAAATAGTAAAGGCTACAGCTTGGTAAAAGCAGCTAATCTATAGTTTTTTTTTGTATTTTATTATTTTTTTGTACAGGGTGGACCATTTATATGGATGCACCTAAATAAAATGGGAATGGTTTGTGATATCAACTTCCTGTTTATGACATATTAGCATATGGAGGGTGAAAACTTTTCCGACTGGGAGGTGACCATGGTGGCCATTTTGAAGTTGGCCATTTTGGATCCAACCTTATTTTTTTCAATGGGAAGAAGGTCATGTAACACATCACACTTATTGAGAACTTCATGAGAAAAACAATGGTGTGCTCAGTTTTAACATAATTTTATTCTTTCATGAGTTATTTACAAGTTTATGACCACTTATAAAATTTGTTCAAAGTGCAGCCCATTGTGTTGGGTTGTCAATGCAGCCCTCTTCTCCAACTCTTGACACACTGATAGCAACACTGCAGAAGAAATGCTAGCACAGGCTTCCAGTATCCATTGTTTCAGATGCTGCACATCTTATACCTTCACAGCATAGACAATTGACTTCAGAAGAGTGATGAGGCAAACGTTTTTGTGAATGGTGAAGTTAACAAGCAAAACCCTGTTATTGGTCTATCACTAATCCACAGTGGATAGATCCCTCCAAGACTGTTGGAACACAAAAATTGATGGTATGGTGTGGTATATGGGGTATAAAGATAGTGGGGCCATTCTTCATCAATGGAAACCTCATTGCCACTGGATATATGAATCATGTAGCAATTTCAGATACTCCCATATACTAATGTGACACAAACAAGAAGTTGATATCACTAACCATTCCCATTTTACTTAAGTGCATCCATATAAATGGCTCACCCTGTACAATAAAATAATTTTTCTTACTAAATAAAGTTTTTGGTGTCGCAATATTTCAAAGAGCCATATCTTTTTTTGTTTTTTATTAACAAAACTGTGTGAACATTTGTGCTTTGTAGGAATACTTGTAGTGAGTAAAGTTTTGGAATTTGTGAGATGGTTTGGCCACTTTTTATTCACCTTTTTAAGCAATTGACAACCCAAACAATATTTCAGTATTCTTAAATCAGATTGGTATTAATGACATGCTAATTATACTGATATTTTCTCTTTTATTTCATCCAATAGTAAAGGGAATGAGTACAATTTATGTTGTTAATTCTATTTATTGTTCTGCTTACACCCACTATGGAGTTTTACTGTCCGATGACAAATATAATACAAGGCAATTCTTTTGTTAATGCATAATGCCTCTGTAGCAAGCATGCATACCCCATAATCATGTCAATGTATCTGAGGGAGCATTGTCTGTCTGAAAACCACCTAGATGCCCCAGTTGCTATTGACTGTGGGATCTAGGGGATTAAATATCAGTATTCGTGCTTGCACCAATCTTAACCAAGGCATTAGTGTGTCAGTTGTATGTAACATCTGACACCCACAACTGGTGGTACAGGCTCAGCTGCTGAGCATGCACCAAGTGAGAGCTGTTAATGTACAGCTCTTCCAAGGTTTAAAATAGTTATGGAGCCAGCTCTTTTCTTAGGGGCAGCTTTCTACCGAAACACATTTTATTTGATAATTTTCATTTATAAGCATCATAAACATCAAATTTAGCAATTACAACTGCCTTAGGCTACATTCACACGGTGCGTTTTTGGTGCTTTTTTTCAGGATCCATTTTTGCAGTGAAATGCAGTGACATTTGGCATCCCATTAAAGTCAATGCACTTCCAAATTAAGCATTTAGACACGACGTTTATTCAGGATCCATTTTTGGCTGAAAATCGGAACCTCAAAAAGAATGAGCATGTCAATTCTTTGGCGTTTTCCCTGGTCCACTTTCTCAATTGCCTTCATTGTTGAATGTGTTTAAAAAACCTGATCCATAAAAAACACACTGTGTGAATTGTGATGCCTTTTTTGAAAAAATGGATCTGTTTTGCAGCTGAAAAGCAGATCCTCAAAGAAATGCACCAAAAACGCACTGTGTGAAAGTAGCCTTAGACCAGGGGTCTCAAACTCCAGGCCTCGAGGGCCGCACACAGTCCAGGTTTTCAGGATTTCCTTGGAGTTTGACAGTTGGTAATTTGATTACCAACTGTCAAATGCTTTGGCAATCCTGAAAACCTGGACTGTGTGCGGCCCTCGAGGCCTGGAGTTTGAGACCCCTGCCTTAGACTGATGCCTAGGGATCGGCGAATCTGAACTGTAATGTTTGGGGTCCATACCGAACACCTACTGTTCACTTAATGAACCTGAACTTGGACTTCCCTGAGAAGTCTGTGTTACATTTCAAGTTCGCGTTTGGTTGCGGAGCTGTAAAAAGAAAGAAAACATGGATTAAACATCAGCATTATACTTACCAACATTCGCCCACTTGTAATTCCGGGCCGCTCATTATTTTCCTGGGTATTCACGGTGAGGGGCACAACAGCCAATCATAGACACTGTCACAGAGAGTGGTGTCTGTGTTTTACTGTTGGAGTAACCTGAAAACAGCACATACATTATAGCATCCACTGCACAGTAGATCCTAAAATGTATGGACTGTTTCCAGGTTACTCCAACAGCCAATCACAGACGCCCACTCTCTGTGACAGTGTCTGTGAGTGCACTGTTCACCAGTTGATATCCAGAAAGTTAATGAGCGGAAGTACTAGCTGGCGGATGTCGGTAAGTATGGTTGTGTTTAAATCATGTTTTCTTTCTTTTTAGGCTATGTGCCCATTGGACGTTTTGTGGGCTGTTTTTTAGCGTTTTCCATCGGAGTTTTCCGCTGAGTTTTATGTTAATTTATGCTAATCCTAACCACCGGTTGGATTAACATGGTAGTCAATGGATTTTAGAAAACGCTGTGTACATTAGAACGTTTTTTTTTGTCTCCTTTCCAGTTTCTTCACCGGTTTTCCACCGGTTTTCAAAGATAGAGCAAGTGACTTCTTTTGAGCGTTTTTCCAGCGTATCTAGCTTACAAGTGCACAAAAAAGAGTCTTAAAAACGCTAAGAAAAACGCCGGGGAAATCGCCGAGAACACGCTGTACAAACGCTAATAAACCGAACACAAAATGTTAGAAAAACGCTAACAAAACGATGGACACTGCTGAGGTCAGGAATCTCAGTTTCTGAAATTCTCCACCGGTTTTCTGATGGTCTGCAATGATGCAGAACCGTCCAATGGGCACATACCCTTACAGCCCCCAGTCCCCATCTCATAACTCTAAAGTCCGAGTTCGAGCTTTCGACTCAGGCTTGAGTCGCATTTGGCTCCAAACTCGAAATTAAAAAAAAATTTGGTTGGGTCAACTAAACAAGAGCTTTGGCAGGTTTGCCTATCCCTACTGATGACAAATTGGAATTGTGTATAAATGTTATGGCCATGTATGAATTTGGGCAAAAAATGTTTTGTTTTTTACAAAAGATCTTTTTATCTTTCCTTAAAAGAACATTTTTAGAATGCTCAATCTTTTATCTGTTGCCTAATTAAGTTAAGCTTAGATGACTATAATGCATAATAGGGACTAAAATGTGCATTGGAGAAATGATCATTTGTTCAGCCATCAACCTACAGGTACTTCTAACTTCTGTGTATGGCAACATTATTAACAATATAACCCCATTTCCCTGTTTCATATTTAGTAGAACAGTACGTATCATTGCATTAAAACCAAGCCCAAATGTGAGTATTTACCTACCACAAAGGTATAAAGAAGATGCAGCTATATCCAGTTATGACATTACTTGTGCAGATATTGTTGATGATGACAAATAAATTGTGATTTCTATGTGCTTCAATTATCTAGTAACCTTCAAGCACTGTTCCTTCATTTTCCTGGAGTGCCTGCTGTATTATCCACTGATATTACATGTCATCATGAAGGCTGCGTGATTAATTACATGGCTACAATTGCACATTAATTAACTGGGAAAAAAGAGAGTCTGGTTTGATGAATGGGGATATCAAAAGGCAATGGAAGAAAAAAAAGCTCCATTTTCTAAAACGTAAAAATGTAATTACAATGTTTTGACAAGCATTTGGAAGCTAAACATTGTATCAACTGTGCACTTGTGATAATGTAACAATTAACTACATTTACCTGCAAGGCTGCAAGTGATTCCTGTGGTGCTGTGAAGCATCAGATATGAAGATATGCAACAGAAGATCGTTACTGGGCAAATCACTATTTGGGAATTATCTTAAATGTAACAAGGACAGCGGGAGACAATTGTATATAATGTCATTTCAAAGTACATAAATAATACATGAATAATTGCATCTTCTGAGATCAGAACCATACAAACAAGTATGGTGCTCCATAACATCAGCATCTTCTTCCAGACAAAATTGATCTGAGACAGACAACATATGCCGCGGGGGAAGGTCCCCTGTTGGTGTAGCTGGCACGGTTTGAGGAGCTGCTGAGTGTCCTCTCATATGTAATTACAGGAACAGGAAAGAGAGAACATAAGAAGACTATATTTCAACCTGCTTCATGTGTTAGAGAAAGATGGAATTGTGGCTGCTACTGCATGGGTCTGTAACTGACCTGTGTTTTTCCAACTATATTGCTCTGTGGTATGAATCCTGTCTCAACTCAATCTCATTGGTCTATTTGTTATACTGTAAAATATCCAAAATTTAATATGGTAATATGAATGTAACTATCCATCCACTCCACTGACTTCCCTCCAACACACCCATGTTTATGTTTATTTAATCTGCATGTGAGCCACCATTTGGTTGAGTCCTGGATGGGTATAGCTTAATGGAGTCCATTACCCTCCCCCTTGTTCCACAACTGAATTCACTTTCTTGAGTATATCTTAGCTGATACTAGTCTGCTTCAGACGTGTCTACTTTTGTGTCTCAAATAAGTGTCTCACTAAGTATCAAGAAATGAAATAGACAGAAATTCACCGGAATTGACTGGATTTGACTGGAAGGTAACAAGGATAGAAAGCCACTGAAAACAATGTGTTTAATTCTTTTCACTTTCAATCTTTGCTATGTCTTTTATTTCATTGGGTGTTTTCCTATGTGCCTTTTGCCACCCACTTTCACCACCCCATCCCCCCTCCATCACAACTCATTACAATCAGCTCCTCCCTCATTCCCTACCCTATGTGCAGCTCCAATGCTATCTTCAGTTTACTGAAGAATCTCAGTCCATCATATTCCAAAATTTTGCATCATAATCCATGTCACAAAAACAAAAACTATTTGCTCTTTCTCTTTTTGCTGCAGCTCCTGTCAGTTGATATCTCTCCCAACCCTGGTCCATCCTTCAACCCCTCTCCCACCTCACATTGGAACCCTACTAACCTTATTAACATTACCTGCACAACTTTATCTCCTTCTTTTAACTGCATGTTCTGGAATCCACGGTCTGTGTGCAACAGGCTTCCTTTCATTCACAATTATTTTCTTACCAACTCTCTTAATCTGCTGGCCCTTACTGAAACCTGGATCCAGGATTCAGACACTGCATTCCTTGCTGCTATTTCTCATGGTGACTTACATTTCTCCCTTTCCCCGAGACCCGGAACAAACATGATGGTGGAGTCGACTTACTCCTGTCCCCACAATGTACTTTCCAAGTCATCCCCCCAGCCCCATAACTCTCATTTCCTTATTTTGAGGTCAACACCATTAGGATCTTCCATCCCAACCCCCAGCCCCAGGGTTCAGTCACCCAGTTCCTCGATCATTACCCGCGGGCTGCTGCACTTCCTATCTTCAGAATTACCAAACCTTATTCTGGGAGACTTTGACATCCCTATAAACAGCCCCAGCTGCACCAATCCTCTGTAATGCTCTACCCCAAGAAATTAGGACTATCCACAATTTACACAGCTTTAGACGCTCCCTAAAAACACATCTTTTTAAGGTGGCCTATCATGCTTCCTAATAGAAGTCTTTTATACTGTATATAGCCAATTCACTATCTCTCTGTACATAACTCTCCTTCAAACTCCAGCAAACCCATTCATGTAATTTTTTCTATCCCCCTCTTCCTCAAGATGCCTGGACTATCATTGTTATAAGCCCCTGTTCTTTGTGTAACCCCCATCTCATACATTGTAAGCTCTATTTATCATGGTCACCTCTATTTTTGCTTTAATTATTGTATTGTATTTTTTACATTGTTTCTCTGGTTTAATTATTGTATTTTTTACATGGATTCTTTACTTTAATTGCTGTATTGTTTTTATATAATTGTTACCTATGACCGTTTGTATATGAACCACTGAATTGTAAAGCGCTGCGGAATATGTTGGGCTATATAAGTAAAGTATTATTATTATTATATTATTCGGTCAATAGTAAAACAAGATGACATTGATAGCAAAAACAATCCATATCCTTTGGACAATGAAATGACATGAACTTAATTCACCACAAAAAATTGTGTATAGTTACGTTGTAAAAGAAAACCTTGTAACCTCTTAATTTTTTTATACAGTAAAATTATTCCCACCTTTTATGGTAGTAATGTTTTACATTCAGGACTACATCCATCTTCAGTTCCCACCAAAGATAGAGGGATTGTTTTTGCTCTTGATGGCATCTTTTGGGGCCTTGTTGTGAGCCGCTTTGGCTGAGAAGCAGCCAATGCTCCTTACAAGACATGCAGTGGAGCTGGAAAAGCTGAATTATGGTCATATGGTTTAGAATGTATTTGAACAGTACAGGGAACTAGAGAAGAGGCAATTGGTGAATATTTAGAACACAAGTACACTACAATTTTTACATAATCATAAAGGATTAGGCAATACAATTTTGCAGAAAGTGCCACTTTAAGCAAAGTCCACAGTTTCATATTTTAGACTCTGCTTGCCTGATTCAAATGAATGGATAAAATGGGGGTAATTGAATACCAATTCGATCTGCATTTACAGTGAGTACAGAAAGTATTCAGACCCCTTTAAATTTTTCACTCTGTTTCATTGCAGCCATTTGGTAAATTCAAAAAAGTTCATTTTTTTCTCATTAATGTCACTATGCACTCCATTTTGACTTAAAAAAAATCAGAAATGTATGAAATTTTTGCAAATTTATTAAAAAAGTAAAACTGAAATATCATATGGTCATAAGTGTTCAAACCTTTGCTCAACACTCTTATTTAAGTCACATGCTGTCTATTTCCTTGTGATCCTCCTTGAGGACGGTTCTACTCCTTCATTGGAGTCCAGCTGTGTTTAATTAAACTGATAAGACTTATTTGGAAAGACACACACCTGTCTATATAAGACCTCACAGCTCACAGTGCTTGTAAGCCCAAATGAGAATAATGCGGTCAAAGGAATGCCCAAGGAGCTCAGATACAGATTTGTGGCAAGGCACAGATCTGAACAAGGTTACAAAAAATTTTTGCAGTTGCAAGGTTCCTAAGAGCACAGTGGCCTTCATAATCCTTAAATGGCATGAAGATTGGGACTACCAAAATTCTTCCTAGAGCTGGCCATTTAGCCAAATTGAGCAATCCTGGGACAAGAGCATTGGTGAGAGAGGTAAAAAAGAACCCCAAATCACTGTGGCTGAGCTAGACAGATACAGTAGGGAGTGCAAGAAAGTTTCACAAAATGAACTATCACTACAGCCCTCCACCAGATGGGTCTTTATGGCAGAATGACCCGATGGAAGCCTCTCCTCAGTGCAAGACATATGAAAGCCACATAGAGATTTGCAAAAAAACTCATGAAGAACTCCCAGACTATGAGAAATACGATTCTTTAGTCTGATGAGATGAAAATAGAAGTTTTTGGTGATAATTAAGTGGTATGTGTGGAGAAAACCAGGCATTGTTCATCACCTGCCCAATACAAACCCAACAGTGAAACATGGTGGCCGTAGTATTATGCAACGGGGCTGCTTTATAGTTGCAGATACAGGATGACTTGTTACAATGAAGGAAACATGAATGCGGCCAAGTACAGAGATATCCTGCATGAAAACTTCTTATAGAGTGCTTTGGACCTCAGACTTGAACAAAAGTTCACCTTCCAACAAGACAATTGCCCTAGGCCAACAGATAAAATAACAATGGAGTGTCTTCAGAACAACTCTGTACCATTCTTGACTGGCCCAGCCAGAGCCCTGACATAAACCTAATTGAGCATCTCTAGAGAGACCTGAAAATGGCTGTCCACCAACGTTCCCCATCCAACCTGATGGAACTGGAGAGGATCTGCAAGGAAGAATGGCAGGGGATCCCCAAATCCAGTTGTGAAAAATTTGTTGTATCACTCCCAAAAAATCTCATGGCATGCAGAGTGCATAATAATGAGAAAAAATGAGAAAAGATTATGAATTTACTGTGCTGAATGCCCGAGTTCTATATACCGGTAGATAATATACTGTCCCAATCCGGTTAAATTTAACCAGCTATCACATGTATATACTCAAAAAATTATTAACTTAAATTGCTATATATAGAGTATTGATGGTTCTAGGTGATGATTGCTCCTGAAGTTTCAAGGTAGAAATACAGGGGGAGGAGGATCAAAACTGTTATGAAAAATTAAAAAATGTGTTTAGTTGCCTACTTACAGATTTGTCCTCTTATATGAAACCATAGAAACATAAAAACATGAAAATGGGAATACATGGAGAGCTTTAATTGAAAAATCAGCCACTGTAGGGTTAATATAAATTGTTATATGTTAAAAGTATTCCATCTTACAATATATAATTTTGGATTAAAGCTGGTTTTGATTCTTCCTGCAGAACCTGTCAGTATTTCTTTAAACCGACACTGTTCAACAAGTGTTCCAGAGGGTATAGGGTTAAAATGCAGCCTATAACGATACCAATAGAAGTATTATTAGTGTGGTTTCCTTTAACCTGAATCTGCACTACACTTTGCTGAAAGTGTTTACACTGCCAGCTGATCTACTGACACTAAAGGTACCATTACACGTTGCAATGTTGCATGCAACTTTGCTGAAATTTTGCAGTGTCAGCGAAAGTTGCAGCAACATCCCAGGTGCATCGTGCTGTGTGACATCACGATGTGACTGTGATAAATTGCTGGTTGCAAGTTGCCAGGTTTTTGAACATGTTCAAAAACCTGCGATCTTGCCCCAGCGATTTGGGTGTATCGTGCTGTCTCACACAGCAATAGCGATGTTGCCGGCGAACAGCCTATTCGCAGCATTGTTTCCAGCCCAGCAAGCGATCCTTGCAGCCACATTGCAGCGGCGTCGCAGGCAAAATCTTGCCATGTGACACCAAGGCTGCGATGTCAGAAGCGAGCGCGCACCTGCGTCATTGCTTCTGACATCGGCTGCGATGTAGTACCATGTAACAGTACCTTAAGTGTAATTAACATGAAAGCCATGTACAGCACTTATATGATATTGATGGCTCCAAGGCTCACGTCCTAAGAAGGTTGCAGTTGGCGAGATAATAAGTTGTCGAGGACATGCTTTGTGCGCTATGAAGAAAGATGCTGGCCGGTAGCGGGAGTGGAGACACTAACTCTCGCGGAGTTCAGCCGAGAAGATGTGACGTCACTTGTTCTCAGTACTGGGCTACGGAAGCCCAGACTAGGCAAAAACCAACGCGTTTTGAAAGCCAATAGTGCAGGCTTTCTTCCTCAGGGGAAATTGCCTGGCCACCTGCTGGCGATCATTTAAATAGCGTACCTGCTACTGCTATAGAGAACCACCCCTTTTCTTGTAACCCTGTTATTGCCAGGTACTAGATATTGATTCTTCCCAGTTGCATACATAAATTGCTGTGAATAAGTGTCTCATTCCATCCTGGTTGTACCCTTACGTTTATAAGGGGGTTTGCACTATTGCTTCAACAATTGTATCATCATAATAATCATAATAATCCACCCAGTGCAATACATTAGTACCATCATTACAATACACCCTGTACAATACATTAGTACAATTATTGAGAGTTAGAACTTCATTTAATTATAGCCTTTATAACTAAACAAAATTTAAAAAATGTATTCGATATTATTCTTTTAATTTGTCATTTGTGAAATGCAGATAGCTTATTGTCAATGCATATTTTTTTTTATGATTACATCAATTTAATTGTTTTAATTCTGTTCATATTAAAATATGTTTAAAAATCCATTTACTAAAGATATTAAAATTTATACAAAAAATCATATGATAAAAGAACTTATTTGAATTAATACATTTTATAACACAAAAAAGAGGAGGAATAATTTAATTTAATTAATTTTTTTACTTTTTTTCTTTATAAAAAGGGGTACTGTACTCATAACTTTAAGGTATAGATGCCTTTAATGCAAAATATTGTTTATAGAGTACCATTCAGAAGGCAAAAATCTCCAAATCAGCATTAAGACCCTTTGGGATTAATTTATCCAACTGAAAAATCCACTTGGACTCTGTTCTGGACATAATGTTAATATAATTACCTCCACACCAATGTTTTTCAATTTTCTCAATACCCACATATTGAGTATTTTTACAGGAATGATTATGATGTTCTAAAAAATGGCATGAAAGGGGGTGTCCACTGAATCCCTTAGTATATTGGCAAAGTGTTCCTTAATGCATACATAAGTGGTCTTAATGGTTCGTCCCACATGCATCTTATTTGCATGGACACCTAATAATATACTGTATATGACTATTTGGCGGTAATTAACATAAACTCCATATGCCCGGAACCCCGAAGGGAGTATCGCTAACTCTTTGTTGGGGTTTATGATTGTTTGTATATAAGTTTTCTTTATTTCCCGAACTGTTGGTGCTAATAGAAGGCCCAATGTAGGTGCTTTTCGGAACACAAATTTTGTTTTTTCTGGTAAAAATGGTCCACTATTTTATCTTTTAAGAGAATATGCCAATATCGATCCACAATAGCCTTGAAAGAACAATGATTATCATGATATTGGGTTATGATTGCCAGTTTATTAATTTGGTTTTTAATATCACTATTCTCTGCCGTTTCTTTCTTCTTTTCCGTGAGTAATACCTGTCTCGACATGATTTTCACACTTTCCAATTGTTTTTCAACAAAGTGTGAGTTATAACCTTTTCCTGTGAATTGTTCTTTCAAAATATGTGCTTCCGAGATATAATAGTTTACATCGGAGCAATTGCGTCTCAAGTGCATAAATTGTCCTTTTGGGATATTTAAAATCCAATTTGGGAGGTGACAACTGGATGTATGAATAAAGCTATTCGAGTCCACCCTTTTCGATAGCTTTTTGTAAAAAGTCTGTTTTCCTTCACAAAGATATTAAGGTCCAAATAGTTAACACTACTGCTATGATTATCGGTGTAAATTCTAGACCCAATTCATTATCATTTAGGCTATCCAAAATATTGGAAACTGGTATTACCGATGCATCCCAGATAAAAATGATATCATCAATAAACCGTTTCCATAAAATTAAGCCCTCTCTCAATTGCTTATCTATGAAGATCTTATGTTCCTCCCAGTTTCCCACATATATATTGGCATAACTAGGGGTGAACTTTGTGCCCATGGCCATTCCCCATGTTTGGATATAGAAGTCTTTATTGTACATAAAATAATTGTGCTCCAAAATAAATCTGATACTGTCCACAATAAAATTAATTTGCATGTGGTTATACTGTTGCATCTCCAGACAAGATTGAACCACTTCACAGCCTTTGGTTTTATTAATAACTGTATATAGTGATTTAATATCTAGAGTACCTAATAGATAACTTGGTTTCCATTCTACTTTTTCCAAGATCTGGATGGTATGTAGAGTATCTTTCAAAAATGCTGGCAGGCGTGTTACACAGGATTCTAAAAGATGGTCCATATATTGCGGCAGGATTGAAGTTAAACAATTAATACCTGAAACAATTGGATGGCCCGGTGGTGCTTCTAAATTCTTATGGATCTTTGGAACATGATAGAAGACAGCAATTGTTGGAATTTTGTTCCAAACAAAGGCTGCCTCCTTTTTGGTTAAAATATCAGTTTTGAATCCCTGCGTGGCCAGTTTCCCCAATTAGGGGGTGGATCATTTCTCAGTTTCTGATATGTATTTTTGTTTCCCAGAAGACATTTTGATTCTTTATGATAGTTTTCGGTATCCATAAGCACAATGACCTCACCTTTATCAGCTGGTCTTATTGTAATCTTACGATTATTCTGAAGGGATTCAATGTTTTTTTCTCTGTGATTGTAAGATTTTGAGAAAAAATGAACTTTTTGAATTTACCAAATGGCTGCAATGAAACAAAGAGTGAAAAATGTAAAGAGATCCGAATACTTTCTGTACCCTCTGTTATATTATATGCTCTAGGGCTCACTCATTCAAGTGTACAAATCGGATGAGTGCAATCCGATAAAATAAGGGATTTCACTCAGTCCAGTATTGTTTAATGGCGAGATGTGCCTTTTTTTTCCTCATCTGTATTTGGCATGAGGAAAATTTTGCAGCATGCTCTAATTTGACTTAAAAAATGGCATAGTGTGAGAAAAAAATCAGATGACATATGGACCATGACATGGAATCTAATTAATATGGATACATTACAATTCTTTAACCCCTTAGTGACGAAGAAATTTGTAATTTTTCATTTTCGTTTTTTCGCTCCTCGGCTTCCAAGAGCCATAACTTTTTTATTTTTCTGTCAAACCCAGACATATGAAGCTTGTTTTTTGCGGGACGAGTTGTACTTTCAGATGCAATAATTTGTTTTACCATATAATGTACAGGGAAATTGCAAAAAGATTCCATGTGCAGTGAAATTGCAAAAAAAGTGCAATTACACGTTTGTTTTTGGGTTTTGTAGTCGCCGTGTTTACTATATGGTAAAACCGACGTGACCGTGTGATGCCTCGGGTCAGTACGAGTTTGTAGATATTAAACATGTATACGTTTACTGGTATCTAGCTGGTGGAAAAAAATTCAAAAGTATGAAAAAAAAAAAACATTGCACTTTTTGCGCCATGTTCTGCGACCCGTAGCATCTTCATTTTTCGGGATCTGGGGCTGGGTGATGGTTTATTTTTTGCGTCTCGAGCTGACGTTTTTAATGATACCATACTTGGGTGGATGCGTTGCTTTGATCAACCGTTATTGCATTTTTTAGCATTGTTGCAGCGACCAAAAAAACGTAATTTTTGGTATGAACCATTTTTTGCGCTATGCAGTTTACGGCTCTCATTATTTGATTCTTTATATTGATAGATCGGGTGATTCGGAACGCGGCATACCAAATATGTGTATTTTTTTTTTTTTTTTAATACTTTTATTGTGGATGGGAGAAAAGGGGGGTGATTTGAACTTTTATGTTTTTTTTTTTTTTTCAACTTTGTAAAAACTTTATTTGCTTATTGATTCTTACTTTTACACTGCCCCATAGAGAGGCATGCAGCTGCACAGTCCGATCGCTTCTGACACATACAGAGGAGCTGTAGCTCCTCTGTATCTGTCAGAATCGCGGACCTGTTGTGGTTGGCAGCCCCTGCCAACCACAACCAGAAAATGCTCAGTGACAGGCTCCAGGGTCAAGCCAGGACCCCCGGCCTGTCACGTCAGTGCCGGAAATCTCGCAATGTTATCGCGAGATCTCCCCTGGAGCCCGTAGCGTGCGCTGCCCGCTCGGCTCCCTTAGATCCCGCTCTCAGAGATTGAGGGCGGGATCAAAGGGGTTAACAGCACCGATCGGATGGCGGGACCGATTAGTGCTGTTAGTCCGACATCTCTGCTAGTGAGATCAGCTGAGATATCAGAGGTTTGAAGTGAGCTCCACGCCGGAGCTCACTTCAAACACCGGGTAATGACAGCCTGACGTCTAGAGACGTAAGGCTGTCGTTAAGGCGTTAAGATGGGAAAGTGTAAATAGTCCTGTAAAAGATTAATAGCTGCTGAGTTAAAAAATGGAGGGAATAAAGACAGCACAAAAATGAGAAGTGAGAAGAAATCATCACATTTTTCTGGATGAGAATATAACCAATTTTTATATGCTAATGAGATCCCAGACTTACACTTAGAATAAGCTCACTTTAAGTTGCGGCACAGACTTTATTTTCATTTATTTTGGGCTGTGCTATTTTGGTGCTTACAATCCACTGTTCATGCTAACTAGAGATAGGTGGATCCAATAAGATTTGAATTTGCCAAATTGTGTAATTTCTACTGGGAAATTCAATTTGCAGCAAATTGTATTAGCCTCTAATCAATTGCCCTTTATTATGTTCTAGGTTCTGGAGAGACTTTTAAGAATAACAAACGTAAGATGAAAAATGAATATAAAAACTAATATTCACCCCACCATTCACCTACATTGCTCTCTGCCCCTAGTACAGTACTTGGTATCTCTTTAGAAATCCACGTCATTGTCACATGAGACAAGACCTTCTGGCCATTGGTTGACCTGTGACATCCCTGCATTTAGGAAACTGGATATATGAAGTGGATTAAAGCCCATGTGGTTTTATGATTAATGTTTGACTAAAAGTGTATAAATCATGCAGGTGGTTTTATTCGACACCTTTCTTTGTGCTTTCCTTACTTCTTCAGGAAACCGACACTGCACATGAGCAGTGCACAAATTAACCTCACAAGTTCCAAACCATTTAGATTTATCTGCTAGGACACACATCATGAAGTCATGACCTTAGGGTGGAAACACACTATCCTACTTACATGTGTGTCTCTCGGACGAGACTTGGATCAGTGGCACAGAACGGCCTCTCCCTCCCTCGATGGGAGTGTCAGCTGCTTGTGTTTTTGTGCAGCATCACACTGTCATCCAGTGAGGGAGAGGCTGTTCAGGGTCACTGATCTGAGTCTCGTCTGAGAGACTCGCATTTAAGTAGAATAGTGTGTTTCCAGCCTTACGATGAATATACTCAGAGACTTTCTGGGCTTGGAAACATCCTGAAGTCCTGGTCTACCATGAAGCGTCCCGGAACTTTATCGTGTAGGGGCAGTAAGAATAGATGTAGAGGAAAGTGAACAGAAGTGGTGGCTTGGGAGGGGAATGGTAAGGTTTTTAGAATTTTTTATTTTCTTTAATCTGTTGCTGACCCTTTGTGGTTAAACATTATGATGGCCAATTTGCTGAGTTCACACGGAGCAAATTAAAAAAAATCTGTATTGTTAAAAATATGTACTTTTGTCAAGTTTGAATAGAACGCCATTACACTTGAATAAATGTGCCTATCACTTGTACTAACAAATATCAGTTGTATGAGGGATTGTTGTAAGAGGAATCTGAGGATCACAGTTTTAGACCAAATCTGTTGATCTAAATCTAGTGTACTTTATATTTGTAACTTGTAAAACGTAACCTGCATATCCTTCAAATGGACCACAAACAATTGAAGAAGTCAATTTTCATTGAATGGGGTTTTAAGCAAAGGGCATAAATATTGAGCTGTCTAATCCTTCACGCCTGTGATGACTGAAGATAGTAATTACAGGCCTCCCTGAGAGAGTCACAGTTTAAAATAATGCACCTAGGCCTCATACTGATCAAAGCACATGTTTATACCCTGCTATCAAAGGTATACATTCCATCGAGTAAGCATATCTGTTGTGTTAAAGCAAGGAAACTGCAACTGATCACGTAATACCTCTTTGTTCCTGCCTGTAAACATTAGTTAGTAGAAGCTTCATGATTTTTTTTTTTGCTTTTCATTTTAAGAAGTTTTCCCTGTGAATCAGAATGAAACAGCAAATAATAAATCAGTATCTCAGAGGAACTGTAGCAGATTCCATCAGATAAAAATGTGTATTCTCTCATCTGTTAAAATGTTTAAAATCTCTTGCTGACATCTCGCAATTATGCATATTAACAGATGTACTCGAGGGAAATTTAACCCCATATAAAATTAATGCACAGTACCTTCATCGGCATAAAGCTGTACATTCATAAACTGATTAAAGTTATTTTTAGAGCTAAGTTTTCAAATCCAATAAATGTTGCTTAATTTAAATAGGAGACTTGTTAGCTATTATATACTACATAGCCCATATTACAAGCGACAGTATTTGTATTTGTTACCCTCCTGTCCCCGCTCTGCTCTGGGCCTTTATTCCTTCCCCTTCCTTCCTACACCCTTTGTGCTACTTAGTGCCGAGATACTGTGGTAATATGGCAAACACACCTCTACCATCATCACCGAATGTCTGTTAAGGCCGGCTCCTGCAGCCATGTGTTGTTTAAGTATTTAACTATAAGGTCGCTTGGACACCATGTTCTTATCAAGAGTTGCTTCATCTCTCAATAAGCTCAAGCTCCAGCAGGCTGTCAAATTATCTCCTGCTACTCCTGACTTCCATTCAACTACCAGTTTTTGTTTCTCAGCTCTGTCAAATTTATTGAGGTCTTCAATTAATGGGGTTGACCCACAAAGTGAATTTTAATCAATCAATCTTGGAACAATAATAGTAATAATAATAAGTTTTTCGATTGTTTTTGTTAAAGAAAATGTTCCCCTATTGAGATAATCTTAGGCTAGGGTCACACTTGCAGATTTTCCATGCATTTTTCACACATGTCATTTGTGAAAAACGCATCCATAGACCCCCATGTTAAAAATGCATGCCCCGACATGCATGCAGCATTTTTTGGTGCTTTTGGTGCTTTTTCAAAAACGCATGCGTTTTTTTTAAATGGGGCCCTATGGGAAACACATGCGTTTTTGAATGGCACTAAATGGTACCATGCGTTTCCGCATGCGTTGTTGCATGCATTTTTTAAGGGGCCCCACACCTAACAGCAAACGCATGCAAAAATTCAGGCTGGAAAACACCTTAAAAAACGCATGCCAAGTGTGACCCTAGCCTAATACTCGAAATATATTGCTATGTACTGTGTAATGTCTGTGTCTGACCATGTAGGAAAATGGTTACCACATGCCAGATCTTCTGAGCATGGGAAAAAGCAAAGAGGGTAGTGGGTATTACAATTACCTGTTAATGGGCTTGTACCATAAGCAATGAGTGGGAACTACAATTAGGACTTCATATTGGAATAACACAGCAAGTTTCCATAAAGCATAACATATTGAACATTTTGGATCCAAAATTCTTCTTCAGGCTCAGTGCATGAGTGTGGTCCCCTAAGCTGCAACATAATTAACACTAGTTAAAGCATTTCAACAGAAGGCAGCAAATGAGGAGACTTTGGCCATATGACATTCACATAATGTGTTAATGGTAATAGGCAATAGACAGCCAACAATTGGAGAGGCAAAATTTTAGTAAAGAAGAGAGAATTAAATTAATGATAAGGAAAAGGATTTTATAGTGTGTTCAACTGTGAACTAAAACTCAACGTAGACAAAAACTTCCTCCATCTCATGTATCTTCCTACCTGATCTATTTATCCCAGTTAATGGTACCACACTCTCACCTGCAACTGAAATCCACTGCCTTGGAATAACCTTGGCTTTACCCTGTCCTTCAAACCACACATCCAAACTCTCACCACCTTCTGTCACCTCCAGCTCAAAAATATTTCCAGAATCCATCCTTTCCTCAGCTCTCAGTCGGCACCATTGACCTACTATCTCCTCCCCATTGTCCTGTAGAATGTAAGCCCGCAAGGGCAGGTCCTCTCCTGTCTGTACCAGTCTGTCAGTTCATTTTTACTGCAAACTACAGGATATCTATTATTTTGTATGTAACCCCCCTCTCATGTATAACACCATGCAATTAACGATGCTATATAAATTAATAATAATAACTGTAGGCGTATAAGTCTTAGCCTACAACTTTTCCCTAGAAAAAACAAGGTAAAAAAGCTACCATATATGAAATTCTTCAAATAATAAATAGCTTTAAGGTAAGCATCAGCTATAGGTATTACTTACTTATCGTTGTAATGTTTTAGTATATTACATTTTAAGCAAATTAATTGTGAAAGGTGCTTTTGTCAAAAAAAGTAACAGAATCTAGCTGAGGACTTATGATCACTGAAGCTATGATTTATGTTTGAAGTTTGCTAATAATAAAAAATGAAAATGATATTAGTTCAAATGACTTTTTCTCAATATCTCATTTGGATTTGCATGGCCTGGTACATGCACAAGGCTGAGTAAACAGGATTGTACCCTCTGGAATAATAATAATTTATCATTAAATATAATCTCCGGGATAAAATTAAGTTTTGCGGGAGGCCAGATTTATGTTGCTAACTGTTAATTGTAATGAAGAAAGAAATCTTATTTTGTAGATTTTAATTCATTATGTAGTTTGCGTGCAATAGCATTGTACAGTAGGTATATCTGTACCCTTTGTGGTTATCGAACATTAATCTGCGCAATCATTTTCTAATACCTAGTGGAAAAGTAGTTTAAGAAAAAAACCTCCCTTTGTAACTATTGTAGCCAATCAGATTCCATGGCTCATCTTTTACACCCTGATCCATTATAATGAGCTGCTACAGCACTTTTTCTTTGGGCTAAACTTGATCAATTCCTTCAGTGATCCCTTATATAAATTCTATAGTGTTGAGTTTGCCCTTGGGTCATATAATGTGTATTCCGCATCATTGATTAATAATGGTGTTCATGTATATTATGATTTTTCATTTCTTAATTTTCATAGAATTACACTACTAATAAATTCCCAAGAAATAATGAGATAAATTTAACTGAGCTTTTCACAATTTAGATCACTTGGCTGGAAGATTAGAATTACACACAATGTGAACCTAACCCAAAGCTACATACCTTTACATTACGTTGCTTAAATTTGCAAATGATTGAAGTCTCTAACTAATAATTTAAAGATTCAACTGATAGGGAGGTGCTGAAGCTTCAGAGTCAGTGTGACTTTGAATTGAGTGTTCCATATTATACAGCAGTAAGAGCACCATCATTTTATTCTTCAGACACTGCAAACAAGGATGACAATTTAAAAACTCTGTGTCCTATTTTGTTAAACAAAATTTTTAAAAGTAAGGCTAGGGTCACCCCAGCATTATGGTGTGCGTTCAGGGGGGTTCCGTTTAAAACATAGAATTTGGCAGCATTAGCACAGTGTTACTGGAAAGGTAAGTCTGCTTTAATGCTGCCAATTCATCCCTATGGATAACAGAACCCCACGCGCATTGCAAACGCCGATGGGTGCCGGTGTTTGAAATCTTGAACTATTTCCAAGCATATCACATGATGCATGTGATGCAGAAGCATGCGTCTTGTGATGCGCTTGGAAATAGCACGAGATTTCAAATTTCAGCACTTAGATGCCGGCGTTTTCAATGCGCGCGGGGTTCAGTCATCCATAGTGATGAATTGGCAGCGTTAACGCTGTCTTACCTTTCTGGTAACACTGTGCTAATGCTGCCACATTCTATGTTTTAAACGGAACCCCCCTGAACACACACCATAACACTAGTGTGACCCTAGCCTAAGGCTTGTGTGATAAAGAAATTGTGTTTCCTGGCTTGTGAGACAGGCAAGCTATAAATTTTAATTTTTCAATTAACATCTAAAGAAAAATGCACGGATTTCCTTAAATTATCAACCTAACAAACTGTGCGTGTTGGAAGAAAGATAGTATTTTGCAAACCTTCTTGTAAAAGTTAAATGATAGATCGGTACACGCCACCAGTGCAAACCACACGAAAACCTCTGTTTGTTACTACTGGTTGCTATTTGTTTTCCACAAGCCACATAGGTTGAGGTCACTTACATTTTTGGTCTATCTTTGCATTGGAAAGTTCAAAATGCAATCAATACACCCATAAGAGATCTCATAGTTTCAAACACATCTTTTGCAAGGAATTAGAGACCATACAATATTGAGTGTCAGTGCAAATTTATGTTCAGCTAATGAAATTTTTGGGTAAAGTAGAGCAAAGCCGGTGAACTTGAGTTTCAAAAGAAAAAAATCTCTCCTAAACTACCTTTCTTTCATTTTCAGTTTTTTAATTAGTTTTTCATGCTGCTTATAGTGCCCTATAAAGCAATACACCATGTATATACGGTATATATGTACGGTGTAAACTTTCTATATAACTTTATCTCTGATTTGTTAATCTCAATCACTGTGTGTAGCACTATAGAAGCCATTTTTTACTCCTCCATTCCTGCACAGAACCCTCGCTCCCATTTTCCACATCAACCAATCTTATGCAACACGTGTTTGTTACAGAACATGCATTTCTTGTATCTTGCTTCATCCATGATCCATGAAAAGCTTTTCAAACTTTTGTACAGACAGTCAGGGTTACAGATTCCTACTGAAAATGGCTTCCTTTAGGCCCCTATATGCAATAAGACCTAATGCACTTGTTATATTTGCCATAATTTATTTGTTATTAGTTTATTAGTGATTACATGCTGTGAGGAGCTAGCCATGAACTAAAGACCTTTGGACCAATGGACATGGAGCAGACTTATTACAGCACAGAGCACTGGTTACACCAATATTATTTTTGTGTTTTATTGGCGATTTGCTTGCTTGTCAGTTAAAGGTACACAATTTGAAGGGGATGTACTAGAATGTCACTTCCAGCCTGTTTTCATAGACATTAAGTGAAAATTTATTAAAAACATAGGTGAAGGGACAAACAAACAGGTTCACCAACCCGTGGTGAGTGGGCCCCTCTAGTGTTCCTGGTCAGGGGATATCGTTGTATACATGTAAATTTACAGTGTACAATAAAGACTGGGGTAGTATTCACAAGCATAGAAATTACAAACTACATGCACACAATTGGGTATTTATATTGGTACAGAATGGGAAACTTCATAATACAAAGAATATAGAGATAAGATAACATGCTCAATGGCTCAAACAGTATGTACATTGAACATATACTTTCCCAATTGATTACAATTGTAGGTGATTCCACATTAACTACATATTAGGAGAGTGTAATAGGTTTACATGCAAGTGGATCAACATCAGCCACTGGGACAGTGTTACATGTCCAGTATAGTTACCAGTCACTTAGCAGAGGGGAGCCACAGACCCCTACGATCGTTTCGTTGGCCTTCATCAGGGGGCACCTTATGGCAGTGAGAGTTCAGTTTAAAAAGGCCTCCCTATTAGTTGGATCCACGTGTCACCTGTTAGGCGGCGTGCGCGTCAAGTGGGTGCGACCAGGAGCGCGAGGCACCCACTTGACGCGCACGCCGCCTAACAGGTGACACGTGGATGTTCAATGTACATACTGTTTGAGCCATTGAGCAAGTTATCTTATCTCTATATTCTTTGTATTATGAAGTTTCCCATTCTGTACCAATATAAATACCCAATTGTGTGCATGTAGTTTGTAATTTCTATGCTTGTGAATACTACCCCAGTCTTTATTGTACACTGTAAATTTACATGTATACAACGATATCCCCTGACCAGGAACACTAGAGGGACCCACTCACCACGGGTTGGTGAACCTGTTTGTTTGTCCCTTCACCTATGTTTTTAATAAATTTTCACTTTTGCAATACGAGACGTTTGGTCGTAATTTTCCTCTTTAAATGGTATTAAGTACGACTTAGTCTTGGTCCATGGAGTAGTGCTCCCTAAAACAAGTGGGGTTATAGAAAAGCACTAATACTATGAAGGTATTTATACATAATGCATTAAGGTCTACATTACCATTCAATGTCTTGCATCTGGTTGGGGGGTTGCAAGACTTTTGCTCCTCCTGCAGGGGGCCTCCTGGATACACAATTTTTCATACCAGCTGGAGACTTCAGTAAATTTATTACACTTTAAGTTAGACGTACCTGATGGGTAAGGGGGAAGTGCCCATCCACGGGGCTGATCCCAGAAGAGTTCGAAGAATGAGACTCATGTTTATGTTACTTAGTTGTTGCTGGCAATTTGGAAGGAGAGGATCTTTGCTGAGGCCAGGTCCTAAAGCCTGTAGATGGACTATAGAAAGTCAAGAAGAGCTGGATACACGTGCTACAGTCATGATGTCTACCGTCTTGGTTTTAGGAACTAGGCTAAGGACTATTCTTGCCGATTGGAGCTGGATACACATGTTAAGGTCTTAATTTCTTTTGTCTGGATTTGAGAACTATCCTAAGGACTATTGTTTCCAACCTGGAGCTGGATCCACATACTACAGTTGTGATATCTGCCATCTGGAGGAACACAAGAACTATTTTTGCTGGCTGGAGCTGGATAAATGTGCTACAGTCATGATAGCCAACATCTGGAGAAACATAAGGACTATTGTTGCTTGCTGGTTTTGATCTAATGGACAGAGGCATCACATTGTGGTCATCTAACTGAAATTGCTGTAATACAGTGTATGGATACAAATAAAAATTGTTGCATCATTAACCTGCTTAGGTGATGATTACAACCCACAAAATCAAATCCTCACAATTCTTACCTGAGTAATGTATATTGTAAAGCTAGTGTCTACTACTGTAAAAAAAAAAAGAGAGAGCAAAGAGAAGTTTGACTTGTTGATCAATTTCTGTGATGTATTTTTCAATGTTTCCCACAAGCATTTTAGTTTGGAAATATTAATTTTGCATTGAAAGAACATATTTTTGGTTTAAATATATTATGAGAAAAAACACACCAGAACGAGACAGCTGCTTTATTAAATAGTTGGTCTGGAAACACATTATTTTTGAAGCACATTGCCTTTAGCACTCTAGGGTTTGATAAATATCTGTCTTATGCAAGCAGAAGAAGTTATCTTTTATAAAATATAATACAGCACAAGAAATAGCAGAACCTTACGCCACATGTCATTCTAAGATAATATTTGATCTGCAGTGTCCAGACCCTGGGATTGAAAAGAACCATTTTTTTTCTTTTATCTAAAGTTAGGACTAATTATATATAACAGAATATATAGATGTTAGAAGCCGAGAGTTAGACATTTTAGAGCTAAAAAGGTATAAACTTAGTGGTGAAACAATGCTAGTTAGAGGTGTCACTACTGTGCCTAAAGGGAAAGCAGGCTTGTCTGGATCCCCAAATAAACATCACTTCCAACTGTCCTTTCATCCTCAAAGCTATTGACTCTCTGCTCCTCCAATTAGTCTTGCACGTTACAGTATTCTGTTATCCGATGACTTGTCAGAGTCTGGAAGCACAGGAAGAAAGTCTAGCAGTGAAATGACATCAGTTATCTCACTTAATAATACATGCAGGCACAAAAAGAGGCTATATTAAAATATGGAAGCCCAAAGGGCAAATTATTGGAATACAAAAGTGCAAAAAGGTTATTAATAATACTTGGAGGCACAAAGAGGGCATAAATAAAATGTGGAGCTACACAGTGGGCATTGTAAGAATATAAAGGAATAATAAGGGGCATTATTAAAATATGGGATGGCCGCCCAGCGCCATAGAGTCTACCTAACTCCTGCTGCCGCCATTTCGTATACATTTCATCCGGAAACAGCATATTGTGAGCATAGGGACAGAGTGAGCAGCATCTAGGGAGAGTGTTTCTGCCACCTAAATATAACACAACTTTTTTGAGAGCTATATCGAGACTCTACTAGCTCAGAATAGTGAAGTGAGAGTTTTAGGAGCAGGGAGAGGGAAAGTAGAGTAGCATACAAGTATATCCTTATTAATTTAGCAGCTTTTTTAAGAGGTACATTTTCAGCACAGATTGCGTACTATATAATAAAATTGTTCTATTTGCTGATCTTCCTGACAAAGGGACCACAGTGTCCCGAAAGCTTGCTATGTTTACCATCTTTTCAGTTATTAACCACTGAGGACTCTCAGATTGCAATATATTTTGCTATTTTCTGGTGTCCTTTAAAAAGCACTGGTCCTTCTGCTACCTCTAATTTTTTAGGTCAGATTTTGCTTGACATGTGCCATAAAATCCAAAATATTAACAGTGTCCTAATAAGCTATTTCACTCATATCAAATAGAGCAGTTCCATTTTCTGGTGTGCTTTAAAAAAAACACTGATTCATCTGCTGCCTCCAATTTTTGGGATCAAAATTTTCTTGACCTGTGCCAAAATGTCTTATGAGGGCCCCTGACCAAATGACTGACCTAGCAGACTAATTCTTTTCTGTACTACTCCATGAAACTGATATTTTTGCTACCTGAGAGTGGTGTAGCATAAAGTGTATTGGATCAGTTGCACAACTTATAGTATTAAGAAAGATAAAAGGTTTATTTTTAACTTTGAGTTTAGCCCAATGGATGACCTCATTAGGGGGACTATAAATAAAAATTGGCACAAATAGAAAGTGACAAAGATTTGCAGGAGACAGGTGTAAAAATGTGAAAGATAAAATTGTAAAAAATAGAACAGTTCCCCCCTAAAATAATTGGTCAGAGAGACCAGAAGGAAACCATAAATGTGGCAACTGCTTCTTCTGCTGCCTGTGTGAATAACCCATTAAAACCTGGTAGTACAACATATAGAGTCAGGGATTTTATATCCAGCCAGACACGATATGTAGTATACTTTGATTTGTCCCTGTAATTTTTACTACATAGTGAAAAGAATTTGTCCCTTGTTCGTCAGAATCAGAGAACACTATAATTCTATCACTAGTGAAAAAGGGGCAAAGAGACTTTGATCATATGTGCTCTCATCATGATTCCATTCCCATATTTTTGAGATCCGCAGGACTTGAGAAAGTTTCTCTTCCTGATAGAGGGGTGAATTAGACAGATTACTTTTGCAGTGTGAAGCTCTATGCATCATGCGCACTGACACAGAGGGTCTTACAAGGTTCAATGACAAAAATTATTTGATTGTCTTTTTATGTTCATGTGGTGTCTATATTAACATTTTGTGTAATTATACATATTTGTATAGATTTGTTTTTAATTGATATTGGTTGCTTTGATGCTTGCAGGCTATATAAAATATACATATGACCTGACATCAGGTGATTGGGCAGGACCGGTAAAAGCGCCAGACAGCACAAAACAGGTTGTTGTCCCACATATGCCACACCTCTCCCTGAGCATGTTTTAATTGTTGAAATAAAGTTGGATGTTTCTTAAGGACCGGAGTTACCTTGCTCACCCTGATTTCCCTGGTCCGGTAGCCATCGGGGTAAAATAAGTGGTTAATGACAACTGTGAATTGACAACTAAAAGTAAGCTCTGGATTGGTGATGTTCAGGTGTCTTTGATACCACCACATTACCAATCCTGCAAGTAAATAGTTAAAAAACACAGACACAGAAAAATCCTTAATTTGAAATAAAAAACACTGACACCCTCTTTTATCCATTTATTAACCCCAAACATCCCCTTGCAGTCCCAACGGTAATCAAGGAGGTCCCTATCCAAATCTGGCTGTGCTACATTTGGACCACACACTAAGCGGTGACATTAATGGGGCCACCCAGCGCCAGCTGTGGCACGCACTGACGGCCCTGACAGCCACGTCTGTGAGAGCAGTGATGTCAGTGAGGTCACAGATGGGGTATCTGTTGCTCCAGGTGTGACCTCGGGTGAACTAGTCTCTGGTAGAATTACTACACACTCTTAGTTCACATGCAACGTGAAATCTTTATTAGTAAACAGGATTTTTGTGACAGTAGATGGGCAGTAAATATTAATTTAATGTCACAAAAAATCCTGCATTTAATAATAAAGATTTCACGCTGCATATGAACTAAGAGTGTGCAGTAATTCTATGAGAGACTAATGGGGTGGTTAACCATTACATCTGTGGGTTTGCACATCTCTAACAGTGACCACTCACAGACACTAATGTCAAGGAATCAACTGCAGCATTAATAGGCAGAAATATTAAAAATAGCCCATGGGAGGTGGGGGACCAGGTTTTAGATTTTCTACTGAAATTTTTAATTTGAGCACCTGGGTTTGCATGTTTATACAGTTGTACTGGACTGTCAAGGGTGGGCAAATACGGCATAAAAGATCAGAATCTGGGAACTCTACTTTTAAGTATTCTTCTGTTTTCCTGGCGCACTTTTTATTTTCCTGACCTTTAACATTGAGTGCTAGTCACCTTATTACAAGTGATGGGAAACATTCCTCTGAGATTGGATTACAGTTTTCATCAGAATGAGGCTGAAAAGGCACTAATCAGTTAGACACAGTACTGGAAACACATTTTGTCCTGATAAATCCTGTAAAATGTACATGGAGGATGATTAAGAAAAGATGCAACATCCACTGAATTTGTTATGACAGATTGATGTGATGTTTTTTCCATCCTCTCTTAGTTTTTCAGGAGTGTTCTGGTAGACTACGATTTGTTGTAAATTCAGTAGATGAACATTGTGAAAAATTGTAACATTCTCATTAAATCTTCTTAATACAAGAACACTACTTTTTAATTTAGGATGAATATCCATTTATGATAAACACAAGAACCAGTACTTGTATAAAGACCAGAACTAGACAATAATCTGTAAAGTAAAAAGACCCAGACCTGCACCATTGAAAGACATTTTTTTCGGGAAAAGGCAAAAATAAATGGACAAGCTACTAAATTTCTTTTTTTTAACCCTTTGTTAAGCTTTTAGAATTCCAGCCCCAGAGAAACTGTGACAAATTCTTATGGTTTGTTCACATTAAATATGAAACATAAAATCTGACATGTATTGTGCATCTACAATTTTGCAGTTTTAGCTGCCAAGCTCTGAACATCAAGCACCATTAAAGGGGATAAAACTGTATACTGCTGCCTGCCACGGTTTTCTGTCGCAATCCACCTGGAAACAACTTTCAGTGAATGTCACTTAGTGAAACAGTTTTGGAAACTGCATCACAAAATATACTTCCACATTCATGATAAGTCCATTTTCCCTTTGAAAAAAAATACACCAACATTAAGTGGAAAAAACCTTGCAGTCTTGGCTAGGGATGGAAGAACTGCTCTATTTTCCCTGGGTTCGTGACCGGGTTTCTGCGTTAAAGCAAGTAAATAGTTAATGACCATACTGATTATACTTACCGGGTCCGCGTTATCCTTTTTAGCTGTGTCGCGGCGCTGTGTCACTTCCAGGCTTCAGGGGGAATCACGTACGCCAAGAAGATAAAGGGGACCCAAAAGTGACGCAGCAACGCAACACACTAGGAAGAGAGAACACGGACCTGGTAAGTATTAACTATTGTCTTACTTTAATGCAGCTACCTGGGGCACGAATCCAAATAGTTCGCTCATCCCTAGTCTTGACTTCTGGAGGAAAGTAAATCTCAAGAAATTTGATCCGGCAGATTTGCCCAATTTAAGAGAGAAATTTGATTTGCGTTGGCCTCAAAAGAGTTAAATGAAATTGGATCACATATGACATTGTGGGGCCTTGTGAATGGAAAACCCTAGTGAATATAAGACAGAAGTTAAATGAAAAAAACAAACAACGGAAATTCACGGAATGTTGAAGGGGTTAAATATCATATCTTCATAAAAAAAATAATGTGACAGACCGCTTTAATTGCTCTAGATTTTTATTCTATGGTCATTTAATTTTAGATGCACACTTCCTTTCTCTACAGTAGAGTCTGTACATTACAGTTAGTGATGAGCGAGTATACTCGTTACTATTCGCTATTTGCACGAATAGTACTCTATTTGTGATATTTGTTACTCTGCAAGTTTTTGGATTTTACTCGTGATAATCGAGTGAGCTGAAAAGCATGTTTCCTGATGGATTTTCAGTCAATAAACATGCTGGTATTGTTTGCCAGTCATAGCAATGCCATGTCCATCACTGAAATGTCATTACTGTAATTGGCAAACGCAGTATAGCCAAAGAAAAAAAAGAAGCTCAAACCAAATAGCATGAGGTCTAGGGGGAAGGTAAAAAGGTAGAGATGGATGAGAACATGCTCAAACTTCATAGTAAGAGTATACAGGCATGATGTACACTGTCTGTATACTGTTCAACCATAAGATGTGACAGAACCTAGTGAAGATAGATGGATAGAACACATATATCAGGCTTACCAGGCTTCTGCTGCTCTCTGGCAACTCAGTCTCCCACTGAATCACTTCCTGGGCCGCCTACTTGCATATGAACTAGAAATCCAAAGGGAATGGTACTTATCTGATCCACTCTGCCATCGGGGAGAGAGACAATGAAGACAAGGCTTCTTTGTACTTGTTATGCATTTCAGTGCCATGCCTGCACCTTCCTCAGGGGAAGGAAGGTGCAGGGATGGCACCAAAATGCATAAGGAATAAAGAAACAACTACAAAGAAGCCTTGTCTTCATTGTCTCTCACCCCGACGGCAGCGCGGATCAGATAAGCACCATTCACTTTGGATTTCTTTATACACCACCACTGTACACGTGGAAGTGCAGATCCAGCAGCAGCTGTCTATATGAGTATACTGGTTGTGGGTCATCACAACTGAACCAGGTGAGCACATACACTCATGGTGCAATAACCCTATCTGAATGATAAGACCCATTTGTGGAGACACGGGGGTCAGTGGGTGCTCTCGTCCGCTGGACCAGCCTCCTTTAGCAAGACAGCCTGAGTTCCTTACCCATGGGCGGAACACTACTCAGACAACACAAGGTGAGGGAACCACAATACTAAGGCTTTATTGGTTCCCCAAACAGTTAACAGTATATAACACATAACCAGCAAAACACAAAATGTAACAGGCAACAAAGTCTCACCCTTCCACTGGCTCTAGGTGACTGGATTGTCCCAACCTGGGTTGCCTTCTAATGCACTCTTTGTCATCTCAGCTGAATCTGATTATTCGATGCTGAAGTACTTTCAGTCTTATAATCCAGGTTCTGATACCCTCGTCGGCACCGAAATGACTAGGCCTGGGGTTATGGCTGGCTAATTGGGTCCATAGATCCTAGATTAGCTGCCTGTATCAAGTCCCGTGCACCTCTAGTCGGAACCAAAACCTCTAGATTGAGGTCACTAGACAGAATCTCCAACACACTGGTTAAAGAACAGGTCTGCTTATATCCCCATGATCACCCATTGCAGGATATTGGGGACAGTCACGATTGGTGGAATAAGACTGTCTTCTCATTGGCTTGATCTCAAGCCTCATATAAAACCTCTCTATGGGTACCTTTACACACCGCAACTATCACCGGCGATCGGTTGCAACCAAACGTGCGCGTGCACATTTTTGACGGTTGATACCGATCGCCGATGCCGCATGTACACGCCGCAATTGCGTCTTCAACCTAAGGGAACGTGGCTCCACGGAAGTTGAAACTGATCCTGCTGGAAACATCCGGTTGAATCCCGTCACCGCTTTACACGGCGCAACCACTAAGGGAATGTGGGCGTACATGTCAGCGCTGCAAGAACATAGGCGTGACAGAGCTGTGTATTCCGCGCCCCAAACACGCTGATTAGACAATGCAATAGCGTCAAGATTGGCCAGCCTACGCAGGAAGGCTGGCTAATACATGACGCCATTGCAATTGTGTAGTGGGAATGGACAGCTCTTTAAATATGGCGCCCAGTGCAGGGACAGCCAATAGTAACACAGTGGCCCCCACCAATCATCGCTGATGGGGCGTGATGTCCAGCACACTGTGGCACGCCTCTTGAAAATCATTAGGAAATGCAGATTCCATCCCTATCGCCCGTTCACATGCCAAAACCAGGGCAATTCACCTTCAGGGTTGCCTCTGATTTTAGAACAATGCTCTGAAACCGCAACCGGGAGCAACTGCGAAAGTCACGATCACTTTTCCCAATTACACGCCGCAACTTCGTAGCAATTTCAATGCAACGTGACTGAAATCCCGATTGCCTCTCAGTTGCTACACCACAGTTGCGGCGTGTAAAGGTACCTTAATAGTATTGCATTCCTGGCAAGGGAGTAGCACATACTGATTGACATAGCAATACAATGGAATGTTAGTATGATTAAGTTCTTTGAGTGTCATGACCTTCTCTGACAAGGGTTGAGATAATTACATTACACATGTTAAACACTACCAGTCATCTATAAGACTTTAGGAACAATGAGTTGCTTATCACAAGGTAGGAAATAAAATACAGAACCTAGAGGTAAGATAATTACATTACCCACTTTAAATACTAGCAGGCTAGTAGAAATCTTGTGTAACCCGTGAGTGGCATATTAAAAGTTAGCAAACAAAATACAGTATTGTCTGAATAAATAAGACATCCTCATATGTTATACCTTAAAGAGGTCCATTTAGTCACATCATTTGTGCCTCTTTGTGTCTCTCTTTTACTTTAGATTTGCATATGAACTACACTGTCAGACAAACAGCCAATCACAGATGCTCACACTCTGTGTGCACCTCTGTGATTGGCTGATGCAGTCAGAGTGTATTTCCAAAATCTGGACAATGATTGTGCTTGTTTGCCATGCACATTAGTGTATGGCAACCAACCTGCCATCATAGGGTGTTAAATAAATAAATAATTAAAAAACATGTGTGTGACTTTGCAGTGTTTTTAAGTTAGCCCAGTGAAAACTGACAGTTGCGAGCTGCTAACATCAGCTGCATACTTTTACCTTGGCTGGCAAAAAAAAAGTGTGGCTCCACCCTATTTTTAATTGCCAGCCAAAAGTAAAACTAGGCAGCTGAGGGTTGGTATTCTCATTCAGGATAAGGTCCCATTGTTTAGGGCCCCATAGTAAAAAATAGCAGCCTGCAGCTGCTCCTGAAAATGGCGCATTTATCATACTGCCATTTCCAGGCGATTTACCAGGCTCTTTCAGTGGCCCTGGTGGCAGGTGGCATGCTGGGTAATAAGAAGTTAATACCGGCTTTGTTTTACCAACTGGTATTAAGCCCGAGATTCTTAATGTCAGGCCAAGTTACACCCAGCCATTGTTGTAAATAAAAGAAAATAGTGAAAAAACAGCATGGTTGAGGAATTCTGGAGGAGGATAGATATAAGGTAAACATGGATACAAAAAATATGGAGGTTAGTTGACTTTGTAATTTAACCAGTAAATGATCAAACACCATAAATTTTATTTGGTCCTGGTTTTTAATCCTGTACCATTGTAAATGTACTTATGTTCCCTACTATCTAGTAGGATCAGGTCTAGTCCTGGCTGGCAGACACAGCTGGAGACCCCAAAAGTAAAGATATAAGTGGTTTATTACCCCTTCTGTTTTCTCTTTTACAGGCAGTATAATGCTCGATGAGCACTATGCAATGAACTGAGCTGTGGTACTGTAGATGGTTCCAAAGGATCTAAAGATCTCATAATTCCCAGGTCTCACCCTGGAACAGCAGAGCTGCTGCGAATGACCAGATCGAAATCAGCTGTAGTAGTAATATATGGCAAAGCATAGGTCTTTTTGCTGCCGTTCCTGTTTTGTCACTACTATGGACGCCTCAATTTCAGTGGGAAAAAATAAACAATAAAAGAAAAAAAATTGTTCTTCAGAGATCTTGTATGATCTCTTGGTGGACTAATTACATAAAACGTGAAAAATAGTTAATACACACCAATAAGTTGCTGCAACAAATCTGAGTTTTTTTAGATTAAAATGCATTTTATTACATATGTGTATAATAAAAAAAAATATATCAGTGTCCAGCTCACCTGTTGCCAATTTTCCTCAAGCCTAAGCCTCGCCATGGCCAAGAAAATCCAAGAAAGAAAGTAGAAGTCCATCTTTAACACACAGGTGTTTCTTTATTCAATAAAAGTGCATTAACAGCAAACAAGTAGCTAGCGCTCTCAATACGTTTCTAGTATAACACCTGAAACACATATAACACCCCTAATAAAAATGCTGTGCAATGAACTTTTATTGAACAAAGGAGCACCTGTGTGTTAGAACAGACTTCTACTTTTTTCTTGGATAATAAAAAAAGACCTATACATATTAGAGAACTACACAAAATCTTTCTACAGGCTATTAAAAAAACTATTCCTTCTGAAAAGAAAAATTTTATAAATTAAACAATATTTTAAATATGCCTTTAAAAAATATTACATTTTCCCACATACCATATAACAAAGACTTATACAGACATGTCACTGAAAAAGAATTAAAAGAAATCTGGCTGCTCAAAAAAGGAAATACAAAAATGAACTTAAAAATTGGACCATCTGTAAAACCCATACTGACCTGATCACCAAGGGGTTAAGTGCTTTAAGCGACGTTATTGATTCACATTGATTACACTCAGGGTTAAATTATTACAGTAAATTGACCTACAGTTCTTTACAAAACCACAGATGACATATTATGGCATCACGTTGTTACAAATTAAATTCATTTCTGTATTTTAATGAAGCCTTCAACACAATCAAATATGAATAATGTATAAATTAATTATATATAAAGTATGGTTTGGAAATTCACTTGTCTCCAGAAGTTGTTGATTTTTCAGTGCGTGGATAATTATTGCTTAGTTTAATCATAAATTATATAGAGCCTGAGACAGATGGTTCTGTGTCTACGTTCATAGAGTACATAAAGTTTTATAACATTATATACTGTAAGTTCCTGGAAGAGATTTCAAGATGACCTATGCACATTCACTTAATCAGCATTTTACATGGCAAATGAGATTCAACAAAGAAATGGAGAGAAATCTAAATATAAATGATATACTAGTATATAGTGCCAGTCTGTTGCTTCAAGGCCACCAAAATAGGGACATAATAATAATAATATTATTATTATTATTATTATTATTATTATTATTATTATTATTTTATAAATCAGACAAATATCGATCAACCATAGCATGAAAACCATTTTCCCCATATTGTGGAGATCCCTTCCTACCAAAACAGCTCTGACCTATTGATACATGAATTTCACAAAAAGGTGCTCCTGGTACCAAGACATTGATAGCAAACCCTTTAAGTCCTGCAATTTGCTAAAACAGAGCCTCTTTAAGTTGGACTTGTCTTTTCAACACATCTCGTAGACATCATGGAAATTTGGAGGTTAGCTCAGCATCTTGAAACTTGGTTTGTAGAAGGTATAGGGTGCTGAAATGCGCTGCCGCCGGTCAAAGGATGCTCGATGGACATCCAAGTTAGTATAGTATAAAATATAAAGTCTATTTTATATTATATAATTTGGATGTTCATCGTGCATTCTTTGACTGACAGGCAGCGCAATGCAGCACCATATACCTTCTATGAACCAAGTTTCACTTCATCTGGGTCTGTAGCAGCCTCCTATGTCATCACTAGTGGTTGTGTCTCACACAACCTGAATGGGTGAGTCTATTTGAGTTATCTTATCATTGTCTGTAACTGGATAAGACCCTATTGCACTTTCTATTCCTTCCAGCCACCTAGGTTAGCATCTGGAACTCTTTTTCATGTTACTCAAATCATTCTTAAATAATTTTTGCAGTGTGTCAGGTGTATTATTCTGCCAGAAGATAATGTTGTTTCCATGAAGGTGTGTTCTTGGTCTTCAACCTTGTTCAGGTGCATAGTAAATGTCAAAGTTACATCCATATGAATGCCAGAGTGCCAGAATGCTAAGGATACTTAGCAGAACATTGCCAAGAGCATTATCTCTTCCAGTCTTCCTCATTCCCATAGTGTACCTTGGTGTCGTTCTTTAGTTAAGCAACAAATGTACCCAGAAGTAAAATCATGTTGAGAAAGACTTAATTAGTTTCACTATGCCAACTTACTCCATTGTATAAATGATAGAAGGAGCGGTGTTAGAATGCGGCGCTAGGTAACACAAGATCAAGCCTTCATAGAATTACCTTAAGTTTATTACAGAAAGCTGAAGGGTGCAACCACAACGCGTTTTGACACTCAAATCAGCGTCTTTCTCAAGTGAAAGTTATCCAGTTGAGAAAGACGCCGATTTGTGTGTCGAAACGCGTTGTGGTCGCACCCTGCAGCTTTGTGTAATAAACTTAAGGTAATTCTATGAAGGCTTGATCTTGTGTTACCTAGCGCTGCATTTTAACATCGCTCCTTCTATCATTTATGCCTATTCTCCCTTCGGGGAGCGCGGTGTAGCGAGCAGCTTGGGCAAGTCCACAGGACCTGGCAGTACATCATCCAAACTCCACCTGTGTTCATCACATGAACAGCCGGCTCTGAGGAGACTAGGAAGTGATTTCCATTAACTCAAGGAGCGTAAAATATCTTCTCTTCACACAGAGGTCTGATGATCATCAACTTTATGGACCCTATCTCTCTATACGCTTAATCTGGTTGTGCAGATTTGTGCACAACCTGGAAAGGTTAGTGTTCATTTAATAGAACCACATTGTGGTGAAATTTAGTGGTGTGGCGCAACAGTGCTGTTTTTTTCTGTTTCAACTTACTCCATTGTTCCTCGATGCAGTTCTGATGCTCCTTTGACAAAAGTTGGGACTTTTTAAAAAGTTGACAAAGGTCTACATAGGCATATCATAGTACAGTCTGTAGTCTTGCTGCACTATATAGAGTAAGGCTGCAATCTACTATATTGTCTGATACTCTTCTTTTTACAGCCACTATTTTTGTGGTCAGCAGATTTCTATCTTATTCTCTCCTGAATAGTGTAAGCTCTAATAATTAGCAGGATCCCATCTCTCTATCTTCTGTAGAGTACAGTGTAAGTCCTTTTGATCAGTGACGTCCTCTCTCTCTTTCCTGTAAAGTGTAAGCTCTTATGGTGAATGGGGTTTTCTCTTTCTCTTCTCTCCCCCATGTGTATTTTCCAAGCAATTACAAGATTTCACTAATTGAGATTCCACAGATTTATTAACGCAATTTGAATTTTGGAGGAAACTTCATCAAAGTTGGCAAACTCAGATTTCAAAAGAACAACTCATCACTAGTACTCTGTGAATCAGTGAAGAACACCCCACAAGACTGGCTGTTTTGGAAATGCTATGAGCCAGTTTTCTTCACTTCACAATTTGCTCCTCCACCCTCAGATCCTTACACTTGTTAATTTTAACTGCTTTAAAAGCCTCAATTTCAGAATTGGCTGTTTCATTTCTGCCTGATATATTCCACTTCTTGACAGGTGCCATTTTAATGAGATAATCAATTTTACCCATCAGTGATTTTAATGTTACTCTATGGCTGATCAGTGTAGATTTATGAAAAAGAGGCATAATATTTTTCAGATATCTTCATGGCCTCAAGGCAGTTGAATTGTATGCACATCATTTACTAAAAGAGAAGAAAGTAGAGGAGAGTTTTGCAACTTGATGCACAGAGAACCTCATAATTCTTTAGAAAACTAGTGCTCATGATCAAATTATATAGATATCTCTATGGCTCCAACAAAAAATAAACAGGCTTCTACAAACAACTCAAAAGATATAAATACATCTACTGGGTAGTAATGAGTGAACTTTGCTCGAACATGTTCACCAACCTCAAATCCAGATCAAATTTGGCAATGTTCGTTTGGCACCTTGAATTGGAATGTTTTGCTGAAAAGTCAGGAAATTCAGCAAAAGTTCGGTAATACTTCGGATGTGCGTGTAGCTTTACGTAGGACAGAAGCATTTGTGCACATGCACTAATGCTTCTGTTGTACATTATCCGACACACACAGACAGACACACACAGATCATCTTACCGGGTCACACTTCTTGATTGCTCTTGTGGTGATGAGTGACGTGCGCCGTCAGTTTATCTGATCACCATAGCAAGCGTCACATTACCAGATCATGTCAACTGATCTGGTCATCTGACTTAATTACTATGGTGACCAGATAAGCTTTCGCGCATGTCACTCACTGCCAGCTCTGCTGGCGGTGTGTAGTAACTCGCTAAGGTTACAATTCAGATAATCTTAGTGGCCACAAACCATAGCTGTACCATGGTTACCTGAACTGTCCTCAGGTGACCTCAGCGAGTCAATGTTTATGAACAGAGCTCAGAGCTCATTCATTCAGTGATTGGAGGCTATGGTGACAGTATGCTGTATTCTTCACCACAGCCTCCAATCAAGAAGACATTGCAGAGGATCGAGAAGGGGAATGATTATGGGGTTACGAAAGATGGAGTTCATAAATGTCTTTGTGTTTTTATTTCTAATAAAATGTTTTCTCTCTGAGTTGTGTCTTGTTTACTATTTGCTTAAAATTCTTAATAACTGGGTCTAATGTTTGCCCAACATTAAGAATTTCGGGCTTAATGCTAGTTGGCAATACAAAGCTGGAATTAACCCCATATTACCCAGTTTGCCACCACTATACGGCAATTGGAAGAGTTGGGTAAAGCGCCAGGATGTTTTGCTTCTTATAAATGCTGCAATTTCGGGGCAGCTGTGGCCTTCTATTGTATAGCGAAGGGGGCCCCTGCCACGCTGAGAATACCAGCCTTCAGCTGCCTAGTTTTCCCCTCCCAGGCAAGTAAAAATAGTGCGAAGAACACACATTTTGTTTGCCAGCCAAAGTATAATCAGGCAGTTGAGGGTGGCAGCTCACAGCTGTCCGCTTTATCTGTGCAAGACTAAAAAATACAATGAAGCCCCACACATTTTTTAAATTATGTATTTATTTAACACACTATGAAGGCAGGTTGGCTGCCATAAAATACATGGGCGTCTGTGATTTCAGGCTTAATGCCAGCAGGCAATACAAAACTGGCATTAACCCCATATTACCCAGTTTACCACCACTACACGGCAATTGGAAGAGTTGGGTAAAGCGCCAGGAATTTTTGCTTCTTATGGCTACATCAGTTTGTAGGGCGACTGTGGTATACTATGGTATGGCGAAGGGGGCCCAATAAAAATGGCCCCTGCTACGCTGAGAATACCAGCCCTCCGCTGCCTAGTTTTTCCTTGGCTGGCAAGTAAAAATAGGGCAAAGCACACACATTTTTTTTGCCAGCCAAAGTAAAATTAGGCAGTTGAGTGTTGCAGCTCACAGCTGTCCACTTTATCTGTGCATGACTAAAAATACAGGGAAACCCCAGGCATTTTTTAAATTATTTATTTATTTAACACACTATAATGGCAGGTTGGTTGCCATACACTACATAGGCATCTGTGATTCACTGTTGCAATCTATCTGCATTTCCTCAATCTGGATGGTGATTGTGCTTGATTGCCATACACTTTAGTGCAGTAGTTTCCAAACTCCAATCCTCACGGCCCCCAAAAGGTCATGTTTTCAGGATTTCCTTAGAATTTCACAGGTGATGGTATCATGATCAAGGAATTACCCTTGCAATATTAAATAAATCCTGAAAACATGACCTGTTGGGGGCCGTGAGGACTGGAGTTTGGGAACTACTGCTTCAGTGTATGTGAAATTCGGGCCAATATTAGACCCAGTCATTAAGAATTTCAAGTAAATAGTAAACAAAACACAGCACAGAGAGAAAACATTTTATTAGAAATAAAACACAAAGATATTTAGGGACTTCATCTTTATTAACCCCTCAGTTATACCCTCCTTGATCCTGTGTAATGTCTTCTTCATTGGAAGCTATGATGAAGAGTACAATATTTTTTCACCACAGCCTCTAGTCACTGAATGAATGAATGAGGTGTGAGCTCTGTTCATAAGCGGTGACTCACTGAGGTCACCCGAGGACAGCTCAGGTAACCATGGTACTCACTATGATTACCTCAGAAGACTTTAGCAAGTCAACACACACTTGAAGCAGAGGTGGCGGTGAGAGACAGTTCGTCTGGTCACTGTAGTAATCAAGTCAGGTCATCAGATCAGTGGGTAAGATGATCTATGTGTGTCTGTCTGCATTTTGGTGTTTTTAAAGCATTTAAAATTGCCTGCTATTGATTTTAACCCATTTACGACCTATGATGTACCGGTTCATTATAGGTCATGTCCCTCCCTTTGATGTGAGTTCCCGCAGTGAGCTCACATCATTGCCCCGACATCTCCACTGATCTTATCCGATCGGCGCTGTTAAGCCTTTGGATCACTATGTCATTCACTGCGCCACTGCGGGGATCACGCTGTTCCCCGCCATGATCGGAGATCCTTGGATGAGATCATGGGATCTCTGTGTGTTACCTGGACAGCCAGGGGTCCTGCAGTGACCCCAGATGCTATCAGGGTTTACTTCCTGTGGATCGTTGGCAAGCACTGCCATTCATAGAAAGTAATCATTTGTGCTATGTCCTGATGTGCTGCAGCACTTTGGCATCCTATCTGGCAGTGTAAAATAAAAAATAAAAAAAAGAAAGTGTTTGTTTAAAAATATGAAAAAAACTCAAAAATTCAATTCACCCCTCTTTTGCCTCATTCAAAATAAAAGTATTAAAAAAAATACATATACTTGGAATCGCCGTGTTCATAAATGCCCAATCTATAGAAAAATATAAAATTTATTAATCTAATCTGTAAACTGCATAACAGAAAAATGTCAATTGTCATGTCAGTGAGAAAGTAGACGAACTCTAGTGCCAGCTTTTTAATACGACATAGGATTTGTGGTAGATCAGAACCACAAACTGCAGGCATTTTGGAATGATTGCCCCTCATCGGTGCAGTGTGCGGCATTCTGATCTGCCTGTATGAGAGGCTAACACGAGTTGTGGGGGAATAGCTGTTCTCCTTATGGAGAACAATGAGGAGAATTATAAAAAGGCTTAGGCTAGGGTCACACATAGCAATCCATTTTTGGAAGTGTTTTCCATGACCAATCCGTTTTTTTGGGTGCTTTTTGAGCCTCCAGTGCCCCTGAACTTTTTTTGGACTTAGTCATTTTTTTGCTAAAAAATGCTAGAAAAAACGGATGCGTTTTTAAGGCACCAAAAAAACGGATCTGTTTTTCCATAGGGCCCCATGTTAAAAAAACGGATCCTTTTTTACATGGCTCGCAAAAACATTCCTAACAACGTTTTTGGCCAAAAAACATTCCTAGCAATGTTTTTGTCTGCAGTAAAAAACGGATAGGGTGTTTATTACATATAATCCGTTTTCCATCAGTTTTTTGACTTAGAAAAAAAAATGCAAAAACTGATGCCAAAAACGGACAAGGGCTTATGTGTGACCCTAGCCTCATAAAGGTTTGTTAAAGAGTCAATTATAACTTGTAGCATTGCTACCTTTATTAGGTGACACTAGAGTTCATCTATTTCCTCACTGAAGTGACAATTTGCATATTTCCCAGAGGAGCATTAGAGCTATAAAATGCAATAACAAGTGATCAAAACAGTGTATCTACTCAAAAATGGTATTATTAGAAACATCAGCTCAAGGTGCAAAAAATAAGCTATAACATGACCCCAGGATCCCAAAAAAATGTGAACACTACAGGGCCCATCACACGGGGCGACACCGCCCCTACGTCGTCTCATGTAAAGGGGCGATGTTGGCGCCACCGGGAAGTCGTCTGGTTTCAGAGCAGTGCTCTGAAACCAGGCGACCGATCTGGGGCAATGTGCACACATCGCCCCATGTAACCGGCCGCCGGCGACCTGAAAGGTGATGGGAGCCATAGGCTCCCATTGTCCTGCATCGCCGCTGGGGTTTGGTATCTATGACCTCATACCAACCTGAGGCATCATACCAAGACATCAGTTTATAGGGAACATGGTAAATAAAAAATCCCAAAACAAATATGTAATTGCCCTTTTTTGCAGTTTCACCACACTTGGAATTTTTTCCCATTTTCTTGTACAGTATATGTAAAATGAATGATTTCATCTGAAAAAGAAGCCCTCCTATGTCTGTATTGACAGAAGAATAAAAAGTTTATGGCTCTAAGGGCCCTTTCACATCAGCGTTTTTTGAAATTTGCATACCGGCTGCACTTGCGGCGCGGTTGCAGTAAACGCCATGCAAAGTATAGGCGTACTTGCGGCAGGTGCGGCAAGTGCGGTTTTGCACTTGCGGCAGGTGCGGCCGCGAAAAAAACCGCAGCTGACCGCAAAAAAAAAAACGCGTTTTTTTTCGCGGCCGCACCTGCCGCAAGTGCAAAACCGCACTTGCGCACCTGCCGCAAGTACGCCTATACTTTGCATGGCGTTTACCGCAACCGCGCCGCAAGTGCAGCCGGTATGCCGTAATTGCGGCAGATGCGGTTTTTCACCGCATCTGCCGCAAATTTCAAAAAACGCTGATGTGAAAGGGCCCTTAGAAGAAGGGGAGGAGAAAACAAAAATGAAAAATCACCAGGTGGTGAAACATTAACCAATGGTGTTCGGGATGTTCAGTGAATCTTTCAGCGAGCAAGTCGACAAACACCCCGGCATTCGACGAACAAATCCAGATGCGAACACCCAGGTGATCGCTCATCCATACTACTGAGGTTTGAGAGCCTTCTAAAAGGATTTTCACATTAGATACTAATATATGGCAGAGATCATATGGCACTATGGATAAAACAATGCACAGATTTGACAATATGTAAAACATTTTCAATGTATTTTTCCCTTTGTTGAATGAGCAACCTTAGATATAGAATGAAATAGAGTAGCAATATAAAAGCAGTTGTAGGATTTCCTATTTACAATGTTTATCTTTTTATGCTTTTTAAACTCTCTCTATATTTTTTAATGTCCCCTGTATGACCTGCCAGATTATTTCTGTGCGTCACACTATATAAACTTCCCGTAAAAGCTAAGGAAACAAGATGAACTGGAATTGTAGATAGTGTGGCATGGTTAATGGTCAGTGCAGGTCAAAAGTGTACATCAACTAAAGCATTTAGAAGCCTGTATTTATAGATATGGAGAGTCTACTTCTTTCTGGCTTTAGTGATGTGTGAGGTGTTATTTTTTTATTTTCACTATTGTTACAACCTAGAACTGTTATATTCCCATGGTGGGTATTTGGTGAGATTTGTATGTTGATTTTCTGCAGCAATCCTGCACTTAAAGAGAACCTGTCACCAGGTTTTTGCCTCCCATCTGAGAGCAGCATAATGTAGAAATAGAGACCCTGATTCCAGCGATGTGACATTTACTGAGCTGCTTGCTGTGATTTTAATAAAATTTGTGTTTTCTCTGTTACAGATTTAGAAGTTTGGGGAATATGCCAGACTACCTGGCAGCAGGCCAAATAGACTGCTAATGATAATCTGCAGCTGATTAAACAGTGATTTTATCAAAACTACACTGAGCAGCCCAGTAAGTGACACAGTGCTGGAATCAGGATCTCGGGTCCTATATTATGCTATTCTCAGATTAGGTTGCAAAAACTTGGTGACAGGTTCCCTTTAACTAAATTTGGTTAACTACTTAAGAAATAGGCAGTTTTCGTTTTCTATTTTTGACCTTTCATTTTTTTCTCCCCTTTTCTAAGAGCTACCGTATATACTCGTGTATAAGCCGACCCGTGTATAAGCCGACCCCCCTACTTTTGCCCCCAAAACCTGGGAAAATCTATTGACTCGTGTATAAGCCGAGGGTGGACCCCAGCACAGGTATACAGACCCCAGCAGTGTGGTATACATCTCCCAGTGTGTTCGTACCTATATGGCATAACAGCCATATATAAAAGCAAGCCCCCAGTTAGTATTGACCAGGGAATAAAACAGTTTATGACTCAGCAGGTGGTTACACAGCTTATTGAAATACAGCAACCCGGGCTACGCACGCCGGGGGTTACAGCAACCGCCAGCAAGTAAGCAGCCACTCCAGAGGTCACTAGCGCACGGTTTTGCACGCGCCCAGGGTACACGGCCGCCAGGGAAAAAAACACGCACCCCGGCAAACAAAAAGAACGCGGTTTTTTTACGCGCCCCAGGGTCTGAGTGCACCGCACTTCCCACCGGGCAAGTACGCCTACTGCAGGCGTTACCGGGAAACCGCCCGCCAGGCAGCGGTATGCAATTGCGGCATGCCGTATGGTACACCAGCATCCCGCGAAATTTAAAACCCCTGAGTAAATAGCAGCCCAGAGAGAAGGGGAGGACGAACCCCAAGAGAAAATCACCGGTGGTGAACTACCAATCGGTCTCGGGTAAATTCAGCGCCTTCAGCGAGCAATGCCAAACACCCGGGTATATGCCGCAACCAGGATGCGAACCCCAGGTGTCTACATCCACTACTGGGTGAAACGCGCCTCTAAGGGGAATATTCACATTAGGTAATATATGGCAGCGATCCAGTGGCACAAGGTACCAAGCACAGGTTTACAATAGTAGAACATTCAATGTATTATTTCCCCAGGTACACACCTGCCCCATAGGGATAATAGCGCCCATGTAAAAGCAGTTGGGATCCATTTACAATGTCTATCGTTTTATAGCTTTTAAACCCTCTAAGTTTTTACATGTCCCCTGTGACTGCCAGCATCCTCGTGCGTACACACTAATACCCCAAGGTAAAACTAAGGCAAACACGATGGGATTTAAATGTCGGGGTTAATAGGTCAGTGGGATATAAAGCGCCCCATCCAATGCATTCCTAGAAGCGGCCTCGTTTATAGATTGGAATTACTTCTTTCTGGCTTATGATTCGTAGCGTGTTTTTATTTTCACTTCTGTCTGACAACCTGATTCTGGCCGTGGATGACTTTGTACTGCATGACGTGGGATTTCTGAGCACCTGGCACTGAAGAGACCGTCACCAGGTTTGCCATCCACGAGACAGGATTGGAAATAGAGGGGACCCTACGATTCAGGTGTGCATTTACATGCGCTGGGTGATTTAATAAATGGGGTGTTCGTTGACGATTTAGAGGTTGTGAATATGCCTGATTACCCTGCGCGGCAATAGACGTGCTAAGATAATGCATTAATACGTCTTTCTAAAACTGGCCCCTAGCAGCCCAGTCCCACCATTCTGATCAGGTCACAGGCCCCACATACTATTCAATTACGGTTAAAAACTTGTGACTAGGCCCTTTAGCAAAACTTTTCAAGCCATTATATGGCAGATTCGTTTTACTTATTATACGTTTATCTTTTTCCCCTTTTCTAAAGCATTAATATACCAGTGGTCATTGTATTTGCAGGTAGGTTTTTTTGAATTGGCCAGTTGTACTTTTAATTGGTCCATGTATATAGAAATAAAGCAAGATAAAAAAGCAAGCAAAAAAATGTAAGTTCGCCAGTAGATTTTGTTTTCCTTTTTTATATACAGCGTTCATTTTACATAAAACGGACCTGGCGCTATGGATTACCATGTCAGTAGAATTCTTGTGTGCTCAGCAAAAGCACATATCCGGTCTTTTGGAGTGAAGCTGCCGGCGGCGCTTGTATACCGGTAACCATAGGGTTGAATAGGCAGCTTGAGCACAGCATTACATTACGTTAACACTATGCACTTAGGCTGAAACATTATTTGGATGGATTTGTCAGCCTAATGGCTACGCTAATGTGACCCTAGCCCCAGGATTGGTTAGGCATTTTGAGGAAAACATATCGCTGCTGTTAATTGGAAGGCATAAGGAATCTGACAGGTTCCCTTTAAGAATTTCTGTTAGGTCTGTTTAAACTGAGACAAATAATAGAAGTAGAAATGAGCAGATCATCATTGGAAGATGAAGTTTAAATCAAAATAGATAAAATTCAAGGTTCCACATAAAGTCTAAAACATTTAGATCCAATTGGTGAGGATTGTAAAAAGACGAAACTCACTCGCCACCAATTCCAACTCTGCTGAAGCATCAGAGATTGGGTTAACAACATTATCTGTGGTCTTGCAGGCTTCTTGGTAATGCCTGCAGCTATGCCATGCCAGTTTATTGAGTGAATTATCATAGGTTGTACAGTGGTGGTCAGTACCTGCATCATCAGAGATCAGGGGTTCCTAGTGGACGCACAGTTGGGCACAGGACTGGCAGTTTTTCTAACTCTCTCCCTCTCTCCGTTTCCCTCTCACTCCCTTCTTCCTGTGTCTCTACCGTGAACTTAGTACTTTTGAATTTGAGCTAATCGCTCAGGTAAAGCTAAAAGTGCAAGCACTAATCTTTGGAAATGTCTGAAAAATTAATTATTTTAAACATAATTATAAGTGTCCCTTAAAAAATTTTTCATTCACAAAATCCAATAAAAAATGTGTGTGGAAATGACCTAGACTTAACATTTTTTGAGGACATGCTACTAGAATGAGAATTACCTTCTTGCTTTGCTCATACTGTGTTTTAATGAAATTAGGTCTTTGACCGTACAGATCCAATATTTATCTTAGCTCAGACTTCCTCCTAAAAGCTTACAAAAAAAAATTGATTCATACCTTTACTTTTTTAAATATTTGCTTTATATGTTTATTTATAAGAATAAAAGAGTGAGTGCAGTAATGTAGGTATATTAATGGCACTAACGTCTGCTGCTTTTGGCATAATTATGAAGTTTTACATTATGTATCATTGCTATTTTCATATAAAATATATTCTTCTTTGATCGTGTTACTACATTCATAGGTACAAAAAGGGGGGGTTGGGGGAACCCTGATGAAGGTGCCAGGTGGGCACCGAAACGCGTCGGTGAATAAAGGAAGGATTTGATCAACACTTCATCTACAAGTGTCTTCTTTGATGCGAGTCAGTCTGGCAGCGCGGATCGCAAAACACCTTTCCCAAGTAATCTGATACATTCATAGGTAATATTCTAAGTGTGTATCAGCAATTTATGATTTTAGCCTTCACTTTAAAGGGGAAATTCCACAACCTCTTGTCTAATTTTATGATGCATTAATTAAATTGGTTATATAAAGAGATTGGATATTTTTGTATATAGCAGTGGGATAATTGGATTCAATTCAATTCAATCACCCCATTCAAATTCTTGCTTTCTTGTTGTATACTACACTTGAGGAAGTATTAAAGTTAAAGAGAATCTTTCATCAGGTTTTTGCTACCTTATATCAGAGCATCACAATGTAGGGAAAGTGACCCGGATTCCATTTTTCTTTGCTGTAGCAGTGCTCAAAAAGTTTACTCTACCAATACCCCCAATTAGCATCTTTCTTTAATCATGGTATATTTACAGTAAGATGTTAATTAGTGCTGGGGGACCAGGATACACCTGGAAAGCTAATCCAGCGTGATAACCTCCTGCTGATAAAACACTAATTGTATTTAAACTAAATTATGCAGCCTAATAGGGGCATATCCCTTAAATCATTGCCTCAACCCCTACCTCTTCAGAAAAAGTCTGTGGCATTCACCACTTACTTGTTGGCCTGAACTTAGTTCTTTGAGCTCTGAAGAAAATCAAATCATGACCCAGCTGTTGTGAATTCATTGATAAAGAATTCTGGTTGTGAGCTCACTCCCGTGGTTGTTGTTGGTGATGCAGCTGGCTGTGTTTTGGAGAGTTCCTCAGCTGATCCTGATGATTGGCAGTCTGCTTCAGATTGGAGCATATAGGTGGTTGGAGCTGATTAATCTCTGCCAGTTGTAATTATTTCTGGAGGTGTCCACATCTCTCCCTGGTTTCTTCCTGCTCTGCTGAATCATTGCAAGCTAAGTGAATGTGTTTGGTTATTTTGTGGCACACATGTTGTGTGCTTGAGGATCTGCTTATTGCTTGTCTTGCTCTGAGTTGTGGGTTGATATTTAGTCTGCATATTTGTTTACCTGCTCTCAGTTAGAAAGTTTTCTTCCTAGGTATGAAGCACTATTCACTATTGCCTGCAACTTCCAGTTCTTCTGGTGTTAGAATCTATTTATTCTAGTTTGATTCACAGAAGTTCCTGCAGATATAGAGGGCGGTGAGTCTTAGCAGACTCAGGGTTATTTTTTGGTACTATCTGCTGTTGGAGGTTTTTGATAGTATTTTAATACCAACCACAATAGTATTCCATCCTGTCGTTACTATCTAGCTAGTGTGGCCTCTTTTTCTAAACTCTATTATCTGCCTGTGTGTGTTTTTCATCTCCTGTTTCCCAGTCAATATCCATTGGGGTTCTGATCTGAGGCAAGATAGACTTTCCTATTTCCATCTTTAGGGGTAACTAGTTCTCCTGCCGTGTCAAGGTGTCTAGGACATGGTAAGTTACATACCACGGCTACTTCTAGTTGCGGTATTTAGTCAGGGACTGTGGTCAGTACAGTTGCCAACTACTTCTGTGAAGTCTGTTTATGTTACTCCTAGGTCATCGGATCATAACACCCAGCCAACTAACTGGGATATGGTATGCATCATTGTTATTTAGGATACAGGTCCTTTAGTTGCATCACTGAAACCTGCCTCTCCCCCTCCGACACAGCCTCTCCTGCTGCACTTTCTATGGAGGACTCAGTCTTTCCCACACACCCCCCAGCAATAAGCAGGGTGGAGGCGTTGGCTTACTCATGTCCACTAACTGCTCCTTTACCCCTATTCCACTGCTACCTTCCGCTACTCTTCCCTCTTTCGAGGTCCATTCCGTCTGCATCTTCTCTCCCTGGAACCTTCAAATGGCTGTCATTTACTGCCCCCCTGGGTATACCACCTTGTTCCTTGACCATTTCAATACCTGGCTACTTCACTTAATTTCTGTGGATATCCTCACTATCAACATGGTTGACTTCAATATCCCCATTGACACTTCCCACCCAGCCACCTCTAAACTTACTTCACTGACCACCTCCTTTGGGCACTCCCAATGGTCCTCCTCTGCCACTCATAAAGATGGCCACATGCTGGACTTCATTTTCACTCGCCTCTGCTCCTTTACTAACCTCTCTTACTCACCCCTCCCCTGGTCTAACCACAATCTACTGACCTTTTCCTCCCTCTCCCCCCTACTACACTACCTCCACTCAGCAAACTCACCCACCTTTGCAGAAGCCTAAAACATATTGACTTACACTCATTCTCAGAATTCCTTCTCCCTCTTGCCGACATAGCTTCCCTACATGACACTGATACTGCCACGACCGTGTATAACGCCACAATAACCACTGCCCTTGACTTGGTTGCCCCCTCACATATACAAAACCTCACAATAACAGGCAACCCTGGCACATCACCCTCACTAAAGACCTGAGATAGGCTTAAAGGGTGGCTGAGCAAAAATGGAAGAAATCTCATTCCTCTGAGCACTTCACTATGTTCAAGCAGTACTTCACTAAATTTAAGTCCACACTCACTGCAGCAAAACAAGCCTACTTCTCATTTCTAATCCTCCCTGTCTCACAATCCCAAACAGCTTTTTAAAACTTTCAATTCTCTACTCCATCCCCCTGCACCTCCTCCCTCTCATCTCTGCTGAAGACTTTGCCTTTTTATTCAAACAGAAGATTGACACTATCAGAGACAGCTTTGAGCCTCTGTCCCCTCAACTTCTCCTCACATCTACACTGGCCTCTCCTTCCAAAGGCTGCTTCTCCACCATGACAGAAGACCAACTCTCTTCCCTTCTCTCAAAATCACATCTTACTACCAGCCCCCTTGACCTGCTCCCATCCCACCTCATTCCCAGCCTCACCTCAGTCTTCATCCCAACGCTAACCCACCACTTCAACTTATCACTTACTTCTGGTGTCTTCCCCTCAGCCTTCAAACATGCCTTGATCACATCCATTCTTAAAAAACCCTCCCTTGACCCTTCATCTGTCTCTAACTACCACCCAATATCACTTCTCTCCTTTGCCTCAAAGCTACTGGAGCACCACATCCATCTTGAGCTATCCTCCCAACTCTCCTCCACCTCCCTCTTTGACCGTCTACAGTCCGGCTTCTAACCACACCACTCCACCAAAATAGCCTTAACCAAAGTTACCAACGACCTTTTAACCACCAAGAGCAAATGACACTACTCCGTCCTCCTCCTCCTCGACATATCTTCTGCCTTTGACACAGTTGACCTTTCCCTCCTCTTACAGATTCTGGAATCATTTGGTATCACTGACTTGGCCCTCTCCTGGATCTCCTCATATCTAACCGACCATACTTTCAGCGTCACCCTCTCCCATACCATGGCTTCACCCTAACCCCTATCTGTCAGTGTCTCCCAAGGCTCAGTTCTTGTACCCCTACTTTTCTTTATCTACACCCTCGGTTTGGGAAAGCTCATTAAATCCCTCAGTCTCCAGTATCACCTCTACGCTGATGACATTCAGATCTATCTCTCTGTACCTGACATCACCTCCTTGCTATCCAAGAATATGCAATGTCTGTCTGCTATGTCATCTTTCTTTTCTGCTTGCTTTCTGAAACTGAACATGGACAAAACAGAATAAATTTTCTTTCCCCCAACCCACTCTCCCCTCCACCTGACCTATCCATCAATGTCAACGGCTGGTCACTTTCCCCAGTCCCTTACGCTTGGTGCCTTGGGGTAATCCTCGACTCTACCCTCTCCTTCAAGCCATATATCCAAGATCTTGCCACGTCCTGCCGACTCCAACTAAAAAATTTTTCCCCGGATCCATTCATTTCTTGACCCTGACAGGGCTAAATCACTCGTCCATGTCCTCATCATCTCCCGCCTCAACTATTGTAACCTCCTGCTCACTGGCCTCCCCTCCTGCTCCTTTACCCCTCTCCAATCTATACTAAACTCTGCTGCCCGACTAATCCGTCTAACTATTCCCTAGTCTCAACTCTCTGCCAAGCCATTCACTGGCTCCCCATCTCTTAGGGGCCCCGGTTAAAAACTCTAACTTTAACTTACAAAGCCGTTCATAACCTGTCTCCTCTATACATTTGTGAAATGGTTTCCCGATACCTACCCTCCTGCAACCTGCAATCCTCTCATGATCTCCTTCTCTACACCCCACAACCGCATACAAGACTTCTCCCATGCTTCCGCTATACTCTGGAATTCTCTTCCCCAACATATCAGACTCTCACCTACTCTGGAAACCTTCAAAAGAAAGCTGAAGACTTACCTTTTCTGACAAGCCTTAAACCTGCTGTGAGCCTCAGTCCACCCAACCACCGCACGACCAACTCTACCCTCTCCTACTGTATCCTCACCCATCCCCTCGTAGATTGTGAGCCCTCGCGGACAGCGTCTTCAGTCCTACTGTACCTGTGTGCCTTATATTGTCCATGTTTATTGTACTTGTCTATGTTTATCCTTTCCACATGTAAAGCGTCATGGAATTAATGGTGCTATAAAAATAAATAATAATGATGATAATATATAAATATTGTTATTTTTTTTGCAAGTCTTTACCTGTGCTGAAATAAAACAGCCTGATCATTATAACTAAGCATAACATACTCTTACAATCCACTTACATAATTTCAAAGTCCCGTCCAACTTCCACTTCTGACCCAATGCCCTCCTACCACATGCCGTGGCAGCCATATTTGCACACCTAAGTGATGGGTGCCCAAATATGGCACCTGCTAATGGTAGTGGCCCCTCGCACAATTCTGCCACAAGTGCTACCAACAAACAGACCCAATGACACCCAAAACCGAAGCCAAGAACACATCACCGCAAAAGCATTCACTCATACCGCCCGCATATTTCACCCGACATCACCACTACACTTCACTGAATGACTAACTGCTCTAGCACTAGTTCTTTAAAAATATCTGAATTTTTTCTCACCAGTTAGATACCAGTAAAAGTATACATGGTTGATATCTACGAACTCATGCCAACCTGAATACTGTCATGCCAGTTATACCATATAGTAAACATGATGGATAAAAACCTTAAAAAAAAGGTGTAATTGCACTTTTTTTGCAATTTCAACACTTGGAACTTTTTTACTGCTTTTCAGTACGCTGTATGGTAAAAATAAATTTATTAAATTCAAAAGTACAACTTGTCTGGCAAAAAACAAGCCTTCATATGGCTATTTTGACGGAAAAATGAAAAAGTTATGACTCTTGGAAGAAGGAAAGGGATAAACAAAAATCGAAAAATGGAAAATCACCTGGGGGTGAAGGGGTTAAAATCTGTGAGTCCTCATATTTTCTATCTACTGGCTAACATGGTTAAAACATATTGTACCTCAACAAATTGTAGAAACTTTGGAATAATTCAGCTTCTGAAAATTGATTTTCCACCTCCTTGTCTAAATACTGTACATATATTGTATTCTTGGCTGATAACCCCTATGCTCTATCTTAGTACCAGTCCGGACAGTAGGTGACACTCATACTGTAGCCTATAATTTGAAAATGATTAAATGTGTTTATAAATGTATTTAATCTACATAGTCTTGACATATATTCTAATAAGCTAATAATTTTTGTTGAGGCTGTGTGATCTCATTTGTATATATTACGCATCTTCTAATTTCACTCTGGAGTGAAAATAATGAAGAAATACTAAAAGTTGAAACTTTTAACCTGGAATATTTTTATTTCCATATAAAGATAATAGAAGTAATCCATCAGGTTTGAGATTTATAGAAGTGGTTTCATTTTTGGATAATAAAGACTAAAGGCTGTAAGGAGTCACCAAAACAACCCATTTTTCAGTAGAGGGTAGCATGAATATAAACGAGTGCACATAGACCTGATTTCAGAATCCCTTGATAATTGTGGACAAGGAAAGCTGCATCCAGTTGTACTGCAGGGAAACATTAGTATTACATGTCTATAATTCAATGGCCACTAAATAAATATGCAAAAGCTGCTTTTACATACCTCATTCTTTGACATTCATATGTCCTCAAAAAAAAATCATTGTACCAATTCTTGATTTATATTTTAAAAGGGTAATTAGAATTTAAAAATGACAATACTTTTTGCTTCATAAGATGCACCGGATTGTAAGAAGCACCCCAAATTAGGTGAAGGAAAAGAGAAAATAAATATTTTTTAACGTTAAATGGGGCCCATCTTATAATGTCAGTGTCTGGCTTACAATCAGTTTATATGTCCCTCATCCAGGTATATATGTCCTCCATCCTGATATCATACCTCCCAACTTTTGAAGAACAGAAAGAGGGACAAAAGATGTGGCGCAAATTTTAGCCACGCCCCTAACCACACCCAAGCCACATCCATTTACAAGTGACGAACAATCAACAGATGCCCTTATTAATATTAAACTTCTGATTATTGCATTTTTGCTGCATTTTTTTGCCTTTTCCATTTCGTTTGATGCGTTTTGGTGCAGTTTAGTACTGCGATGTCGCGTTCCTGGTGCGGACGAGACTGTGTGATGTGTGCGCAGGCATACTCTTGCGCACAAATCACATATGGCAGTGAATCTGTACGCACAATCATGCGCAGTCAAGCGCAGCACCGTGCACTCCCATTATAAACATAGGGGCTTGCGGTGCTGCGGTCACATTGCGGATCCCACAGACAGGCGGCGGGAGAACATTGAGCCCGCCCAGGAGAACTACAACTCCCAGCACCCAACACACTGCCCAGAAACCATACAGTAATGCCAGAACAGGCAGGAGAACTACAATTCCCAGCATGCCACACCCTGCCAACACAGGAAGGTGGAAGCTGCCGCATGGAGGCAGAGACACCTGGTACAGCTGCCATTATCACCACACACAGCCCCACTCCTCCTGCACACCCGTCCTCCTCTCCTCTGTCCCTCCTGCTGCTCCTCTGTCCTCCTGCACCACCGTCCTCCTCTCCTCTGTCCTGCTGCACACCCGTCCTCCTCTCCTCTGTCCCTCCAGCTGCTCGTCTTCTCCCCTGTCCTCCTGTTCCTGTCCTTCTGCCCCCCTGTCCTCTTCTCCTCTGTCCTCCTGTTCCTGTCCTCTTCTCCTCTGTCCCCCTGTTCCTGTCCTTCTGCCCCCCTGTCCTCTTCTCCTCTGCCCCCCTGTCCACTTGTCCTCTGCCCCCCTGTCCTCTTCTCCTCTACCCCCCTGTCCCCTATCCCCTGCACAGTTTCCCTCACCTCTCTGGGTGCATGGGGGGCCGGCTGGGTGGAGGAGCCGCCAGCACCACAGCTGCCTCCACCGCACCAGCACTTGGAGCCATCACGGGACAGGAAGCAGCAGAGCTCCCAGTGACTTCCTGTCAGCGTGATCGCTCTCAGCGCTGAGGGGCCGGGAGCTGGGCAGTACATGCGGGCGCCAATGCACTGCCAGCGGCGGCACCCTCCCCCACATAGACTCCAGTTTTCATATGGAGTCTGGGGGAGGGAGGCAAAGAAAAAAACAAAAACCCGCTCGCACTCCCCTGCCGTGTAAATACAGCCCTGCTGCCGCCCCCACACACCTGCCGCCCAGGGCGGACCGCCCCCCCATGCTAAGCCACTGAGTGCGGGAAATGTAACATCCCGGCTGGGACAGCGGGGCAGAAGCTCAAAATCGGGTCTGCCCCGCTGGATCTGGGACGGTTGGGATGTATGGGTACAGGATAATGACACTCGGGGTACAGGATAATGACACTGACACTGGGGGTACAGGATAATGACACTGACACTGGAGGTACAGGATAATGACACTGGGGTACAGGGTAATGACACTGGGGGTACAGGGTAATGACACTGATACTTTGTGGTAAGGGATAATTATGTTGACACTTGTTCTGATATCATGGGTCAGCTGGGTGCTGAGGGAAATCAGAACATGGGAAAGCTGAGTGCAGAGGAAAATGTGTATAGCACAGCAGGGGATGGGAAAGAGCTTGTTTCCCTCAGCACCCCATCCCCTGCTCTGCTATACACCTTTTCCTCAACACCCAACTTTCCCAGATTCTTCTATCCTTTTTCCCTCAGCACCCAGCTTTCTCATGCTCTTCTATCACTCATTTCCTCAGCACCCAGCTTTCCCATGCTCTTCTATCCTCTTTCCTCAGAACCCAGCTTTGCCATAATATCAGAAGATGGGAAAGATGGGTGCTTAGGGAAATTAGAACATGAGAAAGCTGGGTGCTGAGGGAAAGAGGATAGAAGAGTCTGGGAAAGGTGGGTGCTGAGGAAAAGAGGATAGAAAAGCCTGGGAAAGCTGAGTGCTGAGGGAAAAAGGGTAGAAGATCATGAGAAAGCTGGGTGCTGAGGAAAGAGGGAGAGAAGAGTCTGGGAAAGCTGGGTGCTGAGGAAAGAGGGATAGAGGAGCCCAGGAAAGCTGAGTGCTGAGGAAAAAGGGATAGAGGAGCCTGGGAAAGCTGGGTGCTGAGGAAAGAGGGATAGAGGAACCTGGGAAAGCTGGATGCTGAGGAAAGAGGGATAGAGGAGCCTGGGAAAGCTGGGTGCTGAGGAAAGAGGGATAGAGGAACCTGGGAAAGCTGGGTGCTGAGGAAAGAAGGATAGAGGAGCCTGGGAAAGCTGGGAGCTGAGGAAAGAGGGATAGAAGAGCCTGGGAAAGCTGGGTGCTGAGAAAAGAGGGATAGAGGAGCCTGGGAAAGCTGGGAGCTGAGGAAAGAGGGATAGAAGAGCCTGGGAAAGCTGGGTGCTGAGGAAAGAGGGATAGAGGAGCCTAGGAAAGCTGAGTGCTGAGGAAAGAGGGATAGAGGAGCCTGGGAAAGCTGAGTGCTGAGGAAAGACAGATAGAGGAGCCTGGGAATCCATCCATCATCGCTGCTGGAGAGAAGTTTAAACAAAGAGGCCGCGCTCAGCCTGGATTGGGGGAGTGAGCTCCTCCCCTCCACACAGTGCGGGAGAGAGGTCACATGACTCACTCTCTGCACTGTGATTGGAGCTCCATCCTCAGTGCTTGCAGGAGACATCCGAGGAGATATTCAGGGCTGCAGCCCCGGATGTTTGAGGCCTCTGACGCCCCTGCTGACAGGGGATGGAGCGTCCAGCAGCCATGGTAACACACAGCGCTGTGAGGGGGCGTGGCCTGCAGATACTCACTACAGTGCGGGAAACTTAGTCTCCCGGGCGGGACAGCGGGACCACGCCCCCAAATCGGGACTGCCCCGCTGGATCCGGGACGGTTGGGAGGTATGTGATATATATGTCCCCCATCCTTGTACATGGCCCCCATCCTAGTATATATGTCCTCCATCCTTGCACATGCCCCCCATCCTGGTATACACTGTATGTTTATTATCCTTGCACATGGCCCCCATTCTGAATTTACCATAGCTTACCAAGGGGGTTGTTGCAGTGGTGGAGCAAGATTGCAGGAGAGGTTAATCCCCCCATTGCATAGGTTCACGAAGCCCAAAACATGGAGCCTCCTCAACAGTGATAGCTACAGGGGACAAATTAGGTCTTGGCCTCTCCCTAAGATGTCTGTCAGCCCTGATGGCAAGGCCTATTACAACCTCTAATTACTCAGGTGTAGAATGCTGAACTAGAGTGTCCTGAAGTCTAATTGACAAACCCAGGCATAACTAACCCCTGAGGGCAAGGTCATTCCACTGGGTGTAAGTAGTCCATCTCCAAAACTCTTAGCAATACTCCTCAATAGGAGGTTAGACTTGGCCAGTGACACTCTGTCAGGTTTGCCTTACACATGAGACAGTGCCATAAAAACTCATCCACTGATGACAGAGCTTGTGAGTTGGTCGTGAGGGAAAAAGTCCAGTTCTGGGGATCCCCTTAAGCAGGGAGGTAATAATCTCCATATGCTGCACCTCACTCCCAGGTGAACGAGGGCGAAGCCTGAAATAAAATTGCAGGCTTCCTTAAACACCAAAAAAAATTCTCTCCTTCCTGAAAACCTGTCAGGGAGAGATATCTTGAGTTCTGGTATAGCCTGGGTGTGAGTCATGACCAGATCCCTACGATCTTGATACAGCTGCAGAACCTCAGTACGCAGACCAGTAACCTCCTCAGAGATGGTATGCATCAATTGTGCAAAGGCATCAGCTGTAGCAGCCTGAGACATAATGGTTCATGGAAAAAGTGGGATGGGTGCAGAAAATGTCACAGGGTGGCATAGTGGATAGGGAATAAGAAGGCAGGTTGGTAAGATGGGCAAAGGCAAAGTGGGGAACTAGCGTGATCCTGGATGGGAGTCCATGGCTTACATTGTTCCTGGAGATACCTCTGAAGGTGAGGCTGTCCAGGTTGCCACCCTAGCCCTATGTTCCTGACTGGTCTAAGGCTAAGCGACCCTACCTCTACCCACAAACTGTGAAGACTCAGTAACTCCAATGGAAAGGAATAGCAGCAGCACAGCTCAGCATGTCCAGACTGCATGGGGTCCAAGTAGAGCCTGAACTCTATCTGCGACACCGAGTGGAGGGAAGTGGAACTGCTTAAAGACTGAGGAAATGGAAATCAGAGCTCTGACACACCCCTCCACCTCCACTTCCTCCTCCATCTGAAGAGCTGCACATAGCAGCATTCTGACATTAACTCTGGAAATGCCAAAGGAAACTACCTCAGAATAAACTACAGCAGCATTACATGAGAACTGCAAAGTAGTCATCACGTGACAGCAAAAAGTTTAAAAATTTCAATACGATTTGTGATAAATTGTGTTACTTTGGAATTAATCTTGTGTCGTAGACAGTGTGATGTGTCCCCATTTCTTGGGTTACACTAACACCCCCTTTTCAGGTTGAATTTCCTCACTAGTCACATTCTTTCACCACCTGAGCAAGTTAGTTATGTACCATTTAAGAAGGTGACTGACTGATTGACCAAAAACTGTTAGATGGGCAAGTGAATAGGTTGAGTCTAGTGAATGCTACCTCCCAGCATCCCACCCCCTTCTCCCAAGACCCTAAACGGGAAGCAGAACAAATTGATCACTCTGTATGAGTGATTCGCTTCTGGTTACCTGGTAGACTGCCACCAGTTAATTCATTTAACATATGCTTAATCCAAATGAGAGTATATTGGGACAGAAATTTTCCCTGCAGTTGCTAAGGATGACCTTGTGAAGGACTAATTGGGTTGACTTAGTTGAGATGCAAAACTGTTCAGATTAATTTATATGTTTAATTTGCTATTAGGGTTGCACTGGATTTATAAGAAATGTACAATACATAGATACAGTTGCAATACAGGTGAAAATATAAAATCAGGTTACAAGCAAAGACCTACAGTGTCTGGATACCAAGGATGGAGCTGGCTGGGTGCAATGTTCTGCAGATTATTGGGGCACTGATATTCTTGGTTGGTCCCTGCTAGATAGCTACAACTACTACTACCAACTCAGCCGAGGTTATTCCTGTATCCAGGATAGAGCCTGCTCTCGTGTGACCTCACATAGAGTGGTTTCAGATCACACCTTTAGCAGAAGATCCTGTTTCGGTATTTCAGGAATATTTCAACAAGGGAACACTTTGCATTCGAAGTATCCCAACCATATTTTAAGTGATAGCATATTTTTTTTAGCTAAACCTTTTGATATTTTTTTTACATGGATCTTAGTTTAATTTTAAATAGTATTACAATGTTTCTACTTAATTGGCCCCACAGTAATATTGCAGTAATGTTAGCTCCACATAATTATTCTGGTTTACATCTTGTAGTAATGTCCCCATCCTGGTCCTTATCTTTGTCCTCATCTTGTTGTAATGGCCTGCATCCTGGTCTCTATCTTGTAATATTGTGCCTCATTCTGATCTCTTTCATGTAGTAATGTCCCCATCCTTGTCCCAGTAGTAATGGTTCACATCCTGGTCCCTATCTTTTAAGTACTGTATGACCCCCAGCCTGGTCCCTATCCATGTCACCTTCATGTAGCAATGGCCTTCTTGTAGTAATGTCCTCAAACTGGTCCTAATCTTGAAGTAATTTCATTATCCTGGCCCTTATTCTGTAGTAATGTCCTCATCCTGGTTCCTATCCTGTAGTAATGTCCACATTCTTGTTCCCATCCTGTAGTAATGTGCCCCCTTCTTGTTCCCCTCTTGTAGTACTATACCCCATCCTGGTCCTTCTCTTGTAGTAACGTCTCCCATCCTTGTCCCCCTCTTCAAGTAATATCCCATATCCTTCTTCTCCTCTTTAAGTAATGTTCTCCAACCTACTCCCTATCTTGCTGTAATGTCCACCATTCTGGTCCCACCTTGCGGTAATGTCTCCTCCTTGTCCCTCTCTTGTTGTAATGTCCCCCATCCTAGTCACTATCTTGTAGCAATGTGCTCTATCCTGTTCCCAATCTTGAAGTAATTGTCCCCAGCCTGGTCCCTTTATTGTAGTAATGTCCACCATCCTGGTTTATCTCTTGTAGTAATGCCCCCCGACCTGGTCCCTGTCTTGTATTAATTTTCCCCATCGTGGTCACTAGCATGTAGTAATGTCTCCCAATATGGTCCTTCTTCTGTATTCATGTCCCCTATTGGGCTGGTCTTCACATACACACACAAAAAAAAGATCTGTTTTCTTTATAGACAGGCCGGTGCATGGCAGTGACATCCTACATTGCCACGCCAGCAAATTACAATTTAATACACTACACACAAAATATTTTTTTAAGGGAAAACTCTGTTATTTTTTCTAATCTATTTAAAATTTTCCATCTTAGTTTTTGGAATTTTTCATTTTTGAGAGATACAAAAAAGGTGATACTTTTAAAGTGATGATAAAACTAGGGATGGGCGAATCTACTTGCTAGGACTCGTTACTCGGCGAGTAGTAAGGGACTCGCAGGACTCGGTACTCTGCGAGTTTCCCAGTGATTACTCGCACGAGTCCAATGCAAATCAATATCAATCCTAGTTTTGTCAGAAACGCTGACAAAACTCGGATTGCCATTGTTTGCATTAGACTCGGCTACTGTGCCAGTGATAGCAGGGAAACTCGCAAAGTAACTGCGAGCCGAGTCCAGCTGTCTTCTCTGTGTGCAGCTCCAGGGTCCTAGAGCCCGCCTGCTCACAGAGATGATGTAGCAGTGCTGAGATTGTTCTCAGTCTGCTCATTCCCTGTGCATAGACATCTATATTTATGCACAGGGGATGTAGCAGAGAGGACATCGCGTTTTGGACTACGTCGGACAGAAGAGGATTTTTTTAATTAAAGATGGAGTCCCTAATGGCTTTTTTTTTATATTTCAAATAAAAAATTTTCTCTGTGTTGTGTTTTTTTAACCCTTCATTGGAGATTCTTAGTGGCTGGGTCAAACGTGGCCTGACATTAAGAATCTCGGGCTTAATACCAGCTTGTATAACAAAGCTGGTATTAACCCCTTTATTACCCAGCGTGCCACCGCCACCAGGGCCGCTGGAAGAGCGGGGTTCAGCGCCAGAGGATGGCGCTTCAATGAACGTGCCATCTTCTGGGGCGGCTGCGGGCTGCAATTTGCAGCGGGGGGTGCCCAGAAAGCTTGGGCATCCCTGCGCTGCGGATTCCAGCCCCCAGCTGCTTAGCTGTACCTGGCTGGACATAGAAATTGCGCGGAGCCCCACGCATTTTTTTTATTATTTAATGAATTTCAGAGTCAGAGTCTCATAGTCAGAGTCTCAGAGTCAGAGTCTCAGAGTCGGAGTCGCCTCAGAGTCGGAGTCGCCTCAGAGTCGGAGTCGCCTCGGAGTCGGAGTCGCCTCGGAGTCGGAGTCGTCTCGGAGTCGGAGTCGTCTCGGAGTCGGAGTCTCAGAGTCGGAGTCGCCTCAGAGTCGGAGTCGCCTCAGAGTCGGAGTCGCCTCGGAGTCGGAGTCATCTCGGAGTCGGAGTCGTCTCGGAGTCGGAGTCATCTCGGAGTCGGAGTCGAGTCGGAGTCGTCTCGGAGTCGAGTCGGAGTCGGAGTCGTCTCGGAGTCGGAGTCGTCTCGGAGTCGAGTCGGAGTCGTCTCGGAGTCGGAGTCACCTCGGAGTCGGAGTCGGAGTCGTCTCGGAGTCGGAGTCGTCTCGGAGTCGGAGTCGGAGTCGGAGTCGTCTCGGAGTCGGAGTCGTCTCGGAGTCGAGTCGGAGTCGGAGTCGTCTCGGAGTCGGAGTCGTCTCGGAGTCGGAGTCGTCTCGGAGTCGAGTCGGAGTCGGAGTCGTCTCGGAGTCGGAGTCGTCTCGGAGTCGGAGTCGGAGTCGTCTCGGAGTCGGAGTCGTCTCGGAGTCGAGTCGGAGTCGGAGTCGTCTCGGAGTCAAAAAAATGCGTGGGGATCCGCGCAATTTCTATGTCTAGCCAGGTACAGCTAAGCAGCTGGGGGCTGGAATCCGCAGCGCAGGGATGCCCAAGCTTTCTGGGCACCCCCCGCTGCAAATTGCAGCCCGCAGCTGCCCCAGAAGATGGCACGTTCATTGAAGCGCCATCCTCTGGCGCTGAACCCCGCTCTTCCAGCGGCCCTGGTGGCGGTGGCACGCTGGGTAATAGAGGTTAGGGCCAGCTTTGTATTATCAGCTGGCCCTAAGCCCGAAATTTATGGCGGTCACGCCAATATTAGACATGACTGCCATGAATTTCTATTAAATTGTTTTAAAAAAACACAACACAGAGAAATTTTTTTATTAGAAATAAAAAAAAAAGCCATTAGAGACTCCATCTTTTATTAAAAAAATCCTCTTCCGTCCGACGCAGTCCAAAACGCGATGTCCTCTCTGCTCATCCCTGTGCATAGATATAGATGTATATGCACAGGGAATGAGCAGACTGAGAACAATCTCAGCTCTGCTACATCATCTCTGTGCACAGACATTCATGTCTGTACACAGGGAATGAGCAGACTGAGAACAATCTCAGCACTGCTACATCAGGCAGCAGGCGGGCTCTAGGACCCTGGAGCTGGCAGCCAGCACAGAGGAGACAGGACTCTTATCTGTGCGAGTTTCCCAGCGATTACAGTTGCAAAGTAAACGAGTCCAATGCAAATAAATGACAAAACTAGGATTGCTTCAGGCTGAAGCTTCCGAGACACATCTGCGATTTGTAAATCTCACACTACTCGCTATTACTCGCTTCCCCATTCATTAACATTGGACTCGCTAGACTCGCAACGAGTAGCGAGTCCTGTGCTCGTACTCGCTAGAGTCAAGCGATTCCGAGTAATTTAGGATTCGCCCATCACTACCTAAAACATAAAGCCAAGTATAGTAATATCATTGTGAAAATCAGTTAAAAAAATGTATACCTCCATTTTAAATAGTTTAACAAATAATGCAATAAGTTTGAGCTCCCAGGCTTTGCATGTAGATTGTTTTCTGCATGCAACAATCAATAACTGATAGACATTATTGATCATTAACAGACGTTGTGGGTAAACTTGTCAAGAATGATCAATTACTCCTTTAGCAATGCACTAAATGCAGAGTGCAGCAGCATCTAGCAACAAGAGCAATATAAGGTAATAGCTTTATTTTCCAAGAATCACTAATACAACCTAACACACTATTGCTATGTGAAAAAATTTCAAAATTGGAAATCTCATGAAATTACACGTAAATAATAAATTTTACATAAATTTCATTCCTCATAATTTAGCTACATTGCACTTTGTTTCCATATACAGTAGACAATTTGATATTCTACAAAAAAGCTGAATTGCGTCAACAACTTGGTTGTATAAAATATCCAGCTACTGTGTAGTTTCACATAAAAGCCACATTTGTCCATGTTTATAGAATACTGCATAATACAGTAGATTTTCTTGACTTGTATTAATATGTTCTATCAAATAATTAATATCACCTGATTTTTTTTAGATAAAGGGAACCTGTCAGCTCATTTACCCCCTTTCCTATCACTACCTGTCCTTGCACCTTGCTAGCACATCCTTAACCATTCCTCTCTGAGCTAAAACTGCAATATAATGCTTGAGAAAAACAAATTTAATAACCTACATTTTCCTTTAGTAATGAAGGCTCCAGTCTACATCCGTAGACTGAAATGGGCAATCTTGGGGTATCTATTCTCCCCCCACGCTGTTCTTACCAGGCCCGCTGGGCATCATGATTCCTTCTCCTGCACACCCCCTATTTTGAAAATCTCGCATTCTCCTCATTTTATGTCGCGCAGCTGGAGCGTAATTTCCGGTCCTGTGCATTTTGCTAGTGTATGGACTGTACTGCTGGTGCATGCGCAGTGCGCATATTGAAACAGGCCATACACCTGATAAGCCCCCACAATGTACTGCACCGGAAATGAAGTCCGACTACGCGTCATGCTTTGAGGAGGAGGTGGGATTTTCAAAATAGGGGGCGTGTAGGAGAAGGAATGATGACAACCAGCGGGGCGTGATAAAAGCAGCCAAGTAGGAGAATGGAGACCTGGAGACTGCCCATGTTAGTCTACAGTCGTAGACTGTAGTCCTCATTACCATAGGAGAATATAAGTTAAAAAATCGTTTTTCTCAAGCATTATATTGTAGTTTTAGCTCTGGGAGGGATGGATAGGGATGTGCTAGCAAGGTGCAGGACAGGTAGTAATAGGTTAGGGGTAAAAATGAGCTGACAGTTTCCCTTTAAATATGATCACAATGGTATCCTATTCAAAACATGGGGGAATTGAATTGCGTGGATGAGCACCATACCTGTTGGCAGTAAAGTACCTTTACTGAAGCGGTCTTTCTGCACTCCACCCAGAAGAAATTCAGGATACATTAAGATGTCTGATGGTGGTGCACGGCTGCTACAAACTGTGTGTGTAATGTAATATGATGATGTAATATGATGATGTATTGTGATAAGATAATGTAATGTATGGAAATGGAATGTAATGCCTAATGTGTAAAATGGATAAGGTATAGCAGTGTTATAGATAAGAGTGGCAAGTTTAGAATTTTCATGGAGAGCTGTAAACTAGTTTTTACTTTGCAACCTTGGTCCTCAGGGAATGAGTCCCAGCAAGTAGGAGTAACGATGTCCCTATGGTGGGGGAATCCTCAGACTTGGGCATTTTCTTTGTCTACACTAGTCCCAGCATAGTCATCTGTTGATGCCTTTTTATGCATTATGTATGATCTATGATAATCCTGACATGGTCTAGGTAGCAGAGGCAAAGATCATGAACCTGACACATGGGGGCCTCACTGCTAAAGATTATGGTCCTATGATGTCCTTGTGGAATGACACAGCACTCAGGTGTCAATTCCACAGAGTCATTTCTGATACTTTTAAGGACACTCTGGTTCAGAACCCTTCACCTTGTTCATTGGAGGAGGACAGGCCATTATTTAGGCTCTTAGCATGGATCAGAGCATTTAAAAGAGATATGATGTATGACAGGAGGATTAGTTTACTCTTCGTGGTTCATTTAACTTTCCTGGAGGTTGCAGCAGCCATGTCAAAGGTCATTGAGAGGAGACATCATCATGATCTCAGGCTCTATTTCCATTTTTTACATCCTGGACATTGCTGGACAGCTCAGCACGTGTTCCAGAAAGCAAGCCTTTGGGAAATGCCTTAATATCAGTGATAATCAGTAAGGTCACCCAGACCTCAAGGCACCTTTTAATTACTCAGATAAAGCATTGCTGATTGTAGAACTACTTTTCCAGAATCAATCATTATCAGCATTCGCTTTCATTACCTGTGGGTCTGCAGCTAATTTCACTAATTTTGGAATGGTACTGAAACTAGTATGAAGGACAGTTAGATTGGATGGACTCATTCAAATTGGTGCCATTGACAGGATGCCGTTACTTCAAAATTTTGTCCAGCTAGGTGGAATTCACACTCCGAAACTATTCATGCTGCGTCTATCAACTATTATGTATCGGATAACTTACCTGCGATCTTATAATTTGATAAGTATCAGTAGGGTGATGAGTGTAAGATGGTATTTTTCATGTCTGAGGGCTCATTTAAAAATCTTGTCATACCTTTTGGATTAACCAATTCACTGCAATCTTTCAAATTTTTAAACTTTAAGAATTATATTTTTTCTTATTAAATTGTAAGCTTTATCGTGGATTATTTGGATGATATTCTAATATTTTTACCTGATCTGGTTTCACATTATGAACTCATCAGTTTTGGTTTACAAAGGCTTAGACAAAATTCTTTGTTTGATAAATTGGAGAAATGTACCACTTTTGTGCAAGAAATAGCATTCCTGAGGTTCATTGTGTAGGCTAAAGTGTTTACAATGGATTCTGGGAAGACACAGGCCATAATTGATTAACTTCAGCCTCACAACCTTAAAGTATTACATTTTTTCTGGGGTTTACCAATTACTACTGAATAAGTATTAAGGATTTTTCTAAGATCGTCAAACCTCTTACTGATATCACTTATAAAGGGGAAGATCTGATGGTTTGGACACCAGATACTGTGGGGTCCTTTAATAAATTGAAAAACGTTTATGTGTTCTCCAGTTCTTATCAAGCATGATCTCCAGAAGTAATTCATTGTATAAGTGAATGCTTCTGAAATTGGGGTGGGATAGTATTGTCCCAAGCAATTAAAATGTTAACCAACTTGCCACCCTGTGCCTTTTTCTCTAAGGAATTCTAATCTGCTAAAAGAAACTGTGATGTAGGGAATCATGAGTTGCTTATAATAATAATAAAACTTTATTTGTATAGCGCCAACATATTCCGCAGCGCTTTACAGTACAACGGTACATATAAGAAAAATATACGGTACAGAAAGGTAATGCAGAACAGTAGTTACATACCAAAAACATAGAATCAACTTAGGAAATACAATAAGAAAGGCAGAAAATGAAGGTGACCCTGCTCGAAGGAGCTTACAATCTAAGACGGGATGGGAACACAAAGTACAGGGGCTTATAACAATGAATATCTTACGTCTAAGTGACTACTGTTAGGGAGAAGGATAGGCCGCCCTGAAGAGGTGTGTTTTTAGGGAGCGTCTGAAGCTATGCAAGTTGTGGATGGTCCTAATTTCTTGGGGTAGAGCATTCCAGAGTTTTGGTGCAGCTCGAGAGAAGTCTTGAAGTCGGGAATGGGAGGTTCGGATTAATGCCGATGTTAGTCTGAGGTCATGTTCAGAGCGAAGGGGACGGGTGGGGTGGTAGACAGAGATGAGGGTGGAGAGGTAAGGAGGTGTCGCACCATGAATAGCTTTGTGGGTGACAACGAGCAATTTGAATTGGATTCTATAGTGTACGGGCAGCCAATGTAGTGACTGGCACAGAGCAGAAACATCTGAGTAACGGTTTGCTAGATAGGTGATCCTGGCTGCTGCATTGAGGATAGACTGGAGAGGGGAAAGCTTACTGTGGGGGAGGCCAGCTAATAAAGAATTACAGTAGTCAAGGCGGGAATGAATCAGGGCCACGGTGAGGGTTTTAGTTGTTCCCGTGGTGAGGAAAGGGCGAATTCTGGAGATATTTTTCAGGTGCAAGCGACAGGAGCGGGTGAGAGATTGTATGTATGGGGTGAAGGAGAGATCAGTGTCCATCAAAACACCGAGACAGCGAGCCTGCTGACTGGGTGTTATCGTGGTGCCGCACACCGAGAGAGAGATGTCAGATTTAGGGAGGTTGGCAGAGGGTGGAAGCAGAAGAAGTTCAGTTTTGGAAAGGTTGAGTTTCAGATAGAGAGTGGACATGATATTGGAGACTGCGGTTAGACAGTCATTGGTGTTCTTTAATACCGCAGGGGTAAGGTCAGGGGCTGAAGTGTATAGTTGTGTGTCATCAGCATAAAGATGGTACTGAAAGCCAAATCTGCTGATTGTTTGTCCGATCGGGGCTGTGTAGAGAGAGAAGAGGAGAGGGCCAAGGACTGAACCCTGAGGGACCCCAATAGTGAGGGGAAGAGGGGAAGAAGTGGAGCCAGCAAAAGATACACTGAAAGAGCGGTCAGAAAGATAGGAAGAGAACCAGGAGAGAGCAGTGTCCTTGATGCCAATGGAGTGCAGCATAGAGAGTAGGAGCTTATGGTCGACAGTGTCAAAAGCCGCAGAGAGGTCAAGAAGGATAAGCAGAGAGTGGTCACCATTACGTTTTGCTGTCAGAAGGTCATTGGTCACTTTGATGAGGGCAGTTTCTGTAGAATGTAAGGGGCGGAAGCCAGACTGCAATGGATCTAAAAGAGAGTGAGTGGGGAGGTAATGAGTGAGGCGGGTGTAGACCAGGCGCTCCAGGAGTTTAGAGATGAAGGGGAGATTGGAGACTGGTCTGTAGTTATTTGTGCAGGATGGGTCGAGGGACGTTTTCTTTAGTAGTGGAGTGATAATAGAGTGTTTGAAGGAGGAGGGGAAGATGCCAGAAGAGAGGGAGAGATTGAAGATTGTGGTTAAGTGACTGGTGACCACTGGAGAGAGGGTCTGTAGTAAGTGTGAGGGAATGGGGTCAGAGGTGCATGTAGTGGGACGTGAGGACGAGAGGAGCCTGGAGACTTCTTCTTCTGTGGCTGGGTCAAAAATGGAGAGTGAGCCAGAGGGGATGTGGGGAGAGATGGGAGTAGAAACACTTGAAGGTTGGGAGCTGATTTCCTGACGGATGTTTTCTATTTTCTCTGTGAAGTAAGAGGCCAGATCGTCAGCACAGAGGTCAGTGATAGGAGCCTGCACTTTCGGACTGAGGAGAGAGTGAAAGGTGTCAAAAAGTTTCTTTGAGTTGTTGGCTAGTGAGGAGATCAGGGTGGTGAAGTAGGTCTGTTTGGCGAGGTGAAGGGCAGAGTTGTAGGTTTTTAGCATGAATTTATAATGGATGAAGTCTCCTGGTGAGCGACTTTTCCTCCATAGGCGTTCGGCACTCCTCGAGCATCGCTGGAGGAATCGAGTTTGTGATGTGAGCCAGGGCTGTTTTACTCTGTGTTTGGAGGTTCTAAGGGTGAGGGGTGCTACTTGGTCCAGGGTACTTTTGAGAGTGTCATTGTAGTAATTCACAGCCAGATTGGGGCAGGAGAAGGAGGAGATTGGGGACAGTGATGAGAGAAGAGAGTCTGTGAATGTGTGAGGGTTGATGGCCTGTAGATTTCTGAATGTGTGATAGGTCGGACTATGCTGTGATGGGCGAGGGTTTGAGAGTGTGAAGGTGAGACTGTTGTGATCAGAGAGAGAAAGAGATGAGTTGTCTAAGGAGGAGGAAGAGCAGAGTCGGGTAAAGACCAGGTCAAGGGTGTTACCATCCTTATGTGTCTCAGAGGTTGAGAGTTGCGAGAGGCCAAGAGAATTGGTTAGAGCTAGGAGCTGGGATGCAGATGTGGAGTTGAGGCTGTTTATGGGGATGTTAAAGTCTCCCAGGATGAGGGTTGGTAATTCTGAGGACATGAAGTGCGGCAGCCATGCGGAGAAGTGGTCGAGGAAGTGGGTGGTTGAACCTGGGGGGCGATACACCACCGCTACTCTGAGGGAGAGGGGACGGAACAACCTAATGGTGTGAACCTCAAAAGAAGGGAATGAGAGTGATGGAGCGGGGGGGATGACCTGGAAAGTACATTGTGGGGACAGGAGTAGGCCAACTCCACCACCACGTCTGTTTCCAGGTCTCGGGGAATGAGAGAAGTGCAGACCGCCGTAGGAGATAGCAGCAGGGGAGGCAGTGTCTGAGTCCTGGATCCAGGTTTCAGTAAGGGCCAAAAGGTTAAGAGAGTTACTGAGAAAGTAGTTGTGGATAAAGGGCAGTTTGTTGCATGCGGACCGTGTATTCCAGAGGGCACATTTAAACGAAGGAGATGGAGGTGTGCAGGTAATGCTAATAAGGTTACTGGGATTTCTATGTGAGGTGTGTGGTGGGGGGTTGAAGCTGGAAGAGGGTGGCCCAGGATTGGAAGAAATATCGCCTGACATAAGCAGTAGTAGAAAGAGGAGGAGGGAGTAATGTTTGGCTCTATGACATTGTTTTTGTTGAGGCAAGACCCTGGAATATGACGGGCTTAGATTATTGAGTAGGGTGAAGAGAGTATGGGAGCAGGACATAGTAAAGGGAAGTAGAGAGGGGCTGATGTGGATAAAGGGTGATGGAGGGGGAATGGGGCGGTAAAAGTGGATGACTAATGCACATAGATATAAAAGCATTGAAATGAACGACATTTTGATGCAATGGGCTAAGTAACGTACTGAAAGGTAGTAAATAGGTAGAGTTGTTACCTTCTGGTTACCTCTGGTCTATCTCTGAATATTCCACTTAAAAATGCCACTTTGAAATGGCACAGATGCCAAGGCACAGAATGCCTTACACCATGCTACTTATAGTTCTAGTGAGCAACAAACAATATGCCAGGTAGGGAGAGGGGAGGGGTCAGAGGAGAAGGATTCATCACACCAGGGGTCAATTAACAAATTACTGCTAAGAGGAAAGTTTGGGTCAGGATCAGCAGGAGACAGAGACAAGGGCAGGAGGAGATACTAAGATACTAAGCTTAGTTGCTTGCTGTTAAATTAGTGTTTGAAGAACGGAAGCATTTTTTGCAGGGAGCTGTTGAACAAGTAACAGTTGTGATTGATCCAAAAAATGTATCTGATATGGAATAAGACAAATGGTTGACCTCACGACAGGCCAGATGATACTTTTTTTCTGTAAGGGTCTAAGAATATCGGGGTCTAAGAATGTGAGGGTTGATGCTTTGTCTTGCAGCCTTGATTAGATTGTCTCCTCCAGAACTTGCATCCTCCATTCTTCCTCATAGTATTGTAGCTTCCATGGTATCCTTGGAGTTGGAAGCAGAGATCCATGAAGCTAAGTCTCTAGCTCCTTCCACTACTCAAGAGTACAAGTTATTTGTTCCTTTATACCTGAGATTATATCTATTGCATGAGTTTCATGATTCCATGTTGACCGGTTACTCTGGGGTAACAGACATTTATTGCTAGACTCTTTTGGTTGGCATCTATACATAATGATATTAAAGATTTTGTGTCCGCTAGTGAAATTTGTGCACACACTAAAGTGTGTCATAAGCAGCTTAGCTCTATTGCCAAATCCAGGAATACCGTGGACTCCCTTGTCCTTGGATGTCATTACTGATTTGCATTTGTCTGATGGGGAAACTGTGAATTCAGTGGTGGAGTGACGATTCAGTAAACAAGCTCACTTTGTTCTATTATCAGGATTACCTAATGCTGAAAAAGTTTCCAAGTTGTTTATAAATTATGTGGTGAGATTGCTTGGAAAATCTCTTAATATTGTATATAGGGGGTGCAATTTGTTTCAAAATATTGAAGAGCATTTTATAAAACGTTGGGGATTCATTTGCCATTTTCCTCTGCTTATCACACTGAGATCAATGGTCAGACAGAGAGGACAAATCATTCATTCAAGCAAATGTTATGATGCTTTGTTGTGGCCCAGTAGGAGGACTGGTCCTCATTTTAACCTCATGCAGAGTTTGTCTTTACCAGTTGGGTCAATCAGTCCACTGGAACCTCGCCTTTGTTTTGTAATTAAGTTTTTCATTCCATTTTGTGAATTTTGGAGGATACATTCTGAGTGTTTTGGGTACAGATTTTAGCCATGCAGAATCTTAGGGAAGTCTGGAGTGAGGTTCAAAATAATATTGGGGTGGGTCAATTTTGTCAGAAACTTAAGGCAGATAGGAAGCGGATGGCAGGTCTTGTCTTCAAGGAAGGAGATAAGATTTGGTTATCTTCTATAAATACCAAGCTGAAAGTGCCATAGGTGAAGTTGGGTCCTAAATTCATTGGTCTGTATGAGATTCTGGAGGTGGTCAACCCAGTTGCCTTTAGATTTAAAGTCCCTGTGTCTCTTCATATCCCTCAAGTGTTTCACATAGTCTCTGATAAAGGAATTTTGCCTTCATCATTGTCTCCCTCATCTCTGCCTCCTTCTTTTTATTTGATGGGGTTTTAGAGTATGATGTTCAGAGGATCATTGATTCTTTAAGGGTGTAAATCTTCCTTCAGTATCTAGTTCAATTGAAGAGCTTTGGACTTAAGGAGAAATCCTGTATTCCAGCTTGTTTTGTGAGGGCCGATTAGTTGGTCAGAGCCTTCCATCGTAGGTGTCCTGAGAAACCTGGAGTTTGATGGCACCCTCTAGAGGAGAGAGTACTGTCACGATTCTTCCACATAGTTTATATAGGATGTAATGAGGGCTTACAAGCTGACTAGTATGTGGGCATGCTGAGCTGTCAGTGAACTGAATGACAACAGTTTTCCATTCTTGTTCTGGGTGGTGTTCAGCTGTTCATGTGTTTCATTTTCCCTGTAATTGTAGAGCTACTTATCCGAGCAGTCTCTCTCAAAACTCTGTCGGTCATACATTGTTAGAGTGGTGCTGTTTCCTTTTTTTTTTGTTCTGTCTATTCTGATCATTGTTATCTGACCCTGGAATATTGCCTGACTACACATCTGCTTGCTCTCTTAATCTGTTGTACTCTCTTAGTATTTTAAACCTGGAGACTAATCCAAAGGTGTATAGGAGAAATGGGAATCATGAACTGCTCTCCCATCCCAAGGAATCCATTGACTCACGCTGTTAGAGTCCAACAGCGTGAGTCAATGGATTCCTTGGGACGGGAGCGCAGTCCATGATTCCCATTTCTCCTATACACCTTTGGATTGTTCAACATGTGGAAGAGCTGCTGCAGACCGTATAGCTTGACATCTACAGTTGTCACAGGTTTAGGAGGGGGTTGTGACATCTCTCAACCCAAACAGGTGAGCAGTTCTAATAACATGCTATTGCACCTAATCCCACAGATAAACACTATTGTGCACCTTTCCTTTTTTGTGCTTTTTTCAAACCTGGAGATTAGACATCAGATTGCTCCCTCCAATCAAAATGTGCTCTACTGGTGTTTTTACCCTGGACTATTACTTTTCTATGTTTCAGTTTACTTCCTGAATCCACAACAAGCTCTTCTGGTACCTGACCCTGGATAATCTGACTACCCTGCCTACAGGCCTGTCCATGTGTAATTGCCTGTATCACACCTAACTTCTTGTTGATAACTGAATTTGTTTAGAGAAGGTGATTTTTAACTGGTCATCATCAACCAGTAAGAACAGAAAAAACAGGATTGGGCCTACCTCAAAGCTATCACAGCAGCCTTGCAGTTTGCTTTTATAGTGGATTTTTGCTTACGGTTTTAGGTTTTGCAATGTAGGAATTATCTTATTCAATGTCAGCAAGAAGAAAAATGCAGCAATTGTGAAAGATGTTAGAAAGTTGCATAACTTATTATGGTTTAATTAAGTTTTAATTACATAAATCTTGAAATCGCTTAAAGTGACAATCTTATGAATACTACATACACCCATATACACATAGTAAATAAATGAGATTCAGTAATCAAAACGCACATAACGTCTTCATTTGCTAAAATCTCTGAAAGGGCTTTTTATGTTCACATGTCAATGAACTATGTGGTGTTGTGTCTGGCAGTTCTATAAAGAACATATTAGCAACGCTTTGCCCGTACTAAACACATTGCTCAGCTCCAAAGTATGCTGCGTGGATGCCAATGGAAGGCGGCCAATTAAAGTTGGCAATCAATAGTTGATAAATACTAGCGTGAATCCTAATTTCATCTTGTTTTGTAATCATTTGCATCACCAGACATTTTAATTGAACCAATTAACCCGATATTATATATTAATTAATGCATTTTTTATCTTCTATGGAACAACATGGAGAGAAGGAGCTAAGCTTATAATAATGAGTTGGTTTAGTGGCCATGAGTTTTTGTATGGATGGTTGATTTTTTCACAGATTATGATATTTTCTTAAATGAAGCATATCTCTAAAATTTAATGTAAATTTGACTATAGTGGTATAGCTAAAATACTATAAAAGGGATAAAAAATATATAAATATAGAAAAAAATATATATACACAAATGCCCTGATTCATTATTTGCATCTTTTAAAGTCACTCTCTTTCTTTAGTCTTTTGGTATCCGCTATCATTGCATTTAATACATTAAAAGAGCTCACGTGGTTAATAAATATTGCACAAAACAAAAACTGGGCTATCATTATCTTTGTAACATTTCGGGAAAAATATTGCAAAAGATGAGACTTTTAGAAATATATGTATAAAACTATACGAGGAGACAATGGAGTAGCATTGCATCAAATTTTGCACACTTTTAGAAAATTGCAATTGACGAATTAGCCGAAAACAGTGGAAGTCACAAAAATCCACTTACTGTAAAACAAAATTAAATAGGCAAAGCCATATAAAATAGGCTTCAAATAAAGTAATACATTGGGTGCAAATAGGAAATGGCACAAAGCACAAAAAGCTAGCCAAAAAAGGGGATGTAAAGGCAGTTATTAATCAGGGACAAAGGTTTCTATAACTATTGCATTTTATCAAATTTTTTAAACTTTTTTAATATTTTGATATTTTTGAAAGTAAACAACAGGTACTGTAGCATATATACTGGAGATACCGAATCTCTGGAAATTAGAATTTTCTGTTTTTGACAATTTTTTCTTTAATTTAATTTGCAACTAATTTCAAGTACTCAAATTGTCCTAAAAACTGGACTGTATTTAACTCATTTCAGACTTTTCAATATAAACATCCCTTGTAATATCAAAATGACTTCAACATATATGGTTATAGGTAAAAGGATGATAACTAATTCTTCACTACTGTTTTGTCACATACTAACTGTACAGTTTATCCAGTGAGTTATTGCTTTCTTGGCCTATCTCTAGGGCTAAACTGTGAGCTGTGACTCCTCTCCCAATCCAGATTTACCTACATAGCATGTGGAAGAAGGTGCTCTAATCAAATGAGACAAAAGTAGCACATTTTGAGATAAATGCTGTGTGTTCCATAAAACTAACACCCCCATCACTCTTAAAACAATAATCCCACCATCAAATATGGTGGTGGTATCTTCATGCTGTGGGGATACCTTTCTTCAGCAGATGCAGGAAAGTTGGACAGATTGATGAAAAGATGGATGGGGCTAAATACAGGACAATCCTGAAGGAAAACCTGTTAAAGGAATCCTGTCACACCCAAATCGCCTCCTAAGCTATCAAAACATGTCCCTGCAGCATCTCATCACTAATCCCACACTCCTTTTGGCTCAGAAAAGCATCCTGTGAAAGTGTAGAAAAACGTTTTATAACTTACTCATTAGTGGTGATAATGAGCTGTCGCTATATTCTTTAGTCACTAAGGCTGGCCATCTTCGTCATAATATTACGCCTTAATAGGCGTGATCTTCAATGAAAATCGCGTCATTTCCGGCATCGGGTGACGTCAGTTCCCCCGCGCCGCTCTGTAGGCTTGAAGCCCCACGCTGCGCATGTGGCGTGGGTGTACTGATGTCATCTGATGCCGGAAATGATGAGATTCGCGTCATTACAGCCCCATTGCAGCCCAGGCAGCGCCCAGGAAAGCAGGGAGGTGCTGATTACAATATGCATTGAAGATCACGCCTATTAAGGCATGATATTATGATGAAGATGGCCCGCCTTAGTGACCACAGCTCATTATCATCACTAATGAGTAAGTTATAAAACGTTTTTCTACACTTTCACAGGATGCTTTTCTGAGCCAAAGGGAGAGTGAGATTAGTGATGGGATGCTGCAGGGACATATTTTTATAGCTTAGGAGGCTATTTGGGGGTGACAGGATCCTTTTAAGATGAGTTCACATGTCCAGTAATCATTCATCAGAACACATCTAGAAACAATTTGTTGGCAAAAAAGTTGTGCAAACACAACTTTCATGTCTACTGTTGAATAACTGATTTCTGCAGAATACATTTTTTGTTAACATTGGAGAACTGATCGGATAACTGATTAGTCATTATCTTTGACTTGAAACTGATCCTGTAAGGAAAAAAATGGATGATTTACAAATGAAAAAACAGATGGTTAAATAGCAATCCATTAAAAGATCATTTCATTTGACTTAATGTAAGGGCCCTTTCACATCAGCGGTATTTTCAAATCGCGGCAGATGCGGTGAAAAAAACGCATCTGCCGCGATTACCGCATAACCGCTACACTTGCGGCGCAGTTGCGGCGCGGTTTCGTAAACGCCATACTATGTATAGGCGGACTTGCGGCAGGTGCGGCAAGTGCGGTTTTGGCACTTGTGGCAGGTGCGGCCGTGAAAAAAAATACTGTCAGTCGCGTTTTTTTTCGCGGCCGCACCTGCCGCAAGTGCCAAAACCGCACTTGCCGCACCTGCCGCAAGTCCGCCTATACATAGTATGGCGTTTACCACAACCGCGCCGCAAGTGTAGCGGTTATGCGGTAATCGCGGCAGATGCGTTTTTTTCACCGCATCTGCCGCGATTTGAAAATACCACTGATGTGAAAGGGCCCTAAGCTAAATCTGTGGGTACGATATTGTGCTCGGTTATATAGCTTGATCTAACATCTAAATATAGAGTTTGCGCAGTGTTGTCTGTCCTCTCTATACCCAACTTCCCAGGGTTTCTGCCTTTATTGAGAATCTGGGGAAAGTTTTGAAGAGTGCTGTTCACAGACTCTCTTCATCTGATATCACTGAGCTAGAATTATTTTGCAAAAAAGAATGGCAAAAATGTAATGACATAGATATACAAAGCTGGTGGAGACATACCCCAAATTACTTGCAGCAGTAAGGCTAGGGTCACACTTGAGCCTTGGATCCGTTAAAAGCTAACATTTTTCACTTTGAAATTTGTGAAGAATGCGTGCGTTAACGGATCTATAGACTCCATTGCAAAAAATGCATTGTCAAAAGGCAACACTTTTAACGCTATGTGTTTTTGCATCAGCAACAAAAAACTCTGCTAGAAGTGTTTGTGGGTGCTTTTGCAAAAACGCATGCATTTTTTTAACATGGGACCCTATGGGAAACGCATGCGTTAACGCATGGTACATATATATACCATGCGTGAACACTGGTGTTTTTTGGCAACAAAATGGCAACAGAAAAAAGCGCCTAGCATTAACGCCAAAAATGTCTCTTCAAGTGTGACCCTAGCCTATCTGCAGTGGAAGGTGGTCCTACAAAGTGCTGACTCAGGGGTATGGAATACAAATGCACATCACATTTTTCAAATATATCTCTTTAAAATATTTAGAAAATCATGTATCATTTGTTTTACACTTCACAAATAATTGCTATTTTGCGCTTGTAAATCACAATAAAAACCCAGTAAGATACATTACGTTTGTGGGTGTAATGTGAAAATATGTAGAAATGTTTATGTACTATCAATATATTTTCAAGGCACCCTAGATTCTGAGAAACAAGTTATACGTTAACATTTTAATTACATGAAAATGAATTCTCTGCACATACTGTATATCTATATATCTTATTGAATTTACCTTTAATTTAGAAGTCTTTTGTACACCGTATATTATGATTTCATGGAAAATCTTCATTTTCCTTGTCCTGTTTTATGTTGGCAAAATTCTCATCCATGCTAGGGAAACTTCTTCCAGTTTGACCTGCTTAGGCTACTTGATGACCAGAGCTGACTGTACAAATTCCAGAATCTATAGTGTGTTGTTCTCCAAATGCTTGCCTCTACATGGAAAGTGCTAGAGAAGCAGTAAAGCAGAATGCAGATGGAGCCTATCATCTTAATTAATACATGTTCTTTTTCTTGCGCTCAGGGATGCAGAACATGTTTAGGGCATAGAAAGCAGTTAGCTATATTGCTGACTATGAGCTGTATGTGCTAAAATTATTTGGTTTTTCAAATTAATGTATATGTTTCAATTAGTGGACAAATTTCTACCTTGCAAGTCTAATCTAGAGATGATTGATATAAGTAAATTAAAGGACTAATTATTTCTCTTAGTGCTTTCAAAACATTGGGGAGAGGCTCCCGCTTTCGTCTTTTCACAGTTTCATAGTTTATTTCTCAGGATATCTCATCTCCCAGTTGTCTTTTGTATTGTAATATAAAATAAAGTAAAATAAAAGGAATGAAGGATTTTTTGTGTACGTTTACTAACATGTTCCTGTTATATAAAATGCATAAGGAACTAAAATAAGAATTATAGCTTGTAGATTTATACCTCTTATCGGAAAATATAATTATAGGTGTCATCCCATTAACTTTTTTGAGTGCAAATTAGTATATATGTGTATGTAGTGTACTCCTAGTGTGTTGCTATGCTCACCTACCACTGTCTTCTCAGCTCTAGTGCCGTTCTGCTTGTCTTCTAAGTAATGTTACCACTATTCTGACTATCCAGATCACTCTATGCTCCACGTTTCAGTATGTAGTCTCTTTTACATTGTAAGTCTATGGAGCCTTGCTCTGATACTCCATTGACTTACATTGTAAAAGCAACTTGCAAGTTACGTAGAAGCACAGATAATTCAAGGAATCTGCTGAGCAGTAACGTCACACAGAAGATCAGCAGAATGGCACTGGTTCATGAAGGATATGGTGGTATTTGAGCATATGAACACATAGAAAGTACTACATACACAACAGTACTCTATGTACACATGTTATGACTCACCCCAGGGCCGGGATACTCGGATCCCGTGCGTTGATTACATTTGCTGTCACTGGTGGCCGATGCCTGGGTCGCTGAAAAGTGTTGAAAGTTAAATAATAAAAGTGTAATGTTCGTGACGCCACCTACAGTTTCTGGTGAATGCACCAGCGCTGCTCTCAGACCTCCAGGGATGATGTTATTGCAGCCAGATGGTGCTGCTCCCTACAGGTGGTGTGGAATCCCCAAAGATGAAGCTGCAGTGCTTGTTGTCATGGTTACAGGCACCAGGAGGCGGCTCTGCAGGCGAGAGGACACACCACATGTTGCTGAGTCTCTGTACTGGTTTACTGTTAACCATCAGGCACTAAACAGGTTTGCAGTCTCAGGTAGCTGGTCAGGGTAGTTACCAGTGGATGAGGTGTCTTTCTGTGGCTTCCAACGGTGTTTCTTTAAGCTTCACCCTCTATCCTCACTTTCTCTGCGCTGATCCTACTTCCTTAGCATGGCCCTGCAATGATCCACTTGCTCTGCACCAGGCCCACGAGTCTGCTAGAGGTTACCCTTTTCTCCCTGAGGGAGTCATTCCCTGGAAGGGGCTCAAACCCTGAACCTGGTGGGGATGTGCTTGGACCGGGTCACGTCTGCCTGAAGACCCATGACCCTCCGGTGTTGGCAGCTCAGGGCTGAACTCTCCTGTACCGCACTCAGAGACGGTTCTCCACTATTTGGATTGGGATCCCCCCAGACCGAATACTAGAACTGTCTGACGCTGGGTGTTACCACCACCCTCAGACTCCCCCTTCTGTCTGGGCCACCACTCTTTCTGTGGGGGGTGTAACCCATATTAATTAATTTATAGATGCAGTAATAACTATAACACTGGTAGGAATTAGTACTGCATCTATAAATTAATTATTGTGGGTTCACCCTCTATGTATGTATCATTCCCCACCTAGTTATCCAGTGTCTATATATGCTATTGCTTTCTAATGTCAACCTTCCAGTCTATTCTTGAAGATGTTAATTTGTTTCCAAGCAGGCAAAGATTGCTAATGAGTAACACCTTTCCTTTCCCCTATAGGCCTACATTCTCCATTGCTCGCAGGTATCAGACAGCCTATAAAAATGAATCCAAATTGTGCCAGTAAATAGGTAGCAAGGGATCTAGGGACCCAGTTGATAAGACACACCTCAACGTGGTGACTGGGTGGTTTATGAATGCGCATTGATAAAGCTAAGTGTCTTCTTTGTCTACTTTTAGCTTAGCTGCAATTTTTCTTTTTCCTATTTTGTCACTAAACAGTGCTACTTATCTTATGTATCTAAATTGTGTTTAAGTGATCTAACAATGGTAGGAATTAGTACTGCATCTATAAATGAAATCTCCAACCTAACCACATCTGTTAGCTACATATGTCAGCTGATCAGATTAGCCTGCGTGTGAAGAGAATGATGCAAGTGAGCTTGCATCAAAGTGAGGGAGGCGACTAATGAAGTACTTAAATGCCATTGGTCATTAAGGGGTTAAAATTTAATGTAAACAGGCCCACGGGGCAATAAAACACCCAAAATCTACACTCACATCCCAGACTGGTGCCGCTTTCCATTAGATTCTATTGTGTCCCATGCTGGTCTCAGGGCATGCTCCTCTAGAAGGGCATCACGATCATCACTGGCAGCCTTTATATTCTGCCTGAATGGAAGAAGTGTGCTTGAATGAAATGTGAATGCTGCAGACAATCAGAAGCCACTGATTGGCTGCAGGGTCATGTGATGCTCCCTACAAATGTTAATGCTCTTAGGGTCCCATTACACGTAGCGACGCTACAGCGATAACGACAATGATACGACCTGATAGGGATTGCTGGTGCGTCACTACGTGGTCACTTGTGAGATGTCAAACAGTCAGATCTCACCAGCGACGAAACAACGATATGGAACGATACGGCGGTCATTGGGAACCTGTCTTTCTTGGGTGTAGTGTGGATATCATTGGTCATTGTCCCTGTCGATGCACGCTGCCCAGAGGGAGCACGATGATCAAGAAATAGTCCAGAACGGGTTGTCATGATCAGTGATCTCACAGCGTTGGCTTGGTTGCTGATACGTGTCACTCATAGCGAGAACACTGGTGAGGTCGCTGTTACGGTATGTCGCAAAACCTGACTACAAGAGGACATAGTGTTGAGTACTGGGAAGTGACGTCAGCCTGGGAGGTGATTATAGATTTTTTCCTGTAATTACCTCAACCTAGTTCAGTTTAATTTATGTTATAGAAGAAGACCTCTAAATTATCTCTGATCAGTTATTATTTCACTTTTTTTATACTATAATGCCCATAGAGATGTATACGATAGCTGTATGCATGCTACACCTACCTCTGATATCTGCCATTTAGTTTCTTATATTCTGCAATGGATGCTGGTCATTACATACAAATGAGGAATCCTAGATGATGCCACTGCCTTCATTTAAATTCTTACATTGGCAAGGCTCTATTAAAAGAACCTGTGCTTACAGTTGGGTTGTACCATTCTGTGATGTTTCTTAAATTCTCTATAGAACATTATAACACTAGAACCCAGATTTCTTTAAAATAATAATAATTTGATAATAGATTTCATTATCTATAAGGGTTTTAGTATAAACATCAGCAGTTATACCAGTGTGCACAGATCCCTAGCTTATATGCAAATGGAGTCCGTGGAGCCTCGATTAAGAGTCTCAAACACGGGACTAGCCAGATCTCCTTCCAGGGAAGGACCTAGCCCTGGGTGGAATCCTTGCGGAGACCACCATAACCACCATATTAAGTGGCCCTTTAAGTCAATATCCCACTCAGTTACGAGTTAAGGCTATGACAAGGGAATTAACAGAGCCAGGTATCCATCCACAGACAGCTTAGAGCCACTTCATATGGTGGTTATGGTGGTCTCCGCAAGGATTCCACCCCAGGGCTAGATCCTTCCCTGGAGGGATATCTGGCTAGTCCCGTGTTTGAGACTCTTAATCGAGGCTCCACGGACTCCATTTGCATAATCAAATTCCCAGGGGGCAATGCACCATGGATTTCACTATGTTTGAGCGCTTTAGCCGGCTGCCCGCAGTGTTTTCCTTGACTGGTCTCCTTGAGATCAGTGAATGCTTTGTGATGCAGATCCCTAGCTTAGGCTCACATAGAGCTGTCGAGTGGGAGAGAATTGAATCATTACAAATGATTATTAATTAATGAGATGTTAGTTTCTTAGTTGTTTAATCCAACTACAGTACTCAGCGTTTTAGCTATATTGTAACTAGCACAGATAAAAGCACCTTTCTGAATAATGGCCGCCCCACTACAGCAAATTGGTAGTTATTAATTGTAGATCTGATTATAGCTCTCATGAACTCGTTGGATTGTATAAAAGATCTGTGTGCCTTCAATGTAATTATAAAACACTTAATGTCTTAGATTTTACAATGCATTACAAAGCTCTATGTTTCAAGGAGGATTTTATTAGATACCATGGTGTGCTGGAAAGCCTTTAACCAAATACCTGTTATAAGCTTCACTGTGAACTCTCTGATATCACGTTTCTTGTACGGTAATTGGAAAAGCTAAATAATCTTGTTATGTACAATGTACATATTACGACAATAGTGAGAATGGAATAAACGTACAAATTGGGACAAACAAGTCTTAACATATCAACATAAATGAAGAAATTCCTTCCCATGAATGATAAAGGATGTGAAGCATTTGTCAAGATATCAGCCAAGGCTATATGTTACACTGATGGCTTTCGTTCCTGGTATTTGGTAGATGTCCAAAAAAGATTGGAAAGCAGTCAGTTGAAATGAAATATAGTAAGGTGAAGTTGAGACTAGGTCTGGAATGTAGATGTTTATTTCCCTCTTGATGCTTTACGCTTTTAATTCCTTTAATCTGTCTGTTTTGCCTTAAAAAAGATGTGCCCACATTTGTTTTTTTGTTTTTTTAAATGATTAAAAATTAAAATTTCTCGTGAAAGGGAATTTGCTGGCAGGTTTTTGCTATACAATATGAAGACAGCATGATGTATGGGTTAACACAAAGAATTCAGCAATGTGTCTCTCATCACAAAGTGTGTTGTTGTTTACCTGCTATGTTTGTTTTAGTACTATTAGGCTGGGGTCACAGTAGCATTTTTCACATGCATTTTTGGAGACCTGCGTTTTCAAAAACGCATGTAAAAAACGCACCCATAGGCCCCCATGTTAAAAAACGCATGCCCTAATAGCCAAAAAGCATGTGTGACTGTCCCATGCGTTTTTGGAGCATATACAAAAACGCATGCGTTTCCCATAGGAGCCCATGTTAAAAAAAACGCATGCGTTTTTCCGGAAACGCATGCGTTTTTTTAACATGGGCTCCTATGGGAAACGCATGCGTTTTTGAATGGCACTAAAAGGTACTAACTGTACAAGCGTTTTTGCATGCGTTTTTCATAGGAACCCATGTTATAAAAACGCATGCGTTTTCTACAAAAACGCATGCGTTTTTCAAAACGCTCAAAAAAATACTACAAGCACTATTTTTAGGTGCAGATTCAAAAACGCAGCCAAAAACGCAGGGAGCCATCAGAGACCTTAAAAAACTCATGCTGACATGAAAAACGCATGTAAAAAAGCATGCGTTTTTAAAAGGCACTAAAAAAATGCATGTCAACTGTGACCCCAGCCTTAGCTTGTCATTTCTATGACTAGCTGGTGAAGGGCAGTTTTCTGACAAGCTTTTCACTGTCTATAGACTTTGTATACAGAGCCTTGTGTGGATGGAGTCAGCTCTCTGAGCTCTGCTACACTGCTAAATCTAAAAATGTTGATTGTGTCAGAACCACTGCACCCAGTGAACTAAGTAAGGCCAGGTCCACATCACATTCGGGCATTGTGTTCAATTGTCTGCGCTTATCATCAGCATTAATGCAGTGTAACACTTGCATTCGCTTGCGTTAATGCTGCCATAGACATGCATTGCTGAACACATCCAAACGCATCCAAACACAAGCCATAATATGGTTGTGTTTGATAGTATGTGTTTTTCAATGCACAGGTTAAAGTGGAGTGCAGCATTGAAAAAATGCATACCATCAAATGCAAGCATATTTTTGCTTGAATTTGGATGCATTCACCAATGCATCTCTATGGAAACATTAATGCAAGCAAACACAAGCGTTACATTGCGTTAATGCTGATGAGAAGCGCAGCCGCTGGGATGGAAAGCCCGAACATGATGTGGACCTGGCCTTAAGCTGCTTTTACTTCAGTATTTTTTGGCATTCAAGGCAGATCTGGCATTTTGCAGCATCTGCCGCCTAATAGATCACTTGCAGCAAGACTGCATTTGGTCTAATACATTCCCTATGGTACTTGCAGACATGTGCGGCACTTGTGGGTATGCACTTGCTGTGAGTCAACAAGCCGCTGCTAGAAGCGATTTTTGTCCTTTGCCACAAATGCCGGATTGGCCGGATCGTGGCAAAACTGCAAGTGCCGCACATGTACGCAAGTCACATAGGGAATGAATTAGGTCAAACGCAGTCTTGCCGCAAGTGTTCCCTCATTCGGCAGATGCAGCAAAAATGCCGTATCTGCCACAAATGCCTAGAAATACTGATGTGAAAGTAGCCTTCAACCTCGATGGATTCAGGGTTTCTTTGTTTATATCATGCTGCTCTCAGATGAGGTAGCAAAACCTAGCTGACAGATTTGATTTAAAGAGAACCTGCATGCTTCCTGCATAGTAATTGGCCTTGTTCACACATACCAACCATTTTTTATCACTTAGAAAAACTGATTAGTTTTTCTAAGGGTGCCAAATAGTGTCCCCTGTGGGTCTGAAAGTGTTTTTGAAGCTTTTGGACTTTTTTTCACCAAAAACGCATGCAAAAACACATGCAAAAACACATGTACCATTTAGTGCCATTTAAAAACGCATGAGTTTCCCATAGGGCCCCATGTTCAAAAAAACGCATGCGTTTTTTTACAGCACCCAAAAATGCTGCATGCAGTGTTTTTTGGAATGGGGGAAGAAATGCAAGTGTAGCTAAAAAACGCATGTACACTTAAATGTACCATGCGATAACGCATGTGCGTTTTTTAAAAACTGCAAAAAAACGCAGATAGTGCCAAAAACGCAGGTTTGTGTGAACAAGGCCATTGATTGACATTGCTGCAGGACCTGCAGGACCTGGGGTGATGTCACGACCATGAAAGCATAGAGAGTGGAGCTAACCCCAAAGGGTCCTTCACTTCAGACCTGCTTGGCTCTGCCCATTAGGGTCACATGGTTTTGACATCACCACAGGTCCTTCTACAGTATATGTGAATTTCTGAAGGCCTGCAAGAGATGTTAATATTTTATAATTCAGGGGGGATGACTATGTTTAAAGAACTGGTTGACTGAATGTGGATTGACGTGACTGATTAAGCTTAAGTATCCACCCCAATGACTGTTTGTACAGGTACCAAATGCAAACATTTAATCATCTAAAGCTTTTTTATGATAAACTAGATGGTGGCCCGATTTTAAAGAATCGGGTAGTCTAGAATCCATATATAGTTTATTTACTAATAGTTACGAGAGTGCGGTGAAATGAAGTGTGTGTATACAGGCGGCTTTGTGGATAGCAGAGTATACAGGCGGCTCTGTGGGTAGCAGAGTATACGGTTGCTCAGTGGTTATCACTGCGCGGTGGCTCAGTGGTTAGCACTGCGCGGTGGCTCAGTGGTTAGCACTATGCAGTGGCTCAGTGGTTAGCAGTGAGTGCAGTGAAAGTGGTCAGCGCGGTCAGCGCACTCCCGTGGGCAGAGTGGTGAGCGCAGTGCCGTGGGCAGAGTGGTGAGTGCAGTGCCGTGGGCAGAGTGGTCAGTGCAGTGCCGTGGGCAGAGTGGTGAGTGCAGTGCCATGGGCAGAGTGGTCAGTGCAGTGCTGTGGGCAGAGCGGTGAGCGCAGTGCCGTGGGCAGAGTGGTCAGCGCAGTGCCGTGGGCAGAGTGGTGAGCGCAGTGCCGAGGGTAGAGTGGTGAGCGCAGTGCCGTGGGCAGAGTGGTCAGCGCAGTGCCGTGGGCAGAGTGGGCAGCGCAGTGCCGTGGGCAGAGTGGTCAGTGAAGTGCCATGGGCAGATTGGTCAGCGCAGTGCCGTGGGCAGAGTGGTCAGCGCAGTGCCGTGGGCAGAGTGGTCAGCGCAGTGCCGTGGGCAGAGTGGTCAGCACAGTGTTGTGGGAAGAGTGGGCAGTGCCGTGGGCAGAGTGGTGAGCGCAGTGCCATGGGCAGAGTGGTGAGCGCAGTGCCGTGGGCAGAGTGGTCAGCGCAGTGCCGTGGGTAGAGTGGTCAGCGCAGTGCCATGGGCAGAGTGGTCAGCGCACACACACACACACACATACACATATACACATACACACACATACACACATACACATACACAGACACTCTGCTATACTTACCACAGGCCCTACGTCTTCCCTGCCACCTGGATCCTCAGTCGACATGTCGCCGTCCCTGAATGACTGGATCCAATATGGCGTCTGGGAAGTCTCGCAAGACTTCCCGGACGCCATCTTCGACAAAGAATGTCGCCGCCCCCGGACAACTGGATCCAATATGGCGTCCGGGAAGTCTAGCGAGACTTCCCGGACGTCATATTGGATCCAGTAGTTCGGGGGCGGCGACATGTTGACTGAGGATCCAGGCGGCGGACGCAGGTCCGGTGGTAAATATAGCGGATGTGTGTGTGTGTGTGGACAAAGTGACGGAAGTGCGGACAAAGTGACGGACGTGCGGACAAAGTGATGGAAGTGCCTTCGGCTTTTATATATTAGATACATGGATTTTTTTAAACCAGGTTAGTGATGCACAGTGCATGATCCAAATAACATTGGGGGTTGTTTAAGAACAAAAAACGACTTGACAGGTTCCTATTACACATATTACTTTCAGTATCTATGATAGGTGCAATACACAGCATAACAACTAGGGGGCCTGAAATAGACATAACACAGACATCTCGTGACAAAGTATTTTTTATTTCTCTTTTTACATCTGGTCATGTTACTATATACTATACATCATAGAATGTTTTAAACCAAGAGGAAAGCCTAAAACAGTATCTGTACCCAGAGGTAAAATGATACAGAATCATCTGCGTCGGAGACATGTTTTATTAGGGGAATTTATCAATAGCGTCTTAGGGTTAATCAATTTATGAAGGTTGTGAAAATTGCGCAGGCATTTTATACTTAGCTAAAATGTGTCAAAGTCGCATGCCTTATTAGACTAATTTCTTTTCTTTATGCTACCACATGTCTGGTACAGAGCTAAATGCCATTACTTACTATAGCATTTGTTCCACAATGTTTTATGTCCATATGCCATGTATTTAGTTCTATAAATGTTTATCACATATTATATTACATTACATCGTAGCATTATTGAATTTCTAAACAAAAACTTAAAAGTTATAATCTTTTTCTCATGACTTTCTTTCCTCACTTTCCTTATCGACAAGTAAAAAAGATAAAAAAGAAAAGATTGAATATTTTGTGTACCAAACTGCATACGGTCATGGGAAAATGGTGCAAATGTTGTTAACATTCACCAAAATCTTGCATTGAAGGGGTTACATTTATACTGCAGACCTAACTCAATGTAACCAGATTTTAAGGTGTGACACCTTGCACCCCATCGATCAGTTCTTTCTGATGTTGGAGGGCGCCAGATGACATCAGTTGCAGACTGGAACAGCACACCTCCATCAACATCAAATACATAGAGGCTGCGTTGGGTAATGGGATCCAGCCATATTTATCTGAATAGGGGCAAATGTGCACCATCAGGCGAATGCTGCTATGCAAATGAATAAGCTGTGCGTCTTTGTAACTAATCACATCCGGAACCAGGAACTGCTCATCAGCGGGAAATGCTGCATCTGCACCATTCTGGCATTGTTGAGCTATCCTAATGATAGGCTTTTGATATTAATGTCCTTGTCAAACCCCTTTAACACTAACTTTATATTATGTAATGGGGGTTAAATCATTGTTGTAACTTGATTTTTTTTCTTCTTTTGACAGTTTTTTTTTTATTTTACAGGTTATGGGTTTGTAGATTTTGACAGTCCTGCTGCTGCACAAAAGGCTGTTGCATCACTGAAAGCTACTGGTGTGCAAGCCCAAATGGCTAAGGTAAGGACCTAACATAAAAAATGCTACTCTGAAGGCAGACAAGATATTTCTTTGGCCTAATTCGCACATTCAGGTGACTGATGAAGAGGGAAGGCTGTGCTGCCATTGAGTGTTGTTAAGCATACAACTGACAGCACTGACTTATTCACTGTTACAGGGTTTCTGTGGCAGTTGAATATTTGTAGTTCTCTTTTTGTCGCTGATATTATTGTCCAGCAAACATCACTGTTGTCGTGGTTCTGCGGCCGTCATTGTGAGGCTTCTACGGCTGTCACTTCACTTCATTTGGTCATATCTGTCATTGTAATAAGGATCCTCTCAAATAGAGATGAGCAAAACCTTTCAAGATTCAGTTTGTCGAACTTCCTGGTGTTGAGCAAACCTGTTCGGATTTGAAGAATCACTGCTTTAAATTTGCAAAGTACTGGAGCGAGCATCACTATGGTCGGCTGCTTGGCCCATTGTGAGCCATGTGAAGTGTTTGATTGGCTCGCACTGGGCTTAAAAGCACAGTTATTGGGGGTAGTGTGTGTCCAAAATTAATTTGAAAAACAAAAAACCTGTCCTCACACCCCCGAAAGTGTTTGGCTGGCTGTATATGGACAGAAAGCTGAACTGCCAATTAGTGGCTTTCATTAAGGTTTGGGTCGAGCTCAGGGCCATGAATAGTGTGCCGAAACATTCACTTGCACCACCTGAACCCCAACTTCAAAAGGTTCGCTCATCTCTACTCTCGAACTCACTGTTATAAAGTCGGCTCACCGTCATTATTATAGTGAACTTTCAAAAACAGATGATCGTGAATTTGGGCTTACTATGATTTGGATTGATTTCCCTGCTATCTACCATCTTCATTCTTTTACCAAGAGTATTATTAATGGGAAAGCAGTGATACAAAAACTTTTGAATGGAAATCAAAGTTAATGTTCCAAATTTGCAGTTATATTAATTTCATTTTGCAGAATCGATGGAGAATTTTAAAAGATTTACTCATTCTTAGATAAGGTGTATGAGGCTTTATTTTCAGCTCAAATGCGCCTGAGTTGTACTTTTTTTGCTATTTTAACATTTTCTGTTGTTTGGTTCAGCTTTAATTTTACATGAAACATTATTGTTAGCACATGCCGTGTATTTAATGACGAGTTTTTTAGCTATATTTTTAATGTATTTTCTTAATAAAACTTGATGTTCTGGAAAAAAAGAGAATTTTATTATGCTTAATGGATTTTCAAGCCATATGAAATCTTTTGTTGTGCAGATGTAATTTAAAGAATATGGACAACTTTAGGGTCTTTTTTACTTATTTATTTTTACTTAAATCCATTTGTTATGTGCTTAAAATCATTTTACAATTAAGTCACTTAAACATTTTGCACTGATTAGCCTTATTAGGCCTCTTTGTTTCCCTGACATTTCTTGGCTTGCGAAAGAGTTAACTAAGAATGTGTCAGACAGCTCATTTGCAACTCATTTAAATGTCTTTTTTTGAGCTCTTCTATGATGAATTATGACTTCACACCTCTCATAAGGTCCTAGGTGGCTGTCATACGCTTAGAAAAAGACAGAAAAACAATTAAAAACTCACCATCCGCACAATTGTCAGACAAATTCTTAACTCGCTTCTGCAGACAACAACGCAGAGTGTAACACAGAGACTATAGAAAGTAAATAAGACCAAAAATTTATTAGGAAGTCCAATATTTTAAATAACTTTTAGCCCAAAATAAATGTATTTAAGGAAAATTTTAAAAACAGTTCCCCAGAGGTGTCCTCATCTTCTAAAGAGGTGGTCCACTACTTGGACAATCCGTTATTATTCACCATGTTTGCCAGTTTTAAGCTAAAAACACTCATACCACCTGAACCATTCCAGTGGTGTCATCACTCGCTCTACCAGGGTTCACGTAAAGGTTGTTACATCATGTGAGCCCTGAACCCTATTGGCAGTCGGCGTCACTCCCCCGGGATTTTCTTGATTTCCTCTTGATGTTCAATTTGTCGGAACGACAGTAAGCGACAGTGAAGTAGGCCGTGATTGGGCACAAGACATGACATAACAACCTCACATGAGCTACGGTAGAGCAAGTGCAGACACCGCTGGAACGGCTCTGGCATTGGAGGAAAGTATAAGCTTTTTTATTTTATTTGGGGCAAGGATGAGGAATGAGAAGTGGTCCAAGAAGTGGACAACCCCTTTAAATTGGCGTACATATTATTTGTGTGACAGCTTATTTGTCTTTTTTAGTGTTTTAAAAATGCATTTTTTTTTAGCCCAATACACAAACATTAACTATACATGGTCACATCATCAACATGCTGAAAGCTGTAACTGATCACCTAACAAGGCAAAAGACACTGACCACTTCAGGGTCAAGCTAGATGTCATGTTAGTTTCCTGCATTAGGATATTTTGCTACATAACATTATTTATGTCATGTTACAAAAGGATAAAACTACGTTTCTTTGGCTTTATGCAATGCAACTGTGGATAAAGAGGAGTGCAAAAAGAAATGTATCCTGATAACAAGTTAGACATGTTATATTGAATTTGCTCACGTGGACAGGTTGTGTGATCACACATATGGCTAACGCAGAATCCATAAAATATGTGTACCATGCGGCAACAAGTAAGAAGCAATGGATATGCTAGTGGACGTAATCCACCCTACCAAAGGACAAATGAACCGGAGAGGTGTATAGATTAAAATGGTGGCTTTATTCTTCAACACATTTCAGAGTGTAACCCTCACTCCTTCCTTAGGAAACCAAAGAAGGTTTCTTTTGTGGGGGGAGTTCTATTTCTTTATTTGATACAATTTTTAATTATGTATAATTATAGATTACATATATTTGGGGGGATGGATGCTAAAACTTATTAACTTTTGAGGGGTGCTAATATGACATTTGCTATGCTATATAACTGACATGTTGCCATAATACTGTGGCCAATTACCACATCATTTTTTTTTTAATGATTTATTAATCTGGTTCCCTGATTCCCGCAAAGTGAATCTTGAAGTTTCATGCACATGTTGAGTATTTTATCTTTGCAAACTGGTGCAGAAATAATTTAGCGACATGTCAATTCTTGCAGTATTTTTTCGTCAGATTTCACACACTGTATTGAATGGTAAAAATCTGCCACAAAAACACGTGGTAAAAAGTGACAAAAATTAGGGTTTTTTTTTCCCATGGATGCAGAAATAGTGCAGAAATTTCTACACCAGATACATGATGTGTCCATATACCCTAATATAAGTGGCGTAACTACAATTGCAATTGCACCCCGGAGCCTAGGGAGCGCCAAAATCCATTTGGCCTATGAAAAAAGACTACTGTTATTAAAGATTTACAATGATTGGGGGTCCCGTTGGTGCTTTTGCATTGGGGCTCATGGGCTTATACTATATAAGAAAATATGGAAACAGATGAATTGAAAAGTTGGATTATTTTTGCTTGTGTACGATATCATATTGTGAAGATATAGATGTTAGTAATATTTCATATTTCTGTGAGTAACAAAAATGATATTTTTACAAATAAAACTGAAACCAAGGCAAGTAATCTTTTAATAATGGCATTCATTAATTATTCATGCGTGGAGCGGAATACTACTGTTAGCGATGTATCATCACCAAGATGTGCTAATTACATGTGCCACATCATAGATGAACTGAATGAGAGGGAGACACGCTGAACCCAGCAATATCAAACAATGTAGATGTTATGTCAAATAGGAAGTAAAGGGAATCTGCATCAAACAGTGATTATTTCCAGAGATGAAAGTTTTCATGATCTGAATTTTAGTCTCAGATGTTGTGCAACAAGTGAGGCTGTTATGAAATGGATATTAGCTTTGATTTACAAAGGTCTGAGCGGTGTCAATTCTGCGCTATCTTCTATTTGCACTTACTGATACTTATGTCTTCTTACACTACAAGAGTGATAAAAATCTAGGTCAGCCTGCACTTATGTGTAGAACATTCAACACAAAATACATACTTATGATCACCTGAAAAGTAGAATGAGAAAAAGCCAAACATCTGTATTATCTTCTTGCGAAACAGTATATAGACCAGTAACTGTCATCATTCAGTACTCCCATTACAATCCACCAGTAAAAGGAGATTTGAATGTATTATCTCAGTTCTTACATGTACTACAATAGATAACAGACAGTTGTTTTTTGCAGCAGATTGATTTCAGAGCTAAATACCGGTGAAGATTGGTCAGATCTAGTAGTCGACCATTTGTGCCGCATATTGGCAAAGTTTGTGGCATAATATGTTGATTGTGGTATTAAATTGTAGCCATATTGAAAAAAAAACATCTGTATGCTGTGCTGTCTAGATATAGCCCTGCTTAAAATATTAAGTTATACAAATATTGGGTCTGGATTTGTGTTTTGTATGCATGATGCTGGCTGACAGGAAATTTTCCATCTCACTTGCCAGCCTTCGTCTTTGACATGGACATTGCATACACATAGTAGAAACTGACTTGGCTATTGAAAGATATCAGTCAACCAAGTTGGAAGCGGATATGTTAGGGACTGTGACCAGAGCTAAAGGGGGTATCCAGACTTAGGGTAAAGTTTGCAGTCACTCTATGTGACTGCAGATTTGTGAATCATCATAGTGCACATGAGAATGCTGTCAGGATTCTCCAGTGCCAGCTCAGTGTGCAGAAATTCAAATAATGCTTTGAATCCTTGCAAGTGGTGCCCCCACTCTATGTTTGCTGTATTACCTTTACTACCAGCACGAGGAATGCAATGTATCCTGAGCACAGCATTTGTCTACACAACTGTTACTCTTAGCTCAGAGGATTTCTTTGAGATCCTTTTGCAGTTATCCAGCAGGCATATAGTGTGGGCACCTCTTCCAGGATGCAGAGTGATGGGTGGGATTAGGCTGGGGTCACACTTGACATGAGTTTTTTAAGTGATTTAAAAAAACTCATGCGTTTTTACATGCGGTTTTTCTATGTCCGCATGCGTTTTTTAAGGTGTGTGATGGCACCCTGCGTTTTTGGCTGCGTTTTTAAATCCGCACTAAAAAATAGTGCATGTACTATTTTTTGGTGCGCTTTGAAAAATTTATGCGTTTTTGTAGAAAACGCATGCATTTTTATAACATGGGTCCCTATGGAAAACGCATGCAAAAACGCATGGTACATTAGTACCTTTTAGTGCCATTCAAAAACGCAAGCGTTTTCCATAGCAGCCCATGTTAAAAAAACGCATGCGTTTTCTAAAATGCATCCATTTTTTTTAACATGGGCTCCTATGGAAAACGCATGCGTTTTTGGATGGTACTAATTGTACATGTGTTTTTGCATGCGTTTCCCATAGGGCCCCATATTAAAAAACGCATTCGTTTTTGGAAATGCACCAAAAACGCATGGTACTGTCACACATGCGTTTTTGCTATTAGGGCATGCGTTTTTTAACATGGGGGCCTATGGGTGCGTTTTTACATGCGTTTTTGAAAACGCAGGTCTCCAAAAACGCTTGTAAAAAATGTAAGTGTGACCCTAGCCTTAGGCAGAACAAACAACATGCATAAAGTGTGGGTGGTATGGAATGGGGTCTGGCATGTAGGAAGAGCATTGGAACTATCGACCATGCCCCCATTTCACCCCTCTGCTCTTGCCTGCAGTCCGAAGCTTCCCAAAGATGCCCAAACCTGAAACTGATCGGTGACGTATTGTCCAATAAGGGAGGGGTGAGTGCTGAGGAGCAGATACTCTTTTATGGATTTATAAATGATCTAAAGATCCTAGAACTGCAGTGGATAACTCAGCTTCAAAGTGTATGAGTGCAGAGGCAGTAGACTTTTTTTTTCATCTCCCTGTAGTTCCCCTTTAAAGAAGATTCTATTAGAAATGGCAAGTTGGACTGCAAGCAGAGATTTCACATAGTGCATTAAAAATGTGAATCTCATCAGAATGAAGTGACGTAGCGTAAAATAAAAAGAAGTGTTGGAGTCAGGGAAGATCACACATGTTTATGAAGCATATAACTTATTTTTTTTGCATAAATGACATGAATATAACATATTGCATTTATTTTGTGATCTGCAATATAAGTATGATTGCCAAACTCCCCTTTAGCCCTATTCCACCTCTTGTGACATATTTGCTAAAGAGCATGTATTATGGAATAATTCTCTTTAAAAGAGTGCTAAATCACTGTCAATGTCAAATGCAGCTCTTAAATATCTTATTGATAATTTATCATTCCCATGTCACTGAGTGAAAGGGATTGTGTGGTTAGTACTTGCATATGTAGACTATTAGCTGGTAGCGGGCAGAAATGTGACTGCAAGTGTACAATTTGCCTACTTCCAGCCACATTTTGACTAGACTGTTTCCAGCCTCTCTTCATTCACTTGCATTGAGCTAGGCCACACACATCTAGTTGACACTTGTATGCAAACCACACACTTAGGCTAGCTTTGCCTTGCTTTAAATTTGTTCCTCTCGCTTCCGATGCCGCTCATTAGGCTCATGAATGATCACTCCACTGAGCCCAGGAGAGGTACAACTTCACACTAATTGTGGACTAATCACCACAATTGTTGATTGGGGCAGTGATCAACCTCCCAATATCTCAAGCTGACAGTGAAATTTTATGTAAAATTCTTTTATAGAAAAATGTTTTTATATGAAAAATATTTATTTTCTGTTTACTTTTTGTGAATAATGCAGTTTAGTGGTTCACTCACACATCCGTGCCTCTGGCGCGTGATGTCCATACGTCCTGCACGTGGATGTTCACAGCTGAGCATCCATGTGCATGGATGACGGACACAACTTTTAAGCTTTAAAATAAGGAATTTCATGTTCGCCTTGCTTTGGTTTTGTTCCTCCCCTTTTGATGCCGCTCATTGGGCTCATGAATAACCACTTCACTGAGCCCAGGGGAGGAACAACTTCACACTAATTGTGGACTAATTACCACAATTACAGATTGGGGCGGTGACCAACCTCCCAACATCTCAAGCTCAGTTGTAATGAGAATCCTATAAGAGAGCACACATCTATTTCTTATGATATTATCACATGTACCTGAGGAAGACTTATATGTAAGTCGAAACGCGTTGTACTGTACTGCAATATATGACTTTTAAATGAATTAAAGAACTCTTGGAAGAAATTATTGTGCCTCTTAAGGAAGCGCTATTCCTCAAAGTCCGGTGCTATTTAAACCAACACTTAGGCTAGGGTCAACCTTGGCATGCGTTTTTAAGGTGCTTTTTCCCAGCATGCGTTTTTGCTGTTAGGTGTGGGGCACCCTTAAAGAACGCATGCAAAAATGCATTTGGAAACGCATGGTACCATTTAGTGCCATTCAAAAATGCATGCGTTTCCCATAGGGCCCCATGTTAAAAAAAACGCATGCGTTTTTGAAAAAGCACCAAAAAATGCACCATGCTGCGTTTTTTGCTGCTTTTTCAAAAAATCATGCATCATGCAGCATTTTTTGGTGCTGAGGCAAAAACGAACCCAAAAAACGCATGGCCCTTTAGACATGCATTTTTGGTATTGGGGCAAGCATTTTAACATGGGGGTCTTTTGAAGCGTTTTTTCCATGCTTTTTTTACAAAAGTAATGTGTGAAATCTGCATGGAAAATCTGCAAGTGTGACCCTAGCCTTAGGCTAGGGTCATACTTGGCTGCATATTTTAAGGTGCTTTTTTCCAGCCTGCGTTTTTGGGCTGAGTTTTTGCGGTGAGGTGTGGGGCAGCCTTAAAAAACGCATGCAAAAACGCATGCGGAAACGCATGGTACCATTTAGTGCCATGCAAAAACACATGCATTTCCCATAGGGCCCCATGTTAAAAAAATGCATGCGTTTTTGGAAAAGCAAAAAACGCATCCAAAAAACGCTTGGCACTTTAGACATGCCTTTTTGGCATTGGGGCATGCGATTTTTGTATGGGGGTCTATGGATGCGTTTTTCCATGCGTTTTTAAAAAAAGACATGTGAAAACTGCATCGAAAAAAAGCAAGTGTGACCCTAGTCTTACTCCCTGGTGCCGCCACTATACAATCCTCACTGTGTGTAGTGCACTCGATATGAGAATCCATAGGTCTGCAGTCACATAGAATGACTGTAGACTTGTAGCATACAGCTGGACAACCCCTTTAAGTAAGAAAAGAGACTATATTCTATCAAATAGTTATTTTTCGCATTAAAAAATATATTACAGTTGTGTTTAATTTGCTTTTTTAGATATTGTTCCTATAAAATCCTACAAAACTTTGTGTAACCACTATTACACTCTCAAATTATCATAATCCAATACCGAAATACAAAATCTGATTTTGGAACTAAAAACATTATTTTCCTGCTAATGTACAGTGTGTGTTCTCAGCCTGCTTCCTTGACTCTGACAGTGTGCATTTCATGATAAATGATCTAACCAGTCAGACACGTTGGTGTGTGCAGATGGTGTTTACTACATTGTACTGGCACAAGCCAATGTGTTGACACTGTTTAGTTACTAGATGTTTGCTTTCAATGATTATTAGCTAAATGTGCATCTGATTATGTTTCTGCATGAGCAATATATCTGTAGGACGCGCATCTTTTGCCTAAGGAGCTTTATCACTTGAAAACTCATACTTGCCATTATTTCTTTGCCAATTTTCATTTTCATTGGTTTATTTTTCGCGCTCATTGTTAGTCTTAACGACAAGCCAGCCTGCTTTGGATGAACACTTCTCAAATTTTTATAGTAAATTACAAGTTTTCTCGAGTGTAGCTTGCCTTCACATTATATAAAAATTAGTTTGATCAAGGTTTAAAGGTTTAGCAATGAAATGTTCCAAGGCTCCTTGATCCTAAGCTCATCTGTGACATTCTTGTATCACCACTACTGATTATTAGACGTTTAAACTTTATTTTCTAGACCGTAACAGGATTTATCAAACCAACAAATTCTGTTATTTCCCTTGGGAATTACAAATTTGATACTTTTGATACAGTGTCTTCATTCTGGTTTTACAGTTAGAAAAAATGTAGCAGACTAGCTTTGCTGAATATAAACTGGATTATGGAAGAGGAGACAAAGCAAATAAAGTTATTTCTTTAAATACTTTGAAGTTGCTTTGGGTTGGGGATTGTATATCAAAAATAAAAATGTTATGGGCACAGTCATTATTTTCCATTCAACATAGAGTATCATAGTGGTTCAATGGTCATCATTGTAAGCTTAAATCCCACTAAGATCGACATCTACAAGGATAATTGTACCCATTTTTGTGTGAATTTCCTCCAGGTACTCTGGTTTCCTCCCACACTAAAAGGACATAGTGATACGTAATTTAAGTTGTGAATCCCAATGGTTACAATGATGATTATGTGGCACCCCACGGTTTAGTTGCCACAGGAACACCTGGAGTAGGGAAGGATTGCCACATCAGGTAAGCTTACGCACAACACCTTCCACCCCAGACCTGAAGGGGGAGCTTTACTTGCCAACTTCAGGCAAGGTCATCTATAAATTCAGGCCCAGGGGTGAAGTTAAGCAGTTCAGTATTGAGCAGTACTGAGGAAGACATCCTGGTCTACGGTGTCACCCTAGGCCCGTGCCAGTGAGTGAGACTGATCAGCGTGATAGACACAAGAGTGAGGGTCAGAGATGAGGCAAGTTAGCTAGGGGGAGCGGAGCCATAACGGTTCACTCCAGAAGAGCTACGTTGACAGCCCGGACACTGGAGTCCGAGACTCCACAGGTCCAGTCAGCCTAGCAGTAATAAAAGGAAGCCAAGGAGACTTCAAGTCTTCTGGTGCAGCAGGACTTGAGGCACAGCCACCCAGCAGAGCTAGGGACCACAGCAAATACAGCAATGCCCCGCAGCAAAGCTCTCACCACCTGCCATACAAGTGAGGACACAGGAGAGGGTCAAAGCCTAGCTTCAGATAGCCCAAGACTAAAGCACACACACAGCACAACAGGGAGGCATCCTAACTTATCGGATGTGGAGATCCCGAACTGCTCCTAGACCACCCGGACTGTACCCTGGACTTTACCATCAGTAAAGGTACGGAAACAACAACCCTGTGTGTGACTGTTATTGATGCCCCTGATCCAGCTCCCATCATAAAATGTCTGTAACCCTTAACTTCCAACTGCCCCGGGATCCCACTCCACCTACGAGGAGTGTAACCATCCTGCTGCTCCACCATCACCCCAGAGAACTGTCCCGCAGCACCGGTAACATTACCGGAACCGTAGGTGGCGTCACCTTTTTAAAATAAAATCATCTTTCATTTTATTTCCATTGATTGTAAAACCTTTTTAGTGACTAAAAGGGCCACGGGACCGGGCAGCAGGACCTGTGACATCCCCCGTGAACTACAACGCCCAGGACCGGGTCAATTATATCTGTAAAGTGCTACAGGATATGTTGTGCCATCCAAGCAAATTTTTTGTGTGTTTTCTATATATATTATTTGTAGTCATACATTTATTATATGTACAATAAAAAAGCTAAGAAAAATAAAGTATTTGATACACTGCCGATTTTGCAAGTTTTCCACCTACATAGACTGGAGAGGTGTGTAATTTTTTATCGTAGATACACTTCAACTGTGAGAGACACCATCTAACCAGCCAAAAAAAAACAGAACTGCATTGTGTGATATTTACATATTAATTTGCATTTAAATGCATGAAATAAGTATTTGATGCAATGGAAAAACCAAACTTAATATTTGGTATATAAACCTTTGTTTGAAATGACAGAGGTCAGATGTTCTCTGTAGTTTTTAACAAGTTTGCCAACCACTGCAGCAGGGATTTTGGCCCATACAGATTTTCTCCAGACTTTCAGGTTTCGGGACTGTTGCTGTGCAACATTGAGCATCAGCTCTCTGAAAAGATTTTGTATTGCGTTCATACTGCCAAGGCTACTCCAGTACCCTGGAATACTTTTTACAGAGCTACTCCTTAGTTGCCCTTGCTTTATGTTTTGGGTTATTGTCATGCTGGAAGACCCAGCAGTGACTCATCTTTGATTTTCTTACTGAATGAAGGATGTTATTGGACAAAATGTTGCAATACATGACCTCATCATTCTTCCCTTCAATATGATGCAGTCATCCTGTCCCCAAAGTATGAGGTTTCTGCCCCCATGCTTCACGACTGGATTAGGATTGTACTGATACTTCTTCTTCCTGCAAACACACTGAGTGGAGTTGATACCAAAAAGTTCTACTTTGATCTCATCTCACCACTGATCTTCTCCCATGCATCCTCTTGATCATTTGGATGGTCATTTGTGAACTTCAAACAGACCTGAGCATGTGCTGGTGTGAGCAATGGACCTTTCGCATCCTGCAGGAATTTAATCCATGACAAAACAGTGTGTTGCTACCAATAATCTTTGAGACTATGGCCCTAGCTCTCTTTAGATCATTTAGTTAATGATAATTTAGTTTCCCATATTACTTGTGTAATTTTGCTTTCTACTCTAAGGCACACCTCATGGCAGGAACTGAGGGGAACATAGATTTTTTGTTTCTCTATAGACCCTATTTCTTACTTGTATTGGTAAAAACTGAATTATAGGTAAGGTAAAAGAAGATCAAAAGGTAGTCCTACAACAGATTGAGCAAGAGTATCTTTGCTGAGACCGATAACTATTGGTCAGTTCTACTGCAGTGCAACCAAAAGGGGTAATAAAACTTTAGAAGATTCGCATTGAAATTAGTATGTCTATATGATGCACAATAATGCTTGGTTTCCACAATCAAGTCATTTTCTTTTTAATTGACTAAGGTCCCTTTCACATCTGCATTTCTGTCTGGATGCTGCAGATCCAGACAGAAAACTGCATCTGCGCCTAACGCCGCACTTGGGGTACTCATTGCGGCAAGCCCCATGCATTCTCTATTGGGCTTGCGGCAAGAGCGGTATTGCCTTGATCCGGCACTTGCAGCAGTTGCGGACAAGAAAAAAACCATGGTCAGCTGCCTTTTTTTTCCGTGGCCGCAACTGCTGCAAGTGCTGGATCAAGGCAATACTGCACTTACCGCACTTGCCGTAAGCCCCATAGAGAATGCATGGAGCTTGCCACCAGTGTACCACAAGTGCGGCTGTTAGGCGACAGATGCGGTTTTCTGTCTGGATCTGCCAGATCCGGACAGAAACGCAGTATGAAAGGGGTTTTATAGATGAAGATATTGAACCTTCCTGTTTAACTAGGCAAAATAATGATTGCACAGCCAATTTGAGGCTGCTGATTGGTTGTAGCAGTCACATGACATAACTTTTGAAAAATGTTCAGATTGCATTGCATAACCAAGATTCATGGTCCATGTCAGTGTCCCATGGCCATGAATAGGAGCTGTGCATATTTCCTGAGTTTTCATATTTCCCATTGCAGCATTTGATTCAGCCTTCGGTGCACAGCTGATGGCAAGTTATAAACTGAGACTTGAATCCCAAAGGTAAGGAAATTCGGGGGAAGGGGGTGAATCAGAAACTAGTATAAAAGTTTACTCTGACGTTCAAGACGTCAGGTCAACATTTCTACCAATTAATCTTTCCGCTGGACAGTGGCGTGAACTTTATCACTTATGTTGCGTGATAGAGACAGTGCAATTTTTTCCCTAAGACTTTTGGTGCTGCTTAATAATTAAGCCATGGGGTTACTTTTGGTCTAGGTTTTGATAATTCCTTCATGAGACCCCTAAAGGTATGACTTTCACTGCCAGTCAATTGCCCTGCTGTCCAGGCATACACCTCTGTTCTGTGCTTCTGATGTTTGGTCCTGATTCGTTCTTTGACCTTAGCTGGACATTTGATTACTCAATCGCTTTATGGCTTTGTCCCTTGGTGTCCCTTCCTGGTTCTGGTTTGCTCCTCTGGACAGCAGCCTTTTCATGGAAGCAATGCAGTGGAAACTGGTGTAAGACCAGATCCCTGTCCTGTACAGCGGTTCCAAGGTGAAGGTTGGGTTCCTCCGGAATCTGTCAGATGGAGTGGTAGTGCCAAGTCTGATTGAGATAGCCTTTTTGAGATTGTGGCCACTGACATACAAGACAGTCAGATTGCCAGCATTTTTGTCTTATGTTAAATAGCTTTTCATCTTTTTAATTTGCACAAAACATTGTTACATGTTACACGGCACTAAACAGTTTATAGAACCATGAAATTGACTTAGTTTATCAGCCTTTCTCCATATGGGGGTTCCTGTTTATGCTTACCCTAACGATGCTGAATATTGCATGTCCTTATAACGCTGTAACAAATTATTCTCCCATCTGCTTTCTCTGTTTTGATATTTTCAACAACAGGAAATGATGTGTGTAAGGGAATATTCTTCCAATCATAATTTTTTATAGGACCTGTTTCACGCACTTTTTTAACTCATTTAGCAATAATCTTCCTTTAATTCTCAGCATTAATGCGCTTTCAAGGTGAAACCTCTTTATCTGTCTCAGGCCATTGTGTATGCTGCCAATGATGAAATGAGATGACAGGTGCTGTCAGGTGTGCGATGCATCTTATAGATTTCTCAGGAATTCTCTTTGAATACTTTACCACTGGTGAACTTTAACTTCTGTTAATATGATTGAAACATGGGGAAATGAATATTGTCAGAGCAATTTAACAAAAGGAGCCTGTAAAATTCATTACAGACTCAGTAGTAAAATCACTTTGGAAAGCACATTTTTCACGTTTCGCCTTTATTCAGTAAACCACACAAGAGTGTGACCTTTTAAGAGCCCCAAATTCCTTGGGAAAAAGAACAGCCCTTGTAAAAGTAACCATTTTAAATTATAAAGAGTGGAATGATTTCACTGCACAGCATGACAGATTATATGAGAACTGCAAACAGAACGTTAAATTGGCAGCTATTTAGTCGAGCTTGATGCATTTTCTCATCATTGTATCCTATTCTCAAGCATACAAGGACATTATTATATGGCATTTCCAATCGGCAAATAAATGAGAGCACTTGTAGTTTTGTAATTTACTTAAATTGTATGAAGGCGGAAAAGCTACCTGAAGACAGTTTTAGTCACTTTTTGCCGAATTGACAAAATCTACTTTAATCAGGTATGTGATTTCTCACTGAAGCAAGATAAAATATTCCCGAGATAAAGAACAACAAAATATAGGTGTCAGAATGGACCACATTTATCCAAGAAATAATAATTGAATAAAATGGAAGATATTGATTCATATTTAATTCATCCTTGTATATGGATCTTACAATAGGCTTTCATTAAATCCATTTGGGTACCTGTCAGTGTGTTCATGCTGCCCAAACCAAGCGCAACATGAATCAGAGTCTGGCTAAACATTTTCAGTTGGGTAGTTTCTTGGAACCCTGAGGTATTTCAGAAAAAATATAGTTTAAAGGCAGGAGGCGGGAACTCCAGGCTTCGAGGGCTGCCAACAGGTCATGTTTTAATGATTTCCTTAGCATTACACAAGAGTTGGAATCATCACAAATGCAGGAGATTATATATTACAACCTGCGCAATACTAAGGAAATCCTGAAATCAAGACCAACTGGCGGCAATTGAGGCTTGGAGTTCCCCACCCCTGGCTTAATGGGAACCAAACAGCAGGTTTTTGCCCTATAAACTAGAGGAAGTGCTATAATAGCGTAAGAATGCTTATTAAAGCGGTACTTTTAGTTGAGAAATCTGTGGCTGATTGCAAAATAATCTTTGTTTAAACCTTCAGAAATTATCTTATTGGTGCAGTGTATTGTGCATGAGAGTGCGTTTTGTGTTGTGCCTTTTGTAACCATCCTACCTCCTGCCCTGCCTCCATTGCCTCTTTAATTTTTGCACTGCTGCTGCCATTACCTCTGTTGGTGACATGTGTGCATTGCTATTGTGATGTTGTCTTCAATAAAATGACACTGTAATAAGCACATGTGCATACAGCGATTTCGGTAACATTTTATTGAAGCACTATGAAGTCGAATATGAGTGGCAGCAGCGCATGCACAGATTGAATTTTTTTTATCTGCACATGCATGGATGACATCAGACTAGTCTCATCTCCTTACATGGTTCCTGGCCGGACCATTAAACATTTAGCCAATTCACTAAAACTGTGCTATTCTTAATGAAGAGCGTGCAGAGATAAGATGCAACAAATTCAAGCGGCAAAAGAAAAAAATATTAAGATCACCCATTATCAGAGCTCTTCGTTGGTCCGAATTCCATGTATAGAGCTATGTGTTGCCGAATGGCAGAAAGTATATGTCGGGAAAGGATTTAGTGTCTTCTACGATGAATTCCAGAGGGGCACCTTGACAGCAGTTGTGTCTCTATAATCCTGTCCAACAATCGTATTTGAATTGTGTATAATCGTGTACACCCCAATACAATAGTTCAGGTGGGTCATAGGAGAGCTCTGATGGGAATGTAGCTGATACACAAAGCTGCTCAGGCCAAGACAGGATAAGCACAATGGAAGTTTTTATCAAATCTTCCCTCCAGAATTCTAGATTTACTTTCTTCCAAATTGTAGAGGCACACGCCACTTAACAAATTTAACGTATCTCATCAGTAGTGGGATTTAGGTATAACAATGTCTGTACAACATTGCCTTATAATAATAGTAAAAACTATAAAATAAAAAAATATAAAATAATAGACTTTACTTATATAGTGCCAACATATGCCACAACATTTTACAATAGCAATTTAGGGAGTACAAATGCAAAAAATACCGTGTTTTCCCCGAAAATAAGACACTGTCTCATATTAAAAGCAGCCTCCCATCCCAGTACCGTATCCCACTGCAGCAGCCTCCCATTATCCCAGTACCGTATACCACTGCAGCAGCCTCCCATCCCAGTACCGTATCCCACTACAGCCTCCATGTGTGTACACACACACATACTACACACACACACCCACACACACACACACACACCACACACACACACACACCACACACTTTCACTTTCTTAGGGTATGTGCACATCTGACGTTTGTGCATCTCTGCAGTCCGTCCAAAAACCTGGGTTTCTTTAGCAGAAACTGAGTTTTCTGTGCTCAGCAGTGTCCCTCGTTTTTTGCTCGTTTTCCGCCCGGTTTTACAGCGTTTTTCTCGGCGGTTTTCTCGGCGGTTTTGAAAACTGAGTTTTTTGTGCACTTGATCAGCTGAAACCGCTGGAAAAACGGAGGAAAGAAGTCACTTGCTCTATTTTGGAAAACCGGTGGAAAAACTCAGTTTTGACTGAGAAAACTCAGTTTTGACTGAAAACGACCAGAAGAAAACCGTTCTAGTGAAGACAGAGTTTTCTAAAATCCATTGACTAGCATGTTAATCCAACCGGAGGATAGGATTAACATAAATTAACATAAAACTGAGCGGAAAACGCCGACGGAAAACGTCCAAAAGCAGCCCACAAAACGACTGATGTGCACATACCCTTACCGTACTTCTTCCTTTTCACTTTCTTTCCTCTGCGGTGCTGCTTTGGTGGTGCACACTGCAGGAGCCCTGGGCCAATCAGAGCACAGGAGCCCTGGGCCAATCACAGCGCAGGAGCCCTGGGCCAATCACAGCCCAGGAACAATCAGAGGCTACTGACGTCAGCTAGCCCATGATTCCTGTGCCTGTGATTGGCGCAAGGCTCATGGGCAGAGGCCGGCACAGAACTCCGGAGCAGAAGTGCGGGCACCGGACAGCAGGGACAGCGGGGAGCAAGACACAGATGTATGCCCCGGTCTTGTGATCGGTGGCATGCTGAGGAGGTACGCCTTATTATCGGGGGGGTGCTTTATGTTAGGAGGTAGGGCGCCCCCCCAAGCATGCCTTACTTTCGGGGGCACCCTATTTTCGGGGATACAGGGTATTAGACATTACAGAGTAACAAAATATTCAACAACTTAAATAAAAGGAATAGGAGCCCTGGTACTTAAAGCTTAATATATGACCGGCACAGGGGTCTATGGGAACTCGGTACCCAGGTGTTGATATGGGGGTGCTGTCTCAGTGGCTGGTGCCAGAGCCTGTAGCCCTGGGGGTCAGCTGAATAAAGGGGAAAAATAATAAAAGTCTCTTGACGGCATCTGCAGTTTCTGGTGAGTTCACTAGCGCCACTGTCAGACTGCCGGGGACGATGGTATTGCAGCCAGGTGTTAATGCTCCCTGCAGGCAGAGCAGGGTCCCCGGGGCAGGATCGGGAAACACTTGTCATCTCAGTGCTGGATGTGGTCAGCGTAGCTGCTCTGTAGCCTAGTAGAAATAACACACTTGAGTAGTACTTGCTCTGCACGGGTGTTTACTTGTAAAAGTTCACGGTTGTTCAGGTTCACAATTACACAGTCTTTGCGGGTAACTGGCCTGGTAGTCACTGGGGAGAGTAAAGTCTGTTTGAGGCTCCCAGAGTGTTCCTTCAACTACTTTCACTGTCCTTTGCTCTCTATTTGTGCGCCTCCTCACTATCCTTCCGCTGTCCTGCACAACCCACTTGTCTACTAGGCCCATTGGGTGCTATGAGATTTCCCTTCTTTTCTAAGGGGCTCAACCCGGTTTAGTGGTCCGAGTGGGGCATCATGTTCTGGACGAGGTTAGGACTGCTATGCAAACCTTGCGACCCACTGGTATTGATGGCTCAGGGTTAGACCATGACTAGGAGCCGGTATCCAGCACTGGGTCTCCTCCTTCAGTCTGGGTCCCCGCTCCTTTTCGGGTGCCCTCCCTGTTGTGTCCCTCTAGGAGTTGCTCCCTGCTTCGTCCCTCAGACTAGACTCTCTCCGACTGACTGTCTAAATGGTTCCATCGCCTTCTACCCTAATGCTCCTCCCACCAGGACCGGTTACCCTGGTAACGGGTGGCCAATTGGTCCCCTATGTTAGGTGTAGGGATGCTGGGATAAGAGTCTCAGGTTGACTTCACACTCCCCAATGACAGGAATACTGCACACTCAGTTATGGGTGCAGTACCCCTACTGTGGCGCACTGACCAGTGGGGCACAACATATCCATTTCATATAATCAAACTTTAGTATAAAGTTATATTTGACTATCTATAGTTGAATATCTGATAGAAAAAATAAATCATACTTTTGCCATCTGTTATTATAGTCCACTTAACAAGCATAGAGTGGAAAAGTTGATTCAAAATACAGAGGAAGAACTGATGAAAGGGATGAAATCCTCTACTCATTAGAATAAATGTGCTTTTTTAACCAAACTCAAAAGTTTAGTAAACATTATTGCATACTGTGTTTGAACAGGGCTTACTGACCAATGAGTTGCTATAATACTGAATTTGTCTTCTTTCATCATTTTTCCAATGTTTTATATTTTAAAATAAACTTTTATTAGGAACAAAGACTTAGGGTAAATGGACAGGACCTCACAGTAAGTATTAAAGTACCTGTCTAAACTCTGAACATGGAACGTTTATGGCAAGGCATGAACATCATGTCTTTTAAGTGCACAGCCACAAGGTCTCCATGGATTTATATCTAAACTATAGACTCCACTGCATGAAAATATTCACATATGTGTACCTACGGCATGCGACAGAGCATGCATTAAATATTTTTAGTTCCAAATCCACACAGTTATCTATAGCTACTGAATTTTCGCTACTTCTTTTGAACCAAGACTGATTTATTCAAATAACATGAGAGATGAATGAAGTAAAACTTTTATCCCTATAATATGAAACATATCATATTTTGTATGGTTTCTACTCTCTTTCCTGCTCTATGTCTTATATATGACAGAACTTAACCATTTCCAAAAGGCGATCACTGTTCATCTTCCTATTGGCACACAGTTCCATCCTTCATTTACAATTTCTGCCTTACAAAAGCTCATTATGACTTCAGAATTATAATTTTAAGTGATCGTCAATTTAGTTTTTATGCTTCATTTCCCAAAACAAATAGCCCTCTATGTCAAGAAGAATAAAAACATTATATGAATAATACATTGAGACGATATGTCTGCCTGAGAGATAATTATAGATTTAACTCTTCTATGAAAATGGAGCCAAAGCTAATATAATTTTATCTAGATAATTTAATGATTATAGGATCCCCTTACAATCATACCTATAGTATTAGACTAGAAATATGCTTCCCACTTTTATGGACATAAAGCACAATGGAACATTGAAACATCCTTTTACTAAGACTCTTTTTATTTACTTTATCAAAACTGCAGGAAATAGTTTTTGTAACACTCAGGAATGTATAACTACTAAAGTGTCACGGGGTGGTATAGCGGATCGGAAATCAGGAGGCAAGAAGGTAAGTTGGGCAAAGGCAAACTGGAGAATTATTCTGACCCCTAGACTGGGGGTCCCAGGCTAACCCTGATCCTGGAATTACCTCTGAAGACATCCAGGCCGCCACCCTTGCCCTTTGCACCTGATCAGCCCTAGGCTAAGAACTTCTACCTCCACCCATGGACTGGGAAAACTCAGCAGCTCCTATGGAAGGGAACAGCAAAAGCAGCACAGTATGTCCTCTCTGCACAGGGTCCAAGCAGAGACTGAAAGCTATCTGCAACACCCAATGGAGGGAGGTGAAACTACATCAAGGCTGAGGGAGTAGAGATCTGAATGTTAAGGCACACCCCTCCACCTCCACCAGAATGCTATGACACACCCCTCTACATGCAAAGCCACACACAACATAGACTACAGCATTAACTAAATAAACAAAACCTCAGGCTTAAATCACAGCAGCAGCACTCATGGACTGCAAAGCACTCAACACGTGACACTAAAGGTTCTTCTCCTGTACCTGTTAGTACAACATCCATGACGAACTTGCACAGAGATGCTATTCTCAATATGGCTGGTGGTGGTGGAGCATATAACCAGAATAACCCATAGGTCTGTAAGGAAGTTGCAAGCCTCCTCCAATTTTAAAACATGAATCATTAACAAGCTGTTTTTCATCTGAAGGATGCTGACAGACAGGTCTAGTCACATTCTCCCCCATGAGCAGCCATGAAAGAACCTATAATATTTATATATCAGTAAATGTCACAAAATCATCTCTTCAACAAATGATAAAATATATATAAAGAGAACAATCCCTGTAAGGTGTATGTGCAAACATAGAATAGGATGTATCCATAAAATTCAGTTGGTGATTAAAGGGAACCAACCATCAAAAAATACCTATCTAACCTCTAAATATCTGTCCCTGGGGCCCTAAATGACTATTCTAACCATCCCTGACTGACTAAATCTAACTAACTACAGGCACAATAAATCACTTTTATACTTACCAAATTCTTGTCGCCTGGGCGTTCCTCCAGGGTCTCTGTCAGCGAGGCGGGTCTCCTCGCTGCTGTCCGTCTTCCTTCCAGGGCGGCATCTTCTTCCTATGGATTCAAAATACCCGCCCATTGGGTCCTCGCAATGAGCGGGTCACATGCTGCAGGCCCCGCGTCACTTCCGCCCGCCGCGTCACTGGTGCACTCAGACCGGCTTCTGAGCATGCGCAGATGGCATGCTGAAGCCGCCTGGGCGCGTCACAGTCCCAGCGACGCTGCGGGCGGAAGTGACGCGGGGCCTGCAGCACACGACCCGCTCATTGCGAGGACGCAATGGGCGGGTATTTTGAATCCATAGGAAGAAGATGCCGCCCTGGAAGGAAGACGGACAGCAGCGAGGAGACCCGCCTCACTGACAGAGACCCTGGAGGAACGCCCAGGCGACAAGAATTTGGTAAGTATAAAAGTGATTTATTGTGCCTGTAGTTAGTTAGATTTAGTCAGTCAGGGATGGTTAGAATAGTCATTTAGGGCCCCAGGGACAGATATTTAGAGGTTAGATAGGTATTTTTTGATGGTTGGTTCCCTTTAATAATAGTTTGCTGTGACCTTCATAACGACCAGTAGAGATCATTTGAGGGTTCTATTTACCAGCACAACTTTGGGAATCTATCAATTAATCAGGTCCACATGCTCTTGTTCATTCAGATCTATTTGCTATGGAAACTGATAAGTATTTATTCCCTAGATAAATTCATTTTTTTTCACTTGTTAATTGTATGTTTAAAGACGATCTACCACTGGATATTTACGTAAAATTAATTACCTCTTCCAATTGGTGTTGCTCTACTGATTCTGGAACAATTTTTCACTTTCTTTTGTGCTCCTCTATGCCCATCCCTAGAATTATTGATGCAATTTGTCCCTTCAGGGCATACACCTTAGAACTTCCATGAGGATTTTTCCTTTATCATTTCTGATATTTGCCAATCAAAACATGGCTTCGCTCACAGAGAAGACCTGTGGTATATGCCCAGATAGTTGAATGGGAAATGTGTTTCATTATAAGGCTGGTTTCCCATCATGTTTTTTGTGATCTGGGCCGATCCAATGAGAAACGGATAGGCCCGGATCACATTTCAGCTCCATAGTTTGCCTATGGGCCCGGATGGAGCTTTCCGCCATCAGGTGTCCATGTGTCCGGGTGAATCCGGGAGGACTCGGATTTTTCACCCAGACACAAAAATGCTGCATGCACGATTTTTGTGTCCGGGGAGAAAAATCTCCCCAAACCAGATCCTCTCGGATTCTCCATGATCCTACCGGACCGGGGCAATCCGACGCTCCCTAACATGGGAGCCTATGGGGCCGGATTACCCCGGTCTGGGAGGATCTGGGAACCGGACACCTGCGGCTGCATGCCGCTGTTGTTTCAGGACCGCGGCTAGCTCCCCGCAAGCCGCAGTCCTGATTCATCAGCAGCTTCATCTGCGTGCGGCTGCACACCGGACCGGAGGGCACATTAGCCCTCCGGTTCTGTGTGCTGATCTGATCCGGGGCTGTCTGATCCACAACAGACAGATCAAAACGTAATGTGAAACCAGCTTTACAGGCTGTAATAACTTTGAAAAGGATGGATAGAAAAGAAAAACTCTTTCAAAATCAGTAGAGCCGCACCAATAGGAAAAAATACTTAGTTTAAAGGTATGAAATCCAGCAAAAGATCCTACAAAATGCAAAAAGAGAAAACATATTTTTTTGGATGTTATATTTTGTAATCACTGTTACTGTTACTACTCTATTTCACAGTACAAGATGCATTTGCTGCTTATTGACATTGATTTGCTAAGCTTGACGATGCATGCTGTGATCCAGCTTAATGCGGATGAAAACTCTTGACCTTCCCTATAAGAGAAGCTGTGAACACAGACCAATGAGACCAATGAGATTTAGGTGCAGATAGATTATTATACGAACTGCACAATTTAAATAAAAAATCACCACACTAATTTAGGAAAACACTTAATAAAAATAGTTTCTGTTATGCAAATCTCAATAAAACTAATTTAAATAATCCATAAATATGAACAAAGATACATACAGGTTATTACAATTTAGAAAAAATGAACACGTATTAAAAAAAAAGATTACATTGCCATGTCATGACAACTCCAAGTGCAACATTTCTAACAGGCCACCCCATCGGTACTTTGACTCACATCAGAGACTGCAGTTGCACCCAAGACAGAGAGCACAGGGGATCTATAAGATCCTTTTTGGCCAGGTAAGGAGACAAATACTATCGAGGTCACATTAATGACCCTGTTGGAGATTTTGCATTGAGGCCCACCAGGTTAAAAATTTGTCTCTGGTAGATTCGATCTCAACTTAGTGACTCGAAGACCGGTAACATTCTCATTTTTCAGGATCTGGGGCTATCATAGTACTTATTTTTTGCGCCTTGAGCTGACATTTTTAATTTAACCATTTTTAAGTAGATGTTATGTTTTGATCACCTGTTGTTGATGTAATTTTGGCAATTTTACTTTTTCATCCTTTACAGTTTATCGATCAGATTAATTGTTTTTTTAATATTGATAGATAGGCCAATTCTGAATGTAGTGATACTAAATACCGTACATGTATTGTTTATTTTCTTTTTTAGTAGTTTTATTTTCATTGGGGCAAAATGAGGGTGATTTGTACTTTTATGTTCTTTTTATGTTTTTCATATCTTTAAAAACTTTTTTTTTGCTTTTTCTTTATCTTACTTGGCCCCTCAGAGTCCCTTGACAATGTTGTGTTTGATCACTTCAGCAGTACAGAGCTGTGCTGGATTCATGGCTCTGTACTGCAGAAATGATCATGAGGTGATCATTGACATGAGTCATGACAGCAATAGGGCTCATCATCTGACCCCTCACTGTCATAGCAACACATCAGTGCCCCCGATGGCTGTGGGGAATGGCACAATATAGTATACAGCTCATTTCCATGGAGCTTGGAATCCAGATCCTGGCCTAGAGTGCAAAGTGGCTACCTTCCTGGCAACGGTTTAACTCTTATCATCCCAGTCAACTCTATAAAGTACATTGATTTTTGAATAGCAGTTAGCTGCTCATCTCCCTCCTCTTCTGTCCTGTTTCTTTCATCTTCTGAAGAAATGTAGTTAAGAATCACCAGCCTGGCAGCCTTTAGAACAGGTCTGCTAATCATGGCTAGCGCTCTTGTTGTCTCTTATTGTCACTCTATGTGCTTGTTCAAATGACCCATTATTTCTATGTAAAAATGTTGAGAGTATTTTACACTCTAGAACAAACCACTGATTGCTGAACGTATTATAGCAGAACTAGTGTTGAGTTTTCTAGTTCTATTAATACTAAACTTCTACTATTTACCATATGAGGTACTCAAGGAGGAGAGTCTGCTCTGCCGGAAATAAGGAAGTAAGGCAAGGGTAGGGCCAACAACAGTGTAGGTTTTCAGGATTTCCTTAGTATTGCACAGGTTACAATTGAATCACACAGGTGATAATTCCAACCACTGTGAAATGCTATGGAATTACTGAAAACATGACCTGTTAGCGATCCTCTAGGCCCAGAGTTCCACACCACTGAAGTAAGTAAATGAAGGAGACTACTCAGCAGTGCAATGCTCAAGAGACAACTTGAGAATACTCCTTTCAGCCTACTTTCACATCAGCGGTAATCGCTGATCGCGGCAGTTGCGGTGAAAAAAATGCAACTGCCGTGATTACCGCATAACGGCCACTATACAATGTCTATGGGGCTTGCGGTAAGTGTGCCGCACACTTACCGCAAGCCCCATAGACATTGTATGGGCATTGCCGCAAGGTTGCCGTGACGATGGCCATTATGGGGTAATCGCGGCAGTTGCAGTTTTTTCACCGCAAGTGCCGCGATCAGCGATTAACGCTGATGTGAAAGGGGCCTAAGTGACACATGGAAGACACTGTATGTAATATATTAAAGAAAATGTTACTTTCAGGTTACCTTAATAAAGCTCCACTCTGCAATTCTTTCTTGCTAAGATATTGCAATTCCACCTATAACATAGCAAGAGACTGACTTTTTTTTTATTAATTGAACCAGAGTGATGACATGCCAAGCGTAGATGCACTGGAAGCAAACAGATCATCAGTAGCTAACTTCTGCATACTGTTATGTTATACTAGCTGTGAGCCCGATGCAAATGCATCGGGATTCTAGAACGTGCATTAATTTGATTATAGTAGTTATAGCTGTTAGCCTGATGCAAATGCATCGGGTATCTAAAATATGTTTATTGTTTTTTTAAAGATTTTTAAATAATAATCGCATCATCAATAGCAATAATATAAGCCATAGCATTATTATTAGCAGTAATAGCAGTATTAATAGCATTATTAGCAGTATTATGAGCATTAATAACAGTATTAATAGCATTAATATCATTATTATTAGCATTAATAGAATTAATAATAGCATTATTAGCATTAATAATAGCATTAATAACATTATTAATAGCATTAATAGCATTATTATTAGCATTAATAGCATTAATAATAACATTATTAGCATTAATAATAGCATTAATAACATTATTAATAGCATTAATAGCATTATTAATAGAATTAATAGCATTATTATTAGCATTAATAGCATTAATAGCATAATTAATAGCATTAATAGCATTAATAGCATTATTATTAGCATTAATAGAATTATTATTAGCATTAATAGCATTAATAGGATAAATATTAGCATTAATAGCATAATTAATAGCATTAATAGCATTATTAATAGCATTAATAGCATTATTATTAGCATTAATAGCATTAATAATAGCATTATTAGTATTAATAATAGCATTAATAACATTATTAATAGCATTAATAGCATTATTATTAGCATTAATAGCATTAATAATAGCATTATTAGCATTAATAATAGCATTAATAACATTATTAATAGCATTAATAGCATTATTATTAGCATTAATAGCATTAATAGCATTATTATTAGCATTAATAGCATTAATAATACCATTAATAGGATAAATATTAGCATTAATAGCATTAATAGCATAAATAAGAGCATTAATAGCATTATTAATAGCATTAATAGCATTATTATTAGCATAAATAGCATTATTAGCATTAATAATAGCATTAATAACATTATTAATAGCATTAATAGCATTATTATTAAAATTAATAGAATTAATAATAGCATTATTAGCATTAATAATAGCTTAATAACATTATTAATAGCATTAATAGCATTATTATTAGCATTAATAGCATTATATAGTTATTATTAATAGCATGAATAGCATTATTAGTAGCATTAATAGGATTATTATTAGCATTAATAGCATTAATAATAGCATTTATTAGCATTATTAATTAGCATTAATAACATTATTAATAGCATTATTAGCATTATTATTAGCATTAATAGCATTAATAATAGCATTATTAGCATTATTAATAGCATTAATAATATTATTTAATAGCATTAATAGCATTATTATTAGCATAAATAGCATTAATAATTAGGATTATTAGCATTAATAATAGCATTAATACATTATTAATAGCATTAATAGCATTATTTTTACATTAATATAATTATAATAGCATTAATAGCATTAAAGGCATTAATATTAGCATTAATATAATTTTAATAGCATTATTTATTGCATTAATAGCATTATTATTAGCATTAATAGCATTATTAATACTTTTATTATTAATTAATAGCATTAATTTATACATTATTAATAGCATTAATAGCATTATTTAATAGCATTAATAGCATTATTATTAGCATTAATAGCATTAATAATTAGCTTTATTAGCATTAATAATAGCATTAATAACATTATTAATAGCATTAATAGCATTATTATTAGCATTAATAGCATTATATAGCATTATTATTAGCATTAATAGCATTAATAATACCATTAATAGGATAAATATGACATTTAATAGCATTAATATGCATAATTAGAGCATTAATTAATTATTAATTACTATATTAATAGCATTATTATTAGCATTATTAATTAGCATTATTAGCATTTAATTATAGCATTAATAACATTATTAATAGCATTAATAGCATTATTATTAGCATTAATAGAATTAATATAGATTATTAGCATTAATAATAGCATTTAATAACATTATTAATAGCATTAATAGCATTATTATTAATTAATAGCATTAATAGTTTATTAATAGCATGATATTAGCATTATTATAGCATTAATAGGATTATTATTAGCATTAAAGCATTATATAGCATATTAGCATTATTATTAGCATTAATAATTTTTAATTATATTATTATTGTAATTATTTTTAATTATGTTTATTAATTGTTTATTATTTTAATGATCTATTTAATTATAATTTTATTATTAGCATTATTAGATTTAGTAGCATTTAATTCAGGTCGCATAATAGGGTGATTATTAGCATTATTTAATTATTTATAATTATTTTAGATTAATTTTTTATTATTTTTAATTAAATTTTTTATTATTTGTTTAATTCTTTATAATTATTTATGTTATTATAATTATTATTTAGCATTAATGCATTATTATTGCATTAAGATGCATTATTAATACCATTAATAGGATAAATATTAGCATTAATAGTATTAATTAGCATATAATATATAGGATTTATAGTCATTATTAATAGCATTAATTAGCATTTATTAATAGCATTAATAGCTAATTATTATTAGCATAAATAGCATTATAATAGCATTTATTAGCATTAATAATAGCATTAATAACATTATTAATAGCATTAATAGCATTATTATTAGCATTTAATAGCATTAATAGCATTATTTTTAGCATTAATAGCATTATATACCATTAATAGGATAAATATTGACATTATTAGCATTATAATAGCATTATTAGCATTAATAATAGCATTAATAACATTATTAATAGCATTAATAGCATTATTATTAGCTTAATAGAATTAATAATAGCATTATTAGCATTAATAATGCATTAATAACATTATTAATAGCATTAAGAGCATTATTATTAGCATTAAATAGCATTATAATAGGATTATTAGCATTAATAATAGCATTAATAACATTATTAATAGCTTTAATAGCATTATTATTCATTATTAGAATTAATAATACATTATTACATTACTAATAGCATTAATAACATATTATTAGCATTAATACATTATTATTAGCAGTAAAATTATTATTGCATTTTTTTTTTAATTATTATTTATTATTTGTTATTTATTTTTTAATTATGTTTTATTATTTTTTTATAATTTTTTAATTATTTTTTAATTATTTTTTTATTATTAATTTATTATTTAGGCTGAGGCAGTTGTCATTCAGGTGCGCTAAAGGGCTGATATGATTAGCATATATTTAATTTTTTTATTATTATTTTTATTGAATTTTTTATTATTTTTAATTAATTTTTTTATTATTTTTTAATTCTTTTTTAATTATTTTTTTTATTATTTAATTTATTATTTAGGCTGAGACGCAGTTCTCACTCCGGTCCGCCTTTCTTTTTTCCCATTGAAATGCATTAGCGGTGTGTCGGCGATTTTATGGCCGACCACCTGGTTCTATTTGTCGGCCTTAAAATCGCGGACACACCGCTAATGCATCTCTATGGGCAGTCAGCCCGATTTCGGATTGAACGCCGACCAATCAGAATTCGAGCTGACTTGCCCATAGACATGCATTAGCGGTGTGTCCGCGATTTTAGGGCCGACAAATAGAACCAGGTGGCCGGCCATAAAATCGCCGACACACCGCTAATGTATGTCAATGGGAAAAAAGACGGACCTGAATGAGAACTGAATGAAGGGCTCTTCTGATTGGCTGAGGGCAGTAGAGAGCGACCAATCAGAAGAGCCCTTCACATTTCATTGAGATACAATGGCGGATTGATCGTCCATTGTATCTTAATGTTAGTTGAAGAGGACGTCGGAGCTGGAAGTTGTCGGAAAGAAGACAGAAGATCCCCGGGGACGGACGAAGAGGCGGAGATGGCGGAAAGAAGAGAGAAGACCCCCGGGACCGGAGGAAGAGGACGCCTGGCCGGACGGAGGACTTGAGGATCGGACGGACGATCAGATGACTTGAAGGCATGTAAGTGATGGACCGGGGACGTTAGGTTAGGGGACGGCGGGGGCTTAGGGTGTAGGGCCTTAGGTGTTAGGGAAAGCGGCGGGGCTTAGAGGGTAGGGGCTTAGGGCGGCAGGGGTTTAGGTGCGGCTTAGGGGGTAGGGGTAGTGGATTAGGTGCGGTTTAGGGGTTAGGGGCTTGCGGCGGCAGGGGTTTAGGTGTGGATGCGGGGTAGTGGCTTACGGGGATAGGGGGTTAGGTGCGGCTTAGGGGGTAGGGGCTTAGGGCGGCAGGGGTTTAGGTGCGGTTTAGGGGGTAGAGGTAGGGGATTAGGTGCGGCTTAAGGGGTAGGGGCTTGCGGCGGCAGGGGTTTAGGTGCGGATGCAGCGTAGTGGCTTAGGGCGGCAGGGGGTAGGGGGTTAGGTGCGGCTTAGGGGGTAGGGGCTTAGGGCGGCAGGGGTTTAGGTGCGGTTTAGGGGTAGGGGTAGGGGATTAGGTGCAGCTTAGGGGTTAGGGGCTTGCGGCGGTGGCATGGGGTAGGGGGTTCGGTGCAGCTTTGGGGGTAGGGGCTTAGGGCGGCAGGGATTTAGGTGCGGCTTAGGGGGTAGGGGTAGGGATTTAGGTGCGGCTTAGGGGTTAGGGGCTTGCGGCGGCAGGGGTTTATTTGCGGATGCGGGTAGTGGCTTACGGCGGCAGGGGGTAGGGGGTTAGGTGCGGCTTAGGGGGTAGGGGCTTAGGGCGGCAGGGGTTTAGGTGCGGTTTAGGGGGTAGGGGTAGGGGATTAGGTGCGGCTTAGGGGTTAGGGGCTTGCGGCGGCAGGGGTTTATTTGCGGATGCGGGGTAGTGGCTTACGGCGGCAGGGGGTAGGGGGTTAGGTGCGGCTTAGGGGGTAGGGGCTTAGGGCGGCAGGGGTTTAGGTGCGGTTTAGGGGGTAGGGGTAGGGGATTAGGTGCGGCTTAGGGGTTAGGGGCTTGCGGCGGCAGGGGTTTAGGTGCGGATGCGGGCTAGTGGCTTACGGCGGCAGGGGGTAGGGGTTTCGGCGGCGGGGTAGTGGCTTAGGGGTTAGGGCGGCAGGGGGTAGGGGCTTGCGGCGGGGTAGTGCGGCAGGGGGTAGGGGCTTGCGGCAGAGGGTAGTGGGTGCGGCGGGGTAGTGCGGCAGGGGTAGGAGCTTCGGCGTCGGGGTAGTGGCTTAGGGGTTAGGGCGGCAGGGGGTAGGGGCTTGCGGCGGGTACAGGGCGTAGTGGCTTAGAGCGTCAGAGGGCTGTAGTGTACAGCGCGATGGTATACTACAGTCCCATGGCGCTTATGGGCATGGGACTGTAGTATAGTATAGCGGTGTACAGTACAGTAGTAAGGGGTTGTGTGGCTTGGTTAGTGTAGTGTACAGCGCGTAGTGGCTTAGAGCGGCATGGGTCTGTAGTGTACAGCGCGACGGTATACTACAGTCCCATGGCGCTTATGGGCATGGGACTGTAGTATAGTATAGCGGTGTACACTACAGTAGTATGGGCTTCTGTGGCTTGGTTGGTGGGTGTCAGCGACTCGCAATGCCCGCTTCGCGGGCATTGCTTCGGGAGTCGCCGTGGCCGCTACGCGGCCACGGGGAGAGTCCAGGAGAAGCAGCTTGCTCGCGCTAACCAAGCCACCGGAAGCAGCGCCGCTCCGACGGAAGTCGCTACGGCAATTATATAATAGATGCTACATATAATGGAGTGCAGATAATTCATAAACTATGCTACTTGAATAAACCTACAAAAAAAAAGAAAGAGCGAGAATCCAAGAAAAAGCATTGGGCCGAGCATCTGCTCACTATGGTACTACTGCACAAAGCAGAGAGTTCAGGAAATAACATTTAGACTGAATTACTGAATTATATGTGGTATCAGATCTGGAGAAAAGCAATTTAAGGACTTGTCTCTTTAGAAATAAGTCATATAATTATGTAATGGCTATTTGAAATGGTTGCAAAAATAGCCAGAGTACCTGTGTGCATCTTCACGAGTGCTGTGCTGGATGTTTACTTTTTCCTAGTAAACCTTAGGGACAAATCTTCGTTTCTAAAATCTGTAAGGATGTTGGCAAGGTAATAACGATGCTGAGCAATACCACTCATGCCTGGGTATTGTCAAGGGCACTGAGATGTTTGGAAAATGAGAGTCACATTCTAAAGAAACTGATATAATAGGAAAATGCTTTTATGGTTTTTTATTGCAATTACGATATTATGATATATGAAAAATATATACATTTTTTTACAATCTCATGGTTGTTAGGGATATATAATATTTATGTTTTGTCATTAGCCATTGTCACATCTGTTCTTTGTATTAATAGGCATTGTGACAATATTATTGCATGCCTAGTAGTAACTAAAATGTGCATTTTTTTAGGTTATATAAAATGTCTATTTCTTCTAACACATATTGCTGCCTTGCTGCCACTTCTGTATATTGTCATTTTAAAGATTCACGCACAAGGTCATAACATGGATCCCTCTTTTACAGAGTTAAAATAAGGGTGCTAAAGGACTAAAAATGTTTGACATGCTCCATATAATACCATATGTACTAAATATCATATTTTTTAACCAATCGTGGGTGAAAGTGGGGGTGCGTCTTATCATCCGAATATACACTGTGTGGCTGTGGGGCTGTGCTGTACTGTGCTGGTTTGAGGGCAGCTCTGGAGGGGCTGGACGAGGCTGGCATGGGCTGCAGAAGCAGCCAGTGGTCATGTGAGATCACTTATTAGTTGCTGTAATATTCACTCATCCCGCTTTCCATCTCCTGTCAGTGCTGAAGCTGGCACTGAGAGGTGAGAGTACGGTGCATATTGCAGTGGACTATGCATACTGACTTCCCCATTCTGTTATGGCCCCTCACGCTGCTGCACACATTAAAGTAATAAATGGTGTAACATACCTGTCTGGCACTCTGCTCCATCTTTCCCTCCTGCAGCATCGATCTCTTTCTATGTGTGCTGGTATCCAATCATGGGACCGGCACAGCACAGTCAAGTCATTGCTGTGCATCCTGGTCACATGATCAGATGCCAGCACACACAGGAAGAGATTGATGCTGCAGAGTGAGAGACGGAGCGGACCGCCGGTCAGGATGTTGCAACGTTTATGATTTTATGTGTTTGCAGCAGCATGGGGGGCCATATACAGTGATGGGGAAGGTGCAAATATCCCAAGGATGGGGGTGCTATATTCCCAGGATGGAAGGATGCTATATCTCAGGATGGAGGATGCTATATGCCCAGTATGGGGTGAAATATCCCAGGATGGGAGTAAGGTGCAATTCCCCGGATGAGGGTGCTATATCAAAGTATGGGGGAAGGTGCAATATCCCAGGATAGGGTGTGCTATATCCCATAATAGGGGGTGTTATATCCCAGGATGGGGGAAAAGTGCAATATCTTAAGATGGGGATGGAGGGGTATTTTCCCAGGATGGGTGGTGCTATATCTCCAGATGTGGGCTATATACCAGAATGGGGGCTACATACCAGGTGGGAAGCTATATATCAGGATGGGAGGCTAAATCTAGGATGGGATGCTATATATCAAAATAGGGGCTACATACAGGATGGGAGAGATATATCCAGGATGGCAGCTTATAATCGGATGGAGAGCTATTATATTAGGATGGGGGAAATATTTTTGAAAGGTAAATAAATCTAAAAGACAGATGGAATGGAATAAATGCAGCAGACTGTCATGTGTTGACTTCTGCAGTCTATGTGCTCTCTGAGTTTTCACGGAAAGTTAATTTCCTTTAGCACATTCAGAATTAATGTGTAGATGTTGCTGTTGCAGTGTACGGTGTACGTGGCTCTCAGGTGCAGGTGTGCTGCTGTTGCTAGTGTGTCAGCTGACCTAGTTGTCCATTCCCCCGTCTATAAACAGTACCACTTCCTTTCACTAGGTGTCACTGATAGAGTATCAGTCTCTTCAAGAGATGTGTGCACTTAGTGTTGAAGCTTCCGTGTTGTTTTTTCACTCCTTTCCCTGTATGAGTTGCTGTGGTTTCCTGGTCTGTGGGTAGAGGTATGGCCCTTAGCCTAAGGCTTATCAGCATAGGGCACGGGTGGTGACCCAGACCTCCTTATCTTTAGAGGTACCTCTTGAGCAAGGTGAGCCAGGGACCCACATCTAAGTGGCAGACTAGCTTCCCTGAACAGCTTAGCCCATCTTTACATCCTGTCTCCTATTCCCTTACTGAGGTACTGTGGCACCCCAGGGGTTAATGTGCCACAGTAACATCACAAGGGTTAACTCCCCACACAACACCGGACACTGCACTAGCACCTCTAGGCCAGAAGGGGAAGCTAAAGCAGCTCCCTTATATATTCTGGTCTTAGGAGGAAGTAGTTAGTTGACAATTGACAGTTCAGCTTAGTGCCAGGAGCACTAGGAGGAGGACCTGTAAATGGGAGCAGTGTTGAGCTCCTGACAGGGACCACTGACTACTTTCAGGCCTGAAGCCAGGGTCTGAGGAGAGGAGTACAAGAAACAGAGGAACATATCTGGGAGACTGAGTTACCTCATAACTCACCCCAGAGGAGCGCAGAAACCGGATACCGGATCCGAATCTGTGACTGAAACACGCAACACAGAAAACATTGGTATAGTGGAGGTTGTAGATCTACACTGTACCTCAGTGAAGCAACACGGTGGGGTCAGAAACACACAGAAAGACTCAAGTTGCCTAGCAAAGGGAGTACCTTTGAGGAGAAAAAGGGCCAGCAGCTTAGCTAAAGCAGCAGCAGCAGGGCTACACACACAGCGCAGCAGTGGGAAGCTGAGGACCCGGACAGGGTGGGAGCAACCTGGCCCCAGTACAGACTCCGTGGACAGTACTCTGCTACAAAATCTGCAGTAAAGCCTTGGAAAACGTCAAAACCGTGAGTGTGTGTGATCCTTGTGCTCAAACCCTGCGTACCCTCACAAACTCCCATCATCTCTACTACTACCCCTATCCTGCAACATCCATAGCATCAATCTATAGACTATTACTACCACTGCCCCGGGGAACCAGGCTCTACCCACGGAAAGCCGTTACATCTCCAGCTGCCAAACATCATCCCCGGAGGTTCTGCAGCAGCGGTGGTCACCCTGACCACAACCTGTGGGTGGCGTCATGACAAACTCTCTGTAAATATTCCCCCATTACTTGCGGAACCCAGGACACAGTCCGGACCAAGACCACCGTGATATCACCAGCAGTACCCCGGTCCGGTACTGAGTACCCCGTCCCAGTGGGCTCCACAATACCATCCTCCATGACATAGATTTTGAGTTTCAATGCTTTCCTTTGTTATGATGAATGCATGGAAAAATTATAATAAAAAATAAAAGTAAGGCTAGGGTCAGATTCGCGTCAGCCTTTTGGCTGACACTTCCGTTTAAAACTTAGAAATCTGCAGACTGAGCGCATAACGTTAACATGTTGTAATGCTGTGCTCAGGCTGCCTACTCATCACTATGGTTATCAGTGTTCCAGCACAGGCAGCTGCTTGACACAGAAGGACCGGATATATGCTATTCCTGAGCGCACACGGAAATTGGTTCCATAGCGCTATATAAATGAATAAATATTATTATTATTATCTCTGGTGCCTTTTATTTAAGACACTGTGGAGACAAATATGAGTGACTTCAGTGCATGCACAGATTTAATGCGCTGACTCTGCTGCCATTTAAATGAAGACAACATCACAATAGCATTGCACACGTGCCACCAACAGTGGTAATGGCAATACAGTGCAAAATTGAAATTACAAAAAGGGGCTTTACTTTTGATGGTATGTGCTAGTATGGCTCTGCATTTACTTTTTATGGGAAAATCCTGCTGGTTGGTTGATATATATATATACAGTGCCATATGAAAGTATTCGGCCCCCTTAAACTTTTCAACCTTTTGCCACATTTCAGGCTTCAAACATACATTTTTTGTGAAGAATCAACAAGTGGGACACAATCGTGAAGTGGAGCAAAATTTATTGCATATTTTAAACTTTTTTAACAAATAAAAAACTGAAAAGTGGGGTGTGCAATATTATTCAGCCCCTTTGAGTTAATACTTTGTAGCGCCACCTTTTGCTGCGATTACAGTTAGGGTATGTCTCTATCAGTTTTGCACATCGAAGACTAAAATTCTTGTCCACTCTTTCTCGCAAAACAGCTGGAGCTCAGTGAGGTTGGATGGAGAGTGTTTGTGAACAGCAGTTTTCAGCTCTTTCCACAGATTCTCGATTGGATTCAGGTCTGAACTTTGACTTGGCCATTCTAACATCTGGAAACGTTTATTTTTGAACCATTCCATTGTAGATTTTGCTTTATCTTTGGGATCATTGCCTTGTTGGAAAATAAATCTCCGTCCCAGTCTCAGGTCTTTTGCAGACTCCAACAGGTATTCTGCCAGAATGGTCCTGCATTTGGCTCTGTCCATCTTCCCATCAATTTTAACCATCTTCGCTGTCCCTGCTGAAGAAAAGCAGGCCCAAACCATGATGCTGCCACCACCATGTTTGACAGTGGGGATGGTGTTTTGAAGGTAATGAGCTGTGTGCTTTTACTCCAAACATTTAGTTTTGCATTGTGCCCAAAAAGTTTGAGTTTGGTTTCATCTGACCAGAGCACCTTATTCCACATGTTTGGTGTGTCTCCCAGGTGGCTTGTGGCAAACTTCAAACAAGATTTTATGGATATCTTTGAGAAATGGCTTTCTTCTTGCCACTCTTCAATAAATGCAGATTTATGCAGTGTACGACTGATTGTTGTCCTATGGACAGACTCTCCCACCTCAGCTGTAGATCTCTGCAGTTCATCCAGAGTGATCATGGGCCTTTTGGCTGCATCTTTGATTAGTCTTCTCCTTGTTCGACATGAAAGTTTAGAGGGACGGCAAGATCTTGGTAGATTTGCAGTGGTCTGATACTTCTTCTGTTTCAATATTATCGCTTGCACACTGCTCCTTGAGATGTTTAAAACTTGGGAAATCGTTTTGTATCCAAATCCGGCTTTATACTTAGCCACAATAGTATCTCGGACCAGCATGGTGTGTTCTTGGTTTTCATGATGCTTCCTGTACTTGAAACATAACCCTGAGACTATCACAGTTTCACGGTGTAGTGAGAATGCTGATGAGGGAATGGTAGCTATGGGCAGGGTGGCCATGGAAAACTAGCCTGACCCTAGTCGAGGAACCCTGAATCGCTCTGATCCCGAAGGTATCTCTGAAGGTGAAAAGTTTCAGGCCTCCAGCCTCTTCCTAAAACTCATCCACCAGCCCTGCGCTATTCCCCATCACCTCCCTCCACAGAACTGGGATACAGCAACTCCAAAAGAAAGGACTTCAGCAACACAAACACACAGGTCAGCCAGCATGGCTTCCAAGCATAGAGTTAAACTCTATCAGCAGCACCACCTGGTGGAAGGAGAGGCTACTTATAGGGGAGCCCAGGTGAGTCACACATTAACTCCTCAACCAGCAGCGAACCTCATAGTGAATGCATATCTGGAGCACAAAACAGGAGGCCCAGGACCTTCACAACTATCAACCATGCAGCTCTTACAGACAAACACATACACAGCAGCACTCAGCAAGGTCAGCGCCAACTAAGCGCGTAACACACAGAGCAGGTGCATTTATACAGAGACTTGATTACACACAGGTGGATTCTATTTATCATTACCAGTCATTTAGGACAAATTGGATCATTCAGAGATCCCCACTGAACTTGTGGAGTGAGTTTGCTGCACTAAAAAGTAAATGAGCGAATAATATTGCACGCCTTTTTTTTCAGTTTTTTCTTTGTTAAAAAAGTTTAAAATATGCAATAAATGTCGTTCCACTTCACGATTGTGTCCCACTTGTTGATTCTTCACAAAAAAATAGAATTCATATCTTTATGTTTGAAGCCTGAAGTGTGGCAAAAGGTTGAAAAGAAAGTTCAAGGGTCCAAATACTTTCACAAGGCACTGATATATATATATATATATATATAATATATATATATATATATATGTATATAATATATATATATATATTATATATAATAATAATATATTTGTTTTCATTGTATCTTTTTTTCTCTTATGTTACTGGTGAAGGACAGAAAACAAAATGTCTTTTACAGATACATCCAAGCTAATTTTTTTGCATTATGTCTTATGTATTTTTAGGAGAACTTTTACAAATTCATACTTTTCGTTGTTATGAAATGAAGCAGGCATTTGCTAAAAAGAATTAGGATTTAATCTGACAGTCCAGCCTAGGAAATCTACAGAAATATAATTATATTACAATCTGAAGCAAAACGAGCCTCTTCTGTCCCCTTCAATCAGCTAATCACATTGAATGTGCATTACTAACCACAATAGCAGTTTTCTTATATTCGGGCTTTTAGGCAATGGATGGTGGACTGGAACAATATTGCAAAATGTATTGGATGGATTTAAATTCTTGTTTTAGCCTTTTTCTTTTCTCTTTTGTTAGCAAAATAGTTTGACTTCTATCATTAATAAGAGGATTTTGCTTTACGTGTCCAAGATATAAAGTAATGGTCAAAATATTTAAGTATCGGAATGTTGGTATTGTCTGCTAGATTGGGAGTACATTTTTACTTTGTATAATGTATTACTATTTAACAATTATGTTTAAATAGTTATTAGATTATAATTGGATATGAGACTTTGGTACTCAAAGGCTGGGTTAACATGTGAAGTTTATTTTACTCTACAACAATTTTTAACTGATTTAAAAAATCATTCAAAAGAAATAGAGTCTATAGTATCTAAGAAGACCCTGCTAAAAAGAGCATTGTCCAAAAAAGACCAATATTTTAGAAGTACCAAATATAAAATTAATATAATTAATGAACATAATTTCTGAATGTGTTTGAGCTGCACAAGTAGCCTTACAGCTTAATCAGTCTAGAAGTTGTTTAGTCAAGGTCACTAACCACCAGCAATGACAAATTCTGACATCTTACTTGGACATTTTACAATGTGGTTTTTCCATTTAAGAAGTACTTTACAAATTGTTTTCAACCAATCTAACTCTTTCTAAAGTCCATTCTTTTTATCCAGTCTTTGAGAAGACTACTCCCTGTGACCTCTGTATTGATGCCTGCCCTTTCTGTGCCTACATCTCTTTCCACTCTTGTGAATGAAATGAGGTGACAACTTGACTTCTGTGTCCTCTGGGACTTGTTATTCTATCTAGGATAGAAGACCGAGAGTTATCTTCTGTAAGTGTTTGCTCCCTGCTAGGTGGCATGCGTGGAACTACAAAATATTAAACTCCGTAAATTCTGCTGTCCACTGGCAGTTACAATCTGGCTAGCTTCAGTGAACTTCTGTGTGCCTTGCTAATATTCCAAGTGGGCATTCCTGATTTTGATTTAGACTGTTTTTATTGACTTTTCTATTGCTCGACAACTTTGTCCTTGCACTGACCTCCTGATTCTAACCTGCATACCGCATCATTCTCTTGCTTCTGGTTCATTTCTCCTGCCAGTAGCCCTTCTATGGAAGCAAACCAGTGGACACCATTGTGAGACCATATGCCTGAACAGGGGTTGAAGGTTGAAGGCCAGGATTCATTTGGTAATTGTCAGATGGAGTGGTTGAAGCCAAGTTTGTCTCAGGTAGCATTTTTGAATCTGTGGTCTCTGATAGACATTACACCCTCCAAAAATATTTTGTCCATGCAACTTCAGTGGTTTTCCCAGAATGGTTCAACTGTATCTAGTCATTTGTATCATTTTCTTTCTTTGAATTTGACAATACAAATATTACATCTAGCATCAGTTCTATGTATGTTTCATGGATTCTGCATGGCACTACTAAACCTTTCATTCATTTCAACGTTCACCTCTTTGGCCTCCCTGCTCTTCAATGCCTGACATCTATCTGGTCCTCTTAACATCTTTGAATTGCAGTTGGCCATGCCAAAGTTTCCAAGCCTTTAGTCTTGAAATTTATAATGCTGAATACCTTATTTATTTTAAATCAAAAAAGAGAAAGAAAACCAGGGCACTGCAAGGGAACGTAGAAACTGCACATATGTAAGTCCTGATTGGACAGTGTGGACACGTCCTCGACCGGAAGAAGCGGCAACCAGCCGCGAAACGGTGCCCGTTGTCGTTGCACTCCTCACTCCCTCCCCCCAAGTCTGCAAAATGATTGTTTTTTCCTGTATTTGGATACAATAAACAGAAGATTTCAGCCACAGTGAGTGCCGCATATATTTTTTCTTGCCTATTTGTTCATTATTTATTTTAAATAAATTCATATCTGCTTGTCTATTATACTAAGTAGTGTTATCTATCCACTTTCTTATTTCTAACTATGTACTTAAATCCCTTACTCATATTCAATTTGGTTCTGTACATTTATTTGATGATGTTTTAGCTTCTCCTAGAGATCAGCAAATATATTTGACAGATAAATTGTATTTGAATTTCACCAAAATTGATCTTTGCCTAAATTTGGATTTCTTGTAATTTGCTTCAGTTGGCCACCATCTTTCTGAACTTTGAAGGGCTATTACAAGGTTGGAAAACAAAATAGAATACTAATGTAAGTGGGTGTGTAAATGGTGATTGAGTTACTGCCCCTGGAAACATCAACTATGTAGTGTTACAGCATTATGTCTTGTCTCATATAGAGTGCAATAAGTATAACAATGCCTGGTGTTATCTATAAAGTATGTTGTATAATCTGGAGTATACAGTGCTGTGCAAATTAATTGGGACAAAGCAAGTCTTTACTTGTTTTTCTTGCATTAGTTTTACTATTGCTGATAAGTGTTTTATCAGTTCTTGGTGTCATTTTCCTTTTTCTTCCACATTTCCCTTTTCGTTTTGGAGAAAATGATCCAGTTTCATTGTGTGTGTGAATTATTCTTGAAACAGTAGATTTTCCAATATCAATGGTGGAAGCGATTTCTCTTACAGTCAGACTTGCATGTTCATTAAGAGTAATAATTCTAGACTCTTCCATGGAGTAACATCTATTTTTACAGGCACGAATCACACTGAGAGAAAAAGTACACTAAACCCCGCCTCACAGAAACAACAGGTGAAGCTGAGGGGGCACTTAGCTGTTATTTTCTGACTAAAACCAGTCAAACCACATTTTGTTACTCAAGGTTGTACACTCACACCTGTTCAAAGCAGTTAAAACTGGTTTGAATCACTGACTGGTAACCCTAACTTACAATTTTACTTAAAAAATGCTTTGTCCCAATTAATTTGCACAGCACAGTATTGATTTAAGCAATATAGGAATGTACAGTATAGTGTAAGGTATTGTAATGTATCAATTGTACAGTAGTAGAGTTAATAATCTAAACATGTAAAGGTGTAGCATATTGATGATGTAATGTAAGTGTATTGGTAAAAGGTGTAATGTTATGTGGTATATAGTGAAGAATGTTTTAGAAGGTAGTATAAATGTTATAGGTAGGTAGTTGAAAGGTTGACAGCTGGGATTAGCCTATAGGAGAGGAGCTAGTTCAAAGGATGAGAAAAGGATGAGAGATCTCTTTTGGAATATCAGTTAGAGGCCCAGCCTGTGACAGAGACAGATATGTGGTCTGAGGAGCAAAAGAGTTGCATGCTATGGGTGACCTGTGACAGGAGATGGAACTAGGAGTCACAAAAGTGACAATCTGAAAAGGGGAATGAGACAGACTGAAGTTGAGTCTGAATCCACTAAACAAGTGAGAGAGAGTGAGACTGATCCCTAAGGGAGATGCCAATTAGTATGGCCCTTCATTTCTTATAGCTCAAGAATGGACAAGCCTAGACAAAACAGTATATAAGTTGAATAGAGAGAAGTGAGTGTTATATCCGTAAGTGTCAATAGTTGATTAGCCTAGTCCAGACATATTGACAAAATTCATACAGAAGAGGAATATGATGTGGAACATCTGTGACAAAATTTACAACAACAGAAAGACCCATAAACAATTAACACCTGAGGTCGGCAGCAGTAAAGGCTTGGAAAGCATCACAAAGGAGGAAACCCAGCATTTGATGACATGCTTGGCTTTCAGACTTCAGGCAGTCATTGCTTGCTATGGATCCTCTACAAAGTATTAAAAATGAACATTTTGTTAAAGGTTGAAGTTAAATTGTCCAATTATAATTGCTTTTGAGCTCCGAAGTGAGGAGGCTTTGTAAAATTTACTGCAATTCTTAAATGTTTCAAAGAATATATCAATCCCTTTAAAACTGAAAGTCTACACTTCAATTGTATTTCAGTTATTTTATTTTAACTCCAAAATGGTGGCATGCAGCACCCAAATCATGAAGATTAGATCACTGCTCAAATTTTTCTAGAAACTAATTGCATGACTCCATTTAGAGGTAGGGATGGGCGAACCCACCCGGTGTTCAGGTTCGGCGGACTTGCCCGGACTTTTTTAAAACTTTGGGATTTGGGGCCGAATGTGACTCAAACTTGAGTCCGAACCCTATACACGGACTTTAAAGTTATGGGACGGAGGTGGTGGGCTGTAAAATAAAGCATATAGTTATTAAACATCATCATTATAATTACCGAGTCCCACTCTCCTGCGTTCTGCCATCCCTGCACTTCTACTAATAAATATTTTAAAGAGGACTTTTGTATTACAGCCAGGTAAAAATAGGCAGCTGGGGGTAGGGGGCAGCCCTTACCTATCTGCTGTCCCTGACTGGCATACAAAAATATAAAAAGGGCTCAACTGTGTCACAGCTTTGATGCTTTTTTGGGCTAGAGGATGCATATGAAACACATAAACACAATATCTGCAGTTTTATGCCAAAATTGCAACAAAAAGCCTGATATTCACAGCAAAAAAAGAAAGATTCAAAAATACTGCAGATCATTGTTTTGTAATTATTTATTTTTACAATACTAAGATGTTAGTTAATGGGTGAGGGGGCCCAAAACCCAATCACAGATGCTGACACAGAGAATGGGCATCTGTGATTGGCTGCTGGAGTAATCTGAAACCAGCCCATACATTTTAGCATCAAGAATGTATGGGAAGTTTCTATATTACTCCAACAGCCAATCACAGACACCTATTCTCCATTACAGCATCTGTGATTGGCTGTTGGAGCCAGTGCAGTGAATATCCCAGAAGGTAATGAGTGATCCAGGAAGAAGAAGCAGCGGTAGGCGAGACAGAGGGACCCAGTAAGTGTGAGCTGCTGTTTAATCACTATTTTATTTTTTTTTACAGCCCCCAACCCCGAACCCAAACCCAAATTATAACATGGGCTTCACAGGGCAGTTTGTTTTTGGGATCTGTGCTCGAACACTGGGTGTTTGGTATGGACCCCAAACTTTACAGTTTGGGTTTGTCCTTCACTATTTAGGGGTGATCATGCCACAGAGGCATCTTGTGCAAGAACAATATATGAGCAGTCCAAAAGCATATCATAATGCAAAATTCTACCTGCTTTGTTTGTGGAAGTGGACCTCTTTACCCCTTGGACTCTGATGTGGTTTCCCAGCCTACAATAACAGTATGTATGCCCTTGTTTCCATTGGATATAGTATGGATCACATCAGTAAATACTGTAGGGCACATGTATTAAGATTGGTGTTATGCAGGCTAGTCTTAATGAACAAGCTGAATGGAGTAACATGCCCCAATCCATTCAGAGGTGCACAGCACCTGCTACATTGGGTGTGAAATACATGTTGCAAGACATCTTTGGGATTGGAGTAAATATCTAGACTAAGTTAGGTCATTAAAGTAGAGTAACATTTCATGAATTTGACTGGTATGTCTAGCCATGCTCTGTCCTGCCAATGCTTTTATTGGCATACCTTTCTGTAGCTAGCATGAAAATGGCAAAATTCAGAAGTGTGGAAAAATACTGTGACTTATTATTGGGTTTATCCAAAGCAAGATTCCCGGGCACTAGTCTTGGCGCACTAACAGACCTCTTTTCATCACTGAGCTAAGCGGTGTTGCACTAGTCTCAGAGAACAAGTCCATGCACTCATAAGAAAGCATGAAACGCACTCACCGCTTGTTGTGTTATAGTCTCGGCTTCTTTATTTCATCTGTTCAGGGGTCAGGCAATAGTGGAAGTAGGGGGTGCGGAGGTTTGTCGATGGGCGCTCCGTTTCACACTGAATATACTTCAACGGGTCCAACCATCATTGGGTTTATTGCCAGAATTCTGACTTAAAACACATCAATGAATCGGCCCCTATATGCTTTATTCCAAGACTAAAATGATCCTTTTTTTGCTGCAGACATTTAATTTTGTATCACTATTCCAACACTATTCTAGCTTTTACTTTGGAGATTGCGATCTATTAATCTGTTAGGCAGTGTACATATTGTGTCCACTCTTTAAATTAATATCTGCTGAATGAGCAGCGCTTTGTAGAACTTGAGCTTTGTGTCGTGTTCAGTGTCTGGCATTGCTTCTGATTATGCCTCAGGAATTCTAAATTGACAAGGCTTCTTTGTAAAAGTATAAAAAAGAATAAGAACAGTTCATTGCAGTATATGAATTATCAGCTAAACTTCAGAAAGAACAGTTTTTGCATTAAGGTTTTTTTTAGACACAATTAAACTAGGGATAGAATTCCCTTCACAACTTTTAATGCTGCAAATGCAAATACACTTTATACAAAAAGACATGATTTGGAAACAATAGTTTAGTATTAGGGAAACATTTGAAAAATTCTTTGATTTTGTAAGTTACTTACAGTATTCATGCTTAGAAGAAATGTACAGAATCCATTTTTCACTAATTAGAACAATATATTCAATCTTATTTTTTTTTTATTTCTTTTAATTCGTACATTGTAATATATTTTAATTTCATTTCTCTATATGAGACTTTGGTTACCATCTTGGCTGAGCTTCTGTTAAAGTCAAATTTGCTTTACAGAAGATAGATGAAAATATCAGTCATATGACTAATGATAATTTCTACTTTATAGGACACTGCTGTGAGCATGCTCTGTGTCACCCTTCAAGAAGTTTTGCAAAACACAAAAACTTGACCAGGTCATTTTTGTCTCACTAATAGGGAAATGTTTAAAGTTTTAGTATCATGAGATATCAAAAACTAAATTACAAATTGGAATATTATTGAATATAAATTATTCTAGTTTAGTCAACTGATAAACCTTTTCAACGAATTAGGAAATTAACAACATTGCAAATTCATAAATGTAATCTTCTTTATAGACAGACATCAGCTCAAATAAATACCAAGATAAATACAAATAATAATAATAATAATTATTATTATTTATTTATATAGCGCCATAATATTCCATGGCGCTTTACATGTTAAGAGGGCAGACTAGGACAAGTAACATAGTAACAATACAAGTAACAATAAATGTGGACAATTCTAACGTACAGATACAATAGGGGAGAAGATCCTGTCCGCGAGGGCTCACAGTCTATGAGGGGCGGGTGGGGATACTGTAGGAGGGGAGGATACAGTAGAAGGGAACAATAATAAATGTCATGTATTTACGAATCCGTAATATCCAAATAGAAGAAATATAATGTTGAATCATATCATAAGGAGATATGCATTATTATCATATTTACCTTCATCTTCTTCATGTCATTATTATATTCTTCCAAATAAAGTAAGACTCCTGATGATTTGACTCAGCATTATACTTTTTTCTATTTTTGCTTTTAGGCATCATACACAATTTTGGTGATTAAATCAAGTGTGTGATATAGTCATTCCTCCCTGAATTTACCAATCCTTTTATTAAAAGCAACATATGATAGAACTTGATCATGACAATGAAATAGAAATGCGAATCTGGACACCATCCAAGCATCGCTCTGTCTTGGCTGCACTCGTGGTTTTGGGTGGGAATCTATACATGTCTACTCTATGTTGTTGTTAAGTGTTGATTGCTTTGCAGTCAATGAGTGTTGCTGCTGAATTAAATCTAAGGTTTTTTTTCCATTACTCTATTCAGTGTGCGGCTCTGCAGGTGGAGAAGTGTGTCATAACATTCAGGTGGAGGTGAGGTGGAGGGGTGTGTTTTGCATTCAATCTCCACTCCTTCATCCTTGAAATAGTTCCACTTCCCTCCACTGGGTGTCACAGATAGATTTAATTTTTACTTGGAACCCATGCAGTAAGAATGTGCTGTTCTGTGCTTGCTATTACTGTTATTGCCTTAAATAGGAGCTTTTTGTTTTTTCCCATTTGTGGGTGGAGGTAGTGGCTTTTAGCCTAAGGCTGATCAGGAGTGAAGGGGAAGGGTGGAGACCTAGATCTCCCCATCATCTGGGGTTCCTCTGGTAACAGGGTCAGTTAGAGAACCCCAGTCTAAGGGTCAGACTAGCTCCTGTGAACACCTTTGCCCATCTTACCATCCTGCTACCTGATTTCCTACATGCTATACCACCCAGTGACAGTTGTCTTCTTCAGAGAAGAACTGGTAATACTTTAAATTCCTAGTGGCTATATGTGTTACTTCATAGTTTAATCTTAATCAGTGTGACCCCTCAGTGCACTTTGACATACCATTGAATTTAGTGGCATAATATAATTGCAAGTAGTATATACAACCAAACCTTATATTGTATTGCCAGTTACTAAGACAGCTTGATTAGCAAAATATTCAAAGCTTAAGATAAAAAGCAAAGACAGCTGGGCAGAAGTAGTGGTGTTTTGGACATGACCCAGCAATACCTTTATATACATATACTTGTATGTAGGGGCATAATGATTACGATCACACAATGTTTGACTACAATCAGGCTCATGCTGTAAGAGGGCTAGCCCATGCCAGCAAATATTTCAACTGGATGTACAGTATATCTGAAGACACCATATTAGCTGAAAGGTATTGCTGGACCCATCACCGCAACACACACTGCCTATCAGTAGCCAACTGCTGAAGTTGGCATGGCAGTCACAGGTGGTACAAAGCAGAGACATCATACCTTGCCCATAGAAGACACGCCATTATCAGCTGCCAGGCTCTGCACTATCTACAGAAGAGAACACCATGTGATGCCGTATCGGGGGAAGGTGAGAAGAATTTTTTTGTTATGTGTTAGAGAACAGTGACAGAAATGGGAGCATATATCAGGATAGTGGACATAAATACCAGGATAAGGCCCAGAATGGGGGATATATATACCAGGAAGAGGCTCAGGTCAATGACAAGTATACCAAAAAGTGGCTCAGGATGGGGGTCATATATACCATGAAGGGCCCAAGATGAGGGACATGCATACCAGGATGGAGGACATATATTGACATATTGATGCTCAACTATTTAAACATAACAACTGCTTACATTATACTCTATGTTTCTACAAATTTTGCAGGATGCATTGTCTGTATATTTGAAAGCTTACCTTTACCTTTTAATAACAATTCTGTAAACAAGTTATCACCTTTACACCAGAGAGTCTGACTGATGAAACATCAACTCTTCTCCAGAATGAGTCCTTTGTATCCTACATTGGAATGGACCAGCAGTTGCATATGCTTGCTTCCACTGTATCACTGAGGAACAAATGAAAAGTTTTTCGTGCCACAGGTTTTAGGTTACGTTCACACATTGCACATTTTTGAGCTTTTTTATGCAGTTGCGCTTTTTTATGTGGTTACCCTGCAAAAAGTGCAACTGCATTCACACATTGACCTTTTGTGCGCTTTTTTCTGTGCGCTTTTACCGAGCCCATTTTAACATGTGGGCAATGGGATAAGTGCACAGACAACGCAAAAAAGAATTGACATGTCTATTCTTTTTACGTGCGCGCTTTTGCAGCATAGTGCATGTGCGTAAAAAACTGCACAAAAGCACAACATGTTCATGAATTTCAGCAAAATCCATAGGTTTTGCTGAACTGCGTTTCCATAATTACGTTTCACTGCATTTACGCGCACGTAAAACAGTGCCGCTTAAGTGCAGGAAAATGCAGAAAAATGCAGTAAAATGCTGCCAATACACAGTGTGTGAACGTAGCCTAAAACGAATAGTCATGTCAATTGTTTTTACGCTTTTCTGCACACTTTTCCCATTGCCCACATGTTAAAATGGGCTCTGAAAAAGCGCGCAAAACCGCGTAAAAAAGTGCAACTGCATACAAAATAATCAAAAAATGAGCAATGTGTGAACATAGCCTTAGTTATTCATTTTCTCATAGCAGCTATACGTTTTGAGATAATGTAGTTGCCCACACATGAATTTTGGATTTCTTTCCTCAACAGGGAAATAATTGACAGCATCAAGGATGGTCTGTAGTAACAAATACTTGAATACTTACCGTATAAAATACAGTGTACATTTAAATAAGTATCAATATACTAGTCAAACACATAATTGACTATCTGTGATTCTATGTCAACCAAGCAAAAGGAGGCTGTTCATAGACATTAGTACATTTACTTAATGGAAAAATATTAATCAAGGATTCCACCAAGATTTAAGAACTATAGAAGAAAGATACCAAAGACACGTGGATACCCACAACATGACGGATTAGTGCTGGTCAATTCAAGGTGAATACCCTGGCTCAACTCACAGCAACAAAAATCTTTAAATATTTATGTGTGTGTGATAAGTCTACATTCGGAGTGCAAATCCACCCATTATTTGATTCTTTTTTGGGTTACTAATAAATAATTTTTAATAGACCACACTTTCCTACCATTCTGTAGTGATATTCTTTAGGTGCACACATGGCAATTGTTCTATGGAATGTGTTTATACAACCCCTGGCAAAAATTATGGAATCACCGTGCTCTGAGGATGTTCATTCAGTTGTTTAATGTTGTAGAAAATAAGCAGATCACAGACATGGCACAAGAGTTATTTCAAATGGCAACTTCATGGCTTTAAGAAACACTAAAAGAAATTAAGATAAAAAATGTGGTAGTCAGTAAGGGTACCTTTTTTCAGACCAATCAGAGGGAAAAAATTATGGAATCACCCTGTGAATTTTCATTCCCAAAACTAACACCTGCATCAAATTATATCTTCTCGTTAGTCTGCATTTAAAAAGGAGTGATTATACCTTGAAGAGCTGTTGCACCAAGTGGACTGACATGAATCATGGCTCCAACACGAGAGATGTCAATTGAAACAAAGGAGAAGATTATCAAACTCTTAAAAGAGGGTAAATCATCATGCAATGTTGCAAAAGATGTTGGTTGTTCACAGTCAGCTGTGTCTAAAATCTGTACCAAATACAAACAACATGGGAAGGTTGTTAAAGGGAAACATACTGGTAGACCAAGGAAGACATAAAAGCGTCAACACCGGAAACTTAAAGCAATATGTCTCCAAAACAGGAAATGCACAACAAAACAAATGAGGAACGAATGGGATGAAACTGGAGTCAATGTCTGTGACCGAACTGTAAGAAACCGCCTAAAGGAAATGGGATTTACATACAGAAAAGCTAAACATTAGCCATCATTAACACCTAAACAAAAAAAACAAGGTTACAATGGGCTAAGGAAAAGCAATCGTGGACTGTGGATGACCGGAATGAAAGTCATATTCAATGATGAATCGCGAATCTGCATTGGGGAAGGTGATGATACTGGAACTTTTGTTTGGTGCAATTCAAATGAGATTTATAAAGATGACTGCATGAAGAGAACATGCAAATTTCCACAGTCATTGAAGATATGGGGCTGCATGTCAATAAAGGCACTGGGGAGATGTCTGTCACTACATCTTCAATAAATGCCCAAGTTTACATTAAAGGGAACCTGACCCCTCCAAATCACCCCAACCCTATTAATACCTGTCCCTGCACACTAACATATCAGTATAAGCGCTCCTTTTCTATAAAAAAAATAAAGCGCTCTGTAACAGAATAATCAACAATATACACTTACAAATCTGAGACTTCTTGTCCCTGAATAAGTCTCACAGGGCGTCCCTTGTGAGACTCTAAGCCCTCCGTAGGTGCTCATTTTCACATCCCAAATGATCCACCCTCTCTCTGTCTGTGCTGCTGTGATGTGGAGATGAAGGCAGGACTAATGATTTGCATTCTGTGAGTGATAGTGAGGGGGAGGGTAAAGACTGCACAAGCAGAGCAAACAGACACAGAGAGGGTGGATCCTGGAGCCTGCAAAACAACATGCCCTAAGGGCTACAAGAATATAGCCCCTGCTAATTATAATCCCTAATGAGTGAGTATTAAAAAGTTTTTATACACTTTCACAGGATGCTTTTAGGAGACAAAAAAGTATGAGATTAGTGATAATATGCTGCAGAGACATGTTTTGGTAGCTTAGGAGGGTTCTGAACAGTATCCCTTTAAGGTAAAAAATGTTTGCATTGTGTTAGCCAGTAGATAGAAAATATTAGAATCTGAGAGTCCTCAGTGGTTGATACCTTTTAATGGGTAACTGAAAAAATGGTAAACATAGCTATGTTTACCATCTTTTCAGTTAGCCATTAATAGGTATCAACCACTGAGGACTCTCAGATTCTAATATTTTTCATGTTTTCATTGATGTTTGGGACACTTTTCTTATCCCATCAATTGAAACGGATGTTTGGGGATGGGGATGATTAAATAATTTTTGAAGATGATAATGCATCCTGCCATAGAGCAAAAACTGTAAAAACATTTCTTGAAAGAAGACACATAATGTCAATGTCATGGCCTGCAAATAGTCCAGATCTCAATCCAATTGAAAATCTTTGGTGGACGTTGAAGAAAATGGTCCATGACAATGCTCCAACCTGCAAAGCTGATCTGGCAAGAGCAATCAGAGACAGTTGGAACCAGATTGATGAACAGTACTGTTTGTCACTCATTAAGTCCATGCCATTGGGACAGCAAGCTGTTATTAAAGCCAGAGGTGGTGCAACAAAATACTAGTGATGCATTGGAGTGTTCTTTTGTGTGTTTGTTTTTCATGATTCCATATTTTTTTCCTCACAGTTGAGTGATTCCATAGTTTTTTCCCTCTGCTTGGTCTCAAAAAAATTACCCCTACTGACTACCACATTTTTTATCTTGATTTCTTTTAGTGTTTCTTCAAGGCAGGGAGTTACCATTTGAAATGACTTTAGTTTTGTGCCATGTGTATGATCTGCTTTTTTTCTACAACATTAAATAACTGAATGAACATCCTCCGAGCACGGTGATTCCTTAATTTTTGCCAGGGTTGTAGTAAGCATTGTGGATTGCTATTTCCAGTATGTCATGGCCCCTGACAAAGCCAAAAATTGCATGTGCACAGGGCCATTAGAGTAGGCAAACTGCTACCTTGCCAATTATGTTATTCAATCATTTTCTCTTGCACAGGTAAACCCCCAGTCATAAAATAAAAACAATAATAAAAAATCCTTGAGCAACTCAGCACTGGTAGTAATATAATCATGCGGTATCATGGGGAAAAAGTTATTAAACTGTTACAGGCAGTGCAATAAATAAAATCTCTATCTCTTTGTAATATTATTTTCTCCCCCATGCTGGATTTTACAGAACTTTAAGGGAATCTGTAAATTACTGTTATTGGATCTGCATGTAGATGAAGAAAATACTAAAAAGAATTAATGCAAATGCAAATTTCAGCTAATTTGTGCTAATTTAATCTCTCATTTACAAGGCTTTATTTCAATATAATGCAGACCAGTAAAGTTTAATTCCAGTTAAGATTGCTCTTTTACTTTTAATTAATGCTGGTTACAGACACCATTAAAAGAAGCAACTGTAATTATTACTTTATTTTCCGTTTGGCACAAAAATGCTGAATTCCTTTACAAAGTGCAAAAACTTTATATTTTCAAAATTAGAGATAAGTAGATCTTTAGAAATACGAATTCTCCAAATACATCACATTTTCCTTAAAAAAATTGATTTGCGCCAAATTCATTCAATTGAATCTGAGTACTAGAAAGCTTAGACTGAGGGAGTAACAAGCGCACAATAGGGTCTAATCCCAGAGGCAGAAGAGATGATGTACACATTGTACAGGGCCAGTACTACTCACCTTGTGTGGTTGTGTGAGACACAACCATTGATGTAAGCCAAAGTAATGATGTCAGCGGCTGCTGAAGGATGGAAGCTGGGTATACAATAGTGCTGCCTGGCACATGACGAAAAAAAGGGGATGATCAGAGGATGCTATCTAAAAGACCTTACAATCTTTAGTTTATACAAAAAGACATATAAAACATACAATAATCGAATATTATATTTAACCAATTATATTATTATTCCTTCCTAATCTGACAGCTAGAGTCATTGGTTAAATATAATAGTTTGATAGGAAGGAATTTTTTTGATAAAAATGTGGCATCCATATGAAAGAAATTATTTCATCTGATGTTATGCTGTCATGGGCTATTTACATCTTACATAAAAATACTCCAATCCATTGGGGAATCAGTTGTTAAGATGTGTTAAATAGCTGGGTATCTCTCAAATAAACACAAGGTGTGACATACGTGTTTATATATATATATATACTAGCTGTGAGCCCGATGCAATTGCATCGGGATTCTAGAATCTGTGTATAGGGCATTGCTCGGGCTGCTGCAACGACTCGCAACGCCCCCTTCGCGGGCATTGCGAGTGAGTCGCGTGGGCGATGCGCGCCCATGAACAAAGCCACGGAGGTAGCGCCGTGTGCGAGGGAAGTCGCTGCGGCAATTATATAATAGATTATCAGTATCTAATATATAATTTCCCTAACGCACTTCCGTAAGTTTTGGCGCTGTTTGCGTCGTTGTAGGCGTGGGCGCACAGTGCCCACGGGACCTGTGAAGCATTGCCGGCGCCACTGACTCGCAAAGCCTCACTCGCAATGCCCGCCAAGCGGCCATTGCGAGTCCTTGCAGAATAGGCGCGACTCACTAATTTATACATAATCACATACATAATACTGATAATTCCTATATAATCACATTTATATATATAGATGGCGGCCCGATTCTAAAGAATCGGGTAGTCTAGAATCCATATATAGTATATTTACTAATAGTTAGGGGAGTGGGGTGAAATTGTGTGTATACAGGTGGCTCAGTGGTTAGCAGTGAGTGCGGTGGCTCAGTGGTTAGCAGTGAGTGCGGTGGCTCAGTGGTTAGCAGTGAGTGCGGTGGCTCAGTGGTTAGCAGTGAGTGCGGTGGCTCAGTGGTTAGCATTGAGTGCGGTGGTTCAGTGGTTAGCAGTGAGTGCGGTGGCTCAGTGGTTAGCAGTGAGTGCGGTGAGATTGGTCAGCACAGTGGTGTGGGCAGAGTTGTCAGCCCAGCGGCGTGGGCAGAGTGCTGAGCGCAGCGCTGTGGGCAGAGTGGTGAGCAGACACATACATACATACACACACACACACACAGACACTTCGCTATAGTTAGCACCGACCCTGCGTCTTCCCTGCCGGCTGGATCCTGAGTTGACATGTCGGCGCCCGCGGACGACTGGATCTAATATGGCGTCCGGGAAGTTTGGCGAGACTTTTTGGACGCTATATTTGATCGAGTAGTTCAGGGTGGCGACATGTCAACTGAGGATCTAGGCGGCTGATGCAGGGCAGGTGGTAAGTATTGCGGAGTGAGTGTGTGTGTGTGTGTGTATGTGTGCGGCAGGAGGGGTGAGGAGGGTTGAGGAGGGGTGAGGAGAGCGGAGGCTGGAGGGGTGAGGAGGGGTGAGGACAGGGGAGGCTGGAGGGGAGAGCAGAAGCTGGAGGGGAGAGCGGAGGCTGGAGGGGAGAGCGGAGGCTGGAGGGGAGAGGCGTAGGTGGGGTGCTTCGGGCCCTAGGGCAAGATCAGCACCCAGGTCCCCAATGTGAGGACCGGGGGGGTGCTGGGAGACAGTTGTGGGGCGGGGGGGTGCAGACTCACCGCGGCCGTGTGCGTCTGGTGTAGGAGGAGAGGAGGGGCGGGCAGAGGTGCGGGACATGAAGTTCCTCTGCTGGGACGTGTAGTCCCCCTGACTTCCCTCTGCTGGGACTTGTAGTCCCCCTCACCCTTGCCTCTGCTGGGACTTGTAATCCCCCTCACCCTTCCCTCTGCTGGGACTTGTAGTCCCCCCTGACCCTTCCCTCTGCTGGGACTTGTAGTCCTCCTGACCCTTCCCTCTGCTGGGACTTGTAGTCCACCACACCTTCCCTGTGCTGGGACTTTTAGTCCTCGCCACCCTTCCCTCTGCTGGGACTTGTAGTCCCCCCTCACCCACCTTGAGCATCTCCAGCAGCTTCTCCAGGTTGTAGATGGTGCCGATCTGCTGTCCCAGCACACAATCCAGCAGGCGGCTGACGGGGTAGGGCAGGGGGAAGGTGGCCACCATGAAGATGTGGGTGAGCCACAGCGTGTTGGCGCCCACCGCCAGGCCGTGCCGGGAGCACAGGGCCTGGGGCACGATCTCCCCCAGCAGCACGATGGGCATGGTGGAGGCCGTCCAGGGGCCAGAGTCCTGAGCCGATTGAGGTCGTCCAGCAGGGCGGTGAGGGTGGTGTTGTCAGCAGCAGGAGAGAGAGAGAGTGTGTGTGTGTGTGTCCTGGAGAAAGTGCCGAGCCACGAACAAAGCCACGGAAGTAGCACCGGACGCGACGGAAGTCGCTACGGCAATTATATAATAGATATATATATATAATTTATGATTATTGTATGTTTTATATGTGTTTTTGTATAAACTAGAGTGGGTCATTCCATGTCAAGTGAACCAATGATTATTACCTCTATATTTTTAATTCTTTTGAGATTTTGTTATTTGATAATAGCATGTCAGACAATGCAAAATGTGAAGAGAAACATTTAAAAAAAAATTTTTTTTTTTTTTTAAATGATTTTCAAAGTTCGGAAAAAGTGCGAATTTCGCTGTTGCCTGCCTTTACGTTTCTCCTCATAACTAAGGCTAGGAATAAGATAGAGAGACAAAATAAACACCATTCTACTCAGAACTATACAGGCTTTCACCAGATATGTCACAAGAGGATCTTTGTTAATATTTTACTCATGTGATCGCAAGCGCAAAACTTTAAAACGCATTTCCAAAAATCGGCGCGCTTTAAATATTTCAAAAACTGCCCATGTGTCTGCTTTGCTCTTAGCCACATCTGTACCAAATTTCAAGTTGGGATCGTGATGGGATCATATTTTAAAATATTTTACTATTAATAGCGTCAATGGGTCATTCCATATCAAGTGATCAAATATGAATATTTTTTTTTACCTGACGTCTTTAGATTTTTTTTATTTTTTTTTCCTTTATGAAGTACTACTTTAGTTAATTACAAATTAAAAGTTTAGAATTTTTTTCTTAATCAGTTAATTTTTTACAGATTTTTAAAGTTTAAAAAAAGTGTGAATTTTGGCCTGGTAAGACTTTACATTTTTTTATCTTCGGCTAGAAATAAGATAGAGAAACAAAATAAACACCATTCTACTCAGAACTGTCCAGGCTTTCACCAGATATGTCACAAGAGTATATTTGTTAATTTTAATTTTTTACCCATGCGAACCACAAACGCAACATTTTGAAACGCATTTCCGAAAAAACATTTTAATTAAAATTTTACAAAACTGCCCATGTGTCTTTTATTCTCTTAGCCACATCTGTACCAAATTTCAAGTTGGGATCGTGATGGGATCATATTTTAAAATATTTAACTATTATAGTGTCAATTCAAAAATCTTGAATTCAGATCTGTTCAACCTGTGGTCTAAAAGCGTTGGGTCTATATTTATCAAATCCATTATTTTTAGACATTACTGTATTATTTTGATATGTTACAGCTTAGAAGCAGGAGAGGACATATAGGAAAAAGCTTTGTTAGGGCTCAACCTGAGAAAGCACAGGGATAGACAGTGAATGCAGAGCAGATGATAGGCCAGCAGCTCTGTCAATCATGTTAAGTGTCTATCCACTGCATTCAGGAAGTAAGACAGCTCGTTCAGAACTTTCATGTCCTGACATGTCTGGACATCTTCACTCCTGAACAAACAATAGTCTGTACAAAGCCATCAAGGCTGTGTACTAAAATATGGGTGAGTAAATATATTAATAGTTTAATGCTTTTATTATTAAGGGCCAATACACACAGTGCTATTCTTAGGGATCATCATTCAGAAAAACAGCTTCATTGATTTCTATGGGGTTCACCACATGCAGTGTTTTTGGAAACACTCAAGAGTGAGTAAATCACTGCTTGAACTACTTTTTAATCGCTGCAATAAACGCAGCATTTATCATTTATATAAAAAAAGCTGCCATTTTTTTCACTAGCGATTAAAAAAACTAACGCATATGTGGTAAAAACTTGGTAGAAAAACAAGCTGCCAAAACTGCAGCGTGTATCTGCAGACAGAAAAAACTGTGCGCGCTAGCCCTAAAACTCACTTTATAGTAATACAGTTCTATCTCAAGTGTACTGTAAATCTTTATTTTTATTACCTATCTTCCTTACTTAATATTAACTGTATTTTTCCCACACAGCAATGGCTGCTACTTCTCAAGAAACAGCATTTTATCATAGACACTGTTGCAATCCTTTTGAAAAAACATGAATATGATTGGCGCTGGTGGCTGGCTACTGTACTCTCCAAAGACTGTGAAAATGAAGAAATAGAATTGACTTTATTGCATCCTTCTGGTCCAGCGCCATCCTTTGTGTATCCAAGAAAGCCAGACATTTTAAAAGTGCACAAAAATCAGATATTAACTCAGGCGGAGCCTAACACCGTGACAGGCCGGACATACTCTTTGACACACAAGGAAATGGCGATTGCTAGTAAGCGTTTATGGACAAGATTACATTTCACCCACTAGAAGGACAAATTGATAAAATGCCACTTTAAAAACATACTATTAATTGTTTGATTAGTTCATAATTTATAGAACGATGATTTAACTACTGTACTATTCTTATTAAACACTTCATAAATCACATGTTTAGTGATAGAATAGAAAACAAATTTATATGTATAAATAGGGGTTAACATTTTTGGTCCTTTTAATCTTGTTTAATCAAACTTGAGGATATGATCACCTTTCTTCTTTTGGTTTGTTCAATACATTCAAGTTGAAAATGCTGAGCGTTGTGTTCTGATGATTAAGATGTATTTATCCTGGCACTTATGAGATTTGTTTTTTGTGTTTCTTTTTTGTTGCATATAAATGTTTTATTCAATAAGTTGTGATAACTCATACAACCATAAAATAAAAAATATATAAATTTGACAGGTCCCAAGTTGAATCTCTGCACAAATATAACCAAGAACACAATCAGTCATTTTTTCACAATTGCCCGTCAATAGTTTGAATTTGATATAAAGAAACATAGTCTTGTAACATATCAAATGAAAGCTGTTACCGTTCTGAGTAAAATGATGCCTCTCCCACTTCATTATCTTATTTCTAGCCCGAGATAAAAAAATGTAAAGTCATACCAGGCCAAAATTCACCCTTTTTTTAAACTTTAAAAATCTGTAAAAAATTAACTGATGAAGAAAAAAATTCTAAACTTTTAATTTGTAATTAACTAAAGTTGTACTTCATAAAGAAAAAGAATTAAAAAAATCTAAAGACGTCAGGTAAAAAAAAATATTCATATTTAGATCACTTGATATAGAATGACCCATTGACGCTATTAATATTAAAATATTTTAAAATATGATCCCATCACGATCCCAACTTGAAACTTATGAAAGCAGACACATGGGCAGTTTTTGAAATATTTAAAGCGCGCCGATTTTTCGGAAATGCGTTTTAAAATTTTGCGCTTGCGATCACATGGGTAAAATATTAACAAAGATCCTCTTGTGACATATCTGGTGAAAGCCTGCACAGTTCTGAGTATATTGGTGTTTATTTTGTTTCTCTATCTTATTTCTAGCCCGAGATATGATAGAAAATGTAAAGCCATACCAGGCCAAAATTCGCACTTTTTTAAAAATTTTAAAATCTGTAAAAAATTAACTGATAAAGAAAAAAATTCAAAACTTTTTTTTTGTAATTAACTAAAGTTGTTCTTCATATAGAAAAAAAAATTAAAAAAATCTGAGGACGTCAGGGAAAAAAAATATTCATTTTTGGATCACTTGACATGGAATGACCCGAGTATATCTTTTATATTGTTTGTAAGGTCTTTAGAGAATGACTTAGACTACTTTGATGATTTAATGTGTTTTCCTCATATCCGGACAATTTTTTATAAGTTGTATGTGTTTGCCATGTGACTGTAACGTAATTCTTACTCCTGAGGAAATATGCGGCACGCGAAATGCGTCGAGTTCTCCCTAATTAAAAATCCATAGATAATTCTAGCATCCTCTGATCATCCCCCTTTTTTCAGCTTGTGCCAGGCAGGGAGATTGTATGCTCAGCTTCCATACTTCCTTTTAGAATACTAGAAAGCTTGCAATTGCTCAGAAAATACGCTTGAGTGATAAAAGAATAGGGCGAAGCTTGCTGAACATAAGAGCTTACATTCCACACAGGAAAGAAAGAGGACATTGCTGACCATAGGTGCTGATATCCCAAAGGAGAGTTACTGTTAAAGGACCCTGCTGACCATAGGAGCTTACAGTCTACTCTACAGAAGAAGAAAGAAAGTGGACCCTGCTGATTATAAGTACTGACACTCCGTTGGAGAGTGAGGGGAACCTGCTGACCTTAAGAGCTTACTATCTACTCTACAGAAGAAATAAAGAAGACCCTGCTGATCATATGGTCTTACACTCCACTCTACAGAATAAAGAAAGAAGACCTTGCTGATTATAAGTACTGACACTCAACATGAGAGTTAGAGGACCCTGTATACTATATAAGTTTTTTTTTTGCTTAAAGGGAATTTGATAGCTGACACATGGAGCCAAACCACAAGCAGCATGATTCAGAGCCTCAGTGAAATTGTGTTGTGTAGACAGATATGTTTTTCTCCACCTAAAATTACAGTTACAGATGAGACTAGTCCGGTACTAGACAGCTTTCCAAGTGATGCTCTAGGTGATTGACAGGTCATTTACTAAGTCAATCAATAAGAGTGGTGCAAGTAGAAGGCGGGATGGTACCTCATTTCTTGTTGTCTCTGACTATATCCTCAGACTATAGTATCTCTGAAACAGCAAAGTATTTCAGAGAAAAACATACCTCTCTGCAGTCATGTACTGTACTTGGCCCCCCATACATACTGCCTGTGATTTGTTCAGCATGAATCAGCCAACAGTTCCTATTAAGGAGAGAATATGTGACCATAAAGACATACATAACAAAAATGTTAGTTCTTTGGGATTTACATTTAATAAAATGGAATTATTTGGTAAAAATAACATTTTACTTCAAGTACAGACCAAACATTTGGACACACCTTCTCATTCAAAGAGTTTTCTGTATTTTCATGACTATGAAAATTGTAGATTCACACTGAAGGCATCAAAACTATGAATTAACACATGTGGAATTATATACTTAACAAAAAAGTATGAAACAACTGAAAACATGTCTTATATTCTAGGTTTCTTCAAAGTAGCCACTTTTTGCTTTGATTACTGATTTGCACACTCTTGGCATTCTCTTGATGAGCTTCAAGAGGTAGTCACCGGAAATGGTTTTCCAACAGTCTTGAAGGAGTTTCCAGAGATGCTTAGCACTTGTTGGCCCTTTTGCCTTCACTCTGCGATCCAGCTCACCCCAAACCATCTCGATTGGGTTCAGGTCTGGAGACTCTAGAGGCCAGGTCATCTGGCGTAGCACCCCATCAACATCACACCCCTCCTCTATGCTTCATGGTGGGAACCAGGCATGTAGAGTCCATCCATTCGCCTTTTCTGCGTCGAACAAAGACACGGTGGTTGGAACCAAAGATCTCAAATTTGTACTCATAAGACCAAAGCACAGATGTCCACTGGTCTAATATCCATTCCTTGTGTTTTTTAGCCCAAACAAGTCTCTTCTGCTTGTTGCCTGTCCTTAGCAGTGATTTCCTAGCAGCTATTTTACCGTGAAGGCCTGTTGCACAAAGTCTCCTTTTAACAGTTGTTGTACAAATATGTCTGCTGCTAGAACTCTGTATGGCATTGACCTGATCTCTAATCTGAGCTGCTGTTAACCTGCTATTTCCGAGGCTGGTGACTCGGATAAACTTATCCTCCACAGCAGAGGTGACTTTTGGTCTTCCTTTCCTGGGGTGGTCATCATGTGAGCCAGTTTCTTTATAGCGCTTGATGGTTTTTGCAACTGCACTTGGGGACACTTTCAAAGTTTTCCCAATTTTTTGGACTGACTGACCTTCATTTCTTAAAGTAATGATGGCCACTCGTTTTTCTTTACTTAGCTGCTGTTTTCTTGCCATAATACAAATTATAACAGTCTATTTAGTAAGACTATCAGCTGTGTTTCCACCAGACTTCTGCACAACACAACTGATGGTCCCAATCCCTTTTAAAAGGCAAGAAATCCCACTTCTTAAACCTGACAGGGCACACCTGTGAAGTGAAAACCATTTCCGGTGACTACCTCTTGAAGCTCATCAAGAGAACGCCAAGAATTGCAAAGCAGTTATTAAAGCAAAAGGTGGCTACTTTCAAGAACCTAGAATATAAGACATATTTTCAGTTGTTTCACACTTTTTTGTTAAGTATATAATTCCACATGTGTTAATTCATAGTTTGATGCCTTCAGTGTGAATCTACAATTTTCATAGTCATGAAAATACAGAAAACTCTTTGAATGAGAAGGTGTGCCAAACTATTGGTCTGTACTGTACATTTCAAGTAAAGTCCATTTATTTGAGCTTCCCATATTGTAAAGATGTGTGTTATTCTTTTTAGCGGCAAACTCTGTATATTTATTTTAGAATCTGTCACGTGGATCTATAATTAGATGGGCACTGTGTAGATTGTCTCTCCTGTAGGTTTAATTTATTCGCTATATGTTTATCAAACAGCTTTGCTTGAAAGCATTTGCTTATATTGCATAGCCGAAGACTTGGAACGTCTAATTAAACTGTGAGCAAAATACAGAAACATTTCATCCATTTGCAGTAAGCCTTTAGTACACGACACGTTAGCAAATGTGACATAATTGTATTTAAGTATTAGGAAAATCCCTTTCTAGGTATTGCTTTAATAACATTTCGAATGTCTGAGTATAGTGATTTAACCTTTCGGTAATCAGGGGTGACCCCCTAGACATAAAGTGTCCAGTATAAGGCAAACAAAGGCAGATTTCCCATGATTTGTGGATGTGCTGGTTTGAGCAGATTGTGGATGGTTTATTTTTTCTTCCTGCAGATTCAGCAGAGGTTCATGCTTTTGATTTTTAAGCTTTGTCAGCTTTCAAAACTAATTAAAAATACACCTCTCCAGGTCTATCAGCTGCAAGTGATTTTGGTCGCCGCTATTATCCGCTTTCAGATTTGATTTAGAGCTAAAATTAAAAACTTGTATTAGCACGAAAGAAATTATGACTTGTTTCCTTTATTATTAAGATGTAAGAAAATGAGTCTCATAATTCACATGATATGTGGTGTCCTTCTGGTGGAGGGGTGAGTATGTGTTAATATGTATCAATGTACTCGTGAGAAATAACATTGGTCCAGTGTATGCTGAATATTAGATTTATGCTTTAGTATTCATCTCAGTGCTTTTTAATGTATCACAATGGCTGTAAATTCTTATTGAGATAGTGAAGGAGCTTATAATGCTTCGAAGCTACCTTTTTGTTCTCAGATAAAAGAGAGTAGAACCTATATTTGAGATGAAAATGGTTGAAATGAGTGAAGAGAAAAGTATTATGTGTCTGAACTGCTTATCATATCTCTTTAGCCTTGACTGTTGAAGCCCAATTTTCAGGCCTTGTGAAATATTATTCCATTTCTTTGTTACAACAAATTCAAACCACATTGTCTGTACATTTCACCACCTCCTTGTCCATAACACTTGAAACATACATTCATTGTCATCTGTCTTCACTGCCAAAATACCTCTTAGACTCTTATAAGCTTCCATTCTTGGCCACCTCAATATTCCTTTGGCAAGTCTCACCGGTTCCTTGCTTTCTACAATATGGTCTGTTGAAGATATTACTAGTTCTTAAACATTTATATGCTGGCTATTGCATTTTAGATGCTACACAATTGTCTTCCTCATCTTTCATGCAAGGCATAGCCATCCCATTACTAATTTCATTTCATTCCATTACAATTGTACTTTCTTTTACTTCCATCCAGTTATCAGTTTGATTTATTACCTTTAAAGGGAATCTGTCAGCAGGAGTTCACACCAAGCTATTTAAATAGGCATGTAGCTCTTTTAAAGCTAATTCAAGCAATAGTTTTACATGGGTAGTCCATTCCACCATCATGAAAAATCAGCTTTTGAAATGATATGCACATAAGCTTGAATGACTTTGGTAGATCTGAAGCCTCTGTCACGCCAGATCCATCTCCAGTCCAGTGCCATCTCCTCCTGCTATAAAATGATGACTGCTTTGCCTGAAGTAACATAGCGTAGAAGATGTTAGTCAAGCAGGAAGAAGGAGCGCAAATCAGGCTGAGTGCCAGAGCTTCATATCTACTACAGTCATTTACCGCTATTTGCACATAAGTTCAAATGCTGATTTCTCAATAATAAGAAATGGACTGACCAAGTAATGATATTACTGGACTAGTCATTAAATAGCTACATGTGCATATACATAATTTGGCTGTGAAATCCTGACAAATTCCACAAAATCTTAAAAGTTGAGGTGACAGAATTAATTTGATACAAATTGAGTTCTTGTTCAATTTTAGGAATTAGCTGAACCTGGTAAAATTGACAATTTTACAATTTGCTTAGTATGAGTCACCTTAAATGTCTGCTACCACTTTAAAGTTTCAAGAGATTGTATGAAATGCAACAAAAGGACACCCAATATATTCTGGGTAAATGTGGTCAATTAGACATGAATGCACACAAAGCCAGGGTATCACGCTATAGAATTTTAAAAATATTATTTTTATTAAAATGTTTTGTTAAAAAAGGGTTTAACACATTTTAGTCAACTTACATAAGTACATAGGTATATGGTAGAGACAACAAAGTTCTATATGTACAGGTCTAAGTATATGTTAATATAATAGTAGATTAAATGAAGAACAGGATAAAAGGGTATAAAAGGAAAAGCAGAGGGTCAAGTTATATACGTAAGTTAGTAAAATACTGACAAAATATGTTAAAAGACTACTGTATAATGGATTAACCAATGAATAACAAAGTAAATCAAAAGGACACAGTAGTTACACACTTTCTGGAGCTACTGTTCTGTTCAGGACAGGAGGGAGTAAGCTACAGGCCTGCCTTATCTGGTATAGTCTATTTGTTTGATCTAGAAACTTTGTTTCTGTAAAATGGAATCCCTGCTGTGCTGTGAGAGATCCTGTGTTCATCTGATCTCTTGATTTTGCTGCAAACAAAGTAGAGAGGAGGATAAAGCACCCCCCCATTGATCTCCTTTGCAGTGATGTGACATGCATATTCATCCTATGGGGAGTGGACAGCAGAGAACTAAGTGGATCATTTAGTGTGATTGACACATAGAGTGAATCTCTTTATTTGAAGTTTACAGAAGATAGCAGGGAAATATAAATGAAAAAAATACTTAAATAAAGATTAGAGAAAGGAATTAGAAAATTATAGCAGTTATGTATGGATTTTTGACCTAAGAGTTTTCCTTTAACCCCTTCATGACCGGGGAATTTTTCATTTTTCATTTTCGTTTTTTGCTCCCCTGCTTCCAAGAGCCATAACTTTTTTATTTTTGTGTCAGTATAGACATATGATGGCTTGTTTTTTGTGGAACGAGATGTACTTTTATATGCAATAATTTATTTTACCATATAGTGTACAGGGAGATTGCAAACAAATTCTAAAAGCAGTGAAATTGCAAAAAAAGTGCAATAACACGTTTGTTTTTTGGGTATTTTAGTCGCCATGTTCACTATATGGTAAAACCGATGTGAGGGGGTGATGCCTCGGGTCGGTATGAGTTCATTGACACCCAACATGTATACCTTTATTGGTATCTAGGTGGTGAAAAAAAATTCTGAAGTTTACAAAAAAAACAAAAATTGACTTTTTGAGCCATGTTCTGCGACCCGTAGCGTCCTCATTTTTCAGGATCTGGGGCTGTGTGATGGCTTATTTTTTGCATCTTGAGCTAACGTTTCTAATGATACCATTTTTGGGGGATCTTCAGTTTTGATCACCCGTTATTGCATTTTATAGCAATGTTGCGGCAACCAAAAATAAATGAATTTTGACGTTTGGACCATTTTTCCGTTACTGAGTTTACGGCTCTCATTAACGGATTTAATATGATGATAGATCGGGCGATACCAAACATGTGTATTTTTGTTATATTTTTAATAATTTTATTGTGATTGGGGAAAAGGGGGGTGATTTAAACTTTTATTTATTTTTTTTACATGTTTTTAAAAACTGTATTAATCAATTCATTCTTATTTTTACATTGCCTCTTTAAGAGGCACCTTGCTGCACAATCCGATTGCTTCTGGGAGATACAGATGAGCTGCAGCTCATCTTTATCTTCCAGATTCGCAGCCATGTTGTGGTTGGCAGCGCCTGCCAACCATAACAGGAAACTGCGCTCTGACAGCATCCGGGGTTTAGCCAGGACCCCGGGCTGTCACGTGAGTGCCGGAGATCCCGTGATACTGTCGCGGGATCTCCAGAGCAAGCAGAGAGCAGCACGTTCCCCGCCGCGGCCGTCTTGGATCCCGCTGTCAGCGATTGATGGGATCCAAGGGGTTAACAGCGCCGATCGGATCCCAGATCCGATCAGTGCTATTACCCTGACATCTCAGCTGATGAGATCAGCTGAGATGTCGGAGCTTTGATGTGAGCACCGCGCCGGAGCTCACATCAAAGCCCCTTTACCGTCCCAGGACGTTGTACAATGTCCTGTGTCGGCAAGGAGTTAATAATGGTGGTGCTTGATAGATGCTTCTCCATTATTAACCTCTGGAAATGATGCCAGATATCAATTCACAGCTGACATTGACCCCCAAAACAATGAACTCAATTGCACCAGGGCAATTGGGAAGAACGAGGTACATCACGAGAATTGGCATGCGCAACTTCTGGGGCAGCGGGAACCTGGTATATTTAGACTGGGAAGGGCCAAGTAACTTTGGGCTTTCCCACATTAATAATATCAGCACCCAGTTGACTGACTTACCTTGGCTGGTTTTAAAGAATACGGTGGACTCCACGCCATTTAAAAAAACATTTCAATAAATAATTTTAACAAAAGGCATGGGGTCCCCTCTATTTTTGACAAACAGTCAAGGTAAAGAAAAATGCTGAGGGTTGTAGCCCCCAAAAATCTGTTTTGCTTGCATTGGTTATCAAAAAAGAAGGGAAATCCCACATCATTTTTTCTTTTTATTATTAATTTTTCACAGCAGCATATAGGCATCTTCCACATGCTGAAATGTTTGTTGATTGGCTGCACTGCAGCCTTTAAACTAATTTTATTAGAATATGAACAGCGCCCAAATTCAAAATTCGGACATGAACTCTGAACTTTTCTCTCTGTTCATGTTCGCTCATCTCTACATGACGTACTATTTTTCTGTGTTGCTTACATAGCATTTGATATTTCACATTGCTTCACAGACATTGCAATTTCTCAATGTGCACAGTGTCTTTGTAGTGTGCAGAGAAACAATACCAAGAGTAAACCCAAGTAATATATGGAATATATACAAAATCCAAGCGAATGTTGTCATTGGTTAGATTGGAAGGCAGGACCCATTGCAAATCAACAGTGCTAACCGCAGAGGGAGATACAGGCCCCTTTCACATCTCTGCGTTTGCTGCGTTTTGCTTCATTTGCGTTTTTTCCGCGTTTTTACCGCAAAAAACGCATGAAAACGCATGTCAAAACGCATGTGCGTTTGCAAAACCGCAAAACGCATGCGTTGCCACGTTTTGAGCTGCGTTTGTAAAAACGCATGCGCTTTGCATTTTTTTTTCAAACGCACATGCGTTTTGACATGCGTTTTTGCATTCGTTTTTCATGCGCTCCCATTAAAATCAATGGGGACAAAAACGCATGCGTTTTCATGCGTTTTTTGCGGTAAAAGCGCGGAAAAAACGCAAATGAAGCAAAACGCAGCAAAACGCAGCAAACGCAGAGATGTGAAAGGGGCCATACACATTAAATAACTGATAGCTTTCTTTCCCAATCCCCACATTCACCTTGTGCTCAATGTCCACGGGGTGCCAGAAACTTGCGAACACTTTTTATCTCCTTGGACAAGAAAAGAACTAAGTTTTAAAATTCAACATGCCAAATTCTTCTATTCCACAACATAATTTGTCACTGGAGAGTTGTGAGTTCCCCATAAAAATTCAAAGGTTGATCCCATTGAAATCAGCAGGCTCAAGCAACTTATCATAAGTAATTTTTTTTGTTACTTCCTATGAGCTCTTCCAATGACAATGACATTGCTTTATGGGAAAGCTCTTTGAGTACAACGCCTCTTATTTTCCCTCCTAAAAGCTCCATTTACAGACATATATACCGTATTAGGAAATACCGTGAGATTTCCATTTGATGACAGCGTCGGAGCTGCGTTAGGGGTGGGGCCTCCATAGGTTAGTATGGGTAACGTTAAGGCGGCTATACCATGGCAGTAACACCGCGTTTATGCTGCCACCACCTAGGTTTTCAGGTTTACTTTTTGTTCTATCCAGGAATTTAGTTTTCTATTTGGCAAATATGTGGCAAATATGGCTGCACTTAGGAGTATTGGGACAAACTAAAGAAACAAAAGGGCCCTATTGTAGATATATAGTGCTTGCATGTTCTACTATCTTAATATTCCAACTTTTTGTAAAGCTCATCTGTTATTCATTTCTTGGCACTGTTTCCTTGCTCCCCAGATGGCTGTACTGCACAATTTAGTTTTATCGCTTCCCTTTTTTTAATGTTGCGACAGACATCAATGTGTAAACAAAGTTTAAAAGAAATTAAGAATTATCATAAAACTGCAAAGTAAACAAGATTAGACAATGTAAAAATAAGTAAAGCAAGCATATTTAATAAAGGAAGAGATACCACATCCCAACTCCATAAATATTAAGCAGATAAATTTAAAATACCGCAGTTAGTATAGAGGCAGGGCACGTAAAATCCATTTCACCCAAACGTTATAGCAGCAGTGGCATGCAATTAACTATTGAAGGCTTTATTCACACTCAATATTGGAGCTTGTGCACATGGGTGTACAAATATGGCAAGTGCTATACGGTTTTCTATTGGATAGATCTCAGACCCATGCTATTCAATAACCAATTTTTTCCACTCTGTGAAATTACAGCATACTGGAATTTATCTCTGAAATTGAATGAGACTCACCCATTAAAATCTATTGGTGCGAGACAAAAAAAAATCAAATGATACCATATGGCATCTGATATTTATGGACATAACAATTCTGTAGCATAGAAAAATATAAATAGTCTTGTAAATTATTCATAGCTGCTGAGTAACAAAATGGATTTTACATGGTCAGCACTTGGACAACACACTGATGACAAGTGAGAGACAAATTGTCCCACTTTACTGCATAAAAACCAGGCTGATTTTTCGTACTGTCATGTGACCCTAGCCTTAAAGGGTTTTTTGATTTGTCACTCTGTTTAGTGGATTCTCATTGAGATAATGTGATGACACAGTAACCTCATTGAAATTACATAGAATTATCTTCTCTATGGAGGTCACAATCTCAGTAAATAATACTTCTGGTATGTTGAAATTGCATGGATTGTACCACGCAAGTTTTTTCTAGAGGTGTCCTAAACAGTTATCACAGATACTGATGATCATTGCAAAACTCTTGTCACACGATTATTAGAAGATAGATACCTATCACCTATTTTAAAACAGAGTTGGCAAAATACCTGATTTCATTTAAATGGCCTATGTGGTGTTGTACTCCTCATCTGATTTCTAAAATAGAATACAACATAAAATTCAGTATGGAATCTGGAGAAAATGTTATACAATGCATATATTGATTTTAACTGTGACTAATATAGACTGGAAATAATGGTTATAGATGAATCAAACAGCAAAGTCTGTAAAGTTATAATTTGGGTGGAAGACTAGAGATCGCAAAATGGCAATTCAGATTTTTTTTCTTTTAGGTGTTTGATGTTTATTTTTTCATTTTGGATTTATTTTTGAAATTGGGAAACAGTGAGGGAAACTTTATCTTTCATATCTTTTATTTAAATTTTTAAAACTTCTTTTTATCTCTCTAGGCAGGGTAGGGGGCCCCTCAAGCACCTGTAGGGGGCCCCCCATGACCCTGTGTCAGAGGAGAGGAGGTTAACTGAGGGAGGATTCCTGCTTCCCTTGGCTGTTTCCGCCCCTCCACTCCTCTGCAGCCCCGGCTCAGGTAGGAGCCGCTCGCAAACCCCCCCTGTTAGTCCCCCGCTCCTCACCTACAACTGCTAGCACCCAACCCCCCCGCTCCACACCGAAAGCCGCCAGCACCCCCCCGCTCCTCACCTACAGCTGCACCAGGGCCCGCCAGGCTGAAGGTCCGCCACTGTCTCTAGGGGTCTTGAAATTGCAGTCATTTGATAAAATACGCTATATATGCCAATACCGTAGTATTGAAAAATATAGTTAAATTGACTTTTTGGGCTAAATAGACAGACTAACATGGCAGGAATGGGGGCATTCAGCAGGTTGCACCTCAAGGGTAAGCCTGCAATTACAGTATCTTGCAATCATGGGGCTGATGGTAGCTAACGCATGATGACATGACAACCAGTCCATGTAAATAGTGAGTGACAGCAGCATATAAATATTTTAATAGAAGTCAATAGAACTGGATCCAGTCACTGCAATTACTAGCAGATGCCAGAATATAACACAGCTCACAACTTCCCGATGTAGAACGGGCTCAGGTCCTGTGTCTGCTCCATACACATGCATGTAGAAACCTCTTATATTTCTGTTGACAGATTATGGTCCTGAGTGAGGGCTTTTTTTTTGTTGGTTGTACCTGTTTTATTGGTAGTATTTTTGAATACATTACATTATGAATGCTGGTATCACATTTATCCAGTGCTCCATGCTTTGTAATTGTATTAAGAGTTGTGTCTAAATGACTGCAATATAGATTCAGTCTGAATCCCTGACTAAGGGCCCTTTCACATCAGCGTTTTTTTCAAATCGCGGCAGATGCGGTGAAAAAAACGCATCTGCCGCGATTACCGCATACCGGCTGCACTTGCGGCACGGTTGCGGTGCGATTGCGGTAAACGCCATACAATGTATAGGTGGACTTGCGGCAGGTGCGGCAAGTGCGGTTTTGGCACTTGCAGCAGGTGCGGCGCGAAAAAAAATGCTGTCAGCCGCGGTTTTTTTTGCGGCCGCACTTGCCACAAATGCCAAAACCGCACTTGCCGCATCTGCCGCAAGTCCGCCTATACATTGTATGGCGTTTACCGCAACCGCGCCGCAACCGTGCCCGCAAGTGCAGCTGGTATGCGATAATCGCGGCAGATAAGTTTTTTTCACTGCATCTGCCGCGATTTGAAAAAAACACTGATGTGAAAGGGCCCTTAACCTGTCACAAAAATGAGCCAGACATAATAACTTTGGATTTAGCTTGGCCTCTTTCCAAAAATTCCCACTTTTTTAGAAGTGTTTACATATGTGTCCAACTACACTTTTGTCCTAAAAAGATGGGTCACTGCCAGGGAACAGGCCAGATGGTGTCCTAAGTGACTCAATCTGCTTCATTTTAATGAATGATTCTATTAGGGTTTTGGGTCTACAGATGGAAACCCCAATGTAATGGCTTGGGGTAAATGCACAGCATAAATCTAAAATGAGCCTTTTTAGCAAGTTTTGTAAGGCAGAACAAGGAAGTGAACAGGAGTTTAATTACTTTTTTAAATGCTATATAAGTGACGAGCAAATGTATTCTTGGGTCAGTATGATCACAGTGATGCCATATTTACATAAATTTTGCAACTTATGCACACTAAAAACATTTGTTTTGCATTGTGACATCTTGAGAGCTATAATAAGTTATGTGAGCTATTTTTCCAGCAAGTTTTACTTCTTACCATTTTTGAGTACACAGTTTTATTTTTGGTCACTTCCTATTTTGAGCTAAAATGAGCAAAACAATAGCAATTCACAATATGCCATTCACCATTCGGCAAAAGTGAAAAGACAACTTTATATTTCATAAATCAGGACTATCCACAACTTGCATGGCTTCAGACGATCCCTAAAGACGCATCTTTTTAAGGCGGCCTATCATACTCCCTAACATGTCCATTGTACTGTAGACAGTGAATGGGCTATCCTCTGGACATTATTCTTCTACAAACTCCACCAAACCATAAAGGTCTACACAGACTGATGACCATTCATGTAAGCTTAGCCCTATACCCCATTTCCTCAAGATGCCTGGACCACCAGTGCAATAAGCCCCGGCACCTTGTACAACCCCTATCCCGTTGTAGATTGTAAGCTCTTTTGAGCAGGGTCACCTTCATTTCTTGCTTTATTTATTGTATTTTTTTTTCCACATTGATTCTATGCCTATTGTTTTGTATCCAATTATTGTACTTTATTTGTTCTCTATTGTAATTACTTACTGTATATTTTCTGTACGCTAACCCCACATTGTAAAGCGCTGCGGAATATGTTGGCGCTATATAAATAAAGCTTTATTATATTATTATTATAAATGTTAATAATGATATAAGGCTCAGCACTACATCTATTCATAAGGGTAGGCACTACAACTTGTTTGGTGCAAGTCTTTTTTGGGATGTTTATTAAAATATCAGGAAGTGTTCATAAAACAAATTAAAATATCCCTATACAAGTATTAAAAAAGAGGAAAAGAGGAGGGGGGGGTTTAAACAGTGGATAATACAATGGTAGTCAAGTAGTCCCACTTTATACTCTGATGGTTGTTGTGGTGTGGGTCCTTTTTTTCTTATATTATTCTTGTATGGCCTGTAAACACAAGTAGCCAAATTAGTCTTGAGTATACTCAAGGGTCTTATTCTCTATGGGTGGTTATCCTGAAGCTAGTTTCTTACTCTCTAATGGTTATTAGCAGTTACTGGTCCTGAATAGGGTGCTTGGCATTTGTCCTCTCTTACTCAATGGAGGGTATTCTACTGTACATCCAAAAAACAGACAATTGAGAAATTGCTCATATAGCCCCTCTGAAAAGCTTTGAATTCTCACTATACGAGATGATTTTACCTTAACCGTTGGCAGTAATAGCTTTTTATCAAGTATTTGACTGTTGTTGATGTGTAAATCTTCTAAATAGGTGAAGAAAGCGGTGTATTACAATCATCTTATGAACTACTGGTTTACTTTCCTTTTGAGGTTTTGTTTTGTGTAATGGCACCAGTGTGGGGTCTCTGCCGGCTTTGGTTATAGCTTCTTTGATTGCTGTGTACCTATGGTGGCGATCCTTTCTATTGGTTAAACATTTATAAAGTAAGTGAGCATCTATTAGTACAATGTCATGGGGCTGTTGGTCATTATATGTCCCCTGCAACTTACATTAATTCATTGCTGTAATACCATTCCTGGTCTCAGTAACATTAATATGTCCTGCACTTCATGTATTGCTACAGTCCTTGTTGCAAGATTGTTCTGCAGTAAAGGTCACAAATTTAATATAACTGTACTAAGGTCTAATACTGTCTATAAAGATCTTGGGACTCACTTATGTATTGTTGTTCCAGTAGTCCCTACAAGTTCCTGGTGACCGTTTTGCCTGTATATAGAATGTATGGATATCTCACATATAGTTCCTCAATATACTGTAGTTATAGTATGCCAGTCTTTTTAATTGGTGTTACTCACGTTTCTGTTGTCCTTGTTGCATCCTCCACGATGGTTGTTACTAGGTGTCTGTTCCCTCTAGACGATGGAAATGTAAGGGTAAGAAACTATCTTCAGGATAACCACCCATAGAGGAAAAGACCCTTGAGTATACTCAAGACAAATTTGGCTACTTGTGTTTACAGGCCATACAAGAATAATATAAGAAAAAAAGGACCCGCACCACAACAACCATCAGAGTATAAAGTGGGACTCCTGGATTACCATCGTAGTATCCTTTTTTAACCCCCCCCTTTTTAACACTTGTATAGTGATATTTTATATTTTTTTACAAACTTTTCCTGGTGTTTTAATAAACATCCCAAAAAAGGTTTCCACCAAACAAGTTGTAGTGCCTATCTTTATAAATAGATATAGCGTTGAGCCTTATAACATTATTAACATTAACAAAGTTCATGACAGATGAAGTTAAACACAGGCTTCCAGCAGCAAAACATCAACGACCATAGAGGTAGTGGTCATCCATATGCTAGCTCCAGTGTTAAGCCATTATTATAAAACTTTGTATTTCATTTCAATTTGAGGACAGTGATATTAAAGTTATTTGCTAATTTTGCACATTAGGGAAAACTTTGTAGATAAAAAAAATATTTATATTTGGTGATATTCGGAGAGCTAGAGCTATACTTTATTAGTTAAGCCAAACTCTCACGGTGATCATGTTGGATATAGTGCCAAGCAATCACATTGTGTAATGGATCACCAGATTGTGGGAAAATATTGAAACTGTGAAAATTGAGTAATAATCCTGACTGCATGGGTTAGTGCACTCAAGAGATCTGGTCCAGCATGAGAATAATCTTGGAGCCTAGAGTAGGTGATTTGTCTTCAGGAGGATATTAGCTTGAGATCATTAGTTAAACAGAAACAGTGGTAGATAGGGATAAGGGAGAAGTTGGTCAATGTAGCAGTGTGGAGAGCTTTATGGGTGAGATTGAGATGGATACATTTATGTTCTATTCTGAAGTATGTGTGTAAATAGTATAATGTCTAGTATGGGGTATAGTGCCTGAACATAAATTTGAACCTTGCTGATGCATTCAGGAAAGATTGGATAGAGAAAGGTTTAGTGGGAAAACCATTTCATTGAGTTGCAGGAGTCAAGATTAGAATGAATCAGAGGAAAAGAGTATTTAAATTTTCAATGGTTAGAAAGGAGATTTTTCTGAGGTGCTGGTAACTTGAGCATGTAAATGATTGGATATGAGGTTTCAAGGAAAGATATAAGTCAATTTTAATCGCAAAACAACATGCATAGTGCCGGGGAGATATGGTAGTACCATTCACAGTAAAAGTTTAAGTAGGTTAGTAAAAAGAAGAAAAAAAAAGAAGTAATGTTTTGGAAAGATTCAATTACAGATAGTGTGTGCACATAGACAGCAGACAGACACATGCCTTTCAGCTGCAAGAACAGCAGTAGTTATCATTGTGGTTTTCATAAAAAACAGCTGTTGACTAATGATGATATCACTAATGTTATACCCGTTGTTACATGATTGACAGATATCTACCATGTCTACATTAAAGGGGATCTGTCTGAAGGTTTTTTACACCTAACCTAAGAATAGGGTGAGGGATCATGATTACAGCAATGTGTCACTTACTTGACTGCTCAGTGTAGTCTTGATAAAATCACTGTTTATTTAGCTGGAGATTATCAATAGAGGTCTACTTGGCCGGTTGCAAGGAGTTCAGCATGTTCACGAGCTTTGTATAACCCATTTCCTACCACTGGTTACAGTGTGCATAGAAAACTGCCAATCATTGTTGTGGACGGGGTTATAGAGCTCCACACTCATGTAACAGCTAAATAAGCAGCAAAGAAAATGATAGTGTTATCAAATTACAGCAAGCAGCTCAGTAAGTGATTAATCGCTGGAATCAGGGTCTCTGTCTCTACATTATGCTGTCAGATGGAATGGATACAACCTGGTGGCAGATTCCCTTTAACGATTTATGATAACTTTTGCATATGAAAAAAGACCACGGTGCCAACAGAAACAAAATTACCTAGCGACACTGAATTATGAATATAAATGCAATAGTGTGACACCTTTCCACATTCACATTAATATATTATTAATAGACTCTTAATGGTGTTTTGCAATTGCTTGCAGCAAGCTCATTGAACTTGGGTGTCCTGGTTTTACTCTGCCATTTAACAGTTTAATCCACTTTGATGTATCGAGGAGCCATACCTTTAACAAAAGTCTACCCTGTCAAAGCCAGCGGCTGCTTTGACGTTTAAACACCAAGATCAATGATCTGTAAGGTCGCTGAGGTCTACTAGGATGAAACAGAATAGGAGTAATACAGTAAAAGAACATAATAGCAAGAGTAGACGTCAATAAGGTGAAGGAAAAATGTACCACAGGAAATGAGAAGCATCTGTTTACTGGAAGAGATGGATGTCTAAGCAAGATAAATTCCAATTACTAATGGTTTCCTTTTATTAAACAATCTGACAGTAATATCTTTCGGAATGATACACTGCTTATATTTCCTCTTGGTGTTTAATGAGACCATTAGGAATACAGATATGAGTAAAGGAGCTCATGTGTGTTCAGAATTGCTTATTTTGCTACAATTGGGTGTCTAAGGCTTCAACGATTATATAATCCTTTGAAAGGTTTACATTTGTCTTTTGTGCTGTGGCTCTACTGAGCAAATGTTACTTTTTTAACATTTATTTAAATATATTTTACAGTCATTTTAGTTATTTAGAATTATTTAGAACAATGTATTTTTATATTTGATTCATAAGCAACATGGTGGCTCCATGATTAGCATTGATTCTTTGCGGCACTTGGGTCCTGGATTCTGTATCTGAGACAATGACAACAACTCCATGAAGTTACATGGTAGGCATGTGGATCAGATGATTCATTGGTTCTATATATTTTATAGAGATAAAAAGTTGGAGTTGGGCCCCTTTCACATCAGCGTTTTTTTAAATCGTGGCAGATGCGGTGAAAAAACCGCATCTGCTGCGATTACCGCATACCGGCTGCACTTGCGGCACGGTTGCGGCAAGCCCCATACAATGTATAGGCGGGCTTGCGGCAGGTGCGGCAAGTGCGGTTTTGGCACTTGCGTCAGGTGCGGCCGCGTAAAAAAACGAGGTCAGCCGCGGTTTTTTCGCGGCCGCACCTGCCGCAACTGCCAAAACCGCACTTGCCGCATCTGCCGCAAGCCCGCCTATACATTGTATGGGGCTTGCCGCAACTGTGCCGCAACCGTGCCGCAAGTGCAGCCGGTATGCGGTAATCGCGGCAGATGGTTTTTTTTCACCGCATCTGCCGCAATTTCAAAAAACGCTGATGTGAAAGGGCCTTACAAAGATGTACAATTAAAACGCTTGACTTACTATACATTACTTAGGTGACCTACCAACATTTTTTGTAAACAAGGATTATTACCGATTTTCTTCCACATAAGTTATCCACCTATCATCTTTCATAACAATCTTTGGACTACATATGTGATATTAATAGCATTTGTTTCTCCCAAATGTCTGGAGTATTGAATTTATATGTGAAAAGTGTTTGAACATATACTTTATTATCACTTTATGTTTATCTGTATTGGTGTTTGTTCAGCTATAGTAATGTAGTTTATCTGAGGGTCTTCTTTGAAATCTCAGTTATCTCATTTGTCCTAAATGCTACAGATGAGTGGATCAATCTGTGGAGAATCAAGTTTAAGTTGAATTTCCTGAAATTTGCTGGCTCCCACTAATTCAAACAGTTTAACATTCGATTTGCAAGCCTCACACAGAAATAATGCCCTGCAGCATTTTTCACACTGCTGTATCATTAGCAAGCAGACTAATGATTTTTTTGCATGGGCATATGGACTGTACCTTAATGCCTTGCAGCTACAGTATGGCATCACATGGTTGTATGAAAACAATGCTGGAAAGAAAAGGGGCACAATAGTGTTTATCTACTTGGTTTCATTTTATATGAATACCAATGTAGGCTCAGCTACGTCAGTTGTGATCCGTCACAACTACTGATAACATCACAAAGCACTCACTGATCTCAGGCAGACCAGTCAAGGAAAACACTGGAGTGATATCTGGCTAGTCCCGTGTTTGAGACTCTTAATCGAGGCTCCATGGACTCCATTTACAACTACTGATAACGCTTATGATATCTACGATATTTGGGCTCCACAGTCTGCTGCAGTCTCCCACATGTTAAAGATCCAGAAGAATATATAAAGAAACAGGGGACTTTGGGCCACGCTCCCATTCCAATAAATGAGTACAATGAAGTTATTAAAAACTCATGTAGTGGTTTGTTTCTATGCGTTTCAAGGTTAAAACCCCTTCATCAGGACCACCACAAAAGGTATATATTGTGTTGGTCCTGATGAAGGGGTTTTAACCTTGAATATATACCAATAAACCACTAAAGGAGTTCTTAATAACTTCATTGTACTCATTTATTGGAACCAGAGCACGGTCCGAAGCCCCTTTTCTCGACTATAAATACTCCTGGATCACATGGTTGTAGTGAGCTATCAGAATAAATAAATAGGAGAGCCAACCAAAGAGCTCCTTTTTATGCTTGCGTAGTTCAGGGATAAGCAGCCAGAGTCCACAGCTAATTCCACCGGAATAGATAGAAAAAGGTCTGATTGTGGAGTACCATTTTTAGCACTTATGTATATTAAAAGTTGCAATGCTAACAGGGATGGACTGGGCCAGCGGAGGCGGGAGGTTAAGAGAAGGTTGCCTTAGGTAAATATGTTATCACACCGACACAAGACTACTTACAAAAATACATGTGTTTAGGGACAAATATTAATGAGAGGACCTCATTAATTGGAATGTTTTCTCTATTTTACAACAGATGTGACTATATAGGAATTAGGGTTGCAATGATCGTGGTCGCAGGGGTTGCAGCTGTGACGGGCCCCGAGCCTATAAGGGGTCTGCACTACCAGCCTCCCCCTGCACCTGCTTCACAATGGATGTTCATCTCCGAGGACCAAAACACATAAGCTTGTGATCCACTTCACGGATCCCCGCTCTCACAAATCCTAGCCACTAAATCTGTGTCCAAAATCAGCAAAGGACGTAAATAGAAAAATCTATCTTACCACAGCAATAGTTTGGTCAGTTGACCATTGCACTCATGTAGGGTGCAGCTTTGCCTTGATTATAAAGGGAAGGCATTACTAGTGCAGTACACCAGCTTCCAATCACTAAACACCTCCTTCCTCTTGGAGGGCAGTGCCCACTGCCTGTCCTGCACACGAATAGAATTTACATAGGATGCCGTTCACACAGGTTATCGCAATGTGTGCCCAGTCTTCAGCAAAGGAGACCAGAGCAGCGGGGGAACCAGGAGTAGGTAAGTACAGATTTATTTTTTTGAGTACATAATATCAAGAGGATTATGAAGGGGAGGAGGGGGGTGCAAAGAGTTATGAAATTGACTATATGAGGCTGCACTATATGGAGAGATGAAGCTGCACCATATGGAGAGAGGAGGCTGCACTATATGAGGTTTCACTATGTGGAGAGATGAGGCTGCACTATATGAGGCTGTACTCTATGGAGAAATGAGGCTGTGCTACATGGAAAAAGGAAGCAGCACTATATGAGGTTACACTATATGAGGCTGCACTATTTGCACTATTTGGAGAGAGGAGGCTGCACTATATTGAGATAGGAGGCTGCACTATATGGAGAGATGAGGCTGCACTATATGAGGTTGCACTATAAGGAGAGATGAGGCTGCACTATTTGAAGCTGCACTATATGGAAAGATATAAGGGTGCACTGTATGAGGCTGCACTATATAGAGAGATATGAGGCTGCATTATACTTATGAGGGCTAAGAGGCTGCTTATACTATATTGAGGGCTTTGAGACTGCATTATACTATGTGGATGGCTATAAGGCTGCCTTATACTATATTGAGGGCTTTGAGACTGCATTATACTATATGGATGGCTATGAGGCTGCATTATACTGTATAGAAAACTATGAGGCTGCATTATACCATATGGAGGGCTGTGGGGGTGTATTATACTATATAGAGGAATATGAGGCTTCATTATGCTGTATGGAGGGCTTTGAAGCTGCATTATACTATATGGAGTGTGGATAATGGAGGTGCATTATAATAGTTGGATGATTATGGGGGCTACCTTATGAATGGGGCACAATGGGATGCATTATAATACATAGAGGACTATGGGGGAACATTGTAATATATGGAGGAATTTGTGATGCATTATAATAATTGGAGGACTATGATGGTGGGAGGAGGAAAACTATATATACCAGGACGGGGTCATATATACCTCGATAAGGGCCATATTCCAGGGTGAGGGACATTAATACATAATGAATGGGAGAGGGGTCAATTATTAGGTCTTTATAAGATTTAGAACGTTAGACAGGGCCCATACAACTGACCAATGTGCGCGAGGGAGCCCAGGATAAATTTTGCACCAGGGCCCATCAGACTCTAGTTATGCCACTGATAGGAATGAGTATTCTGAAAATACCATGCGATTTAGCAGCCACACACTTTTTTTTCGAACACTTTCCAAGTATCTTTACAGTATTGTTACTTCAATTACAGTTCCTATAAGTAGAAAACAGTAGTAATAAACTTGGTTCTTGGTTGTTTTCCTGTTTCTTTGTATTAAGCTTGGATATGTTACTGCCTTTATAGGTTTAAGGAGTTTTCCAGGCTTTAAACAAATTTCTGTAGTTGCTCTATGTCACTACTGATTGCTGAATCTTGATAATGTGCCATACACGTACTGCCACAATTCCCCGGTATTGCCAGAGTAGTGACCACAGGTATGTGATTTGCATTGTTAGGCTACATTCACACACACAGTGTTTTTAGAGCGTTTTTTGAGGATTCGCTTTTCTGCTGCAAAAACTGATCCGCTTTTCTAAAAAAAAAAATGGATCACCTTTTCACACTGTGTTTTTGATCCGTTTTTGCTGCATTTTTTTGGGTGCTGCATTTTTTTCTCCATGTACAATGGTTCCCTATGGGAAAGGGACAGTAGAAAAACGCCCAAACAAATTGACATGTTCATTCTTTGAACGGATTCATTCTTGAGCCCAAAAACGGATCCTCACAAAACGTTGTGTCTGAATGCTACATTTTGAAATTGACTTTTGACATTGACTTTGCTGGGATGCCACTGTCACTGCATTTCAATGTAAAAAGCGGATCCGTAAAAAAAGCAAACAATTGCTGTGTGTGAATGTAGCCTAACGATAAGAGTCTCAGCCACCTCTCTCAGTAGCACATTCAGACACACCGAAACTAATGAGAATATAGTCAGAATTTGACCACAACTATCCCAACATTACTCAGGATTTATCTATATAAAGCTTTATAACCTCTACTTGCTCAATGAAGAATCCAGAGGTAAATAGAAATGGAAAAGCGGCTGCTCATAGGCCACTGCTGTGTTCTTGCCCCAGGGCTAAAATTTGCCAGCCAAGCCCTAAGACCAAGCCTATCAGTCTGTGAACACTTAATCGTGATATACGGCAGTGCTGTAGCCATGTTTCACTGAGTGTGACTGTGAATTGATCAATCTGTGATATGCTATAGTAACAGAACACTAATAACAGCCTTTATCACTTGAAACAAGCAGGGGAGTATAAAACCCCTCAGTAATAATTTACTATATCTCCCATACAATTAGTGGCTTTTCAGTATTGTGATTCATAAATTTATTTAATACAAATTAAATTATTGGGGAAAATTTTACCATCATAGCAAATTTGCATTTCCAAATATCTGTTCATCTCTACTAATCGGCTTCTGAATTTTTTGGCATGTTATATTTTTATTAGATTTAGATTTATTTTCTAAATCCTGGTTGAGTGAGACATATTTTTATTTTTTCTTGTAATTTTAATTCTTGAGAGAGGCCAATCTTTACATGAATATTTTAATGCTTTCACAATTTACAGCTCAAGATTGATATATTTTAACTTGTTTTATTGCCATTTGCTTGTCTTTTCTTATCACCTTGGTAAACATTGCTTTTTGTGAGTTCCTTTTTGTTTGTCACAAACAGCTTCTTTATGGGTTTGTATTCTCTATTGCTATGTGGCAATGTAAGACAACCCTTGATTTTTGGTAATACCGGTCTTCTCTCCTTGACTATACAGTGATTCAAGTTCTGTTTTCTTGACACAGCATTTTAACTCCCCTGTGTCCCTTAGCAAAGCTGTAGAGATAAGCATTAATATTCTGTATCTCTGCCGCATGAGCTCTTACTGAAGATGGATCTATACAGTTCACCTTCAGCTCGATAATAAATCCATATGCAGTGAATTTTTATGCTCCACTAACGTTGAATTGTAATTTTTTCCTACGTGCTAATAGAATATTGTCTACATTGTAACCAAAATATCTAGTTTTTCATCAAGAAGCATATCTGCCGTCAAGGTTATCCAAGACTTTAACATTGATGATCATTGATGATCTATCCTTGTCTGATTGATTGAGATATGACAACTGGCATCTCCGACGATTAGCTCTACCTGGTGTTGCTGCCAGCCAGAATTACACAGTTGTGGAGCTGCATAGCACAGCGCTATCAAAGGAAGAGTAGTCGCAGCCAGATACTGCTCAGCTGTCACCTATTGATTCTAATAAGGGGCAGATATGCCCAGTATAATACCTAGCTATAGCCACTATAAAGTTAACAGAACTGTGCAGGTCTCCAACTGATTAGTTCTGGTCAGCGGTGGCCCTAGGAACAGCTGATTGGCGTGGGTGTCTGGTGCCACACTCCCACCAATCAGGCATTGATTACTTATCCTTAAGGATAGCTAATCAAAAAGTCCCAAGCAACCCCTTTAATGTATTGGATTGCACAGTTGATCCTCAAAAAATTTCAAGTGCATATGCAAAAACTAAAAAGAATAGTCTGAATAAGCATTTGCTTCCAATAGGATTTAAATATATTTAACCCCTTCACCACCCAGCCTATTTTGGCCTTACGGACCTGGCCATTTTTTGTAATTCTGACCAGTGTTCCTTTATGAGGTAATAACTCTGGAACGCTTTAACGGATCCTAGCAATTATGAGACTGTTTTTTCATGACATATTGGGCTTCATGTTGGTGGTAAATTGAGGTCAATAATTTTTTGCATTTATTTGTGAAAAAATTGGAAATTTGGTGAAAATGTTAAAAATTTTGCAATTTTCAAATTTTGAATTTTTATTCTGTTAAACCAGAGAGTTATGTGACACAAAATAGGTAATAAATCACATTTCCCACATGTCTACTTTACATAAGCACAATTTTGAAAAACATTTTTTTTTCCAGCAAAATTTACAAAACCATTTTTTAGTGACCACATCACATTTGAAGTCCCTTTGTGGCCTACATGACAGAAAACACCGCTCGGAAGGGAAGGAGTTATGGGATGTTAAGTTGAAAATAAAATGAGGAAGAGGTTATTGCTTTCTATGAAATCTGCTCTAGTGTGAGCATTTTAAAGGGAACCTGTCAACTAGTGTATGCCCCCAAACCTATCAATACCTGTCCCTGCAGCTTCCTAGTCCATCCCTAACCATCCCTGTCTGAGCTAAATGTGTATTATAATCACTGTGAAATATGATCACTTACATTGTTCTACGGTAATAAGCAGGGTGTTATCTATACTGTAGACAATTGGGGCGTTCTCTCTTCCTCCATCTTCCCCTGTGGGCCTCCAGATTTAGGGCTTCAGAGCATGTGCAGTTCACACTCTGAAGGCGCTCAGTATATAACATAGATAACCAGAATGCACATGACCAGAATGATGGAGCCATTGCATCATACCCAGAAGAAGTGCACAGATTTAGAATGCATGGAGCACGCTTGGGAAGCAAGAGATCACGCCCACATGGGCATGATAAACGGAGCGAGGGTGGGATACGGATGTTGAGAGAAAGCCCACAGTGTCTATAGTTTGACGGACAACATGGTAATTACTATAGAAGAATATAAATGATCAAATCACTTTTCACAGTGATTACATGACACATTTAGGTCAGACAGGGATGGTTAGAGATGTAGTGGGAATCTGGAGTTCTTCAGCTCCATGCTCACTGGTATAGCAAGACAGAAGACCAGGATCGGGGAGGGGTGCTGGGAGTAATAAATATGGTGTCTCTAAGTGTGTCTGTCTATTTATTTCTAATAAAGTTTTTTTTCTCTGTGTGATGTCTTTTTTAACCTTTATTGGGGATTCTTAATGGCCGGGTCTAACTTGGCCTGACATTAAAAATCTCAAGGCTTTAAACAAGCGGGTAAAACAAAGCTGGTATTAAACTCATATTACTCAGCATGCCACCCGCCATCAGGGCCGCTGCAAGAGCCTGATAAAGTGACTGGAAATGATGCTGCTTGTAAATGCGCCATTTCAAGTGGCAGCGGCGGGCTACTATTCTTTCGTGTGGGGGGGCCCTATAACAATGGGCCCTCACCCCGCTGAGAATACCAGCCCTCAGCTACCTAGTTTTAACTTGGCTGGCAATTAAAAATAGAGCAGAGCCCATGTATTTTTTTGCCACCCAAGGTAAAATTAGGCAGCTGAGGGTGGCAGCTCACAGCTATAGGCTTTCATCAGGATAGACTTAAAAATACTTAAAAGCCCAACTCGTTTTTTTTTTTTTTTAATTATTTATTTATTTAACACCCTATGATGGCAGGTTGGTTGCCATACACTAATGTGCATGGCAACAAAGCACAATTGTCAACAAGATTGTGGAAATGCACTCTGACTACTACAGCCAATCACAGCGGCTCTCACAGAGTGTGAGCGTCTGTGATTGACAGTTTGTCTGTCAGTGCAGTAAATATGCAAGTAGCTTAATAGGCGGCCCCAGAAGTGATTCAGCGGGAGACTGAGCAGCTTGGGAGCAGCAGTGCAAGTTTGGTAAGCCCGTTCTACCTGTTCTATCTATCTATCTATCTATCTATCTATCTATCTATCTATCTATCTATTTATCTATAAAGCAGAAATCCAGGCAGCACACAAATTGAATGCAAAAAACAGGCTTTAATGAGCCCAAACAGTGGCACAACGTTTCGGTGACACAGTCTCCATTTTCAAGTCTGTGTCACTGAAACGTTGTCCCACTGTTTGGGCTCATTATAACCTGTTTTTTGCATTCAATTTGTGTGCTGCTTGGATTTCTGCTTTTTGGATTTATCTCACAGTTGGACATTATGGTTTTCAGGACAGATTGCACCATCTTGTTAAGTATATCTAGGCTGGAAAAAGAGCTGACAGGCTCGAAACGTTGCCATCTGTGGCAGGCTGGAATAAACATCTATTGCATTGGAAGGAAGTGCTGTGACCCATTTATAAACTGTATCTATCTATCTATCTATCTATCTATCTATCTATCTATCTATCTATCTGTCTGTCTGTCTGTCTATCTATCTATCTATCTTCACAAGGTTATGTCACAGATGTATGGCAGAACAGTATACGGACAGTGTACATCGTGTCAGTATATTGTTCTCATGCAGTTTGAGCATGTTCTCAGCCATCTCTGCCTTTTTACCACCCACCCCAGACCTCATCGCTATTCGGTTTGAGCGTCTTTCTTTTCTTTGGTTATACTGCGCCTGCCAATCACATATTCATCTTTGATAATGGCATTACTATGTCTACAAGCAATCCCAGCATGTTTATTGGTTGAAAATCAGTCAGGAAACATACTTTTCAGCTCACTTGAATATCACAAGGAAAGTCCAAAAAACTCACCGAGTAACGAATATCGCGGATACCGTACTATCTGTGCAAATAGCGAATAGTATACCAGTATACTCGTTCAACACTACTTTGACTAATATTTTTGACAATTATTAAAAGAGGTCTGTCACAGATCCTTCTTTAGTGCCAAACATTGACATATTGACTAAAATGTACAGCGATACTTATCTCATTAAATATAGGTTTTTCTCAAGGTATCTTAAACAGTTCTATCTTCCAGCTGTTCTAGCTGTTGCAAGACATTATAAAACGCATCTGACATGCTGCAGCTCTACTTTATAAATGAAATAATAGAGAGCCATATTGATAGTTCAATGGTAGAAAATAATTCACCCTGTATTATGAGTGTTTGTAAAATAATAATAGTCCCTAATATTAATTATTTTTTATGGATTCACTTTTGACTCACATGACCTGTTTTAAAGCGTCTAAGGGCCCTTTCACATCAGTGGTAAATTGAAATCGGGGCAGATGCGGTGAAAAAAACGCATCTGCCGCGATTGCCGCATAGCTGCCGCATAACCGCTGCACTTGCGGCGCGATTGCGGTAATCGCCATAGTAAGTATAGGGGGACTTGCAGCAGGTGCGGCAAGTGCGGTTTTGCACTTGCGGCAGGTGCAGCCGCGAAAAAAAAACGCGGCTGACCGCGTTTTTTTTCGCGGCCGCACCTGCCGCAAGTGCAAAACCGCACTTGCCGCACCTGCCGCAAGTCCCCCTATACTTACTATGGCGATTACCACAACCACGCCGCAAGTGCAGCGGTTATGCGGCGGCTATGCGGCAATCGCGGCAGATGCGTTTTTTTCACCGCATCTGCCGCGATTTCAAATTACCGCTGATGTGAAAGGGCCCTAAGGCTGGCTTCACACTGCAGTTTTTTCACTGATCAGTGTCCATCCAGATTGTGTGCCAAAACCAGGAGTGTCTCCAAAACTCAGAACAGGTGTCAATCTCTCAATTATACTTTTTCTCTGCAAGTTCCTCTTCTGTTTCCTCTCTGGGTTTTGGCACACAAACTTTATGGACACTGATGAGTGAAAAAACTGCAGTTTGTAGCCGGCTTTAGGCTGCTTTCACATCACATATTTTTCCCTGTCTGTGGGATCCTATTTTTTGTAGGACCCCACGGACAGGAAAGGATACCACAGGGGGTGACCTATTCTGTGTCCGGGTCCGTGATTATCATGGATCTGGACACAGCGGGGCAGTTTCACTTCCACTTCACTTCTGTATAATATACATTGTGGGAGTGAAATATAGTATAAAAGAAAGAGTTAAAAATAAAAAATCAGTATTCTCACCTATCCGCAATCCACCGCTGCATTCAGCAAGGTCCGGGTGCTTATAGGACCTGCGGTGACATCACAAGCCGATCAGCTGATCGGGTCACATGACCGCAGTTACTGCGGTAACTGCGGTCATGTGACCCGATGACACTGCCGGGTTGTGACATAACCGCAGGTCCTGTAAACACCCGGACCTTGCTGATAGGTGAGAATACTGATTTTTATTTTTAACTCTTTCTTTTACTTAATTTCACTTCTGTAATGTATGTATATACATTGCAGAAGTGAAATTAGAGGGTTAGGAGCAATTTTAGTGTACTGAGCATGCTCAGTACATTAAAATCAGGTCCAAGGAATGATCAGCTGTTTCCTCGGACACGCGCTCATAATCCCCCATGTTATATCCTGAGGATCGGATCGATTTTGGCCTAATTGGCATCCAATTTTGTGGCATCTGATTTTTTTATGTGCCCAAAATCGGAGCAGTCTCCGATTTTGGGTACAGCAAAAAATCGGAACAAATCGGATCCCACAAAATCGGATAGCAATTAGGCCAAATCTGATCCGATCTGACTCCCATAGGATAACATGGGGGCCAAATCAGATCCGTGACTGTCCGATTTACATAGGACAGCCACGGATGGAAGAAAATCGCAATGTGAAAGCAGCCTAAGTCTTTGGCCTTGTGATTTCATGAAGTCATGGAATTCATTTGTGATATCTATGGCTGACACTTTACTGAATTGACAGGGATTTTGAAAAATAATTCAATTCACTTAATTATACTAAAGTTAATTATTGAAACTAATTAATGAAATAATAAATACCGTACATACTCGTGTATAAGCCGACCCGTGTATAAGCCGAGCCCCTACTTTTGCCCCCAAAACCTGGGAAAACCTATTGACTCGTGTATAAGCCGAGGGTGGACCCCAGCACAGGTATACAGCCCCCAGCAGTGTGGTATACAGCAGCCCCAGAGGTATATACAGCAGCCCCAGTGGTAGTATACAGCAGCAGCCCCAGTGGTATATACAGCAGCAGCTCCAGTAGTTAGTATACAGCAGCCCCAGTGGTAGTATACAGCAGCCCCAGAGGCTATATACAGCAGCCCCAGTGGTAGTATACAGCAGCCCCAGTGGTAGTATACAGCATCCCAGAGGAAGTATACAGCAGCCCCAGAGGTAGTATACAGCAGCCCCAAAGCTATATACAGCAGCCCCAGTGGTAGCATACAGCAGCCCCAGAGGTATATACAGCAGCCCCAGAGGTAGTATACAGCAGCGCCAGAGGTAGTATACAGTCCCAGTGGTAGTATACAGCAGCCCCAGAGGTATATACAGCAGCCCCAGTGGTAGTATACAGCAGCCCCAGAGGTAGTATACAGCCCCAGTGGTAGTATACAGCACCCCAGAGGTATATACAGCCCCAGTGGTAGTATACAGCAGCCCCAGAGGTATATACAGCCCCAGTGGTAGTATCCAGCAGCCCCAGAGGTATATACAGCCCCAGTGGTAGTATACAGCAGCCCCAGAGGTATATACAGCCCCAGTGGTAGTATCCAGCAGCCCCAGAGGTATATACAGCCCCAGTGGTAGTATCCAGCAGCCCCAGAGGTATATACAACCCCAGTGGTAGTATCCAGCAGCCCCAGAGGTATATACAGCCCCAGTGGTAGTATCCAGCAGCCCCAGAGGTATATACAGCCCCAGTGGTAGTATACAGCAGCCCCAGAGGTATATACAGCCCCAGTGGTAGTATACAGCAGCCCCAGAGGTATATACAGCCCCATTGGTAGTATCCAGCAGCCCCAGAGGTATATACAGCCCCAGTGGTAGTATCCAGCAGCCCCAGAGGTATATACAGCCCCAGGTAGTATCCAGCAGCCCCAGAGGTATATACAGCCCAGTGGTAGTATCCAGCAGCCCCAGAGGTATATACAGCCCCAGTGGTAGTATACAGCAGCCCCAGAGGTATATACAGCCCCAGTGGTAGTATACAGCAGCCCCCAGAGGTATATACAGCCCCAGTGGTAGTATCCAGCAGCCCCAGTGGTATACACAGCCCCAGTGGTAGTATACAGCACCCCAGAGGTATATACAGCCCCAGTGGTAATACACAGCCCCCCTAGTATATACAGCCCCAGTTAGTAGTATCGCCCCCCAGGGTATACGCCCCAGTTAATATACAGCACTCAGAGTAATACACCCCGTGGTAGTATACAGGCCCCCCATGGTATATCACCCCATTGTAGTTCGGCCCGCCAGGGGTGGTACTACTGCCCCCACACAGGAACACACAACCCCCCCTCCTTAGTATGTCCCCCCCTCCTTAGTATGTCCCCCCCAGGCTGCGGCACCTGTTAAAATAACAAACGCTTCATACATCACCTTCCGGCGCAGCTCCTCCGCTCCTCCGGTCCCGGCTTCTTCTTCTTCCTTCTTGTGCCGGCTTCTGTGACCGCACGCAGGAAATGATGTCATCTCCTGCGCCCGGTCACATGACACCGGAAGCAAAGAAGAAGAAGCCGGGAGCGGAGGAGCTGCGCCGGAAGGTGATGTATGAAACGTTTGTTATTTTAACAGGTGCCGCAGCCTGGGGGGGACATACTAAGGAGGGGGGACATACTAAGGAGGGGGGGCTGTGTGTTACTGGTGGGGGCCTGTGTAGTGCAATATGCACGGCATCCCCCCGCCGCTGATGGATGGGGGGATGCGTGCATATTCATTGCACTAATGAGGCGGCCCCACGTGACCGCCTGCGGTCACCGCGGTCCCCTCCTGCCTCCTCCAGCCACCGTTGCAGCCCCCCTTCCCCCACAGCATACCGAGTGACTCGTGTATAAGCGAGGGGGGGACTTTTCAGCCCAATTTTTGGGCTGAAAAACTCGGCTTATAAACGAGTATATACGGTAGCTATAAATAGTGATAAATAGCTATCACAACATCTTATGGGATAACCCGAGAAACTTTCACCACTATCAGAACCCACACAACAGAATCAGCAGCAATAATCTTTCCCTGATCTTTCACCGTTGTATACTCCTGACAATGCCGACAGCACATATACAATGCTATACAGAAGAAATACATCGCTTACTATAAGAGAGCAGAGAATCATTTGCCCAAATCTCCTCCTCAGTCTAAAACATTGAAAATATATATGTGCATAAAATATGCCAAATTAATAAAATACCTTTTCATTACAAAATAACAAAATTAAAAACATTAAAATAATAACATTTTGTGTTACTGCACGCAATACAGCCAAAACAAAAATAAGTATATTATATGTATTCACAATGACGTTTATAAGAAAAAAAAACAGAACCACAATAATAAATTGCTGATTATTGAAACAATTTGTGAGGAAAAACTATCAAAAAACTGATCAAATTGACAAATGCAAATAAATGAAAAATGTTACTATATCACCTCCTCCCTTTCATGCGAGCTCACATGCTGAGCTCGCATAATTCCATACACATATTAGCTAATCTGAACAGCCAAAATGTGCAAATAACAGATGTGGGTGGATCAGTGATCTGTTAACTCCTTAAATTGCACTTTAAAAACACTGCCAAGGTGATAAAGGATACACCGGCGAGGATTGCACTGATTCTCCACTGCCATCGGCCACCCAGTGACAAGATCTCAGGGTGTCAATGTGTTTGCAATACAGCTAAGGGTCAGATGAGGAGAGCTGTTGCTGTCATTACTCACTTTCTGTGGATGTTCTCCATCGGCGTTCACAGGAGATGATCGTTTCTGCAGTGCAGAGAAGGCATCAACATGGCTCTACACTGCCCAAGCGGTTGGACCCTGCAGTGTTGAGGTGCCCTATGGGGGCAAGTAAAATAACATAAAAGTAAAAAAGAAAAGTTTTAAAAAATATGGAAAAATGTTCAAATCACACCCTTTTTGCCCTATTGAAAATAAAACCTTTTTTATTAAACTACACATATTTGAAATTGCCGCAGTCAGAAATGCCTGATCTAAATACAATTTTTACCTTCCAAGTAATTTGATAATCTCCTTAGATGTGTCAATAAAGATTCTAATTGGAAGATTAGTACTTTTTATCAAGCCTTTAATGAGGATCTTATACTCGATAATTTTAGATTTTTAAATATATGGTCAAAAGATACTGGATTGGATTGCTTGACATTGGGCAATCATTTTTCAAAGGTTCTTCCACTTTTATATTGTAATATTTCATGTGTTCAACGCTAGAAACACAATATAAGGTATTTATTAAATGGTATGAACTCCTAGTAAATTGCATTTAATTGATTCTAGTTACAACAATTTATGTTGGAGAGAGTGCAGAGACTTTATATCATATATTTATTATATAGTTTATTCATTGCACTTTAATAATCAGTAATGCTGTCTCTTGAGTCACAATCTGAAATATCCTATCAGTATGTCTTTTACAAATGTGGAGGAAACCCATGAAAATCACGGGTGAGTACAAACTCCTTGCAGATGTTGTCCTTAGTGGGAATTGAACCCAGGACCTCAAGACCCCAGCGCTGCAAAGGCTACAGTGCTAACCACTTGAGCCACCGTGCTGCCCATTAGACATATTTTCTGGTATTGCCCCAAGTTGAAAAAAATTCTGGTTAGAAGTTAAATCACTTACCAATTTGGTTCTAAACATTAATATTACCCTTAATATGGAGTTGGTCTTACTTCTGATAGGATTACATGAAATTCCAAAACAAAAGAGATCCTTGGTTTTGCATATTCTTTTATTAGCCAAAAATATGATAGCTTCTCTTTGGAGAAATAAAGATACTCCTTGTATTGAAAATTTGATGGACAAGTATGCAACCCATAATATCTAAGAATATTTATTTGCTCTTAGAAGCTCTAATCAACATAAATATTTAGAAAAGTGGTCCCCTTGGATTTCTAGGTATGCACCTATGTTGACATTTAATAGGAATTAATGATCTAAAATATGTCTCCTATGATAACCTTGTTTGGATAGTTTTCTTTTCTCTACCAGTTAGAGTATATATAAAACTAGTTGATTCAACAGAATTTTTGAACTGTTGGTATATTGACTTCCCATGTTGATGTGTATAGTTGTTGTTTATATTATTTATTATTTTATTTTATTTTATCCCTTACCTTTGTTTTCCCATACTTTACTTCTGTCATTATTATTAAATATTATTTATGTAAAATTATAGTTTTATGTTATATAAAACTTGAATCATATGATCATTGGAATTTTGTTTCTTATTACTATGTTAATAAAAGATATTTAAACAGAAATGTCTGATCTATCAAAATACAAATTCAATTAGTCTGATCGGTAAACTAATAACAGAAAAATTAAAAGCCAAAATTAAGTTTCTTGGTCACCAAAACATTGCAACAAAATGCAATAACAGGTATCAAAATATCACGTCTACCCACAAATGGTATAGATAAAAACGTCAGTTCATAACACAAAACATAAGCCACCACACAGCCTCGGATCCTGAAAAGTGAGAATGCTATGAGTCACAGAAAATGGCACCAAAGCACAATTCTTTTTTTGACAAATTTCAGGTTTTTTTTACCAATTAAATAAAAGTAAAAGTATACATGTTTGGTATTTACAATCTTATACTGACCATGAGGCATCATACTGACAGTTAGTTTTACCATATGATGAACACGATGGTTGAAATTTCACATCACCAGTAATTGTCCATATCGGCGTAATTTGTGTATTTCGGCAATCACCGTGGTGTGTCGCCTGATCGCCCTGCTCTGCTGAGAATTCAGGCGATTTCCACCAGGAGATTTCTGCGCATCATGGTGTGTGACTGGGCTAATCGATGTGGAAAGTGAGATCAGGCCATCTGAAAGCAATTCCAGAGACGTGCCTGAGCATTGTTCGGTCGCCCCATCTGCTGCGATTGGTGGTCGCTCCTGCGTTCCATTGGCTGGCCATGGCTAAGGCGCCATATTTGAATCGCGATATAGTAGAAAGGACATATGCGTCATGTAACGGGCAGACTTCCTGACAAGGCTTACCAATGGCGACACAGTTGTGTTGGCCAATCGGAGTGGTAGGGGCGCGGTGTATAAGACTTTGGCACGCCTGTCTTCTCGCCACACTCACACTCTATGTCCACATCACAGATGTGGTGGCGTGTGATGCGGTGATTTGGCGGCAACGTAGGAATGTCAAATTGCTTTCGGTCTGCGCCAGGCAATTTCCGGAATACAGGATTGCTGAACATCGCACATGAAATCTCTATGTGTGACAGGGCGACGGCGATGTGCAAAAAAGTGCCCAAAACGTGCGCGCTCACGTCAAATTGCCAGCCATGTGGCGGCAATATTGCTACGTGTGATGATACCTTAAGGGCTTTTTCAAACATGAATTTTTTGGGGGGATGTGTGGTATTATTTTATATTGGATCATGGACCCATTAAATCAATAAGCTTGTAGATTTCTTTTTCTGGCAATTGTCCACAAAAAAATAAAACAATGACAAGTCTTATATTGTTTTGTGTTACAAATCAAACTTGCCAACGTAGGTCAATGGCTGTCATGAAAATGGACAGGACATGGATGTCATCCGCAGGCTATCCTTATTTTACAGTTTAATGCATCAGAAAAGCATAGAAACCTTTTTCTTTATATGAGAAAATCAGATGCAACAAGGATTGTAAAAACTGACACACAGTCAATACAAATCGATTCAGCACATTACAAAAAATAAATGTTTCATCCAAATTTTACTTGATATTGCCGTTTCATTTTTTCTCCCTTACTGTATCTAGTTAGGCCATCATTTTTTTTGCAGCGGCTCATTTCTTATTTTTTCACTTTCATCCTTCATTACTTATACATGGCTTGTATAGTCTCATTTCTTTCCAATTAACCTTGGGAAATTTGTGTGCATTTTCCTCAGTGGACATTGTTCAATATAAATTGCAAGGGACTGACATACAATGTCCCAATTAATGCTAACATATTTCACAATGATTAAAATTATTATAAAATATGCAAGGGATTAAACATTTTGCTCCAGTGTTTATACAGCGTATTCTGTGGCAATGTTAAAGTAAAGCAGCTTTATACCAAACTATAAACACATTTAAAGGGACATATGAGGCTGATTTTATAACCGAATCGAATATACAGCTAAGAGTACAGCTGTATGAGTCTCATAAGGTTTCACTCACGCTGGCTTATAACTAGTGTATAACTCGGATGAGTGCTTGCTGATGTGATGTGAACCAGAATGAGAAAAAAAATGTTGCAGCTGTGATTGGCAGAGTATTTTGGACAGCACACACCCATTGCAGTCAATGAGTGCAAGAAAAACATTGGACTTCCTTTGGATGGCATCAAAGACAGTGAATACAGAAGATGGAGAAATTAAGTTCTACATCTTCTCCTCACTTTTGATTTAATTCTAGCATGTCTGAGAATCAGAGCACAGTAAATTACACCCTGCTCATGCTCACAGCAATCCCTAAGTGGGGTGGTACCAAAGTTTCCCTAGGAACAGGACAGGAGCATTGGTTTAGGATGATGCTACCTCATCCTCATTGCCAGCTAGCATAGAAATGGAAATCTCTTTGCCCCTGTTTCCGACAAGATTTCTCCACTCATTATCTGGTTGTCAGCTGTTCTACCAGAAGAAAATACTTTCCCCTGCAGGTCCCAAAACAAAAAAAAATCATATCCCACATTGATAGGGTGCAATAAGTCCTTCACCACTCCCACTTCATGAGATGTTGTACCACTGTCCATTCTTATAGCGATGCAGGTCACTGGGTAATTCTTTGTGTTCCCATGTATACACCTCACACCAACCATCTTCCCCGAGACTTGCACATGTGCAAGTATGGTCCTTAACAGGGTCACCAAACTCTTAGAGTCTAGAAATCCTAACAACTGTGCACTGTTCGCAGCCACTTAGCATGACTGAGGAGCCTCGCTAGGATGGGGAAGTGCACTGCAGGTGGAATATGCAAAAAAGGAGCAGTGCTGGCCTATGCTGCAGTCCATTGGCTTTGAGGTCATTCAACAGGCTGCGATATGACCCGAGGTCTGACACCACAAGCAGCTCATGGTAAGGGACTGATCTCTCAGAGGCTGTTCAGATGCTTCTGTGGACTTTGGACAAACAACAGACTAAGTTTTAGCCCCCGGTTTGGAGTGTCTGATCCCTTTTTTGGATGTTGAAGAACACCCTAGACATCCCAGGGAACTCTTGACTGCACGGTTTCTCCACACCAGGACCACCAATTCATCAGCATTCTGGGGATCTCCTTGGACAACCCAAATATGAACCATAGTATGCAAATGTTTGCAACCCTACCAATGTCTAAATTGGCTGTAAGCCTACGGGGGCCCTTCCTGAATTGAAACATTAAACCTATGTGATAAAGAGGAGAGTTTCTGCCCCCAAATATGTCAGATGCCATAAATTGAGTCATACTGCATTTTTTCTCTGAGTATGAATAAATTGTAATGCTTTTCTCCATAAAAACATACAGGGATCATAATTTTTATATACAGTGCTCGTCATTTATCAATACACATCATTTTACAAACATTTGATATATAAAGTGACTAGGTGCATACATATAGAAAAAGAGCCAATAAACTTCCCAATAGAGGTATGACCTATCCCATATCTCATTAACCATGGGTCCTATGGCTTCCTAAGGGGGAGTTTTTTTTTTTTGTTTTTTTTTTTCAGTATCGGTCCTCGGTTATATAATTGTAGGGGCTCAATAATAACTATTATTTTATATGGCTCAAAGTCCACTTATACCCTGTAGGGGAATCAATAGTATAGTCATCAGAGCACCTTATCTCCAATCCCGGGCCTCCAAGATCCTCAACCCACCATCACCCCAATAGAGAGATTTTTTTGCTTACCCATTAGGGTACCTTTACAACGCGGCAACTTTTCTAGGAATTTCACTGGCAACTTACTGGTTGCAGTGAAATCATGGACACATTGTTCTATCTTGTTGCTGTGTACAAATGGAACAATGTCTCCATGATTTCACTGCAACCAGTAAGTTGCCAGTGAAATTCCTAGAAAAGTTGCCGCGTGTAAAGGTACCTTTAGGGTACTTTCACATCAGCGTTTTTTTTTAAATTACCGGCTGCACTTACAGCACAGTTGCGGCAAACCCATACAATGTATATGCGGGCTTGCGGCAGGTGCGGCAAGTGCGTTTTTGGCACTTGTGGCAGGTGGCGGCCGCGAAAAAAACGCGGCTGACCGCGTTTTTTTTCGCTGCCGCACCTGCCGCAAGTGCCAAAACCGCACTTGACGCACCTGCCGCAAGCCTGCATATATATTGTATTGGGTTTGCCGCAACTGTGCCGCAAGTGCAGCCGGTATGCGGTAATCGCGGCAGTTGCGTTTTTTTCACCGCAACTGCCACGATTTTAAAAAAAATGCTGATGTGAAAGCAGCCTAAGGTGTATCCTAGCTAAGGTGCGGAGTCTGGGTGCCCCCCAAATATGAACCAGTCTTGGCAGAGTGTGTATAAACCAGTCCATTACTGCTCTCTACTCTCCACCATTTGTGCTGGGCAAGAATTCTCAGGCTGGAACCTTTTTTCCATCAGTTGCAGTAGGTAGCATAACTGTGACCAAGGAGACTGCAATAGCCAAGGCATGCCAAGATGTTAGTCTCCAGTTTCCAACATCCCTTAGCATCCTGTTGGGTCAGGTTGTAATTTGCCTTCTATGATTCCCCAGTCAGGTATGGCACCAGAACCTCCACCAAGTGCTCCCGACACAATTTCTCCCAGTCTTTTAAACTCTCAAAAACAGTCAGGAATGCCTCAACATCAGGCTCCAGAGTCATTTTATTCAACGCCCCTCTGACCATCTTTCTCAGAGTATCGTTGCCTCTGCTTGGAGTGGGATGCGGATTCCCTGCTTTTGACGATTTCTGTTAGGAGAGTCATCTACTGCTATATATCTTGTATCAGGAGTTTGTTAGTCTCCAGATGAGTTTGCTGTTACTGCTGTTGCTGCAAGTTGTCTTGGACCAGGTGCTTGATTAGCTCCTCCATGTTTCCAGCCTGAAAATCAGCATTCACAGAAGACATTTAATCTTAGTCCACAATTGCTCATGCTGCTTGACATTCACTTCCTTCAGTCTCCACCATTTGTGGTGATTCCCTCACTTTATGGTAGCTGGTAGCATCCATAAAGGCACAAAGATTCTTAGTGCAACCAGATAGATTTATTAAAGTTCATAAATCTCCAGTATCTAGGAAAACAAAACAGCATTTTCTCCAGCAAAGTGATAATTATAATAAACAGTCCATACTATATTGTGGAATCACAGAGTAGGCTCAACCTTTCAAATTCAGTCCAAGCTTAAATCAGCCTCTGACAAAACTGACCAGCATTCAGAAAGGTCTTTTCTAGGGATGGGCGAATACCTTACTATTCGGAATCGCTGTACCCGCAACGAGTAGGTAGCGGTACCCGAATACTTTTGCAGTGTATCAATAGATACACTGCAAAAGTCCTGTAAAAGAGAGAAAAAGTGGTTAAAAAATAAAAAAAATCGGATACTCACCTTAACCGACGGCTGTACCGGGACCGGCAGATGCACATCTATTCATGGAAAAGGACCTTTCCCTCTCTTAGCCAATCAGATGGCTGGGAGAGATCTGGCCAATCAGAGGCCGCCACGTCACAATGACGTAATCGCTAGCGGCCACCTGTTTGGCCAGATGGAGAGGTCCTCGGTGTACCTGAGAGGTCCCGGTACAGCCGTTCGGTTAAGGTGAGTATCCGATTTTTTTATTTTTTAACCACTTTTTCTCTCTTTTACAGGACTTTTGCAGTGTATCTACTGATACACTGCAAAAGTATTCGGTACTTGCTACTCTCGAGTAATCCTAATTTACTCGGCGAGTAGCGAGTACACGAATACCGCTACTATTCGGAGAGTGCCGAATAGTAGTGAGTATACTCGCCACATCTCTAGTCTTTTCCTCTCTCTACAGAAAGAGCACTTCTGAGAGACATCAGCTGTTTTAAATGAGACCATGGCAGCCTGAAAAGACCAGGATTAGAGGTATCAAAGCAGTCAGTCCCACCTCTGACCACTCCTAAAACCAGGACCCACATCCAGGCCCATTAAAGACCCACAAAGCACTATAGATGGTGGAGCCTGGTTTCTTGATTTCACACCATAGAGGCTAGGCACCCTGGTGACGAGTACGCTTCCGTCTTGCTGCATCTCTCACTACATATATATATATAAATATATATTTATACTAGCTGTACTACCCGGCTACGCCCAGGTTAATAAAATAACTGATGTTAGCTATAACAATATAGAATTGAACATGTCATGTTAATGACCTGTAAGAAAATAGAAGCTGAGCTGTGATTGGTTGCTATAGGCAGCCTAATAAATCTCCAGCCAACAGTAAACCCTCACCCTGGCCGGGCAGTATATGTTACCTCACACATACACATAACACAGGTCAACAAAAAAAATTTTTTTTCTGGTGTCCAAAATATTTTAATGAATTTGGGGTATTTTTGGGGTGCTGATTCTGAATATGCTATCAGTTTTGCCAGATTGGCTCAAGTTTTTGAGATTTTTGGTATCTTATTTATAGCACTTGTTGGTAAATGCGACGCATCATCTCATTAATTTCTTTGGATTAGTACTTGAACTGAGCAGTTCTCAATATAGTTTTGTGTTAATTAGTGTTCTAAAAGTTTGTTCATAGCTTGACTTTTGCACTAACTTTATGTTGTTGTCTGTTTTCCAGTGAAAAGCATGAACTCATCAAGAAGAAGTTGTCTTAACGATCCAGACTCATTCTGTTACATTTGTGGTGAATATACACTGCCAAAACATAGAAGAAACATAACAGACTTCGTTAATAAAGTGTATTTTGCCTATTTTGGGGTTATGCTTGGGGACCAAGACAAGTTTTGGGCACCACACATAGTGTGCAAAGCATGTATCGAATTATTACGAAAATGGAGCAAAGGACAAAGAACAAGCTTCAAATTTGGTGTTCCAATGGTGTGGAGAGAGCAAAAAAATCATCATGATGACTGTTATTTCTGTGCAGTGCAAGTACAAGGATTCAATAAGCATAAGAAACAAAAATGGGAGTATCCTAACATGGAATCTGCAAGAAGGCCTGTCCCTCATTGTGAAGATGTGCCTGTACCTGTGTTTACCATGTTACCTGACCTTCCCCCACCTGATGATGATGATGAAATGCAGGGTATGGAGCTAAGCATTAGTTCTGGAAGTGAACTAGAATATGAAGGAAGTTTCAGAACACCTACGCAATTTACCCAAGGAGAGCTCAACGATCTAATAAGAGACCTCAACCTCTGAAAAAGTGCATCCGAACTTTTAGCTTCAAGGCTAAGTGAAAAAAATTGTCTGACGCCTGGAACTAAAATTACATCTTACAGGACCAGAGAAGAAGCACTTCTTCCATTTTTCTGTGAAGATGACCTACTTGTATATTGTAAGGATATTCCTGGCCTGATGCTGCAAATGGGTTTACAAGTATATCGTCCTGTAGACTGGAGGCTTTTCATAGATAGTTCTAAAAGGAGTTTGAAATGTGTTTTGTTGAACAATGGCAATCAGTGTGCATCTCTTCCAGTAGCTCACTCAACTAAACTTGCAGAACAATACCAAAATGTCAAAATGGTCTTGGAGAAACTGTGCTACCATGAATATTCGTGGCTGATATGTGTTGATTTAAAAATGGTCAACTTTTTACTTGGACAGCAAAGTGGATACACAAAGTATCCTTGCTTCATCTGCATGTGGGATAGTAGAGCAAAACATCAGCACTGGGAGAAACTGAATTGGCCTCCAAGGGACACCTTGACAGTAGGAGCATCAAACATAGTGAAACGAACCTTTGGTGGACAGGGAAAAAATCATTCTACCACCACTTCACATAAAGTTAGGATTAATGAAGCAGTTCGTCAAGGCATTAGACAAAGATGGTAATTGCTTCATGTACATCTGCAGATCTTTCCCTGGTCTTAGTAGCGAAAAACTGAAGGCAGGAATCTTTGATGGTCCTCAAATTCGGAAACTCATTAAAGATTCAAATTTTCCTAAGGAAATGAATGACATTGAAGCTGCTGCATGGTGTAGTTTTGTGTTGGTAGTGAAGAACTTCTTGGGAAATCAAAAGGCAGACAATTATGAAGAACTGGTACAAAACATGCTATTGAGATTTAGAAATCTGGGTGTACACATGAGCATTAAATTGCATTATCTTCACAGTCACTTGGACAGATTTCCAGAAAACCTTGGAGATTTTAGCGAAGAACAAGGGGAGAGATTTCATCAGGATATTATGGTGATGGAGGAAAGGTACAAAGGCAGATGGGACAGACATATGATGGCTGATTACTGCTGGAATCTACAGCGTGACTGCCCCAATAGCTCACATAGAAGAAAATCATATAAAAAGCGCTTTTCCAGCGATTAAATGTCTATCTTTCATGTCTTGTTCATTTTTGAAGATTACTTTCTTAAACTAGTTAAAATAAACTAAAATCGGGGGGCGTGTCCTGCTGCTGATGGCGCCGGACGCTTCTTAGCTGAGCTCCTCACCCAGACCGCTGGAAACGGCATTACACCGGCCGCATCGCGCTTCAGAAAGCTCCACAAAGTGGATTACAGACACAGGACTTCCCCTGCCATGCCGCGGGCAGCTTCACGGAGGCGGCAGCCAGAGAACAAGGTAACAGATTACTTTGACTCAGGCAGACCGCGCGCTTCCCCTCACAACATGGCGGCGACGCCAGAACGCCCGCCTCCTTCCTCCCCGGCATCACAGCGCTCTCCTCGTGGCATGGAGGAGACTAGAGGAGAAGAAGGTGACAGAGCCCCTGTGACTCAGGGAGCGATCAAAGCCCTCCTGGCTGCCCAGAGGGTCTCCATAATTGAGGATATGAAAGGGCTCATTGGCACATTAAGGGAAGACCTGGGAGCTCTTACAGATCGTACAGAGCACCTAGAAGCAAAAATGTCAGACTTTGCATCAGCCCATAACAGCCTAGCTGACAGCCATGCCGGGCTGGATAGAGAGGTGGGAACGGTCTCTGCCACATTATGCCACCTCGAAGACCAGTTGAGGAAAAACAACTTAAAGCTGCGGGGATTAGCTGAGGGAGGAGACGAGATGGAAACAGCTAAGACTTTTCTGCGGGCAGCCCTACCGGATTCTCCCAGGACCACCTGGACATAGAAAAAAGCCTTCCGGATTCCCAAACCGGCGAGGCTTCCCCCTGAGATTCCGAGGGACATATTGGTGTCCCTGTTGAGATCCGGGATTAGAGACAGACTCCTACGGCGCTTGAGAAACGGCCCCCCATTGCCGGAGCCCTTCACGGGAGTCCAGGTGTACCCCGACCTTTCCCCGGGGACGCTCGCCCGCAGGAGGGATTTTGCCTCCAGCTGCAGAATTCTAAGAGAAAATGCCATTTTTTACAGCTGGGGCTCTCCAGTGTCGGTAAATTTTAAGCACAATGGAAAGAGACAATCGTTCTCCTCCCCCACTTTCCTGAGAAAGACTCTTAAAACGTGGGGATTGATCCCTGCTGGCAGCCGCCCCTCACCTAGTCGGGACCCTAACAACAATGGGAAAGACGCTCCTGCCACATCTGAGGCTACATGAGGGCCCAGGACTGGAAAGTATTTCACCAGTAGGTCTGGACGACCTGCCCTGCTCCAATTTTCTAATTTGATTACTCCTGTCCCTTGTGGGTCCGAGCCTGGAAGTAACTTTACTAAGCCGGAACTTACCGAGCCCGGGTTACGTCAGTGACGGTCATCTGGAAACCCCACGGGGATATAGGAGAGTGGGGGATTCTCCCCCCCCCCCCCCTTTTTTTCGACCCCAGTTGCATCTGGGAGTCGGCTGGAGTTTACATATCTGTTTGTTTGTTTATTTGTTCTTCTGCTTAATTGATCTAATTTACTCACCGCTGCTGTTTTTTCCCCATTGCCTTCCGGGAGTACCCCTCTGGATCTCACCCTTCTCACCCCCACCCCCACCTCCACCCATACTTCCCCTCTCCCTTGCTTTCCCTCCTTTTTCTTTTCTTTCCCTTCCGGCCCTCCCCTCTCTTCTTTCTTTCTCCCCCAACTTCCTCTTCGCCCCCACACCCCCCCTCTCTCCTTCTACACATTTTCTTCTTACCTTCTAAAATCTTATCTTCTCGTCTGTTACTTAGTCTCTATTTCGCCTTCTCTGCTCTCTTCGCCCCGGTGCCTGCCATTGGGGAGCTGACCTAGTCTGCTCGCTTGTAAACTGCTTTCTTTTTAAGGAGGAGGCCATCATGAGACTCAAGATTTTATCCCTCAATGCAAAGGGCCTTAATTCCCCAGCCAAGCGGTCTTTCTTATGGAGGGAAGTGAGGACCTCGGCTGCTGAGGTGATATGTGTGCAGGAAACCCACTTACTTCTGGGAGACTCCCATAGACTCCAACACGCATCTTTCCCTCATATTTTCCACGCCTGTCACACGGAAAAGAAAGCCGGGGTCAGCATAATAGTTAAGGGTTCAGTACAATTTCAGATGCTGGATTGCATTGCAGACCCGGCGGGTAGGTACTTAATCTTGCAGTGCAATATAGCAGGTGAGGCCTATACCCTGGCTAACGTCTATGCCCCAAATACGGGACAACTAAAATTCGTGAGATGCATACTAGACAAACTTAGCGAGCTAACAGTGGGCAAATTAATCGTTTGTGGAGATTTTAATGCAATAATGGAGAGCCGCCTAGACTCCTCCTCCCCTGCTGTGCGGGGGGGCAGGACTCTGGGACCCCTGTGTCGGGAGTACCATATACATGATGTATGGAGGTACCAGCACGCCGAGGAGAGGGATTATTCCTTCTTCTCGCACGTGCATGGTTCTTACTCAAGGATTGATCTTTTCTTGGTGAATGACACTGCCCTGGGAGCCTGTAGGTCCTCAGAGGTGGGAGTCATCACCTGGTCGGACCACGCGCCAATCACATTGGAGATGGCGCTAGGTTCGGGAGTTGGTGCTCCACGTCGCTGGAGGTTAAATGCAAGTCTTCTGGCAGACCCTGAGGTGGTCACTGAGCTGGAAACCAAGTTGCAGGACTATTTCTCCACAAACGATAACGGGGAGGTCGCGGATGACACGCTGTGGTATGCTCACAAGACGGTCATCCGGGGCCTTCTCCTACAAAAAGCCTCTCAAGTGAAAAAGCACCGAGAGCGCCTGAGACAGGAGTGGATAGATAAGATAGGTCAAATGGAAACGAAGCATAAACAGAGCCCTTCCCCTGTTTTGCTGACCCAGATTTCGGAACTCCGATTTAACTTGAGAGCCCTTCTCCTCCAGCAATATGAGAGATCTCTCCGGAAATTGAAAACGAAATTTTATGCAATGGGAGATAGGGCGGGGGCCCTCCTGGCCCGCAGATTAAAAAAAAGGGATGCTAAAACTATGATTACCCACATGAAACGTAAAGATGGGAGAGTGGTTAGAGATCCGCCCGGGATGGTTGAGGTGTTTGCTTCATACTACGAAAAGTTATACAACCTGAAAGAGGACATAAACACCCCTCAGCCTTCATCCTCGGCCATCAGGGATTTCCTCCGGAAACTTGATCTCCCTGCCATCTCATCGGAAGACCTGCACACGCTGAACAAGCCCCTCACCTCCCTTGAAATTGACAAAGTGATCATTTCTCTGAAATCTAACTCGGCTCCGGGCCCGGATGGGCTAGCGAACGAGTTTTACAAGACGTTTCGTTCGGGTCCTCACGCCATACCTGCTCCGACTATTCTCTACTTGGCAAACAATGGGGTCCATCCCGGGACAAGCCCTGGAGGCCACCATCACGACCATCCCCAAGCCGGGGAAGGCGGCGGAATGCCCCGAAAACTATCGTCCAATTTCCCTGCTGAATGTTGACCTAAAAGTCTATGCGAAATTGCTGGCGGTCAGGCTGACGGCGGTGATCCCCTCCCTGGTCCATCCAGACCAAGTGGGATTCGTGCTTCACAGGCAAGCCAGAGACGGAACACGTAGAATGCTGAACTTGATGGAGGTGAGTGAGAGAAGGGGGGTCCCTTGTGTGTTCCTGTCTTTAGACGCGGAAAAAGCGTTTGACAGGATACACTGGGGATACCTACGGGAGGTTCTCTGCACTTTCGGTTTGTCGGGCCCCATCATGTCAGCGATTCTCGGACTATACTCCCACCCCTGTGCTAGAGTCTTTTCGGCGGGATTTTTGTCCCGCTCCTTTCAGATATCCAATGGGACCAGACAGGGTTGCCCCTCTCCCCCCTGATATTTGCCCTGTTGATGGAGCCCTTAGCGGTCTCCCTCAGGGCGAATCCCACGATTAAAGGAATCCAAGTGGGGGACAGGACGCACGTGGTGGGCCTATATGCCGATGACGTTATCATCTCCGTCTCTGACCCGGCATCCTCGCTTCCCGGATAATGGGAATGCTTGACCTGTTTGCGCGGATCTCGTATTATAAATTGAACGCGAGTAAGTCCATGATATTACCGGTCCACGTTCCGGTAGGGTTGGCAGAGCGCCTTTCGCGAATGTACCCTTTCAAATGGTGCCCTCGGGGTATCCAATATCTGGGGATCTGTCTCTGCCCATCGGCGGAGATAGCCTCCCGAAACGCAGAAAATTTGGAGAGGGACTTGCGGGGGGAGCTCGATGCCTTCCCGTTGGCCTCAATGTCTTGGATGGCGAGGGTACAGGCAGTGAGAATGATGTGGCTGCCGAAAATAATCTATATGTTTAGATGTTTGCCGGTCACATATCCTCCTAGGGTTATCGCCCGCCTTCAGTCCGTGATTAACCGCTTTGTTTGGGCCAAAAAAACCCACAGAGTCCAGAGGAAAAACCATGTATCTCCGCCTGGCCGGTAGAGGGATGGGGGTCCCAAATGTCGGCATGTACCTTAGAGCCATAACCCTGGAATCAGTAAGGGAGTGGTGGAGAGGTGAGATGGACTACGGATGGGTGCAAATAGAATCCCACTCTGTTCCTGGGGGTTCACTGAAACACCTCCTCGCGGCTGAGTCTCTGGGAGAAGTAGAAAGAGAGGACCTCTTGCAACCAATGTGTGCCCTCTTGAAAGAGCTGGGAAAACTAACGAATAATTGGGCCAAAATCCCGATTTCAGAGATCCCTCTTTCCGCACTTAAACTTCATATCCCCTCTCTGAGCCTCATCCGCTGGAAGGAACATGGCCTGGAAAACCTAAGTGACCTCTTTAACCAAAACGGCTTGATGATTTTTTCAGAATTCGTGGAGGAGATACCCAACCCTGGAGCACTCTTTTCTCCAATTTTTCCAGATAACGCACTTCCTCCACTCAAAACAGTGTAGGCACGATTTGCTCCGCTCGGGACCTTCCCCCTTGTTGCACCTTGCCTCCAGGGAATCGCTCAGACCTAAAGGCCTGTCGCTCCTTTACAGAGGGCTAGTGGATGACTGTTTGCCGTCCAAGACCCCACCTATGGAGCGTTGGGAGATCGACTTGGGCTTTGTGGCTACTCTGGAGGACTGGGAAGGAGCCGTGCAATGCATGATGCGGGCTACCAGCTGCATTAATCATGTGGAACTTTTGAAAAAAATCCACTTGCGCTGGTACACCCCCCCCTCCAGACTGGCGAACTTTGGCCTGGGTATCTCTCCCTTGTGCTGGAGACAATGTGGCAAGAGGGGAGACTTAGCCCACATGTGGTGGGGATGTCCTAAACTGACCCCCTTCTGGACTATGGTAGCTGGCCTCTTGGAAACTCTCACTGCAACTAAGATCGCACTAACACCACAACTGGCGGTCCTCCACATTGGAAGTGTGGACTTTCCTCCAGTAATCCGACACCTTCTCTCTTATGTACTAACGGCAGCCAGAATAAGCGTAGCTGCAAAATGGAAGCTTAACTCCCCTCCCACTATGGCAGACCTGGTTGAGAGACTGAATACAATGCTCTGCCATGAATATTATTTAGCTCTGGACTTAGGATCCAGACGCTATGTAGCGGAAGCATGGGACTTATGGGCAACACACCCCTTGGCTCTTCAGGTTCCGTACTGAACTGACAGACCCGTCCTTACGAGAGAGTGTGGTGTTGCTGACTTCCTTTTTTCTTGCTTTTTCCTTTTTCCACTTCTACTGTAATCTTCTTTCTTTGCTCTTTCCCCTCAAGCTGTCGCCCGTTCTACTTCCCCCCTTCCCTCTGTCCTTTCTCCCCCCACCCCCTCTCCGTCCCCAACCCTTCCTTTCCAAAGGAGTACAGAGGGCAGATTGCCGTGACTCCCACCTAACTTTTTTCCCCCCCTCTCTATCTCCCCTACCCCCATCCCCCCCCCTCCCTTCCTTTAACCCTATGTGTATGTCATAGGGTCCCAGTTCACGGATCTCCCCTTCTCCTTAGATGTAATAAAGCGAGGACTGGATTCAGAGTACTAAGTACCAAGAGATTAGCAACAAGTTATCGTGCTATGCAACATGGATCAAGATTTATTTAACATTATTGGGAGATTCAGTCGGTGTATCTGATGGCGACCTTTCCCTAATGCGTGTAATTGCTCATGTGCACTATGGCTTTTCGGCCACTCTTGTTTGTTACCATTGTTGTTTGTTGCTTTTTCAACATAATACTAATAAAAACTATTGAAGATCAAAATAAACTAAAATCAACATTTACTTTGTTAAATTTATTGTATTCATGACAATATCAATAAAGTTAATGCGCGTGTAGCAAAAAACGTCGTTTTTTTTTTACACATTTTACGAAAAATCCCAAAAACTTGAGCCAATCTGGCAAAACTGATGACATATTCAGAATCAGCACCCCAAAGTTACCCTAAATTCAATGAAATATCTTTGGCACCAAAAATGCTGTTGACCAGTGTAATAGACAGCTCATGTGACTGACATCTGCCTTAATTCCCTATATGGCACATGAGTTGCACATTGGCTGGTTTTAATCAGATGTTTATATTTAAAAATTAAAGATAGCAGACGTATGAGGCGAGATGTGTGAGGTTATTTGTGCACATCTGTGTCTGTCTGTGTGGTGTGTGTGTCCCTGGGGTGTGTGTATGTGTGTGTCCCTGTGGGGTGAGTGCATGTGTCCCTATAGGGTGTGTATGTCCCTGTGGGGGGGTCTGTGTGGTATGTGTTTCTGTTGTGTGTGTCTCTTTGTGGTGTGTGTCCCTGTGGGGTGAGTGCATGTGTCCCTATAGGGTGTGTATGTGTGTGTGTCCCTGTGGGGGGGTGTCTGTGTGGGGTGTGTGAGTCTCTGTGTTGTGTGTCTCTCTTTGTGGTGTGTGTGTGTGTCCCTGTGGGGTGAGTGCATGTGTCCCTATAGGGTGTGTATGTGTGTGTGTCCCTGTGGGGGGGTCTGTGTGGTGTGTGTGTCCCTGTTGGGTGAGTGCATGTGTCGCTATAGGGTGTGTGTGTGTCCCCGTGGGTGTGTGTGTGGTCTCTGTGTTGTGTGTGTCTCTTTGTGGTGTGTGTGTGTTCGGGTGCTTGGTGAGTATCCAATGTTGGGGCTGCACCTTAGCGACTATACACTCGCTGTTACTCTTTGTGTGCGTGTGGTGTGTATTCATGTCCCCGTGCGTGGTGAATATCTCATGTTGGGGCCCCACCTTAGTGACTATATGCTGGTATGTGCTGTTAGTCTTTGGCGCTATCATTAGGCCCCTCTCATTCACAACTGTGAACTGGTAACTGTCACTTTTTCCCCATTATGTAGATAGGGGCAAAATTTTTTTGGTGAATTGGAATGCGCGGGGTTAAAATTTCACCTCACAACATAGCCTATGATGCACCGGGGTCCAGACGTGTGATTGTGCAAAATTTTGTGGCTATAGCTGACAGCTGTCGATTTTCCTCAACACTTTTCCATTCACTTTTCCCCCATTATGTAGATAGGGGCAACATTGTTTGGTGAACTGGAACGCGCGGGGTTAAAATTTCGCCTCACAACATAGCCTATGACGCTCTCGGGGTCCTGACGTGTGACTGTGCAAAATTTTGTGGCTGTAGTTGCGACTGTGTAGATGCCAATCCCGGATATACACACACACACACATACACACACACATTAAGCTTTATATATTAGATATATATATATACACATAATATATAATATAACATATATATGTATGAAGTTTTTGATAAGCCTTATACAATGTAAAGGAAAGGGAATTATTCTTCATAATGCATTTAACTTACTTATAGGTACTAAGCTCAGTATTTGATTCATTGTTCGGTATTTTATAAAAAGACTACAAAGAAAATTCTTAGCAATACTGTCTGGGACCATGCACTAAAGAGAGCAAGGTGAAATCCTCAGTTTATTACGAAGAGACTATACTTATTTCCACTGCTCTACAGCCAGAGGGCTATTTTCACACCACTGCATATATTGACAAAAGGGCATAAGAAAAATATGTTCTTCTTTTCCTCTGTATTAAATGTGAAATTGGTTTATTGAGGAAGAATGGAATTTCCTGTCTCAGCGGAACTCTCTCTTCAGATTATTCTGGCTTTGCAACTGCTCCAGGGTCTTTAGTGTGTGTATTAAAACCCTATCAGTGTTACAAAGGTTTTGCCAGGGAATATTATGGGATATGCCTGGGCAATACGAAATAAAACAGACAATATATTGGATGTCTAAATATAATTACGGTAATGATTGCAACAAGTTATTTGTAATTATTTTTATATTACTTCTATATTAATAAATAAATAGACCAGTCCAAATTTTTTATTACAAGTTATTAATTAAAAATGCTATCACCATGTATACTAGAATATTGAGCCTATTAATGGGTATTGTTCGTTGCCATTCATAAATTTGGAGTGCTTCATCTGATATAATATGCATAAAGTTCTATGCTGTTAATAACAGTATTAAGATAGGTTTTCTCATCCAAGAGATTCAGGTCAATTGTGCTAATGACACTATGATCATAGTGTGAGCTGAGTGTCAGCATAGTGTGATCTGATTCTCTCATATGCATACTCTAAGGAGAAGATAGAGAACAAAGTTTCTTTAGTACGTGTGCAGAAATCAGACTGCACTCAGATGTCATCCTAGTGCATTCCGTTGATTTTCAGACACCCATAGAGTCTTTTCCGATTTGTACAGCAAATCAATGCACACTGATAGGTTATGTCATTGAAAACAATCGGGCACAAGCACTGCATTAATAAATAACATTGTTTATGACTTATCTATGAAAGTCGGATAGCATTTGTCCAATGTATACGTTGGTGTGAGTTAGCCCTTAAAGGCTATCTGTCACTAGGTTTTTGCAAACCCACCTGAGAGTAGCATGATATAGAGGCAGAAAACCTGGTTCCAGTTATGTATCACTTACTCAGATGCTTGTAGCAGTTTTGTGAAAATCGTTGTTTTATCTGCTACAGATCTACAAGTTCTCTAAATGCTGAGCTCGGTATAACCATGACCACACTACTAATTGGCAGCTTTGTGTGTACACTGTACATAGGCAGAAAGATTTCAGCTAGTGGTGGGGATGAGATTGTACAAGTTCATGTATATGTAGGACTTCATGGCATCAGAGTTATCAGTCCTCTAGTGATATTCTTCTGCTTAAAAAAACAGTGATTGTATCAAAACTAGAGCAAGTGGCTCAATAGGTGACAAAACTATGGAATCAGTGTCTCTGTCTTTTCATTATGCTGGTTTCAGATTAGATATCTAAATTGTGGTGACAGATTCACTTTAGGATGTGACTCATCTTAATTCTCCTGAGATCCCAGAATTTGTAGAATGCTTGCCATCTTTGGAAGAAGTCTCCCCTAGTGTGATCATTTCTAAAGACATATCAGATCTCATCTTGATGGCTAAGGTTAACTATGTCTACAGATTGGCACACCTATGTAATTTATCTAGAAGACCGCCTTTTAAATGGGATTCATTAGGAACAGCCATGCTTTGTACTTTACATCAAGTTGACAAATGCTACATCTGTTTGTGGCCTCAGGATTGTGCATAGTGAGGAAAAGGGAGGACAACTTGTCCTCGTGATTGAGAAATGGATATAATCGCCGGTATCACACGGAGCCACCGAAGGGCTAGGTAGAGAGAACAAACTATGGAGCACCCGGGAATATGAAGACAAATGTGTTGACATTTATGAAGGCCAGAAACCCTTGTACTTCCATGGATGAAAGAAGTTCAGGGAGGTCGCATAACGTTTCCCTGTTTGGGGACTACAAGAGGACTTGATGACGATCAGTGAAGATATTCATCCGCTTCAGCTGCGACCTCATGCCATGAAGAAACGGATGGAAGCCTGAGAATTACTAAGGAAAAGCGTTGTTGCAACTCTGCATCCAGTTGTGGGAACTGAGGAAGAGGATCGTCCGAAGTTGCTTGTAAGACGGTCCCTTATTGGAGACGGTACTGTGCACGTGCTGCAACCCAATGTCCTGAAGAGACGGATGGGGAGACTAAGGAGTACCAAATAGTGGTGCCATCCATTGCAAACCAGACACCACTCTATGCCATCACACTCTACAGCCATGTTCAGCTCTGATACAAAAATATAATGAAACTAGAAAAAATCAGCTCATATTTGTAGTTGCATAATTCTAACTTAGTTAGTGTTCAGCACAAAACATAGTCCAGACATCCATAACCATAAGATATTAGAGCAGCAGTCATCATAATTTCGTAAGATTTGTTATTTTAAATTAGGGCATGCAGGTACAAAAAAATAAGAGAACTGGCACACTGATTTAGCCAAGACTGTGTTGCATACATGTGCTCTTGGTCAAGGTCTTGAGGACTTTTGTTTATTTATAATAAATATTAGATTTTAATATATTTAAAGTGATCTGCATAAATGAGTGCACTTGTTTTGAAAAGTAAGATCTTTGTCAATGTTTCACTGAACATAAGACCAAATTACAATGTTTTGACAAAATTTAATTTCATAGAACTTTTTTTTTAAACTATCACAGAAAGTTAGTTTAATAGTAATACTTTTCTTACAAAATGTAAGGTTTTACTTAATTTAGTTGACGCAGAAAGGAAAGCACCCACATAAAAATGACTACATCCCAAAAAAATCCCAAAATATTCTTTAACTACATAAATAGTAACAAACTAAAAAAATGATTGTGTTGGCCCCCTTAAAAATAGTCTGGGTGAAATGGTGAGGAAAAAGCCAATATGCTAAATGACTTTTTTGCAACAGTATTTAGACAAGAATATCCCATGACAGACAACATGATTAGTGATTAGGGATGAGCGAGTATAATCGTTACTATTCGGTACTCGCCGAATAGTAACGATATTCGGGCTACTCGCTACTCCCTGAGTTTCTTGAGGTTACTCGGGAGTAACGAGTAGTCCTTTAACTTTCGCAGTGTATCTATATATACACTGCAAAAGTGCACTAAAAGTGAATAAAAGTTGTTAAAAAATAAAAAAATATCATACTCACCTATCCGACGCCTGCACCGGGACCGGCAAAGCAGAGATCCCATCAATGACTAGGACCTGCTAGTCTGGAAGCTAAATCAGATGGCTGGTAGCGATCTGGCCAATCAGATGACCAGATGTCACAAACCACCTGACAGCTACCAGCCACGTGAATGGCCACATTGCCAGGTATTAAACGTGCATCAATGACCTGGCAATCTGGCCAATCAGGTGGCTGCTAGCGATCACATGGTTTGTGACGTCTGGCCATCTGATTGGCTGTCAGACTCACAGGTCCTTGTCGTTGATTGAATGTCTTTGCCGGTCCCGGTGCAGGCGTCGGATAGGTGAGTATGATATTTTTTTATTTTTTAACAACTTTTATTCACTTTTAATGCGCTTTCGCAGTGTATGTATAGATACACTGCGAAAGTACTCGCCCGGCCCATTCACTGCCATTGAACTCGCTATACTCTCAACGAGTACTGAGTACCGGGACCTAGTCGTTGTGAGTATAGCGAGTCCGATTATTGCATTACTCGCTCATTCCTACCAGTGATAACAAAAACTCTCCATTAAATGTAACCTGCTTAACCCAACAGTAAGTACTGCACTGTCTAAAAATCACTAAAGTTGACAAATCCCCAGGCTTGGATGGGATACACTGCAGAGTACTACAGGAATTACCGTAAGTACTGTCATAGATAAACCATTATTTTTAATCTTTAAAGATTCCATAATAACAGGGTCTGTACCACAGGACTTGTGTATAGCAAATGTGGTGCCAATATTCAAAAATGGGACAAAAACTGAACTTGGAAATTAAAGGCCAGTAAGCTTAACCTCTACTGTGGGTAAAATGCTAGAGGGTTTTATAAGAGATGCTATACTGGAGTATCTGAATAAAAATAACCTCATGACCCAATATCAACATGGGTTTACGAGGGATCATTCCTATCAAACTAATCTGATAAGCTTCTATGAAGAGGTAAGTTCTGGTCAGGACCAAAGAAATGCAGTGGACGTGGTGTATATGGACTTTTCAAAAGCTTTTGAAATGGTGCCACACAAAAGGTTGATACATAAATTGAGAGCAATGGGGATAGGGAAAAATATTTGTAAGTGGGTTAAGAACTGGCTCAGTGATAAGAAACAAAGGGTGGTTATTAATGGAACACACTCAGAATGGGTCACAGTTAACAGTGGGGTACCACAGGGGTCAGTATTGGGCCCGCTTCTTTTTAACATATTTATTAATGACATTGTAGGGGGCATACAGAGTAGAATCTCAAGATTTGCAGATGACACTAAACTCTGCAGGGTTATCAATACAGAGGAGGACAATTTTATATTACAGGAAGATTTATGTAAACTAGAAGCTTGGGCTGATAAATGACATATGAGCTTTAATGGGGATAAATGTAAGGTCATGCACTTGGGCAGAGGAAATAAAATGAATAATTATGTTCTTAATTGTAAAACACTGGGCAAAACTACCACTGAAAAAGACTGGGTGTATGGGAAGAATATAAACTCACATTTAGTGGCCAGTGTCAGGCAGCTGCTGCAAAGGCAAATAAAATAATGGGATGCATTAAAAGATGCATAGATGCTCATGAAGAGAACATAATTTTACCTCTATTCAGGTCACTAGTGCGACCACACATAGAATACTGTGTACAATTCTGGTCTCATAGCTGAACTAGAGCGGGTGCAGAGAAGACCGACCAAGGTTGTTAGAGAACTAAGGGGTATGCAATACCAAGACAGGTTATTAAACTTGGGGTAATTAAATTTGGAAAATGAAGGCTTAGGGGTGATGTTATAATAATGTATAAATATATGAGGGAACAGTACAGAGACCTTTTTAATGATCTTTTTACTCTTAGGCCAGAGAAGGGGACAAGGGGCATCTTCTACATCTGGAGGAAAGAAGGTTTGATCATAATTACAGACCTGGATTCTTTACTGTAAGGGCAGTGAGGCTATGAAACTCTCTGCTACATGAAGTTATAATGAGTTACTCACTACTAAAATTTAAGAGTGTCTTGGATGCCTTTCTTGAAAAATATAATATTACCGGTTATATACCGTATATACTCGTGTATAAGCCGACCCGTGTATAAGCCGACCCCCTACTTTTGCCCCCAAAACCTGGGAAAATCTATTGATATAGTGTATAAGCCGAGGGTGGACCCTAGCACAAGTATACAGCCCCCAGCAGTGTGGTATACACCAGTCCCAGAGGTAGATACAGCAGCCCCAATGGTAGTATACACGCAGCCCCAGTAGTATATACAGCCCCAGTGGTATATACAGCCCCAGTGGTAGTATAGACGCAGCCCTAGTAGTATATACAGCCCCAGTGGTAGTATATACAGCCCCAGTGGTAGTATAAAGGGCCCCAGCAGTATATACAGCCCCAGTGGTTTATACAGCCCCAGTGGTAGTATATACAGCCCCAGTGGTAGTATACAGGGCCCCAGCAGTATATACAGCCCCAGTGGTTTATACAGCCCCAGTGGTAGTATACAGTGCCCCAGAGGTATATACAGCCCCAGTGGTAGTATATACAGCCCCAGTGGTAGTATACAGGGCCCCAGAGGTATATACAGCCCCAGTGGTAGTATATACAGCCCCAGTGGTAGTATACAGGGCCCCAGCAGTATATACAGCCCCAGTGGTTTATACAGCCCCAGTGGTAGTATATACAGCCCCAGTGGTAGTATACAGGGCCCCAGAGGTATATACAGCCCCAGTGGTAGTATATACAGCCCCAGTGGTAGTATACAGGGCCCCAGAGGTATATAGCAGCCCCAGCGGTAGTATACAGGCAGCCCCAGTAATGCAGGGCCCCCCCAGCGTCTCTCCGGTCACCTGTAAAGGAAACTATACTTATCACAGTGCCGCTGTCCGCGCCCGCTGTCCGCGCCCGCTCGCAGCTGCCGACCGCGATCCTCCATCTTGCGTCTTCTTCCTGTTTCCTGTGCTCGTCGCAGGGAATGACGTCATTGCCCGCGACGAGCACAGATACAGGAAGAAGACGCAAGATGGAGGATCGCGGTCGGCAGCTGCGAGCGGGCACGGACAGCGGGCGCGGACAGCGGCACTGTGATAAGTATAGTTTCATTTACAGGTGACCGGAGAGACGCTGGGGGGGCCCTGCATTACTGGGGATGCGGGGGCTGCTGTATACTGATGTATACATCGGTATGTACCGATGTATACATCGAGAATAAAGGGGGGAGGACAAGAGGCGCAATAGTGCCCCTATCACTAGACACTAAACCCAAAGGTGAGAATAAAGATACCACTCACCTATGTCAGTTGTGACACCCACAACTGGTTAGTAGACCTGATAGGATCAATTCCCAGATGGCTGCTGCTGGACTTCCACCGGTCTCCACTTGTGGAAACGAAATCAGAGGCTTGGGGGAAGGAAGGTGTGTCACAGTCCGCGCTGCCAGAATTTCCGCGTGTAAATGATGCAAGAAGCCGATGTCCAAATCAAATCTTTCTTTTATTCATCCAACGCGTTTCAATGCCTTTCCTGGCGTCTTCCTCAGGGATCCCTGAGGAAGACGCCAGGAAAGGCGTTGAAACGCGTTGGATGAATAAAAGAAAGATTTGATTTGGACATCGGCTTCTTGCATCATTTACACGCGGAAATTCTGGCAGCGCGGACTGTGACACACCTTCCTTCCCCCAAGCCTCTGATGTATACATCAGTATACAGCACTGACTCGCGTATAAGCCGAGGGGGGTACTTTTCAGCCCAATTTTTGGGCTGAAAAACTCGGCTTATACGCGAGTATATACGGTATACTAGATTATTTGATAGGGTGTTGATCCAGGGAACTAGTCTGATTGCCGTATGTGGAGTCAGGAAGCAATTTTTGTCCCCAATGTGGAGCTTAGTGTTGCTACATGGTTTTTTTTTTTGCCTTCCTCTGGATCAACATGTTAGGCTATGGGTTGAACTAGATGGACTTAAGGTCTTCCTTCAACCTTTAATACTATGTTACTATGTTAGTTTGTTACATCCTGTATCAGAATGATCTCCATAATTTTTAAGGACTTGACCAAGTCTTCTAAGTATGGAATGAAACAATTGGCAGCATATTGCAACATCTATCTTCTATTCTTCACGAAAGACTTCTCTTTGAGCCTGGATGCTGGATGGAGAGAGATGCTCAACGTGCAACTTCAAAATTCCCAATAGGTGTTTCGATTCGGTGCAGATCAGGAGATATACTTAGACACTTGATCACTTTCATGCTATTTTTCTTTAGAATGCAACAGATGTTTTTTTTGGATTCCTGTCATTTTGATAAAGTGATCATCTACCAAAGACACAGAGTGATGATAGCACACTCTCTTTCAAAGTATAGCAATACGTCCGTGAATTAATAATACCCTCAATGTCACATGGCTCTCCAGTATGTTGTAATATGTCATAAACTTGTACATTCCATACCTAGAAGACTTGGTGCTGTCCTTGAAGGTAATCACTGCAGGAACTATAGCTCACTCGCCTGCTAGTCCAACCGTGCTCAGTCATCTGATAGGCAGCTCACTCTCAATAGACAATGTACACAGAAAGCTGTGGTGTGGGTGAGTTTTCTTAACTACGCTCTGCTACATGCTACATCTATGAACTCTGAGTGTGTTAGAATGGCTAGATTTGGTATACATCGCACCTCAATTAATTCCTTGAGATTGTTCGAATACAAACTGTACTCATTCAGATGAAAGCTTACAGCTTTGACTGCAAAATAATGCAGAATTATAGAATAGGTGTTTAATTAATAATGAATTCATTTGTAGCAGGTGTTACTGATGCCAATAACAGAGCCAGGGCAAAACGGATGGCTGGTGTGACCCTAGCCAGTGAGATGAAGTTTCCTTGCTTTTACGTGATTCTATTGGATACCTAATAAAGAAGATGTTATGTTACCATTAATTCCCGGATTGAGGAGCTATGTGATTCTCTTTTTCCTGAAACTGAATTGCTCAGCTAAGCACACCAGCTGGAGGGTCGAGCACGCTCCTTGTCCTTGCAGTAGTAGATATTCTTCTGAAGCCCTGGGAGGTGGTGAGCCTTCTTCCCTTATCTCAAACCTGAGATGCGGTAACAAAAACATGGTGACAAATTCTGTTTAATAACATAAGGTTTTTCATTCAGGAAATCTAACCCTGTCAATGTGTGCATATTTTAAGTCTCTCCATTTTACATTAAAGGTGAAAAAAAAAAAAAAATTAGTTTTCCTATAAAAGATTTGAGAACCAGTATTGTACACTGCGCGCATGTTTTCATTAACCATAAAATATTACAGAAACAATATTCTTGAGGGCTCTTGCTTTTCAGAGCCAGGTCACAACTGTGAGAGGAGATGAAGATTCTTCCAGCCTCATAAATTACCACTTAGTGCAACTTAGGTGACTTTTCAATGTGTTGCTGTAAGCTGTTCTCATTCCACGGTAGGTTAAATATCCCTCCTCTTAATGCAGCAAGCTGATAAATGCTCTCATTCTGGCATAGCATTATCTCTAGATGAGCTGAAATAACTAAAATCAGGGGACTACTTGAATGAGATCGAAAAAACACTTGGCATGATATTAATGAACAAAAGCCTTTATGGCCTCGAAGCCAGTGAATATATATTTCCTAGGGTGTATTCATCACAGTATTTCATGTAATGTCAAAGTTTACACAGTAGTGCCAATAAGAGCTCAGCCAGAACTTACATGCAATTTATTTAATACCGTAGATCGTTTTTTAATATATACTATACAACTAAATGTATATGAAAATCTGTATATGCAAATTGTCACTTCAATGAGGAATTAGACAAACTCTAATGCCCCTAATAAGGATAGCAATCCTAAAAGTCATAATTGACTCTTTAACAAGTCTTTTAATATGACTTAGGATTTGTGCCAGATCAGAACCCCAAACTGCAGATGCTGCATTTCAGGGTGATTGCCCCTCATCAGTGCAGTGTGTGAGAATTCTGATCTGGCTGTATGAGAGACTAAGATCATGTAAATATCAAAGTAATTTTTTACCAACAGTATAGGACAGTTTTAGGTGAGACAGGGATGTTTAAACAAGGTACAGGGACTGGTAGTGATAGGTTTGGGGCGAAAAACAAGCTTACAGGTTGCCTTTAATAAAACAGTGCTCTGACAGACTTTGTATGGCTTTTTAAAACAAAAATATTCCAAAAGATAATTCCATCTTGGACATTTGCATCAAACATACCATTCTTTGCGGAAAATGATTCAAACTGGCGGTGTCTCTGTAAGAGGTATCATTATCTTGCTGTGACTGAGATGAGACATATGCCTTATTAATTCATAATGGCCTTCTGTCACATACAGACATGTAAAATGTCTGTATGCACAGCGTGATGCCAAAGGACAAAGGGATAGTAAAAGGGGAAGGAAGGTCTTAGCAGTAGGGAGAAGGGTTAGTGACACCTCTTGTCACTGGTCTGTGTCTGTCCCTTACTGCCTTAACACCATGAGTAGGTCCTTCCCGCTCTGCTGTCATTGTCTAGTCCCTGCATGTTATCTAACACAACTTTGACTAGTGCATTGGTCAGCAAGGGCGCTAGCTGCTCAGATAATAAACACAGGGCAGGTGAAGACAGACAAGAAAAACAACAAAAAGGATACTTTTAGTAGGCTTCAGACTCCAAGGCAGAGAAAGGGCTCACCAGGAATACCTTCAGCAGCAGGAGCAGAACATTTCTATCACACAGCACTATGGTCACGTAAAGAATAAACTCTATCATGACGTCAGGTGATGGGTCATGTGACTATTTAAAGAGTGTAGAAGTGATCATTATCTGCATCACATTAGGATAGCAGCAGCAACAAAAGGAAAAAACAGACATTAACCTTTAATTTCCAAAAGAAAATTAACACTATTTAGATACACAAAGTTCTGAGCAGTCAATTCATGACACGTCTACATCCTCCCATTAGTATGCTTGCAAGAAGTAAAGGAGAATTCACTGGCTTGATGGACTAACAAAAAAATTAAAAAATATTAACCCCCTCCCAACCCATGACTTTGTACAACATCAGGGGCCGTTACAGGGGCTTGATGTGAGCTCCGGTGAGGAGCTCACATATTTCCCCGACATCTCAGCTGATCTCATCAGCTGCGATGTTGTGATTCCAGCACTGATGGGATCCAGGATCTGATTGGTGCTGTTATCTTTTGGATCCCGCTGTCAATTATGCGCTGTTCCCCGCCTGCACTGGAGATCTAGTGATAATATCGTAAGATCTCCAGTGCTCACTTGATAGCTCGGGGTCCTGGCTTGACCCCAAAAGCTGTCATGGAGCAATTCTTGTAAGTGGTTGGCAAGTGCTGCCAATCACTCACAGTGCGCAATTGTGTCAGATCCCGATGTGCTGCAGCTCATCGGGATCTGTCACAAGCGATCGGATGGTGCAGCCTTGTGCCTCCCTATGGGACGGTGTAAAAGTAAGAATTAATTAATAAATAAAGTTTTTACAAACATGTAAAAAAAAAAACATTAAAGTTCAAATCACCCCCCTTTTTCCACATTCAAAATAAAAGTATTAAAAAAAAAAATACACATATTTGGTATCGCCACGTTCAGAAATGCCCGATCTATCAATATATTAAATCAATTACTGAGAGCCGTAAACTGGGTAACAGAAAAAAAAGGTCCAAATGCCAAAATTAGGTTTTTTTGGTCACCTCAACATTGCTATTAAATGCAATAACGGGCAATCAAAACAGTGCATCCACCCAAAAATGGTATCATTAGAAACCTCAGCTCAAGACACAAAAATGAGCCATCACACAGCCTCAGATCCCAAAAAATGAGGACGCAGAACATGGCGTAGAAAGTGTGATTCTTTTTTTTTTAAACTTCTGATTTTTTTTTCACCATTTAGATAACAGTAAAAGTATACATGTTTGGTATCTACGAACTCATACTGACCTGAGGCTTCACACCATCACATCGGTTTTACCATATAGTGAACATTGAGACTAAAAAACACAAAAAACAAATGTGTATTTACACTTTTTTTTGCAATTTCACTGGTCTTGAAACTGTTTTCCATTTCCCTGTACATTTTATGGTAAAATAAATATTGCATCTGAAAGTACAACTTGTCCTGCAAAAAACAAGCCATCATGTGTCTATATTAACGGAAACATAAAAAAAAGTTATGGCTCTTGGAAGCAGAGGAGTAAAAAACAAAAATAAAAAATCGCGATGCAGGCCACACCCCCTATTAAGGGTGATCCTAGAGCTCCTGTGCCCACTGATACTCTATAGGGACTTTTTGCCTTTTTAAAGAGAAATTGTCCAAATACAGCAACAAGACCAGTAAGATTGAATTCTTGGGTTTCATTTGAACTATTTTGAGACTAAATCTGTGAGGAATTTAACTCAGGACAGGTCTGGTGATCTGACCCCTCAGGGGAGTGATGAAGACACCATATTGAGAATACTGGTCACCTCACAACAATCTGTACTTGCCCCTTATCACTTGATAGAAATTGACAATTCAGACCTCAGTTTAATTAAATAATTTCATTTTATTAACCAGAAGAGCCTGATTTAACAACAGGTTATCTTAAAATCTGTATTGCATCATATTTCATATACAGTCATTGTTATCTCTTAATTAGGCTGTGTTACTTATCATTCATTTGAGATCTTGAAGTTTCATAAACTTTCAGTAATTTTGGCTACTTCTTGTTCCCTTTTCACATATAATTTGAGGGAATCTGTCATTATCAAACATCGCTGCCATATTCAAAAATATTATGGTATGGACCACAGCTAGTATGACTAGAAATAGTACGGCTAGATGTGACACTAAAGAAAGAAATTCGCTCCATTTGGCTTTTCTGTGGCTGTTCGGCGATATTAGCTTTGGCGGCATCTACCTGACACTGACAAATAAAGTTGAGTTTGTTGTCCGCCTATATACCGAGCTCTTTATCACTGACAATTTAAACCAGTGTTTTACCATTTAATGCATAATTTCCCCCTTTTTTTCCTTTTCCACAATGCATCATCTTACTTTTATCTATATTATACTTTACTAGCCATTTCTAAAGTCAAGCGTGCAACTTGCATTAATCTCTCTGTAATATTAAAGGGAACCTGTCTCCCATTTTTTCACTTATAAACATGCCCACCAAATATAAAATCAAATGCATGGGGTTCCTGAAACCCTTTTATATCCTCAGATGTATCCCTTAATACTTTGGAAAAGTGTTTATGCTTGTCCGTCTCTGTCATCCATACAGAGGTTGAAGTCTAGCATATGCAAAGTGGAATTATTGACTGTTCAATAGGGCACAGTGAGGTGCACCTGTACAGGACTCAAATTCCACTGAGCAAGCGCAAGACTTCAGGCACCATGTTGGATGATATTGCGATTTCATCTACTTACATACAGTTAGGAGAGGAGGTGTTTGAAAGGACCAGGACAGTGTTTGAAAGGATTGGGGTGATATTGATCTCAATCTAGCGACCTCCATTGGACCAGACTGCACATTTTAAATTCAGCGGGGACATGTATAAAACACTTTCTCTGAGGTAAAAAAGTCCACATTTGAGGATAGAAAGTAGTTGCAGGAACCCCATTCACATGGTCTCAAACAGGGAAGTCCATCTTCAGGCCTCAAGGGCCGCAAAAAGTGTAGGTTTCAGGATCTCCTTAGTATTGCACAGGTGATCATTGAATCATCTGTACAGACTTCTAATATTAGGGAAATCCTAAATACATGACATGTTTGCAGCCCTCAAGACCTGGAGTTAAAGATCCCTGGTGTTAAAGGTGATGCACATAGTTTGTATGACAAAAAATATGATAGTGTGAATTCAATTTGCACGTCTCGTGCTGAGCGCTCCAAAACAAAGCTGAGGACTCTGCTGACTGGAAAGTCCTTTTATTGAAAATACCCCATCCGCCACGGACATGTTTCGACGGTGTAGTACCGTCTTTCTCAAGTGGAATAATATGATAGGTTCACTTTACATTATTATTCTCTTTTTTACATATCTTTCAGAGTTTAATTACTATAATTACTATCATTTGTCAATATTGAAATTCTGCTATGTATATCCTATAAAAGCTCATAAATGAATGTTACAAAGAAAAAGGTCCTGATCCGACTATGTTTTTTAATAACCACTTTTTTTTTCTCATTACTGGCACAGTTTTTAGGCCAATTACACATATTATTTCTAGTCCCATTGCTCGCATTTTACATACCAACCTTTTATGCAGAAATTACCTCTTCAGAGAGTAAGAGGACTTGAACTCTAGTGTGAGCTATTGGAAGTAGAAATCCTTAATGTCAAACCAGAACTTCTATTTGCAGACACATTTTTTGATGTGCTGACCTTCCTCAGTGCAAAGTAAAACATCTGACTTGGTTGTATGAGAGGTTTCAGACTTGGCCCTAAGAGGTAACCTATCTATTCTTTGGTGAGAGTTTCATGTCTCAAGCAGTGATGTTCCCCGAAGATTCAAGTCAAAGGTATCTCATGCAGCCAAATCATATCACCACATAGATAATTTGCATAATTAACATCCCATATGAACATTGAATGACCTATAATTTTTCTTGCACTGGCATATCATGTATGTCACTCACAACAAGAAGACAAGGAGAACAATTACCTACTTAGAACCTTTTAACTGGTACTGTATCAACAGCCTTTGAAAAGTCAAAATGGAGATTTTCATTGCATTACCCTAGACATTCAGGAATGTACCCCCTCATATAATCTGTTCAAATTAGTCTTATTAGACCCGATCCCTTATAAACACATTTTGTTTCTGGATCTTCAGGCAATTCTTATGAGATACTGCAAGATAACACTTTTAGATAACCCTAAAAGGTTTTGCCTACAGTGTAGGTTAAACCTACTGGCCTGTAAGTTACAGGTTCAGTTTCTGTCCTTTTTTTGAATATTGGCTCTACATTTACTATGTGCCAATCTTGTGGTAAAGATCTTGCAATATAGAATCTTTGAATATTGCAAATAACAGTCTGTGGATTTAAAGTTTTATATTTGCAGGATCTGTACAACAAGAATGGCACATAGTAAATGTATTCTATTCTATATTCTATTTCTTATATGTAAGCACCAAGTGAATATGATCTGCACTGCAGTCTATTAATGACATTCTTAGGATTTTTCTAGGATTTTTCGATAATGTATCAAATATCTTTTGTTAGAGATTAGATTAATTTTCAGAAAACCCAATGGTGTAAACACCCACATTTCAATACAGTGGTTGTATTTGTCCTATAATGAACCTGTATATGAAGTAGCAACAGAGGTTTTGATTCCAGTGCTATATTACTCCTTTTTTATTTCTTTCTCCCGTGTTCAGCAGTTAATCCCTGACTGCAGCCCTGGAGTCCTCTCCATTTATGTACACATGATGCAGAATCCTCAATATTCATGCACTACAGCTCCCCCATGCATCGCCAATGATTAACAGCTTTCTCTCTATGCACAAGTTAGCAGGAAAACTGTCAAGTGGAAGCTGAGCAGGGGGAGCCATACATAACGCATACAGAAAACCAACCCTGTAAGTGCTAAACAATATATTACAAAAACAGCTGCAAGAAAAAAGTGAATAATACTGAACTGAAATCAGGGTCTCTATCGCTACTTTAACTTTATTATGATTTATGAATTTATTATACTTGCTGATATAGCACTTACATATTTTGCAGCATTTTACATTGTCATCACTGTACATTGGAGCTCACAATTTACATTTTCTATCATTATGTCTTTGAAATGTGGAAGGAAACAGAAGTACCCAGATGAAGGGGTCTGTCCTCTTTGGATCTCACAATATAAATTACTTATCAGCATGTATTTGGAGTGTGAGAGGAAACTAGAGTAACTGCAGTATAGCATTTACAGATAGATCCAAAAATCCTAGTGGCAGAAGCAGTTTAAAATCTTGGATAATGGGGAAAGAAGTTGTAAATATAGGTCTTTTTCTAAAAAATCACAACTAGATGTACACTTATGGATGAAAGTGTCGGCACCCTTGAAATTGTTCCAGAAAATGAAGTATTTATACTAGTAAAGCAATGCAATTACACATGTTTATTTCCTTTGTGTTCATTGGAGCAACACAAAAAACAGTTAAAAAAAGACAAACTTGACATAATTTCACACAAAACTCCAAAAATAGGACAGACAAAATTGTTGGCACCCTCAAGTTAATACTTTCATTGCACACCCTTTGTAATAAGTAATTGCAATCAGTTACCGTATATACTCGTGTATAAGCCGAGTTTTTCAGCCCAAAAATTGGGCTGAAAAGTCTACCCCTCGGCTTATATACGGGTCATATACGGCATGGAGTGGTGGGGGCTGTGTCCCGGGGCTGTGGAGGCTGGAGGAGGCGGGGGGAGGCTGCAGTATGAGCGGCCCCGTCACGTGATGCCGCTCATTATATATGCACTGCTTCCCCCTGTCAATCAGCGGCAGGGGGAAGCAGTGCATATGGCCCCCAAACGCTGCCACTCGCCCCCCCGCTGCTGTAAGGGCCCCCCCGCTGCTGTAAGGGCCCCCCCGCTGCTTATCTTACCATCCAGTCTTCTGATCAGCGCTGCTCCTCGGTGCTCCATCCTGCTACATCCGGGATCTCCGGCCGTCGCAGGTATATGACGTCATCGTGCGACGGCCGGGGATCCCGGATGCAGCGAGGACGGGAGCAGCAAGGAGCAGCGCTGATCAGAAGACCGGATGGTAAGTTAAGCAGCAGGGGGGGCGAGTGTCAGCATTTGGGGGCAGCTGTGTACCCCTGGGGGCGGCTGTGTACCCCTGGGGGCTGCTATATACCCCTGGGGGCTTCTATATACCCCTGGGGACGGCTGTGTACCCCTGGGGGCTGCTATATACCCCTGCGGGCAGCTGTGTATCCTTGGGGGCTGCTATATACCCCTGGGGGTGGCTGTGTACCCCTGGGGGCTGCTATATACCCCTGGGGGCGGCTATATACCCCTGGGGGCGGCTGTGTACCCCTGGGGGCTGCTATATACCCCTGGGGGCTGCTATATACCCCTGGGGACGGCTGTGTACCCCTGGGGGCTGCTATATACCCCTGGGGGCGGCTGTGTATCCTTGGGGGCTGCTATATACCCCTGGGGGTGACTGTGTACCCCTGGGGGTTGCTATATACCCCTGGGGGCTGCTATATACCCCTGGGGGCGGCTATATACCCCTGGGGATGGCTGTGTACCCCTGGGGGCTGCTATATACCCCTGGGGGTGGCTATATACCCCTGGGGGCGGATGTGTACCCTTGGGGGCTGCTATATACCCCTGGGGGCGGCTGTGTACCCCTGGGGGCGGCTGTGTACCCCTGGGGGCTGCTGTGTACCCCTGGGGGCGGCTGTGTACCCCTGGGGGCTGCTGTGTACCCCTGGGGGCGGCTGTGTACCCCTGGGGGTGGCTGTGTACCCCTGGGGGCTGCTGTGTACCCCTGGGGGCTGCTGTGTACCCCTGGGGGCGGCTGTGTACCCCTGGGGGCTGCTGTGTACCCCTGGGGGCAGCTGTGTACCCCTGGGGGCGGCTGTGTACTGCTGGGGCTGCTGTGTACTGCTGGGGCTGCTGTATGCCCCCGGAGGCTGCTGTACACCCCCGGGGCTGCTGTATATACTGCTGGGGCCTGTATACCACTGGGGCTGCTGTATATACTGGTGGGGTCTGTATATAACACTGGGGAGGCTGCTGTAATACCACTGGGGCTGCTGTATATACTACTGGGGCCTGTATATGCCACTGGGGAGGCTGCTGTATACTACCACTGGGGGGGCCTGTATACCACACTGCTGGGGTCTGTATACCTGTGCTGGGGTCCACCCTCGGCTTATACACGAGTCAATAGGTTTTCCCAGTGTTTTGGGGGCAAATGTAGGGGGGTCGGCTTATACACGGGTCGGCTTATACACGAGTATATACGGTACTTCCTATAACCATCAACAAGCTTCATACACTACTTAACTGGAATTTTACAAACTGCTCCAGGACTCTCATATTCGAAGGATGCCTTTTTCCACTCTCCAGTGCTTTATTTCCACCCATTTCTGGGTGCTTCTTGAATGAAGTATGCTTGGTGTCATTGGCCAGGTTCACACATACAAATCCGTTTTTAAGCCCTTAGAAAAACGCATCCATTTTTCTAAGGGTGCAAATAGTGTCCCCTGAGGTCCTGGACGTTTTTGGCAAATTTTGGGACTTTGTCATTTTTTCATTAAAAACGCATATGCGCTAACACATGCGTTAACGCAGGTGCCTATATATGCCATGCTTTAACGCATGTGTTTCCCATAGGGCCCCATGTTAAAAAAAACACATGCATTTATTTAAAGCACCCCAAAAACGCAGCTAGCAGCGTTTAGGGCTGCTGCATAAAAATGCATGATTTAAAAAAAAAAAACGCACACACATGCGTTAACGCATTTGTGTTTTTGGACTTAGAAATAAAAATATCCAAAATGTTCCCAAAAACGGATTTAAGGCAAAAAGAGATGGTATGTGTGAACCTGGCCATTGTCCTGCTGGAAGAACGATGACCTAGGATGCAAAGTCAGCTTTCTAACACTGGGCACTGCATTATGACCCAAAATCCTTCAGTAATCTTTAAATTCGATGATGCATTGCACAAAGTCAAGGTACCCAGTAACAGAGGCTGCAAATAAAAAACATCTTTGAACCTCCACTATATTTGACTCTACATAAGGGATTCTTTTCTTTGTAGGCCTAACTCTATTTTTTGTAAACATTAGAATGATGTGCTTTACCAAAATCCTCTATCTTGGTGTCATCTGTCCATGAGACACTTTCCCGGAAATATTTTGGCTTAGGCTACAGTGCCAGATTGCACTGGTGCTGTCTATTACAATGGAAACAGTAACAGATTCCGTTGTAAGGGACAGTAAAAGTGACATTTTGAGTCATTTTATAGCCAATACCTCTTTGTTACTTCAAAAACGTAAGCGCTATATGAGATAGATAGATGAATAGGATAGAAAGAAATAGGCTAGATAGAAATATAGATGTTGGAAAAGCATTTACAGTGCCCATGCTCTGTCTGCCCGCTCTGTCTGCTGCTTACTGCTGCTCCCTGGCCGATGAGTGAGCGGCACCAGAAGCAGCAGACAGAGCGGGGAGACAGAGCAGGGACACTGGTAATGGTTTTCTAGCATCTACATTTCTATCTATCCTATCTCTTTCTATCCTATTCATTTATTTCTCCTATCCTATCATGTATTGCAAAATCAACATAACACAGTACTGCAGATTTGCACAAATCTGTAGCATTGGTTATATTGTGCTTGGTGTCTAGCGGACAGAAAAAAGCTGTTTTCCACGTTTGCCTGTGCATTTCTACAAGCGAATACTTGCAAACGCATGCCTATTTTGGCATGCGTTAGTATGCGCTTGTTGAATGCAGTTCTATGGATGCATTAACGCATGTGTTACAATGCGCTTGTACTGCTGTCAAAAGGATCCATTAAATGGACAGCACAAACATAATGTGAACCTAACTTTACTCACACACATTTTGGCAAACTGCAGTCAAGCTTTTTTATGTCTTTGTGCCAACAGTGGGGTCTTCCTGGGTCTCCTGCCTTAGCATTTCATTTCATTCAAATGCCTATGGATAGTTTCTGATAACACTGACAGTATTGATTTCTTTGAAACTTGATTGGGGCTGCTCATCCACCATCGAGACTACTCTGGGTTGCAAACCTTCATCAATTCCTCTCTGCTGTCCACATCTAGGGAGATTAGCTACAGTGTCATGGGTTGTAAACGTCTTGATTATTTTGTGCACCATGGACAAAGGAACATCAAGATCTCTGGAGACAGACTTGTAGTCTTGAGATTGTTGACATTTTTTCACCTGTTACTTGCAACAGGGGAGTCTTAATGAGATCAGATGTTGGAAACAAATTTGTTTACCCACAATCTTTAGAAAAGTTCCACATTTTTTCTTGCCTATTTTTGGGGTTTTGTGTAAAATTATGTCCAATTTGCCTTTTTTCTGTTTTTTTTTTTTCCGATACACACAAAGGAAATGAACATGTGTATATAAAATGTTAATTGCAATAATTTTCCAGCAAAAATACTTCACTTTCTAGAACAATTTTAAGGGTGCCAACACTTTTGCCCATAACTGCATATACCATGCTTTAGTTAAAAGAAAAGAAAACATTGATAAAGATTTTATAGAATTTCATTTTATTCATCTGTATTAAATTCAGGTGTAGCAGAATAGACTTTGAAACTGAAGCTCTGGGCAATTCCTTTTTTTTAAAACTGAATTGACTCAACTTGAGTCAATAAGAATACCAATTTTTTTTCAGATATTATTTTCTATGAACTCCATTTCATAACCATGCACAAATAATTCAGTGAATGTGATATACTTTGCCAAAACTGGCTCAAAGGCATAAAGACACTTGTAAACCATAAGGTTAAAGGCTAAGTAAACAAAAATGAAGCTTTTATTGCTTTTCTTAGTTTAAAGGGAACCAACCACCTCAGATCACCCTAATACACAGTTAGTACATGTCCCTGCACCCTAAGGATACCTTTTCAGCACTGTTTTTGTGTAAAATCTTGTATTAGTATAACTCATATAAAGAGTTTATAAACTTACTAGCCTGGTGACTTCTGGGGTATCCCTCCTTCTGTTATACTTCAGGGCTGTGCATTGCATGTCTGTGCTCCCCCTCCCTCCGTGCCTGCTGCCCTGCCCTGATGGGTGTGATCGTTATCTCCTCTGCACAGAGGGAGGGGGAGCACAGCCATGCAATGAATGCACAGCCCTGAAGTATAACAGAAGGAGGGATACGCCCAGAAGTCACCAGGCTAGTAAGTTTATAAACTCTTTATATGAGTTATACTAATGCAAGATTTTACACAAAAACAGTGCTGGAAAGGTATCCTTAGGGTGCAGGGACATGTACTAACTGTGTATTAGGGTGATCTGAGGTGGTTGGTTCCCTTTAAGTGCCTTCTCTGGCCTTTTACCAGTTAACATATTAACAGCCTATTAGTAGTAGTAGTAGAAGTAGTTAAAGGGATCCGGTCACCTCCAAGACACCATCTAAGCTACCAAAACATGTCCCTGCAGCATATTTCACTAATCTCACACTCCTTTTCACTCCTAAAAGCATCCTGTGAAAGTGCATAAAAACGATTTTATACTCACTCATTAGTGATTATAATTAGCAGGGGCTATATTCTTTAGCCCTTAGGGCGTGTTGTTTTGCAGCCTGAATGATCCAGCCTCTCTCTCTCTGTGCTGCTGTGATGTGGAGCTGAAGGCAGGACTAATGCATTCTGTGAGTGATAGAGAGGGGGAGGGTAAAGCCTGCACAAGCAGAGCACACAGACAGAGAGGGGGATCATTCAGGCTGCAAAACAACATTCCCTAAGGGCTAAAGAATATAGCTCCTGCTAATTATAATCACTAATGAGTAAGTATTAAAACGTTTTTATGCACTTTCACAAGATGCTTTTAGGAGACAAAAGGAGTGTGAGATTAGTGATAGGATGCTGCAGGGACATGTTTTGGTAGCTTATGAGGCGTTCTGGAGGTGACAGGATCCCTTTAAAAACATTATTCCAACAGCCTGTACTTTTGCACATTTCCTACTTTCTTTTTTCCACAAAATTGCCTTAACCCATTCACGACCACAAACATGTATGTCCTTGACCGTGTCCCACCATCTGATGCGAGTTCACGCTGTGAGCTTGCATTCTCCCCCCCACATCTCAGCTGATCTCATCAGCTGAGATGTATATCTAACACCACCGATTGGATCAGCAATCTGATCAGTAGTGTTCCCTGCCATGATTGGAGGTCTCGTGATGCAATCACGGGACCTCCATCTGTTAACTGGACATCCCGGGGTCCTCTAATGACCCCGGAAGCTGTCCTGAATCACCTCCTTCTGGCGATTTCCCAGTGTGGTCACCAGCAGAAAGTGATAATTTCTCCTACCTAGACAGATGCAGCAGCATGTCTCTAGAGAGGAGAAGTGATCAGTGTGTGCAGTACTGAGACCCTCTTGTGGGCAAAGAAAAATAAAGAAAAAACGTTTCTAACATTATGAAAAAAAAACACAAAAGTTCAAATCACACCCATTTTGCGCAGTTGAAAAGAAAATTATTATAAAGGGAGAAGCGGCACTCACCCTTTTAGGTGCCAAATCCTTTATTTCATCTTGCTCATCTTAGCATAGACAAATCAGGCCTGATTTGTCTATGCTAAGATGAGCAAGACGAAATAAAGGATTTGGCATCTAAAAGGTTAAGTGCCACCTCTCTTTTTTCTACATTGGACTGATTATCTATTTGCTTGTTGAAGCATGCAACGCCCATTGCCAGGAGGAACCCCAAGTAGCCTTACACTTCTTTTCAGATAACCTGTTGGTGCCCAGTCCTCTACACAATTGAAACTATTATAAAAATATACAAAAATGTGGTTTCGCTTCATTCAAAAATGCCCGATTTATCAAAATATACAATATATCAAATCTGTAAACTACATAGCAAAAAAAGTCCAAACAACAAAATTATGTTTTTTGGTCACGCAACATTGCAATAACAGGTGATCAAAACAGCATATTTACCCCAAAATGGTATCATTAGAAATGTCAGCTTAGGATGCAAAAAATAAACCATCACAGTCCCAGATCCTGAAAATAAGAACGCTATGGGTCTCGGAAAATGGCCCAAAAAGCGCAAATCTTTTCCTTTAAAAACTTCTACATTTTTTTTCACCACTTAGATAATAGTAAAAGAATATATGTTTGGTATTTACGAACTCATACTGACTTAAAGGCATCATACTGACATGTCAGTTTTACAATATAGTGCACATGGTGAATAAAAATCCCTAAATGAAACGTGTTATTGCACTTTTTTTGCCACTTTACCACACTTGGAATATTTTTCCCATCTTCCTGTACACTATATAGTAAAATAACAACAAAAAGCCATCATATGTTTATTATGATGGAAAAATAAAACAGTTATTGCTCTTGGAAGAAGGGGAAGGAAAAACAAATAAATAGAAAATGGAAAATGGATAATGTAATGTTAGAACCCAGCACTTACCGTCACCTATTACTTTCTGCTCTGTTTCCTATATGTTATTGCTTACTTATATTCTTGTGTGGGAATCCGTTAAAATGTAGTACAACATAGCTCACTAACTTTCAATAAAACAATTTATTATGAATTTTGTAAACATGATCACTACATATTTCCTTAGGGAAATAAAATTAAAAAATGCTAAAAACAATTAAAAAACAATAAACAATCAATAAAAAACTGAGTAGAAATGCTAATTAATAATGTTTTTTTGGAAAACCAGGTTTCTATTTGGACTCTTATTGGTGCTCAATGTTCAATGTGATTTCAAACAGATTGTTTCATGGTTTGTCTTCTTTGTGCTGAAAAGAGTAAATAAGGTCGTATCAGTGTTTCTCCCTTTTAGATATATAGTGTCTATATGTGGTTCTTACCTGGGGTGGTAAGTTGTAGACCATTAAGCTCTTATGAGTGTTTTTTCCTGTGGTTGGCCCTCGTGCTCAGGGTTCTTCTGGAATGTGAAAGGAATAGCACGAGGGCCAACCACGGGAAAGAACACTCATAAGAGCTTAATTGTCTAAAACCAACTTACCACCCTAAAAGGTAAAAATTATGGAATCACCGGGCTCGGAGGATGTTCATTCAGTTGTTTAATGTTGTAGAAAAAAAGCAGATCACAGGCATAGCACAAAACTAAAGTCATTTCAAATGGCAACTTTTATGGCTGTAGGAAACACTAAAAGAAATCAAGATAAAAAATGTGGTAGTCAGTAAGGGTAATTTTTTCAGACCAAGCAGAGGGAAAAAATAATGGAATTACTCAATTCTGAGGAAAAAAATATGGAATCATGAAATTTGAATTTAGTCATTTATATAGTGCTATTAATTCCACAGCACTTTACATACATCAGTAATGCTGTCTCTCTTGGAGCTCATAATCTAAACATCCTATCAGTATGTCTTTACAATGAGGGAGGAAACTGGAATGCCCGGAGGAAACCCATGCAAGCACAGGGAGAACATACAAACTCCTTGTAGATGTTGTCCATGGTGTCCTTGGTGAGAATTGAACCAGGACCTCAGGACCCCAGTGCTGCAAAGGCTGCAGTGCTAACCACTTGAGCCACCGTGCCACTCCAATACATCACTAGTATTTTGTTGCACCACCTCTGGCTTTAATAATAGCTTGCAGTCTCTGAGGCATGGACTTATGGAGTGACAAACAGTACTCTTCATCAATCTGGATCCAACTTTTTCTAATTGCTGTTGCCAGATCAGCTTTGCAGGTTGGAGTCTTGTCATGGACCATTTTCTTCAACTTCTACCAAAGATTTTTAATGGGATTGAGATCTGGACTATTTGCAGGCCATGACATTGACCTTATGTGTCTTCCTTCAAGGAATGTTTTCACAGTTTTTGCTCTATGGCAGGATGCATTATCATCTTGAAAAATGATTTAATCTTCCCCAAACATCCTTTCAATTGATTGGGATAAGAAAACTTTCCAAAATATCAATGTAAACTTGGGCATTTATTGAAGATGCAATGACAGCCATCTTACTAGTGCCTTTACCTGACATGTAGCCCCATAACATCAATGACTGTGGAAATTTGCATGTTCTCTTGAGGCAGTCATCTTTATAAATCTCATTGGAATGGCACCAAACAAAAGTTACAGCATCATTACCTTGCCCAATGGAGATTCACGATTCATCACTGAATATGACTTTCATCCAGTCATCCACAGTCCACGATTGCTTTTCATTAGCCCATTGTAACCTTGCTTTTTCTGTTTAGGTGTTAATCATGGCTTATGTTTAGCTTTTCTGTATGTAAATCCCATTTCCTTTAGGCGGTTTCTTACAGTTCGGTCACAGACATTGACTCCAGTTTCCTCCAATTCGTCCCTCATTTGTTTTGTTGTGCATTTCCTGTTTTGGAGACATGTTGCTTTAGGTTTCCGGTCTTGACGCTTTGATATCTTCCTTGGTTTACCAGTATGTTTCCCTTTAATAACCTTCCCATGTTGTTTGTATTTGGTCCAGATTTTAGACACATCTGACTGTGAACAACCAACATCTTTTGCAACATTGCGTGTTGATTTTCCCTCTTTTAAGAGTTTGATACTCCTCTCCTTTGTTTCAATTGACATCTCTTGTGTTGGATTCATCTCAGTCCACTTGGTGCAACAGCTCTCCAAGGTGTGATCACTCCTTTTTAGATGCAGAATAATGACCAGATCTAATTTGATGCAGGTGTTAGTTTTGGAAATGAAAATTTACAGGGTGATTCCATAATTTGTTCTTCAGAATTGAGTGATTCCACAATTTTTTCCCTCTGCTTGGTCTGAAAAAAGGTACCATTACTGACTACCACATTTTTTTTCTTGATTTCTTGTAGTGTCTCTTAAAGCCATGAAGTTGTCATTTGAAATGACTTTAGTTTTGTGCCATGTCTGTGATCTGCTTTTTATCTACAACATTAAACAACTGAATGGACATCCTCCGAGCCCGGTGATTCCATAATTTTTGCCAGCGGTTGTAGTAGGTGTAGTAATATTAACAATAATATTAGCAAAAATTTCCAATTAGGATTATATCATAGTTCTCCCAATAAGCTATGTCTTTTACTTTACGTACAGGGCATTGCAGATTAAGTATCCATCATTGCGACCCCACATATAGGGAAGTTAGTTGCTCAGTGTCATAACCATGAGTCCATAACTGCAATGCCCTACACATGGTGCATGAGACATAGCTTTTAAGGAGAAATATACTACATTTTAAATTGGAAGTATTTGCTAATACTATTATTAGTACAACTGCTACATATAGTGATAGGAAATTCAAGAAAGGAATACTCCTTTAACTTGAGTTTAAAAACATATCTAAGTTTTTTAAGTTACTCTTTTCGGTGAAATCCATTTAACAAACTCCCCAAGACGATTCAGGAAATGTAGCATCCATTTTCGTAGAGCTATTTACATCACCTCTTCCTGAATCCTGGAATTGCATGCCAAGGGAGTTTGCTCCCACCATTACGACAGGAGCATATAAGCAAAATAGCATCACAATGACTTTTTTTGTTTGTTTAGTTCATGCTGTATGCCTATCCATAACCCAATGTAAAACCTCAGACAGCTAATTGTACTGTCGGCATACAGTTAACTGACATGCATTTGAGTTTTGTGGAGACTAAGATCATGTACAACACTGATTAATATAGCATAAGAAGTAATTTGATCACCGTTGTATGTCTTTGATAAATATAAATTTTCTTAAAGCATATTTTCTTTAAAAAAAAAGTAAAGTAAAGCAATGGAAATTTGCATTTGAAATAAAAGATGTAAATTATTGCACACAGAGCAGTTCATTTTCAGCTGCACATATTCCTTGGGCACTTGAATTGCAGCTGAGCTCGTTTCCTCCATTTTCATACTTAAGCGAAGGATGGAGGCCAATGAACTATCATTTATAAAGATTACGATTTGTATTATGTTTTCTGTACACATACATTTAGATTTATCCATTTTTAGCTTGGGAAGTATTATTTTTAGAGATGTTTCCTTGCAACTGCCAGACTAAGTGTTGAAGGAAATGAACTGTTTCCTCTAATTTGTACTCACATGGACACAATGTGCTTCTAGAAACTAAATAAGATAAGTAATAAAAATAGGAAATATAAAGTGAAATCCACACATTCATATTTATCACATTATATATATATATATATATATACTCTATATATGCTGTATATATGCTGTATATATACATATACATACCGTATATACTCGCGTATAAGCCGAGTTTTTCAGCCCAAAAATTGGGCTGAAAAGTCTCCCCTCGGCTTATACGCGAGTATATATGGTATATAAAAAAAAAAAAAAAATCTCAAGGGGTAGTACACAGCAGCCCCAGGTCCCCCTCACTGTTTGGCGCCCCCACCGCTGCGCTCATACATTACCGGTCTAGCAGCTGTCATCCTCCGGTGGCTGATCACGGCTCCCGGCCCGGCTTCCATCTTCTTCTGTGTCTTCCTGCATGTCACATGACCGGCCGGCGTCGCGATGACGTCATCGCGATGCGCCCCGGTCACAATGCAGGAAGACACAGAAGAAGATGGAAGCCGGAGCCGGGAGCCGCGATCAGCCACCGGAGGATGACAGCTGCTAGACCGGTAATGTATGAGCGCAGCGGTGGGGGCGCCAAACAGTGAGGGGGACCTGGGGCTGCTGTGTACTACCCCTGGGGCTGCTGTGTACTACCCCTGGGGCTGCTGTGTACTACCCCTGGGGCTGCTGTGTATTACCCCTGGGGCTGCTGTGTATTACCCCTGGGGCTGCTGTGTATTACCCCTGGGGCTGCTGTGTACTACCCCTGGGGCTGCTGTGTACTACCCCTGGGGCTGCTGTGTATTACCCCTGGGGCTGCTGTGTATTACCCCTGGGGCTGCTGTGTATTACCCCTGGGGCTGCTGTGTACTACCCCTGGGGCTGCTGTGTATTACCCCTGGGGCTGCTGTGTACTACCCCTGGGGCTGCTGTGTATTACCCCTGGGGCTGCTGTGTACTACCCCTGGGGCTGCTGTGTATTACCCCTGGGGCTGCTGTGTATTACCCCTGGGGCTGCTGTGTACTACCCCTGGGGCTGCGGTGTATTACCCCTGGGGCTGCTGTGTACTACCCCTGGGGCTGCTGTGTATTACCCCTGGGGCTGCTGTATATACCCCTGGGGCTGCTGTATATACCCCTGGGGCTGCTGTGTACTACCCCTGGGGCTGCTGTGTACTACCCCTGGGGCTGCTGTGTACTACCCCTGGGGCTTGCTGTGTATTACCCCTGGGGCTGCTGTATATACCCCTGGGGCTGCTGTGTACTACCCCTGGGGCTGCTGTGTACTACCCCTGGGGCTGCTGTGTACTACCCCTGGGGCTGCTGTGTACTACCCCTGGGGCTGCTGTGTACTACCCCTGGGGCTGCTGTGTACTACCCCTGGGGCTGCTGTGTACACCCCTGGGGCTGCTGTGTACACCCCTGGGGCTGCTGTGTATACCCCTGGGGCTGCTGTGTAACCCCTGGGGCTGATGTGTATACCCCTGGGGCTGATGTGTATACCCCTGGGGCTGCTGTGTACACCCCTGGGGCTGATGTGTATACCCCTGGGGCTGATGTGTATACCCCTGGGGCTGCTGTGTACTACTTAAGGGCTGCTGTATACCACTGGGGCTGCTGTATATACTGCTGGGCCTGCATACCACTGGGAGGCTGCTGTATACTACCACTGGGGAGGCCTGTATACCACACTGCTGGGGGCTGTATACCTGTGCTGGGGTCCACCCTCGGCTTATACACGAGTCAATAGGTTTTCCCAGGTTTTGGGGGCAAAAGTAGGGGGGTCGGCTTATACACGGGTCGGCTTATACACGAGTATATACGGTATATATATATATATATTTATATATATATATATATATATAAACACACACAGCGAGGCTGAAGTACATATTGAACACCAATTGTGTGAGTGAATATACTTCTAAAGTTGTGATTAACATACTTTTATTACCAGATATCCATAATAACCCATCTAATGCAAACAGGCAAATAAATCAAATCAAACCATATTTGTCCATAAATTTACTGATGGGTAAGAATGAAAAATGACACAGAGGAAAAGTATTTAACATGTTTACTGAAATTTATTTAAACTTCATATTTCATCTTTTTGGTGATGCCTTCTGAATGGAAACTTTAGTCACATAATCTGCTCACGTGTGATTTTGGCCCATTCTTCAACATAAACACTATTTAAATCCTGAAGGTACTATAGCTTCTTGTATGAATCTGTGCTTTAGTTCCTTCCATAAATTTTCTATTGGATTCAGGTCAGGTAATTGGCTGGATCATTCCAACAGCTTTATTTTCTTTCTATGAAACCAATTGAGAGTTACTTTGGCTGTATGTCATTATCTTGCTGAAATGTGACTGTCAATCTTATATAGTTTGTCAGTGCTGTATGCTGTAAAACAGCCCCATGATGTTCCCACCTCCAAACTTCCCTATGACTTTCGGCCTTCAAACATGGTGCATATTAAGGCATTCAATGAGTTCAATGTTGGTCTCATCTGACCAGACTATATTCTCTACAGATTTTTTTAAATGCTGTTGAGCTTACTTTAAACACACTTGAACATGCTTTTCTTCAGCAATGGAGTCTTGCGTAGTGACCTTGCATACAGGCCATGGAGGTTGAGTGCATTACTTATTGTTTTATTTGAAATAATTGTACCTGTTGGTTCCAGTTCTTTCTGCAGCTCTACATAGGTGGTTCTTGGTTGTTGGACAGCTTTTCTGATAATTCTTTTCACACCACTGTCTGAAATCTTGTAGGAAGCAATTGTTTATGTCTGGTTAATGGTGAAATGATGTTCTTTCCATTTCCGGGTTATGGCCTCAACAGTGCTCATTGGAACCCTCAGTAGTTTAGAAATTGTTCTGTAACCAATGTCATCAATATGTTTCGTAACAATCAAGTTGTGTGTGTCTTAAGACAGGTCATTAGTTTTACCCTTCATGAGATTTTTGGTGTGTGACACCTTGATAATATAACAACTTTTTGTAGGTCATCAGTTAATCAAACTATTTTACACTAAGTAGCAGGATTTCTTTCTAATTACTAATATGTTTCAGATGGTGTCATGACTTTCCATGGATTTCTACACCTAACTTTCTTCATGTGTACAATACTTATTCCCTCTTTCATTTCTCATTATTACATATAACATAACTTTATGGATACCTATTTTTTGATATACCTGCCTGTGTGGATTGGATCAGCTGTTACTGACATCTGGTGGGACATTCATGCCAATTGCACATTTTTTAATATTTTTAGTTAGAAAATTGGTGATTTATTCAATACTTATTTCACCAAAGTACTTGTATCACAAATTGAAAGTGTATATATATATATATATATATATTATATATATATATATACACTTACAGAAAGCATGGAACTAAAATTACAACAATTTTACCATAAATTACAAACTTGTCTGATTTGTAACAAGGAAAAAACATTACACAGACTGCTCATCAATTCAGGACTCAATACAAACAAAACAAGGACAAATCCTGACAACTTGGACAACTCCTGTCAAAAAGCATCCAATTGTGTCATCAACATTTCGGATTACAAACCTAGCAAGGTGGAACTTACTGTGTTTCTAGGGGACTCTCATTTTGTCCCACTAAAGCTCTGGATAAAATTGAACTGTGCAGCGACATGGAAGATTACTTCAGGAGACTACGCCTAAGGGATCATTTGAGTGACAAAGAGGATTCCGAAACCAACTGGGCCGAAGGAAGAAAGATCCTGACAACCAAGAAAGGGTCAGACACTTTCAGACATTTGATAAAATCCACTATTTTAGATTTACACAAGAGCCAACCATCCAATGTCAATGCCCAGGAGAGAAGGGCCATACAGTCTTTGAAAACCAACAAGAAATCATCATTAAACCTGCCGACAAGGGTGGTGCAATAGTCATGATGAACAAATCTGACTACCTGAAGGAAGCAAACAGACAACTGACGGACACACGCTACTACTACAAGAAATTGTAGTCTGACCCCACACAGGACTATCACAAGGCATTAAAAAGGCTGGTTTCTTGCCTACCTGACATATCCTTAAGAGCTGATGACCCAATACCAGAGAGTCCAAGAACAGGCACATTCGACATGCTTCCCAAAATTCAAAAATCAGGAAATCCAGGAACAATAATTTCATGTGTGGGCACCCTCACTGAGCAAATTTCTGGGTGTGTAGAAGGGGATGTTCTCAAACCCCTGGTAAAAGAGACATCCAGCTACATTCACGACACAACTGACCTATTGAGTAAACTGTCAGCAATAGGTCCTCCACCAGAATGAACCATCGTCGCCACCATGAATGTGGAATGTCTGTACAGCAACATTCCACACCAGGATGGATTAAATGCCAGCAAAATATTCCTGGAAAACACAGGTATTAATGCTGACTCTGTGGTGAAGCTTATAAAATTTATCCTCCTGCACAATTTATTCACATTTGACAACAACATATATTTACAGGAGACTGGCACGGCAATGGGGAGCAAAATGGCACCACAGTATGCAAACCTTTTCATGGCCAAGCTTGAAGGTGACTTTTTATCCTCTTGTCCTATTAGGCCTCTGGCCTAATACCGTTATAATCGATGACATTTTAATCATCTGGACATAGTTTGAGCAACAGCTGAAGACATTCCATGAACACTTTAATCAGTTTCATTCCACCATTAACTTAACACTCAACTACTCCTGCACTGAAATCAGCTTTCTGGACATGATCATTAAGCAATAAAATAGAGACATCCTTGTACCGGAAACCAATTGACCATCCAACATATCTCTGATACGACAGTTTTCATCCAAAACACATAAAAAACTCTATTGTGTATAGCCAGGCCATCAGATATAACCGGATAGAGACAATCACCTTGAGGACCTCAGAAAGAACTTTTTGAATCAGGGCTACCATCCAAGAGCAATCGAGAACCAGATTACAAGAGTCACCAGAATATCAAGGAATCATCTCCTACATTATAAAACTAGAAAAAAGATAAACAGAGTTCCTCTCGTGGTCACCTACAATCCAAGTCTGGAGGTGCTAAGAGCAGCTGCACGGAAACTGCAACCACTCCTACAAAAAGATGCCCGACTAAAATCAATATTTCCCGATCCCTTACTCTTGTGTTTTAGACAACCTCCGAATCTAAAAAACATGATTGTCAGAAGTGCCCTGTCCTCTCCAGCAGTAACAGGAACCTTTTCCTGCAACCAGAGAAAGTGCAAAACCTGTCCATCAATAATGACAATGAACAAGATAAGGATTCCTGGGAAAGATCAGGACTACATGATCCCAGGTAACTTCAGCTGCACCACAAGCAATGTGGTGTATGTTATAATATGTACCAAATGCCCAACAGCTGGCATGTACATAGGTGAAACCGGGCAAAAATTCAGGACAAGAATGAATTCTCATCACCACTCAATAAAAGAAAAGCGTATGGACCTACCTGTAGCAAAACATTTTTCCAGCCCTGACCAAAGTAAAACTGATATGAGGCTGCTCATCTTAAAAAGCAACTTCAAATCTCAGAGAGAGAGAAGAATTTGGGAATACAAATTGTGATAACGAGCTTTGACACATTCCAAACAGGATTAAATATATCACATGGATTCATGGCTTTTTATAGAACATGAATGGACATTTGGGGACATCACAGAATCATGTGTTTTCTATATAAATTGAAAAGACATTTGGGGATAACACATCTTCCAACAAACTCCAGTTGTAGTACAATGAACTTTTGACACTTCTTATATGAACACCCTTGCCTCCTTTTATTGCTTTCCTCAACTCATTTACCGTATATACTCGTGTATAAGCCGACCCGTGTATAAGCCGACCCCCCTACTTTTGCCCCCAAAAACTGGGAAAACTTATTGACTCGCGTATAAGCCGAGGGTGGACTCCAGCACAGGTATACAACCCCCAGCAGTGAGGTATACAGCAGCCTCCCCAGTGGTAGTATACAGCAGCAGCCCCAGTGGTAGTATACAGCAGCCCCAGAGGTATATGCAGCCCCAGAGGTATATGCAGCCCCAGAGGTATATGCAGCCCCATATGCAGCCCCAGAGGTATATGCAGCCCCAGATGTATATGCAGCCCCAGGGGTATATGCAGCCCCATATGCAGCCCCAGGGGTATATGCAGCCCCATATGCAGCCCCATATGCAGCCCCAGAGGTATATGCAGCCCCATATGCAGCCCCAGAGGTATATGCAGCCCCAGAGGTATATACAGCAGCCCCAGTGGTAGTATACAGCAGCCCTTAGGTAGTATACAGCAGCCCCAGTGCTGTATACAGCAGCAGCCCCAGTGCTGTATACAGCAGCAGCCCCAGGGCTGTATACAGCAGCAGCCCCAGGGTTGTATACAGCAGCAGCCCCAGGGCTGTATACAGCCGCAGCCCCAGGGGCTGTATACAGCCGCAGCCCCAGGGCTGTATACAGCCGCAGCCCCAGGGCTGTATACAGCCGCAGCCCCGGAGGTATACAGGCCCCCCCATCAAGCTCCAGGGCCCCCCCCTTGCGCGGCAGCCTGTAAAGTAAAATCATACTTGCCAGTGTCCTGTCGCGCCGTCCGCAGCTGCCGACACGCGATCCCGGGCTTCAATCCGCGTCTTCCGGCTTCCGACTTCCTGTGGTCGCGGGCAATGATGTCATTGCCCGCGACTACAGGAAATGCGGAAGACGCGGAATGAAGCCGGGGATCGCGTGTCGGCAGCTGCGGACGGCGCGACAGGACACTGGCAAGTATGATTTTACTTTACAGGCTGCTGCGCAAGGGGGGGGGGCCCTGGAGCTTGATGGGGGGGCCTGTATACCTCCGGGGCTGCTGCTGTATATATACATATATGATGTATATATATGTATATATACTGTATACTCGCGTATAAGCCGAGGGGGGACTTTTCAGCCCAAATTTTGCGAGTATATACGGTAAGTATTTTCAGCTCTGCACAGACCACTACCATTATACAATTTGTTCCTCTTATCTTAGACTTTTAGTTTCAATTCCCCAGACCCATCTCTTCCTCCCTAGCCTGACTCTGGTTTACGTCACCTGTCGCATTTACTATAACATCTAAAACTGTTGTTTTTTTTGTTTTGTTTTTTTGTTTCATTTGCTTATGTATATATGTATGTGTCTTCAGAATCTGTGTCAGCCTGATGAAGGGACCACAGTGTCCCGAAAGCTTGCTATGTTTACCATCTTTTCAGTTAGCCATTAAAGCTTGCTATGTTTACCATCTTTTCAGTTAGCCATTAAAAGGTATCAACCACTGAGAACTCTCAGATTCTAATATATTTTTCTATATACATATGTACACATGTCACCAATATATTAATTCCATGCCTTGACGACATCATGGATGTCATACAAAGTACTAATTGTAGAAGTTATGATCAGTTCATAACTGATTGCATCCATTGTGGTCCAACTGTATCCATTTTTTGCTTGGCCAAGTCTGGGCAGATGTGGTCTTACTGGATGGATTGTGGACAAAAACTCATACTTTTGACATGTAGTTAAAGACCAATTGACTAATATATGTCTTAAAATATAGAATCCATGGAGTAAAAGAGTTGCAGCAGGTCATCTGGACTAATTAGTCAAAATTTGAAATATTTAGTTGTAACAGAAGACATTTTGCAGGGAAACAGTCAGCTCTTTTCATTGTGCAGAAAGCAGGCGATATGGGAAAATTTGAGAATTGTTTCTCTGTGATTACAAGATGACTGGGTCAGAGTATGTTTAAAACATGAGACCTTGTGGGATATTCAGTGATAATGCCCACCAAAATGGACCAGGGAAAGGCAAACAGTGAACAACTACTATTTCATGGGTGCCTAATTAAGTGTGAAAAAATTTATGACTAGCCTGGTAAGGTATATATCAATAAATAATGTAGCTTAAATGACTAAAATGCTATTTATGATGAAAAGGTAACAGAAAATGGATAGCATCACAGTTGGCTATGCACGAGAGTGCATGATTGTAAAACGAGTACACATGTTGACCCTTTCCCACTATTAAAATTGCCTAAAACAGGCTCATGAGCATTAGATTAAGACCATGAAACAATGCAAAAGGTGCGAAGGCCTCATATAAGATGTTTTCTTTCTCATTATGTGGAAGGGTAGGTGTTTCTGTTACACTCGCAGGGCAGAGCCTCCGGGACTGGACTCATTAGGCTGAGGCTTTGATCACCACCTTGAAGAGGGTATATCTATCACTACTAAGTCTTTACTAGAGCCTTACATGGAGAGGTTTCTGCTATTCTGATACGTAACCACCAGGTGCAACCCCAGGGGATCTCTGTACCATGACAGCTGACTCCAGAGATCAGGCTCCAATAGACAGGCACAGTCTTTGGTGTGTAGGTGCTGCCAGTTGGCTGATGCTAGCAGGTGCAGACAGTATGGTGGCATTGCTGGGTGCAAGGGAAATGATAGCACAGCAGATTCAGGCAGATGGAGAAAGTGTGATGGCACAATGGCAAAGCTAGTTAAGGAAAATGTAGCAGGTGTGGCACAACGGGTACAATGGGTTCAGGCTGGGTACTAGGATAGAGGAATGGGTTAAGGAACACAGGTACAGGATATATGGACACAGGAATGAGAACAAGAACAGGGACCTGAGAAATAGCAACATGTCTCTACGGTATTGACCATGTTGCTCAGGCACTTCCCTTAGGGGGAAGGTGCTAAAATACTCTGTATTTCTCAGCTATAGGGTAAGAAGAATTTCCAAAAAAGATGAACTTGTCCTTTAAGAAATTGGTGCATATCACATGCAGGGCCTAAGCACACACCCATAAGGCCTGCAATACAAACGCCGTGAGGGGAGGAAGCAAGAGATGGAGCCTGGGCAGAGGCCGACAACCCACCGGAGATGTGAGTGTGCTGCGACGGCCAGTCTGCCTGCTGAGGAGACGCCGGAACTGTGGTGACATGTGCCACAAAAATATACATGAGCAAAGAAGGCACAACTAAATTGTGGAATAGGCATAACATTGGAGGCAGTATGATGATGTTTTGTGCTATATTTTGCTTGGAAACCTAGGGTTCTGACAAAATTGTTCAGGAATGGTTTGAGCAAAATGAGAAAATTAAAGGAAATCCATAGTAATAATCAGGGAAATCATCAAATTTAAACAAATATAACAAAAATTCAAAGTACACACTAACAAATAAATAACACATTTGTTTTCTGATTTTCTTGTTACAGTTTATATTTCTAAATATAAATGAATACAGTGGATCATGTTTAAACCATAATGTCTATTTTGTATTTTGCTTGCAATGAACAAGTGTTGTTGCCTGCTTACAGTGGGCACACACACAAGAATTCATAAAATATTAATGCCGACTATACACTATTATGGTAGGATGCTTCTCCCTGAGCACCGCTTGCTCTCAGAGAACAATGATAAAAACGATTGTTTTTGTAACATTCCGTATGTGAAGTTACTCACACCGTAGATTACACTAATCTCTAGAGAGGCTTTTGTGTAACTGGATCGTCTTAGACATTACATATTTAAACTACAAGAATTCTGAAAACAAAGCATGCAAAAGAATGAGTACATGCAGAAAAGTGATCTCTGTTCCAACATATTTGCCAGAGTTATCAAAGTTATAAACAATCTATCTATCTCTATTTATCTCTCTATCTACCTTGGAGTGTCTGGTTCTTCTAACCCTTGGTGACTATTGTTATATAATTTCTGCTCACACATTTGCAGCATTACATGGTGGCTAGTCAAATAAATGGCCATCCATGTAATGTATGGTTGGACTTGACTTGGTCTGTATGGCTGACCTGCATAGATCTTGCACAAGAAGTGCAATTGCCACTAATTTTAATTAGTTTTCTACCTATGTAACCTCATATTTTATCTGTAGATTGCAAAGTAGAGAAATAGGAAGAGAGCAACATAAGAAGCCATTATATGAAAATTTGCTACAAATATTGTAAGGACCCTTTTGATTTTCAGCTCTGGCTTTAGTTGCGTTGTAATAGGTTGTATGCTTAACTCATTAGAGTCAGGTCTTAATTTACAGTGAAGAGAGAAGTTCAAAATTAATTCTTTCCAATTATATTTTTACTGGCAAGCTTGAAATAAAGCAAAATATATAATATATAATCAATATTTTTAATGTTGGAGTAGTTGTCACAAAAATTACATATTTCAGTTGGAGTAGTGCTACCACTACTTACCAGAATAAGAAATAATTGCAATAATATGATGTATATGATATATGATATCTCAATTTCTCAACGTTGTGAAAATTATTTAAAGGGAATCTGTCAGGTAAAAAATCCATATTTAACTGCCATCATTTTCTAATTCCTCCCGCTAAGTTCTCTCTATTGATGTGTTTTTTTTATTTATATTTCCCTCCTATTCTCTGTAAACTTCAAATAAAGAGATTCATTCCATCTGTCAATCACAGTGAGTGATCATTTTCTTCTCTGCTGTCCACTCCCCATAGGATGAATATGCATGTCAGAAATTCAAACCACATTACTGCACAGGAGATCAGTAAGGGATGTGGTTGTATCCTCCTCTCTGCTCTTTTTGCAGTAAAACAAAAGGCCAAATAAAACACATAATCTCTCACAGGAAATCACAGATTCCTACTTATAGAAACAAATGGAGTAGATATCTTATCTACATCAGATAAGATGTATGCCTTTAATCTCTCCCTCTGTCTCTTCATCAGAAGCTATAATAGAAACTGAAACCTGACAGTGAGAGCAAAGAGAGGAGGGAGGAGCTGCTGGGAAGGAGTGAATATTTAAGTGAACAGTTTAACACAGCTGGACTAATCGTCTATGAATATAATGGACGGGAATAATGCAGTAGCTCCCTGCAGGGTGCAAAAATGCTTATAGCATGGAAACTACAAATGATACAATAATGGTTTTACATGTTTTTAAAAGGTCTGACCAGGCACTATTCATTGGTAATATTAGTATCATAATGAAAAATGACCTAACAAAGTCCCTTTAAATAACTTTCAGTGTCTTAACCTAAAAAAAAATAGTTTTTCTTATACATTTTATGGAATTTGTGAAACTCAAACTCTCATGTAAAAAACAACACTATTAACCTGCGGATATGGGGTCAATCTGCAGGTAATTAGCATTCTAAAGCTGCCTGGTGCCCGCAATGAAAGCACAGCTGCTGGGTAGAAATTATATTTATTGCTCGTGACAGCCTTGGGCTTTCAGTCATGGGGGTAGCCACAGAGCAGTTTAAGTCACCACACTTAACATGAGTGGCAATTGTAACCAAGCCCAAACACTGACTGAACGTTGGCTCAGCATTAGCATTGTGGCTTTAGCATACAGTGTTTCATTTTACAAGAGTAACAGGAGAATATGGATCACACAATTTGCATTAAACTTCTTCTGAATATGACGATAGTCAAAATGTGGTCAGAAACTACCGTTTGGGTAGATGGCAGGGCTTGGAAGAGAAACAGTGGAATTTAAGCTTAGGAGTGCAATTTTGGCTGAAAAGGAGTCTAGATACACTGTTGCATTTGAACATCCCCTAACATGCTAAAACAACAAAACCCCCACAAAAGTGAGCCTATTTTGAAAATTACACCAATCAAGAAATTTATGTATGAATATTGTGAACATATACAACCCACAAGTGATTTACAGAACTTTATAACATTGGGTTGTAAAAATTTAATCAAATTAAATACATTTTTTCACAAATATACGGTGGCAAACTACTGTTTGGGCACATGGCGGGATTCAGAAAATAAGGATCGTTATTAGAACTTTGGAGCTCAAGTTGCTGAAGTAGAATGTGGAAGCCATGTTATATTTGAAGAGCCCTTGACATGCCAAATTAGTAGAAACCTCCCATAAGTAAACTCACTTTGGAAATTACACCTCTCAAAGAATGTATCTTGGAGTATAGTGAGCATTTTTAACCCTCAAGTAATTTGTGGAATTTTATAACATTGGGCTGTGAAAATGGAAAGTTAAAAGTGTTGCTTTGGCCCCAAGTTTGTAATTTTCAAGACGGCTAATAACAGAAAATGCACGGTGCAATTTAGTACACAATTTCTATTGGGTACACCAATATCTTAAATATCTTGCATGTGGTCAGAAACTACCTTTGAGACACAGTGAAAAGCTCAGAAGGGAAGAAGCACTATACAGTCATGGCCGAACGTGTTGGCACCCTTGAAATAGTTCCAGAAAATAAAGTATTTCTCCCAGAAATGTATTACAATTGCATATGTTTATTTCCTTTGTGTGTATTGAAGCAAGCAAAGCAAAATTGGACACAATTTCACACAAAAAAAACAAAATAGGACAAACTTTTTTTTCACCCATATAAAATTGTGGGTAGACAACTTTATTTCATTCAGATTCACCTGTGATGCTTGATCAAACTCACCTGTGGCATGTAACAGGTGTGGACAACATAAAATTCATACCTGAAACCAGAGAAAAAGGGGAAAAGTTAACTCAATCTTTTCATTGTGTGTTTGTGGGTGCCACACTAAGAATCTCCCTGGATGTAGACAGTAGAGAAAATTTGATGAAAATTTGCAATGCAGGATAGTCTGAATGGAGGATAAGCAGCTCCAAACAAGTTTTGAAGAAATTCAAGCTGTTCTGTAGGCTTAGGATGCATTGGTATTGGTTCAAATATGATTTGGGTTTGTCTTGTTGCTCTGGCACTGGGTGCTTTGTCTGTGTGTAAGGTATCATAAAGCCTAAAGATTACGAAATGATTTTGGGTCACAAAGTAGTGCCCAGTTCAAGAAGACTAGGTTTGTATCCTGGGTCTCAGGTCTTCCAGCAGGACAATGACCCCAAACATACATCAAGAAACACCCAGAAATTAATGGAAACAAAGTACTGCAGAATTCTGAAGAGGCCAGAATCTTGTTGATGGCTATAGAAAGCGATTGATTGCAGTTATTTTTTCAAAGGGTGTGCAACCAAATAGTAAGTTGAGGGTGCCAACAATACTGTCTCTACCAAAAGCAGTTCAATTATACATACACTTTTTTCCTCGGAAGATAAGACTACTATCAGGCTGTTTCCTGGCCCGATCATTAGACCATATGAATATTCACTGATTTTCCCACCAACCCTCTGTAACAGTGTCTGTGATTGGCTGTAGTCAGACTGCTATACATGCCTGCACCCTTTATGCTGGAGTCTGTGATTGGAACCTGAAATGCAGTGTAAAAATAAATAAATGTTAAAAAAAAAGATGTAGGGTCCCACCTATTGCATAACCAGCCAAGGTAAAGCCAACAGCTTGGGCTGATATCAGGCTGGGAAGGGGTCAATATCCATGACTTTTGTTCCCCTTGATAATAGGCTGCTGCTGTCTGCTTTACCTGCGCTGATTATAAAAATAGAGAAAATACAGTAGACACCATGTCTTAATAAATAATTTCTAAAATCAATGTAAGATCCACTCCATTTCTGATAACAAGAGCAGATAAAGCAGACAACTGGATGGGCTGATATTATCAGGATTGGACAGTACAAAGAAAATCAGCCTGCAGTCACCCCTGAATTTCCAAATCACATTAGATGCACCAAATCTGTCACTTTAGCCAACTCTTCCCAATTGTCCTAGAGTAGTGTCAATCAGGATAATATATGGAGTTAATGCCAGATGCGATTTGTCAAAAATCACAGCTGTCATCAAACCCTGGATTATCATTAAAGAGAGAGGTGTCTACGGAACACCCACATTACTATTCAAGTCTAGTCAAAAGAAATAAACATAATCCCAGAAAAAACTTTTATTTGAAATAGACAGCACAGACACCCTTTTTAACCAATTTATTAACCCTCAAAACACCACTGTAGTTCCAACATAATCCACACGACCCCTAACCTCTGTCACAGCTGGAAGCTGTGGTGAGCAGTGACATTAGAAAGTGTGGTCATTCACTATGGCTTCCAGAACACACATCACCGGAAGGGCAGTGGCTTTGAGAGTGGTGATATCAGTGAGGTCACCGGAATTCACAGCTGGGGTCTCATGGTACCAACTGTTACCGCTGATGAACCTCTTGCTGGATTGCTAGACTTTTGGACTGTGTGACCTGGTGGTAGAACAGTCTAGCAGTGAGCTCATCTGAGTTCACAGCTGGGGTTCCATTAGTACATTCTGTGACAGCCGATCCACATTGAAAATTAGAGAGCTAGTGTCGGTGTGTGAACTATAATTCAAGCATTCAAGTGATAGGGGGATTAAGTACCTGCCGAGTCAGTATGACTGTGAGTTAATTTTTCTGTGATATTCTGCAGTAACAGTTGGTTAATTACATAATTTTTTATTTCTTACATATTTAAGACAAGCAGGGCAGTTTAAGGCTGTGTGCTCATGATCAGGAGGCACTGCATGTTGGACAAAGTGTCTCTGGACCTGCGGGAACCAGAGGGTGCACGTAGGTAGACTGCAGCCGCTCTGTACCCAAATACTTTGGGGTGGTTTTAGGGTTGTATATTAGTGGGGATGTTGTTGTTTTACTTTGTATGGTGTAGACTAAGGACTTTTGTCTGAAACATGTCCATTGTGAGGGGCTGTGTTCCCCATATATGATGCTTTTATGCCTATGAAGCGCTAATAAAGATTTGCATTTTAATAAGAAGGAAGAAGTCCGGTGCTGGATTTTTCAACAACTCTAAAGAATTGAGTGGACTCCAGCCACTTCAGTCCAAGCACCAATGGTCTCAGGTGATTCTGGTGAACACTCTCCTTTTACCCATTTCTCATGCTTGCTGCCCTGTACCCATGATCTGTGGTGGGTGCAGAGCAGCTTCTCCCTCGTGCACCCAATGGTTATCATTTTTGACTGCACAGTATGAAATTAATGTGCTGCAGAGATGCGGAAGTCCAGAGACTCCCAGTACAGCTGAAATAATGCTGCGGTTGGGAAAAGAATAGTGGGCTTGCGATTTCTTGAAATCCCATTCACTGTGCTTGTACTGTACCACGCAATGTTTTGGATGCAGCAGCAATATGTTGTGTCCAAAGCACTGCAATTCCTGACTGTGAGAACACACCCTAATACCTCTCTATCCAAATTATAATGCTAAACAAGAATCCTGAAACCAAGGCTTGAGTGTCACATAAAGTGTGATTTCTGGATTATGTCATGGGCAAGTTGTATTTAAAAATTTTTTTTAAAAAAATTGCCATATTAAAGAAATTTAAATACAACTCTCTGTTTCCCAAAGTGTGTGCAATAATATTACCGAAGATTTACCTCTTTTATCGATAAATTTCTAGTTCATACTATAATAGCTAGTTGTTTTTATTTTATAATGATGGTTTTTATGTTACATTTTTATACTGCTTAAACTTTAAGTTATGATAACAGTATTTTTATATAAATCATGGAGGAATCAGAATTGTTATTCAAGCATTTTTTCAACCCCTGAAGCAAGCAGACACCTGTAATATCATCATAATGTCACAGGTTTCCATAGCAATGGCCCAAATGCAACAGTTTGCAGGTTCCAATGATAAATTCAACTCTTACTCACAGCTCCGTTAGCTAATTAGGATCTTGCTGACTTTAGGATTTCATTCATAGCAGCAGACTTAATGTAGTGCATTTTTAGTAAATGTTCTTCAGTATATACAGGTGCATCTCAATGAATTAGAATACAGTTATGGCCAAAAGTATTGACACCCCTGCAATTCTGTCAGATAATACTCAGTTTCTTCCTGAAAATGATTGCAATCACAAGTTCTTTGGTATTATTATCTTCATTTAATTTGTCTTCAATGAAAAAAAACACAAAAAGAATTGTCCTAAAGCAAAATTGGATCTAATTACACACCAAACATAAAAAAGGGGTGGACAAAAGTATTGGCACTGTTAGAAAAATCATGTGACGCTTCTCTAATTTGTGTAATTAACAGCACATGTAACTTACCTGTGGCACTTAACAGGTGTTGGCAATAACTAAATCACACTTGCAGCCAGTTGACATGGATTAAAGTTGACTCAACCTCTGTCCTGTGTCCTTGTGTGTACCACATTGAGCATGGAGAAAAGAAAGAAGACCAAAGAACTGTCTGAGGACTTGATAAGCCAAATTGTGAGGAAGCATGAGCAATCTCAAGGCTACAAGTAAATCTCCATAGACCTGAATGTTCCTGTGTCTACCGTGCGCAGTGTCATCAAGAAGATTAAAGCCCATGGCACTGTGGCTAACCTCCCTGGATGTGGACGGAAAAGAAAAATTGACGAGAGACTTCAACGCAAGATTGTGCGGATGGTGGATAAAGAACCTCGACTAACATCCAAAAAGTTCAAGCTGCCCTGCAGTCCGAGGGTAAAACAGTGTCACCCGTACTAACCGTCGGCATCTGAATGAAAAGGGACTGTATGTTAGGATACCCAAGAAGACCCCACTTCTTACCCCGAGAAATAAAAAAAGGCAGGCTGGAGTTTGCCAAAACCTACCTGAGAAAGCCTAAAACGTTTTGAAAAATGTTCTCTGGTCAGATGAGACAAAAGTAGAGTTTTTTGGGCAAAGGCATCAACATAGAGTTTACAGGAGAAAAAAAGAGGTATTTAAAGAAAAGAACACGGTCCCTACAATTAAACATGGCGGAGGTTCCCTGATGTTTTGGGGTTGCTTTGCTGCCTCTGGCACTGGACTGCTTGACCGAGTGCATGGCATTATGAAGTCTGAAGACTACCAACAAATTTTGCAGCATAATGTAGGGCCCAGTGTGAAAGCTGGGTCTCCCTCAGAGGTCATGGGTCTTCCAGCAGGACAATGACCCAAAACACACTTCAAAAAGCACTAGAAAATGTTTTGAGAGAAAGCACTGGAGACTTCTAAGGTGTCCAGCTATGAGTCCAGACCTGAATCTCATAGAACACCTGTTGAGAGATCTGAAAATGGCAGTTTGGAGAAGGCACCCTTCAAATATCAGGGACCTGGAGCAGTTTGTCAAAGAAGAATAGTCTAAAATTCCAGCAGAGCATTGTAAGAAACTCATTGATGGTTACCGGAAGCGGTTGTTCGCAGTTACTTTGGCTAAAGGTTATGCAACCAAGTATTAGGCTGATGGTGCCAATACTTTTGTCTGGCCCATTTTTGGAGTTTTGTGTGAAATGATCAATGTTTTGCTTTTTGCTTCATTCTCTTTTGTGTTTTTTCATTTAAGACAAATTAAATGAAAATTATAATACCAAAGAATTTGTGATTGCAATCATTTTCAGGAAGAAACAGAGTATTATCTGACAGAAGTGCAGGGGTGTCAATACTTTTGTCCACAACTGTATCATCAAAATGTAAATTTCTTTTCAGTAATTCAATACAAAAAGTGAAACATATATATTACAAAGAGTATTTACAAACAGAGTGATCTATTTCAAGTGTTTATTTATGTAAATGTTGATGATTATGGCTTATAGCCAATGAAAACCCAAAGGTCATTATCTCAGAAAATTAAAGTAGGGATGATGAAGAGTTAAAAACCCCAGGGCTCCCATTACATTATGGTTCCACCCAAACCCTGCATCCAATTGCCACCAGCTTTGTCTTCCTGCCTTCAGACCAAATTAGTTAATCAACTGGAAGTGACCTGCGGTTACCACTTACCTCCTGTTGATTGATTGCTCAATAGGTCTGAATGTGTGGCGAGAGAAGTGAGCATGATTGCACACGGAGGTCCCGTGATGTCACAATGTGATGTAAGCACCCAACTATGATTATTGAAAATATTGAAACAGTACAGCACAGGAGGGGAGTACAGTTCTTTTATTTTCACTGGAGAAAACAAGTAAGGGTTGTCTTCATAGGGGAAAACTCCTTTATCTTCTAGGCAATGATTTGAATAGCCTGTCAAGAGAACAACTAAATAATAGCTGTGCATCTTTTTATTATCATTCTTAATAATTTTGACAATCATTTTTGGAAAAATGATTTTCTTTCATTGTGTACTAATATATCCACATACAATACCTATGTACATTATAAAGAAACAGTCATGTCTATTCATGTATGATTGTATTATAATAGAGCTGTTCCTTAGCTATGCTAAAATATCTGCAGAAAGGGCATTAGAAGTCATAAAGCTGTCATGAAGTCTAATTAAGCATTTTCAGGGCATTTAAGGTAAAGACAAATAATAGCTGGAAAATGTCCAGAGAACATAGGTGTACAGAGGCACAATTTGTTTGTCCTGGCATTAGTGAGCATGAATATATGCAAGAAGCATTCAGTGTAGTCTTTAAGGTGTAACTGACAATTTAAAACATGTCCTTTGTTGTTTGGAGACCATCATACTCATCGAAAACATGTAATTGACACTTAACGCTGATTTATGCTGATGATATAGTTCTTGTTGTTCCTTTAGTTTCCTGCTCGTCTTCTAAGGCAAAGTAATATAGAAATTCAGAGTGTTTTATTTTGGAATCCTATAATGTCTACAGGAAATGTGTCCCTTATGGAAATTTTACAACATGCACTTTAAATATTTAAAGTATTGCTTCTAAACCAAAGTAACATTTTCTCACGGGTTCATTTGCTAAGTGTATTGTGGAGTAATGCTTTCAGGATTGATCTTGTAGGTTGTATGTATTGTATCTTGCTATCACTAGAAACAGCGAGGCTCTGAAACACGTTTCTCTGTTATCTGATGCTATTTTCTTCCAAGTTAGGCTAGGGTCACAGTTGCATTTTTCACAAGCTTTTTGGAGACCTGCGTTTCAAAAACGCATGTAAAAAACGCACCCATAGGCCCCCATGTTAAAAAACGCATGCCCTAATAGCAAAAAAGCATGTGTGACAGTACCATGCGTTTTTGGTGCATTTCCAAAAACGCATGCGTTTTTTAATATGGGGCCCTATGGGAAACGCATGCAAAAACGCATGTACAATTAGTACCATTCAAAAACGCATGCGTTTTTCAAAACACACCAAAAAATAGTACATGCACTATTTTTGGGTGCGGATTTCAAAACGCAGCCAAAAACGCAGGGAGCCATGACACACCTTAAAAAACTCATGATGACATGAAAAACGCATGTAAAAAAGCATGCGTTTTTAAAAGGCACTACAAAAACGCATGCCAACTGTGATCCCAGCCTTATAGAACATTTCCTATGACTTTGATGACCAATAAAGGAGATTTGAATATTACCATTGCTGGGAAGCCTAGAGGTTAGCCACACTGCAATGTAACCACTGATTGCAAAGCTTATCCTAAGGAAAGTGGAGTTGTTGTAATATGGTGACTCCTATGACTGCCATAAAAGGATCTGAGCACCATAAGAAATAATCCTCAGAGCCCTATGACTCCATTTCACATTCCACCTTGTTTCCCATTTTGCATTTTTGCCAGGCAACTAAAGTGATAACACAATACATTTGTGAATAAGGTTTGTTGTCTAGTTTGTGCAACCTGAGAAGCAGGCTAGGGTCACCCTGGGTTATGGACCCACATTTCCAGCCAGCGCTGAAACCGGACAGCATTAACGGCAAGCGCTTGCTGGAAACGTGGGTCTATAGAAAACTGTGTTTACCTTTGTAGCTGCCGCACACAGAGCTGCTGGGCGGCCGCTTTTTCCCCCCACACAGGAAACGCTGCCTGCAGTGTTTTCCTGTGCGCTACTTAAAAGTGGCTGTCATGCAGCTCTGTGTGCGGCTGCTACTAAGGTAAACACAGGGTTTCCATAGACCCACGTTTCCAGCCAGCGCTTGCTGTTAATGCTGTTCGGCTTCAGCGCTGGCTGGAAATGTGAGTCCGTAACCCAATGTGACCCTAGCCTGCTTCTCAGGTTGCCGTTAACGCTGCCCGGTTTCAGCCCTGGCTGGAAACGTGGGTCCGTATCCAAGTCTGACCTCAGCCATATTCCACATATCTGTCGATAGGTAAAGGAATAAGAAGCTTTAGTTTTTAGAAAAATTGGAAACACACTTTTGGTACTTTCATTTTCATCTGTATGGTGACTGGTCATAGTACTTTTTCTAGGTTTCAACAATCGCCTATTACAAAAGGTGCCACGCATACATATTACCATTCCACAGGATAGATGATAAATGTATGATGACTAAGGTTCAACCCCTGAGGCTAGGTTCACATTGCGTTTAGAATTGCGTTTGAATGCAATGCGTTTTGCACTGCATTAAGGCAATGAAACACAAGCGTTTGACTGTGTTAATGCAGCCATAGACTTCTATTGTAAAATGCAGTCAAACACATTGCAAATGCAGTGCAAAATGAGGTTGCATTTGAATGCATGCCTTTTTTCTAAGTGCACAGCTGACATTCCTGGCAATTACTCCCACCAATCCCTGTAAACAGTGGAAGAAGCAGTGGTCACAAATGTCCACTACTGATCCATTCATTCAAACATGTCTATTTTTTAATTGATTGTGGTGCAAGTGGTTGAACTTTCTCAACACTCATCCATTTATCATATATGCTATGTGTTCATAGGACCATCCCTTTAACTACTACCCAACATAAGACATAACAGTACATCCTATGTCAAATGTCTTGCATATGTAAGAGGGTGGACCTACAGACCTGTGCCCTCCTGAAGACATTGATGATTTCATTGTAGTGTGGGTAATTTCATTATAGAGTGTATTAAGTACACTGCATTATAGTGATAAGAAATGTTATGTAGTGTTATGTTGCACTAATGCTAGGTTTGGTAGGGTGCAGATATAGCAGAGCTAGTTGTGAGCACATAGTATAGTTCAGTAACCTTTAAGGGTACCTGTACATGCCGCAACTTTTGGCGGCGATAGGAGGCAATCTAACGTGCGCGTGCACATTTTTCATGGCTGCCTTTGAACGCCGAAGGCGCTTTTACACGCCGCAATTTCGCCCTCAACCTAAGGCGATGTGTCGTCCCAGAATTTCCCACACCAACAGCAGGAAACATCCGGTAGACTCCCAACGCCGCTTCACACGCCGCTATCCCCAAAGGAATGTGGGCGTACCTGTTCAGCGCGGCAAGAACATAGACGTGCCAAATTATTGTACACCGCGCCCCAAACACAATCATTGGACAACGCAATATCGTTATGATTGGCCAGCCTGCTCTGGAAGGCTGGCTAATAAATGACGCAATTGCGATTGTGTGGTGGTGAATGGTCAGCTGTTCAAATATGGCGCCCTGTGAAGTGACAGCCAATGCAAACACAGTAGCCATCACCAATCATCACTGACGGGGTGCGGTGTCCAGCACACTGTGGCACACCTCCGGGAAATCAGTAGGCGACGCAGATTCCATCCCTATCGCCCCTTCACACGCCAAAAGCCGGGAATTTCGCCTCCATGATTGCCTCTGATTTTGGAGCAGTGTTGTGAAATCTGAACCAGGCGCAACCTTTTTTATCGCCACCAAATTCCCCAATTACACGCCGCAATTTCGAGGCACTTTCACGGCGATGGTGACGGGGCTACAGATTGCCAATCAGATTTCTCACCGCGGTGGCGGCGTGTAAAGGTACCCTTGGAGATCAAACTGTTATGTAGGTGAAAGGTTAAATTCAGCACAGATTATGGCAAGAATCAAAAGGGTTAAACCTGGGTGAGTCACAGGGGCAGTGGTCAGTCTAGTGTGGGGCCAATTTAGTTCTGTTTTCAGTCAGGAGTAGAGTGTGTGGACACAGTGAGGAGAGGTTGGCGAAATCAGACTTGTTGGCCTGGTATGTCCGCTCCTGAGGAACAGGACTGTGAGAATCCCAGTGTCAGGACTTTTGGCACCTGGAGCGTAAGGCTTGGGGGGCTGGTGTTAAGAGAGCACCTGAAAACCCCCTTCTCATCAGGGGAAGTGAGTCAAGGAGTCCCCGGGTAGGAGAGACATGGAGCCTGAAGCTGCAGAGAGACTGAGCTGGGGATTCCTAAAACAGGAAGCAGGAATAGTCCAGGAGGTGAGAAAAGACAATATGAATGCACACAGTGTGATGAACTTTATTGCTGGAAGATGTTATGCCTCATATTCTGTGATGATATATGATGAAACAGGAATGTTAAGTAAAGTTGTTGTTGAAGAGAAGTGTCTGATAGCAGCTGATTTATGTGCCACTTCTACCAAAGAAAGAGTTGCAGCCAGCAGTTTGCAAATGGTTAAAAAAATTGAGACAGTGGAGTCTACTGGCCAACGTGTGAGTACCGCACACTACAACACCCAAAAATCATACCTTGTACTGAGGAGCCGGCAGGGGCATGTGCTGTCAAACCAGGGGTGCTCAGCAGCCGAGACCCTGGCTTGCCTGGACTATCAAAGCCGCATACACCAGCCTCTTAACATATGGAGCAGGCTCAGGATCTGACCTGCACCATACCAGGCAGACATTAGCTGTAATTCATACTTGGATTATGCCTGTAACTATAACAGCCAAAACACGCTATGATTGCTATAGTTTAACCAACCTAAATCACATTGGCAATCTCTGACAGTGGCATTTAAAGAGCATGATCACCGGTATACACTGTCACTAGCTTCTGCTGGCTCCATAAGATACGATCACCATAGGTTGATATAGCAGCTGGGAGCCTGATGAACATCTGTTTTTACTATATGACGCAATACTGTGCTATACGTTATGTAGTGTAAGCAAACAAGCGATAAGTTCAAGGCCTTACAGGAAACTAAAAAAAAAAAAAATTTTTTTTATATATATATATATATATATATATATATATATATATATATATATATACGGTACATATTCAAATCACTCCTCTTTTTTACTCCTTGTAAAAAAGAAGATAAATACTTTATTGGTAAATACAATCAAATTAAGTTTCAGTGCATCCATAAAATTCTCATCCATACAAAATATAATGTTAATAGACGAGATCAGTAAACTTTGTAAAGAGGAACGACATAAAAGCACCAGAATTAAAGTTTTTCGCTTGCCACAATACTGTTTGAGATGCCATAAGAAGCGATCATATTGTCTTATCCATCCCTAAATCACATCCATATTAGCATCAGCTTGACAGACATAATACAATCCCTCATACAACAAACCGCCTCTGCCGTATCTACTGCCTAACGGCTGCACTTGAGTTACACTTGGGGCAAGCCCCATGCATTCTCTATGAGGCTTGAGGCAAGTGCGGCAAGTGCGGTATTGCCACGACCAGACACTTGCAGCAGTTGCGGCTGTGAAAAAGGACGCAGATGACAGCGTTTTGTTTTTTTTTGCAGCCACAAGTGCCGGATCGCGGCAATACTGCACTTGCCACACTTGCCACAAGCCCTGTAGAGAATGCATGGGGCTTGCCGCAAGTGCAACACAAGAGCAGCCGTTAGGTGGTAGATACAGCAGATGCAGTTTTCTGTCCGGATCTGCCGGATCTGGAAAGGAACGCTGATGTGAAAGAGGTCTAAGGGCCCTTTCACATCAGCGGTAATTTGAAATCGCGGCAGATGCGGTGAAAAAACTGCATCTGCCGCGATTGCCGCATAGCCGCCGCATAACCGCTGCACTTGCGGCGCGGTTGCGGTAATCGCCATAGTAAGTATAGGGGGACTTGCGGCAGGTGCGGCAAGTGCGGTTTTGCACTTGCGGCAGGTGCAGCCGCGAAAAAAAAAACGCGGTCAGCCGCGTTTTTTTTTTCGCGGCCGCACCTGCCGCAAGTGCAAAACCGCACTTGCCGCACCTGCCGCAAGTCCCCCTATACTTACTATGGCGATTACCACAACCACGCCGCAAGTGCAGCGGTTATGCGGCGGCTATGCGGCAATCGCGGCAGATGCGGTTTTTTTCACCGCATCTGCCGCGATTTCAAATTGCCGCTGATGTGAAAGGGCCCTAACTCAAACATTTATAGAGGAATTGCATTTTTTTTTGTGAAATGTGTTTGCACTTGGAACTTGTTTCTAGTACATTGAATGATAAAAATGAATGGTGTCATCAAACTACTTTTTGTTTCATAAAAACAAGCTCTTTTAAGTGTATGTGGAAGAAGTTGGGACTCTTGGAAGTAGAGGAAAAAACTAAAGTGCAAAAACAGAAAATTGCCACGTCCGGAAGGGGTTAAATGACAGTTGGTGATTTCAAGAATAGCGTCATTTAAAGGGGACCTGTGAGAAATTTGACAGTTTTTGCTCCTATTGCATTCTCGCTCATCCCCCGAGTACACTATACAATTTTTTGTATTTTTAAAATCCCTTATATGTTTTTAGCAATATGGTCTTCACCATGATGGAGGTGATCACTGGAGTCTTTAGATGTAGGAGGATATCTTTATTCCGCTTCATGTAACTATATTGTGAGTCACGTTTCAATACCCATAAAAAATAACTCCATATAAGAAGGCTCATCTCTAGAAATGTATTCCGGATTAAGAAAAATAATAAGAATATCTGAATACTCTGGTGAGCAATGGGAATAAAATATGAGCAAAAATGGCTTCTGTTGACATGTCTTCTTTATATAAATTATAGATTGAGGACCTATAGAAATGTGTAAGGTCATCAAGGTCTGAATTGTAGCTTGGAGTTAAACATTAAAACATAAATAAAATATATGGTGCATAAACATAATATCTTGTGTTAGGAAATACAGCTGTATTTGTAAGAACTTTCCCGTAGAATTATGGCTTTCTTTTTAGCATAAATATTTATGCACATTTAAACAAACGTGCAAAGATTCATATCAATTTAATTGCAAATATTTGTTTTTAGAGAAGCTTTCCTTTTCTAATAGGGCTTTAAAATTGAGTTGTTGACTTCTACCATTATGCTTATTATAATTGGTTGCTTATAAGCAGTCCATTAACAGTGTGTGATAAAAAACCTCATTAGGTCACTTAAAGAACTATTTATTCTAGTAATAACATTGTCCGAGAGATATTTCCGTGAACTTGCTCTTCGGGATTCTCAATGTACGCGTGTTCATTTGTTTGCACTCTTAGCCATGTCGTTTTTTTCAAAGGAATCGTAATTACATTTACATCCACCTTGAGAAAAATTGATGCACTGAACAGAGCTGGACTTATCAAAGGTAACAAATTTAATTTATAAGAAATGAATTGGTTCTTCCCATTAATCTGATACAGTCATATAGCTACAGTTTTACTGCCAGAAGACCTTGATAAACAGGACTCATGGCATTGGATGTATGCAACCTGAATGCCAATATCTGCAGGGGTGATATTTGGGAGGCAAGAGACATCATGATCTGTGGGAATAGTAAGCGGTCAAGTTAATTAGTAAACTAGAAACTGTCCTGTGTTCCCATGACTAAATGTTATATCAGGAATCTCTAACTCCTGACCTCGAGGGCTACAAACAGGTCATGTTTTCAGCAAAAGGATTTTAACAATAGGCACTAAAAATGGCTCAAATATATCCCTTTTAGGGTACTTTCACACTAGCGTTTTTTTGAAATAGCGGCAGATGCAGTGAAAAAACCGCATCTGCCGCGATTAACGCACAACCGCGACACCTGCGGCACAGTTGCAGCAAGCCCCATGCAATGTCTATGGGGCTTGCGGTTATGGCCACTTTACACGCGGCTACATTTCTAGCTTTTCAACAGGTAACTTACTGGCTGCAGTGAAATCATGGAGCCATGGTTCTATCTTGTTGCTGTGTACAAATGGAATAATGTCTCCATGATTTCACTGCAACCAGTAAGTTACCTGGTGAAAAGCTAGAAATGTAGCCGTGTGTAAAGTGGCTATAAGGGTGCGGCAGGTGCGGCAAGTGCGGTTTCGGCACTTGTGGCAGCCGCAGGTTTTTTTGCGGCCGCACCTGCCGCAAGTGCCGATACCGCACTTGCCGCATCTGCCACAAGCCCCCATAGACATTCTGTGGGGCTTGCCACAACTGTGCCGCAAGTGCTGCGGTTATGCGGTAATCGCGGCAGATGCGTTTTTTTCACCGCATCTGCAGCAATTTAAAAAAACCGCTGATGTGAAAGCAGCCTTAGTCAATTCATGAGAATAAGAAAAAACTGCTCCACCGCTTTAGGCTGTGTCCATGCTGGTGCATAGATACTTTTCACTGTGTATTGTAAAAAGAGGAAAATCAGATGGTATAATGGCCAGCCAGCAAAGTCAATGAGACTATGCTTGTTCTGTGCCGGCATCTGTTGTTTTTCTTTGTGCAGCACATTAGCGGCATCTTTTTACGGATCTTTGATCCGGAAGAGTAAACAGCACATCAATTCTATAACACACTAAGGCTAGGGTCACAATTCAGCCATTGAAACGCTAAAAGCTAGCGTTTTTCGCAATTCCAAATTGTGAAAAACGCTAGCGTTAATGCTTCCATAGGCTCCCATGCAAAAAATGCATGGTCAAAATGCAACGCTTTTGACGCTATGCGTTTTTGCAAAAGCACCAAAGAATGCAGTAAGCAGCATTTTTGGAGGCGTTTGCAGAAATGCATGCGTTTTTTAAACATGGGAGTCTATGGAAAATACATGCGTTAATGCATGGTACATATATGCACCATGCATTAATGCATGCATTAACGCTAGCACTAAAAAGGGAAAAAATGCCTTAAAAATGGCACTGGAAAAAAATGCTACCTTTAACACATTCTTGTAAAAAACGTTCCCTACAAATGTGACCTTTGCCTTAGCGCTAAAAGCTAACTTTTTCACAAGCGCAAATTGTGAAAAATACTAGCTTTAATGCCTCCATAGGCTCCCATGTTAAAAAAGCCTTGCAAAAGAGCTATGTGTTTAACACTAGGAGCTTTTGCAAAAGCCACAAAAAATGCTGCTAGCAGCGTCTTTTGGGTGCTTTTGCAAAAATGCATGTGTTTTTTTAACATGGGCTCCTATGGGAAATGCATGCGTTAACGCTTGGTACATATATGTACCATGCGTTAACACATGCGTTAATGCTAGCGTTAAAATTGCTTCAAAACTGCAACTGAAAAAAAGTCTAGCATTAATGCAGGTTTCCCAAAAACATCCCTCCAAGTGTGACCCCAGCCTCACCCTGTGTTCTTGCTTGCACCTCTGGGTTTCTTCCCATCACACATCACATGGTAGGGGTTATGTGACCCACATGGTGTGTGAAGCGGTCAAAGTCCGAAAGTGCCTGCTGGTATGCAAGGTAAGCAGCCGGTAGCAGGGCGGGTACAGTATGGATGGATGCAGAATTTTCTATATCTTTACCCATCAAAAGTAAAATGCTTTTGCTGTGCAACAGCTACTTAAAGCGGATGTGAATTTGATGCAGAAAATTCTGCATCACTTTTAGCCTGTTGGCACATAGCCTTACACTTCTAAAGTCCAACAAATACCCTACACTCTAGATTTAGGATTAAACATCCTAAGAAATGTGTAGAAAGGGTGCACAAAAGAGTAAAGGACCTCACACTGGAAGAATAGCTCAAGCTAAAGATAGGGTTAGCAAGTAATACAGGCTCGATTTTGTTACTGCGAATAATAAATCTTTTGCCTACATTAGGAGTATTCTCAATAATTTTTGGTATGTCCTGATTTGAGACTCAATACCAGGTTCCCTCTAATGGCCACTTTACACGCGGCAACAGGAAGATAGAAACCGGCAGGTGTTGGAGACAATTGTACCTTTTACCTTCAAAACACCTTGTAGATACCTGAATTACACACAGCCACTTCAAAGTGTTTTGAAGGTAAAAGGTACAATTGTCTCCGACACCTGCCGTTTTCTATCTTCCTGTTGCCGCGTGTAAAGTGGCCATTACAAATAACCTTTTTTATAACATTTAGGCAGTGTGCACACAGTGCATTATTTTTGTGGTATATAGATGCATTTTTTTGGTGCGGTTTTGTCACAAAACTACAGGCCAATCCTTCTGCCAGCAAAGTCAATGAGAATTCAAAGGTTTTGTGCTTTTTTTTCCCTTGCAGATTTGGTGCAGAATTAAACCTGCAGTATGTCATTTATCCTGCCTGGTGATGCAGATTTGGTGCAGAAATACCAAGTACTCAATGTATGCACATACTCTTAGGCTGTGTGCCCACGTTGCATTGGTATTGCATTTTTTAATACTTTTTTGAGACCAGATTTGTCACAAAACCTGAAGGGAATCTTGATGCCAACAAAAGTCAATGAGAATCATGAAGTGCACTGCAAATTTTGAGTATTTTCTTCTTGCAGGTTTGGTGCAGAAATAAATCTGCATCATCTCAATTCTTGTAGCGTTTTTGTTTGCACCAAAAACATATCGACAATGTAGCAATAACACATGTTCTTTCCCACTGCATTTTTCTTGCCAAGAGATGCAGAAGTAATGCATCAATTTCTTTACCAAATACTAATCTTGTGCACATTCCCTGAGAGGGCTCAGAATATTACTGTACCGAGAACACGAAATCATGGAGCCGATATGCGAGTCACCATGAACCACGAAAAGGTGAAGCTTCAAATGTAATTAAAAAAAATGTCTTTGTTGCAGAACAATTAAACATAATCTGTCATTAGGTATTTTCTACCTCATTTGGGAGCAGCATAATGTGGGAAAATAGACCATGATTAAAAACACTGTGTCTTTTAATTTACTGCATGCACTGTTGTAACACAATCAGAGGTAACATATAGCAGAACTCAGAAAGCTAACCCTGCCACACCAGGTTTGCTGTGTACATTGTATATTGACAGTGAGCTGCTTATCAGTGCTGGGGGCGTGGTTGGACCAGATCTCATGCATGACCTAGTCCAGGAGTGATAATTTCCTGATCATAAAATACGCATAGTAAGTAAATAAAATTTTAAATAACAACACATCCCTGAAATCAGTTTTTCAGCCCCCACCTGGTGCTGTCCTCAGATTCTCACAACCACACAAGGTGATCCTCTGATTCCTATTTAGGGAATATTTTATCTCTAAGGGTACCTTTACACGCCACTACTGGAGGATGGATACAACCAGCTACAGGCTACAAATGTAGCTTGTAGCGGCAAAATACCCCGTAGTAGCGGCGTGTAAAGACGGTAGGAGGCACCCGGCCACAGATACATCTGTTTCCGAGCACTGCCCGGAAACAGGTGGCTACACAGGCGATTGTAGCGAGCTGTATCGGCGTGTAATGAAGCAACAGAAGGGATGTGTCGACACCAGGCAATGTACTTGGTATGTAGCTGGGGCGTGACACAGGCTCCGGGATACCGCCCCCCTTCAGCGATCATTGGTGGAAGCTCCTGCTTTACGATTGGTAGACGCTGCATAGGGCGGCATATTTAAGGAGCTGACCAGTCACACTACACAATTGCTCGAGTGTCATGTATTAAACAGCCTCCTGCGATGCCTGGCCAATCATGGGTTTATTGCTTTGTCCTATCAGCGTACGGACGTCTCGGAATCCACAACTGTGGCACGCCTATGTACTGTCCCTGCTGCACCAGGTCCGCCCATATTAGCTTGTTGTAGCGGTGTGTAAATGAGGTATGGTGAGCTACAGAAGGTGACTTATGGCACCCGGCGGTGTATCCAGAGATAGATGTAGCGTAGCGTAGCTTGTGGCGGCGTGTAAAGATGGTGCGTTGACCGTTTGTAACCGTTTGTGCGTGCTCGTGCACGTGAAGTAGCTGGTTGTATCCATCCTCCAGTAGCGGCGTGTAAAGGTACCCTAAGGGTACCTTTACACACAGAGATATACTGCTTGCAATTCACTGGTTGCAGTGAAATCATGGACACATTGTTCCATTTTGTTGCCATGTACAAGTGGAACAATGTGTCCATGATTTCACTGCAACCAGTGAATTGCAAGCAATATATCTCTGTGTGTAAAGGTACCCTCAGACCCTTCATCCTCACTACTTTAATTTTCTCAGATAATTACATTTGGGTTTTCATTGGCTGTAAGCCATAATCATCAACATTTACATAAATAAACACTTGAAATAGATCACTCTGTTTGTATTGACTCTATGTTAACCTTTTGATGATATTCCAATTCTTTAAGATGCCCCTGTATATATAGTCTCACTATTACAAAATATATGAGAACGAACGGATTATCATAGCTTTTAGTGCAAAATCCCTGCGTGAGGTCAAGTTGACGCATATTTTTAATGTATATGCCAACATTTTCATCCATTTCTTTTGAAGTTCATTTTTTTCTCTTGATAAGTTGTAAGTGCAAGTTTTCCTTGAAAAGAGACATTTGGTGAACCTGCATGAGGTGCATTGAAAATGCAGATGAGAGATAGAAAAAAGGAGCCAACAAGGTATCAACTGCTGGCACTGAAAGAAATTAAAATGCAAAGCCTCACAGGAAATTTTACATGAAGACATAAAGACAGCACAAGCATACCTCCAACAGGCAGATCTAATGCCCCTTGAGATTTTTTTTAATATATTGACCTTCAATTTGATTTGCTCCTACTGTAGCGAGTGATGTTATAGTGTATCGAGAAAAGTTCTCGTCAGGTTTGTTAACTCTATCAGCAAGTTAAATGATGGATGGATGAGGCCTCCAGCTCTGCTAGGTTAGCTGTCATCTGTATTGTGCAGAAGGACAGGTCTGCATAAATAATGTTCCAAGGACTTCATCTCATGTTGAGGGACAGAATGCAGGATGCCGAGATGAAATACAAATTCTTATATTTTGATATTAAAGCCTAGTAGCTTCTCTACTTTAGAGTTAAATTAGTAGACGGCAGGAGGCAGCTCGGTATGCACATTGTGGCAATGGCTCAACGCTACTAAGTTTGCACTTCTCTTTTGATCACGGAATTAATATTGACTTTTCTGACAGCTTTCCTACTTTTATATAAGTTTTATATAAGTTTTCAATTTTTTTTTAAGAGATTATTTTAACATGAGAGATAAGCTACATATGAAAGGGGTTGTGTAAGGAGAAGTTTCATAAATAATTCCACAAAATGTTTAACTAGCTCAAAAATAAAATGATGAATGCTTGCTTTACTTATTTCCTCTTAGATGCTGTCTAGTCCACAGTTGGTCTTTACTAGTGCATGTCAATGAATTAGAATATCATCAAAAATCAATGTAATATTGCCATGTTTCAGACCGTGTCTGGGAGCCCTGAAACACGTTGACTAATGAATCAATATTATATTCACCCTTTGATGTCTCGTGGATTATGGGAAAAAGGTTTTAACCCTTCATCCTCCCTACTTTAATTTTCTGAGATAATGACCTTTGAGTTTTCATTTGCTGTAAGCCATAATCATCCACTGCCGAAACGCGTTGTGTACCATTTCCTGAAGAAGGCAGTAATCCACTGCCGAAATACATTGTGTATACTAATCCCTAATAAAGGTTTGTAAAGAACAACCCCTTGTCCTCCTAAATTCCTCCCCTCGACCAACTCAGAACCTTCCGACTTCTCAGAACCCACTACCTCTAACTTCTATAATCATCAACAATAACAGAAATAAACACTTAAAATAGATCCCTGTGTTTGTAGTGACTCTATGTAATATGTTTCATTTTTTGTATTGAAATACTGAAATAAATAAACTTTTTGATGTTATTCTAATTCATTGAGATGCACTAGTATTTCCAGTTTTGATGTCCATCATTGGTCACAGCACTAATCTGCTACAATTAATGATTGGCTGCAGCAGTAACAGGTCCTTGTGAGGGATGGTCATTTTTGCAACGGAAGTAAAGACCAATGGGGGACTGGGCACCACTGCAAGAAGGACCCTTTAACAAAGTAGGACTTTTTAAAGTTGAAGTATGAATGTTGCGTATGCTTTGAAAAATAGTAGAATATATTTGGACATACAGGTGCATCTCAATGAACTAGAATATCATAAAAGTTAATTCATTTCAGTAATTAAATACATAAAGTGACATGCATATATTATATAAAGTTATTACAAACAGAGTGATCTATTTCAAGTGTTTCTTTCTGTTATTTTTCTTAATCTGCTGGCCCTCACTGAAACCTGGATCCAAGACTACGACACGGTATCCCTTGCTGCTATTTCTCATGGCGGCTTGCATTTCTCCCATTCCCTGAGACCTGGAAACAGACATGGTGGTGGAGTTGGCTTACTCCTGTCCCCACAATGTACTTTCCAGGTAATCCCTCCAGCCCCATCACTGCCATTCCCTTCTTTTAAGGTCCACACCATTAGGCTCTTCCACCCCCTCCCACTCAGATTAGCAGTTGTATACCGCCCCCCCCAGGGTCACCCACCCAGTTCCTTGACCATTTCTCTGCGTGGCTGCCGCACTTCATGTCCTCAGGATTGCCAACTCTTATTCTGGGAGACCTCAACATCCCCATAAACAGCCCCATCTCCCCATCTGCATCCCAGCTCCTATCTCTAACCACCTTTGGCCTCTCATAGCTCTCAACCTCTGAGACATACAAGGATGGTAACACCCTTGACCTGATCTTTGTCTGGCTCTGTTCAACCTTCTCCTTAGATTACTCTTCTCTTCCTCTCTCTGATCACAACATTCTCTCCTTCACACTCACAAATCCTCACCCACCCCAGCACACTCCTACCTATCACACATTCAAAAATCTACAGGCCATTAACCCCATACACTCACAGACTCTCTCATCACTTACACTCTCTCCTCAGTCCCATAGTACAGGCCCCTATCACTGACATCTGTGCTGATGATCTGGCTTCTTACTTCACTAAGAAAATAGAAAACATCCATCAGGAAATCAACTCTCAACCTCAAACCGCTGTTACCCCTATCTCTCCCCACATTTCCTCTGGCTCACTCTCTACATTCGACCCAGTCACAGAAAAAGAAGTCTCCAGGTTCCTCTCTTCATCTCATCCCACCACATTCACTGCTGACCCCATCCCCTCACACCTACTTCAGTCTCTCTCTCCGATGGTCACCACTCACATAACCAAAATCTTCAACCTCTCCCTCTCTTCTAACATCTTCCCCTCCTCCTTCAAGCACTCAATCATTACTCCATTATTAAGGAAAACTTCTCTTAACCCATCCTGCACAAACAACTACAGACCAGTCTCCAATCTCACCTTTATCTCTAAACTCCTAGAGCACATGGTCTACTCCCACCTCACCCGTTACCTCTCTACTCACTCTGTTCTAGACCCATTACAGTCTAGTTTCCACCCCTTACATTCTACAGTAACTGCCCTCACCAAAGTGAACAAGGACCTTCTGACAGCAAAACGTAATGGTGAACACTCTCTGCTTATTATTCTTGATCTCTCTGCAGCCTTTGACACTGTTAACCACCATCAATGATCTTTTTACTCTTAGGCCTGAGATGGGGACAAGGGGGCATCCTCTATGTCTGGAGGAAAGAAGGTTTAATCATAATCACCGACGTGGATTCTTTACTATAAGAGCAGTGAGACTATGGAACTCTCTGCCACATGATGTTGTAATGAGTGAGTCACTACTAACATTTAAGAAGGGACTAGATGCCTTTATTGAAAACTATAATATTACCAGTTATATATACTAGATTCTTTGATAGGGCATTGATCCAGGGAACTAGTCTGATTGCCGTATGTGGAGTCAGGAAGGAATTTTTTTCCGCAATCTGGAGCTTAGGGTTGCCACATGTTTTTTTTTGCCTTCCTCTGGATCAACATGTTAGGCTATGGGTTGAACTAGATGGACTTAAAGTCTTCCTTCAACCTTAAAAACTATGTTACTATGTTACTATGTTATAATCTCCTACTCTCCATGCTGTACTCCATCGGCATCAAGGACACGGAATGATCCAGGAATGAAGTTCAATCTCCAGCAAAGCATGCTGGAACCCTGTGAATCTATAAAGGCAGAGGTAATCACAGAGTGGCTACACCTGGACAAGGGCCAGCTAGTTTGTTGGCAACAGAGACTAACATTAACTCCTCCAGTGCCAAAGGAAAAGGACATGTTTAATAAGAAGTCTTAATGCAGACATGAACCTTAGGTCCAAAGCAGTCTCAAGTCTCCTAGGAAAGGGAGACCATCATGACAAATGACCTTTGCGTTTTCATTTGGGTATAAGTCATAATTATTAACACTTACAGAAATAAACACTTGAAATAGATCACTCTGTTTGTAATGACTCTATAAAATATATGTGTTTCATTTTTTGTTTTGAATTACTGAAAAAAATTAACTTTTTGATGATATTCTAATTCATTCAGATGCACCTCATGTGTTTAAAGGACTCTGATAACCAAGTTTTTGGCTAATTTCCCAAGACTCTTTTTCAGCCTTGTAAAGGTGTCATGCTATATAAAGACTCACCTCTTCACTGCCATCTGCTCTACCTTATGCCACTTTCACTGCATTACTGTGTGAAAACTGCTGTCCCACTGGCGAGAGACATGGAGGTGACATGCAAGAGACATGCATGAGTCTCGCATGCATCACACGGCATGGCAACAGGCTCTCAGACAGGAGCGTGCAGCTGCATAGAGTCACATGCAGCTGACCCTATCCTGACAAGGGGGCTGGCGGATGTGCTGGATGTTGCATGACTCGCGCAAGTCTCTTGCATGTCACCTACATATCTCTCGCCAGTGAGACCGCGACCTAACTCTTGAAGGCTTATCTCAGGACACCCATATTGTTTTCCACAGCAGAATGTAGTTATGTTTTTTTGGACTTATGGTTGTATACTGCCATCCTATGGTCAACATTGAAGTTGTAGATTGTACAGGTATAGCCAGGTATTTTACTATTCTTGTGACGCTGCTGTTTCTTTGATATTAAGCTGTGTCCTTCATGAGCTTGTGGTGAGTTTTTATTGCTGCATATTTAAAGTACTCTGTGCAAAAAATGCAGCGTTTTAAAGATCTAACACTGAAGAGGATTTATAGAAATCTTCTGACCACTGTGCTTCTCTTTACTCAAAATAAACTGACCTGCTGTGTGTCTTTCAGATCGCCAACATCTCAATTTGTTTTGCCGATACAGTGAGTTTTATGTGTTTGGAGTTTCCCCATAGAATTGCATTAAATGCAGAAAAAACACGGGGAAAAAATGCATATGCAGAAGAAACACATTACAGATGCATTAAGCCCACATTGGACTGTAATAATAAAGTATCAGGATTGGAAGTATCAAAAAGTATTTAGCTCTATTTAAAACAAAAAATAGTATAACAATAAAATTAAAAAGGTGGTGATAAAAGCACTGCTGGACAGCAGGCACAATCTTCTTCCCTTATCTGTGTCTCCTTTGTTTATGTGCCCTGATCTCTGATCTTAGGCTGCCTTCACACTTGCAGATGCATCTGCAGCGTTTTGCAGATGCATCTGCAAGTATCAGCGTGCAGACCGCGGCCCCTATGTTTATAATGGGGCGCACCGCGGTCTGAAAGCACTCATTCATTCCTATATGTGAACCGTCCGCAGGCGGATGCCTGCTTACAGATCACACACTCCCGTCCGCACCATGGACGCGAGATGTCGCGTCCATGGTGCGGGCGGGAGTGTGTGATCTGTAAGCAGGCATCCGCCTGCGGACGGTTCACATATAGGAATGAATGAGTGCTTTCAGACCGCGGTGCGCCCCATTATAAACATAGGGGCCGCGGTCTGCACGCTGATACTTGCAGATGCATCTGCAAAATGCTGCAGATGCATCTGCAAGTGTGAAGCCAGCCTTATGATGTCAGTGTGTGACTCTTTTCCTTACTGTTTTGTCTATTTAAGCCCTGTCATCTGTATTGCAACTGCACACATCTGGCCTGAGGAAGACCTCTGTCAGATGTTGAAACACGTAGCCCTTATTCTTTTAATTAATTCTTATAAAAAATTATTTGCCCATCTGTCACACTCAGCAGATCTTTTATCATCCATAGTATATTTGTATACTATTTATCCTATACATTGTATTTTCTGACTGGACCATCACTTATAGCAGCTACAACTGATTTGTTACATCTCTTGATTTGAGGCTGGGTTCTACCTGGTGTATCCAAGGTGAGCGCACTGCCATATGCCCTTTCTGGCAGCCCTCTCCATCTTCACTTTATGAAGGATTTCATGCATTAACAAGCCTCCTCCTTTTTATTCTCATTACAGGTTCATTATTTAAAACATGACATACTATCAAGAGACAAAAAAATGATGTACAAAAACATGACAAAAAAGTATTTGAAAAATGCAAGTAGTAATTTACTTTATAAGGGCAGAAACCCTGATTCCAGTGATGCATCACTTAGGGTACCTTTACACGCCGCTACAACAGGATGGATACAACCCGCTACAGGCTACGATTGTAGCTTGCGTCGTCAATATAGCCCGTAGTAGCGGCGTGTGAAGACGGTAGGAGGCAACCGGCAACAGATGCATCTGTTTCCGAGCACTGCTCTGAAACAGGTGGCTACAAAGCCGATTGCAGCGAGCTGTATCGGCGTGTAAAGAAGGAACAGAAGAGTTGTTTCTACACCATGCTATGTAGCTGGGGCGTGACACAGGCTCCGGGTTACCGCGCCCCCTTCAGCGATCATTGGAGGAAGCTCCTGCGTTGCGATTGGTTGTCACTGCACAGGGCGGCATATTTAAGGAGCTGACCAGTCACACTACACAATTGCTCGAACGTCATGTATTAATCAGCCTCCTGCGATGCCTGCCCAATCATGATGTTCTTGCTTTGTCCTATCAGCGTACGGACGTCTCGTACTCCACAATTGTGGCACGCCTATGTGCTGTCTCTGCTGCACCAGGTCCTCCCATATTAGCTGGTTGTAGCGGTGTGTAAATGAGGTAAGGTAAGCTACAGATGGCTACTTGAGACACCCGGCGATGTATCTAGCTGTAGATGTAACGTAGCGTAGCGCACCTTGTGGCGGCGTGTAAAGGTGGTGCGTTTCCCGTTTGTAACCGTTTGGGCGTGCTCGTGCACGTGAAGTAGCGTGTTGTATCCATCCTGTTGTAGCGGCGTGTAAAGGTACCTTTAGGGTGCGTTCACACACTGCTTATTTGCTGCGTATTTTTACGCGAGTGCTGTTGCAGTTTTTGTAGCCAAAACCAGGAGTGGAACAATCAGAGGAAAAGTCTAAGGGCCACTTTACACACACCAACTTATCTGTCCAACTTCTGACCAACTTACTAGTTGCAGTGAAATCATGGACACATTGCTCCATTGTACACAGCCACAAAATGGAGCAAGGTGTCCATGATTTCACTGCAACCAGTAAGTTGGTCAGAAGTTGGACAGATAAGTTGGTGTGTGTAAAGTGGCCCTCATAGAAACAAGTGCTCCACTTCTGTACTTAATCACCCACTGCTGGTTTTAATCAGCCACTCCTGGTTTTGGCTACGAAAACTGCAAGAGCACTTGCGTAAAAATATGCAGCAAAAACGCAGCATGTGAACGCACCCTTACTCAGCTGCTAAATGCAGTTTCAATAACATTAATCAATATAAGAACATTTTTGATGAATATCATAATTTGTAACCAATGATAACATATTCAGTAGAAGGGATTTAATACTTTGCTGAAATATCGCTGCGGAGACTTTAAATTTGTTGATAAGAATGTTTTTTGTCTATTAGAGGGAATCCGTTGGCAGGATCTTGCTATGCAAGCTGAAGACAGCATGATGCAGGGGTTAAAAAGCAGAAATCAACTGTGCATCTCTTATCAGGCTGTGCGCTATTGTTTACATTTTACTAAAGGCTTTATCACCTTGTGATTACCATTACAGGACTACTTTGTCAAACACACAGCAGTCTGACACTCCCACTGCTCTTATTCACACCTCACTGTCAATGCACAATCTCTAGGGGAGAGCCTGTGGCAGCTCTACCAGCTATGCTACATGCCTAAAACTAAATGCTTTGATTGTTTCGGGAAGGCTGCTCCCAGTGATCTAACTAAAACATTGTTGGATTCAAAATCCTTTGCCTAAAACTTGCTGCTCTCAGATGAGGTAGCAAAAACCTGCTGACAGATCCTCTTTAAGTTTAAGAGTTTTTACTAACAAATTTCTGTCTCGAAACAGACTTTGTTCTCTATACGAAGTTGAGGTTAATGGTGTCAGTGACAATCTCAGCTCCTATGGAATCATTAAGTATTTTACACAATCTTTGATTGACATTTTGTCTAAAGCAGGCATGTCAAACTCTGGGTCTCAAGCTGTTGTAAAACTACAACTTCCAGAATGCCCTGAAATATGTTGGCTGTCCGTGTATGCTGGGACTTGTAGTTTTCCAACAGCTTTAGGGCCAGGTTTTGACATCCCTGGTCTAAAGGTTCCAAAAGTAGCCTCAATAGAAAAGTATTATAGTGTCTATACTTCAATGAGGTCATTTTCTTAAAGCTGAATACAGATTTAAATAAAATTGTCAAAATTCTCCAAACTAAGCTCAGTATCTTGCCCATTGCCCATGATGAATTTTGCCTAAGCTGTCATAGTGTTTCTTGATAAACTGAATCTCTTGGCAAAATAAGAGGAAATATCACTGTCTGTGGATCTAAAATGAGATCCCTGAGCTTTGGTTGTCTTGCTTCTTACAAGTCATAACATCCTTGACAAAGTACGAATATTTACAGAAGAGACTGGGCAGATCTCAACATCAACTTCAGGGTCTTAACTACAAAAGATGCAGGGATTGCAATAGCACCCAGGCCTGGAGTTCATGGGGCCCCAAAATGTCTCTGTGGCCCATAGAAAAAGACTAATATTATTAAAGAGGACCTGTCACCAAACACACATGGTGATCTAATTACAGCACTGAATGCAGCATGTCTGCTGCATCCAGGCAAGGGGTCCCCCAGCCCTTGAGCCCCCCTGCACCCCGAGATAATACACTCTGAAAACTTGCATAGTGGAGCCAAATAGGAGGTGGCTTTGGTTGGAGCCAAAGGGCTCCACCCCCTGCATGTTTAATCTGCCCACCGCTGCCTCCCTGATGCCAATCATTGTCTCCCTCATCTGCAGTATAACACAGAGCTTATTTCAGTAATGGCCGTTTAGCCCCGCCCCCTGCAGTGACGTCACCGCTTATACCCGCCCTGCTCTATGTTTAACATGGAGCAGGGCTGGGAAAGGCTGTGATGTCAGAGCAGGAGGCCGGCCACCCCACCCTCTGCTGTGACATCACCACCTATACCCGCCCTGCTCTATGGTTAACATGGGGCAGGGCGAGGAAAGGCTGTGATGTCAGAGCAGGAGGCCGGCTGCCCCGTCTCCTGCTGTGACATCACCGCTTATACCCGCCCTGCTCCATGTTAAGCATAAAGCAGGGCGGGTATAAGCGGTGATGTCACCGCTGGGGCGGGGCTAAATGGCCATTACTGAAATAAGCTCTGTGTTATACTGCAGACGAGGAAGACATGATTGGCATCAGGGAGGCAGCGTGGTTGGGCAGATTAAACATGCAGGGGTGTCAATCTGCCCTTTGGCTCCAACCACAAGCCACCTCCTATTTGGCTCCATATGTAAGTTTTCAAGTGTATTATCTCGGGGTACAATGGGGCTCAAGGGCTGGGGGACCCCTTGCCTGGATGCAGCAGACATGCTGCATTCAGTGCTGTAATTAGATCACCATGTGTGTTTGGTTACAGGTCCTCTTTAAAGAGTTGCAATGAGGGCCCCGTTGGATCTTTTCGGCATCAAAGCCTATGAGCTTCAAGTTAAGCATTGATCAACTTGGTTCCAAAATGTATGTAGACAATATGGTCAAAAAAATGATCTTAAACTGATTGATCTCAGCAATAAGACCCCCCATAAAGTGACTCAATCCATAATAAGAGGAAAATGGAAATGACTTATTTTTACATGTTTATATTTGATGACATTGAAGCTTTTCTTCAAGGTGATTTCAAAGCAGTGAGGTCATTACTATAGCTGAAAAACAGAAAATTGCAGGATTATGGGTGTTTGTAATCCCACTATCCATTAAATAGCATTTGAATGGATGAAAATCTGATGTCTGTCCCTGTAGAGACATTTCCTCTCACAGAGCACAACATTACTGATATGGGAGAAAATAAAATAGATGATTATGCTTTTCCAGGAAAATGAAGCAGTGTTAGTGAATTGTTTTCACGTTTGGAAATGTGAAAGCCCAAATGATTTCTAATTTAGAAGGGACCATTTTTCCTGCTGTTCATGCTTTATAGTCTGGTGTGGGATTAAACCAGAGTGTCAGAGATCAATGTCATCTATTTCACAGAGCTCTTCAGTGTCAGCATGTGGCTAGTGGTGTTCACAATTATCCAGCTGCTTGTTAAAAGTAAAACATGGCCTTATTAGATGAGATAAGACTGAAGCAAAGAGTCAAGCCTTGAAGAGGTCATAGCATTTAAAGCCATTATTCTCTTTGTTCTGCATTGAAATAATTTACTATAACAAAGCAAGAAGTTGTGAAGAATATGAATTAAAACCTTATTATAAGTTTACTATACGTAAAGGGGTGCTCGTGATGTTTGGATGCAGGTACTATATTTGTAGTGCCTTATTTTCCATCTACAGTACATGTTATTTTTTTGTACCTACTTGTTCATGTTTTAAGATTTTTTACAACGATCTACCTACACCAAGTGACAAAAAGATAATTAATACTGAATTATACAACATGATCATGAGCGTGGAAGAAAACAGCCACAGTGTACAAGTGCATCTCAATGAATTAGAGTATTATCAAAAAGATAAATGATTTCAGTAATTCGATACAAAAATTGAATATATCATTATATTGTATTACAAACAGAGTATACTATTTCATATGTTTATTTCTGTTAATGTTGATGATTATGGCTTACACCAATAAGAGACCCAAAATTTATTATCTCAGAAAGTTAGAATATTATATTACACCAACTGAAAAAATTATTTTTAACTCATAAATGTTGGCCTAATGAAAAGTATGTACAGTAAATTAATTCAATACTTGGTCAGGGTTACTTTTGCATGAATTACTGCATCATGTGATATGGCATGAGGCGATCAGCCTGTGGTACTGCTAAGGTGTTATGGAAGCCCAGGTTGCTTTGATAGCAGCCTTCAACTCATCTGCATTGTTGGGTCTGGTGTTTCTCATCTTCCTCTTGACAATACCCCATAGATTCTCTATGGGTTTAGGTCAGGTGATTTGCTGGCCAATAAGCACAGTGATACTGTGGTTATTGAACCAGGTATTGGTACTTTTGGCAGTGTGGACAGGTGCCAAGTCCAGCTGGAAAATGAAATCTCAATCTCCAAAAGCTTGTCAGCAGAGTGAAGAATAAAGTGCTCTAAATTTCCTGGTAGCGGCAGTGCGAATTGCCTTGAACACGTAACTACCCATAGATGACATGCTCCAACCATCATGATTGGAAACTACACTAGAAGAGTGCTGACTTTGTCTTGAAAACCTGAACTACACCAGTAGATGACATGGCTCCCCAAATCATCACTGATTGTGAAAACTCACACTAGACTTCACGCAGTTTGGATTGTGACCTCTCCACTCTTCCTCCAGACTCTGACTCTTGAAGCACTGACTTCAGCTGCAGTCCACTCCTGGTAAATTTCCCCCAAAATTTAATGGCCTTTTCTTAACAATCCCTTCAAGGCAGCGTTATCCCGGTTACTTGAGCATGTTTTTCTACCACACATTTTCCTTCACTCAACTTTCCATTAATATGCTTGGATACAGCACCTTGTGAACAGCAGCGACATGCTGACTGTCAGTATGGTGATAGGCAGCTCAGTCATCCAATCGAGCCTTAGAACTGCAAGGCATCCTCCATGTGTATTTTGTCAGGACTGATTACTTTGCTATTTAGCTTCCCTCTGCCTTCAATTAAAAGCCAGTCATAACTAACCCCTTTGTCTTGATTTGCTACCTTGCTGGAATTTTTTTCTTGTTTAAATCATTTTATTAAAGTTTGAACAGTACAAGGGAGCAGTAATAAAATACAGTGAAATGCGCAGTTGAACAAATACATTCAATGTAAACATAATTTTCACGTTACAGATGTTCAGTTTGGGTTTGGACATTGAACTGCGGAGGGAAAAAATGGGGGGAAGGAGATAGGAAAGGAAAGAAGGAAGGTTGGAACTAAAGTCGGGGTGGGAATGGGTGGGACAATGGGTGGAAGGAATGTCTAGGAACATATCAACCGAACAAGAACTGTATCTAAATGTGTTAGTTAATAGGATAGGTTCAACAAACCGACTATTTAATAAATCAATTGCTACGGGGTTATATAACATAGGGATTGGTCTAAAGAAGCAGCAAGTACAAAAGGAATTAAAGCTATTTAAAAACGGTAGGGTTTTAATGTTTAAAGGGAGTGTTTCAGAAGAAAGGCATTCCATGGCTCCATTTTTTGTAATAAAGTGAAAGTAATTATTAGAAATGGTGTGGCACTACTTGTATGAGTTATGTAAGGGAGACCCTCTCCACTATCTCTCGATACCGTGGGAATAGATGTATTTTCCATTTAGCACTATAGGATTTTTTACCACCAAGAAAATGTGTATTAAATCTGTCAAAAACAGAGATTAATGCTATCCAGCTCTAATGAGAGCTGTCTTTTTGATGGGTCAAACTAATTAGAGAACTTACATCTTTCCATAAGTTGGTGAGACTTGAACAATTACAGAAACATGGAGGAGATCACCAATCTGACCATAACTCTCCAAAAGATCAGGAGAAAATTTAGATAGTTGCGAAGGTGTAAGGTGCCAACTAGAAAGAATCTCAAATAAGGATTCATGGAGAGTTAAGCATATGCAGGAGGACTTTGTCTCTGAACTATGACCTGACTATGCTTTTCTTCACCCTTTGTTTCTTGCTTTCCTTCGTGATTACTGATCCCAGACCTCTAGACTACATAGCCTCACAGCTAGTGCATGAGCAGCAACTAACCACATCAAGAATAGTTACTGTGTGCAAATGGCTGTTATTCTCAGCAGATGTAGTAGAATATAATTGCCACATTTGGGATTAATGACAAAGTAAATACATTTACATTGAAGAAAAAAGCACAACAAACGTCTTAATTACTTGGACATCTCTGGATAAGTCATAAGTTAAGGAATCAATGAAGAATATTTTGTTCTTTAACAATTTCTTCTGTCTCTTTCTCTCTACACGATGGGTAAGACTGGTGTTACATATGCTGTTTTTTTTTTACTTTTATTGTCTTTTTTTCGTTTGCGAGGAAGCAAAATGTTCCTGCCATGTAGAACAAAGAAGATTCATTTGGACTTTTTCTCATGGACAGAGCTCATCCTACCATCCTTGGTCCCTGACGTTTAGCATGACACCTGTCAAAACGTTAATCAAATATTTAAAGAGTACCTGTCACCAGGTCGAAAGAGGACAGTTTTTACTTTTATTTTCTTTCTGTTGCTCCTTGTTCCATTTTTTATTCATTTCACCTTAGGTGTTTAAACATATTGGCCTTTCTATTTTAGAGCAATGTTTTTATGATCTTTACCAAGGGGTTTTTGTCCCCCTAGGATTCACTGGTGGAATGTCTTTGGGCTGCTCTACATTATTAACCTCACCTTGGTAAAGACCATACAAATTTGCACTGAATAAAAATGCCCACATCTCTTGAAATATATGGAATATTTAAGAAATAAAAATACAAACTCAGGAATCTCATAGGAGCATAAGGAATAAATATTATAGCAAAATTTGCTACTTTAGCTTTAAGAAAAGCAGTTTTTCTTTGGACTTTGAAAATACAGTATTATCAACTCTCCAAAGCAAGTATCTGAATGTCTTCCAAAGAAATGTATTCCGTCCCTACAATGGCATCTTAGTCAGTCTCCTGCTTTTTTTAAAGGTACTGTTACATGCTGCAATGTTCAAACGATATCACTAACGATCTCGGGGTGCGCAGTCGTTACGACATCATTTTGACATCGTTGGTGAGATGTCACACCCCTAGATATCGTAGACGATGCACCAATGATCCAGCGAGCATGTATCGTTCGCACAACCCAGCGATCGATACTTGCTCATTGCTGTGAATAAGCGAAGTCGTGAACGACATCGTTATCGCGGTGTCACACACAATGATTCGGCAGGTTGGCTGATCGAGGATCGTCTGATTTGAGAACATGTTTGATTTATCGTAACCATATCTCAGAGTCACACGCAATGAGGTAGTAATGATGTTGCTTGAACAACTCCAAACCTGTGACATTTCAGCGATATCGTTCACAATATCGTACCGTGTAACGGTACCTTATCTCTCATTCACCCATGCCTCAATCCACAAATATTCTTCTAATTTAATGTATATATTAGATATATTAATTTCTTCTTTTTAGCAGATAATACATACATTCTATCTTAAGTTTTATTTCAGTAGCCATTTTATGCTGATATTTGGTCAAGCAATATCTAAACAAACTTAGCCATGATTTATCTAGGTGTGACTGCTAAATGACTTTTCCTACTTACAACTATCTCTGGCAAAGGTTTAGCATTAGGTAAAGTATTGATGTCTTAAGCACAAATCATTGCATGCAGTCAAGATATATTTGACATTTTAACAGCAGGCTTACAAGGAAGTGATTGACTCTTCCATTAGGAAAACATCTGGTTCTTAAGATACGATTGAATATAAGACAATGATAATAGAGATTTGTCTTTGTTTTTAAATCACAAAATGCAATAAGTATAATAGGAGCTACATAAACCATATGCTCATTGAGCATAAATGATGATGGATTTGGAAGTCTGTATTCATGTCCTTTGAAACTATACAGATTTTTTTAAATTATGTGTTGTTATTTGCTAAAAGTCCTGCTCCTGTTATGCTATGTTCACATTATGTTAGTAGACATGAGTTAACATACACTTGTTATGTGTGACACGCTAAGACACCAGGGCATTAGGGTACCTGGAATTGGACTGAACTGTTCTTTCTGGGGATGTGTCACGGTGACGTGACCTAGCTCTGTGGCCCTGGCCGTGTCATAAAAACGGGGGGAGTTTATATGGGGAATTAAGTTGTGATGCCACCCATGGTATTTGGCAATTGGATGGCCGATGCTGCGGTTCAGATCCACTGAGGCGGTTGGTGATGCAGCAGAGATGTTACAGCTCTCCACGGGTAGAGCAAGGCCCCAGGGCAGTTAAAAAGTCTATTTGAGAATGGTTATTGATGTAACACAGGGCAGGTGATGCAGTAAATCTGAAGACACAGCAGGGTGCACTCTTGACATCTTACTCACAGTTTTCCAGGTTACAACAACCAGCTGAGTGCTGTGTCCTCCGGGTCAGGGTTCCTGCCAACTCTAGGGTAACTTGGATGCCCTTTACCAGGACCCCTTCTGGTGCGCTTTTCAGGGTTGTTTCACTGCGTTGGCTCTTGCCCTCCTGCCCTGCACCTCAGACACAGTGTCCTAATCCTGCAGTCTTGTGTCCTGTTGGGCAACATGTTCCTGGTCTCCTTGACCCTAAGCGGCTGCCTTTTTAGTGTTTGTGTGTGGATTCAGCTGTTGCACATACAGATCCCAGAGCCACTGATTTGCTAGTTGAGTCTTACAGTCTCTCCATTAGTCTGGGACCGGTCCCCACTGAAATCTGATCCCTACACCCGACTATGGTTGATGTGTATTCATGTGCCATGGGTTGATCCCTCCCTTCCCGTCCCCCTAGGGCCACTTCTCTGTCTCTGGAGCTCACCGGCTCCTACATCTCTCCTCTTGCTTCCCTTTTCCTGGGACAAGCTCCTCTCTCCTCCAGTCCTCAGGACATCTCTCTCAGCAACCCTCTACTCCCTCACTAACTGATGGACTAACTGATTTCCCCATGTTCTCTGTACTTCCTCTACTTCTGAACATCCTACCCTTATCTACTTCCACCATCCAATCCCTCTACCTAGTTCCCCCTCCAGCCTGAGATGGAGCCCCCTCTCCATAGGGTCCGCATAAATCCCCTGGCCTGGAGTGGTGTGGTGTCGGGTGCGGGTGTGTGGGAACAGGGTAGTGCCCCTCCCTTACCTAAGAGTGGGGTACCACACATCTAGCTGAGATGCAATACCTCTGTGGCGACTGGACCCTCAGGGGCGCCACACATGCATCACATTGAGCTGGTTGACGAGTCATAAAAAGGTATGAAATAGCCAATAAAAAGATGCCGTTGATGAATGTCATGAAGTGGCATTCATCAACCACAGAGTGTTATGGATTACGTTTTAATGGATTAGAATAATTAACACAAAACACCTGCAAAGGCTTACTAAGCATTTAAAATGGTCCCATGGTCTGGTTCAGTAGCCTACTCAATCATGGTGAAGACTGCTTACTTGACAGATGTCCAGAAGGCAATCGTTTTTTTTTTTTGGTAAATCACTTTTTATTGAAAAGAATATACCGTATATACTCGCGTATAAGCCGAGTTTTTCAGCCCAAAAATTGGGCTGAAAAGTACCCCCCTCGGCTTATACGCGAGTCAGTGCTGTATACCGATGTATACATCGGTACATACCGATGTATACATCGGTATACAGCAGCCCCCGCATCCCCAGTAATGCAGGGCCCCCCCAGGGTCTCTCCGGTCACCTGTAAAGCAAGCTATACTTATCAGTGTCCCGCTCGCACCCGCCGCTGCCGACATCCACGATCCTCCATCTTCATGCGACTCCTCTTCCTGTTTCTGTGCGCGTCGCCGGCAATGACGTCATTCCCGGCGACGCGCACAGGAAACAGGAAGAGGAGTCGCATGAAGATGGAGGATCGTGGATGTCGGCAGCGGCGGGTGCGAGCGGGACACTGATAAGTATAGCTTGCTTTACAGGTGACCGGAGAGACGCTGGGGGGGGCCTGCATTACTGGGGCTGCCTGTATACTACCGCTGGGGCTGCTATATACCTCTGGGGCACTGTATACTACCACTGGGGCTGCTATATACCTCTGGGGCCCTGTATACTACCACTGGGGCTGCTATATACCTCTGGGGCACTGTATACTACCACTGGGGCTGCTATATACCTCTGGGGCCCTGTATACTACCACTGGGGCTGCTATATACCTCTGGGGCACTGTATACTACCACTGGGGCTGCTATATACCTCTGGGGCCCTGTATACTACCACTGGGGCTGCTATATACCTCTGGGGCCCTGTATACTACCACTGGGGCTGCTATATACCTCTGGGGCCCTGTATACTACCACTGGGGCTGCTATATACCTCTGGGGCACTGTATACTACCACTGGGGCTGCTATATACCTCTGGGGCCCTGTATACTACCACTGGGGCTGCTATATACCTCTGGGGCCCTGTATACTACCACTGGGGCTGTATATACTACCACTGGGGCTGTATATACTACTGGGGCTGCGTGTATACTACCACTGGGGCTGCTGTATCTACCTCTGGGACTGGTGTATACCACACTGCTGGGGGCTGTATACTTGTGCTAGGGTCCACCCTCGGCTTATACACGAGTCAATAGATTTTCCCAGGTTTTGGGGGCAAAAGTAGGGGGGTCGGCTTATACACGGGTCGGCTTATACACGAGTATATACGGTACATAGTTATTAACAACACTTAGATTATAGCTCAGAAACACAATACTTCTTATGTTCTGCTCCCAATTACACAATATCACTATATGCAAACAATAGAATTGAGCAGAGTAAATAAGTAGGTAATATCTAACTGACCCACTATTTATTTGTTGAACAAAAACGGGGTAAAATACCCATAAATACTGTAAAGAAAAGAAAGAAGAGAGAAAAACAAAGAGATAGAAGGGATATAAGACTTATAAAAAGTCAGGAATGTAAAAAGAGAGTAAAGAAAAGAAAAAATAGAAAAAGAAGAAATAGAAAAGAAAGGACTTAGTGGATAAAGGCCTGAGTAGGCAGACCTTGTACAACCTATTGGATATTGGAGTGAGTGATACGTTGAACATGTTCTATTTTTTGTTCATATATTCTTGTCAACCCCTGTAATCCATGTACGCATCTCTGGAGTCTCCCTATACAATATCCAAGGGGACCAGATCTTGCAATGTCTATCAATGGATTGTGGATCAAACATCGAGAAGTTAATTAATTCCTCCAATCTACACACTTTATTCAATTCCTCTATTAAATCCATACGCGAGGGACATACTATCTGTTTCCAATGAATTGAAATTAGGTGTCTAGCTCCAGTTAGAAAATGTCTCAATAAGCCTTTTTTGAATTTGGATAAGGACATACTTGAACAGTTCAGCAAAGCCAGCTCTGGCGTTAATGTTATATTCTCAGACGTGACTCTCTGATAAAGGTCCGCCAACCCGGCCCAGAACACACTAATGAGCGGACAACTCCACCAGATATGAAGATAGGAACCTATTCCCCCACATCCCCTCCAACACAAAGGTGACGATTCTGGGTATATTCTGTTTAGGTCCGCCGGACATCTGTACCACCTCGCCACCACCCTATAATTTCTGTCCTGAGCATCAGCCGAGACAGAAGCTTTGTTGGAGAAGGTAAATACATTCTCCCACTCGTGTGGGGCCAGAGGTCTCTCCAGGTCTGACTCCCACCTGCGCACAAAAGGAAGATCTTTTGTTGTTCTTTCTGTTTCAGTGTCTCGGAACCAGTTATATAGAACTGATACCGCGTGCTCCAAGGGTTCACCTCCCCCGCATCTCCGCTCAAAACACCGTCAAGGGACGAAATATTGAATCCTTCTGAAGCGATTTTATATAACTTACTAGTCTGGCATGTAACAACCAGGCATCAGGTGGCGGTTCTTCCCCTGGGTACATGGCCGCTAGTGCTTTAACTCCGACTGGAGTCGTATAATTGGATATTGTCGGGTATGCACTTTTAGGAATGTTTAGAAAAAGGGACCTACCCTCCTCAACTGGGAATTGAGGGTTTCCGAAAATGGGTGTCATAGGGCCCGGCCAAGACGTTAGGTGCAGGTGAGGATTTTGACTACGAAGGAAAAGATGTAGTTGGGAAGTGACGAACGGGGTACCCCTGGGCGTGTTCGAATCCTCCCACCACACCAAGGCCTGCGGGGGTCTAACCGAGAACAAAGTCTCAGCCTCCACCCATCGCTTCTTATCTGAATGTCTAAACAGGTCCAAGATACACCCCCCCAGAGTAGCTGAGTGATAAGTTGGAAAATCTGGTAGCCCCAAGCCCCCCCTTTTTACGGGTCTACATAGAGTGCGGAAAGAGATCCTTGGCCTTTTATGAGACCATATAAAGTTCAATATTTTAGATTTTAATCTTGAGAAGTAGGCCGCAGGAAGCTTAAGGGAATGGTTTGGAAATAATAAAGAATACGTGGTAGGAGGTTCATTCCTATCGCGTGGATCCGTCCTAGCCATGAAAGAGGTAATTTGTTCCACTTCCCCAGGTCTGCCTCTAATCGAGACATCATTGGGAGGAAATTCGTTTTGTAAAGTTCTGCAGGGTCACGGGTTATTTTGATGCCAAGATAGGGTAGGGAATCTCCTGACCACTTAAATGAAAAATCTTCTTTCAGAAGTTGGGATACCAGGTGTGGGAGTGAAACATTTAATATCTGTGATTTGGACATGTTGACTTTTAGATTGCTTAAGAGGCCATATTTACTTAGTTCCGACATGATGTTTGGGATGCTGATCAGGGGATTGGTAATGTACAGGAGGAGATCATCAGCAAAGAGAGCTACTTTATGCTCTCTCGCTCCCCCGCCTACACCCCTTATGGAGGGGTTGCCCCTGAGCGATGAGGCCAGCGACTCCATGCAGATTATGTACAAAAATGGAGACAGAGGACAGCCCTGCCTGGTACCGTTCTTAATTGTGAAAGGCTCAGACAGGGAACCATTAACTCTGATACGTGCTGTAGGATTAGTATATAGAGCATTGATACTGTGAATAGTGGGGTCCGTAAGTCCCAGATATCGTAGAGACTCCATCATGAACACCCAGTGTACCCTGTCGAAGGCCTTCTCTGCGTCCAACGACAGGATACACATGGGCAGTCCACGTCTCCTAGCTCCATCTATTAAAGCAATGGATCTGATGGTGTTGTCCTTCGCCTCCCGCCCAGGGACAAACCCCACCTGATCAGCATCAATCAATTCTGGGAGATAAATTTTTAGTCTATTCGCTAGCACTTTAGAATAAACCTTAATGTCAATATTGATTAGGGAGATAGGGCGGTAATTCCCATACAGAGAGGCATCCTTATCTGGTTTTGGGATGACAACAACATGCGCCATCAGAGCCTGCGGCGGAAATGTTTCCCCACCCGCCACTGCGTTGCAGACCTCAAGAAATTTGGGGGCCAGCGTCTTCTGAAACCTCTTATAAAAGCTGACAGAAAATCCATCAGGGCCTGGGCATTTGCCCACTTTCATGGATTTGATACAATCCTCGATTTCACTGATCGAGAACTTGCTGGCCAACGCATCTATAGCGGACTGCGGCAAAGTAGGCATTCCACAACCTCTTAGATACGAGGCCATTTTCTGTTTCAGAAGAGGTAGTGGCATATCCTTGTAAGGTCCCTTCAGATTGTATAATTCAGAGTAAAACTGACGAAATCCTGCCAGGATGTCTCTCGTTTTGTGAACCACCTTCCCTACTGAGTCTCTCATGTGTAGTATAGTAGACCTATTTTCTCTGCGATTGAGAGCTCTAGCTAACAGTTTACCCCTTTTGTTACCTAAATAATAAAAACGAGAGTTAAGTCTATTTTGGAATGACCTGTCCTTTGCGTCTAGTATGTTTAAGAGTTTATGTCTGGCAGTAGAGAGGGAAGTGAGTGTCTCTGAGGAAGAGTCTGTCTTATGCTGGGCCTCAAGGGTGGAAATCAATTTCAACAAATTATTTATTTCTTTTGCTCTGGATTTTTTAAGACGTGATCCATGAGAGATGAAGAGCCCCCTGAGGACACACTTAAGAGCTTCCCATTTTACCGATTTAGGGGTAGGGTCGGTTTCATGGACCTCGTAGAATTCAGAGATGGCTTTTTCAACAGCTGCAGCACACGTGGGGTCGCGTAATAGGTTCTCATTTAGACGCCAGGAATATTCCCTAGGAGCGTCCTCGCAAAGACCCAGAGAGAGGTATACTGGAGCATGATCTGAGAGTAGGATGTTGTCTATATCTGAACGCAGGTGGGAGTCTAAAAGGGAGTGAGATATATAGAATCTGTCAATTCTGGAATAGTTGGAATGCACTGACGAGAAGTATGTGTAATCTCGGGTCTCTGGATTTAGTGTGCGCCAGGCATCTACTAATGAAAGTCCCTCCCATTGTTTCCCTAGGCGGTGGAGAGATGGTACAGGACGGCTGGACTTACCCCTAGAGACATCTAGAACAGGGTCAGCTGGATAGTTGAAATCACCGCCCAAGATGATCTGGGCCGAGTCAGCGAAGCCATTTAACGCCGATTTGAATCGCACACCGAACTGTCGTATCCTCCTATTTGGAAAGTAGACATTTGCAATAACATAAGTACGATTGGAAACTGATACCATGAGAAAATATATAACGACCTAATGGGTCTATATTTTGTTTCAATATAGTGGGGATAAATGATTTGTGAAATCCAATGGACACCCCCTTTGATTTTGACTCTGGGTTGGTGCTATGAATCCACAAGGGGTAAAGGGGTGATTCACATTTAGGCACCGACCCAGAGCGAAAGTGGGTTTCCTGGAGCATCAGGACATGTACTCGCCTTTTGTGAGCTGAATACAGAACCTGACGCCTTTTTTGTGGAGTATTCATCCCCCTCACATTGAATGAACAAAATTTTAAGTCAGCCATACTCATCAGCTAACACGTCTCCTTCTGCAAAAGCAAGGTTCACTTCGTCCTTAAGAGAGAAATTAGATAGAAAAAGATGTAGAAAAGGAGAGAAGAGAGATAGAGTGAGAGTAAAGATTAGGTACATATTATAGATCAACTGTGTTACAAAAAACAAGAAACTCGTCTTGTGCAATTTAAGACAGAACATCAACTGTCTTGCACACATGGGGGATTTCGGGAGCCAAAGAGGTGGCCGCTCCTGCTTCCCGCTACATCCCAAAAACCAATTTAACTGCTTAACTAATGATCCACACCGCCGACTTTTAACATACTGATCGGCCCAACAGGGAGGGGTGTGGGGCGGGGGTAATGGAAAGATAAGGGCAAAGGGAAAGGGGAGGGGGGAAAGGAAGGGGGTAAGGGAAAGAGGGGGTACTAAAAGGGTAGTCTACAGGTACGACTAAGTTGGGGGGGAAGGGGAGCCGGTTTAGTCAGAAGGGCATAAAAGAGAAGTCAGATTAATGATCCAGGCCACAACAGGTCAATGCCACGTAGATACAGAGCCAAGGACATTCAGGAATTCGGGTTCGTCTGATTCCGGGGTCTTCGCCTATCTTGCCATCTAAGAGGGGGTGCAGGTAGCTGATGAGACGGAGGCCAGTCTGGTAAGTCAATTGGAGGGAGATCAAAGGTCTTCAGAAAGGCAGGGAGGTCTCCAATCCTACGGAACGAAGCTGATTTTCCATCCCTGTGGGCTAGTAATTGGAAGGGAAAGCCCCATCTGTAAACAATGCCTCTGTCCTTAAGAAGGGTCAGCAGAGGCCTCAAACCCCTTCTTTGTTGCAGAGTGCGTCTCGCCAGATCTGGGAACAAGGTAATCTCAGCGTCCAGGAACTTAATGGGACCTTGCTGTCTAGCCTCCTGCATAATAGCTTCTTTGGTGGTAAAATAATGCAGGCGACAGATTACATCTCGAGGTCTAGCTTCAGCAGATGGCCGAGGGGCCAGGGCTCTATGAACTCTGTCCATAACGATCTCCGAGTCTAAGGGATCTCCCAGAATGGTGTTGAATAGTTGCTGCACTTGTGATTTTAGATCTATTGGAGAGATGGATTCAGGGAGCCCCCTTATGCGAACGTTGTTCCTCCTGTTTCTGTTCTCTATGTCTTCCTGACCATAAAGAATGTCCTCAATCATAGTGGTGTGCATCTCCAATAACTCTCTGTGAGCCTGCAGCTCAGATAGTGCACCCTCCTGCACAGCCTCCACATCCTCTATACGTGCAGTGAATTCAGTTTTAAGGGTCTGCAGCTCTCTCCTATATGAGCCTTCCAGCCTGCTAGCCAGTCTGTCCAGGTCCCTCTTTGTAGGGAGAAGTTTTAAAAGTTTACTTAGCTCGGTGGGGGGGAGATTTGCAGCGTCCTCCATCTGGGCTGTGTCCTCATCAGATTCTGGTTGCAGAGGAGTGAAGCGGCTGCCTCGGTCTCTGGATTCCCGCGCTTCCTGTCCACTGTGCTGGGACGGCGCCGCCATCTTAACTCCGCTCTGGAAGAGCGGAGAAAGCGGTCTAGATTACCGCTGTTGCTGGGGAGATCGGTGCCGGAGGCTCCCTGTGTCTTCCTTGCCTTGCCCATAAGCGTGGAACCGGCGGTGAGGAGGTGATAATGGCGGTTTATGGGGAGTCAGGAGCGGAGCGGCTCAGACGTGCGTCCTACTCCTTCATCAGCTGGCCACGCCCCACCGACACAGAATGCAGAAGGCAATCGTTAACACACTCCACAAGGAGAGTAAGCCACAAAAGTTCATTGCTAAAGAAGCTGGCTGTTCACTGAATGCTGTATCCAAGCATATTAATGGAAAGTTGAGTGGAAGGAAAATATGTGGTAGAAAAAGGTGCACAAGCAACCAGGATAACTGCAGCCTTGAAAGGGTTTTTACGTATCCAGGATATGGGCTACAACTGTTGCAATCTTTGTGGCAAGCCAATCATGACCAAGAGGTAGCTCAAGAAGCGTCTTATCTGGGCCAAGGAGAAAAAAAAACTGGACTGTTGCTCAGTGGTCCAAGGTGTTGTTTTCAGATGAAAGTAAATTCAGCACTTAATTTGGAAATCACGGTCCCAGAGTCTGGAGAAAGAGTGGAGAGGCCACAATCCAAGCTGCTTGAGATCTATTGTGAGGAGTCAACAATCAGTGATGGTTTGGGGAGCCATGTCATCTGCTGGTGTAGGTTCACTGTGTTTTATCAATACCAAAGTCAGCACTGCCGTCTACCAGGAAATATTAGAGTACTTCATGCTTCCCTCTGCCGACAAGGTTTTTGGAGATGGATATTTCATTTTCCAGCTGGACTTGGCACTTGTCCACACTGCAAAAAGTACCATTACCTGGTTTAATAACCATAGTATCACTGTGCTTGATTGACCAGCAAACTCACCTGACCTAAACCTCATAGAGAATCTATGGGGTATTGTCAAGAGGAAGATGAGAAACACCAGACCCAACAATGCAGATGAGTTGAAGGCTGCTATCAAAGCAACCTGGGCTTCCATAACACCTTAGCAGTGCCACAGGCTGATTGCCTCCATGCCACATCACATTGATGCAGTAATTCATGCAAAAGGAGCCCCGACCAAATATTGAGTGCATTTACTGTACATACTTTTCCTTACGCCAACATATATGATTTAAAAATTATTTTTTCAGTTGGTGTTATATAATATTCTCATTTTCTGAGATATTGACTTTTGGGTTTTCATTGGCTGTAAGCCATAATCATCAACATTAACAGAATACACAATTGAAATAGATCACTCTGTAATGACTATATATGTGTTTACTTTTTGTATTGAGTTACTGAAATAAATGATCGTTTTGATAATATTTAGTGATGAGCGAGTATGCTCTGTGCGACTCGGTACTCGCACGAGTATCTCGGTACTCGGGGTGCTCGGCGAGCACCGAGTACTGCCGAGATGCTCGGACGCTCGCTCGGTAATAAATAGCGATCTGAGACACATACACTGCTCCCTTCAGTGCACACAGTGAGCTGGCACCATACAGGGAGCAGATTAATCGATAGGTTCGCTCTGGGGGCCACAGCAAGGTGTTCTATGCTGCGGCGATTTGAAAAAGCCCACCCTCCCGCCCTTTTCCGGAATTACTCGTTTTATAACCGGAAGTCTGTGGGGGAGCCTGTCACTCATTGACTTACATTGGGCTCGGTGCTCTGGCCGAGTACAAGAGTATCTTGAGATGCTCGGCCAGAGCATCGAGCACCCGAGCATTTTAGTGCTCGCTCATCACTAATAATATTCCAATTTATTGAGAAGTACTTGTATATGTAGAACTCCCTTGCTCTTTCATGGATGATGTGAATGAGGTATTAGTCAAGGGTGTCCATAGTACCAAGGTGGAATCATGTTTACAAATCTGTAAGAAAAAAATGTCTTTGTATTTTTATACTACAATAAATTGACATTGCACGAATGCAGAGGTTATCTAGCTGGTTTAGTCATGGTGTCATATTTGCTGAACAATGTAAAATGGAAAAATAGGAAAAATGTAATCCAAGTATATACTGTGTCACAATGTTACCAAAGAAAAAAAATAACATTATGTTAAAGAAATAAAGTGAAAATACAGTAGAAAAACTAGTAAATACTGTAGTAGAAATCCATGCAGAGAAAATTATGTTTGAGGCTCGTTCATTAGTGAATCTGATATTTATTCAGTTACCTGAATTATATAAAAACTAAAATAAAGAGAAGTTCAAGTCCACAACAACTCCCCCACACAGAAGCCTTTGCTTGATCTACCTTTTTGGTAAATGTGAAAATACTAATTACGAGTAGAAATGGCAAATCATAGCGCCGATTACCCCCATGTGGTGCCTTTATTAAAAGCTATCATTTTTTCACACTAGTTTAAAATAAATACTGACCTGAAAAAGGCGAAGAGTATTTTTTTACAATTCTGATTATATATAAAACATTGTAAAGAATTAGACTATTGTGTCTGACAATCATTCCGCTATGTTACCATTTCTGCTGGAATACATTTGGTAAAACACAAGACTTCATGTGACTTCATCTGATATTCCAGAAATTGAACGGATTAAAAACATAAATTTACTTGCAAGAACTATTAGGTCCTATGCCCACGGTGCGTTGTTTGATCCTTTTTTTACATAGATTTTTTGAATCTTAATGAGAAACAGCACCTGAGCCAGGACACAATGTGAACGGATCTATAAGACTGCGTTCACACCTCCAAATATCTAAACCACAGAAAAACAGTATAACAAAACGTGCGGAAGTACACTGCTATGATAAAGTAATAATAATAAGCAAGTGCTGGTGAAAAAACAGTATAAAAAACAGAGTACTTAATTAATACATTTTTGCGAAAAGTACATAAGCCGTTCTACCTTTTCACGGTGACCCTTATCAGAACGGTCCTATCTAACTAATTTAAAACCTGATCCTGTATGAATATGCCTCTGGATGCAGGGTGAAGACAGGCCAGAGTCCAATAGGGACACAGTGAAGCAGAAGGCTTATGAGCCTGGCTCAGAATGGGAGGGGGTGGGCGCTCCCTATCTTGCTAAGCAAGAATAATAAGGAGAAACTGAACCTGTTAGTTAGATAGGACCGTTCCTGATAAGGGTCACCATGAAGAGGTAGAATGGCTTATGTACTTTTTTACAAAAACATACTAACTAAGTACCCTGTTTTTTATTCTGTTTTTCACCAGCACTTGCTTATCATTATTACTTTATCATAGCAGTGTACTTCCACTCGTTTTGCTATACTGTTATTCTGTGGTTTACATTTTTAGAATCTGCATCAAAATCTATCCTTAAAGGGAAACTTTCAGATCGTTTATGCCCCCCAGCTATCACTGTCTGCACCTAAAGCTTCATAATTCTAGTCTAACCATCCCTGTCTGAGCTCATAGTGTAATGTGAAAGGTGAAAATAAAGCATTTATACACTTACATTTTCTTATGTAAATGAGGCAGTCAGACTACATCTTGGAGACTGTTGTCTATTTGGCAGGTTAATAGTTAACTCACTATTAACTTCTCTTGCCATAAGAACCTGTGTGATGTAATGATCATGTGACCATAGTGGGCAGAGCTAAGCAAGCCAAATCATTATGTGCTGTGAAGACTTAACTCCACCTATTATAGTCACATGGTTGTTACATCACATCAGGAATTGCAGCTTGTTCTGACATTCAGCTGAAATGTTAAATATAACCTGCCAGATAGACTACAGTTCCAAGCTGGAGACTGACTGCCTCATTTCCTTTAGAAAATGTAAATGTATAAATGCTTTTTTTCACCTTTAACATTACATTATGAGCTCAGACAGGCATGATTAGACCGGTATTATGAAGCTGGAGGCACAGACAGTGATAGCTGGGGAGGCATAAACAGTCTGACAGGTTCCCTTTAAGCCAGCAAAGAATTCAGAAGTGAGTTCAGAAGTGCTGTGTCAATGTTGTTTTTTCTTTTCATTGCAGATTTGGTGCAGATTTTGCTGCAGAAGAAAAAAGCTGCACCAAATCTGCAAGAAAAAAAAAGCAACATGGGCACAAGCACTTCTGAACTCTTATTGACTTAGCTGGCTTCAGGAAAGATATGCAGATTTTAATGCAGATTCTCAAAATCTGTGTCAAAAAGCATCAAACAATATGCCGTGGGCACAGGACCTTAGATTTTGTGCACTCTATCTGGTGGTGCTCTGTCTTGAATGCAGTGCCTCTGGACCTGAAGGAAGCCAAGGGAACCCACAGATGAGCGCTGGGAGACTACAGCCACTCTGTGGCCATGATTTGCAATGGGTGCAGGGTGGCTTCTCCCTACACTCCCCCGCAGGAGATCACTCCTGACTCCACAGCATGAAATGAACATGCTGCGGATCTGCAGGAGTGTGGCAACCCACACCGCAGCTGAAAAGACACAAAGGTGGGGAGAAGCATAGTGAGGATGGGATTTATTGAAATCCAATCCACTATGCTTCTCCTATACAATGCACTGTTTTGGACGCAGTGGAAATACAGTGCGTTCAAAACGCTGCATTCTCTGACCATGAGTATGCACCCTTAAATAGAATCTGTTAGCAGGTTTTTGCTATGTAAGCTGAGGACAATGTGCTGTTGGGGTTAAAAAACAAAAATCAACTATGTCTCTCTTATCAGGATGTGTGCTATTGTTTGCTTAATCCCTTCATGACCAAGGGCTTAATAGTGCACTCCTGGCAATGTACCTCCATTTGATATGAGCTCACACACTGAGCTTGCATCATTCCCCACACATCAGCTGATATAATCAGCTGACATTGGTAGCAAACAGCATTGATTGGATTGAGCTGTTAATCACTGACAGCCTGATCAAAAGCACTGTGGCACGGACCATGCTGTTTCCTGCTGTCATCAGAGGTCTTGTGATGTGATCACGGGACTTTGATGCATTTCTGTGACAGAAGTGGGTCTTGTAAGCACTGGCATCCACAGAAAGTGATCAATTTCCCTGTTGACAGATGTGCAGCAGCATGTCTGTGAACAGGAGAACCGATCACACACTGCAGTGCTAAGGCACCCATAGGAGCACTTTAAAATAAAGAAAAAAAAATCTTTTTAAAAATATGAAAAAAAAACGAAAGATTAAATCACCCCTCTTTTTCCCCATTAAAAATAAAACTATTAAATTTAAAAAATACTGATATTTGGTGCCGCTGCATTTAGAAATGCTCAATTAATAAAAATATAAAATGAATTAATCGATGTGATCATAGGACCTCTAATGGTTGCTTTGACAGCTTAGGGTCCTGTGATGACCTCAGATGCAGCTGTAGCATCTCTCTGCATAGCAAAAGCAATCATGCTGTGCAGCACTGAGTCCCCTAGAGGGCAGTGGAAAATAAAAAAAGTTTTAAAAAATATGAAAAAAGAACATAAAAGTTCAAATTACCCCCCTTTTGCTCCATTGAAAATAAAACTATTAAAGAAATACACATATTCAGTAATGCCTGATCTATTAAAATATAAAATCAGTTTATTAGATTGGTAAATTGTGTAACAGAAAAAAAGGTCCAAATGTGAAATTACGTTTTTTTGATCACATCAACATTGCAATAAAACGCATTACCGGGCAATCAAAACAGCATATCTACCCAAAAAGAGTATACCGTATTTTTCGCACTAGAAGGCGCACCGGATTATAAGGCGCACCCTCAAAAAATGACTTTTAAGCCGTCTTGGTCCATATATAAGGCTCACCGGATTATAAGGCGCACCATAATACCATAAAAAAAAAAAAAGCTCAGACTCCAGTATCCCTGTGTAGCCTCCCATCACCCTCCAGCATCCCTCTGTAGCCTCCCATCACCCTCCAGTATCCCTGTGTAGCCTCCCATCACCCTCCAGCATCCCTGTGTAGCCTCCCATCACCCTCCAGCATCCCTCTGTAGCCTCCCATCACCCTCCAGTATCCCTGTGTAGCCTCCCATCACCCTCCAGCATCCCTGTGTAGCCTCCCATCACCCTCCAGCATCCCTCTGTAGCTTCCCACCACCCTCCAGTATCCCTGTGTAGCCTCCCATCACCCTCCAGCACCCCACACAGTCAGACACACACACACACACACACACACACACACACACTCAGACACACACACACACATACACACTCAGACACACACACACACACACACAAACTGATTTTTACTTTTTATACCGGTACTTTTGCTTACTGTACTGTGTGGCAAGGCACTCTCAGCACTGGAGCCTTCAGCCAATCACAGCGCTGGAGCCCACAGCCAATCACAGCGCTGGAGCCCACAGCCAATCACAGCGCTGGAGCCCTCAGCCAATCAGAGGCTATGGGCTGACGTCAGCTGGCCTCGGATTGGCTCAAGGCTACTGGGCGGAGCTGTGATTGGCTGATGGGCTCCTGGGCTGTGAGCGCGCGCGATACAGCGGCGGCACCGGACACCAGACAGCGGGGATGGCGGCTGGTGATCGCATCCCTGCACAGTGATGGAGGCAGGCACCGGCACCAGCATGGATGGCGGGGACAGCGGCTGGTGATCGCGTCCCCGCACAGTGATGCGAGGCAGGCACCGGCACCAGCATGGATGGCGGGGACAGCGGCTGGTGATCGCGCCCCTGCACAGCGATGCCAGGCAGGCACCGGACAAAGGGGGATGGCGGGGACGGAGGATATTGCGGCACAAAGGTATGCCTTATTTTCTGGGGGGTGCCAAATATTTGCAGGCAAATGGCACCCCCTTAGCACTCTTTATAAACTACCTAAATTTTCCTGGGAAAAATCCGTATATAAGGCGCACTGCACTATAAGGCGCACCTATGATTTCTGGGAAAATCTTAGTCTTTTAGGTGCGCCTTATAGTGCGGAAAATACGGTAATTGGAAACATTAGCTGAAAAAAGAATCAGTATGACCGTGCACTAGAATGAACCAAGGGGCGGCTGTGACTTGCAGTGTCTAGTTAGTAGATCTGGCATGCCGGCACATTGGCGTTGCTCAGTTTTAAATACATGATGCAGTTTAAAGTGTCAAAGGGAGAAACGCAAGTCACCAGTGTCATATGCAAGCAGCAGCTTTTATTCCGGGTGCTTCATACAAAGTGCTGGGAGGGGATGGGAGAATGGAAGACATTCGTCCTCTGTCCTCCCACCCCTCCTTGCACATTGTATGAAGCACCCAGAATAAAAGCTGTTTCTTGCATCTGACACTGGTGAGTGCCATTTCTGCTTTTGAAGCTTTAAACTAAAAATGAGAACGCTACGTACGGGTCACAAAAAATGGCAAAAAAGTGCAATTCTTTTTCTTTAAAATCATCTGAATTGTTTTTCACCACTTAGATAAAAGTATACGTGTTTGGTATCTACAAACTTATACAAACCCAAGGCTTCATACTGACATGTCAGTTTTACCATATAGTGAACATGATGAATAAAAAAAGCAAAAAACAAACGTGTAATTGCAATTTCAACACAGTTTGAATTTTTCCCCATTTTCTTGTTCACTATATGGTAAAATAAATGATGATGTTAATCAAAAGTATAACTCGTCCTGCAAAACAAAGTCCTCATATGTCTATATTAATGAAAAAAAAAGTGATGGCTCTTGGAAGAAGGGGAGGAAAAACAAAAACCAGAAACTGAAAATTGCCCGAGGATGAAGGGGTTAAACTAATGGCTGTATCACATGGTGATTACCACTACAGGACTACTTTGCCACATGTACTGCAGTCCAACATGCCCCTTTTTCTGATTTATACCTCACTGTCAATGTACAATCTTTATTCAGAGCCTGGTGTGGGCAATAGCAGCTTTCCCTGCTCTACTGTCTTTCTAAAACTAAATGCTTTGATTGAGGCAGAACAGTGCACTTGATAATTTAAGTTAAACTTCATTGATTTTAGAGTATTTTGCCTACAACATGCTGCTAACAGATGAGGTAACAAAAACCTGATGACTAGGGATGGGCGAATTACTCGCTACTATTCGGGACTCGCCCGAATAGTAACGGACTCGGGGGACTCGCTACTCGCCGAGTTTCCTTAGGAATTACTCGGTGGTAGCGAGTCCCTGTACTTTTGCAGTGTATCTATACAGATACACTACAAAAGTACCCTAAAAGTTAATCTGAGGTCTTGTGACGTCCGGAGGTCTTCGGTACCGGTCCCTGTACATAAGGTACAGGCCCCACAGAAGGTGAGTATGAATGTTTATTGTTTTTAACCCCTTAGATTAACTTTTAGGGTACTTTTGTAATGTATCTGTATAGATACACTGCAAAAGTACAGGTTACTATTCGGACTTGCTGGACTCGCAACGAGTACCGAGTCTCGGACCCGGACTCGTTAGAGTCCAGCGATTGCGAGTATTTCAGGATTCGCCCATCCCTACTGATGACAGATTCTCTATAAGTGAAAATTTCAAAGCAGCAAAGATGGTGGAAATTAAGGCAGCATGTTGTCCAAATTTAAACTACTTGTGATTTCTATTGCAATGTTTCATATATTTTTCTTATCAGTCTAATAATGCAAACTGTAGCAAGTTGCTGAATGAATTCCCTTTTACAACATCATTTTAAACTATTTTTTGTATTGAGAAAAGAAATGACTGCACATTTCTGTGTACATTTACATTTGGCCGAGTTGACTTCACAATCATAGGAAACACTAACAAGCTGTAATGCAATCTAGAGGATATGAAGTAATATAATCTGCAGCAAAATATAATCTGTAATATCAATAAGGTCATAAAAAGTAGAAAATAAGGAGTATGTTCAATGATTTCTCATTATTTGCATGATTCAGGTCACATTTGGGATGTCTCATCATTTCTACAGCTCTGATCCAGTGTAATGTTAAATTTAAAGTGTTATCGCATGGCAGTAATATCAAGGAGTAAAAATAAAGTAAGAGTGCAATAGAAATATATGAGGACACAAAACCAGAAATAAAATTAAAATATGAAGCAAAGTGGAGAAAGGGTTGAGAACACAGGAAAATCAAGATTCAGCCAAGGTCGATTCCTTAGTGGAATGGAGTAGTATATCACCCTATTAGATTGACAAAGGTAGAGAGAAGGTTTCAAAAAACAGCCCCTCCCCCCAACAAAAAATCTTAATACATTTTTGTCCATAATTGTTAGTCGTTGTAGTCAGATTCTCTAGGCATTCTCTTAGGGTACCGTCACACACCGCAATGGCGATATGTGGCGATCTAACGTTTTTCGTGGTCGCCTCAGATCGCCGATGGCGGCATCACACGCCGCCATGTTGCCCTGAAGCTAAGGTGATGTGTCGCTCTGGAAATCACCTCCCCTATAGCGGAACCAATCTTGCCTAATTCCATGGAGACTTCACATGCCGCAATCTCAAAGGCAATGTGGGCGTACATGTTCAGCGCGGTGAGGAGATAGGTGTGCCACAGTGGTGTATACCGCGCCCCATACACGCTCATTGGACAACGTAACAGCATTATGATTGGTCAGCCTGCTCTGGGAGGCTGGCTAATACATGACACCATTGTCTATCGGAGATTGCACTGAGTTTGTGAATGGTTGTGCAGCTGAAGATGTGTGTGGTACTGAACAGACAGCTCTTCAAATATGGTGCGGTGTCAACTGACAGCCAATGGGAACACAGTAGCCTACACCAATCATCTCAGACGGGGCGCGGACTTCAGCATGCTGAGGCACGCCTATGGGAAATCATAGGCAACGCTCTTTCCTTCATTATCGCCCTGTCACACGCCACAACACGGATATATCATCTTAACGATTGCGGCTTGATTACTGAGCACTGTTCAGGAATCAGGCGACGGCCGAGGGGCGATTGATCCCAAAATCCCAAATCACATGCTGCAACCGTGAGGCAATTTCACGCCGATTGCTCCGGGGCGACATATCTCCTTTATGATTTCCAGGCAAGATTGCGGCGTGTGATGGTACCTTTAGGCATCTGGAGCCAACACGCATATCCACCATTATTTGTAACACTGGGGAACATAAAAAGAAATAATAACTCTGGTGCCTTGGGCATTTGACTTGATTTCAAGTATATTCAGTCCTAATATTCAGAATATGTCATTCATATTTTTGTAGCCGTCGTAATTTTTCAGATAATATAAAGTCGAGCACATATGACTCTGGGATTGTTTGCATGATAGGGGTATTAATTATACAGTATAATCAAAGATAGTCTGTAAGGTAGGATAACAGAACAAAGGATTTACTGCTATTCTTCTTGGAGGAAAGGGATTTTGTTTGTGGAATGATTTTTAAGACTGGCTGGATGAAAATAGGCTTATTACAATTTCGACCAAGCGAATGATGGCTGTTCATAGATCGTTCTAAGTGGAGTCTAAAATGTGTGCTTTAAAACAATGGAAAAAAATATTGATCAATCCAAATAGGTCATTCAATGAAGATGATGGAGGAGTAAAACACAATTGCTCTGGTTCTATAAAAAATATCATACCACACTCACCAGTGGCAAACCTGTGGATTTAAAGATGGTGAATATTCTCCTCGGACACCAGAGTAGATACACTTAATATCCTTTTTTTATCTGCCTCTGAGATAGTAGACAAAAGATGAGCACTGGGTGAGAAAACAGTCGCCTCTGAGAGAACACATGATAGTAGGAGAAAGAATATAATTGCAGAACCATTAGTTGACAGGAATAAGATCATTTTACCTCCACTGCACATCAAATTAGACAGTTTGTAAAGACTCTAAACAAAGAGAGAAGGTTCTTCAACTACATCTGTAGAAAATTTCCAGCTCTGACTGTGGAGAAGCTAAAGCCAAGTATTTTTGACGATCCTTAAATCAGAGGACCATTGAAAGATCCACACTTCAAAGATTGAACAATGAGGAAGCAGATGCATGGGCTTCGCTCACTATGGTTGAACTGCATTTTCTTTTAAATGATAAAGCAGAGAATTACACTGAACTAGTAGAAAAATGCTATGTCCTTTCCATAACCTTTGCTATACGAGTATCAAGGTGCATCATCTCCACCTACATTTGGCATTATTTCCTAGAAATAATGGTGACCTAAATGAAGAACTAATTGTGCGTTTCCACACAGATTCCACACAGAAATCCTCCCTCCTAGATAAGAAAGAGATCATAATTAAAGAGGACCTGTCACCCCCCTCATGCATGGTAAACTAAATGCAGCACTGAATGCAGCATGTCTGCTGCATTCAGGGAAGGGTCCCCCATGGCTCTAGCCCCCTGTAGACTTTAAAAAAGACCTTAGAAAGCTTACAGTTAAGAGGTCGTCTTTGTTGGATCTTATTAAGAGGTCCTGGCTGCTGGCACAGCCCTCCCTGCCTCCTCCTTGTGTGTTCCGCCCCCTCTACGTGTCTGCAGCCACCTCCTCTTGTTCTGGGTCTACCTCCTCTTCTGCTTCTGCTCTGTGTGACATCACAATGAGCAGGAGCAGAAGAGGAGGGCAGACCCAGAAGAAGAGGTGGTGGGGCAGAGGGGGTGGAACACACAAGGAAGAGGCAGGGAGGGCTGCGCCAGCAGCGAGCACCTCTTAATAAGATCCAACCCAGTCGACCTCTTAACTGTAAGGAATCTAAAGTCTTTTTAAAGCTTACAGGGGGCTAGAGCCATGGGGGCCCCTTGCCTGAATGCAGCAGACATGCTGCATTCAGTGCTGCATTTAGTTTGCCATGCACCAGGGGTGACAGGTCCTCTTTAAAGCACCACTTTTGCGCGTTGTCTGAATAAATGAACGGTGTATCAATGACAACGTTCTATGCATATTTAATTCTTATTTTGTGATGTATATTCTTCACAATTTAAAAAATCTACATGTATGAATTTGTTTTAATGAGAAGAAGGCAAAAAAAAAAATTTTTATTCGACGTCGGTTCTAATGTTCAGTCGTCGAATGCATTTACATAGAGTATATCCCATCTCATTACCTAGAATTTATGTGAAATAACGCAGATTTAGAATGATTGAAAAAACCTGTCTAGTTTCCCAGTGTATGTATGTCCTTTAACCATGCGGTGATAATGGACGGTTTATTGAATTTTCACATTATCAAAACCAATAACCTTACTGCAAAAATCAGAGAACGTAGCAGTTGACTTTTTTTAACAAAAATTAGCAAGAAAACTAGGTTTGCATGTTTTGTGGGTCTATAAAGTAGTCTAAAAGCACCCTAATGGATCAAATGAAGCTTATTTATGAGAATCTATCAACTGATTCATGCTAGCCAAACCATGGACATCATGAATCAGAGCCCAGAGCCATGTATGGCTTTTTTACCATAACTCTAGGTAACTGAGAGGTCAATACTGTGTGTGCACATAGGGAGAGACCAGTCAATCACTCTGTCAATGCTTCATGAACAAGCCGGTCAGGGTCGGTAATAGAATAGACTTGTCTCTGCCAATGGGGCCTGGCTAAGTCTTCAAACTATATTTTCTCTGGAGCATCTGAGCCTTTCAAAGAAAGATATCCCAGGCTCGGATTTATGCTGTCTGAAGTTATGCTGACACTTTTAAGTAATTTGTTTTCCGCTTGATGAATTTAGCAAAGTAGAAAATTGTTTCCGGTAATGTGGAATAAGACAAAAGGCTGTAATCAGAATATGGAGGAGTCTATGTGGTACCTCCATTTGCCTACATCGTATCTTCATTTGTACGCCGGTTCACATAACAGGCGATGGTTATTTCATGGTGATGTAACTATCATCTGTTTAGAGTAGACAAAGTGACCATCACTGTGAAAAGAGATTGTTATGTCCACTAGCATTGCCTTCTAAAGACGTGTTTTGCATTAAGTGGATTAAAACCCAACTGTTAGCCTATGTTTTATGTTTATTGCTTTACTTATTTTTTTCCTTAAAGCTTCAAGGAGAATTTACAAGAATCAAATTTTAACACAGTCCATTAACTTCGATATTATGGATATATCCTTCTGTAGAATCATTGCTTCTAGAGGAGTGTATAGTGTCTCACAAATTTACTAAATGGCAACCTATGTGGCACCTACTGGGCTCTGATATGGACCTTTACATGAATTATCTGAATTATTGGAAGATAAGAAAGGTAAATGTTACCCAAATGCCTAATCCTGTACGTTCAATAACGAGCACTTGGCTTTTGCGTTTAATATATTATACACACGGTGAGAAGTACATGGCTATATGCAAAAGAAACTGTCTACTTGATCATTCTAGGAAGAAATGGAAAAATAGGCTTCATTTAATCCTCTATAGCATAATAAAAAGAGGTCACTTGTGGTTGTAATAAACTACTCAGGGATCAAACTGTAGCTTTGACTTAATGACAGAGAAGAAAATCAGGCTAATCTTTCATTCACATGGTTAATAACTCCAATTCATTACCCAATGTGCTCTGGCCTGTGCTTCATGGAAAATGAAACTTTAAAAGTGCTTCATTAGAATTTATGCACTAGGTGAATTGCCTTGGCATCTGTTACCTGATCCTGTTATGGTTGTGATTCCTGGAAAATTTCCCTCTAAAGTGGTTTTATTTATATACAGTATACCATATATCATGTTAATAGGCCAATAAAATAACCAAGATGTATAAATGAGGATTAAAAGAAATGAAGAGTGAAAAGAAATGGAAAGCAGAACATTGGGAGAACACGGGACACACTAGTCGGCCTCACTACTTGTGGGATTATTTTCCTAAAACTGGTGTCTTGATATAAAGATATTTGTGCTCTTATGTAAATAAAAACTCATATAGATAGTATAGATAGATAGATAGAATAGATAGATAATAGATAATGTGGCACCTCAGGGGTTAATGTGCCACAGTGACATCACCAAGATTTAACTCCCCACACAACCCACAACACTACACTAGCACCTCCAGGCCACAAAGGGGAGCTAAAGCTGCTCCCCTATATATTCTGGTGTGGAGAGTAAGTGAGTAGTTCAGTTCCTGAGAGGACTGAGGAAGAAGGACTGTGGTGTAAAGGAGCTGCCTTAGGCTTCCCCATGGTCCGCTACTCAATTCCAGGCCTAGCCAGGAGGGCAGGAGTCAATAGAAACAGAGGAACACATCTGGGAGATCTAGTTACATCATAACTCGCCCCGGAGGAGCGCAAATACCGGATACCGGATCCGAAACTATGACTGAAACAAGCAATACAGTAAACACCGGACTAGTGGAGGTTATAGATCTGCACTGTACCACAGCAAAGCAACACGGCGGTGTCAGAAACACACAGATAAGACTCAAGTTGCCTAGCAAGAGGGTACCTGTGAGGAGAGACAGGGCCGGCAGCCTAGCTAAAGCGGCAGCAGGGCCACACACACAGAGCAGGAGTGGGAAGCCAAGGACCCAGTCAGGGTGGGAGCAACCCGGCCCCTGTACAGACTCCATGGACAGTACTCTGCTTAACAACAACTACAGTAAAGACGTGAAAAACTACAAAACCGTGAGTCTGTGTGATCCTTGTGCTCAAACCCTACGTTCCCTCACAAGCAGCTATCATCTTCACCACTACCCCTATTCAGCATCCATCATAGACTATTATTACCACTGCCCTGGGGAACCAGGCTTTGCCCATGGAGAGCTGTTACATCACCGGCTGCTAAACATCATCCCTGGAGGTTCTGCAGCAGCGGTGGTCACCCTGACCACACACCATGGGTGGCGTCATGACTTCATCCTGTACTTAACCCCCCCAATCCCTTTTACTTGAGGGCTCGGGACACAGTCCGGACAAAGGACTGCCGTGATACCCCCATGATACCCCGGTCCGGTACCGAGTACCCCGTCCCAGTGGGTCCACAACTGATAGAAACATTTAGTATATATTAAATATGAGTGGATCGATTCATAGAGGATCAAATTTAACTCAAAGTTTCTGAAATCAGAAATTCCATGCAAATTCCAACAGTAAGCTGTTCAATTTGCTAGAGTCATAAAAAAAACAAAAACAAATATGTGTGACACCATTACACACAGGCTGCATGCTCAGTCAGGGTCTAATAGTATCATAGTGTCAGACACAGAAGTATGGGCTTCCCCATAATGCCTTGCAGTAAATCAATCACATAGTATAGGACAGATAATCAGGGGCCATCACAGGCAGTATAAACCAGAGGAGTATGCCATGGAATAACATTTCAATCCTGTGCTGTGATAGGAGCACTAAAACCACACAGGATAGTGATAGGAATGCTCAGAACACAAACAATAGGGAGAGGAGTGCTCAGAGCACACAAGATAGGGATAGGAGCACTCAGAGCACAAAGGATAAGGATAGGAGCACTCAGAGCACACAGGAGATCAGTAAGAGTGCTCAGTGCACCTAGGATAGGAATATGAGCACTCAGAATGCACAGGATAAGGATGGAAGCACTAAGAGCACACAGGATAATAATAGGAGTGCGCAGAGCACACAGGATAGTTATAGGTTCTTAGAGCACACATGATAGGGAGAGGAACACTCAGAGCAGAAATGAGAGCAATAAGAGTGCTCAAAATACAAATAATATGGATAAGAGTGCTTAGAGTGCTTAGAGCACACATGATAGGGATAGAAGCACTCAGAGCATGCACAAAATGGATTGCAGCCCTAAGAGCACACAGGAAAAGAATAGGAGCACTCAGAGCACACAGGATAGTAATAGAAGCACTCAGATCACACAAGATTTGTATAGGAGCACTCAGAGCACACAGGACAGGGAAAGGAGTGCTCAGTCCACACAGGATAGGGATCGGAGCACACAGAGCACACAGGATAGGGATAGGAACACTAAGACCACTCAGGATAGGAATAGCAGTGCTCAGACCACACATGATTAGGATAAATAAAGGCCTAATGGGTTGCCGTATACTACTTCAATACTGATGTATCAAATTGAAAATGAGAGTAATTGTCTGAGACTGTGAGTTGAAATTCAAGATTGAAGTGATATACAGTGAACTGTTATAGTTTCTCATCATCATCAGTGTGTGACTGTGAATTATATATCCGCATACACAGCAGCAACAACACCTTAATAACTGTTTTATTCATACAGTAACAGAAAGCAAGGGCAATATTAAATCACTCATTTCAGATTTGGCAATTATATCCAAAGTCCAGAATCAAGGCTTATTCCTGTTTGTAAATTAAAGTTAGTATTGAGAGCCATCTTTTTTTTTCAAGAGAAATCTCCCAAATCCCAAAACCTAAACGCAAACGTTCACCTGCCAAAGTATGTGATGTTAAAATTAATTTTGAGACTTTTTCGATGCTGTAAAAGCCTTATATTAGATGCATACACAAGGCGCCTTAGCACTGAGGCCAATTTCACATGCTTGCAACTAAAAAACAATGGGAGAAGGAAAAAAAATAAGTAAAATGTTAACACGTAAACTTTATTCAACAAATATCGGGTTCCAATAGACATACAACAAATGAAAGAAGGCACATATCCAGATGTGAAACGTAAGTACAAAAACATCATAAAAGACATGTATACATAGGTGATTAAAAATATACTACAAGAGAGTCTGCTGTGAAAAGAAGTTAAAAATGTATATGTATGTAAATCAGAGAGATATATAATAAGCCTGTAAAACTGAATTATGCAGTAATAAATTCCATGGGCAAATACAATAAAAAATAATTAAGTAAAAGTGGGAAGCTGCCAAAGAGGCAGTTTGTATTTGGATAAATGTCAATGGCAACAATCAGAATTGTAATATGATTACCGCCCGGCAAATAGCAAAAGTGAAAAGATTGTATGAGGCAAGTTAGTCATTCAAACCCAGGTGGTAAGCTGCCAGACAGGGCAAAGTGTGTTAGGGTGAATAGTAATGACAACTGGAAACTGCAGGATGACTACCACCTGGCTATTGGATGAAGTGTGAAAGCTGTATCCTGGACAAGAGAGTAATAAAATGTAATACCTGTATACACAGTAGGAACTCCTTTGATATGTACCCAATGCACGTTTTGGTGTTTCCTTCATAAGGGGGTGGCGTCATCTAGACAAGGAAGGTATAAATATGCAGCATAAATAATAGAAGAAGGTCTACTGTGTATGGCGACGCAGGCACACACAGAAGGACTCACATGACACAGGGACACTCACATGACTGAAGATGTCACAATAATCTAACATGACGCCACAGGAAATGGAAGGCACAATTAGATTGCTATTAGGCGGCCGTCACACGTCCCGACATCGTGAGCGATATCGTTAGCGATCACGTGCACCGCGATCGCTAACAATATCATTCACATCGCTGGTGAGCTGTCACACAGACAGACTCACCAGCGATGTGGAGCAGCAAGATCGCTGGCAACCATGGTACACATCGGGTTACTAGGCGCCGCGCGGCGCTTAGTAACCTGACGTTTACCATAGATACCATCTCCCAGCATAGGCTCTGCCGCTGGAGATCAGTCATCGTGGTGTCACACACCATGATGAAGCAGATTGAACAAGCGTTTATCGCTTGATATGAGCTCCAGCTCTCATATCTGCGATGTCACGATCAAGCGATTTTACATTGTAAAATCGCTTGATCGCACGTAACGATGCACAAACGATATCGCTTAAGCGATCAAAAAGCAGATCGCTTAAACGATATCGTTCAAGATATTGCAGCGTGTGATGGCCGCCTAAGTTACATACTTATATAGGTTTAAAAAATACACAGGTCTATCAAGTTCAACATCATTCCACCAGTCAAACTTTATCGCTTGATTATTTATAACCCACAATGTCAGTGATTATGAGAATAGCATCCAGCCCTTTTTTAAATGCTGTTATAGTTTGTGCCACAACTACCTCCACAGTCTAACTACTCTAACTCTAACAGTAAAGAACTATTTGCTATGTAGCTGGCGGAATCCCTTTTCCTCCACACAATGATTTTCCACTGGTCATTTCTTATGTCCTTGGAAAGAAAAAGTCACATGCCAGCTATTTTATTGACCCCACATGTATTTATACAGTACATATAAGTGAGATTGTGCTGAGGTGTCTTAATTCTGAGTAAAAGCACAATTTCTCAACATCTCATCATATGGAAGGCTTTCCATCCCTTACAATAATCTAGTTGCCCACTATTGAACTGACTCTAACTTCCCAATATTATTGTCAAAGTGTGGAGCACAAAACTGGTTTCAATATTCTAGATGTTGCCTTTCGACTGAATTGTGTAGGAGTAATAATACATTTGTATCAAGGGATATTGTCTCTCTTTTTATACACCCTGAAATCTTGCTGCTTTTGCAGCTGCTCCTTGACATTGAGCACCGCCACTGAGCTTACTTGTAACAAGAACATCCAAGTCCTTCTCCTGTTCTGTAGTCCCATGTATATTTTCATGTAAGTTATGTGCATTACATGATTAGGTACATTAATCTACATTTAATAACAGTAAACTTCATCTGTTATGTGTTTACCCATGCAAATATCTTATCCAGATAGTTTTATAATATTGTTCTATTAAGCTAGTTATCCCACACAGTTTTTTATAGTCATCTGCAAAGACTGACATTTTACTTTAAAGTCTATCTATAAGGTCATTAATGCAAGGCCGTATCTATGGGTGGGCTGGTGGGGCATCTGCCCTGGGTTCATCAGGCAGGGGGGCACTGTTAGGCCTCCTGCTGCATCACCCAAGGTCTCTCCCCTGCACCACCATTTTCCGCCCCCCCCCCCCACAGTGTGAGCCGCTGTTCTCTGCTCCCAGTGTCAGCTGACAGCGGGAACAGAGAATCCACCACGCGCTGGCTCCAGCATTCCATGGTACAGAGCATCTATCAGACTCTCTGTGCCATGGATGCCCTGATAGTACCCGACACCTCCAGGACAGGAGGGCTTCAGCAGCGTGATCAGGTCACCTGATTCACGCTGCTGATGTCACTCAGTGTCTCGGCAGAGAGAAGACTGGCGACGAGTGGTCCAGCTACAGGAGCTGAAGACATCGATGACCAGTGTAATTAGGGGAAGGAGAGAGGGTGGAATGTAAGAGGAGCAAACGGGGGGGTTGGAAATGGTGGCAGCATTAGGAACAAACATGGTTGCATTATGAGGAACAAATGGGGGGAGTATGGGGGCAGTATAGGAACAAACATGGGGGGAATTATCGGGGCAGTATGAGGAACAAACATGGGGGGAGTATGGGGGCAGTATTAGGAACAAACATGGGGGGAGTATGGGGGCAGTATGAGGAACAAATATGGGGGGAGTATGTGGGCAGTATGAGGAACAAACAGGTGAGGGGATTGGGGGCAGTATGAGGAACAAATGTGCGGGGAGTATGGGGCAGTATGAGGAACAAACATGGGGAGGGGTATGGGGTCTGTATTAAAAACAAATGGGGTGGGGGTATTGGGCTGAATGAGGAACAAACAGGTTGAGTATGGGGGCTGTATGAGAATCAAGTGAGGGAGTATTGGGGCAGTATAATGGACAAACATGAAGGGAGGGGTGATAGAGGCTGTATGAGGGACAAACATGGGGGAGGGAAGATAGGACTAGAATAAGGAACAAACATGAGGGGGAGTATAGGGGCTGTATGAAGAGCAAATGGGAAGGGAGTGAGGTGGCTCTATGAGGAGCAAACGTGTGGGGGGAGGATGGGGGCTGCATGAGGAGAAAACATGGGGATTGGGTTTGTGTGAGGAGCAAATGAGGGAGAGGGTGGAGGCTGTATGAGGAGCAAATGGGGCAGGGGAGAGAGGGGCTGTATGAAGAGCAAATAAGGGGAAGGGGGGTGGGGCAGTGTATGTCAATGCAGCATGGGTTGCAAGCAGGGGGTATTTGAGAACCTAGAAAACAGAGAGAGGGGTTGATAAGTATGGACACCATATGGGGAGGACAGTATGGGAAGCAATGGGGTAAGTTTGAGGATCCAATATAAATAGTGAGAGGGAGATTGCTGCTGAACAGTATGTGGAGTAAAAGGGGATGGGTGTGGATATAGTATAACGATTGAGGGGGATGGCTGCCGCACAGTATGTGGAGTGAGGGGGCATGGCTATGACACAGTATTTGCAGTGAGGAGGATGTCTCATGATACAGTATGGGAAATTAGGAGATGATAGCTGTAGACATAATATCTGGAGTGAAGGAGATGTCTGCTGACACATTATGTGCAGTGAGCGGGGATGAATGTAGACACAGTATGTGGTGTGAGAGGGAGATAGGTGTGAACATAGTATGTGAAGTGAGAGGAGGGAAGTAGTGAAGAAACTTTAGGGGATGAGAAAAATGTTAGGGGTCACAGAATAGAGAGTGAGTAGTGTGGGGCTTTATGGAGAGGATGCAGCATGCAGGGACAGTGTGAGGCCATAGCCAGGAGAGGGAGGGTGATGAGAGAGAACAGTATAAACAGTAAGCAGTCATTATGGAAAGGAGAGGGTTAGTGTGATGAGGGGGCAGTGTGGAAGACATGTACCAAAAGAGGGACAGTGTGTAAATCATATTTTGTGCAGGGAACAGTGAGGAGGAGCAATACTTATTCCAGAGTCAGTGTAGGGCAGATATTTTTACTTTGGAGAATTTTGATCATTCTGATTTTAAGGGTATCATGCTGGGATGTTCTGCTGAAGACCAGAGAAGATGCACATCTCCAGAGATGAACTGTGGATGTGAAAGTCATTATGGTATCTGGACGAGATGAAGAAAAGAAAAAGATGACCCCCGATGAGAGACAAGGTCATTTATAAGGTACCTGTATGTAAATGATTATTTGTGATACTAATTCTCATTAGTGCTGTAGTTCCTCTATCAACTGATGATGACTGAACAACTCCCAGCACCTATTTACGGCCTTGTTCACACATACCATCTTTTTTGGCATTCTCTGCGGTTTTTAGCTGTTTATAAAAAACACACATGCGTTAACGCATGGTGCACTTTAGTGTAGCTGCGTTTTTAACAACACATGATCATGGGCATTTTAGCTGCATCTCTGATCAGTCTTCTCATTATTCGAGATGAAAATTTAGAGAGACGACCGGTTCTTGATAGATTTGCAGTGGTCTGATACTCCTTCCATTTCAATATGATCTCTTGCACAGCGCTCCTTGACAAGTTTAAAACTTGAGAAATCTTTTTGTATCCAAATCCAGCTTTAAACTCCTCCACCACTGTATCTCAGACCTGCCTAGTATGTTCCTTGGTCTTCATGATGCTCTCTGCACTTGAAACAGAACCCTGAGACTATCACAGAGCAGGTGCATTTATACAGAGACTTGATTACACACAGGTGGATTCTATTTATCATTACCAGTCATTTAGGACAACATTGGATCATTCAGAGATCCTCACTGAACGTCTGGAGTGAGATTGCTGCACTGATAGTAAAGGGGCTGAATAATATTGCGCGCCCCACTTTTCAATTTTTTATTTGTTAAAAAAGTTTAAAATATGCAATAAATTTCGTTCCACTTCAGGATTGTGTCCCACTTGTTGACTCTTCACAAAAAAATTTAAATTTATATCTTTATGTTTGAAGCCTGAAGTGTGGCAAAAGGTTGAAAAGTTCAAGGGGGCCAAATACTTTCACAATGCACTGTATGTATTTCTGCACCTCAGGTGGTTGTTGTGATGTATTCCTATACAGATTGTGATTCTAATGTTGAATTTCTGGGTGGTTGTTGTGATGCATTTCTGTACTGATGAGGTTTCTGGTGTTTTACTTATGTACCTCTGGTGGGTCTGGTGATGTATTCCTGTGCTGTTATAGGTTGTGATCCTAAGCAAATGTAACAATCCATAACTTGTAAGCTTACTTGATACATGACTATGTTAATAAAGTATTGTGCCAACAAGTGTTCTATGTTTTTAAAGGCTCTATGTTTTTATTTGCTTATAGCATTAAAAGAGTCGTCCCAAGTTTTGGATGAGTCTGCAGGCACTTTGTATGTAACTCCAGGTGACTTCTGAATTCTCACTGTGCGCGCACTCCACGCTGTCAGGATTTTCTGATGCAGGAAGTGAGACTGGGAGGTCATGAAACTGGAAGTATGTGAGTTACATGAGTTACATACATGCAGTCACGTACTGACTAGACATGAGTGGCCTCGATCAGTGAAAATGAATTGAATGAGGCCGGACACATCTAGTCAGAATGTTGCTAAAAGTATATAAATAGCATTTTGGTGTTTACATGACCGTCCAATCTTCCCATTTGCACAGGGGAATCCTGAAAGTGTGCAGCCCATGCGCTATGAGAATTTAGAGACCCTGTAGCATGGCGGATGGGAATGGGGGGGCAAACTTATTTCTTGCCCCGGGTGCCAGAAAACCAAGATACACCTCTGATTTATGAGTAACTAAATAGAAATTAATTGATCCAAAAGCAGATCATAGTTCACCTCACTGCTGACTTTATCAGTTTTTACCATTAAGATATGATTCTACCAATATTTTCAGCTCCCATCTTCTTTTGTGGCCTTTTTTAATTTATTTATTTTTAAAAGAAAAATGCATACTAATTGGACTACAATATGCAGTGGTCATGAACATGGGTTACTGTGAGATCCAACTTTGCTAGCTATTGAAAGATGTGTGTCGTCTACTGAAGACCTTTGAGGAGTTTACCGAATTTGTCAATAGGGACACTTATGGATTCAGTGATGCAATCCTGCTAATATTATCCCAGAAAAAAACACCAGTATTTAAGAGGATATGAAAGATGAACACCAATTTACACCTATTTATCGCCACCCTGTCTTTCTTTCTTGGGGATTTTAATCCCTCAAGATACAGTTCTAACAGGGCTAATTTTTTAAAAAAGCTTGATGACAACAAACCGGAACATCTTCACATTCAATACAATGCTCTTATTTTGTCTCCAGAAAAAAATGGGAATACATTTTGGAAGGCTTGATAAAAATAAATATTTCTATAGCCTAATTATTTTGTGATTAGCAAACCAGTTGCAGACTTCTTGAAAGGATCAATATTTTCATTTCTAGCTTAAAGACTATTACTTCTTCACATTCAAATTGATATCGTACATCTAGTTTGTGTTTCTAATTAAAGGGATAATTTTTGGAAGGCTTATGAGTAAGATATCGCTTCTTCATTTAGTAAAGTGGAAAGCTCTGTATACTACCCAGACAGGGATGATTGTTGAACCCAATTGTGAGAAAAGTCCACAGCTTTTCCTTTTGCACCATCTGTTCATTATTCAAACAAGAGGAAAACTGAGTTGAAGCCAGGAATTTACGTTTCTCATTGCATTTTTTTTATTCCTTGCAATATGCATATAAAAAGGCATCAAAAGGACATTTTGACACTGTACAGTAAATTTACAGTGGCATTACAAAGTTGCTGTGTGCAAAAAACAAAAACACGGATTTACCATAGTACACAATTAGGGTACACAGCTATGCTACAGAAACAAATGGGCATACAGTTAATTTGCTCATAATGCGATGTGGTCAGATTTCCAACACATAAATTGATGTTGTCAGGTAAACATAAATGACATCCCCTCAACGGTTCAAAAACTCTGTAGTTGATGAAACCATTATGGCCCCCACAGCACAGAATTATGCACACATTATCTCTGACAAGCATGCAGTACCCAATAAATGAGGTGAAGTAGCCAAATTGTCACACTTCATCTATAATCCATGTATATTCCACATACCATAATAAAGTGCAATGCCACAGTCCCTTGTGGTAAAACTGCCTACAGCTGTTTCATGGACGGCACAGGGTCAACTTCCTCAGGGGGGAAGTAAGACGTACCAAGTCTCCCCAGTCTTGTGTCCATCCTCTGGCCAAGTGCCCCTCACCTTTTTAAACCCTCGCCACCTTCCAGGTCCTTCATTGATGATCCCAAAAGCCTAGCACCTGCAGCACACCGCCATCATGCATGCCTACCAGACAAAGTGGCGGCGAAATGCGCATGTGCGGGATCGAGACGCGTCACCAAGATTAACATCTCCTTATAACCAACAGCAAGGCATCCCAAAAGTGATAATTTTTAGACCCTATATTTGAATTAGGTAGCTTCAAAAATCTCATACTGCAGTGTGTTGTTAATACGCTATTGTGCTCTTGGTTACCTAATGTTACTATCCATTTCACCTTGCCAGATAGGTTAAAATCATGGGGACATTAATAAGGCTGTGTTTACATTATAGAGCTCAATAAATGTCCAATTGGCTTCTATGGAAAATTCGCAAAATTGATATTGTAAAACAATAGGCAATAGGTGGTTAATTTCCAAACCTATTTGATGGAGAAGTGGCCTAGTGGTCCTTCTTACAATATATTCATATAACTTTATATACTATTGCCTGTTTTCCAAAATTAGTAGACAAGTTTGAGAGGCTTTGTAATTAGTGTTGAAAGTGTAAACAGATGCAAAAGTTAAAAGTCCCAGCATTTATTAACGCACAATTAAACAAGCGAAGGATCAACAAAATGCTGAGAGGGAACAAAACTTGTATCCGACATATTTACAGACACTTTTGCGTTGTTCTGATTATGTCATTAGTAGTGTTACCCAGGCCATTTTATGGGCGACTTTATGCTGAGACTATAGAAGCAGGTTGGAAAGTATTCAGGAGGCTACTGCTCAGCTGTCATTGAAGTAAGGCATGAAGGGTAATGCAAAGACTCAACATTTAGAAATACTAAAGTAGAGATATTGTCACTATCTAAAAAAGTCTTCTGTCCTTTAATCTTTTCTATTTAGAAGCTGATTATATTCCTATGAGTTTATTTTAATAATTTATTTTACTCACCTACAGGTGCATCTCAATGAATTAGAATATCATCAAAAAGTTAATTTATTTCAGTAATACAATACATAAAGTGAAATGCATATATTATATAGAGTCATTACAGAGTAATCTATTTCAAGTGCTTATTTATGTTAATGTTGATGATTATAGCTTACAGCCAATGAAAACCCAAAGTAAGTTAACTAAGAAAATTAAAGTAGGGAGATGAAGGGTCTGAGAGATAAAACATTACCTAAATAGATATCAGAGGCTTCACCTTGTGTGGTTGTGAGAGTCACAACCACCATAAAAGCATATCACAGCTGCCGCAGTCCCCAGTGTGGTGCATATAGGGTACAGAGAATGAAGGTTTAAAAATCACACTGTCATATTCCACAAGACATAAAAGGGTGAATATAATATTGATTTATTAGTCCTTGTATTTCAGGACATCCAGGCCCCTTCCTCAGGACAAATCAATATCATATTCCCATACTTCAGCGCATTTCAGAGAGCCCTGACATGTGTTGACTAATAAATATTATATTCACCCTTTGATGTCTCATGGAATACCGCAGCGCGGTTTTTAACCTGCATCCCCCCTACTTTAATTTTCTGAGATAATGACTTTTGGGTTTTCATTGGCTGTAAGTCATAATCATCAACATTAACAGAAATAAACAATTGAAATAGATCACTCTGTTTGTAATGACTCTATATAATATATGCATTTCACTTTTTGTATGAATACTGAACTAAATTAACTTTTTGATGATAGTCTAATTCATTGAGATGCACTAGTATAGTTGACATTTCACTTTTACTGAATGGTGAATGGCGAATGGCATTGCTATTGTTTAACTCATTTTAGCTTAAAGTATAAAGTGACCAGAAGTAAACCTGTGTACACCAAAATGCTAAGAAGAAAAACTTCAATACATCTTTAGGGTACTTTCACACTAGCGTTTTTTTTAAATCGTGGCAGATGCGGTGGAAAAAACGCATCTGCCGCGATTACCGCATACCGGCTGCACTTGCGGCACGGTTGCGGTACAGTTGCGGCAAGCCCAATACAATGTATATGCGGGCTTGCGGCAGGTGCGGCAAGTGCGGTTTTGGCACTTGCGGCAGGTGCGGCCGCGAAAAAAACTGCGGTCAGACGCGGTTTTTTTCGCGGCCGCACCTGCGGCAAGTGCCAAAGCCGCACTTGCCGCACCTGCCGCAACCCCGCATATACATTGTATGGGGCTTGCCGCAACTGTGCCGCAAGTGCAGCCGGTATGCGGTAATCGCGGCAGATGCGGTTTTTTCAGTAAGTAATAAGTAAGTAATAAACAAAAAAGAAAACAAAAAAGAAAACAAATGCTGGCCATGTTCAAACACAATTTGCGTTTTTTTTAGCACTCCTAAAACCACTTGCGTTTTTTTAAGAGTGCCAAAAATGTGCCTTGTGTGTGTGAAAGCTTTCAAAACGTTTTTGCAATTAGTCATTTTTTCCCCAAACACCCAAATAACCAAAAACGCATGGCATAAAAATTTGTGTTTTTGCTGAAGGAATTTTTTTTTCTGTTTTCCTGCCGACCAAGAAGGTGGGGAATGGGTGCTATCATAAAATTTTTTTTTATTTTCTTGTTTATATAGGGGGGGGGGGGTGCTGATGAAAAAAAAAAATTTTCCAAAAGCTGCTGGGACGTTTCCAAGAAACGCTAGCATTAACGCATGTGTCTATATGTGCCCAGCGTTAACGCTTGCGTTTCCCATTGGGTCTATGTTAACAAAAACATTGGGAAAACGCACATGCGTTTTTTTACAGCACCAAATCGCAGCATGCAGCGTTTTTTGGACTGGGGGAAAGAACGCAAGTGGGGATGAAGAACGCATGTACACTCAAATGTACCCTGCGTTTTTTTTAACAGCCCAAAAAATGCAGGGATGGGCAAAAAAACGCATGTGTGTGAACATGGCCGCTCACATAGCTTATCATAGCTCTCGAAATATAATAATGTAAGGCCCCTTTCACATCAGCGTTTTTTGAATTTGCGGCAGATTTACCACATCTGCCGCCTATCTGCGGCACTTGCGGCACACTTGGGGCAAGCCCTATGCATTGTCTATAGGGCTTGCGGTTGGGTGCAGCAATTGCAGTTCTGCCGGATGCAGCAGATCCGGCACTTGCGGCGGTGAAAAAAAAATGTTACTAACTGCGAGGTGCAAAGTGAGGAAACATGCAGAGGGAGACATAGAAAGATTGTGCTGATCATTCTGTCTTTCTATAAAATCCTTTTTCCTCATCTCAAAGCTATAGTATTACTTCTGGCATAATAAACATCAGCACTTTTGTTGAATTTGACAAGCAGATATAAGGCCCCGTCTCACACTACGATATTGCTAACGATATCGTTGAAACATAACAGGTTTGCAGTCGTTCAAACGATGTCATAACGATGTCGTAACGACATCGTTCAGTGTGACATGTACAAACGATCGACGATAATCAGGCAGATCGTTGATGGGAGGTTTGTGAACCGGACCTCAAACCAAACGATGATTGTACGTTCAACCTGCAGCATCGACGAGTGTGACACCTCGATAACGATGTCATTAACAACTTCGACTATTCATGACATAGTAATATCGGCACCCAAACGACTGCTTGTCGCGGAGTCGTTGCAGCATCGTTAAAGATATCTGTACGTGTGGCACTTCACTAGCGATCATTGAACGTCGTTCCAGCGATCTAGGTCAAGCCAGATCGTTGATCGGATCGCTCGGACTTGAAGTGTGTGACGGGGCCTTTAGTCATGTTGCTGTATTTTTACAGCAATCTGACATCAGTTTTGTTTCCATAGGGGCAATCAGTCACAGACGTGAGCAGAGGGTTGGCTGAGTTCAGTCTTACTTTAACCAATCAATGAGGGGAAGTAGTGACATTCACGAGCAGTGCCAGGAAGCATGGTGGCACTGAAGCTTGGTAAGTAATAGTCTAGGAAGCTAATGTCTGTGTGAAAACAGTGGGGCTCCACATGCTGTGTTTAGCTGTGTTTTTGCAGCTTTTTTTGATGATCCGTAAAAGTGATGCGCTTTTGCAAAAAAGTGCATTACCATTCATATTGTGTGCTTTTCAGGTTGTGCTTTTTTGAAGCCCATTCTACAAGAGCGGTAATGGAAAAGCACATCCTCAGAAGCGACAAAGAATTCACATTTTAAGTCTTTTTGAGAATCTGCTTTTCTGTGAAAACTCATCCTCAAAAAGACAGAGCGACTGAATGCTAAATCGGGAAATGCATTCCCTTGGCTGCGAAGCCAAACAGCACTGCATTTCACTGGATTTACAGATCTCAAAAAAACACTGCAAATATGCAGCATGTGGACGTAGCCTAAAACGGTTTGAGCTGTTTGGAAGCTCTTGGAGCTGTTTTCTAGGCCTTTGATTTTGTCTTCCATTGATTTGAATGGGGTTTGGAAGTTCGGCAAACATATGCCCATTCGGCAAACCGAACCCGAACTTCAAAGAGTTTGCTCATCTCTAGTGATGATTTCTGTGTGCTGTTCTTTACAAAAGACACTGGATGTGTGAATGAAGCCTAGGACATGGCCATATAATTAAGAACTTGCACCAAAGATATTGTCATGATCGTTACAATAAAGACTTTAATGTTTGTCTATATCTCATATTGTAAATGCCTGACTGCCTGCATTATTTTACAAGCACAAAAAGACTTGACAAGGGACAAAACATACATGATTTATCAGGCATGTCAAAAGAGTTGGCATCTAACAGCCATTTTACACAACACCAGGGAGAGGGTTATTGTTTTTGGTAATGATCATTATATATAATTTTACTCATGTCTGTCATGTTATAAAAGCATTAACACAAGGCTCATTCAATGTTCTCAGCTCAGTAACCAAGTCAGCTCTTTGCATAAATACAGGGATTTTTTTATTATCTCTAAAGCTCTGTGAATAACAATGATTCTGTTGCCTTTTTAATGAGCTCTCCATTTTAGCAGACCACATTAGTTCTTTTGTTCGCATTTAAGTGTATTAGCTTGTTGTGTTTTGGTAGCATAGTATTCATTCTCTGCTTAGTATATATACCCTTATGTAGACTTTCATATTATTACAGCTCCAATGCGATGTTTACTGGGCTTAATTGGCTTGACTAGCTCCGGTTGTGATTTATGAGCCAACTGGAGAATCATTAATCTCTACCACTTGTAAACAATTGGAACTGGTTTCTCTTTTATATGTAAATGTTTTGTTTGCACAAGATATTAATGTTGGTTTTAAAAACTTTTAGACTTTTAATGTTCACGTTGTGTTTATAACAAGATTATACTTTAAATAATTGCAAGGGGAATAAACTGTGATTAGAAATCTAAAGTAGTTTTAGTAGCTGTCTACCCGAACTATTACAAAATAAACAGGTAAACTTGGCAGAAATATTAGTGGCTTGAATACTTGAGTAGTCTGGTTGCTCGGAACGCTTCTTGACAATTAAATTTAACTGTGCAGGTTAACGGGAACTTGTCAGCTCTCCTGTCAGTTCAGTTTAAGTAAATGCTTACATTTTTAATGATTTTTTTTCATTCATAGAAGTCCATATTTTGCTGTTCCTCTGCTAGTCTAAATAAGGCCAGGTTCACACATACAAATCCGTTTTTTAAGCCCTTAGAAAAATGGATCCGTTTTTCTAAGTGTGCCAATAGTGTCCCCTGAGGTCCTGGACGTTTTTGGCAAATTTGGGACTTAGGCTAGGGTCACACTTAAAATCTGAATTGCGTTCACCACATCCAGATCCGGAAGCGGTGAACGCAATTGTCTTCAGACATACAGCAATCCGGTGAATTGGTTTTCATGCAGGTGCATTTATATGGAGACGTACAGTGTTGGCCAAAAGTATTGTTGACACCCCTGCAATTCTGTCAGATAATACTCAGTTTCTTCCTGAAAATGATTGCAATCACAAATTCTTTGGTATTATTATCTTCATTTAATTTGTCTTCAATGAAAAAACACAAAAGAGAATGAAGCAAAAAGCAAAACATTGATCATTTCACACAAAACTCCAAAAATGGGCCAGACAAAAGTATTGGCACCCTCAGCCTAATACTTCTGGTAGAAGAACAATATACCTGAGGAAGACATTTTATACTGTCGAAACGCGTTGTATGTGCTTTTCTTAAGAAATATTAAAAAACTCTTTATGAAATTACAAGAAGCTTTGGATCATAGACCTCTGGGAGCGCAAATAGCCTGGTAAAAAACTCTTTTGGATCAGCCTAATACTTGGTTGCACAACCTTTAGCCAAAATAGCTGCGATCAACCGCTTCCGGTAACCATCAATGAGTTTCTTACAATGCTCTGCTGAAATTTTAGACCATTCTTATTTGGCAAACTGCTCCAGGTCCCTAATATTTGAAGGGTGTGTGATGAATATTGTTTCATATTCCCCATATTCCACCCAGAAAGCAATTTGAAGGCACATCTCACTCATAAAGAGGTAAGCCCCCACCCTTCTGACAGGCAGAAGTCATTCATCTGACAAATGGCAGAGTAATTAGCACCTAGCTACAAGCCAACTGGCAACACAAAGACACTCTCCCTTAACTTTGATGTGGTAATCAGGTAGATGTATGGGCTTCCTCTGGACTGGGGTTATGCCAAAAGGTGACACGTTCAATATAAGTCTCTTTCTTCCCAGGCAGACTGGAAGGCACCGTGACTATAACATTAATATTTCATGAGCCGTGCTGTCTATGAACATGGCAAGCGTAGATCCATGATCGTGACGTTTAGGCGGTGACAAGCATGGTATTCACATGGATGTAGGATAACTGTAAGCCATCTAAACAGGATATTGGCTGCTTGGTGGCTACCAGAGTAGGCATGTTTCCCATCCAGACGAAGATAAAATCATAACTAAAAATATGAAAGTATTATCTTCTGTCTGCGATGCCCATGGACCCGGCTAGGGAACATTATAGAATTCGGGTGTCCATATCTCCCCTCAGAGGGGTGGGAGTTGTGAGACATCCCAGAGGTGTGAGATGGGTGGAGACAGGGGCAGCCCATGATGTATAAAACTCATCTGCCCCATCTCCACCTTGTATTTCTTCTGAATGGGCATTTTTCCACCAAGGCCAGAGATTACCCAAGGAACAGATTGATGCCACGCCGCCCATGTGGTGCCATCAGCACTAAGGTAACTGCTCACATGTGTGTGTAATTCTGTGTATTCCATTCCCCCTTTTATTGGCATATCAGACTGTAATATTTGTAACATCTGAATAATAACTGTAAATATTAATATCTAGTGTACCATTAGGGTGATTAAATATATAAATTTAATCTTGAGTTGCTCTTTTTATCTTGATCACGATTCCCACGTCCGTGTGCTCATATAACGCTACCTGGGTTGGTTTCTGACCCAATATAAGCCCGACCACGGACCGGACTTATATTAAACCAGAAGCTGGTGGCAGCATTTGTGCTTGGGGTTATTCAGGGCCTCTGGCAGTGACGGGGTGGAGGAGATTATATGTGCTTCTAGCTGCGGGCTAGAAGACATATACCACACTCACTGAGAGGTGCCTTAATAAACCAGCACAGGCAAGGCAGCTGCGGCCCTTCTTTATCCTCAGGCAGTTCTCTGACTGACCTGGGTTTAACAGGAGGCGCTGTGGAGCTGCCAGGTTCAGGTCACGATTCACCACAGGGTGCCTTCTCCAAAGTGCCATTTTTAGATCTCTCCACAGGTGTTCTATGGGATTCAGGTCTGGAATCATTGCTGGCCACCTTAGAAGTCTCCAGTGCTTTCTCTCAAACCATTTTCTAGTACTTTTTGAAGTGTGTTTTGGGTCCTTGTCCTGCTGGAAGACCCATGACCTCTGAGCGAGACCCAGCTTTCTCACACTGGGCCCTACATTATGCTGCAAAATTTGTTGGTAGTCTTCAGACTTCATAATGCCATGCACACGGTCAAGCAGTCCAGTGCCAGAAGCAGCAAAGCAACCCCAAAACATCAGGGAACCTCCGCCATGTTTGACTGTAGGGACCGTGTTCTTTTCTTTGAATGCCTCTTTTTTTCTCGTGTAAACTCTATGTTGATGCCTTTGCCAAAAAGCTCTACTTTTCTCTCATCTGACCAGAGAACATTCTTCCAAAACATTTTAGGCTTTCTCAGGTAAGTTTTGGCAAACTCTAGCCTGGCTTTTTTATGGGTCAGGGTAAGAAGTGGGGTCTTCCTGGGTCTCCTACCTTACAGTCCCTTTTCATTCAGACAGCGACGGATAGTACAGGTTAACACTGTTGTACCCTTGGACTGCAGGGCAGCTTGAACTTGTTTGGATGTTAGTCAAGGTTCTTTATCCACCATCCGCACAATCTTGCATTGAAATCTCTTGTCAATTTTTCTTTTCCGTCCAAATCTAGGGAAGTTAGCCACAGTGCCATGAGTTTTAAACTTCTTGATGACACTGCGCACGGTAGACACAGGAACATTCAGGTCTTTGGAGATGGACTTGTAGCCTTGAGATTGCTCATGCTTCCTCACAATTTGGTTTCTCAAGTCCTCAGACAGTTTTTTGGTCTTCTTTCTTTTCTCCATGCTCAATGTGGTACACACAAGGACACAGGACAGAGGTTGAGTCAACTTTAATCCATGTCAATTGGCTGCAAGTGTGATTTAGTTATTGCCATCACCTGTTAGGTGCCAGAAGTAAGTTACAGGTGCTGGTAATTACACAAATTAGAGAAGCATCACATGATTTTTCTAACAGTGCCAATACTTTTGTCCACCCCCTTTTTTATGTTTGGTGTGGAATTATATCCAATTTGGCTTTAGGACAATTCTGTGTGTGTTTTTTCATTGAAGACAAATTAAATGAAGATAATAATACCAAAGAATTTGTGATTGCAATCATTTTCAGGAAGAAACGGAGTATTATCTGACAGAATTGCAAGGGTGTCAATACTTTTGGCCAAAACTGTAATTACACACAGGTGGATTCTATTTATCATTAGAATCATTTAGGACAACATTGGATCATTCAGAGATCCTCAATGAACGTCTGGAGTGAGCTTGCTGCACTGATAGTAAAGGGGCCGAATAATATTGCATGCCCCACTTTTCAGTTTTTTTATTTGTTAAAGAAGTTTAAAATATCCAATAAATTTCGTTCCACTTCACGATTGTGTTGATTCTTCACAAAAAAATTAGAATTCATATCTTTATGTTTGAAGCCTGAAATGTGGCAAAAGGTTGAAAAGTTCAAGGGGGCTGAATACTTTCACAAGGCACTGTATGAGGAAAAGGTAAAGCAAATTCACACTTGCCAATAATTCTTTTTTGTTACCGACCCATCTTTCATGATAATCATGTATTTGTCAATGGGTTGGGCGACTGAACAATGTGTTTTATAAATGTTCATTCATCATCAATTATATTGATTATGCAAGAAAAAAATTCTCATTCATTCATTAAAAATTATTATACAGTATAAGGTAAACGGAGATTGTTTGCTTATTTATCGATTAGGCCAACAAAACGGAAGAGTGAAATTTAAACATAAATAGGTTTGGTTTTGAGTAGTTGGTTGTGTTCCAAAGCAACTGGATCAAACACATATTCGTATTATATGTGTTCATCATTATTATTTAAAATTTTTCTGTTCACATAAAACCGTGACATTGATAATCAAACATGTCATAAATCGACTTCATTTTCTTTATGCAGTACCATGGAAAATGTTTTTACTATACTTTATAAATTCATGTATTCGAAATAAATGGCATCTACAGTAATATGGGATCTGAACGTTGAATGCATCAACGCTTCAGATTATTTGCCTGTTTGACCAGAGTTGGCGATGTCCGATATTACATTGTAATGATCACTATTGATTCATTACATTCACGATTCTTGTCTTGTATAAACATTTGTTTAATATTTTTTGTTAGTCGTGAGTTATTATCGCATGGTTCAATGTTTAAGCCATTTTTAACACAATGCATTCTAAAACAGAATGTTCTAAATGTTTTAATTTTTATGTGGGTAAACAAATTCTTACCAAAATAATCATATAAAAAAGGGATGATTCCTGTTTTTTTGCTATTATTTTGCCTGCTTTCATAAGCCTTATTACCAAAGTACCAAACAATTATGCTTTTGACATCTTAACGGGGTTTCCTAGCACTTTGGGTGGGTTTTGGCAATAGAGGCTAAGAATGTCCCAGCAGGTAGTTACTTACTACCTACCTTTACCTACCTTTACATTCTGTTTCAGCTCACGCAGTGATTTTCCATCTTTATTTGACCTCATGTCAACAAAGCAGCTTTTTCACTTCTGATCTTCTCTTTTGACGAGGTATCACTCCAGACATTAATCAGTATGACATTTGCAGTGGCACCTTGTCGAAAGAGCAGAGTGGAAGAGAAAATAAGTTGCTTTATTGATATTATGTCTCTAGAATCAGAAGAATCGCAGGCAGGAATGGTCCGTGAGAGCTATGAGCCAGAAGAGATTGGTGCAGGGCAGAACAGGCAAGTTGTCATCCACTACCGGCTGGCAAGTTGTTGGCTGCATAGATAATAGCTTAAAGAAACCCAGATAAGCCCTAAAATATGATATATAGTATTTATTTAGAACTTATTTGAAAATTACAACTAAATATTAGTAGGAGATCATGGGGAAAACCTGGAGTCTCCACATGCAAAGGGCCATCAACACCAATAGGCCTACCTCTTAAGCCCCTTTTACATGTCAGTATAAAAACACATACACACAGCATGTACTCTTTTGAGTTAATGTTTCTTTTTATCGCTAACTAGTATGTAGGCTTTTAAAATGTGTGTTATCTGTGTACCATCCATTTTTTTGTGATATGGATATAGAAAATGAAATGACAAAGCTTTTCCTATACTTTTAATGTTAAATAGGTACAGTACACAGATGGCACACGGATGAAACACTAATGCCATCTGCGGGCTCTATGCTATGTTGACTCATAGAATTGTATTGGCCCTTGTCATCCATGCTGCCAGTAAAATGCGCTCATGTCTCTGAGTAGCTCACATGTACACAGAGTCAATACTAAAACAAAATGGACGTGAAGGTCCTCATAGCCTATAATGGTGGTATCCATGAAGAAAACGGATGTCACACATACCGGAAACACAGACATGTGAAAGAGGTCTTAGCTTTATAAGTATGCAAAAAAAACCAAAAGCTTTAATATGTGGTAGAAGAGATGGTTTATTCATGTTACAGTTCACATAAGCATGATTTAATCAATGTTAACAAGAATGGTGGAGGCAGTGTTAATGGGGATACATATAAGCTAGGTATTAAAAGCTCCCTTTATTCAGATTTTTCACTATTTACCACAAAAGTTCACGAAATATACTGTAAAGGTACACCAAGTTTTCTTTTTTATTATTATTTATTATTATGTTTCTTATTCTTTTTTTTCATTTTATGTTATTTACGGAAATTATTCTTTGATTATGTAAATAGAAACTACTCATGTAGGTAATACAAGATCTAGAATACAGTGTACAGAAAAATGGTCTTCAGGGGTTGGGAGTTATTGGCTTTAGAAGACTGATAAAAACTCAGGTATACATGTGTGTCATTAACTGGAATCTATTTCAATTACACAATGATTTTGGCTCTAATGTATTTTTTAAAACATAAATATCACTAAAATAAAACTCATAAAATGTCTAATTCTCGTTGGTAATCACAGCTGTAATCGGTTTCTTTCATACATTTTCTAGACTGTATCTATTATATAATTGCCGTAGCGACTTCCGTCGGAGCGGCGCTGCTTCCGGTCGCTTAGTTAGCGAGTCCGAGCTGCTTCTCCTGGACTCTGTCCGTGGCCGCGTAGCGGCCAAGGCGACTCACGAAGCAATGCCCGCAAAGCGGGCATTGCGAGTCGTTGCAGCCTAGCGAAGCAATGCCCGCGAAGCGGGCATTGCGAGTCGCTACACACCGCTAACCAAGCCACCGAAGCCCATACTCCTGTAGTGTACACCGCTATAGTATACTACAGTCCCATGACCATAAGCGCCATGGGACTGTAGTATACCATCGCGCTGTACACTACAGACCCCTGCCGCTCTAAGCCACTACGCGTACACTAACCAAGCCACACAACCCCAAGCCCCTACCCACTGCCGCCCTAACCCCTAAGCCACTACCCCGACGCCGAAGCCCCTACCCCCTGCCGCACTACCCCGCCGCACCCACTACCCTCTGCCGCAAGCCCCTACCCCCTGCCGCCGTAAGCCACTACCCCGCATCCGCAAATAAACCCCTGCCGCCGCAAGCCCCTAACCCCTAAGCCGCACCTAACCCCTAAGCTGCACATAATCCCCTACCCCTACCCCCTAAACCGCACCTAAACCCCTGCCGCCCTAAGCCCCTACCCCTTAAGCCGCACCTAATCCCCTACCTCTACCCCCTAAGCCGCACCTAACCCCCTACCCCCCTAAGCCACTACCCCGCATCCGCACCTAAACCCCTGCCGCTGCAAGCCCCTAACCCCTAAGCTGCACCTAATCCCCTACCCCTACCCCCTAAGCCGCCCCTACCCCTTAAGCCGCACCTAATCCCCTACCTCTACCCCCTAAGCCGCACCTAACCCCCTACCCCCCTAAGCCACTACCCCCGCATCCGCACCTAAACCCCTGCCGCTGCAAGCCCCTAACCCCTAAGCTGCACCTAATCCCCTACCCCTACCCCCTAAGCCGCCCCTACCCCTTAAGCCGCACCTAATCCCCTACCTCTACCCCCTAAGCCGCACCTAACCCCCTACCCCCCTAAGCCACTACCCCGCATCCGCACCTAAACCCCTGCCGCTGCAAGCCCCTAACCCCTAAGCTGCACCTAATCCCCTACCCCTACCCCCTAAGCCGCACCTAAACCCCTGCCGCCCTAAGCCCCTACCCCCTAAGCCGCACCTAACCCCCTACTCCCTGCCGCCGTAAGCCACTACCTCGCATCCGCAAATAAACCCCTGCCGCCGCAAGCCCCTAACCCCTAAGCCGCACCTAACCCCTAAGCTGCACATAATCCCCTACCCCTACCCCCTAAACCGCACCTAAACCCCTGCCGCCCTAAGCCCCTACCCCTTAAGCCGCACCTAATCCCCTACCTCTACCCCCTAAGCCGCACCCCGCACCTAAACCCCTGCCGCCCTAAGCCCCTACCCCCTAAGCCGCACCTAACCCCCTACTCCCTGCCGCCGTAAGCCACTACCTCGCATCCGCAAATAAACCCCTGCCGCCGCAAGCCCCTAACCCCTAAGCCGCACCTAACCCCTAAACTGCACATAATCCCCTACCCCTACCCCCTAAACCGCACCTAAACCCCTGCTGCCCTAAGCCCCTACCCCTTAAGCCGCACCTAATCCCCTACCTCTACCCCCTAAGCCGCACCTAACCCCCTACCCCCCTAAGCCACTACCCCGCATCCGCACCTAAACCCCTGCCGCTGCAAGTCCCTAACCCCTAAGCTGCACCTAATCCCCTACCCCTACCCCCTAAGCCGCACCTAAACCCCTGCCGCCCTAAGCCCCTACCCCCTAAGCCGCACCTAACCCCCTACCCCCCTAAGCCACTACCCCGCATCCGCACCTAAACCCCTGCCGCCGCAAGCCCCTAACCCCTAAGCTGCACCTAATCCCCTACCCCTACCCCCTAAGCCGCACCTAAACCCCTGCCGCCCTAAGCCCCTACCCTCTAAGCCTCGCCGCTTTCCCTAACACCTAAGGCCCTACCCGTCCCCGTCGATCACTTACATGCCTTCAAGTCATCTGATCGTCCGTCCGGCCAGGCGTCCTCTTCCTCCGGTCCCGGGGGTCTTCTCTCTTCTTTCCGCCTCTTCGTCCGTCTCCGGGGATCTTCTGTCTTCTTTCCGCCAACTTCCAGCTCCGACGTCCTCTTCAACTAACATTAAGATACAATGGACGATCAATCCGCCATTGTATCTCAATGAAATGTGAAGGGCTCTTCTGATTGGTCGCTGACCTCAGCCAATCAGAAGAGCCCGTCATTCAGTTCTCATTCAGGTCCGTCTTTTTTCCCATTGACATACATTAGCGGTGTGTCGGCGATTTTATGGCCGGCCACCTGGTTCTATTTGTCGGCCCTAAAATCGCGGACACACCGCTAATGCAGTCTATGGGCAAGTCAGCTCGAATTCTGATTGGTCGCCGTTCAATCCGAAATCGGGCTGACTGCCCATAGAGATGCATTAGCGGTGTGTCCGCGATTTTAGGGCCGACAAATAGAACCAGGTGGTCGGCCATAAAATCGCCGACACACCGCTAATGCATTTCAATGGGAAAAAACAAAGGCGGACCTCAATGAGAACTGCGTCTCAGCCTAAATAATAAATTAAATAATAAAAAAAATAATTAAAAAAGAATTAAAAAATAATAAAAAAAAATAATTAAAAATAATAAAAAATTCAATAAAAATAATAATAAAAAAATAAAATATATGCTAATAAGATCAGCCCTTTGCGGACCTGAATGAGAACTGCGTCTCAGCCTAAATAATAAATTAAATAATAAAAAAAAGAATTAAAAAATAATAAAAAAAAATAATTAAAAATAATAAAAAATTCAATAAAAATAATAATAAAAAAATAAAATATATGCTAATAAGATCAGCCCTTTGCGGACCTGAATGAGAACTGCGTCTCAGCCTAAATAATAAATTAAATAATAAAAAAAATAATTAAAAAAGAATTAAAAAATAATAAAAAAAAAAAATTAAAAATAATAAAAAATTCAATAAAAATAATAATAAAAAAATAAAATATATGCTAATAAGATCAGCCCTTTGCGGACCTGAATGAGAACTGCGTCTCAGCCTAAATAATAAATTAAATAATAAAAAAAATAATTAAAAAAGAATTAAAAAATAATAAAAAAAAATAATTAAAAATAATAAAAAATTCAATAAAAATAATAATAAAAAAATAAAATATATGCTAATAAGATCAGCCCTTTGGGACCTGAATAGAACTGCGTCTCAGCCTAAATAATAAATTAAATAATAAAAAAAAGAATTAAAAAAGAATTAAAAAATAATAAAAAAAAATAATTAAAAATAATAAAAAATTCAATAAAAATAATAATAAAAAAATAAAATATATGCTAATAAGATCAGCCCTTTGCGGACCTGAATGAGAACTGCCTCTCAGCCTAAATAATAAATTAAATAATAAAAAAAATAATTAAAAAATAATTAAAAATAATAAAAAAAAATAATTAAAAATAATAAAAAATTCAATAAAAATAATAATATAAAAATAAAATATATGCTAATAAGATCAGCCCTTTGCGGACCTGAATGAGAACTGCCTCTCAGCCTAAATAATAAATTAAATAATAAAAAAAATAATTAAAAAAGAATTAAAAAATAATAAAAAAATTAATTAAAAATAATAAAAAATTCAATAAAAATAATAATAAAAAAATAAAATATATGCTAATAAGATCAGCCCTTTAGCGCACCTGAATGACAACTGCCTCTCAGCCTAAATAATAAATTTAATAATACAAAAATAATAAAAAAAATAATTAAAAAATTATAAAAAAAATAAATAAAACATAATTAAAAAATAAATAACAAATAATAAATAATAATTTAAAAAAAAATGCTAATAATAATATTACTGCTAATAATAATGCTATTAATGCTAATAATTATGTTATTAATGCTATTATTAATGCTAATAATCCTATTATTAATTCTATTAATGCTAATAATAATGCTATTAATGCTATTAATAATGTTATTAATGCTATTATTAATGCTAATAATCCTATTATTAATGCTATTTATGCTAATAATAATGATATTAATGCTATTAATAATGTTATTAATGCTATTAATAATGCTAATAATGCTATTATTAATGCTATTAATGCTAATAATAATGCTATTAATGCTATTAATAATGTTATTAATGCTATTAATAATGCTAATAATGCTATTATTAATGCTATTAATGCTATAATAATCCTATTAATGCTATTAATAATGCTATTCATGCTATTAATAATACTTATGTATTAATGCTATTATATGCATAATAAATAATGCTTATTAATGCTATTATAATGTAATAATGCTATTAATGCTATTATTTATAATAATGCTATAATAATTTATGCTTAATAATTAAAATCTTAAATATTCTATTAATTTATAAGTATATAATGCTATTAAATAATGTTTATTAATGCTATTAATAATGCTAATAATCCTATTATTAATGCTATTATATGCTATATAATAATGCTATTAATGCTATTAATAATGTTATTAATGCTATTTATAATGCTAATAATGCTATTATTAATGCTATTAATGCTAAATAATGCATAGCTAGTAATGCTATATAATGCTATATTATATAATGTATAATTAATGCTATTATTATAATTGCTATATAATTGCTATTATTAATTCTATTAATGCTAATATGATAATGCTATTAATGCTAATTAAAGTAATTTATTTTAATTTGCTATTATTAATGCTAAATAATGCTATTAATTAATGCTATTAATATGTACTAATTATTTATGCTATTAATGGTAATTATTAATGCTATTAATCTAGATAATAAATGCTATTAATGCTATTAATGCTATTAATAATGCTTAATGCTATTAATGCTAATTGATATTAATGTTTATTAATGCTATTATTATAATGCTAATAATGCTTATTATTAATGCTATTTATGCTAATTAATTATGCTATTAAATGCTATTAATTAATGCTATTAATGCTATTAATAATGCTATTAATCCTATTATATTATGCTATTAATGCTATTAATCCTATTATTTACATGCTATTAATGCTATTAATGCTAATATTTATCCTATTAATGTATTATTAATGCTATTAATGCTAATAATAATGCTATTAATGCTAATAATAATGCTATTAATGCTATATATATTAATGCTATTAATGCTATATATATTAATGCTATAATTAAATGCTATTATATTAATTCTATTAATGCTAATAATAATGCTATTAATGCTAATTAATAATGTTATTAATGCTATTATTAATGCTAATAATCTATATATTAATGCTATTTAATGCTAATTATAATGCTATTAATGCTATTAATAATGCTATATTAATGCTATTAATAATGCTATTAATCTATTATTATTATATAATGCTATTAATGCTAATTATTATCCTATTAATGTATTATTAATGCTGTTAATGCTATTATAATGCTATTAATGCTAATAATAATGCTATTAATGCTATTAATAATGTTATTAATGCTATTATTAATGCTTATAATGCTATTATAATTCTATTAATGCTAATAATAATGCTATTAATGCTATTAATAATGTTATTAATGCTATTATTAATGCTAATAATCTATTATTAATGCTATTTATGCTAATAATAATGCTATTTATGCTATTAATAATGTTATTCATGCTATTAATAATGCTAATAATGCTATTATTAATGCTATTAATGCTAATAATGATGCTATTAATGCTATTAATAATGTTATTAATGCTATTATTAATGCTAATAATGCTATTAATAATGCTATTAATGCTAATAATAATGCTATTAATGCTATTAATACTGTTATTAATGCTCATAATACTGCTAATAATGCTATTAATACTGCTATTACTGCTAATAATAATGCTATGGCTTATATTATTGCTATTGATGATGCGATTATTATTTAAAAAACTTTAAAAAAACAATAAACATATTTTAGATACCCGATGCATTTGCATCAGGCTAACAGCTATAACTACTATAATCAAATTAATGCACGCTCTAGAATCCCGATGCATTTGCATCGGGCTCACAGCTAGTTTATCTATAATTGTATATGAGTTGGAAAAACAGTAGCAGTTCAGAAGTTCAACCTTTTTGGAAATCTTGATGTTTAATTTAAATTGTCAATTCCTGAAAAAAAAAAAAACAGCTGTGTATATTGTAGAAATTCTGTGGAGCTATTAGTAATAACTGTTGACGTTCACTGTAGTAAAAACAATATATGAATACTTTATCACTTACATGGTAAGTACTTTCTTCCCATTCCAATGACTCTGTACAATATTCATTACACATAAAATACATATGCTGGTACTGGAAGCTGTGGGGCAGTGCTGATGTCACTCACTGCATCTACCACTGCCCCAAGCTGACTGCAAATTGAATATCTCTGAGAGTTCTTAGAATGTTCTGCTAGTGCAGATTTCCCTGCACTCGCAGTAAATCACCTTTAATTGCAGAGGATAGTAGGAGTGTGCATGACCATATTCAGATTCACCAGTGCAGAGTATTTCAGGATATGATTGCCTTGATCATGTGAGAGGCCAAAATAAGAGTAGCAGAGCAGGGTCTCACAGCAGCTCACAGTATTTCATAAAACTCCTCACTCCACACTCCTCGGCTGAAATTCTGTGTTACTGGAGGAATCCGTTCTCTAAGGCTACTTTCACATCTGTGTTTCTCGGCATTCGCGCCAGATCCAGCACTTTGCCACATCTGCTGCTAGCCAGAACACTTGCGGTTGAATTAATTCCCTATGGGACTCGCGGGCATGTGCAACACTTGCGGTTTTGCACTTGCAACACTTGCAGGTTTTGCACTTGCAACACTTGTGGCGAGTCAAAAAAATGCTTCTGGTAGTGGTTTTTGTCTGTTGCTGCAAGTGCTGGGTTGGTCAGATCGCGGCAAAACCGCAAGTGCCGCACACGTACTCAAGTCCCATAAGGAATGAATTAGGTTGAACGCAGTCTTGCCACAAGTGTTTTGGCATCTGGTAGATCAGGCAAAACTGCTAGATCTGCTGCGAATGCTGAGAATTGCTGATGTGAAAGTAGCCTAACTCTCATGGCCACTTTACACATCCCGATATCGTCATCCAACTTAGATAAAAAGTCACGTGGTTCGTGTGTTGGCCCCGATATCCTTCGTGCGTTGTGTGGTGTAAATGTGCAATTCGATGCAAGAACGATGCCAAAACAACATCGGGGAAGAATTGTGCAGGCTCTCCAACTGCCCGATATTGGATGGATGATCTGGCAGGATTGTTCTGTGTGACAGCCCAACACCGACTTGGAGCACAACTTCCCCTATTCATTCACATGTTAAATGGTTGTTCACAGGTTCGCTCGTACAAGGGGGCATATACATCGCAGTTGTGTTGCCTGCCGATATCTCCCTGTGGGACAGCTCCTATGCGATCTTGGATTTCAGCCAAAAAAAGTGCCCGCTCCCGTGACGTTGTATACAATATCGAAACGATGTTGGGACGTATAAAGTGGCCATTAGCCTGTGACTTTTCAGATGTTCGGCACACTACCCTACTAAAATATTCTGTGATCCTGGGAGACCCTGTCCTGCTATGCAACTCTGATGTCCTGCAAGAACAGCAAAATTATATCCTGAAATACTCTGTACTCCGGAATCTGATTATGGTCAGACCTACTCATGCGCACTCCCACAGACAGAATACACTATCCTTTCCAATTATAGCTGATTTATTGTGAGTGCAGGTAAATCTCTGCTAAAAGAATTTTCCAAGAACTCCTGTAGATCTTCAGACAATGACAATTTTCAGTCGGCCTGCTGCTAGATGAAGTGTGTGATACCAGCACTGTCCCTCAGTTGCTAACACTGCCCTGCCATGAAGCAACACATGGGATGGTGGTATAAATAGTGTGAAACACCAGCACTGCCCCACAGCAAAATATTACCAACACAGATACCTCGGCCTCCGAACCAGACCCTTCTGATAAAGAAGGACAAGGGGGTGATAAGCGACCTAACCCAGGAGGTTTCAATCCAAAACCTAAAGGGAAAAAGAAATGGAGAAAAAAGGGAGGAAGGGGCAGGGGTGGCCAAGGCAGGGGTGGTTCAGAGGATCATGGATCAGGGATCGGGATCTAAGTCCTGGTGGAGGGGATCGATATGGTGGTGGGCCACGGTTTGGATCTTACTCATCGAGACCAACCCTCCTGGGGACGGTAGTTACTGGTCCTTTTTTAGGAAGAGACCCTTACCTACTGAGAGACAAAACACCAACAACATCCACAGGACTAGCATAATAGATGAGAATCGGATAATAAACCTGACCAACCATGTTCTCTCTGATATCGATAAACACGTTCTATCTAAAGGTCTATCATTCGTTCCCACCAACCACTTCAGCGATTTCGATTGGGTTAAAGACCTGAACCTATTTGCGAGAAAGCTGAAGTGGAAAAGGTTTTTTAAACTTAACGATGAGACTAGGTACCGGGATATTGACATAGAGGAGGAGGATTTAGCTACCTTTGGGGTCATGATGGATTTACACAGAGACACCCTTAGAGTAGAAGGGAAGGGACCATTTACTGATTGTAGACTACCCAGTAAGAAGATGCCTCCTGTCGGTGAGGTGACAAGCATTGATATTTTTCTAAGTCTGGCTACTAGGGAATTGAGAGAACTACGAGAGCGAAGGGGCAATTACCAACCAAACCTCTCAAAAGAGGAAAGGGTGGCCTTTGATGCTCTCGTTGCAAAAGATGATCTAATATTGAAACCATCGGATAAAGGCGGCAATTTGGTATTAATGGATCATACCATCTATAAATCAATGTGCGCCAGGATATTGGACGATCAGACTACTTACAGGAAACTAGACAATGACCCAATAGAGGAATATCAATGTGAATTACACACCTTACTGACAGAGGCATTTGAGGAGGGCGTAATCAGAAAAGAGATGGACTTCATGTACAATTCCCACCCGGTGACAGCAGTTTTTTACTCACTCCCCAAGATACACAAAGGGTTGGTCCACCTTAAGGGGAGACCAATAGTATCGGGCATCAATTCAGTAACTCAAAGATGCGGGACATACCTTGATAAGATACTTCGCAATTACGTCACGAGTCTACCATCATATATCCGTGATACCTTGGATTTAATCAGTAAGCTTGATGGTGTATCTGTGGGGGCTGATGTACAGCTGGCCTCCATAGACGTGGAGGCCCTGTACAGCAGCATCCCACATGAGATGGGGCTGCGTGCCACTGAGTTTTATCTATCTGGACGTGGGAACCAGTACATGAGACATAACAAATTTGTCCTGGATCTGCTGAACTACGTATTGACGCATAACTGCTTTGAATTCAATGGGAAGTTTTACCACCAGCTCAGGGGCACAGCTATGGGGAGCTCTTGTGCCCCAAGCTATGCGAACTTGCTCCTGGGCTGGTGGGAGGACACGGTCGTCTTCACGAATGAGGACACATCATGGTGGGAGCCCCAAATAGTTTATTGGGGCAGATACATCGATGATGTGCTGGTATTGTGGAGGGGGGATGATGTATCATTTAATAACTTCATCAGGCAGCTAAACGTCAATAACCTAGGGTTACGGTTTACGTCAGAAATAAACGAACATTCTCTAAATTTCCTAGATGTTAATATCTATAAGGATGGAAAGGGAGGCCTCCAGACCTGTATTTTCCGAAAACCAACTGCAACAAATGATCTCCTGAGGTGGGACAGTCACCATCCAAGGGGACTGAGGGAGGGGATACCAAGGGGTCAGTACTTAAGGGCCAGAAGGAATTGTTCCGATGTTACCACATTTCAAACTGAGGCGAGACGGATGCAGGTACGGTTCGCCGAGAAAGGTTACCCACCTCATGTATTAAACCAAGCCTATAAACATGCGAGAGACAGCAATAGGGAATCTTTACTGAGACCCAACAAACATAGATCAGGAGATGATACGATTCGTATCATAGGTACCTATGATGATAGGGCTGGTGAGGTGAGGAATATCATCCAGAAATATTGGGATATCCTGAAGGCAGATAAAGATGTGGCACCCTTGATCCCTGAGAGACCAGCCATTACCTATAGGAGAGGGAGGTCACTAAGAGACCAACTTGTCCACAGCCAATATTGCCCCCCCAAAAGAAAAGGTACATGGTTGGAAAAGAGACAATCTGGCACATTTAGGTGCGGGAAGTGCTCATTCTGTAACCACGTAAGGGTGACAAAGACAGCCCAAAGTAGTACCACAGGTGCCATATATGAAAACAGACAGTTTGGCAACTGTAAAACCGAAGGAGTTGTATACTTGTTCCAATGTGGTTGCCCAAGGGACTATGTGGGAAAAACAAAAAGGGAGTTTAGAAGGAGAATTGGGGACCACATGGGCGATATAAGGAATGAGCGCGATACCCCAATATCCAGACATGTACATGAGGTTCATGTGGGGGACGTAAAAGGCATTGGTTTCCAGATTTTGGAAGTGGTGGAGAAGCCCAAACGAGGAGGTAATTGGGATGGTGAAATCCTCAGGAGGGAATGCAAATGGATATACAGATTGGATTCCACTGGAAGGGGAGGTCTAAATGAACAGATATCCTATGTTCCGTTCTTGTAATCCCCTAACCATCTGTCACATCCCTGCGTTTCTAGGGGGCGCAACTCTATATTCTGGTATTATTTCTTTTGACCCCGGGCATCTGTACAGGATTCCACCTGAACTATTAGTCCTAAATGGACCAAAAGGTTGTTTTATCTTGGTCTCCTATTAAGGTGACACAATCATCTAAACTACATCTGGTAAAACTGTAACGAAAATCTTTTCCCTTGTGATGTTTAGTGCAGACACACGTGAGGAAGGTATCAATGAAAGTATAGCTGAGCATTGAAAAGTGACCATATTATATATGTATATGGCTATATATCGTTTTATTCACATGATTGAACTGTGATGGAGATGAATGACGCGCATTGATTTAACTGTGTGTAATGGTTCATCACCGCCAAGACAGAAATACTGTACAAATGTGATTTTAAATGATTGATGGGGAATATATGGGGCAGCAGGATACCTGTAAATGTGAAATAGAAGAAGGGGACATGAGGATCACTCAATTTTGAGTTAATATCATCTATATATGTATATATGTGTCCTGTATACCGATATTTATAGGTAGGTTTTCACCCTGGACTCTGCTGTTCGTGAGGGTCCATGTGGTGGAACCAATGTATCCCCATATTTGTTTCCCATCCAGCCCCTATCCGGGATGCACAGGAAGTGCGGGCAGTAAATACTGCTGCACCGTCCTGTTTAGCCCGGGTTTCTATGGGGCGGGCCGCATCTGAGCTTTAGATGACGCGCTTCCGGCGTGTGAAACGCACACCGGAAGTCACGGGTACAGCCTGTGGAACGCAAGCATTTGCTGCGGCCGCCCTAATACCGGGAATGACGCACTTCCGGTTCGCGTCGCGGAACCGGAAGTAGCGCTTCTAAGGCGGGGAGACAGGCTGAGACACCTGTCCTCACTAATGGCAGGACACTAGGGTATATAAGGTGCTTCCTGGAGGCACCCCTTGCTGCTGACACCACTGAGGAGTAGAGGGCAGGTTACCATACCACCTCTTACAGCGCCCCGGGTGACTTATATGGAACCACCTGGTAACCAACACAGCACAGTCGCTCCTGAGGACGCCCAGCTGAACTAGCGGGCAGAAACGCGTCGAGGTCGTACGCTGTATGACGGAGACTGAGAGGTCATACGCTGTATGATAAGAGACTGGGACTGATGGAACATCTATAACATCAGATAAGTGGAATGATAAGTTCTAACTTTGCTTGATGGGTCACTAACCTGCCTACTTGTGATGATTGCTGAACCTGCGTTATTTCCCACTGTTTGAGTAAAATAGGGGTGAAATTGTGTGTGTGTATATATATATATGCTGGTGATGTGAGGAGGTCTCAGGGATAGATGGTACCCCACCTTGAGACCTGCTATTTTGGGTTTATGGCAATATCAAGTAGAACTCTCCCTTAAAAAACGTATACATCCAAGCTGCACACACACACGCAGGAAGGACACTGAGGTTTGACCCAGGCTCATATTCGAGCACATTCAAGATATATGACAGGTACCCTGCCGGTAGCAATTTGCCCTGAGTAAGAATATAGGGACACTCAGGGTGAGCCGCCGTGGAACGGGGACACCATTTACATAACGTGTCTAAATCTCCGTAGTCAGGCAGAGACAGTTGGTAGGAGAAGGATAGAGACATAGGGATCCTCCCCTACAACTGTCATCTCCTTGTTTTACTAGATACAGGTGTAGGGTCACACACACTATTGACTGATTTTAGTAATGACTAAATAAAGAATTCATTTTAAAGTGCACTCTTTGGAGATTATTAACACTGCCCCACAGCTTCTAGCACTGTTCTCTAAAGAAGTGTCATAAAGGCCACGTTACACGTGATGACATCGCCGCCGATTAAATAGGAGACGTAGCGGCGTGGCCTATCGGCAGCTACATCGCCCCTACGTCGCCTCATCTAAAGAGGCGATGTTGGCACCGCCGGGAGGTCGCCTGGTTTCAGAGCAGTGCTCTGAAACCAGGCGACCGATCTGGAGCGATGTGCACACATCGCCCCATGTAACCGGCCGCCGGCGAGCACACAGGTGATGGGAGCCGTAGGCTCCCATTGTCCTGCATCGCCGCTGGGGTTTTGAGAAACCCCGGCGGCGATGCCACCTCTAAGCTCGCCAGTCCATCACCGGAGATGTCTCCCCGTGTAAACGGGGGGCGGCGATGCTGGCGGGGCGCCAGAAAAACCTGCGCGCACCCGCCAGTCGCCACCTACATCTCCGGCGGTGTCGCCACGTGTAACGTAAACAAAAGAAAAGAGAGAGAGGGGCGCTCATGGATGAGATCTGATGGGTTAACGTGGGTTAAATGGTCATTATGTTATGCTACTAACCTAACCAGGTTATGCAGCCTGCATAACCCGATGTGAAGTCTTCGGTGCTTAGCGTGCACCACGCATGAAATCATCTTCCTGGTGCACAATGGAGCCTGTCACGAGGGGTATCATGTGCCTCTGATGTCACCACAGGTCCTTGGCGTTCAGTCAGCTGTAACTTCACAGGCACGGCTTCCTGCTCCTTAACGCTGCACCTCACCGCTCAAGAGAGTGTACAGATCATGTGGAAAGGAACACACTTGGTGATTGTAGACCCTAATAAACTAAGTAAGCTTTTAAAAAAACTCTGGTTCCTTTCTCCTGCAGCACCCTCAAAAAACGCTTTTGTTCCTTTCTACATGATCTGCCACGTGTAACGTGGCCTATAAGGTTGATTACAATTCATTACACTTCATTTGGAAGTGTTGCTTGAAGCAATAAGTGACACAAGTGCTGATGATGCTTCATTTGAGGGAGGTACATCTAGCACCACCCCATGCTGATGTCTTTCATATAAGCAATGGAAGTGGCTGTAGAGATATGAGTAACATGCTGGCTCTGCACTAACACAGCATTAATCACCCATTATCCAGTATCCAGGACAACCACAGGGGGTGTTAATGCAACAAACTAATAAGTATCTCAAATAAAGTTCCCTGGTGATGTCCTGTTTCAAGAGGGGCATTGGACGCTGTGGGGACTGACATCAGCTCCAGCCTCCTGTAATGTGACATATGAGACTTCTCTCAAGTAAAATGTCATAGGAAGTACAGTAAAGGCTTTAAAGAGAACCTGTCACCTAACCTAGCCCTCCTAACATATGAATACCTGTCCCTGCAGCCTCAAACAACTTTATTAACCATCTCTGTCTGAGATTGCTACAAGTGCAATAAATCATTTTGTAAACTTACTGAATCCATGTCGGATGGGCGTTCCTACAGGGGTCTTTGACGAGAAAGCAGGGTCTCCTGGGCCGCGCTCCCCCGCCTCCCTGCTGAAATTACTCCCCGATGGGCGGCATTCTTCTTTCCCGAGCTCGAGCACTATTCAAACTACTCGCCCATTTCATCATCGCTATGACATGGTCACATGATGCCGACTCCGCATCACTTCTGTCTGTCGTATCGCTGGGTGTAGTCAGTGCACAGGCCGCCTTCAGCATGCCATCTGTGCATGCTCTGAAGGTGGCCTGTGCACTTATCAGAACACCCAGAGATACGACGGGTGGAAGTGGCGCGGTGTCGGCATCACGTGACTGCGTGATAGCGATAATGAAATGGGCGGATAGTTTGAACAGTGCCCGAGCTCTGGAAAGAAGAATGCCACCCATCGGGGAGTAATTTCGGCAGGGAGGCGGGGGGGGAGCGTGGCCCAGGAGACCCTGCCTTCCCGTCAAAGACCTCTGTAGGAACGCCCATCCAACATGGATTCAGTAAGTTTACAAAATGCTTTATTGCACTTGTAGATCCCTATATAAGCTCAGACAGGGATGGTTGATAAAGTTGTTTGAGGATGCAGGGACAAGTATTCATAGGTTAAGAGGGCTAGATTAGGTGACAGGTTCCCTTTAAGCAGATAGGGGAGACTTGTAGGGAATTGTATAATAAAGATAATTACAAAAGTGGTGCAGATAGATAATTCGAAAATGCAATTTGGGGTGTTGGAAAACCCCTTTAAAGTCCTCTTTCTGTCTTCATCCTGCCTGGCAAGTGCAGAATATTTACAGCAGCCAGTAGCACACACTTTACATAAAATATATTAATAATTGTCCAGGTGGCAAGGAAAAAGACAGCAGAAGCGAAAGGGAGCAGAACATGATGAGCCACAGGTCAGAAGAACTTGAACAAAAGTCTCCCATATTTTATTTTGTCATCCCAGTTCTATGTCTGCACATGCAGAACTACAGTACACCTCCTTCTGCTTTTTGTAGACAGGGAGCCAATGATAAATGAGCCATTTATTCCCTTTGCTAAGTACAGTAACTTAAAGTTTTAAAGTGCCCTTGAAAGATGTTATTTAGGACAGGTTGAGGGAGAAGTAAGTTTGTAAATCTGTTTCTTTTCATGAAATATGTGTGAAAATTTGTTAACCCTTGTTAAATATTCTCAGTCTTTTATTGGCCAATACTGAATGATCAACACACTGTGGGCTAATTGTTCAGTATACAAAAAAATCTACAATATTTGACTAATAAGGTACCTCTACACGCCGCTACAGGATGGTGGAAACAACCGGGTGCTTCATGTGCACGAGCACGCACAAACGGTTGAAAACGGTACCCGCACCACCTTTACACGCCGCTACAAGGTGCGCTACAGTAGGTTACATCTATCTCTGGATACACCGCCGGGTGCCACAAGTTACCTTCTGTAGCTCACCTTACCTCATTTACACACCGCTATAAAAAGGTAATATGGGCAGAACAAAGGCAGCAGAGACAACACATAGGCGTGCCACAATTGTGGATTACGAGAATTCCGTACGCTGATAGGACAAAGCAATAACATCATGATTGGCCAGCCAGCGCAGGAGGCTGACTAATACATGACGCTCGAGCAATTGTGTAGTGTGACTGGTCAGCTCCTTAAATAGGCCGCTCTATGTAGCGACTACCAATCGTAACGCAGGAGCTTCCACCAATGATCGCTGATGGGGCGCGGTATCCAGGAGCCTGCGTCACGCCCAGGTAGATAGCAAGGTGTCAAAACAACCCTCCTGTAGTTAAAAATCTGCTGCCATCCACCAGTATGATAAAGATTAAGGCTAGGGTCATACTTGCAAATTTTCCATGCAGATTTCACACATGACTTTTGAGAAAAATGCATGGAAAAATGCATCCATAGGCCACCATGCAAAAAACGCATGCCCCAATAGCAAAAATGCATGTCTGAATGTACCATGCGTTTTTTGGTGCGTTTTTAGCTCTGCACCAAAAAATACTGCATGATGCATGATTTTTTGGAAAAAGCACCCAAAAATGCAGCATGCATTATTTTTTGGTGCTTTTTCAAAAACGCACGCGTTTTTGTTAACATGGGGCCCTATGGGAAACACATGCGTTTTTATATGGCACTAAAAGGTACATGCTTTTTTGCATGCATTTTTGCATGTGTTTTTGCATGTGTTTTTAAGGGTCCCCCACACCTATCAGCAAAAACGCATGCAAAAAAGCACCTTAAATAACGCATGCCAAGTGTGACCCTAGCCTAAGGCTAGGGTCACACATTCAGACTTTTTTTTAAAACCTGATCCGGTTTTGAGCTTTTAATCAGGGATCAGGGAATGCTCCTCATAGGAGCCTATGATAAAAACCGGATTGCTTCACAAGCAATCTGGTTTCCGTCTCCGGCTCTGCAGCCTGCGTGAAAAATCATACAGGCTGCAGTTTTCTGTGTTTGCTGCCCATAGATCTACTGTAAATGGCTTCAGAACCTCGACAGTGCACATACTATAGCAATAGCTATAGTATACACGCTGCTCGCAGAGGAGCCCGGCGCTTTCATTGATAAAACTGTACAGCAGCTGACAGAAGTCAGCAGCTGTACATAACTGATTCAAGCATTTTATGCCCACTTGAGTGGGTGGAAGGTCTCTAGGGGGAGTGGGCACCCCCTAGAGACATTATAGAAACATTTATTAGTAAAATAAAAAGTTTACACATGCACAGAATACTTTGCTTATGCCTGCGGCAGCAGGGATGAGCAAACTATCCGGTAACCAGATTGCTCAGGATTACACATCCTGAACAATCCTGTTACCAGATTGCGGCTTCAGCAATCCGGTTGCCGGATTGCTGCTTGTCGGAAGACAATTGCGTTCACCGCATCCGGATCTGGATGCGGTGAACGCAATCCTATATTCAAGTGTGACCCTAGCCTAAGTGAGCATGGACATTTCAGCAAGATAATGATCCAGAGAAAGTAAAAATAATCCAAAAATATGCAACTACATAAATAGTAAGAAACTGAAAATTTATGGTGTTAGCCACCTTAAAAATTTTCTACATGAAATGGTGGATGGAGATGAGGGAAAGCCAATATGCTAAATGCCTTTTTTTTCAACAGTATTTATAAAGAAAATCCCTCCACAGACAACATAATCACTGATACCATAAATTCTCCATTAATTGTCACCTTCTTAACCCAGCAGGAAGTACGGCGCCATCTATAAATCACTAAAGTAAACAAATCTCCAGGCATAAACCTCCAAATACTGTAGGAATAAAGTACTGCTTTAGACAGACCATTATTTTTAATCTTCAACGATTCCATAGAATTAGGTTTTTACCACAGCATTTGTGCATAGCAAATGTGGTGCCCATATTAAAAACAGGGACAAAAACTGAGCCAGAAATTACAGGTTAGTAAGTTTAACCTCCACTGTGGGCAAAATCCTTGAGTGTTTCTTAAGAGATGCTATACTGGAGTATCTGAAGAAGAATAACCTCATGGCCCAGTATCAATATGGCCTTGATCACATATACCATCCATTTTTGCCTTAAATCCGTTTTTTGGAACATTTTGGACTTTTTTTTTCAAAGTCCAAAAACGCATATGCGTTAACGCATGGTGCACTTAAGTGTCAATGCGTTTTTTAACAACACATGCGTTTTTGTTCAGCATCCCAAAAAAGGCTAGGGTCACACATGCCATGCGTTTTTTTGGTGCCTTAAAAAAACGCATTCGTTTTTCCATGCTTTTTTACATTTCTGCATGTGTTTTTTAAGGTGTTTTTTGACACCATGCATTTTTCCATGCATTTTTGAATCAGCACCAAAAAAATACTGCAAGCTGCGTTTTTTGGTGCGTTTTTAAAAACGCATGTGTTTTTTTTAACATGGGGACCTAAGGGAAACGCATGCGTTTTTTTATGGCACTAAATGGTACCATGCGTTTTTGCATGCGTTTTTCAAGGCAGCTCCTCACTTAAGTGCAATGCCAAAACGCATGCCAAAAACGCATGGCAATTTAGGCATGCTTTTTTGCTATTGGGCATGCGCTTTTGCTATTGGGGCATGCTTTTTGCTATTGGGGCATGCGTTTTTTGCATGTAGGCCTATGGGTGTGTTTTTTACATGTGTTTTTTAGAAAATGCAGGTCTCAAAAAAAGCAAGTGAAAAGCATTTGTGACCCTAGCCAAACACTGCATGCAGGGTTTTTGGGTGCTGTAAAAAAACGCATGCGTTTTTTTAACATGGGGCCCTATGGGAAACGCATGCATTTTTGTATGGCACATATAGACACCATGTGTTAACGCATGTGTTTTTGCATGCGTTTTTGGTGAAAAAATTACTAAGGCTAGGGTAGTTTTCGGAGCGGTTCTATCATCTGCAATGCGGGAACCGCATTGCTCAGGATGTGTAATCCTGAGCAATGCGTTTACCACATAAACTTTGCTTTTCCCGGCTGCCGCTGGAATAAGCAAAGTGTTCTCTGTGTGTAAAAAGTGTTAATTTTATTAATAAATGTTTCTATAATGTCTCTAGGGGGTGCCCACTCCCCCTAGAGACCTTCCACCCACTCAGGTGGGCATATAATGATTTATTCACTTCTGTACAGCAGCCGGCTTCTGACAGCTGTATAAGGCTTCAGGACCTCAGACAGCGTACATACTATAGCTATAATAGCTATAGTATACGCAGGTGTCAGGGGAGCTCAGCGCTTTCATTGATAAAACTGTACAGCAGCTGTCAGAAGCCGGGTGCTGTACAGAAGTAGAGAGGGAGTGTTAAAATGAAAAGAAAAAAGCACAAAAATAGAGAAAAAAGTGGACTTTATTGCCCAATGTGTCCACGCATTGGGCAATAAAGTCCTCTTTTTTCAATTTTTTGTACTGTTTTTCCTTTTTTTACTCTATTGTAAGGAATCATCTGGATTGCTGGTTGGGAAAGCTTTGCACATAAATTGAGGTAATTTTTGGAGCTGTCCCAATTTTTCACTATACATATATGTATGGGTGGAGGCAGAGCATGGGTGGGGCTGGACAGAGTCTTAGGAGGGGCCCCAAAATTTTGGCAGTAAGGGGCCCCAAAATTCCTAGTGGAAGCCCTGTGTGCAGGATCTTAGTTGTTCCCAGCACTGCACTATTCAGGACAGAGAGTTCAGATGTTGATCCTGGAATCTTTTGTAGCAATGTTTCCAACTTAGGAGTCCCTGTTCCAAGCAGTCCTATCACCACAGAAATTATTGTTGCCTTCACCTTCCACATCCTCTCCAGTTGTTATATGAGGCCCTGGTATTTCTCCAGCTTCTCATATTCCTTCTTTCTGATGTTGATGTCATTTGGCACTGCCACAACTATTCTCATTGCTGTCTTCTGCTACTTGTCTACTATCACGATATCTAGTTGGTTAGCCAACACCTGCTTATACTTATGCATCTTAAAGTCCCACAGGATTTTAGCCCTTTCATTCTCCATCACTTCTTCTAGGGTTTCCTATCTGTACTTAGGGGGACTTAGCCCATATGCTGTACAGATGTTCCTGTATATAATTCCCACTACTTAGTTGTGTCATTTGGTGTATGCTGTTTCTGCCTGCATTTTGCATCCTGCCCCTATGTGTTGGGCTGTTTCAGAGGTTTCTTTACTTTGGTCTTTTTTGCATGTTAGATCCTTACCTCTATGGATCTGGTACTTAGCGCCTGCTTTTGTGCTGCTGTGATTAGTGCCTCTGTGCTGTCTTGGAATCCAGCTTTCTCCAGCCATTCGTAGGATTTCTCCACGTCAGCCACCTCCACTACCTGTCCTGTCTATGTTACTTCCCACTATGACATTTTGGGATAGATGAACTGTATATATATATATACTGTAAATATACTGTATACAGAGCTTGCGTACATAGGAGAGGTGTGTATTCCATAAGCCCTTCATATGCCGGAGCCATTCAGCTACCTAGGGAGTCACTACTTTTAATAATATAAGGTAGGCAACATAGCTTTATATTGATGCTATTTGTTACACTGTTGTGTTCAATCAGTATAATCCTCATCCTGTTGAATGTACCCTGAGGCTAATGGTTCCACAAGATCTAGTTTAAATTGTTGTAACAGTACTGTACTTTAGGAAATGTAGATGCTTTGAAAAACTGATGTGCCTCTAAGGACGAGTCGATTTCCTCCGCTGAAGTGTGAATCAAGCTAAGAGCAAATGTTCATAACCAAACTTTCAACTTGACTAAAATGGACCAAACCTGAACCCCTGATGGATAATTAGTGTTTTTGGGAAAAGGCATAATTTTAATTGTGCCATCAAAAGATTCTGCAGTGAGGTATATGTGTGTGTGTGTGTGTGGTGTATATATATATATATTATGTACACTAGTGATCAGAGTAGTTGTCACCTTTGAAATTGTTCCAGAAAATTAAGCATAAACAGATAATTATTGCAACAAACAACAAAAAAAGAGAAAAAAAAATGTAATGTATATATATATGTATATTACTAAATTTCAATCAATATCTCGCTGAACATTTAGTATTTTGCATGACCTACATGAGTGTTAATGTCAATTTCAAGTCTTCTAGGAATGGGATGAACAAGGTAGTGACTACAGTGCTACAGCTATCTGTGACGAATTTGCCACCGAACCTCGCAGCTCTATTGCACCTCCTCTATGCTCAGGTCAGTCAAGGAACTGCTTGAGGATAATAGAAGGACTGCAGCCGCCTCTCAGTGAGTGTGGCACATGCCTTCAAGGCCCAGGCCAGAAGCACATATGATAACCACCACCTCATCACTGATGGAGGAATAACACAAGCACTAATTGCTGCCACCAGTTTCTTGCTTGATATAAGCCCGATTTTTATTTGGTCTGAAACCAACCCAGGTAGCGTATAATGTTAAATAAGCACACGGATGTGGAAATTCGTGATAGAGATAAAAGAGCAACCCAAGATTAAATTTATATATTTAATCACCATATTGGCACACTAGAATGATATTTACAGGTATTATGAAAATATTACAAATGTTACAGTCAGTTATGCAAATAAAAGACAAAGGTAAATACACACAGATTTGCAGACAGATATAATCAGTTACCGTTACTTGATGCTGGTGGTGGCCACACGAAGGCAGGTTCGGGCCAACTGAGTTCCTTTGGGTATACTCTGGCTTGTGATGTCATAACGCCTCCTCAGAAGTAAAACAAAAATGCAGCAGAGGTTGGGCATTCTTATTCTGTAAGTTGCTAGCCCCCCTTAAGCCCATGGGCTGTCCTGTGGTTCCCACTCCCTGACTTGCTATATGAAATATTCAAAAGCTACTATGCATCATAACTTTGCCTGGGAGAATCGTAGGTAGAAGATAATGCTCTCATATTTTTGGTTATGATTTTAGCTTTCCGATGGTAGGACATAATGCATGTTTGTGATCATCCCACTGGCACATATTAATTTTAGGGTAGTTAGTAAGGTCACACAATTAAGCAGAAATATGTGTTATGGTCCTCTAGCTCTCTAGGTGTAATATTTATGATTGTCATATTTAGGGGAGTGAGGTGTAGAGAAATTTTAAAACTTATTTCCCTTGCCTCCTGTGTGTCTGTGCTGTGTGTGAAGCTTCTTTTGAAATCCCCCTGGCAGAGGGAAATGAGTTCTCATCTCTCTTTGCAGATTCTTGGGGTCTTCCTTTTGTGTAATTGTCTCTGGACCCAATGTGTTGCCTAGCCCATTTGTCATTGAGCATACTTTGTGTGGCAACAGTTGGCCAGGAAATTAATACATTCAGGTTAATTAACAGATCCAGGAGATTGATTAACCGTTAGGCCAAAGACGAGGGCACTCTCCTTGGAGTGAGCGGATAATACAGCTGGACAAAATGCCTGCTATAGGAATATGGCTGATATGTCAGAATATATCCCTTATTCCTTACACTATCTTTTTCCATTCTTCAACCAAATGACCTTTCATAGAGTTTGGATGCTGAATGGAGCTTGGCTCTTCAGGTTCACCCTTATGTGTTTGATTGGGTTCAGATCAGGAGATATTCTTGGCCACATACTCACTTTCAGTCTTTTCTTCTTCAGAAATGAAATAGTGGCCTTAGTGATGGAGGAAGCCATGACACAGTCCTAGACTTTAAATACTTTTTCTTTTTTCTACAGTAAACATAAAACTGGTGCACAACACCAGGATAGGAAAAAGGGAGAGGGAGGATGGGCAGGTGGTATGAGGACAGTAGCTGTGTCACGTATGGGCTGCTTTATACTCATGGGTGCTGCTGTTCTTGTGGTTAGCTTGAGCCTTTTTCCCTATTCAGTGTGCGACTCTGAAGGTCAGCTGACCCTTCTTTCCCTAATCAGTGTGCGGCTCTGCAAATGAGGTTGTTGCATGTTTGTATGTGGATATAACTCATACTCAGGTGAGCTGAGGGGCATGTCTAAGCTGCTTGCTCCCCACCCCTCAGCCATAAATGGGTCAGCTCACAGCCATCTGATGTCGCTGATTCAGTTCACTTCTGCTCTGTGACCTGTGGAGTGCAGACACTTATCCGACGCTGCTGTTTTTATCTTCATTGGAAGTTGCTGGGTTCCGTGGTCTGTGGGTGGATGTAGGGGCTTATGTCTAGGGCTTCTCAGGAGCTTTAGGGACTTAGGCTACTGGCTTAGATCTCCTCACCTTTAGAGGTGACTCCGAGAACAAGGCAAGCCAGGAACCCCAGTATCAGGGCCAGTGTAGGCTCCCCTGACCCCCCACGACCATCTCCTTGCTACCCTGGCCTCCCAAGCATTATAAGCTGTTTCATGTACTTGCGCTTCAATAGGTTCAAGTTGGACCTATCCCTAAAATTATAGGCTAAGAGTTGATTCACATGCCATGTAAACTTTTCAATTGAAATAAATTCATCAAAAAATTGTCTTTGAAATCTATTAAAGGGAATATTTACTACTAGAAATCCTCAGCTTTATTAATATACAATCCATAAAATAAAAGTAATGAATACCTACTGTTCTTCCTGTAGCAGTGTCGCTCCAGTGTTATAAGTACCACTGCTCTTTTAATAGGACTTGCATGACATGCTGGCTGCAACCAATGAGTGGCTACAGGTCAGCTGCAGCCTTTAGTAGTTCGTCAGAACAGACGTCCACCCTGATATAATATTGATAACAAACCGCAAAAAAAGAAGCCACTCATTGGCTGCAGTCTACATGTGACACAAGTCATGTCACTCTGTAGGAACAAGGGCACCAACATCATCAGAATGGTGCTCTGTAGGAGGGTAGATTTTTTTAAAATTATAAGTCAGGTCCTTTACTGATTAAGCTACAGTTGCCCAGTAGTGGACAATGCCTTTAAGTATATGGAAAAAAAAATACTGATTCAATTTTTGCGTACAGCTCCTCTTTACATTTATGTATCCTATAGATCAGTGATGGCGAACTCCAGGCCTCGAGTGCCACCAACAGTGCAGGTTTTTAGGATTTCCTCAGCATTGCACAGAGGATGGAATCATCACCAGTGCAGGTGATTATATTATCACCTGTGCAATATAAGGAAATCCTGAAAACCTGCACTGTTGGTGGCACTCGAGGCCTGGAGTTCGCCATCACTGCTATAGATAATATCTATCTATCTATCTATCTATCTATCTATCTATCTATCTATCTATCTATCTATCTATACAGTATATAGATACATATAGTGCCTTGTGAAAGTATTTGGCCCCCTTGAACTTTTCAACCTTTTGACACATTTCAGGCTTCAAACATAAAGATATAAATTCAAATTTTTTGGGGAAGAATCAACAAGTGGGACACAATCGTGAAGTGGAACGAAATTTATTGCATATTTTCAATGTTTTTAACAAATAAAAAACTGAAAAGTGGGGCGTACAATATTATTCAGCCCTTTTACTTTCAGTGCAGCAAACTCATTCCAGAAGTTCAGTGGGGATCTCTGAATGATCCAATGTTGTCCTCAATGACTGGTAATGATAAAAAGAATCCACCTGTGTGTAATCAAGTCTCCGTATAAATGCACCTGCTCTGAGATAGTCTCAGGGTTCTGTTTCAAGTGCAGAGAGCATCATGAAGACCAAGGAACACAACAGGCAGGTCCAAGATACTGTTGTGGTGAAGTTTAAAGCCAGATTTGGATACAAAAAGATTTCCTAAGTTTTAAACATCTCAAGGAGCACTGTGCCAGCGATCATATTGAAATGAAAGGAGTATCAGGCCATTGTAAATCTACCAAAACCTGGCCGTCCCTCTAAACTACCATCTCGAACACTTGAGAAGACTGATCAGAGATGCAGCCAAAAGGCCCCTGATCACTCTGGATGAACTGCAGAGATCTACAGCTGAGGTGGGAGAGTCTGTCCATAGGACAACAATCAGTCGTACACTGCACAAATCTGGCCTTTATGGAAGAGTGACAAGAAGAAAGCCATTTCTCAAAGATATCCATAAAAAGTCTCATTTGAAGTTTGCCACAAGCCACCTGGGAGACACACCAAACATGTGGAATAAGATGCTCTGGTCAGATGAAACCAATATTGAACTTTTGGGACACAATGCAAAATGATATGCTTGGCGTAAAAGCAATACAGCTCATCACCCTCAGGCAGCATCGTGGTTTTGGCCTGCTTTTCTTCAGTGGAAACAGGGAAGATGGTTAAAATTGATGGGAAGATGGACAGAGCCAAATAAAAAATACAGGACTATTCTGGAAGAAAACCTGTTGGAATCGGCAAAAGACCTGAGACTAGGGCGGAGATTTATCTTTCAACAAGACAATGATCCCAATCAAAAAAACAAAATCTACAATGGAATGGTTAAAAAATAAATGTATCCAGGTGTTAGAATGGCCAAGTCACAGTCCAGACCTGAATCCAATCGAGAATCTGTGGATAGAGCTGAAAACTGCTGTTCACAAACGCTCTCCATCCAACCTCACTGAGCTTGAGCTGTTTGAAAGGAAGAACGGGCAAGAATTTCAGTCTATCGATGTGCAAAACTGATAGAGACATACCCCAAGTGACTTGCAGCTGTAATCGCAGCAAAAGATGGTGCTACAAAGTATTAACTCAAGGAGGCTGAACAATATTGCACACCCCATTTTCAGTTTTTTATCTGTTAAAAAAGCTTAAATTATCTAATAAATTTCATTCCACTTCACGATTTTGTCCCACTTGTTGGTGATTCTTAAAAAAAAAAAAAAATTAAATTTATATGTTTATGTTTGATATACACACACACAGACAATACTTGTGTTTTGTAATATAGATAATAATTATAATTAGATATACTTGTAATACTGTACTTATAAATATGTACTGCAACACAATGAAATCAATGGTCTTGTAAAAAGAAATACTAATTATATAGGTTTATTCAAGAAAATGTACAATTATTTTAATGCACGTATTTAGTAATCATAATTTATTACTTTACTTTCCGTATTTAGTAATCATAATTTATTACTTACTTTCCGTATTTAGTAATCATAAGTTATTACTTTACTTTCCGTATTTAGTAAACATACCGTAATTTATTACTTTACTTTCCGTATTTAGTAATCATAATTTATTACTTTCCTTTCCTTTACAGCAACAAGAACAAGATCCAACAAATTTGTACATATCAAACTTGCCTATTTCAATGGATGAGCAAGAATTAGAAAACATGCTGAAGCCGTTTGGACATGTAATTTCAACTAGAATATTAAGAGACGCAAGTGGAGTCAGTAGAGGAGTAGGATTTGCACGGTAAGTACTAATTCTTGTCTATATGAACGTATATATTTTTTAAAAAACAAATGATTACAGTCATTGCCAAAGGTGTTGGCATCCTTGAAATTGCTCCAGAGAGTGAATTTTTTCTCCGAGAGAATTAATTCTATAGCACCTGTTTAATCATAAATGTTTATTTCCTTTGTGCATATTAGAACAACACCAAACACAGGAAAAAAAGGCAAATTGGACATAATTTCACACAAACCCCCAAAATGGGCTGAAAAAAATTGTTGCAGCTTTTCAAAATTATGAATAAACAACTGTGTTTTGAGCATGTCATGCTCGCTTAAACTCAACTGTGACAAGTAACAGGTGTGGGCAATATGAAAATCATTCCTGAAACCAGATCAAAGGGGAGAAGTTAACTTAATGTTTGCATTGATTGTCTGTGTGTGCCACACCATGCATGGAAAAGAGAAGAGAACTGTCTGAAGACATGAGAATCAAAATTGTTGAACAATATCATCAATCTTAAAATTAAAAGTCTAACTTAAGAAATGTTTCTTTGTCTATAATCAAGAAGATTACAACCCATGGCACTGTAGCTAAATTCCTTGGACATGGACAGCAGACAAAAATTGATGAAAGGTTGAAATGAAGGGTAACTGGATGGTGGAAGCCTGCTCCAATCAAATTCCAAAGAAATTCAAGTTATCCTGCAGGCTCAGGGTGCATCAGTATCGCCACAAACTATCCATCAACATTTCAATTAAATGAAATGCTATGGAAGGAGATCCATGAGGACCCCACTGCTGACACAAAGACATCATAAAGCTAGGCTGAAGTTTGCCAAAATGTACATGAGCAATTCAAAATCCTTCTAGGAAAGCATCTTGGGGACAGAGGAGACCAATATAGAGTTTTTTGGTTAAGCACATTATTCTACTGTTTACTGAAAGCAGAATTAGGAAAACAAAGAAAATAACACAGTACCTACACTGAATATGGGGGAGATTGAAAGATCTTTTTGGGTTGTGTTGCTGACTCGGCACGGGATACCTTGACTGCATGCGAGGCCTCATGAAATCTGAAGATTACCAAAGAATTTGGGGTCGTAATGTAGTAGTCAATATCAAAAAGCGGGGTTTGCGTCCTAGGTCATGGGTCTTCCAGCAGAACAATGACCCCAAACATACCTCAAGAAGCACCCAGATATGGATTGATACAAAAAACTGTGGGGTTTTGAAGTGGCCAGCAATGATTCTGGATTTAAATCACATTGAACACCTATGGGAGACCTTAAATCTTTTGCAATATGGTGTCCTTCGAAAAAAAGTTCAGAAGTTTGGAAAAAAAAAATGCATAGAGATCGCATAGAGATGCTGCCATTCCTGGAGGTCCCCTCAGTGGCCCCCCAATGTCATTCCCCCCCACCCGTCATATCCGCTCCCCCCTCCTCCCTGCTCCGCTCCCCAGCTCCTGGTGCCTCCTCATAACTCCATCCAATCTGATTAAATGTCAGATCGGATAGAGTTTTCCCTGTCATTCCCCGCCCCCCCAGGTTCTTCCCCCTCCGGTCATCCCCCCCAGGTCATCACCCCTCCTGTAACTCCCCGAACCCTTGTCCACACCCCTCTGGTCATCCCCCGCCCCCCTTCCTGACTCTCATACGTACCAACCTCCGGTGCCGGCGGTCCCGTCCTGCAGCGTTGCCCCCCGTCTTCTCTCTGCCTATCTCCTGGTGCCGCTGCTCTGTGTGCACTGGGACAGAGGCAGAGTTAACCCCTGAATGACCACACAGGGGTGATCTGCTGTTAACTCCCTGTGTGGTCACAAGGGTTTAACTGCAGATCATCATCCCTGTGTGGTCACAAGGGGTTACCTGATCTGCAGTTAACCCCTTGTGACCACACAAGGGGTTAACTGCAGATCATCATCCCTGTGTGGTTACAAGGGGTTACCTGATCTTCAGTTAACCCCTTGTGACCACACAGGGATGATGATCTGCAGTTAACCCCTTGTGTGGTCACAAGGGGTTAACTGCAGATCATCATCCCTGTGTGGTCACAAGGGGTTACCTGATCTGCAGTTAACCCCTTGTGACCACACAGGGATGATGATCTTCAGTTAACCCCTTGTGTGGTCACAAGGGGTTAACTGAAGATCATCATCCCTGTGTGGTCACAAGGGGTTACCTGATCTGCAATTAACCTCATTGTGACCACACAAGGGGCTAACTTCAGATCATCATCTGAATGAGAATCGTCGCGGCACCTTCCTCTGGACTACTCTTGGACCTTCCCACTGGACTACATCGGACCATCCCACTGGACTACGTCGGACGTCACAGTAATAAAGATGGGGTCTAAATATGTGTTTGTGGTTTTGTTTCCAATAAAAATATTTTTCTCTGTGTTGTGTTTTCTTTACAATTTACTAGAGATTCCTAATGGCCCGGTCTAATATTGGCCAGATGTTCTGAATCTCGGGCATAGTGCCAGCTGCCAAAAAGCTGGCATTAACCCCTTATTACCCAGTCTGCCACCGCTACACGGCAGCTGGAAGAGCTGGATACAGCTCCAGAAAATGGCACTTCTATGAATGCGCCATTTTATGGGGCAGCTGCGGACTGCAATTCGCAGCGGGGGGGCCCAGAAAGCTTGGGCCTCCCTACGCTGAGGATTCCAGCCCCCAGCTGCTTAGTTGTACCTGGCTGGCCCAAAAATATGGCAAAGCCCACGCCATTTTTTTAAATTATTTCATGAAATAAATTTAAAAAAGAGCTCCGCTGTATTTTGGTTACCAGCCAGGTACAACTAAGCAGCTGGGGGTGGGTGGTACCCTGTAGTTGCCTAGTAGTACCTGGCATAATTTTTAAAAAAAGTATTTCAAGAATTAAAAAAAAAGGGCTCCGCTGTATTTTGATTACCAGTCAGGTAAAACTTAGCAGCTAGGGGTGGGTGGCAACCGTACCTGCCTTTTGTGCCTGTGCTGGTAACCAAAAATACCGTGGAGCCCTATATCTTCAGTGCAAAATCTCACTTGTGGGGGAGCTGCAATGTTTAGGCACACAGGATCTCTCCATATGCGACAAGGTCCAAAAGTCAAATTGCGCTCCTTCCCTTCTGAGCACTGCCGTGCGCCCAAACAGTGGTTTATGACCACATATGAGGTATCAGTGTACTCAGGAGAAATTGCCGAACACATTTTAGGATCCATTTTATCCTGTTGCCCATGTGAAATTGAAAAAATGAGGCTAAAAGAACATTTTTTTGTGGGAAAAATTAAAATTTCCATTTTTTGTTTCCATTTTGCTTTAGTTCCTCTGAAGCACCTGAAGGGTTAATAATCTTCTTGAGGCTATGTGCGCACTGGGCGGGTTTTCGGTGGTTTACCTGTGTAAACCGCCGTTTTGCATACATTAGTTTTATTTAAATTTATGTTAATCCAAACCGGCGTTTGGATTAACATTAAAACTAATGTAACCCGCCCAAGGCTGTGCACATACCGGCGGTTACCCAGCGTCATCCGTTGCTAACCCGCAGGTTTCCCAGCGGGTTAGCAAAGAATGACCATGTTCTAAAAACCGGCGGTTCTGCAGCGGCTGCAAGCAGAATCATGTGCTGCTTCCAGCCGCTGCAGAATCGCCGCCGAGAACCCGCTGGGCAGCCGCCGGATACCGCCCGGCTCCCGCAGCTCATACCCGCCAGGAAGCCGGTGGACGGCGCCGGAGCTTCCTGGCGGGTCCCGCCAGCAGCCGCCGACCGAACCGCCGGGTAATGTGCACTTACCCTGAATGTAGTTTTGAGTAGCTTGAGGGGTGCAGTTTTTGGAATGGTGTCACTTTTGGGTGTTCATGCAGTTCTGTTTAACCAAAAGAAGAGTTAGGCTAGGATCACACTTGCGCCATGGATGCGCTAAAAGCTAGCACTTTTTTCATGTTGAAAAGTTAAAAAACACTAGTGTTAATGCGTCTATAGGCTCCCTTGTAAAAACGCATTGCAAAAACACCAAAAAAAACACGGTAAGCAGCGTTTTTGGGGATGTTTGCAGAAAATGCTAGCTTTTTTTAACAAGGGAGTCTATGGAAAAACGCTTGTGTTAACACATGGTACATATATGTACCATGCATTAACGCAGGCATTAACGCTAGTGCTAAAAATGAAAAAAAATGCCATGAAAATGGCAAGGGGAAAAACAGCATCCTGCATTCTCCCAAATGGGACCCTAGCCTTACAGCTCTCAGAATATGGCAACACAAAAGTTATATGTTATATATCCTATATAATAATTGCCAGTTGCTGGCATCCGGCCACTTTGCCGCTATTCCGGCATACATCGCAGCCGGATGTCAGCGCCGCGAGCGATGGCGCGCATGCGCCATCGCGAGCCGCAATGTCCCTGCAGCCGCAGCCTCAGCCGGGATCTGTGCTCTGTGATCGGCTCAGACGTCCAGAGCAATAGAGCACAGAGCACACATCCCGGCTCAGGCTGCGGCTGCAGGGACCCGGGTCCTCATCTGCCTGGATGGCAGAGGTGAGCACAGACAGGATGAGAGGAGGGGGCACAGAGGGAGCATGGAGGGGGCACATATCCCCCTGCTGCACTGATACAGTGTGCCAGATTGCTTGCATAGCTTCAGTGTCGGCACTTTGTATAAGTGCACAGGGAGTGGGCACATGACAGGGGGCCACACAGGACATACAGGGGGCCTCAGAGGACACACAGGGGGCCACACAGGACTCACAGGGGGCCACACTGAACAGACAGGGGGCCACACAGCACACACAGGGGGCCACACATGACATACAGGGGCCCTCAGAGGACACACAGGGGGCCACACAGGACTCACAGGGGGCCTCACAGGACAGATAGGGGGCCTCATAGGACAGGCAGGGGGCCACACAGGACACACAGGGGGCCACGCAGGACACAGGGGGCCACGCAGGACACACAAGGGGCCACGCAGGACACACAGGGGGCCACGCAGAACACACAGGGGGCCACACAAGACACACAGGTGCCCACGCAGGACAGACCGGGGCCCACACAGGACAGACCGGGGCCCACACAGGACAGGCAGGGGCCCACGCAGGACAGACAGGGGCCCACACAGGACAGACAGGGGGCTACACAGGACAGACAGGGGGCCACACAGGACAGACAGGGGGCCACACAGGACAGGGACACACAAGGCAGGACAGGGCCACACAGGACAGGGGCACACAGGACGGGGACACAGGGGCACAAAGGACCGAGGGACACAGAACAGGAGCAGAGGACGGGGACACAAGGCAGAGGACAGCTAGACACTGGGCAAAGGACAGCGGGACACTAGGCCACAGGACAGCGGGACACTGGGCCACAGGACAGCGGCACACAGGGCCAGAGGACAGGGCCAGAGAACACCGGGGACACAGGGGCAGAGGACTGGGGAACACAGGGGCAGAGGACGGGGAGACACAGGGCCAGAGGATAAGGGGACAAAGGGCTAGAGGATAAGGGGACACAGAGCCAGAGGACAGGGGGACACAGGGCCAGAGGACAGGGGGACACAGGGTCAGAGGACAGGGGGAGACAGCTAACCACTCAGCCACTCTATACAGTCCTAACCACTGACCCGCCATGTACACTGCTCTCCACTGAGCCACCATATACTGTGCTAACCACTGACCCACCATGTACAGTGCTATCCACTCAGCCACCATATACTGTCCTAACCATTGAGCCACCATATACAGTGCTAACCACTGACCAACCGTATATACTGCTAGCCACTGAGCCACCATATACTGTGCTAACCACTGAGGCACTGTATACTGTGCTAACCACTGACCCACCATATACAGTGCTAACCACTGAGCCACCATAGAATGTGCTAACCACTGAGCCACCGTATACTGTGCTAACCTCTGATCCACCATATACTGTGCTAACCACTGATCCACCATATACTGTGCTAACCACTGAGCCACCACACAGTGCTAACCACTGACGCACCATATACTCTCCTAACCACTGAGCCATCATATACTGTGCTAACTACTTAACCACTGTATACAGTGCTAACCACTGACCCACCGTATACAGTGCTAACCACTGAGCCTCCGTATACAGTGCTAACCACTGAGCCACCGTATACACTGCTAACCACTGAGCCACCTTACATATTGCTAACCACTGTGCCACCGTATACAGTGCTAACCACTGAGCCACCGTATACAGTGCTAACTGCTGAGCCACCCAAAATGTATTCTTGGGCTCCCAGACACCCGAACACCCGTCGGAGGGACAGTGAGACAAACTGATTGAACAGCATTTGGGCATAGTAACCTTGAATGGTATTTACAGTAAGGGGGACATGGAACTGTATGAAAACCCACTGTTAACCACATTAAGAATCGCTCAAAGAAAACAGACAGGAAACTTCTTTTGCAGATTACCTTCCCTGCCATCATAACAACCATGGGAACAATTTAACCTGAAAAAACCTTCTGAATGATATCTGCAGGTTGATCCCATGACTGCATTATCTCATCATCCGACCGCATCATCTCATCACCCGACTGCATCATCTCATCACCCGTGCATAATCTCCGGCTCCATCATCTAATCTCTGGCTCCTTCATCTCATCTCTGGCTCCATCATCTCATCTCCAGCTTCACAATCTCATTCCCGGCTTCATCATCTCATCTCTGGCTCAATCATCCCATCTCCAGCTGCATCACTCCATCCATGGACTGCACCTCACTTGTGACCACGGATGCACATCCCCACCCCCCTGGATGCACCCTCGCCCCCGGCTGTACCTCATCCTTGGCCTTTTCTGTGTCCCTGACTTTTTTCTATGTCCCTGGCTACACCACTTCCCTACCTGTCTTCCATCCCTGGCTACACCTCACCCTTGCTAATCAAATCCTTGACTCCACCACCTTCCCAGGCTACACCCCACCACCCAACTGCACCCTACTCCTGGCCACATCATACCTTGCACCGTGCACCACCCTTGACTGCACCCCGTCCTCCGCTACCCCCTTAGCTCTGTCTGCACCCCTTCCCCATCTACGACCCCCCCTCCCTCACTCATTGGCCTTTCCCAATGGTCCTCCTCAGCCACTCACAAAGACGGCCACACGCTTGACCTTATTTCTCCCGCCTCTGTTCCCTCACTGACCTCTCAAACCACCCCTCTTCCTATCTGACCACAAACGGTTGACCTTCTCCTCCCTCTTTCCCCCTACCTCACCCCCCCTGCTCTGGAAACTCAGCTACCCACGCAGAAACCTTAAACTTATCGATTTCAACTCACTCTTCTTACTCCCTTCTCCCTCTCACTGACCTCGCCTCCTCACCCAACGTTAACACTGCTACCACCCTCTACAACTCCACACTAACTGCGGCTCTCGACCAGGCTGCCCCCCTCACACACCCCAAAACCTGCACACACAGACAACCCTGGCTCACCTCTCTCACAAAGAACTACGTTGAGCGTCCAGGGTAGCTGAACGGAGATGGAAGAAATCCCACTCCACGGCCCACCTCACCACATACAAACACTCCCTCTCCAACTTCAAGGACGCACTCACCGCTGCAAAGCAAACCTATTTCTCTTCTTTAATCAAAACACTGTCCCGAAACCCCAAGCAACTATTCTAAACCTTCAACTCCCTACTCTGTCCCCCGGCACCTCCTCCTTCCCCCCTCATCTCCGCCGATGATTTCGCCACCTTCTTCAAACAAAAGATTGATAAAATTAGAGAGAGCTTTGGCCAAACATCCCCCCGACCACCCCCATTACCGCCCAACCCTCTTTGACCAAAGGAAGCTTCTCCAATGTGACTGAAGTGGGCTCTCCTCCCTCCTGTCACAATCTCACTTCACCACCTGCGCCCTCGACCCACTCCCCTCCCACCTCATCCGAAACCTCACCACAGTCCTACTCCCTGCCCTAACCCACCTCTTCAACTTATCACTCACTACCGGTGTCTTTCCCTCATCCTTCAAACACGCCTTGATCTCACCCATCCTCAAAAAACCCTCCCTCGTCCCATCATCTGTCTCTAACTACCACCCCATATCTCTTCACACTTTCGCATCCAAACTACTTGAACAACACGTCCATTCTGAACTGTCCTCCTACCTATCCTCCTGCTCTCTCTTCGACCGCCTACAATCCGATTTCCAACCTCACCACTCCACTGAAACAGCTCTAACTAAAGTCACCAACGACCTACTGACTGCGAAGAGTAAACGACACTACTCCGTCCTCCTCCTCCTTGACCTTTCTGCCGCCTTCAACACGGTCAACCACTCCCTCCTACTTCAAATCCTAGAATCCCTTGGCATCACGATCTTGCCCTCTCCTGGATCTCCTCATACCTTACGGACCGCACCTTCAGCGTCACCCACTCTTACACCTCTTCCTCGTCCTACCCCCTTACTTTCGGCGTCCCTCAGGGATCAGTTCTGGGACCGCTGCTCTTCTCCATCTACACCCTTGGCCTAGGTCAACTAATTGAGTCCCATGGCCTCCAGTACCATCTCTATGCCGACAACACCCAGATCTACCTCTTCGGGCCTGATATCACCTACCTCCTGTCTAAAATCCCCCAATGCCTGTCCGCCATCTCATCCTTCTTCTCTGCTCGCTTCCTCAAGCTGAACATGGGCAAAACAGAGTTCATCGTCTTCCCCCCCTGCCGCCCTCCCCCTCTACCAGACCGGTCAATCCTAGTTAATGACTGCTCCCTCTCCCCAGTCCCCCACACCAAGTGCCTCGGGGTCACATTTGACTCCTCCCTCTCCTTCAAGCCCCACATCCAAGACCTCGCCACCTCCTGCCGACTCCAGCTCAAGAACATTTTCCAGATCCGCTTGTTCCTTAATCATGACACTGCCAAAACTTGTCCACGTCCTCATCATCTTCCGCTTTGACTACTGCAACCTACTGCTCACTGGTCTCCCTGCTTCCTCCTTGCACCCCTCCGCTCTATCCTAAACTCAGCTGCCCATCTAATCCACCTGCCTCCTCGCTATTCCCCTGTCTCCCCCCTTTGCCAGGCCCTTCACTGGCTCCCCACCCCCCAAAGATCTCAATTTAAAATCCAAACCCTGACTTACAGAGCCATCAACAACCTGTCCCCCCTTTACATCTCCAACATGGTCTCCCAATACCTACCAGCATGCAACCTGCACTCCTCACAAGAACTCTTACTCTCCTCCCCCCTTATCTCATCCTCCCACAACCGCATACAAGACTTCTCCCGCACCTCCGCCATACTTTGGAACTCTCTCCCCCACCATGTCAGACACTTGCCTACCCTTAAGAGTTTCAAAAAGAACCTGAAAACTCATCTATTCCAACAAGCCTACAACCTGTGATGAGACTCAACGTTGCACCACCACATGCTTGGTGCTTCCCCTCCTATTGTCTCCTCTCCCACCCCTGTAGATTGTGAGCCCTTGTGGACAGGGTCCTCTCCTGTCTTGTATCAGAAAGCCTTGATTGTTCATATGTACTGTACCTGTCCTTGTTACCCCCACGTCTTATGTAAAGCATTGGTTCCATGGCGCTATACAAATAAATATAATAATAATAATAATCCTGTTTATGAACACTCACCTGATACTGAAAGCAATCAAAAATTGTTCTGTACCCCATAATGTTAACAATAAAATCTCAAACTTATCCCTCAAAAAACCATCTTTCACTCAGGTCTGTCATCTGTCACTGGAAATTTAGGGGGCTCCAATGTTACTAGAAGACTTAAAGACTCCGGAAAAGTGACAGCTCCCACTCCTAAAAAAAAAAACAACAGTAAAGTCTGTGCTTCCAAATCTAAATGCTCTTCTCCATCTAAGGCCAGTTTCACACCACGGTTTTCAGCTGTCAGGTTCTGTCTGGTGTTTTGCAGGATCCACCGGACAGAACCTGACAGCACAGAATGAGCAGAAAGTGTGGCCAAATATGCCCTCCGATCCTGTTTTTTGCAGAATTCGGTTTCTGCTGCTGTCCACAGTACTGATCTGTCAACCTGTGGGTGCAGTGCTTCCGTCCATGGTGCTGAACTCCCAGCCGTGTCTCTGAAATGCTGCCCTGCACATTCAGAAACATGGACAGCAGCACTGCGCACACAGGCTGACAGATCAGAGCCTGCGCTGTGATTTCCATCTACCGGGAAATGATCCAACAGATCCAGCGCCCATAGACTCCTCCTGTGTTATGGGCGCCGTATCGCCCCAGATCTGGGAGGATCCGATTTTGTCCGATTTTTGCACCGGAGCCAAAAAATTATGCTGACTCCGATTTTGTAATATACCCGTATAGTTGGCACACATGCACGGAAAAAATGAGAGAATTTGTTGATACAAGCAAAGATATTTTATTCTACTGCTCTTGTGTATGTTAGAAACAGAAAATCCCAACATTTCGACTCCTATAAAGTCTTCTTCAGGGAAAATCAATTGCACTACAAAATATGTGAAAAAACAAATTTGCAAATTTTGTAGTGCAATTGATTTTTCCCTGAAGAAGACTCTATAGGAGTCGAAACGTTGGGATTTTCTGTTTCTAATATACACAAGAGCAAGAGAATAAAATATCTTTGCTTGTATCAACATATTCTCTCATTTTTTCCGTGCATGTGTGCCAACTATACAGGTATATTATTGGATCTATTTCTTGAGCACCACACAACTTGGTGAGCCTAGTTCTCAAAAAATTATTTTTGACTCCGATTTTGTGTCCGGTGCAAAACCCGACGAAATCCAATTAGGGTCAGAAACAACAAAACCGGATGACCAAATAGGACCAATCCGGCACCATAGGGACACATGGGGCAAAACAGGATCAGGTTCTGTCCGGTTCAAACCGGAAAGAACCTGAAAGCTGAAAACTGTGGTGTGAAGCCAGCCTTAGCCACCCTGTGCCTAAACCGCATTAAGCACCTTCATGTGTGGGATATTGTAGTGGTGGGAGCACACTTAATTTAAGGGGTGCATGTTTCCAGAAGCTCAAGCTGGGCATAATGTATGGAGGAACTACAATATATGGGGGCACAATGTATGGGCACTAAATGGTATATTTGCAATTCTCCAGAAAAGAGCCTGGTGTGGATGCTACAAAATAGTCACTACAGATTTAAGAGGTGCAATTTCAACTTTAGAGGTCTATTTTGGGTGTTTCTACTGTTTTCTACTGTCATAGAATCTGCAAACGTTGCCCACAAACTATTATAGCAAATTCTGTGCTCCAAAAGCCGAGTAGCGCTCCATTCTGCTCAGACCTGCTATTTGGCCAAACAGAACATTTTGCCTACATGTGTGGTATTGTTATGCTCATAATAAAAGTAGCTAAGGAAGTGTGGGGCCTACATTTTGGAGCTACGTCTTGGAAAGTGAGAAATATGGTGCTAAAGCAACATTTTGTGAAAAAATAAGAAACATTTTAATATGATGACCTATTGTTATCAAACTCTGTGAAGCATCTGTGGATTCAAGATGTTCACTATAACCATGAATAAAATTTCTATTAGATCTATTTTCCAAAAAGTGGTTTATGGGGGATTTCTGCTGTGTAGTCCCCTAAGTGACCCTGCACATGCAACAAGGTGCCCTCAATCTGTTTTAGCCAAATTTGTGTTCCAAAATTCAAATAGCGCTCCTTCCTTCCAAACTCTGCTGTTTGTCTAAATGGAGGTTTTTGGCGACATGTGGGGTATCAGCCTGCTCAGAAAGGGAGTAACAAATTTTGGGGTCCAATTTGTCATGTTATTTCTTTTCAAAGTGATAAATTGAGGCTAAAGTAACATTTTTAGGTAAAATGTAATTTTTTTCCATTACACTTTACATTAATTTCTGTGAAGCACTTGAAGGGTTAATAAACTTTTGAATGTGATGTTAGGCACTATGAGGGGTGCAGTTTTTAGAATAGTGTTATTTTGAGTTATTTTCTGCCATGTAGGCCCCTCAAAGTCCTTCAAATGTGATGTGGTCCCTAAAAGGTGTTATGGTAAATTTTGTGAAAATGAGACATGGTTGGTTTTAAATTTCTAACAGTAAAAAATATGTTTCAAAAATTGTGCTGATGTAAAATAGACATGTGGGAACATGTGGGTTATTTATTAAAGGATCCTGTCACCTCCAAAACAACACCTAAGCTACCAAAACATGTCCCTGCAGCATCCTATCACTAATCTCAGGCTCCTTTTGTGTCCTAAACGAATTCTGTGAAAGTGCATAAAAACTATTTAATACTCCCTCATTAGGTAATATAATTAGCAGGGGTTATATTCTTTAGCCCTTAGGGTGTGTTCGTTATGTGCCTCCTCATCATAAGATCACGCTCTAATGAGCGTGATCTTTTATTCATGGTCTATTCAGGTGCCCTCCCTGCTGTGCACGGCGCTGGCTGGGCATTAATGACGCGATTTGCGTAATTTCCGGTCAGGTGACGTCAGTACACCCATGCCGCTCTTTAGGCTTCAAGCACCGCATTGCGCATGCAGTGTTTGAAGCAGTACACAGCGGTGTGGGTGTACTGACGTCACCTGACCGGAAATGACGCAAATCGCTACTCAGGTAGCCTACAGCTGTGATAGTTGGCCCCAGTGTATGGACACAGACAGTCTCTGGCGAGGCATGGTGCAGGCAGGTGGCTTATGCTGAAAGGTAGTGGGACTCAGCAGTTGCAGTTTGCTGCAGGTTTTAGTAGACTAATGCAGACTTGTGCAGGTTGTAGTGGACTAGTGCAGACTGGTGCAAGCTGTAGCAGACCTGTGCAGACTAATGCAAGCTGTAGCAGACCTGTGCAGACTAATGCAAGCTGTAGCAGACTTCTGCAAACTGGTGAGGCTATAGCAGCATCTTAGTAAAGACAAGTTACAAACTGGTTACAGAAGTGCTGGACAAGGAAAGGGATAATAGGTATTGGGGACACAGAAAGGGACCTGAGTGCTAGCAATGCCACTAAAGGTAAGGCTCCATTGCTCAGGGCCCTCCAAAGGGAGAAGGCACCTTAAATACTATGTGCCTCTCAGCCAAAGGCTGAGAAGCACATCGGGACCAGGGTGCACTGGCCCTTTAAGAAAAGGGTGCATGTTGTGTGCAACCTAAATGTGTACCTGGAGGGCCTGTGATGCGAGGACAGTAGATAGCTGCAAGAGACAGGGCACGCAGTGTGGAAGGCTAAGAATGCTGTGACCGTCGGTCTCAAAGTTGCAAAGATGGCAATGCAACGGCAAGTGTTACAGCGACATTTCAATCATCAAACAGCAGTGATCAGAGCTAGCTCTGGTTACTGTTGTTATGGGCAGATCCACACTTTATAACACTGACATCTGCTGGGTCTAATTCTGATCCCACTTCATATACCTGCATCAGACATGGAAAACATTATTATATTTTATGTTGGGACTGCATTAACAGCAAATACATGGACTCGGGTTCAAGTCAGCTATTAGCTTTGCTAAATATGAAACATAACATGTCGTAAAATTTTTTAAAAATATTTAATAGTTTAAAACTGTATTCAGTCATGGTATGCTTTCTTACACTATAAGAACTTCTTACACTTAGATAAACAAATGACCATATATATATGTTTTTTTTTAAGTAAAACTCATCATTTTCAGATAAAATGAATAACCATCAATTGACACGGCAATTCAGAGACCATAATTGTGAAACCCAAGAACTAAATGGACATTTTCTCTCCAATATTGCTTCTCAAGTGACGGCACAGTTTCTACTCTTGGCTCACTTGATTTTCTTTATTCTTGCCTTCAAAGGACAATGCTTATTGAGGTTTTTACTCTTGGCAGCTCCCATATTGTATTATTTTCAGGGACTGCCTTTGCTTGTTAAAATGCGCCCAGTGTATTAAAATGAAATTGTCACCACTGTTTGATGCGGCATAACACTGTTTGACACCAAGCGCCTGCAGCTACAGAAAGCAGATCTTCATTCCACTTAGACTTTTAGAGACAATAGTCTCCAAAGACCAGCCTGAGACAGTCACTTAGTGCACTCTCTACAAAGTCAAATTGAAAAATTGTAGTATTTGTGGAGGACACATATCAGTGTATTACTTACAGATCAACACAAGAAAAGAAGAAATAGAGCTCTATGTTCACGCTAAAGTATGTTCAATCTTCTTTTGATTTGCGTTTTTATAAACAGTAATGGCATCCCGTCTTCAAGCTGCTGTTACGGTTTTATTACAGTTTGTACTTAGTAACATAATGATTTTTTATTAGATAAGAAAGGAAGATATGTGCTCCAAGTATTTATGGGAAAAATGTTTTATTATGGAAATTCATTTTTTTTACAGAATGGAATCTACAGAAAAATGTGAAGTGGTAATTCAACATTTCAATGGAAAATATTTAAAAACACCACCGGGCGTACCAGGTAGGTAAAGAATAAAAAGTGATAGAGCACATTAATGGAAATGCCTTATAAAAACTTGTTTCAAGTCCCATATTTCTGTGATTGGTGGGTAAAGGTACCTTCACACGGTACAACGTTGCAGCGATGTCGGAAGCGATTCCGCGATTGACATCGCTGCCTATAGGTGTCAGACATATACTTCCTAAAGAAACAACCCTGGAGTCAGGCCAAAGTCATAACCAAGTGCTCTTTATTAAAATTCACTGGTGACCACATGATACAAAGCATAGAAGTATGATAATTGATCACAATATTACATGTACCAGACAATAGCCAATGTAATGCCCCAAGTCCAGAGTACAGAACATACAAGCACGCAAAAATGTTACCGGTAATCGATTCATGGGTCAAATAGTATTACCTGACCGTGGCCACCGCCCCCTTAGCGTTTGCTAAGGCTTCTTCCGAGGGGGAATATATATTATAAATTAAAACAATTGTATTGAAGCAGTATGTATTAATATGTTCATTAAGAGTTACAAACTAAATCATTTGGCTTGTTGCCAAAATTTGGAAAACAAAGACTTCCCCCTTCCTTGGTCACTTGGTCCCTCGGCCACAAAGGCAAGATACTCTGATTATTAATTTACTCATAACCTTTACACATAGTCTCTCTGCCATTAACTTTAATAACATAACACTTTTGACAAAGAAGATGGGACTCTTTAGCAATGGGACCGAATAGCAGCTTCCATGAGTGCAACAAATGCCCAATTAGATTATGTATTTCTTATTTTTGAAATGTAAAGGAGCAGGAGTATTGGTATCGGCCTATTTTCGATAATCTGATAATTGTTAACAAGCTTTCATTGGAATGTGCAACACGTCTCTTCAGAGAGGAAGGAGACATGAACAGGAAGTAGCAAAGCTAAAAGTAAAAAATATCCCTTTTAGAATTGCTACTTCCAATAGGTGGTACTAGAGTTCAAGACTTATCCTTCCTCTCTGAAGGGACACTTTGAATATTTTGCTTCCCAAAGGAGCGTTGCAGCTTTTAAGTCTCATTACCGTTATGCCAGATTTGGATGTCATTCTTCACAAGGAAAAAAGTTTACCCCTTAGACCTTCATTAGAATGCTCATTTGCTTACTATCAGCTTCAGGAAACATACTAGCAACCTTCCAATGAAAGAAAAAACATTTGGTCTTTTGTAGATAAATTGGATAATTCATCAGCACATCATCCCATGTAAAGAGGGAATGTGTGTCTGATTATGATGTTATTTCATGTGAATGATTGTTTTGTGCCTGTAAACCTTTAGTCAGCTTGTCTTAACAGCTTGTATCAAATCACAAATTGGCTTGTATTTAGTGTATTGGGGTTTTTTTAATGGCAGTGGTCAGTTCATCTAAATGTACACCTAATACACCTAGTACATAATCAACATTACCTTGCACTTTTAAAATAATACATTTGATGTCTAACATGATTGTTAGCACTCTGTTACAGCAGTAGGTAGGATTGAAATGGATTAACTGTCATTACACTGCCAGATGTTGCTGTGATGTAAAAGAGGCTTGTACTTTAAACCCGCCCCTGAGGAGCCAGTCCTCCAATACCATCCTGCTTGTAATATATGTACTTTTTGTACCAGTCAGGGTCAGTTTTGAGTTATAAGAATATTCATTCAATCTTCAATCTTTAGATTATAATGTAGGCATACATATCATGTGTGGTGCATTAGTGTGTGGGAAAACAAATGAATCAGCCAAATTTCTGTAAATGAACAGCCATATTATCCTTTACTGCAAAAAAACCCTAATATTACCAAAATATTTAGTGCCATTGTGTCCCATTATTTAGATACTTTCTTAAGTAATCATCTCAAATATTCAAATATTTTTTTCATTAATAATTTTAGGTTCTGCCTACATTGTCAGCTTGACTTTGCAAAGTATGTTTCCATGTTCATGTTTTTGTTGCCTAAGCAAAAAGTCTCAGCATCTAAGGCTACGTTGACACATATTCCTGCTTTTACGTGTTAGGCTTAGAATGAAATATGTGTGGTATGTCCTTCTTATATGATAAAATGAACAATCTTCTTGTACCTATATATGAAGAGATGAGATCACTGGGCTGTCCGAGCATCCAACAAGAGTTTGGAAATTAATGTTAGTTATGGGGGAAGGGACACAGTGGTACAAATAGCTATGCAGTAAAGGAATGCAGCATTTTGTGATGTGACTTCCTTTGAAATATGCAAATTGACTATTCAGATAGGAAGAGGATTTAAATTCTAGTACCTCCTATTGGAAGTTGCAATCCTAAAAGTCAATATCGACCCAGAAATGAGCAATGTCATATCACTTAGGATATAAGCCAAACCGAGATGCTATTGATCATTGCAATCTGAGATCTGAGATGCTTAGGGATCTGCTAAGACTGAGATGTAAAGGCCCTGTTACACGGCACGATGTTGGAATGATGTTGGCAACGATCTCGTGGGTGCGCAGTCGTTTTGACATCGTTTTGACATCGTTGGTGAGATGTCACATGTCTAGATATCGTGGACAACTCACCAAAGATGTTGTGAGCAGGTATCATTCACAAACCCCGCAAACGATCCCTACTCATTGCTGTGAATGGGCGAAGTCATAAACAACGTCATTATCGCGGTGTCAAACACAACGATATATGAGGTTGGCTGATCGTTGATCATGTGGTTTGAGAACATGTTCTCAAACCTGCGATCAGCGACTCAACCATTTATCATTACAACTTGGCAGAGTCACACGCAACGAGGTCACAACGAGGTCACTGGCACGCCTCCAAACCCGTGACGCATCAGCGATGTCGTTAACGATGTCATGCTGCGTAACGGGCCTTAAGAGGTAAGCTTTCTCCTTTTGGGGAGTGACATGCTTGATCTGGCATGCCATGCCAGCATAAGGAGACTTCTACCTCTTTGCACTGATGTGGGGCTATACCCTGAAACACCATGTCTGAAAAATGATATGGCAAGGCCCATTAAAAGATCGATATTGACTTTTAGAATTTCTACTTCCAATAGGTAGCACTAGAGTTCAAGTTCTCTACTCTGTGCAAAGTGTTTAAGTCTCCTCATACTGGTATACCAGACCTTGCGTGCCACCTTCCACCCCTTAGATCTTCCTTTTGAAAAACGTGCCTGAAATAGATGTAATGTGCACATATCTTTGGAACCAATCTTACTTCAGAAAGAAGGTGAAGAAGCAAAGATGAATCAGATCCTAATTTTCTTTTTACAAGTGACTTTGTTTTAAGATCCTGACTTTGGCCTCAAAAGCATCAACATAATTGATCCTGTAAATGCACTGGTCACAACGTCTTTCTTTTAGTTTCAGACTATGAATTCTGGATAACGGTCCATGCATACACTTTCATAATTTGGTACGTAGTCAATGGGCTCCTACTATCCAAAACCAATACGCCAACATTGTCTCCTTAGACAGCAATGCGGCACATTAGCGTAGCACCACCAACTGTGATCGACACAGCTGAAATGACAGTCTACATTAGCTGCTAAATTGGAGTATGCTACATTTGTAGAGCAGATATATGGCACAGCACTCTACAGCAAATATATTTATTCACATAGGTCGCTCTCTAGGTTACCAAATCGTGTATTTAATGACTCACACAAGAAAGCTGCCTTGGTTCAAAAGATCAATGAATTCAGGTAAAATATAGACTGCTTCAGTGCATTCGGAATCTGTATACCCCAGTGACAATAACAATTCCAGACAAGTTTAATTTCATGTTAGGTGGGAAATGTTTAGAAAATTTTTAAAACAGATTTTTAATTATCTTCTCGAGGTTATTTGCTTATAAATTCAATTCCCCTTCTGCAGAACAGTTTGTATTGGTGACTGCAGTCATTTTCTGCTAAGTGCTCCTATCCAAACTTGCATAAAAATCATTAAAAATTCTTTCTGCTAAATCATTAGTATTTATGAATATTTCATTTTAATGGGAGTAAGAGTCTCCTGATTAGATTTTTTTTAGGAGTTTTCATTTTCCTCTAAGGAACAAAACATTGCATTAGTATTTCCAGTACTGCTTCACCACATGAGTTTCCCAGCTGTATCTAGATTTTAATTCTTCCAATTCATTTATGTCCATTTGGAAGTGACTCACATAGCGCTTCACCCAGCTCTGCTTTTGTTTCTAACAGGGAGTGTTTCATTGTCGAGAGAGGTCTGATGAATACATACAAATCCCTGCAGTTGGGCAGCGCTGATTACATAGAAAGTGCAGAAACTTGGATTAATACTAGAAACGGGAAATTATAAAGACTAATCGATGTAGAATTTGACATGCATTATGTCAAATGGGATGAGGTTTCTGCGATATAAAAAAGTCTACGAAATCCATATCAAGTAAAAAAAACCTCATAGATGCAGAATTATAACAATGCAAAGACCATCTGCTTCTTTATAAGTCCATAAGATATTAAATACACTGCTCAACAAAATAAAGGAAACACTTAAACGACAAATCAATCAGACTTCTGTGAAATCATCCTGTCCAGTTATGAAGCAACACCGATTGTGGATCAATTTCTCTTGCTGTTGTGCAAAAGGGATAGACAACAGGTAGAAATGATAAGCAATTAGCAAGAAAAATGTTAGAACCTGCGAGTCCTCAGTGGTTTTTTACCATTTAATAGCTAACTGAAAAGATGGTAAATAATCACATGCTTTAGAGACTCTAAGGTTTATTCATCATGCTAATAATGACACAAATTCTGAATATTTGAGTTCAGATGAAGAGCCTTTGGACCCGCGCTGCTGTCAATAAAGACCAGGAGTCGGAATACCGGTCCAATAGGTTTTAATCTGATGCGTTTCAGAGCTATCTGCGCTCCTTCCTCAGGCATAATCATTATCCCTGAGGAAGGCGCGCAGATAGCTCTGAAACGCGTCGGATTAAAACCTATTGGACCTGTATGCCGACTCCTGGTCTTTATTCGCAGCAGCGCGGCGGGTCCAAAGGCACTTCGTCCGATCTCAGTTATCTTCACCACATTGCTCGTGGAGGTGTGGATCCTGCAGCAGCTGTTTGAGCATTTACACAACCTGCCCAGGTGAGCAGTTTTCAACACAATTTCTCCTCTCTCATAAGGAACTAAGACCCTATTTGTGCTTTTGTCTCACTTTCTAGACAAATTCTGAATATACACAAACATATATACACACACAGATAGGGGGTTGGATAATGCAGTAAATAAACTAGGTGAGCTAAAGGATAACACAGAACGGTCCCAAACTCTCACCTGGTTTATTTACTGCATTATATAACCCTCTATTTGTGTTTATATATGTGTGTATATTCAGAATTTGTGTCATTATTAGCCTGATGAATAAACATTAGAGTCTCTAAAGCATGTGATTATTTAACATCTTTTCAGTTAGCCATTAAAAGGTATCAACCACTGAGGACTCTCAGATTCTGATTAGGGATGAGCGAGTACTGAAATATTCAGACTCGCTAGACTCGTAAGGAGTAGGTCCCGATACTCGGGTATTTGTTACAAGTCTAGCGACTCCAATGTAAGTCAAAGGGAAATCGAGTATTGCGAGTAATTCCTGAGTCAGCTGTTCATTTGAAAATCCAGGCGGGAAGGTCAAAAATAGAAAACCGGTTGGAAGACCGGATTGCCCGGTCCGGTGCAATCCGGGACCATAGAGCTTTTTACCGCTGGCTTTTAAACAATGAAATGGGGAATTGCAGGTTTTTCCTTTTTATAGGGTCCAGCAGCAGAGGAATTGCATTTCCCTTGATTTACATTGGACTCGTTACTGTGCAAGTAATCGCTAGAATACTCACAGAGTAACGAGTAGAGCGAGTACCCTACTATTCGTCGAGTAACGAGTAGTAACGAGTAGACTCGCTCATCCCTAATTCTGATATTTTTCTATCTACTGGCTAACACAACACAAACATTTTTTTACTTTAAGCAATTGGCAAGACACCCCCTTTAATGGAGTGCTTCTGCAGGTGGTGACCACAGACCATTTCTCTGTTTTCAATCCTTTTTCTCTATTGTTTTGGTCACTTTTGCATTTTGTCGTTGCTGTCACCCCTAGAGGTAGTATGAGGCGATGTTTACAACCCATAGAAGTTGCTCATTTAAGTGCAACTCAAGCAGGATGGCACATCAATGCTAGCTGGAGCAAGAAGGGTAGCTGTGTCTGTCATCACAGTTTCCAGAGCATGAAGAAGATTCCAGGAGACAGGCCAGTACACCAGAATACATAGAGGGGGCCGTATGAGGCCAACAACACAGCAGAAGGACCGCTACCTCTTCTTTTCTGCAAGTTGGAAAAGGACGAACAGCACCAGAGCCCTGCATTATTACCTCCAGAGGGCAATAATATCCATGTGTCTGCTCAAATAGTCAGAAACCAATTTCATGAGGGTGGTATGAGGACCTAACCTCCACAAATGGATGTTGTGCTTACAGCCCAACATCGTGCAGGGCAATTGGCATTTGCCAGACAACACCAAGATTGGCAGATTGGATATTAGTGCCCTGTGCACTTCATGGATGAGTGAGATTCACACTGAGCACATTTGACAGATGTGAAAGAGTCTGGAGATGCTGTGGAGAATGTTCTTTTGCTGAAACATCCTCCAGCATTAGCGATTTGGCAGTGGGTTAGTATTGGTATTGGTGTTTAGAGGCATTTCTGTGGAGTGCAGCACAGCCTTCCATGTGTTAGCCAGTGGTATCCTGACTGTTTTAGATACTGGCATGAGATCCTCAGATCCTTTGTGAGACCATATGCAGGTGCAGTGGAGTCTGGGTTCTTCTGGGCACTGGTCCTCCTGTTCCACCTTGCCAAAAGAAGGAGGTAGTGGTCTTTCAGCTGGGTTGTTGCCCTCCTACAGCCTCCACCTCATGCTACCTCTTGGGATGAGAACAATGACAAAATTAAAAAGAAAAAATAACAGCCAAAAATGATGAGAACAGGAAAATGGTCTATGTTCACCACCACAACCTCTCCTTAAAAGGGGCGTCCTGCTAATTGCCTATCATTTCTACCTGTTATCTGTTCCATTTTCACAATAGCACGAGAAATTGATTCACAATTACAGATTAGAGAGCAAATCTTCCCATAACATGTTCGCCAATTTCAAATTCGGCACGAATATTGCAGATTTGGTTCGGATTGGAAATCTGAACAATTTCCCAAAAAAATTGGCAAATGCATATTTTTTCGGTGAGTGATTAGATTAAAAAAGCATTACTGCATTTAAGTGATGCTTTTCTCCTACCTCCTGATAGTGTAGGATAGTGGGCGGGACATCTTTGATGAGGGGAGTGGGTGTGGAGAGGTCAGAGGAGCGTTAGACTCCATTTTTTTCCTGCCATTTTCTGTGTGGATGTTCCTGGTTGGCAGCCAATCATGGTGCATACAACATCCACAAGTTGAAAACGCAAGGGCTTGTGTCATTGGCTGGATTGTTTCATTGGCAACCAAAATCACATGTCCCTTGGAAACTGCCATTTGCCGTTGTTACTATTTTAAGAGTGTTACTGCTAGGGACAGTACTGCTGCCGCTCTATGCTGCTCTGTCCATGTTACACAATTAGGTAGCTTGATACTTGATTGTTTTTTAGATAGCATAGGGGGGCAAGAGTGTCCATCCAGACTAGGCATTGTGTGAGAGCAACTGTGATTCCTAAATCTGTGTGTGTTGACAAATCTGTATTGTTTCCATACTGGAAGGGATTGCCAAATTCTTCAGTTTTCCCTAAAAAGGCTCTGTGTAGCCTGTAATCTGATTCTCAACTCTTTCAGCTTCCCCTAAAAAACTATTTTTTGCCTCTAACCTGTGATTCTCAAATCCTTTAGTTTATAGTACAATTAAAATAATACCACTTTGGTGGTATCTGGCCCTAACTTTTTGAAATGTGGAGATGCTTTATTGGGGGTCTCCATGTTTGTTTGTTGAATTTAGCAGGATTCTCTGAGCACCATGCCTACACCAGAAGCTTGAAATAATGGGCCAGGCCTTGTCCTATCCATAATGCATAATGATGAAAATGTTAACTCTGGGGTATAGATTGCACTTTTCATGGTGCCTGCCACTAATTTGAGCTGTTTTGAAAGCTTTTGTGCCCCTTTTAAGGTGTTTTCTGGGCCCTTGATCTTCAATTCAATTGATTTGAATGGGGTTTAATGTTCAGCGAACTCTCCATCGAACAATTCAACGAACATATGCCCGTTCTGCGAACTGAACTGAATCCAAACAGCAAGAGATTTGCTCATCTCAATTCACAATCAGTCTTGCTTCATAACTGAACAGGTTGATATCACAGAAGTGTGATTGACTTGAAGTTTCTTTGTTCTGTTTAAGTGCTCCTTTTATTATTTTGAGCAGTGTACTTTACATCATATTTGTTAAGGTAAAAAATATTTATACCGTGTTAGCCAGTAGATAGAAAAATATATTGCAATCTGAGAGTCCTCAGTGGTTGATACGTTTTAATGGCTAACTGAAAAGATGGTAAACATAGGCTGGGGTCACACATAGAAGTCCATTTTTGGAAGTGATTTTCATCACCAATCCGTTTTTTATAGGGTGCTTTTTGAGCCTCCTGCACCCCTGAACGTTTTTGGACTTAGTAATTTTTTCATTAAAAACGCATATGTTAACGCAGGTGCCTATATGTGCCATGCATTAATGCATGCGTTTCCCATAGGGCCCCATGTTAAAAAAACGCATGCGTTTTTTAACTGATGCCAAAAACGTTGCTAGCAGCGTTTTTGGCTCAAAAACGTATATAGCAAGGTTTTGAGGTCCAGAAAAAAACGGACAGGGTGTTTATTACATCCAATCCGTTTTTCTGTCAGTTTTTGGACTTAGAAAAAAAAAAATGACAAAAATGAAGCCAAAAACGGACCAAGGGCTCATGTGTGACCCTAGCCATAGCAAGCTTTCGGGACGCTGAGTTCCCTTCTTCAGGCTGATAATGACACAAATTCTGAAGACACATACATTTATACATAGGCAATAGAAAAAAAGAAAAAAAAAAGAAAGAAGAAAAAAAGGGAAAGAAGAGAAAAAAAAAAAAGGCAAAACAGTGTTATATGCTCTGGTTGATATGACAGGTGACGCAAAGCAGAGTCGGGTAGGGAGGGGTGGAGGAGCAGGGACAGAGAAAGCAGATTTCTAAGATAAGCAGAACCAATTGTATTAAGTAGATGGTTAGTAACCCATGGAGACCTGAAAATACTTAGTTAAGTTGTGGAGAGCAGACTTCTAAGTGACAGAGTTCACAGAAGTGTCAGGAGTTCATAGTCCTATGATTTCAGTGTGTAGCAAGCTGTCTCCAAATGCACTTTCATTTTATATAAAAAAATGCATGAATCTGCTATCCCCAAATGTCCGTTCATTTTACATAAAATCCCATAAATCCATGTGAAATATTTAGTCCGGTTTTGATTGTGTCAAAGGTTGTTACCAATTTCTATATATTATATGTACCAAATGCCCAACAGGTGGCATGTACATAGGTGAGACCGGATTACAATTCAGAATAAGAATGAATTCTCATCACCACTCAATAAAAGAAAAGAGTATGGACCTACCTGTAGCGAACCATTTTTGCAGCTCTGAGCACAACACTGAATCCGATATGAGGCTGCTAATTTTAAAGAGTAACTTCAAATCTCAGAGAGAGAGAAGAATCTGGGAATACAAATTGGTAACAACCTTTGACACAATCAAAACCGGACTAAATATTTCACATGGATTTATGGGATTTTATGTAAATTGAACGGACATTTGGGGATAGCAGATTCGTGCATTTTTTTATATAAAATGAAAGTGTATTTGGAGACAGCTTGCTACACACTGAAATCATCCTGACACTTCTGTGAACTCTGTCACTTAGAAGTCTGCTCTCTACAACTTAACTAAGTATTTTCAGGTCTCCATGGGTTACTAACCATCTACTTAATACAATTGGTTCTGCTTATCTTAGAAATCTGCTTTCTCTGTCCCTGCTCCTCCACCCCTACCTACCCGACTCTGCTTTGCATCACCTGTCATATCCACCAGAGCATATAACACTGTTTTGCCTTTTTTTTTCTTTTCTCTTCTTTCCCTTTTTTTCTTCTTTTTTTTTTTTTCTTTTTTTCTATTGCCTATGTATAAATGCATGTGTCTTCAGAATTTGTGTCATTATCAGCCTGAAGAAGGGAACTCAGCGTCCCGAAAGCTTGCTATGTTTACCATCTTTTCAGTTAGCCATTAAAAGGTATCAACCACTGAGGACTCTCAGATTGCAATATATTTTTCCATCATATTTGTGTAATTTGTACCAGGAGGCACAAATGATGCATGCAAAACAATAGCAATAATTGAGGCAAAGCATAGGTCATAGACTTCAAGGAATGAGTTATCAGGTAGACAAAAATAAGTGCAATGTTTGTGGTAAGAAAGATGTGTTGTTATGATCCAGTTGGGAACAGGAACCAGTGGACAACAGTTGCAAGCTCACCATTCTTGCATAACAAAGCTCAGTCTTAGGGGGCATGAAAGAATTCTAAACTGCCTCTAGGTCAGTATCTAAACTATTCCCAGGCTGGAGGTGCCCATACACATCAGAATAAAGTCAGCTAATCCTTTTTATATGGCTAGGGTCACACTTGGCATCCAGTTTTTCTGCATTTCGAAAACCTGATTCCGGTTTTGAAAAATGCCATTTTTCAATCTAAAAAGCAATATGCTTTAACCCATGCGTTAACGCATGGTACCTATATGTACCATGTCAACGGACGTGTTTCCCATGTTAAAAAAACGCTATGCATTTTTTACTGCACCCAAAAATGCTGCTAAGGCTAGGGCCACAGTTCAGTTTACAATCCAGTTACTGATCCAATTTTTCATCATGAAAACCTGATCAGGTACCTGACCCATAGACTCCAATGTTAGTAATTGTTTGCCAAAGTGCAATCTGTCTACTGGATCCAGTTTTTAAGAAGTCAGGTTTTAATAGGGTCTGCAAAGTTTTTTGGCCTGTTAGCAAACCCTGATCAGTTTTTTTAACATGGAACCCTATGGGAACCTAATCCGGTACCGGATGGTACATATAGGTAAAATCCAGTACCTGATCCAGTACCTGATCTGGTAAAAATGCCTCAAACAGACAAGGGGAAAAACTGGATCCACTAATGCATCCAGTTACTGGATGAAGCCTCTCAAGTGTGGCCCTAGCCTAACAGCATTTTTGGTTGCAGTAAAAAAAACACATACCATTTTTTAGCAGAGCATTTTGACACTGCATTTTTTGCATTGGAGCCTATGGATCCATTAATAGATCAGTTTTTCCACATTTTTAACTTGGAAAAACTGATGCTTTTAACGGATCCAGGGCTCAATTGTGACCCTAGGATATGGGTGAGATTGACCAACTTCCTAATGTGTAAAGTGGAAAGATGATTTCACGTGACAAACAGAATTCTCCTTTTGAATTTCAATGGTCAATCATTTTCTTCTCCCTTGAGTGCTGGTGACAGCTCTCTTAGGCTAGGGTCAGACCAGCGTTCAGCCTAGCATTCAGCAGGTTCCGTCTAAAACTTAGAATTTTTCAGCATTAACGCAGTGTTACTAGAAATTTTTACACTGCGTTAACAGTGTCAATGCTATCCTATGGCAGACGGAACCCGAGCACATTGTAAACAGCGGCTTCACACTGCTGGAGTTTTCAAATCTCGCGCTTTTTCCAAGTGCGTCACAAGACGCGGGAGCGCATGTCTTGTGATGCACTTGGAAAAAGCGCGAGATTTGAAACTCCAGCAGTGTGAAGCCGGCGTTTGCAATGTGCTTGGGTTCTGTCTGCCATAGGATTAATAAAAAACTCCAATCAACTCTCATACACATGTTTGGATTAATATAATAGTACCATACACATTGATATAAGGTTCCAAACGTGTATTTGGACTAACAATATTCGGTGGTCGTATACCCACAACTACATCAACAATAAACTTTTGCGACACATCTCATGAATATTAATAAAAATTCAATTTTATTAAGGTGCAGGATAAAGTGCAACAGTGCTTTACAACCACGGTTTAACAGGGTTAGTAGGACTGTACAAAATTCTATAGCAGAGGTCACATAATAGTTTATATATCTAGATATACACCAATATATACATATCTGTGAAATATACCAACTAATATATGGTGACGATCAATCATACACAGAGGTAACACAATATAGTGACTCGCTCAGTCCTAGATTTTACTGGACACTCCTAATATAAATAAACCACCATCCCGGAATATTATAGGTCACCACTACACACCCTCATAACCCTATCAAATTTAAATAGTATTAACTACTCACTCCCCATAGGTATAAAATTTGGGCATCCAAGTGAGGGGTTAAAGTGCTGGTAGCATAAGTGTATATCCTATTGAGGGGTTAAAGTGCTGATAGAATGAGTAATTATACCACATGAGGGGTGAAAAAATGCAAGCAGCTAAGTTTGTTTACCTTGGACGTGGCTGGAGAGGTCACAGTAAAAGTCCTAACACCCTTGGCCGTGTGCCCCAATGCGCATATTGGTCACTCCTTCATCAGGTTAAAAAAAAATGCGTGGGGCTCCGCGCAATTTCTATGTCTAGCCAGGTACAGCTAAGCAGCTGGGGGCTGGAATCCGCAGCGCAGGGATGCCCAAGCTTTCTGGGCACCCCCCGCTGCAAATTGCAGCCCGCAGCCGCCCCAGAAGATGGCGCGTTCATTGAAGCGCCATCCTCTGGCGCTGAACCCCGCTCTTCCAGCGGCCCTGGTGGCGGTGGCACGCTGGGTAATAAAGAGGTTAGGGCCAGTTTTGTATTATCAGCTGGCCCTAAGCCCGAAATTTATGGCGGTCACGCCAATATTAGACATGACCGCCATGAATTTCTATTAAATTGTTTTAAAAAAAACACAACACAAGGAAAATTTTTTATTAGAAATAAAAAAAAAAGCCATTAGGGACTCCATCTTTAATTAAAAAAATCCTCTTCCGTCCGACGCAGTCCAAAACGCGATGCCCTCTCTGCTACATCCCCTGTGCATAAATATAGATGTCTATGCACAGGGAATAAGCAGACTGAGAACAATCTCAGCTCTGCTACATCATCTCTGTGCACAGACATTCATGTCTGTACACAGGGAATGAGCAGACTGAGAACAATCTCAGCACTGCTACATCAGGCAGCAGGCAGGCTCTAGGACCCTGGAGCTGGGGCAGCCAGAACACAGAGAAGACAGGATCTTATCTGTGCGAGTCAGCGATTACTTACAAAGTAAACTAGCAATGCAAATAAATGACAAAACTAGGATTGCTTCAGGCTGAAGCTTCCGAGACACATCTGCGATTTGTAAATCTCACACTACTCGCTATTACTCGCTTCCCCATTCATTAACATTGGACTCGCTAGACTCGCAACGAGTAGCGAGTCCTGTGCTCGGACTCGCTAGAGTCAAGCGATTCCGAGTAATTTAGGATTCGCCCATCAGTACCAGGCAGATATCTAATGTGTATGGGGACCATTAAGCTCAGAAACGGCTGCATTACCAGTCCTGAGTTGTCACAATAGACGTTTCCGGGTGCGCTTCAACAAGCGCATGCGCAGTGACGGCGGGAGATTTTCACTCGCGCTTCCGGAGTTTTGGAGCATGCGCTGCCTATACAAGATAATGGGGAGGAAAGCGCAGGGCAACGCAGAAGGTCACAATCCATGCGCCTGTGCGCTAGGCTGCAGCTGCCCCTAAATGCAGCTGCACTTGCATTTGCGCTGGCGCAGGGCAGCCAAGGGCACAGGTGCATTAGATGTGAAACAGGGCTACCACTTTTATTGCTGAGGGATTTTTGCTGCCATGTGGCTACATACTTTCTGGACATCCCTTTGGGGTCTTTACACCCAGTTTAGGATACCGTATTGCAAGGTGCTTATTTGGTAGTTTACTCTGTGTTTTTTTGTTTGTAGTAATAGGATTTCTTGGAGCCATCTAGCCAGTTCTACAAAAAAAATGTACTTTATCATAGGATTAAATTAAAATTTCACCACAGAACTCTTCAAGATCAGGACTAAAGACGTAAATCAAATATAATACAAGGAATCAAAAATACGAGGTGAAAAACCTGGCATTTGAAAAATACAAACCTCGCAGTCAGAGGCGTCAAAAACTACCGTACTAGCATGTTGAACATATATAAATAGCCATGAAAAGTATATAAATTATTATAATTGGCAGCACTATTGTGATAACACAAGGTCATTTTTCATGTGATAGGCCAAGTGATTGTTCACACTATACAAATTGTACATTACCAAGTACTACATCAGGCTCTGTTGCGCCAAACAGAACACAGGCCAATTAAAACATACAATAACTTTTCAACATAAATGAATGCACATTTCGTGAAGCAGAGCACAACATGTATATTTAGGGTATGTGCGCACATTGAGTATTTGGTTGCAGATATTTCTAAACCAAATTTGCATGTCTTGACTTAATTTTTTTATGCATCTTCGAAGCATTTTTGATGCATTTTTGCATGTGTTTTTATACATTTTTGGGGGAAAATCCTGCAAAAACACTGCAAGAATTGATGTTCTGGAGATTTATTTATTTCCCCCAATCTGTAAGGGCCACTTTACACACACCAACATATCTGACCAACTTCTGAACAGATCTCTGGTTGCAGTGAAATCATGGACACATTGCTCCATTTTGTGGCTGTGTACAAATGGAACAATGTGTCCATGATTTCACTGCAACCAGTAAGTTGTTCAGAAGTTGGACAGATAAGTTGGTGTGTGTAAAGTGGCCATAAAGGAAAAAAATAGTAATGTGTACAAAACGTCAGAATTCTCATTGACTTTGCTGGAAAAGGATTTGCTTGCAGCTTTGTGACTGCACTAAGATGCGCATAAAAAAATGTTATAAAAATGCAATGCGTACACATGGCCTTCCTTATTTTGCCATTATGAAAATAAACATTACAATGTAGAATGAATAAAGAAAATAAATGAGGTTCCTAGACATGTCAATTAATGAGGGTGGGGAAGAAGAACGTCTTTCCTTATTAGCACAATTTTCAGTGAATCAATATCATCGTAATATTATCAGGCTGGGAAGGTACTTGGTAATTTGACCCTCCCCAGCCAAATAATGCCAGTCTGCAACCTCCACAGAGGTTGTGTATCACAGTAGCTGTACCACTTCTGCAGGTTTGCCTTGCCTCATTCTGATTGCCCTGGTGCCGTGGAAATTGGTGTATTGGTTTATGGGGTTAATGTCATCTGTAAATTGTCAGCTGCCATCAAGACCTGTTGTTAGTAATGGAGGGGCATCTATCAGATACTTCTATAATTAGCTGAGTAAGTAATATTGAGACAAAAATGCATGCATCAAAAACATGGCAAACACACCTGCAAAAACATATTAACGAAATGCAAGGAAAAACACAAGTCAGTGAAGGTGCAGGATTCATATGTAAATCCAGCTGTGTGAAATCCTGAATAAACACTAATTTTATGCATATAGCCTAATATAATTAATATGCCACAGATTTATTTTCTGCATCAAATCTGCAAGTCACAAGTGCTTCATACTTCAGAATTCTAATTTACTTTGATGGCATCAGGATTCCCATTAGATATTGAGATGCGCTAATAAACACAGAAAAAAACAGAAAAAAGGCACAATGGCTAGGGTCACATCTACGTTTAAAACCTGATCCGGTTTTGAGCTTTCAAAAAGCTCAAAACCGGATCAAGAAACGCTCCTCATAGGAGCCAATGATAAACACCGGTGTCCGTCTCCGGCTCTGCAGCCTGCGAGAAAAATCATGCAGGCTGCAGTTTTCAGAGCGGTTTAAGCATCCGCAATCCAGTAACCGGATTGCTCAGGATGTGTAATCCTGAGCAATGCGGCTACTGCATAGTTTGTTCATCCCTGCTGCTGCTGCTGCAGTGATGAGCAAACTGTTCTCCGTCTTAAAGTTGAGAATTGAGCTTATAGTTACGTGCTGTGCAAAGCAGTTCCAGTTTCATTTTGAAGCCATAGGCGGGGCTGATGCCTCCGCCCGCTAATTAATTATGCCCGCCCCCTCTGGCCTTGCTCCAGTGTTGAGAGGGAGGCCGCGTCATGAAAGGGGCGGGACTAACATCGCATCATACCGATAGCCCGCCCCTTTCATGATGCGGCCTCCCTCTCAACACTGGAGCAAGGCCAGAGGGGGCGGGCATAATTAATTAGCGGGCGGAGGCATCAGCACACAGCCCGCCTATGGCTTCAAAATGAAACTGGAACTGCTTTGCACAGCACGTAACTATAAGCTCAATTCTCAACTTTAATACTTAGTTTTTGACACCAAAAGGGAGACCTAGAAAAGAGGGGAGCAGGGACCCCTCTATATAGATACGGGGGGGTGAGTTTTGGGGTCATGCACGGAGCTATGAGGAGCCCGTCGCATGTGGACATTGCAGGAGAAGCCCACCTGAGTGGGCGTACAGTCTAGAGGGGGAATAAGCCCCCCTAGAGACATCAAGCAATAATTTATTTATTAAATTTATCATTTTTATAGATGGAGAACAGTTTGCTCATCCCTGCAGCAGCAGGGATGAACAAACTATGCAGTAGCCGCATTGCTCAGGATTACGCATCCTGAGCAATCCGGTTACTGGAGTGAGGTATTCTGCACACATTTTTCCAAAAAAATGTGTGTAAAGGCAATTGCGTTCACCACATTAGGATCTGGATGCGGTGAACGCAATTGCCTGCCCAAATGTGACCCAAGCCAATGTGTGCACACTACCTCATACTCTGACATTGTTCACAGTAGCAACCTGGGAGTAAGGCATGTGTCAAAATATCTTTCCCATGCTGTTGCCATTTCATTGCATTTTGGTGCTGATTTCATCCATTTCAGTGATTTTTCTGCCCTCCAGGCTCTCCGGGTAAGGTCTTCCAGAAAAATGTTCGCATTACCCATTGACTCAGTACTTGAGTCAAGCCTCTCTGAATATCTGACCTGCTCGATCTGTGTACCATGCACTTGAGCATTTTAGTGCTTGCTCATCACTATAAAACATACTGTAATAGCTGGCCGTGGACGAAGATACACAGTAGACTAATTGGGCAGGGAGTTCCACAGTGTTTTCTCCCCACCCACTTACAATGACTGAAAGTTCTTATCAATCCTGAGCAGCAGGCTGGAGATGCCACTTGGGACACACTTGTCTGACTAGTCTACAGTGCAAATTGCAGTTAGTTTAGGTGTGCACATAGTGGTTATTTTTTCCAATGGACCACTCCAGACATTCCAAATGAGAGTGTGCAGTGATCTTCTTTGGATAGTCTACAGCGCAACTCAGTCCTAAGCGGTTATTAAAGTGTCTCCCAGCACATTTAAGTCAAACTTACCTGGCTGGGAGAGGTGCTTAGGCTAAGGTTACATTTGAGATTACTGCGCGCTCAGGGAGGTCGCGGTAAAAACTTTGTTTTTGGTATGCTTAACGCGGTGCTACTGTCATGGCAGACAGCGTCTTTGCTTGTGTTTGGAAATACCATATGATGATGATGTTGATGTCGTGTTAGGGGTGGGGCCTCCATAGGTGAGTATGGGCAGCGTAAACGCGGTGCTACTATAGCGGTAGCACCACGTTTATGCTGCAAAACACTACGTTTTTAGCGTGACCCCCGGGCTGCGCGGTAAAAACAAATGTGACCCTAGCCTTTGGTAGCAAAAATAAGCTTCTTTGTTCCCTTTAAAGTAAAATCACCATTCTCATCCGGTCTAAGAGATGTATTACCGTAATTGATATTTGCAGTTTGCATTCTGAAATCTAGAGAAAGAGCTCTTTTGTTAATTTTTTTTGTCACAATGCTGAAAAACCTATATGCAAAGGGTTGTTTTTTCTAGTTCATGATTTTTTTTTTGCTTTAATAACCTTTTTTTCAGATAAAGTAACTAAGATTCGTTATGAATGAATACATGGGATCTCTATTGAACACACTAATCTTACAATCAATGTGACAGATAGCTATCTTTAATTCATAGGACAGCTTTGAGTATAGATTATGCAATGGCTCATTAAATCCTGATAGACTCTTCTCTCTCTAGTACTCTGCGATCATCATTCATTAAACCCTGCCCTTAATTGTTTCCACTCCATCACTTTTTCTGTTGTTTTCTCTTTTTGGCCATGACAAAAACATAGTGAAATGTCTGCACCGCAGTACATCCCCGTATATAACTATGTTTATATACTTACATAAATATACATACTTGCCAAACTTTTCATTTTTGCTAATGCAATATGTTTTACTTACTTTTCTTTTGCTCTGAGCAATTCCTGCAGTCAATATACATTTTTTTGCAGACTATGCACGGTAACAGAAAAAATGATGCTTAGGGATGAAAGCTCCTTTTCTTCGTTTCTTTGTTCTTAAAGAGTTGCATTTACCCAACTACATATAGGGAAGGAATTAATTAAGGATAAAACGTTTCTTCTGTTTGTGCAAATCACATCTATGCAAAAATATTGCTAATTCCAATTTTTGCCCTTGCCATTTTTCTAAGTGCAGGAGAGGCATGGTTAACAGCTGACCAACAGATTTACTGCCATTTAGGAAGAAAATTGGATTACAGATCAATCTCAGAGCAGAAAAGCCGGGCACTGCATAGCAAACCACATAACCATCTCTACGGGCTTTTATTGTGGTTACGGGTTACAACAGGACCCGTGGAAGTGCACATTGCACGAAATGGCAAGACGTAGCCGGTACCTCTGCTCTCCCTCCCCACAATGTTGTAAGCCATATCCATAATAAAAGCTGCACAAGAAGATTGGTGAGTGCCGTCTCTTCTTCTCTTATATTCCAGCAAAATTGGATTATAGATTACAGAATTTTCAGCCTGCAGCACACACACTACCTGACTTGTGCTAAATTAAGAGCTGCATGTCCCTTAATAAATTAAGTATATCCTACTCTGCTGGTGCTCTCTCTTAGGGTTCACTCACATCTACATATAAAAAATTGGTCCAATTTTCTTCCAGTTACAGTGTTCTGTGCTACAGAATAGTAAAGTACAGTTGAAGCGAGCACTATATCAACATGGGCAGAATGAAGCTATTACTCCAAAGAAATATAAAAAAGCCAGATCAATTTTTGCAAATGCACATAGGAACCAAGACCTACATTTTTGGAAACATGTCCTGTGGTCTGATGAAACTAAAATTGAATTGTTTGGCCATAATAACCATCGATACATTTGGAGGAAAAGGGAAGAAGCTTAGAAGCCTAAGAACACCATCCAAACTGTGAAACACGGGGGTGGCAACATCATTATGTAGGGTTGTTTTCCTGCAGAAGGGACTGGTGCACTTCTCAAAATAGATGGTATCATGAGGAAAGAAGATTATGTGGCAATACTGAAGCAACATCTCAAGACTTCAGCCATTAAAACTTGGGTGGAAATGAGTTTTCCAAATGGACAATGACCCGAAGTATACTACCAAACTGGTTACAAAGTGGCTTAAGGATAACAAAGTCAATGTTTTGATGGGACCAACACAAAGCCCTGATCTCAATCCTATTGGAACTTCCTGGGCAAAACAAGAAAAAGGCAGGTGCGAGCAAGGTGACGTACAAACATGTCTCAGTTACACCAGTTCTGTCAGGAGGAATGGGCCCAAATTCTTTTCAACTATTGTGAGAAGCTTATGGAAGGATATCCAAAATGGTTGACCCAAGTCATACAATTTAAGCGCAATGATATCAAATACTAATGAAATGTATGTAAACCTGTGACTTTGCAGAAAGTAATAAAAATGCTTTAAAACACTCTGTCATTATTCTGGCATTTGGGAAATATAAATAATTATGGTAATCTTAATTGACCTAAATCAGGAGAGGTTTATTCTGATTTCATCTCAGTGAGAAAAACATGTATAAGTGTATGTAAAAATCTGGTTTCAACTTTATATGTAATAATCAGATGGCTCAAGAATGGTCTGTGGGATATCTTTTTTTTAATTTTCTGCACCCATAGACTTTCATTGGTGAGTCTTGACTGTTTTATGTGACCATACGCAGCATACTGCAATTTTTTTAGTCAGACCAAATACAGTTGAAGAAAAAAATCACAGAGCAGCACTGTCTTATTGATCAACATTAATCACATTGTACTTCATTATTTATACTGCAACCTCGGGCAGGATTATCTGGCAGAAATTTACTCCCTTATTTCCTTTATTTATTTTTTTTTGTGTGGCCTAAATAAATTAGATGCAAACCAATCTAATCTGAAAACAGGTCACTATGAAACTGTTGAGACAAACTGAGCACTGGTACAAGGATATATAGGAATAATAAATTGGTGATGTTATAACAGAATAATGTTACAGAACAATATCGCCTAACCATAATTTTGTATAGTAAAAAACCTATAAGGCAAGTACCTTCAAATATAACCAGGTCTGGGGATTAGACTGAATATACTTCATACATACAAATAATGGTGCCTAGAATATAAAGACTTGCATTAATGATACTGGTTATGTGATGTCCACCTAGCTAATAAACTAATCCATCTACAACAGGGAGGGTGGTCTGTTACCGGCACAGTATAAAGGAAAGCCATAGCAAAAGGTTGGAACAGAAAAGAAGAGAACTGTCTGAGGACTTGAGACTAGTGATGAGGAGTAGCAAAATATTCATTGTCGCTATACTCATAAGGAGTACTTGTAATATTCGTGTACTTGTCCAAATAGCAAGTCCATTGTTAGTCAATTAGTGATAGTCTCCACCTACACACATCTGGCCATAAAACAAGTTTTTCTGGGACAGGCAGGAGGGTGGGCTTTTTTGAGTTTTCACTGCATAAAACACCTTGCTGTGCTGCCTAGAGAGACCCTAACATTTAATCTGTTCTCACTGAGGTGCCGACTACCTTTGTGTACTGAAGGGAGCTGGCAATTTGTGTCAGATCATTCATGATGGACACATTAATCATGAGAAACCAGCCTTACTCGCCGAGTACCAAATATCGAGAATACCGTACTATCGTGTGAGTGGCAAATAGTAATGATTACACTTGTTCAACACTACTTGAGACCCAAATTTGTTGAAAACTATCAACAATCTCAAGGTACAAGTTCATCACTAGGGATCTTGATGTTCCCGTGTCCACAATTCACAATATAAGCAAGATATTTACAACTCATGACACTGTAACTAATATTTCTGGATGTGGACAGCAGAGAAAAATGAACGGTTTCAACGCAGGATAATCTGGATGATGGGTAAGCAGCCCCAATCAAGTATCCAAAGAAATTCAAGCTGTCCTGCAGGCTTAAAGTGCATCAGTGTCAACAGGCATAATCTATCAACATTTGAATTAAATAAAATGCTATGGTAGAAGACCCAGGACGGACTCAACTGCTGACATAGAGACATAAAAAGCTAGACTGCAGTTTGCCAAAATGTACATGAATAAGCCAAAATCATTCTGGGAAAATGTTTTGTGGACAGATGAGACCAAGGTAAAACTATTTGTAAAGCACATCATTTTACTGTTTATTAAAAGTGGATGAGTCCTAAAAAAGAAAATAATTCAGAACCTATAGTCAAAGTATGGTTAAGGTTTAAAGATATTTTGGGGTTGTTTTGCTGCTTATCACATTGGTGTCTTGACTGTGTGCAAGGTATTATGAAATCTGAAGATTACCAAAGAATTTTGGGTCGCAATATGTGCCCAGGTCAGAAGTTAGTTTTTGCATTCTAGACAATGGGTTTTTAAGCAGAACAATCACCCCAAACATACTTCAAGAAGCCCCAGAAATGAATGATAACAAAGTTCTGAAGTGGCCAGCAATGAGCTTGGCTCTAAAGCCTATTGAACACCTGTGAAGAGATTTTAAAATTACTGTTGGCACTTGGGAGAAGGCCTTTCAAACTTGAGAGATCTAGAGCAGTTTGCAAATGAAGACTGGTCGAAAATTCAAGTTGAGAGGTGTAAGAAGCTTGTTGTTTGTCAAGGGAATCAATTGATTGCAGTTATTTATTCCAAAGCAGGGGTCCCCAAATCCTGGCCTTGAGGGCCCCAACAGTGCATGTTTTCAGGATCTCCTTAGTATTGCACAGGGGTTAGGAATCATCACCAGTGCAGGTGATCACATTAACACCTGTGCAATACTAAGGAAAGCCTGAAATCCTGCACTGTTGGCAGCCCTCGAGACCTGGAGTTGGGGACCTCTATTCCAAAGGGTGTGCAACAACATATAAAGTTGAGAGTGCACACAATTCTGTCCAGCCAATTTTTGGAACTTACTGGAACAATTTTTCTGTGGTGTTGCAATCCACACAAATGTAATAAATCTATATTTCAAAATATGTATCATTTAAAAAAACATTTTCATAAATACTTCATTTTCAGGAACAATTTCAAGGGTGCCAATACATTTAACCATGACTGTATATTATTTTAATTCCATTTTATTTTCTAAGTATAAACGTTTTCACATGCGACTATGGACTACCATTGCGCTCCAGGAGCCTATCCCTCCATGGCAACCCATTAAATTCTGCCAAAAATCTGTAATGTGGGATCAAACCATTAATTATATGTAATTGAATTGCCACATTACATTTTTACTAACTCATCGCATTCGTTTGAGTTCCATGTTCTTTTCTTTCAGTATTTAGGGACTGCATGCGTATTCGGACACCATATCCTTGTATATTTCTTTATATGTGTTCTCTTGCCAAGTCATGACAAGGTAAAGACCCACTGTAGGTCGTTGCAGATCCATTTGCAATATATTGAATCTCATTTGTAGCAAAAAATATTTTGTTAATTAAAGAGGACCTGTCACCAACCATACATGTTAAGCTAAGGGCAGCACTGAATGCAGCATGACTGCTGCATTCAGGCAAGGGGTACCTCATGTCTGATGGCGGCTGGTACCCCGAGATAATAGTTTAGTAAAACTTACAAGCTGGAGCCAAGTAGGCTGTCCCTGGTGCGGCAGCCTGTGTCTCTGTGCTGCGTCCCTGCTGCCAATCACGTCCTCCTCACTCTGTCTATGCTCCCTGTGCTGGTGATGCAGGCAGAGCAAGGTAATGCTTATCCCCGCCCTCGGCCAGCTGTCCCACCTCCTGCTGTGACATCAAATCATTTCCCCGCCCAGCTGCATGTTATGCTATGGAGCTGGGCGGGGAAATGCTCTGACATCACAGCATCAGGCGGGACAGCTGGCCGAGGGCAGGGATAAGCATTACCTTGCTCTGCCTGCGTCACCAGCACAGGGAGCAGAGACAGAGTGATGAGGACGTGATTGGCAGCAGGGAGGCAGCACAGAGACACAAGCTGCCGCACCAGGGACAGCCTACTTGGCTCCAGATTGTAAGTTTTACTAAACTATTATGTCAGGGTACCAGCCACCATCAGACATGGGAGACCCCTTGTCTGAATGCATCAGAAATTAAAATATTTCTTGTGCCTCTCCAAAATATTTTCTAGTCATGGCAGTAATTAAAATTATATTCTGCAATTAACTTGTTATATCAGGATGATATTGATACTATTCTGAATGTACTGTACGCTTGGTCATTTATTTACCATGAAATGGGCCAGCAAAGATCTCCAATAGAGTTTTTCTATGTCTTACCCAACTGTTATTTTTTTTTACTATAAATTAAGCTACTTTTCAATCATTCTGAATTATTGCTTCCGGGATACATTAAGGCTCTAGCGTTAGACAAATAGAAGCTCAGCGATAGCTCTGTGAATCTTGAAGTGTTAAACACTTTGTCTTGCCCTCCAGCTTCTCTCAATAAGATGCCACTATGGGACTCATTCCATTACCTGGTTTAATCATCCTTTAACTCTGGTTATTTGCTTAGAGGCAAAAAGTCTTCGCAGAGCAAAAAAATGAATATAAAAAGATCATCCAATGGTAATATATTTTCCCCAAAATATCTAAAAGAGAAAACTGTGCAAACAACTGGCAGCAATAAAATAAACTCTGCATTAGATTTGATAGAGTACAGCACAAACATGCTATAATGACAGAACATGGGGCCTACACCTCTTCAACTGCTCTCTGCAAGGTATTTGTTAACGTGGTAGACACATCTCCAGGGGCTATCATTAGGACTAGCAAATAACAGACAGAATGACCTCTGGTCACAGTCTATGAAGTCATTTTAGAGCTTAACGTTTGTCGTTTGTCACAAGAATGAAGTTGCCACCTACAGTGCAGTTTCCATAAGATAAAAATAATGGGAGTTTTTTTCCGTACTGCATATGTAATTAAAATACATGTAGGTCTGACTGTACAAACCCAGCAACAGCAGGCAATTCATTAATTCACATTACCACTGACATAGAATAAGGTAATTAAAATAAAACTTCTAGTCATAAATATGTAAAACAATATATGTTATATTAGAGATGAGTGGATAAGGAGAATTTTAAATTCCCTTAATCAGATGGACTTTCCTGGGAAACATGATTGACAGAGATGTTATTCTCCACTAATAAATGTTCATTATTATGATTTTGGGTCTCTTAAAACTTCAGAGCTTCACAAAGAGAAGTTGTAAAAAAAGATAAAAGTACTTATCTATTATATACTTACTTGGTGCGCAATGTCTACAAATCACACAGTTCACTGTGCCGCCAAAAGTATGCTGGAAGCCATATTAATAAATATAAGTGATGGGTGTACTAGTATTCCACCCGCCAGCTGTAGTGGCCCCTCGCACACTACCAGTAGCAGTGCCTCCAAAAATCTTTAATTTAATGGTCAAAACAAAACCACAAATGTGACCCTAGCCTTACTCATTTTACAGTCATCAATAGCCAGTGTAATAACACAGAGGCTTTATAAGGCAAAAAGTTCACAAAATGCATTGAAACACAATTGCAAAAATTCAAAAATATAAAAAGTACTAGCACTCAAACACGTAAAATAATTCTATTTTTATTTAAAAGATGTTTTTCACAAACACATGAAAAACGAAAAATAAAAATTGGGAAATAGAACTTAAGAGGAGCTGCACAGACAAAACAGGGTCTGCATCCACACCTGCAAGGAACAAGACGGGGATATAAATATGAAAGTACAGCGCTCAATCTAATTAAATAAAAGTCATTTTTTTTCTTTTTTCAAAAATAGAAAAAAATATTTTACCTATCATTCATATAAATATCACTTTTCATGCAGATAATTTGATTTTATGTTATTATCTAATTACAGCTATAGAATTATTTGTGAAAAATATATGGGACTAATTGTCAAAAACCATATCCACAATGAAGAGAACCATAAAATACTATTTACAATAGTGAGAACAATAAAAAAGTATATAGAATATATGTAAGAAATATAAAAAAAAATACCTTGAGGAATTATTGAATGTCTTCTACTTCTTTGCTTTTTTTTCCTTCTCTTCTTCTTTATGATTATAAAAAGAGGGGTACTGGCAATTTAAAAGCAAAAAAATGTTTTTCTTTGAATGATGTGAATGACCTATTACTAATACAAGTGTAAAGAAGAAAAGAATTTCAAATTGATTACTGTACCTTCATGAGATTAAAAAAATGCTTTGCTTCTGATGCTCAGATGACTTCATAGCGGATACTGGAAAAGAGATGTGATTTATTTAGATCATTTAATAGTAGCAACTGGAATTTTGGTTTAGCAAGTATAACTTTGGATTGAAATTTTATACCTTTTATATATATGGGAATAAAACAAGAAAATTGTTGCGCCACACTGTGCAAATTTAGCCGAAGCAAGGGGTTATATTGATATGTCACTCACCTTTTCTAGTTGCGCCCCCTGCACAACTAGGTTGATGATTTGCGGTGAGATTTCACAGCAGGCATAAATCCGTTGCTACGTGTAGAGAAGCTTTTTCTTTATGGAACGTCTCTCCCAGAGATCTCGAGTCCAGAGAAGGGCAGATCCTCTGTGCTGACCAAGTCCTGTCCCAGAGCTGCTCTCAACCCACACTCCCCAAAGGGAGGAAATTGAGAACGATATGAAGTAAAAAGGTATGATAAAATGAGCGCTAGGGACAGAAACAGGCACTGGGCTCTTATCGATTATTACCTTTCAAATTTATTGTGAACAGTAGAAGTTATGGGTCTCCTCGCCACAACATTTGGGAATTTTACTATGGGTCTGATATCCACTTGAGAAAGACACCTTCAGTGTCGAAACATGTTGTGGCGAGGAGACCCATAACTTCTACTGTTCACAATATCATATCATATCATACCTTTTATAATAGAAATTCTTTTTGTTTGTACAGTACCACAGTCCTCCTATACAATAAATTAATGTTACAATCAGAATTGCTCTAGTATTTTATCAAATCAGTTACTAGATTTAATAATCGTACTGTACCTTTATATTTTGTACCTGGAGTTTCTATGTAGAATCTTTGGGAATTATATAGTTGCAGGATTTCTATGGCTGTTTTAAATGGAAAAAGGGAGAAAGTTTTAATTGGATCGCCTTTTTTATTATTTTTAAAAAGTTAAAAAAAACAAAAAACCTCAAATCAATAGATTTACTGAATGCCTACAAAAGGCTCCAGAGAAGTGATTATATGTCTGCTCCGCTGGTATACAGCGAGTGCATTTCGGTAATGATCCTGCGAATAAAATTGAACACAACTTACCCTAGTGATAGATATAGTTAGACACCTAGTAATCAGCTCATGAGTTTATAAATGATGATTTTCTTGGGTGGACAACCTCTTATGATTTTTCTTCATCTCAACATCTCAAGTGTGCAAACCTAAGTTCGAGTTATCATTGAGCACTTGTAATAAGTTGACCCTGCTTTCAATTTATAGACCATCCTAACCTGTTTAATGGTACTACTGTGGTTGATCTGATTTTATATTAGTAACTTGTCTAGTTTCAAACAGAATATTCTTCTCAGATCACACATTCTGTAAGACATTAATTTCATTTACCTCTAGGTGTACAAAACAATAGCTGACAAATCTCATTGAATATTTATATGTTTAATCTTTGCAGTAGTTAATGAATCAAACTATAAAAACTCATTAAATGGGAACTTATGTAATCGGGACATATCATTGGTGCAAGCTTTGCAGCTGCACAGGGGCCTGGATGGTAAGTGGCCACTTCTACGTACAAAGCAGGTGGAATGGCAGCCACAAAGCAGAGGGAACTACTCTATTCTCATTAGCATAAGGAAGTGCAAGAAGCAATGGGATGAAATTAGAACAGAAGGAGATACAAATTAGACATTAGGAAAAAAACTTTCTAACAGTGAGGGCAGTAAGAGAGTGGAGCAAGCTACCACGGGAGGTAGCCTGTTCCACTCATTTACTGCTCTCACTGTTAGAACCAGGGGCGGACCTAGACTGTAGTGGGCCCTGGTGCAAGAAATTTTTCGGGGGCCCCCTTCCCCCCCCATTTCCACCCAGGTACCTTATAGATGACCTTGTCTCTGATCGGGGTCGTCTTTTTCTTTTCTTCATCTTGTCCTGACGCCATGATGACTTTTCATGTCTTTGCAGACTTCCATCTTCTCCACTTTTCTGCAGCACATCCTGACACGGTGCCCTTAAAAATAAGAGTGTCATTATAATTCTGTCTAAATGAAAATATCTGCCCTACACTGCGCTCCTGAACAAATAATCCCACTGTCCTCTATACTGTACCTTCTCATCACACTCTCTCTTCAACATACTCTCTCATCCTTGCTGTGGCCTCACACTGTCACCCCATGCAAACCCCCACACAAACACATACTACCCAGTCGTGACTGCATCCATCCCGCCCCCACGCTACCCAGTCTTTATTATGTTTGACCTCACATTTTTTTTATCCCGTCCTCACTCAAAACTACCTCCGTACTCATCACCCACTTGCTCCCAATACTATGTCTGCTCACAAAATACACCCTCACCACCATACTGAGTCCACACCCATCCCTCCTTTCTCCTCATACTGTGACTGCACCCAACACCCCCTGACCCACCATTCTGTGTTCATACCCATTCCTCCTCATTCCCCATATTGTGTCTGCACCCACCTCCCCTCACTTCCTATACTTTTTCCGCACCCATTCCCCCTAACTACTCATATTGTCTGCACACATGCCCATACTGTGCACTCAGATTTAGCCTATGGCTCCCCATACTGTGTCTGCACCTATCACCCCCTTGCTCCCCGTTCTCTGTTCTCAAATCCTGTCCTCCATTTGCTGCACATGATACACTCCCCCTCCCTCCATTTACAGACCATCACATGCACCCCCCCTCCATTTGCAGACCATCACTCTCCCCTCCCCCTGCTGACCATTACTCTCCTCTCCCCTCCTCCCTCTGCTGACCACACTCTCATCTCCCCCTCCCTCTGCTGACCATCACTGTCTCCCCTCCTCCCTCTGCTGACCATCACTCTGCTCTTCTCCTCCCTCTGCTGACCATCACCCTCCTCTCCCCTCCTCCCTCTGCTGACCACACTCTCCTCTCCCCCTCCCTCTGCTGACCATCACTCTCCTCTCCCCTCCCTCTGCTGACCACACTCTCCTCTCCCCCTCCCTCTGCTGACCATCACTCTCCTCTCCCCCTCCCTCTGCTGACCATCACTCTCCTCTCCCCCTCTGCTGACCATCACTCTCTCCCCTCCTTCCTCTGCTGACCATCACTGTCTCCCCTCCTCCCTCTGCTGACCATCACTCTGCTCTTCTCCTCCCTCTGCTGACCATCACCCTTCTCTCCCCTCCTCCCTCTGCTGACCACACTCTCCTCTCCCCCTCCCTCTGATGACCACACTCTCCTCTCCCCTCCCTCTGCTGACCATCACTCTCCTCTCCCCCTCCCTCTGCTGACCATCACTCTCCTCTCCCCCTCTGCTGACCATCACTCTCTCCCCTCCTCCCTCTGCTGACCATCACTCTGCTCTCCTCCTCCCTCTGCTGACCATCACTCTGCTCTCCTCCTCCCTCTGCTGACCATCACTATCCTCTCCCCCTCCCTCTGCTGACCATCACTCTCTCCCCTCCTCCCTCTACTGACCATCACTCTCCTCCCCCTCTCCCTCCATTTACTGACCATAATAATGTCCCCCACCCTCTCAATCACCCCCAATTACGCTATCATGACTCAGAGGACTCCATCTTCGGTGTCTTCAGCTCCATTAGAGCGGAGCACTTTCCACCGCCGCTGTTTCGCGCCTCTGCGGCGCTGTGACGTCGGCAGCGTGGAGATGAACACCCTGCACCCTGACCCGGAAGTGTCCGCGGTCAGGGCTTCAATTCAGCTAGCTGATCAGTGGGAGCCGGCGGGCACAGCACTTTCTCTGAACCGCTGTCAGTCTGACAGCGGCTCAGAGAGAGAATGTCCGACTCACACTGCAGCCGCCGGGAGACACCGCACACTGCCGACGGCGCCCACCTGCCTTGCTGCACCCCCGGGTCCCCCTTCAGGTACGCTGCTGGGCTCCGCCCCCTGCACTTGGGGCTCAGCCAGCAGCAGAGTGACAGAGGAGGAGCCCGGGCCGTCAGTGTCTCCGGGCCCCCCTCCTGGCCTCTGCAGCCCTGGCCCCTCAATGGAGTCAGCCCTGTGAGGCACAGTACCCCACAGGGGAGTGAATGGCGGTGCTCTTCCCTCCTGTCAGGAGGCGGAACGGACCGCCACTGGAGCCTTCAGGTGCCCCCTAGCTGGCCGGGGCCCTGGTGCAGCTGCACCAGCTGCACCACGGTAGTTCCGCCCCTGGTTAGAACGTTTTTCCTAATGTCTAATCTGTATCTCTTGCCTTTTAATGTAATCTCATTGCTTCTTGTACATCCTTATGCTAATGAAAACAGAGTAGTTCCCTCTACACTGTGACTACGATAGGTAGTGAGTCCATCAATGGATATCTTCAAGTGGAAGCTGGATGAACTTATAGCTTGGATGATTTAGGATATCCTGCCCGTACAGGGAGTTTGACCCGATGGCCCTTGATGTACCTTCCAACTCAACTATTCTATGATTCTATAAATTGTGCATTTTGATGAACTGTTGGGATGCAGAGGGGCCATATGCTGATCTTGAACAATTGTCCTCTGATGACTGTGACTGCCAGTGTGTGTAATGGATAATATTTTACACCAATGCAACACAACACAATGTTGAGATGAAGGAAAATCGTAAGGGGTTTTCCACCCAAGAAAACCTATCATTTATCAACTCATGACTCATGAGCTGTCTAACTATACCTATCACTAGTGTAAATTGTGTTCAATTTTACATATTATCTTATTAGCCTCAAGTTTGACCCTAGCCTTAACTTTTGTTTTACCTCTCCTTCTTCCATGAACCAAAACCTTGTTTTTTTTCCCATCAATATAGACAGATAAAGGCTTGTTTATTGCGGGACGAGATGTACTTTTAAATGACATAATTCATTTTATCATATATTGTACCTAAAAACAGGAAACAAAAATTCCAAATGCGGTGAAAATGGAATAAAAAGTGAAATTCCACAATGGTTTGGGGGTTTTATATTCACCATGTTCATTATATTGTAAAATTGACATGTCAGGTTGGTACGAGTTCGTAGATATCAAGCATTTATACTTTAAGGGTACATTCTCACGCCACAACCACCAGAGACATTTTTGACGGCGATATTTCGCCCTGGAATTATCGCCGTCAACTTGCCTCCTAATTGCGGCGTGTATTTCGGGAATTTGGCGGCGATATGTCGCCTCGTTCTGGTCGCCTGACTTTGGAGCACTGCTCTGAAATCGGAACCAGGCAAGAATTGGTTTATCGCAGCCAAATTCCTGAAATACATGCCGCAATTAGGAGGCAATTTGGCGGTGATAATTTCAGGGTGACATATCGCCGTCAAAAATGTCTCCGGTGGTTGTGGCGTGAGAAGGTACCCTTAGGGTACCTTCACCCACAGCAATGTTGCTAGGCAATTTCACTGGCAATTTGCTGGTTGTAGTGAAATCATGGACACATTGTTCTATTTTGTTGCCGTGTACAAATGGAGCAATGTGTCCATGATTTCGCTGCAACCAGCAAATTGCCAGTTAAATTGCTTAGCAATATAGCCGCGTGTGAAGGTACCCTTACTGTTATCTAAGTGATGAAAAATAATTCAAAAGTTTGTAAAAGAAAGATCTTTGCTTTTGGTGCCTGTACCATTCTCTTTTTTGGGATCTGTAGCTGTGTGACAGCTTATTTTTTGCAGAAAGAAGATGGGAATGCAGGTGTGTCACGGTCCGCGCTGCTCCTGGGCTTAAAAACTCACCAAAGAGTCAAACTTTCCTTATGCAGATTTCCAAGCTTTATTCTTTCTCCTCCTACGCGTTTCAGCGCCTATCCTGGCACCTTCATCAGGGATATTCAAATATCCCTGATGAAGGTGCCAGGATAGGCGCCGAAACGCGTAGGAGGAGAAAGGATAAAGCTTGGAAATCTGCATAAGGAAAGTTTGACTCTTTGGTGAGTTTTTAAGCCCAGGAGCAGCGCGGACCGTGACACACCTGCATTCCCATCTTCTTTCTGGATTTCACCACTGGTTAGTCGTCGGTGGAGGTCTTGCCGCAGCTCATTATTGCTTCACGCTTTCAAACCAGTTGTGGGGATCACAACCACACCAATTGAATGGCTTCATAGCACCACCCTGATTCACAGTGTCACTAGTGATAGGGCATTATTGTGCCTCTTGTCCCCCACCCCCTTTTATATTTTCTACAGCTTATTTTTTGCGTCTTTAGCTGCCATTTGTAATGATATTATTTTTGGGTAGATGTGATGATTTGATTGCTTGTCATTGCAATCTTGTGACGACCAAAAAAACATAATTGCTGGCTCTTGGAATTTTTTTCCATTACGCAGTTTACTTTTCAGATTAGCTGACCTTATATTATGGTAGATCGGGCTTTACTGAATGTGGCAATACCAAACATGTGTATTTTTTAAACTTTATCGCCAATGGGGCAATAGTGGGGTGAAATAAACTTTTTTTTTTTCTTAATTTTAAAAACTCTTATTCCACTTTTCTTTAATTTATTGGCCCTTTATGGTGTCTCAACACTGCAGTGCCTGATCGCTCCTGCTATTCAGGGTGATGTTTCAGCACCCATCTAAGCAGCATAAATGATCACTATCTGTGAATGTAGGCACTCAACCAGCATCCACAAAAAGTGAGTCATGACAGCATTAAGGGTCATCATCTGACACCTGGCTGTGATCATGTCACATGGTTTGCGATACTACTTAATGAAGACAGCTGAATTACTGTCAAAATGCGCAGTGCAGTGCAAGGGGCCTTAAAGGTCTGTTTTGATTAAACTTGTAATCTTTATGTGATCTTCCATCTCAGCGTTCCGGAAGCTGGTATACACATTGTCTATCTACAGGGTTGCAATGGCTGTGAGGAACAGTGCGATCCCCACTGGGGTTCTTTAGATCGCAATGTCAGTGTTTGACAGCGCCATCTACTGGGTTAACAGCAGTGGACAGATAACTGATCTGCCAGCATCTGTACACTGCACATATTGGCTGATCAAAGGGAGGGAGGCGGCCCATGGTGTACCCAGTATGTCATGGGTTGTAAAGAGGTGAAAGTCATTTTTCAATTGAAATATATTGGAAAAGCCTTTCAAGCATTCATAAAGGGAATACACTGGGTCTTTACTGCCTCATCTGACAGCAACATAATGTGCAGAAAGAGATCATGATTCCAAAGATATATCACATAATTTACTAGGATGAACTGTAATGACACTATCAGAGTTTTTAGATGTCTCTTATGGCAATGTTCAGAAAGCTGCCCCTGCCCACACCCCTGATTATCAGCTTTCTGTATACATTGTATATTGGCAGGATGCATGTGGGCTACTAGTCTGGCAGTGATAATCTCCTGCTAATAAAACACTCATTGTATTGAAACAGCAGCACAAATCTAATAAATTATGCAATACTGAAATCAGTCCCTCTGCCTATACCCCAAGGTGCCCTTAGGTTACCTAGGAAAGTGCTGCTGACAGATTCACTTTAAGCATGTTTTCAGGTGATCTGTGGAGCACCTCCTAATAATATCCATGCGCATGTACTCTAGTAGTTCAATCAAAGGTAAAGTTGGAAAATTGGTCTACTTGCTGACAGAAGAAATATATTAGAGTTATTAAGGTATAGGGTGTATTAAATTAGATCTATAATGAAACATTCTAACCTCATTTATCATTCAGCCACAACCCTCCCTCACTAGTCTGCGAGTGCTTTGTGAGTGAAATTATTCCTAGAATGTGTCCTATCGGTGTGAAGACAGTTTTCCTACTCAAGTAATTAAGCAAAGATTATTTTCAGTTTAACTTTCTAAGGGCCCTTTCACATCAGCGTTTTTCGTAATTCGCGGCAGATGCGGTGAAAAAACCGCATCTGCCGCGATTGCCGCATAACCGTTCCACTTGCGGCGCGGTTGCGGTTTTTTCTATGCAAAGTATAGGCGTACTTGCGGCAGGTGCGGCAAGTGCGGTTTTGCACTTGCGGCAGGTGCGGCCGCGAAAAAAACCGCAGTAAGCCGCGGTTTTTTTCGCGGCCGCACCTGCCGCAAGTGCAAAACCGCACTTGCCGCACCTGCCGCAAGTATGCCTATACTTTGCATAGAAAAAACCGCAACCGCGCCGCAAGTGGAACGGTTATGCGGCAATCGCGGCAGATGCGGTTTTTTCACCGCATCTGCCGCGAATTACGAAAAACGCTGATGTGAAAGCACCCTAACAAAAAAACTAAGCTTTCTTAAATGTCTAAAGACAGGAGGTTTGTTCCTCTTATCCACAGCAATTCTCAAGATCTCACATGACATTTCATTTGTATAACTATTGAAGCTTGGAGAATTCTTGGTGAATTAATTAGCATTACTTCCCAAACTATGTTTATACATGGATGAAATTACAATCTATATATAAATATACCAATAAAAAGAAAGTAATATGTGATTTTGTTTTTATTACTAAGTGAAACCAGATGTGGAAATACACATTTTTATGTGTTTTTAATTTTTGAGTGTAAGCGCTTTTATATTTCCTTCTGATCAAGTAGATCCAGGCAGCCATCTTGTCTGAGCTGCAGTGTCATTACATAAATAACATCCACAACAATCCACGCCATTAGCCCATATGCACACAGTGCGTATTGTATCTGCATGACAATCCTTATGCAAGCAAACTCAATGAGAATTCTGAAGTGTTGTGCACATGTTGCTTATCATTCCCTTATAGATTTGGTGCAGAAAAAAATCTGAAACATGTCAATTCTTGGTGCGTTTTTTACCCCTTCTACCCATTGACTTTAATACTGAATGCAGACAAAAACATGGTAAAAATGCACTCTGGTTAATGCCAAGGGATGCAGATTTGGTGTTGAAAGTTTCTTCACCAAATACACAGTGTGCACAGACACAGCTTTAGGCTAAGGCCACACTTAGGCTGCCTTCACACTTGCAGATGCTCCGCAGCGTTCTGCGGAGGACATCTGCAAGCCTCTGCATGCAGACCGCAGCCCTATCCTTTATAATGGGCCGCACAGTGTCTCCAGATGCTTGCAGACCGTCGTGCACTCCCATTGCCCGCCATGAGTGATCTGTGCGCATGCGGAGGCATGCGCACAGATCACGCACTCCCGTCTGCACCGAAAACCCGACCTGTCGCGTTCCCGGTGCGGACGAGAGTGTGTGATCTGTGCGCAGGTTTCCCATGCGCACAGATCACTCATGGCGGGCAATGTGAGTGCACGGCGGTCTGCAAGCATCTGAAGACACTGTGCGGCCCCCATCATAAAGGATAGGGCTGCAGTCTGCATGCAGAGGCTTGCAGATGTCCTCCGCAGAACGCTGCGGAGGCATCTGCAAATGTGAACCCAGGCTACGCATGTCACTTACGTTTGCCGGATCCAGTAACTGCAGAGGCAAACCTGCTACAACGGACAGCGTTAATGTTGGGTGCTGAGAGCTAACGCTGCTCCATAGTTACCTGATGTTTACCATGGGTGCAGCCACATAGGAAGCCCCAGGAACTGCACTTTAGCAGAGCGCACAGGAAAACATTGCAGACAACATCGGGTTACTATGGAGCAGGCTTGCAGCAGGCTTGCCTCTGCAGTTACTGGATCCGGCAAACATAAGTGACACACTAAGTGTGGCCCTAGCCTTATGCTGGAAACACACAAGCATATGAAAAATCTGACTGCTTCTCATCCTGGAGAGTAGGACCAGCAACATCTTTTTTTTGATCCAGGTGGCATGCGTGTGCAATGCAAATGTGCAGTTTTTTCTAAGCTAACATCAGTGTGGTATCCATGTGCTGTTTGAGTGCATTGTGTTTTTAACATGGTCTTTCCCATGCTGTATAAACTTAGAAAAGAATAGACAGACAGACAGGATATATTAGATAGATAGATAGATAGATAGATAGATAGATAGATAGATAGATAGATAGATAGATAGATAGATAGAGTCACATTTCCGTTTTGACCCTAGCCTACAACAATCCGGTTTTAACTTAGAACTTTTTCCAGCACCGCATAGCGTTACCGCTATGCGGTGCTGGAAAATGCAGTCCCTAGTTACCTTATGTTTACCTTAACTACCTGTTACACAGGCAGCTGCTTGGAGTGCGCTTTACAGCGCTGCACAGGAAACGTTGCAGACAGCGTTTCCTGTGCGGCGCTGTAAAGCACACTCCGAGCAGCTGCCTGTGTGACAGGTAGTTAAGGTAAACATAAGGTAACTAAGGGCAGCGTTTTCCAGCACCGCTATGCGGTGCTGGAAAAAGTTCTAAGTTAAAACCGGAATCCGGCAGGCTAGGGTCAAAACGGAAATGTGACCCTAGCCATAGATAGATAGATAGATAGATAGATAGATAGATAGATAGATAGATACAAATAGGAACAGCACAAAATACCTTAAAGCAGTGCACGCTTCTTCAGACTCCTCAAAGTCCTTAGATAATAGTAAAAAAGAAAAAGCAGCACCAAAATAATAGTAGTGTGAACCTTTTTATTGCCTAGTGGTAATAGGCAATAAAAAGGTTCACACCACTATTATTTTGGTGCTGTTTTTTCTTTTTACTATTAGATAGATAGGATCAAAAACAGGCAGCACTCCCAGCTCAAAGGTGAAACTGTGGATTCTTTATTGATCCATGTGGCTGTAGTGCTGCCCATGTTTTTTTATTAGATAGATAGATGGTAGTAATAGCTGCAATATATTACCAGTGTCCCGCTGCTTGCTTCCAGGCCGCCCATTAAGCTCCATGCATATTCACTGCACTGACTAGCAGCAGCCAATCACAGACACTCATACTCTGTGAAAGTGTCTGTGATTGGCTGTTGCAATCAGAGTCCGTTTCCTCTAAATGGTAATTGTGCTTGGTTGCCATACACATTAGTGTATGGCAACCAACCTGCCATCATATTGTGTTAAATAAATAAGAAATTAGGTTAAATGAGAGAAAAGACATATACAATGAGGGGCAATCACCAGCATAAAAAATACAAAGAAACAAACTTTATTAGGTTTGAGCACACAACCAAGATAACACACAAATGAATAAAAACATCTAAAAGACGCTACTGCCTGCAGTTAAAAAGTCCCCTCAAGATGCTAATACGGCTCACAAATTAAAGACCACCATTAATTCGACCTAGTATATCAGTATCATGTATACATATAACAAGGTGGTCTAATGAGTTCCCACAGCGGACAAATTGACCCTATGACACACCATACCCAGACTCATATACAATCAAAAATATACAAGTAACATATGGTACCTTTTATCACAGCTATTATTGGAATCACAGATACATGTGAAAAATGATATATGTGCTAGGGTAAATAAGAAATAAAAAAAAAATGAGTAGACCTTCACAGTATTTTTCAGTCTATACCACACAATGCGGACAGCTGTCTAATTTCTCTTTGGCAGGCAAAAAAAATGCGTAGTGTATTGCCATATTTTTAATTGCCACCAAGGTAAAACTAGACAGCTGAGGGCTAGTATTCTCAGCTGGGTGAGAACCCATTGTTTAAGACCCCCTCCCCACACTAAAGAACAGTAGCCCGCATCCACCCCTTAAAATGGTGCATTCATCGTAGTGTCATTTTCCAGGCATAAGATGTTAATAACAGCTTTGTATTGCCAACTGGTAAAATAACAATTGCCGGTACTGAGGTGAGAAGTGGGGGGGAATGGGGGTTGGTCGCTGTCAGGAAGCTGGTGGATGGGAGGGAGCTGTGAGGCGTTGGCAGCGGCTGAAATTGAGGGGGGGGGGCTGTCAGGCACCGGCGGCCATAATTGTGGAGCAGTGGAGAGGGAATGCTGTGGAGCTGTGGAGCAGCCAGGAGATACTGTGCACCAGGCAGTGGGCAGCATGCAGTCATGCAGTGGGCGAAGCAAACGGCAGTCCCCATATAGCTCCGCCCCCCAGCCACATTGCCACCCCCCTCTGTAGATTTTTCGGTACCCGTACCCCCTTAAATAGAGCACTGGTATTAAGTATGTTTAATGAGTTGTAGTTTTGAATTTCATACACATCTACTCTATAATTGCCGTAGGCAAAATCGTGTCGGACCCCAAAAACGCCGTGGCTTTGTCACTATGTGACGTCACCACGCGCGAGCAATGGCCGCGAAGCGGCCATTGCGAGTCGCTGGGCGAAATTAGAACCAGAGGCTCGGCCACAAAGTTAGCGATTTACCGCTGAGGTAGCGCGAGCAATGGCCGCGAGGCCATTGCGAGTCGCTACCTCAGCCGCCGCACCTGCCGCAAGTCCCCCTATACTTTCTATGGGGATCCATTGCGAGTCGCTGTGTAGCGCGAGCAATGGCCGCGAGGCCATTGCGAGTCGCTACCTCAGCCGCCGCACCTGCCGCAAGTCCCCCTATACTTTCTATGGGGATCCATTGCGAGTCGCTGTGTAGCGCGAGCAATGGCCGCGAGGCCATTGCGAGTCGCTACCTCAGCCGCCGCACTGCCGCAAGTCCCCCTATACTTTCTATGGGGATTACGCAACCGCGCCGCAAGTGTAACGGTTATGCGGCGAACGCGGCAGATGCGGTTACACTTGCGGCGCGGTTGCGGTAATTCCCATAGAAAGTATAGGGGGACTTGCGGCAGGTGCGGCAAGTGCGGTTTTGCACTTGCGGCAGGTGCGGCCGCGGCCGCAGTTGTCGCAAGTGCAAAACCGCACTTGCCGCACTGCCGCAAGTCCCTATACTTTGTATGGGGATTACCGCAACCGCGCGCAAGTGTAACGGTTGCGGCGGGTTGCGGTAATCCCCATAGAAAGTATAGGGGGACTTGCAGCAGGTGCAGGCAAGTGCGGTTTTTTAAATTTAATAATAATAAAAATAATTTAAAAAAAATAACTAAATAATATAAATAATAAACAATAAAAAAACATAATCATAAAAAAAAAAAAAAAAATATATAACATTAATATATTAATTACATTAAAATAAAAAAATGAATCTAATACCCCCCCAAAAAGTATTCACCCCCCCCAAAAGTATTCAACACCCAAAAGTATTCAACACCCCCCAAAAAGTATTGAACACCCCCCAAAAAGTATTCAACACCCCCCAAAAAGTATTCAACACTCCCCAAAAAGTATTCAACACCCCCCAAAAAGTATTGAACACCCCCCAAAAAGTATTCAACCCCCCAAAAATTATTCAACACCCCCAAAAAGTATTCACACCCCCAAAAAGTATTCAACACCCCCAAAAATTTCAACCCCCCAAAAATTATTCAACACCCCCAAAAAGTATTCACCCCCTCAAAAAGTATTTAACCCCCCAAAAAGTATTCAACCCCCAAAAAGTATTCACACCCACCCAAAAAGTCCTCACACCCCCCCTAAAAATACTCACCCCCCCCAAAAAGTACTCAGACCAGCTATAACTATTATAAGCAAATTAATGCACGTTCTAGAATCCCGATGCATTTGCATCGGGCTCACAGCTAGTGTAACATAATGGAAAACAGGAAAAAGATTCCTAGTGAGCTGAAAAGGTGAAAAATGCTAACACAATTTTTTGCAATTTTTACGGTGTACGTTGTATGGTAAAAATGACCTAGAAACATGTTTTTCCAGGTCTGAATGATTGGGACATTACAAGCCTTGCATATATTTTTTTACTTTAGGTAGTGAAAATTGTTCCAATTTTTACAAAACACAAAAATGTTGGTTGAAAGATCCTTAACTTTTTTTTTCTATCAGTCAATTTACTTGAGAATTAGTTTTTTGTAGCCAGAGGAGCTTATGATTTCCTTGAAGCCAATCTAGGGTACATACAATGTTTTGATCAGTTTTCATTTCTTTTAAGAATTTCAAAAAACCTTATTCTCGATTTTTTTTCTCTGTTTAAGGGCGTTTACTGTATAGAGTTAGCTTTACTTTATAAAATGGATATTTATTGATGTGTTTTTTCATTTATTTCTATTTTTTGCTTTATTTTTAGTCCCTCTTTGGGAGTTGAGTTTACTGATCACTAATAATATATACTGCAATACCTCAGTATTACAGTATATAGTGAAAATTGTGATCTTCTATAATGCTGACTGGGAGAGATTCAAATAAGTGCTAAGATGACCTCATATTTTACCTTCATCATGCCCAGCTGCAGTGGTAACTATCGATGTTCCACGATTGCTCCAATTAAATAATGTTGACAGCTATTGACAATGACATTTAAATAGTTAAATGGTTAATTGTTGCAATCGAAAGTAAGCTCCAGCTGCTAATGCTAGACACAGATTTAGGTTATTTAACAAAGCATGTGGAGAGTACTCAGTTCTTGAGCTCCTCTACACAAGGTCACCCCAGTGCTGACATACATGTATGTCATTTTCCGCTAAGGGCCCTTTCACATCAGCGTTTTTTGAAATCTGCGGCAGATGCGGTGAAAAAACGCATCTGCCGCAATTACCGCATACCGGCTGCACTTGCGGCGCGGTTGCGGTAAACGCCATGCAAAGTATAGGCGTACTTGCGGCAGGTGCGGCAAGTGCAGTTTTGCACTTGTGGCAGGTGCGGCTGCGAAAAAAACCGCGGCTGACCGTGTTTTTTTCGCGGCCGCACTTGCCGCAAGTGCAAAACCGCACTTGCCACACCTGCCGCAAGTACGCCTATACTTTGCATGGCGTTTACCGCAACCGCGCCGCAAGTGCAGCCGGTATGCGGTAATTGCGGCAGATGCGGTTTTTTCACCGCATCTGCCGCAAATTTCAAAAAACGCTGATGTGAAAGGGCCCTAAGGGGTGGCCAAATGGTCTCTCTTTCTTTGGAAACTTGTGACGAGTTTGGGACCTTTGTCTCATTCCTGTATTGAGACATCATTTTAAATGTGTTCTTTCCTTTGGCAGTGTAGGAGTTAATATCAGTTTCTGTTGCTAGCAAGCCCCTTAGTTCTCTTTCCAGGTTTGGCTACTTTGTGACTACTCTCATCTCCTTTATATGGTCACATGGTCCAGCATGCATAACTGGTGATTGAACTCCATTCCTGGCCTAGCTACCTTTGGTGAAGGAGCTACTCTGAAAAAGCTGACCTTTGCTAAGCTGTCTGCTGCCTAGGAGTGTGGCAGCAGGTGTGAAGTTGTTTTTTTCATTTCCCTGTCTATCTTTCCTTCCTTTCTTTTTTATTTTAATGTTCCCGCCAGCCATCTCCCTATTTAAGGGTAACATAAGGGCCAACGAGGGACTAGCTTTCCCGCTCGGCAACGGGGCAAAAGATCCAGCATAGGGACTGTAGAGAGATCAGGCCACAGCTGCAGGGGAGTGCAGGAGGTCTCCTTTTCCCTGTTCCATACAAACAGGGCCCTCCATTGTATTCGCCCCCCTGGTGTTTCTCCTGTCTGTTACTTTGTGTAGTGCGCTGGACACTTGTGGTCTGTGCATCCTTGTCATACACTGTATCCAGATGCTCCCTAGTCCACGGCATGACAATGGGTTTATGTTAAAAAAAGTCATAATTCAAATACAGCAGGGCAGATGCAAGCTACACCATATTACTGAACAAGGTACAGCATGTTAATGTCTGGAACAACCATCCAAAGTCTAATTTTTTTCTTATCCTGATTGTTGAGCATCTTGTGTCCTCTTTCCAGAATAACCGTAAATTTGGCTGCTGCATTCTCCATCTTGACTTTTATACAGGCTTTAATAGTTCTTTCTACTTTCCTGCACTGTTCCATGTGATCTGATTGTCACACAGGATGACGAAGGAAACCTGAGTGATTGACCCTCAGGACATGTAAGCATTCACTGAATTAAATAATGCTGTGCAGTGTTTACAATGATGACGGACATTTTTGACAATTGTAGCATTCGAATCCCAAATTGTCCAAATTCGTCAATACTTGCAAATTACATAAAATTCTCACTGTTCGCTGATCTCTAAAATAATAAAATGAGGTAAATTTTTTAATTCTCACTCTTGGTAGGTTGCTGGTTTTAGGTGAGGTTGGTGTGAGTAAAAATTTAGTTTGATTTGTTTAATATATTTTAATATTTTTTATTTTTTGTAGTTTTTTAATGAAAAAAAATATAATATACTAAAAACAGTGCATTACTTAATTACCGTATATACTCGTGTATAAGCCGACCCGTGTATAAGCCGACCCCCCTACTTTTGCCCCAAAAATCTGGAAAAACCTATTGACTCGTGTATAAGCCGAGGGTGGACCCCAGCACAGGTATACAGCCCCCAGCAGTGTGGTATACAGGCCTCCCCAGTGGTAGTATACAGCAGCCCCAGTGGTAGTATACAGATTCCCCAGCAGCCCCAGTAGTAGTATACAGATTCCCCAGCAGCCCCAGTGGTAGTATACAGATTCCCCAGCAGCCCCAGTGGTAGTATACAGATTCCCCAGCAGCCCCAGTGGTAGTATACAGATTCCCCAGCAGCCCCAGTGGTAGTATACAGATTCCCCAGCAGCCCCAGTGGTAGTATACAGATTCCCCAGCAGCCCCAGTGGTAGTATACAGATTCCCCAGCAGCCCCAGTGGTAGTATACAGATTCCCCAGCAGCCCCAGTGGTAGTATACAGATTCCCCAGCAACCCCAGTGGTAGTATACAGATTCCCCAGCAGCCCCAGTGGTAGTATACAGATTCCCCAGCAGCCCCAGTGGTAGTATACAGATTCCCCAGCAGCCCCAGTGGTAGTATACAGATTCCCCAGCAGCCCCAGTGGTAGTATACAGGAGCCCCAGCAGCCCCAGTGGTAGTATACAGGAGCCCCAGCAGCCCCAGTGGTAGTATACAGGAGCCCCAGTGGTAGTATACAGGAGCCCCAGCAGCCCCAGTGGTAGTATACAGGAGCCCCAGCAGCCCCAGTGGTAGTATACAGCAGCCCCAGTGGTATACAGCAGGCCCCCAGGGGTACATATAGCAGCCCCCAGGGGGTACCCAGCAGCCCCCTGGGGTAGCCAGCAGCCCCCTGGGGGTACCAACAGCCCCCCTATTGGTACCAACAGCCCCCTGGGGTACCCAGCAGCCCCCTGGGGGTACCAACAGCCCCTTGGGGGTACCCAGCAGCCCCCTGGGGGTACCAGCAGCCCCCTGGGGGTACCAACAGCCCCCTGGGGGTACCAACAGCCCCCAGGGGGTACCCAGCAGCCCCCAGGGGGTACCCAGCAGCCCCCTAGGGGTACCAGCAACCCTATCTGCTTCTCCAGGATCCTGGAGGAAAGTGGAGGAAAGTGGCCATAGCTCCTGTGTGTGAGGCAACGAGGCCTCAGCTGCAGACATTTGTGTAAGAACCAACTCCAGTACCGCAAGGACACATGGACACTGAACGTTTGTTCCACTCCTGATTTTTATTTGCAACCACTGAGTGGCAGCGCGCACCAACAACACATTGTCCCTGGGAATCTCTAAAGTGTAGAGTTGGTCACAGTATGGCCTGAAAAGGTTAGAGTGCATTTTATGTTAATTCTGAAGCTTCACCCAAAGCCAAATATCCCTAACTTTTTGTGAGTAGTGTATTTATAGCCACATCATGATTGGCTACTATGCTCCTATATACCATTCCTATAGTAACCATATGCATGTATTTTTGCATCTGCCATATTCAGTGACTTGGTTTTCCCTCTTGTAATACAGAAAACTCTCCCATAGTGTGCCACAATAAAGTCTTTGTAATAATGTTGTAGCTGTGCATAGTATCCAGCTTCTTCATGTTAACATTTTGATTACAGTGATGAGTAAAGAAAAAGATCAGCTGTCGTATTGTGCGAAGAACTTTTTGTCGTTTTGGAATGTTGAAGTCAAAAGGACTTTCATCTAAAATCCTTTGAAGCAAAGGAATTGCAATAACCAGCTGTTTTTTTCCTACAGAAAACAGTGAAAAGCTTTAATTTTGACTTTTATATTATCTTCGACTGAGTCTGTAATCTCAGTGGTATATTTTATTTTTATTGTGGATGAGAACCAAGAGGAGTTGTATTAAAAAAAAAATTCTGCTGTATAAAGCGAAGACGTTCTATGTTTCATTTTCTTCTGGCATAGTAAATTAAATTGCACACCAGAAAAAATATATCATGCATTATTACAGTCATGAAAGAAAAATATATGAACAGTTAAGAACGATGGGGAATGTTGTAAATTAGCGACTTATCCATGCCTTGAATTGAAGTTCATGGGACATTAGTCAGTTCAACTTTCCGTGAAGTCCCAAGTGGCTAGGCATATGGCATGAGTGCAATTTTAAGCAATATTTACCTGATGTTTATTTTTGCTGTTGAATGCAGTCATTACCTTAAACCACAAAAATAAAAGAAAAAATTACCGTATATACTCGTGTATAAGCCGAGTTTTTCAGCACAAAAAATTTGCTGAAAAGTTCCCCCTCGGCTTATACACGAGTATATACGGTAATAATAAAAAAAAAAAAAAAAAAAAAAAATATACCCGGCTGTATACAGCCCCCCCCGTGGTATACCGGGCCCCCCCTGTGGCAACCTGTAAAGGAAGCGATGATTATACTTATCGGGTCGCTGTCGCCGACGCCGCCGCTCTGTCACCGTCCGTCACCGTGCTCCTCCTGGTCTTCATGCTTCCTTCACCGTCGCACAGGAAATGACGTCATTTTCTGTGCGCCGGTGAAGGAAGCATGAAGACGGGAAGGAGCGCGGTGACGGACGGTGATAGAGCGGCGGCGTCGGCGTCGGCGACAGCGACCCGATAAGTATAATCATCGCTTCCTTTACAGGTTGCCACAGGGGGGGCCCGGTATACCAGGGGGGAGGGCTGTATACAGCCGGGTACCGCTGTATACAGCGGGGCCTGCTGTATACAGCGGCGGCTGCTGTATACCCCTCTGGGGCTGCTAAATACCCCTCTGGGGCTGCTAAATACCCCTCTGGGGCTGCTGTATACCCCTCTGGGGCTGCTATATACCCCTCTGGGGCTGCTGTATACCCCTCTGGGGCTGCTGTATACAGCTCTGGGGCTGCTGTATACAGCTCTGGGGCTGCTGTATACCCCTCTGGGGCTGCTATATACCCCTCTGGGGCTGCTGTATACCCCTCTGGGGCTGCTATATACCCCTCTGGGGCTGCTGTATACCCCTCTGGGGCTGCTGTATACCCCTCTGGGGCTGCTATATACCCCTCTGGGGCTGCTGTATACCCCTCTGGGGCTGCTGTATACCCCTCTGGGGCTGCTATATACCCCTCTGGGGCTGCTGTATACCCCTCTGGGGCTGCTATATACCCCTCTGGGGCTGCTATATACCCCTCTGGGGCTGCTGTATACCCCTCTGGGGCTGCTGTATACCCCTCTGGGGCTGCTATATACCCCTCTGGGGCTGCTGTATACCCCTCTGGGGCTGCTATATACCCCTCTGGGGCTGCTGTATACCACTCTGGGGCTGCTGTATACAGCTCTGGGGCTGCTGTATACAGCTCTGGGGCTGCTGTATACCCCTCTGGGGCTGCTGTATACCCCTCTGGGGCTGCTGTATACCCCTCTGGGGCTGCTGTATACAGCTCTGGGGCTGCTGTATACCCCTCTGGGGCTGCTGTATATACCACTGGGGAGGCTACTGTATACTACCACTGGGGAGGCTGCTGTATACTACCACTGGGAGGCTGCTGTATACCACTGAGGGGGGCCTGTATACCACACTGCTGGGGGCTGTATACCTGTGCTGGGGTCCACCCTCGGCTTATACACGAGTCAATAGGTTTTCCCAGGTTTTGGGGGCAAAAGTAGGGGGGTCGGCTTATACACGGGTCGGCTTATACACGAGTATATACGGTACATTTTGTACGATGTTTCTAGACTGTTTTTGTATTCTGTTTCTAGACTTAAAGGAGTTTACTACTTCATTACTTTGATGCCATATTAATGTTCAGGGGCAGACATACCATTAATGCTACCAGGACAGCTGCACAGTAGCCCAAGAGCTAAGATGGCCCACTTCTACCTCCAAAGCAGTAGGAATTGTGCATTATGAGGAGTAATTGGACAACAAAGGACCCATATATTGATCTTATACAGGGGCCCTCATCTATCTTTGTCTGCTACTGATGATGACAGAAGAGAAACAGTAGGTGGGTCATCTGCACTGTTGCTGAAGACCCAAAAGAATCAACTATGATACAAAGTAGACGATGTGTTTTTATTTTCCACTGTTTAGAAGACTTCAGACGTCCTCATCAGGATACAACCAAATGCAAATTTCCATTGCCCCTTTTCATTTGCACTTTATCAATCTAAGCTTAATGACAAGCTGTCAGTAGTAAACTCTAATTAATCCTTTCCAACACCCTGATGCCAAGGTGCCAGGAAATTGAGAAGAGCCAAGTAAAGCTCCAGTGCAATTCCCACCAGGGCTGGGGGGTGCTCGGTAGCCGGGCCGATTGACTATCTTGGGGAGGTCATGGTGGCTGTGACATGGCTCCACGGCCCTGGCCATGCAGTAAAGGGGGTATTTTCAGGGAATGAATGTGACGCCACCTGTGGTGTTCACCCAGGGGTGGCCTACGCTCCAGATTGGGACCGCTGGGGCAGGTAGTAGTGCAGCCGGATGGTATCACTCCCCACATGTGGAATGAGGCGCCAGGGCTTATTGGAAGAGTCTATTAAGGTGGTGGTTACCATTGGGGTGCAGGACAAAGGGCGCAGGAAATAATCGCAGGACACAGGGGTTGTGGTTTATGTTACCTTTATTTGGCAGATGATTGTGCAGTCCGGGACACTGTTTACAGGTGGTAGAAGATGTCCAGTCAGCCGGGAAGCATTCAGGGATCTGCCTCACCAGGTGGTTTTGGAGGCCTTCCTGCTGCGCTTTCCCTTTAGGTCCCTGCTGTTTATAGCTACACTGCGGCCCTCTTCCTGCATGATGGTTCTTTCCCCATATGGCAGGCAACGCAAGTCTATCACGGTACCACTAAACTGGTGGCGGCTCCGGGCTCTCAGTATGCTGCTGTGCCAACAGGTGTTCAGTCTCTTGCTCCCCAGATTCAGCCGACGAGGCATACAGCACTCGCACAAACAAGGACTCTGGCGTGGTTTCTCTAGCGCTCCACTCCAGGGTGAGCTCTCTCACATCTCCACTCCCCAGAGTTCTCCTCCACGTTCCTCATATTCCCTAGCTGTTCTCTACTGTTCTGTTCTGTGTAACCGCTCATCCATGCCCTAGTATATAGGGCAGCTCCCCTGAAACCAGTTTTAAAGCTCTCCCTTCAGGCCTGGAGCCAGGAAAAGTGTTGGATGCTAGGTGTTACCTAGTATGGGCATCTCCTCCTGCTTCCAGGCATGACATCACCCCCTGGGTGGGAGGCAATGCCACTGTGGCAACCGAACCACTGGGGTGTCACATTACCTCCTAGTGAAATTCAGTACAACCCAGACTGTGGAAACATAACAAAACAGATTTATCATCAACAACAATAAACTATTTACAGGAGTATAAAAATAGAAAAATTGCAAAAAACTTTAAAATGTTGCAAAATAAAAATATATGTTTGTCCACAAAGTTCCTTGAGCAACACAGGTCCATTTGCATTTCCCCACGGACATTTAAGTTTACCTGGTAGGAACCACCCAAAACCACCTTTGCTTTGTCCCTGGGCGTGGCTACAGGATTCCAGACCTGACCTTACTTGGTTCTTCAGCCACACCGATGGTTTATATTTATGCCCCCAGGTCGGGGAACTATATGCAAATATCGCCCTGATCACACCAGTCTTGTGACCCAATTGTCATTCAACAGGTTATATACGCATACTTAAGAGTTCATACAGCAAGTCTCTGTAGGCTCTTATGCTTAACGTTTGCTTATTTACATTGTTAACTTATTTTCACTTTTACTCCCTATAACGGACAGGGATCTAACCTCTAGTACTACGGATGGATCTACGCAGTATGGGTATATCTGATGACCTGACCTGGTCCCTAGTGTTTACCACTGGTGTGGTGGGCATACTAATCACTACGCTACAGGTAAACCGACATAGTACTGGTATACCGGACTGCCGTCTCCGGATTTTTAGACTCACCATGGGGCTTACAGATTTGCCGCTACCAGGGGGTAGATTCTCCAGTTCTACGAGGGGTGATCCAAAAGTAATGATAATCGGTTATTTCTATTGCACACAGAAATTAAAATAAAATGTTTTCTTCTCTCTTAGGTAGCCACTAGACCAGGAAAAAAAAAATCACTTAAATAGGCCACGTTTCCCAGGAGCTACATTCATTTGCAGGTGTGGCGTCTGTTTCTGGAGCCATATGGTAGAGAGTATCTGCTACTTCAGGTGCAGTAGGCTGAGGAAAGATTAAGACAGGTACTAGGATTGCCTTGTTTACTTGCGTCCAAGTCTGGGGAAATTCTTCAAGGATGGTATGGACCTTCCCTTCCACCTCTGCTGTGTGTTGATCGGCATCTTGGTCTTCCTCTTTGTCTCTCAGTTGGTCAGGGTATACCTTTCGGTGGTGCCTTGAGACTGATGCTGAGGTTTCTCCTCCATCTTTGCTGATGAGCATACCTTGTGGTTATCAAAGTTTAAAGTTTGAAGGCAAGACAGTGTATGGCTCAGCTTACTACTGATCATCAAGTTTGTGCATTCTCCTTTTCCACTTTAACACCTGCTCTTCGGGTTCTAAGGGAGTAGCCAGGGCTTGCTGGTTGTAGCTCCTTTCTTCTCTTCCTTGCCTGGGTCAAACTTCTTTCCACACACTCTAGGACTTTGCGGTATTGTTGTTTCCGCTCCGTATCCCAGTCTGCATCTGGTGGGACTATCTCGGGTGTTAAGATTCCCATGTCCAGGTCGATGGTTAACTTGCCAGGTCTTTCCCGCATCAGGTAGGCTGGGGTACAGTTGATTGAGTTGACCGGGATATGGTTGTACTGGTCTACCAGATCCATCAACTTCTCTGGCCAAAGGTTTTGCTCTTCTAGAGGTAGTTTTTTTTAGCAGATCAATCACTACCTGGTTCATTTTCTCTCAAACACCTTTGGTTTGAGGGTGGTATGGTTTTGTTCATATTTTCTTCTAGCTGTACAGGTTGCAATCTCCTGGAATTGCTCTGCTTCGAACGCTGGACCTTGGTCAGTAATAACCTGTTCAGGGTAGCTGTGGGACCTACAGAAGTGCTCTTCGAAAGCTTTGGCTGCGGTCTTCGCTGTCTGGTCTTTGACAGGCACGACTACTAACAACCAGGAATAATGGTCGATTATGGTCAGAGCGTAGGTGTAGCCAGACCTAGTCGAGGTCAACTTTACGTCATCCAGAGCCACGAGTTTGAGTGGTTGTTAAAAACTCATAATTGGAAAGCTGGACCATCCATCGCTGTTCTAGCGCACCTAGCTTTGCGGTTTCCAGGTAAGTCAGTGGATTATTGTCTGTGAAGATGGTCAAATTTGCTGAAGCCAGGTAGTGTTTGAATTGCTTGGTCACAGCCCAGACTATGGTGAGGGACTCCAGCTTGAAGGAACTGTAATTGTCAAGGCTCCTTTCAGTGGGACGAAGCTTCCTGCTTGGGTAGGCGATCACTCTCTCTCTCTGCATTTCTGAACTTGAAACAATACGGCTCCCAATCCCATGTTGTTGACATCTGTGTAAAGTATGAATGGTTGACCAAAGTCAGGGTAGGCCAGGAATTCGTCTCATGTGAGAGCTATCTTCAACCGGGTGAAGGATTCTTCTACTCTGCTGTCCCACTCAGAGGGCTCTGGTTCTTGGCCTTCTTGGATTCGCCCACTAAGAGGTCTTTCAGGGGTGTGGCTAGAGTGCAATCTGATGGCTCCCTGAGGAAGGAGTCAGGATATGACTCCAAAACATGTCGGATGAAATAAAATCCACCTTTGTGTCTTCATCTGTCTGACCGTCTCTTTCATTGTTAGAGCAGTGCAGTTCCGAGGACACTGTCCATTTGCTTACCTTCATAACATGCTCTTGGCACGCTGATAGTGAGACGGGGGAACAGGGTGGTACCTTTCTTTAATGGGCGGATGGACTCCAGTGGGGATATGGTGTTGGACCCCTTTTACCTGCCCAAAGTCTAGTGGGTTTTTGCTGAATACCCGTTCATATTCTTGAACCACCCGGTAAACCCTATTCTTTTGGTACGAAGGGGTGGAGTCAGTGCCTATGTGCAGCTTCGGACACAAGACCTCCAGCTGTTCTGCAAAGCCATTGTCCTCTGCCTGTTTGGACAGGATCAAGGGTTCTACTGTCTGTATTATGTTATTATTGACAGTGAACAGCTTAGCAATGGTGGCACAACGGAGTAAATTGACCTCTTTGTCCCCACAATTTAAGATGCGTATAGGTACTCTCTCCTTGTGAACATCTACTACCCCTCTAGCTGTCAGGCCTGCTGTCAGAGTATATGGGTTCTACCAGGGCCTGGTAATCTTGATCCCTGATACCTATAGAGGCTTGACATCAAATCCTCATTTTACTTTTGGGAGATATTACAATAAAGAATGGGTCACTCACCCTTATGCTGTCGACTTCTCCACCGGACAATTTTACCTGTTGTCTCTGCATTAGGGCTTTGATCTTCTTTTGCAGGCTCTATTGCTGTCTGGAGCTGGCGATTTTGGCTACCGGTTGTAATAGTACAATAATCTCGCCAAGACAATTTTCTATCACATTTGTACCTAGGGTGATCATTGAGTTGCATTCTTGCCGGTCAATATCTACAGTTATCAACCCCTGTGATTTTAGCTTTACTTGCCCTACTTTAATGGTCGCCTCTTGTGGCAAGGGCTGACCATTGCTGACATTGTCAAGTCATCATCTGGGCTGCAGGTAATGTCAGAGTCAGCCCAGTACCACTTATAAAGGATTTATGGCATCATTGTCACCTGGGAGCCGGTATCCAGTAGGGTATACATCGGAATGCCATCAATCATGACTGGAATATACAAAGAGGGGAGCACACATAGGGCAGTGAAAGAGGGACACTAAGGATTTACCAATAGAGATCCACTCACCTTGGGATGTTGTGAGGGTCACAACCACCTGAACACACAGCCACCTGAACACACAGAACCCGTGAATGATGCAAAGGAAAAAATATGGATAATCGGGAGTTTTTCCACACAGACCGCAGGAGACAGGATAATGAAGAGTCCTTTTATTCACACACTGCACACAGTTTTCCTACGCATTTCATAGCCTGAAGTAAGTGATGAAGTAGCCTGCAGGCTACGAAACGCATAGGAAAACTGTGTGCAGTGTGTGGTGTGTGAATAAAAGGACTCTTCATTATCCGGTCTCCTGTGGTCAGTGTGGAAAAACTCCCGATTATCCATATTTTTTCCTTTGCATCAATCATGACTGGGAGGGCCGGACGACCTACGATGTACTTGTCTCGCCAAGTATGTGGGTCTGGCCTTACTCCTGGGGATTGGCCCGCTGCTCCTGGGGTTGCCCGTTTAAAGGACAGACTCTTGCGAGGTGCCCCGCCTTGTTTCAGCGACGGCAGATGGATTGTACAGTTGATTCGTAGCAATCACTGTCTCTTCTGGGATCCTCCTCTGTTGCTGCCATGGGACATTATATCTGGACTGGAGGCCAGTTGGATCTTTTCAGTCAGTGAGGACACCTGCAAGGCCTGCACAGTTTTGATCAATGCAGCCACACTCTTGGTCAGCTCCTGGACCTGGAGGCATAGATCTGCAGAAATTTCATTACTTAGGCTCTGTGCATCAGCTTCAACGGTTGCCTGAAGCAAGGACACTGCCTCCTAGTGGTACATTATAGCTGGGCACCTGAGGGGTGCGGTGCCACTTGGGGATGGGTCTCGCAGCACCGAAATGGCCCAATCCTTAAATTGTGCAAAGTCCAGGTTAATGTTTTGTAGGGCCATAATGTGCAGCTGGGTTCAGTGGGTTTTGGATAGGAGCCCTTTGATAGACTGCTCGGTTAGCAGTCTGTCCTCATTCTGCATGATGTCAGGGTCAACCTGTTTTATGGCCCGTAGCATCTCTTGAAGATTAAGGGCATGCTCCTGTACACTGTCTTGCACCCCTTCTGTGTACCCGAAGAATTGCATATTAATCTCTGCCACGGGGCGGGTATCAAAGGTGTTTTTCAGCTTGGCCAGGATGTGCTTAACTGTCCTCTTATCTGTGTCCAGCTAGGACTTTACCTCTTTCACGGCCGCACCAGTTAACTGGCCGATAAAAATGCTGACATTCTGGCCCTCAGACAAGGGGTACATTTCAAACAGGCTCTGCAGCCTCTCTTTGAAGTGGCTGAGGGTACTCCCCTGAATATTGCGGTAACCAGGCCACTCCTGGGATGTACATCACTGAAGGCATTCTGGGGGCTGCAGCTGCTTCCACCACTGTATCCTCGCCTAGGTTGGGCATCTTCCTCCCCCTAGTGAACCTTAGCCAGGTTCCGAGTCTGTTGGATTATCAGGCTGCTGCTCTGCTGGCAGGATCAATCGAGCACACAGGTGGTTCAGGGTCGGGGCCTCCTGCTTCCTGTCGGTTGATGTCAGAGCGTGGGGCAGGGTTTCTCTTCGCGCTCTTGCTAGGGTTCCACCCACAACAACAACACGCCCCTTCTGCTTTTCATGCGCCATGTGGCATGATGATAGCGGCAATCACACAGTTCAATGCAGTCTATGGCACACAGTATCCAGTGGTACCAGACTATGAAATCCTGTGTGTGACACCAGATGCAATGCCCACCAGGAACGGGGGTACTCGGTAGCCGGGCCAGTCAACTTTCTTAGGGAGGTCACGGTGGCTGTGGCCCGGCTCCATGGCCCTGGCTATGCTGTAAAGGGGGTATTTTCAGAGGATGAACATGACGCCACCTGTGGTGTTCGGCCAGGGGTGGCCAACGCTGCAGATTAGGACCGCTGGGGCAGATGGTAGTGCAGTTGGGATGGTATCGTTCCACACATGTGGAGCGGGGCACCAGGGCTTATTGAGACAGTCTATTAAGGTGGTGGTGACCATTGGGGTGCAGGACAGAGGGCAGAAAAAATAATTGGAGGACACAGAGGTTGTAGTTTCCGTTACCTTTACTTGGCAGATAATTGTGCAGTCTGGGGCACTGGTTACAGGTGGTAGAAGATGTCTGGTCAGCTGGGAAGCATTTTGGGATCCGCCTCGCCAGGGAGGTTTGGAGGCCTTCCTGCTGCGCTTTCCCTTTAGGTCCCTGCTGCTTGTAGCTACACTGCGGCCCTCTTCCTGCATGTTGGTTCTTTCCCCATATTGCAGGCAGAATGAACCAATCACGGTATTACTGAACTGGTAGCGGTTCTGGGCTCTCAGTATGCTGCTGTGCCGACGGGTGTTCGGTGGGGCCAGGAAACTTGCAGTCTTCTGCCCTCCAGATTCAGCCGACAGGGCATACAGCACCTGCACAACCAAGGACTCTGGCATCCTATCTCTAGGTCCCTTTCCGCTCTGGGGTGAGCTTGCTCGCATCTCCATTCCCCAGAGTTCTCCTCCACGTCTCTCCTCTCCTCTTCCCTCACTGTTCTCTACTGTACTGTTCTGTCTAACCTCCTCCGGGCCAAAATATATACGGCAGCTTGAAACTGGGTTTAGAGCTCCCCATTCAGGCCTGGAGTCAGGAAAAGTGTTGGATGCTGGGTGTTACCTAGCATGGGAATCTCTTCCAGCTTCCAGGCATGACATCACCCCTTGGGTGGGAGGCAATGCCATTGTGGTAACCGGACCACTGGGGTGCCACACCAGGAATTGTCATTTATAATGAATGTGTCAATTTCTGAGGGGGCTGCATGATGCTATTTTATAGTCCGGGGTCCAATTACAATGGGCCTCACCATGCTGAGAATACCAGCCCCCAGCTGCCTGGTTTTTACCGTGCATAGCAATCAAAAATAGGGCACAGACCATACTTTTTCTTTATTTATTTAATTATTTTAGAAAAATAATGGGTTTGTTGTATTTTCATTGACAGTCCAAGGTAAAGCCAGGCACCTTGGGGTGGCAGCTCGTATCTCTTTCTTTATCTGCGCTGAGAATCAAAAATACAGCGAAGCTCTAGATCATTGTTTAAAATTATTTATATACTTTTACACTGTTATGGCATCAAATTCTTTGCTTATAGCAATCCTTTACAGATGCTGGCACAATGGGTGAGAGGCACAACAGCTAATCACAGACACTGTCACAGAGAGTGGGTGTCTGTGATTGGCTGTTGGAGACATTACAGTAATCTGGAAGCAGCCCATATATTCAAGCATCTACCATGCAGTAAATAATCAGGAAGTTAATGAGCAGCCCAGGAAATAAAAGCACATGAACCCTGGTAAGTATGACGATGCTTAATCGCTATTTTGCTTCTTTGTACAGCACCCCAGCCCTCATGGCCAATATTTCATAACTTTAAAGTCTGGGTTTGGGGTGTGGACTCAAAAATGGGTCCAGCCTGGTCCCAAACCCTGACTTTAAAAAACTATCCATCCGGATTGATTTGTGACCTATTGTCATGCTTAATAGTAGAATTTTTGTCCCACCCCCTTCAAATTATGCCACCCAATTTTTATTTCAATTCTTAAAGGGAATCTCTCACCACGATTTTATTTCCACTTCTTAGTTCAGAATAATGCAGTGAGAGACCCTGATTACAACAATGTATGTGGGAGGCTTGCCACATACATTGAATTTCTGAACTTTCTATAACCAGCCTATAGGGATTAGCAAGTACCAAAATATTCATAATCGCTGTACTCATAAAGAGTACTTTGTAATACTCACGTATTCATCCAAATAGCAATTCCTATGTTAGGCTCCACCTACACACATCTGGCCATAAAGCAAGCCTTTCCAGGACAGAGCGGGAGTTTTTTGCGTTTTCACTGCATACAACACCTTGCTGTGCCCCCCAACATTTTAATCTGCTCTCATTGGAGTGCTGACTCCCTTTGTGTACTGAAGGGAGCTGGCAATTTGTGTTGACTTGCTTATGATCGACACATCACTCACAAGCTCCAGTGTTACTTGTCGAGTAACAAGTATCGCGAATACCGTACTTTCTGTGCGAGTAATGAATAGTACTGATACACTCGCTCATCACTACCTGCCTACACCACTGATTGGCAGCTCTCTGCCATGTACACTGTACTCATCTATCTGCAGTGGGGGCATTGTTATGCAGAGTTCATAAACTTTCTTGACTCCAGGGCAGCAGATTTACTACACCTTTAATAATAATCTCCTGCTGATAAAACAGTGATCTTATCAATACTACACTAAGCTGCAAAGAGACACATCACTGGAATCAGGGTCTCTATCTCTACATTATGCTGCTCTCTTTCAGATTAAGTGACAATAACCTGCTTACAAATTCTCTTTAAAAGTGGTGAGAGAGTTAAAACCCATTTCTACAACTATGGCACATGCCAATATGTGCTACTTGTTGAGAATCAAAACTGGTTCTAAACTGTTAGCAAATCATGATTTGTGGGTGAGTCACAATATGACAATATCTTAAATAGATACATTATTTAGTTTATGGCTTATAGACAATATTATCTAAAAAGCTCAATTTAGCTGTTTTTGACCTCTGAGATATTTGGAGGCACCATACATAAAATATCTACAATATTATTAATCCATGCATAGTGTAGAAGAGCTCCATACCAATATTAAAAAATTTTTGCAGAGAATTTGTATTAATAAATTTAGAAGATAAGAATAATTCAAGAATAACAGTACAAACTTCAGAAGGTCATTGATTTAAACAGGCACAATAAACTGGTAAAAGGGATTTTTTTGTGAGAAACAGTGATCTGCCCTAAAAGCTTTTTTAAATTTTTTTCTGGAAATGTTAAGTGTTATGTAATTATCGGTTATTGCATCCTCCAGTCAAATAATGACATTTGTGTATGATACTTGTTAGAAACATTTGGTGAACTCCATTAGCCATACTCTATTAATACTCACTTAGGACCTGAAATCCTGTAATTGTCGAACATTAAATTTTACCCTTACACATGCTCTTTTCCATCAACACTTAGAAATGTGACTGAATAATGCATTTTTGTCATCGCTAATTAGAATTTCTGATCAGCAAAAAAATAGGATTAATATTTTTGACTGACAGCACAAATGAATACATTAGTTGAAAAAATGAATGGAAATATTAGACCTCATACTTCAAAGCCTTCAGTGGCCTAGAGTTTGTTAACAATATTATGCAATATATATTTTCAGGCAGCTCTTCGACAAGTAACTCATCTAAAGGGAAAGAAGAATATTATGTCTTAAGTGCCATTTACACATCCACTCTTAAGACAAACTCTCTCCATAGGGGGTTTGAGAAGATGGCTAATGTTAGACGACCATCTGTGACCAGATTTGTTTTGATCTTCTTCATTGACTTCATAAGTACAGACCTCATCAATACACATTTCTTTATAGTTATTTTGTTGTTGCATTGAGTTCAATAGTGCACACAAATATACTAGATTTGTCTACCTTTATTTATAGAAATTCAAGTTGAAGAAATAACCCACACTTAGCACCACCTTCAGCTTGAATTCACGCAACATTTTTGCAGAGGACTGTCATCTCCATAAAACACGGATAACGGTGCTCACCCGTGGAAACCTGGCTTTGGTCGGACAGATTCAATGAAGAAGAAGAAATCTTCACACATATCCTTTAAATTTCATGCTTTATTATGCAATAATAAAAAATTATCATTGAAATGCAAGCAGAACAAGGCAGTACAGGGGAGAGAGCTCGGGTGCGTGAGATTCCGGAGGCTACAACAGACAACGGCCATTTTGCTCTTATGTGCCCTTCAACACAGGCATTGAAATGCACAGAAGGGTGAAACGGCCATTGTGTGTTGTAGCCTCCAGTGTCTCAGTGTTCCATGCTGAGGCACTGAAGTGGTAGCACTGCTATACCACTGGCAGAAAGCGAAAGCTCCGCCACCATAGCATCACCATCTAGGTACTGAACATACAACACAAGCTGACATAACAGCCTAGAACGCCTGTGGCTCCACTAAAGGGCGAGCTCTTCACACAGAGACCCTTGTACTATGTCTCATCTAGGATAATCCAGGGACGTCTTAAATCTGAAGGGATCCCTACATCTAATCACTAGACCAGACCGAAGACGCAGCCTATCCTGCAGATCCTAGTCCTATAAGCAAACATCTTGCTGGACATTCCCTTCTGAATATCATAAGAACAGGTATATATATCACCCAAAGCTGGCTTCACCACATGAACATAAAACCACACTGTTCTAGCTGTTTATTCTGAAGCAACCTTAATGGCCCCTTTACACGCAGCTACAGGTAACAGGTTTTCCACAGGTAACTTACTGGTTGCAGTGAAATCATGGAGACATAGTTCCATTGTACACAGCACCAAGATAGAACTATGTTTCCATGATTTCACTTCAACCAGTAAGTTACCTGTGGAAAACCTGTCACCTGTACATGCGTGTAAAGGGGCCATTAGGGCGCCAATGTGAACAAGGCAATGTTTTGGCCGAAACGTCTAACTTGCCTGTCGCTTCACTCAGCACTGTATAATAAACTTTCACCTTAAGCATACCAACATTGTACGTGTGCAGTGATTACAAACCATATCCAGTGTCTCATGCACCTGAGCTCTTTCCTCATGTCAATAGACTTTTTAATAGTGCATAATAAAGCATGACATTTTAAGGAGATGTGTGCCACAGGATTTCTTTTTCATGCATTCATAGAAACCTAGATAAATGTCCATGGATATTTTGTTGATAATTTTTTAAGCATAAAAATTCATGATGTGCTGAAGAAGGATCATGTTACAATTATGTGACTAAGGCTGTTTGACAATTGATTTTAATGTATAAAATTAACTTCACATATCACATTTTATGATCAAATTTCTGCACTGTGTTATGTCTAGGCCCAACTACGGTTCCAATCAACTTACCTAAGAGCATCATAAAGACCAACCGTGGTTATAGATCAAAAGTCAGACCCTCCAGGCCAGGATTATGGCCATGTAAAGAAAGAAAGGAGAAGCACAATGAGAGACACCGAGTTGTCCAGTGGATTAAAGGAGTGTGTAGGACAATTAGCCTCTCACCTTCCTGGGTTGTGCACACCTCCAAAACCCCTGTTTTATGCTCGTCTGCGGAGGCTCAGCATTGCTGCTGCCGTACAGGTCTTCCTGGATCCATTCTCATGATCCACACTCCAGTCATGTGATCAGATGATCCAGAAATAAGTCACCACAGGTCCTCAAGGCTGAATAATGAGTGGAGTCGGCCCAGAGCAGTTCCTGCCATGTACCCTCAGAGCAGGGACGTGGTAGTTGGAGAATAAACAAAAAACAGTAGGAGCGCTGTGGCACAAAAACCATGACTGCTATCTTCCTCAGGTGATACCACCTGAGAAAGGTAGCAGTCCACTACCAAAATGTGTCATGGTGAAATAAAAGGTTTATAACCTATTTGCTATTGTCCCCGTGGTTTTTGTGCCCCAGCGTTCCTACTTAGACCGCTTTTTGTTTATTCTCCAAGGACTTATGGTCATGACATAGGTTTTACCCATTGACCCATGTGTATGAAATGTGCTATGCTGCATTCACATGTTATTTATTTTTTATTTTTAGCACAATTTTAGCAACAGTTAGGAACAATTTCTTCTAAATTGTTAAAAAATATTTCTTATAATTTGAAAACATTTTTTAAGGAAAAGCAAATACAGTGTGGATGTACATTCAATTATTTTATGATTTATAACTGCAGCTAAATGAAAATTACTATGGAATTTTTTTTTTCAGTTTCACATCTAAAGAAACCTGTCATGTCTTCAAACGCTATTAAACTGCAGGTGGAGAATTAATCTGCAAGTTAATAGCTTTACAGTGCTGTATGGCCACTTTACTAAAAGTGGAGCTTCAGGGAGAAAATAATTATCACGATCACTTTCAGCCATACAGGTTTCCACAAAGCAGTTTCTCAGCATTATAAGTGGTGTCTATTATTATTATTATTATTTATTTATTTATATAGCGCCATTAAATTCTATGGCACTTTACGTGCTAAAAGAGCAGACAAGGACAAGCACAATAAATGTGGACAATTTGGTCGTACAGATAAAAGTGTGGAGAAAAGAAAGATCGTGTCCGTGAGGGCTCACAATCTATGAGGGACAGGTGGGGATACAGTGGGAGGGGGAGGTGCCGGTCGTGAGGCGGTGCAGTGGACCGGATCTATATGCAGGCCCTGGAATTTCACAGCTTTCTGTGCTGCAGAATGAGCTGTTGATCAACATTTTGGGGAGTTTTTCACCGCTGTGGAGACATGTGGATAAGTGGATGCTCTCGCCCGCTGTCCTGCCTGTCTTTAGAGAGACCGATGGACCAGGACTCATCCCACTGATCACCCTAACTTCTTCCCCATGGGCAGAATAACTCAGACAACACAGGGTGAGGGAACCACACATAGGTAAGACTTTATTTGATCATCAACAGTCAAAGGCATGCAATAAATTCCAAGCAAAAACACAAGATGAAGCAAGCCACAAGCAAGTCTCACCCTTCCGCTGGCTCACCAGGGATTAGAATATTTATGCCATTGGGGTATCCATGCCAACTACCCCAGTCCTGACATACCCCTCTTTTGGTGGGCACCCACTGCCATGGGATAGTGGCAAGCTTAGGAAGCTAACTGAGCACAGCAAAGTCTGTAACTGGGTGACCAAGGTGTTCCAGCCTGGCAGTGAAGCAGTCTCTGATCTTCCAGCTGGATCCTTTAATTTTAAACTGAAGTGGCACAGCAAGGTATGAAGCCAGGTGACTGATTTGTTCAATCCTGGATTCTTCAAGCAGTCTCTGATCTTCTAGCCGGTAATCCTAGGTTAAAGTCCTGTTGGATGTGAAGACCCTGATGAAAGGAGCAAGTCCCTTTTTTATACCCTCCAGTTATCATTCTAGGGTATTGTGTTCTTACAGGATTGGTGGCATAAAGCTGTTCTCTCAATAGTCAGCAGTTCAATTGAACTGCAGAATTTTCCTCTGAAAGATATAGTCAGAGAGTGTAAGGCAATCCACATTTGACTAACATTCCAAAAATGAACTCGCGATTAGGATTCCGGTTAGTCTGACATGAAACAATGACTAACACCTCATTATTTGCAAAACAAATAAACAACATGTCTGGCCTACTTAAGATCAGTAAACAACGCTACAAATGGTCAAATGCTGTGTTGTTACAATAGCCTCCTGCGTAGTGACTGTAGTCATTTACATCAAGCCATGCTTTCAGTAATGAAGCCAAACAGCATTGTAACTTTATTAACTTGCAGATTAACACTATATCTATAGGTTAATAGAATTTGGAGACATGGTAAACACTGTTGATCTGTCTGTATGACACATAAACATTTCACACTACATGGAAACAAAAATAACACATTTTCTAATAATACAACCTAGAAATCTGTTTCTTTATCTGCAACTCATGACAACAACTACATCAAGTCTTATCCTTTACCAGAGCTGCTGTCAGATAAATATAATGTATATGAAAGCAGACGAATGGACAGAGATAGATACACGTTTTGGAAATGCGGCAATCTTACATTATGGAGTACACATTTCTTGAAATCCCTGGTGGTGACAGCAATTTGTTTTAAAGTGCTAAAAGAAAAATCTGACTTTCCTCTATTCGGCTTTCCATCTCGTATTATTAAGTATTTAGATTGGATGTTGGCATCAAAGAGCCAAAGTAGTCTCTGAAGGCATAGTGCAAGGAACACTTGTCTTCAATGGTACGGCCTCCTTTAGCAGAACTTAAGTGCCTGTTTTGTCTCTGCTTTTGGTCTAACAACAGTTTCAATAATTTAGTACTTGCTTTAAAATAAATATTGTATATTCAAAGGCATGCAAACACATACACAACATGACTTGTTTATGAAGGTTCTAATTAATTAATATGTTTGTTCATTTATATGATTGTATATCCAGTAGCAGTAGTTGTGCTTATTATGAGGATGCTACTGTAGTTTTAACCAGAGTTGATATATAACCTTGCACATTTTCTGGAATAACTAAATAAAATAGGAAACAGAGGATAATCCTGTTTCCCACTAAACAAACTTGAAGGGGTTGTCCAAGACTTTAACTTTGATGACTTATCTTTAGGATAATTCATCAATGTCTAATTTGTGGGAGTGCAACACCTGGCACCCCCGCCAATGATATGTTACCGATGCGACCTTTGCCGCTGGCCTAACTACTCTTTTGTTGAGCTGCACAGCTCTGTCATCTGTATAATGGCCGTGGCTGGGTGATGTATATTGGCCCCTTATTTGAATCAAAATGGGGAGGATGTGCCGTATTCTATCAATGGAGCTGTACAGCTCCATAACTGAGTAACTCCGTCCGGCTGTGGCCCAGGGAACAGTATGAGGAGGAAACTGAGTAATTAAAAAAAAAAGCTGATTGTTCAGGTGTGATAATTGTATTTAATACTGCTGCAACAAACCCCGTAGTATTAAATTAACATTGGCATTATATTATTATACCCCTTAGATGCCCACATTTTCTGTCTTTCAGAACTACAAGAGATGAAGGAATTTGTATGGTTTTTGACCAGTTATCATATGCATGATGAGACAACAGCATAAAAAATAACTGAAGCATTAAATGATGGGCCATTATGATATTGGAATGATCAATTTCTAGTAATATGTTCCGTGTTCATCCACAGTTGTTTTAATAGAAGTTGTAGTATAGTGTAGTAAAATCAAATAAGAATTGGGCTTATAGTGAGCCCAGAAAAAAATAAATAGGAGCTGGAGGATAAACAACTAGGGAGCCTTGTTTTAAGGATTGAACAATGTCATGTAGCATGTACAGTGTTATGTATTTCTTTTACTCACTTACATAGCACTATTAATTCCACAGCACTTTGGAAATGTGATCATCTCACAATCTAAACTTCCTATCAGTATGTCTTTGGAGTGTGGAAGGAAATTGGAGAACTTGGAGTAAACCCATGCAAACATAGGAAGAACATACAATCTCCTGCCTCCTCAAACTCAAAAATATTTCCAGAATCTGTCCCTTCCTCAACCCTCAATCTACTAAACTACTAGTGCATGCCCTCATAATCTCATGTCTCGACTACTGCAACCTCCTTCTCTGTGGCCTCCCTGCTAAAACTCTTGCACTCTCCAACCTGTCCTTAAATCTGCTGCCCAACTAATCCATCTCTCACATCTCTATTCCTCCACTCCTTTCCTCTGTAAATCCCTCCACTGGCTCCCAATTTACCAGCATATCCAATTCAAACTACAGAGTGGGTCATTTATATGGATGCACTTAAGCAAAATGGGAATGGTTGGTGATATCAACTTTCTGTTTGTAGCACATTAGTATATGGGAGGGGGAAAACTTTTTCAGATGGATGGGTTTTATTTAGGTGCATCCATATAAATGGCCTACCCTGTACTAACATTGACTTACAAAGTGGTCCACAACCTGTCCCCCGCATACATCTCTGAACTAATCTCTTGATATCATACAACTCGGAATCTTCAATCTTCCCAAGACCTTCTCATTTCCTCCACACTTGTACGTTTGTCATCTAAACACCTGCAAGACATCACCCGAGCATCCCCCATCCTCTGGAACTCTGCACCCCATCACATTCAACTGTCCCCTACACTCAGAACCTTCAAGCAAAACCTGAAAACACATATTTTCAGAACAGCATACAGCTTGCATTGACCATGGTGCCACCTCACCACCACTGGACCCGGTGCTCCACCACCCTTGGACCTGGCACTCCACCACCACTGGAGCAGACCCAACCTACTGTCTCTCTCTCCATTGCCCTGTAGAATGTAAGCCCGCAAGGGCAGGGTCATCTCTCCCCTCTATATCAGTCTGTCACTGTTAGGCTGGGGTTCCACATAGAAATCCGTTTTTGGAAGTGATTTTCATCACCAATCCGTTTTTTATAGGGTGCTTTTTGAGCCTCCTGCACTCCTGAACGTTTTTGGACTTTTCATTAAAAACGCATGCGCGAACGCATGCGCAAACGCAAGTGCGCATATGCCATGCGTTCGCGCATGCGTTTCCCATAGGGCCCCATGTTAAAAAAACGCATGAAAACGCATGCATTTTTTAACTGATGCCAAAAACGTTGCATGCAACGTTTTTGACTCAAAAACGGACAGGGCAATGTTTTGAGCTCCAGAGAAAAACGGACAGGGTGTTTATTACATCCAATCCGTTTTTCTGTCAGTTTTTGGACTTAGAAAAAAAAAATGAGAAAACTGAAGCCAAAAACGGACTGAGGGCTTATGTGGAACCCCAGCCTTATCTTGTTAGTTGTATTTTTAACTTGTTTATATCTAACCCTTTCTCATGTACAGCACCATGGAATAATTTGTGCTCTCTATATAATAATAATAATAATAAACCCAGGAGGGGTGCAAGACACTGAGCCACTGTACTGCCCATTATAACAACTGCCATCTCGTATCTTAGTAATTGAAAAGTCTTCACTGAATACAGATTTTACTTCAGTATTGAGAATTTTGATAATGACTGATAAGAAGGAATGAACGAACCCTTTAAAGTTCAGGATCAGGCGGTGCAGCCAAACGTTTTGGCACAATGATAGATATCCTGAACTTGACTCGAACCTCAATGGAAGTTACTGATTGACAGTTCAGCTCTCCACCCATGTACTATATAAGGAAGGGACTGACATCACCAATGTTAAGGTGCAAGCAAAAAAAAAACAAATATATTACAAAAAAAGAAATTGCTGCAACACTAAACATAATATGATAATAATAATAATATAATAATATAAATACTGCACTAGAAAAAAAAAGAAAAGAGAGACTTAGCTTCAACATTGGCGCCACTGTGGAAGAGCCCGGTAACTACGCCAAAGTGCTCTCATCTTACCGGGTCCTATGCTAACACTCTATACTGTGTACTACTTGGATGGGTGTATGAGCCTGTGAATGCAGTTAAAATCAGCTTGGATGGTGTGTCTCAGGACTAGAGCTACAGCAAAATGGAGGGGCAGGTGTAGCTACAGGAAGGGGGAAGGGTGCACAGTCCAAAAAAGTCTAATATTATATAAGGAAGGGACTGGCATCACCAGTGTTAAGGTGCCAGCAAAAAAAAACAAATATATTACAAAAAGAGAAATTGCTGCAACACTAAACATAATATGAATGTGGAAGAGCTAATGGCTAATGACTAAGGGATAACAATGAAACACAGGGCAATATGTACAGCTGAAAGGGATATATGAAATAGGATCACAGTAAATACTCCACCCATGTACAGCCAGCCATAAGTAAAACACTTCCAGGGGTGGGAGGGAAGATTTTGTTTAAATTAGTTTTGAATACACACTACACCCCAAAACTGTGTTTTTAATGCCTCCATCTTTATAAAAGGGGTTTGCTGCATCGTTTTAGTGCACTGGTATCTGAAACCTGTGAAGGCAAATAATTCTGTCCATTTTTGCTTTGGTAAGGCTAGGGTCTGACCTGCGTCAGCCCTCAGCCTAGCGAATACATCAGAAACATAGTTTCTGGCAGGTTCAGTGCATAGCGTTAACGGCATGTAATGCTATGCGCTGCCTGCCTATGCATCACTATGGCAACGTGATGCTTACTGCAGCCCCCAACTCTGCACACAAGTCACGGATATGTGCTTTTTCAGAGCGCACAGGAAAACGCTGCAAACCGCATTTCCTGTGCTCTCTGTAATAGTGCATATTCGGGGACTCTCTGCAGAGCCAGTGGGTGAGGTAAGCATTGGATTACCATAGGGATACATAGGCAGGCGGCCCATAGCGTTACATGACGTTAACGCTATGCACTCTGCCTGTCTAGGACTAAGTTTTGAATGCATTCAGTAGGCTGAGGACAGACGCAGGTCTGACCCTAGCCTAACCCAGATTTCATTACACAGTAAGGCTAGGGTCGGACTTGCATCATGACTCAGCCTGACAATTCCATTAAAAACTTGGCAGGCTGGCAGGCTTAGCTCATAGCATTACCAGCATGTAACACTATGCACCCCCTGCCTATGCATTGCTAAGGTAACCCGATGCTTACTGCATCCGCCGGCTCCACAGAGAATCCCCGGATATGCGCTATTGCAGAGAGCACAGGAAACACGATTTGCAGTGTTTTCCTGTGCGCTCTGCAATAGCGCATATCCGGGACCTCTCTGTGGAGCCGGCGGGCGCGCGATGCTGCAGGTATCCATAGCAATGCATAGGCAGGTGGTGCATAGCGTTACATTCCGTTAACGCTATTCACTCTGCCTGCCTGGGACTAAGATTTAAACAGATTCGGCAGGCTGAGTGATGATGCAAGTCAGACCCTACCCTATCTGGATATAACTGGGTCCTACTTGGTGGTGTAAGTTCTGAGTTGATGAAACTTGTCATGTTTTCTAATTGTGAAAGAAAGTAATTGTAATGTGTCTTTAATTTTAATTTCTAAATTTTGGGGTCAATTTTAAATCCTCTTTTCATAGCTTCGCTTTTAATTTGGACATGGCCGAAAGTGGTCTTCATAGCATTGTTGCAAAATAACATTCTATTGTCATGTAATTAAGACCAAGCAACTCAACATGCATGAAAACATAGGACCTGAAGTGCAAAAAATGGTATCAAGTGCTCTTGTGTGATGAGTCAAAATGTGAAATAGTTGGCTGTAAGAAAAGGCAGTTTGTTTTCTGATGTCTGCAGGCAACAGTAATGTATAGTGGAGGTTCCCTGCAAGTTTGATGCTGCATTTAAAAAGAAGGAATTGGGAATTTAGAAAAGATTACTGGTGACCTTAATGCTGAGAATCAATGGCAAATACTTATCAATCATGCAATAACATCATTGAAGCACCTGATTGACGCCAAACTTATACTGCAGAAGGTGACCAACCCCATAGAGATAATGTCAATAAGAACTTTCTTCAGTGTAAAGAAGAATAATGAGTCTTGGAAGTGATGATATGGCACATTGAGCCCCGATCTCAAACTCAAGTCAGTGTGAGATTACATGAGGAGACAAGAAAGTTTGCATAGGCTTCCATCTATGGAAGATCTGTAGTTAGTTTTTCAAGGTGTTTGGAACAAGCACCCTGCCAAGTTCTTTAAAAAAACATGTCCAAGAGAATTGTTGCTTTGACGCTGTTTGGAAGGCAAAGGATGATCATATCAAATATTGATATGAATTAGATTTAAAGTATATTTTGTACACTTACTTTGTAGTTTGTTTGAAAAAACTAAACAGTTTCTATTTTGTTCGAACATCATCACTCTGCAGCATATGTATACACTGTATATATACATATAAATACAGAAATATGAAAGAAAGATTATGCTTATATATATATATCTCAATTATCTTGCTCTTTTTACCTTTACACTTTAAAAACACAGCAGCCAGGAGTTAAAGCGAGGGAATGCTGAAACACCTTAACTAGCAAAGATATAGCTTTCAAAGATTTGTACCATAGAGAACATGGAGATCTGCTGACAGGATCATGTCATGTGGAGGATTTTAATGATATGTCCTGGTGTTTTGTCTTTCAGCTCCACCAGAGCCTTTACTGTGTAAATTTGCTGATGGAGGACAAAAAAAGAGGCAAAATCAGAGTAAATATACACAGAATGGGAGGCCGTGGCCTAGAGATGGAGAGGTATGTCCTACTATTATCTTTATTCATCACCTCTACAAGAGGATGCACAATTTAACCCTTGCAAAACCATATAAAAACTCTTTTTTATTTCAAACTGCTTGAATATTCTTAAAAATATATTGTGGGGTTGAATAAAGGGTAAATCCAAACTGCTGGTGGCAATTGTGTTGGAAGAACAATTTGAGTCAGTTCTGTAGCATTGATTTAATAAAATGTTTACTATGCCGTATAGGCGTCTAGATTTATCAAAGCTGGTAAATAGGTATAAATGGATTCCACTTTTTGATGCCCTTATGAAAGTAAATTAAACAGTGTAGTTGATTGTATGGACAACATTTTCCTTGGGTGGGACTGACTTTCCTTTTGGACACTAGCGTATCTCATTAGTTCCACCTTGTGGAAGTAGTTAATCTAAGTTTAATATTAATCTTCTTTCATTCTGGATAAGAGATAATTTAGATATTATTTTCCCCTTGAAGCCAACTGGGTATCATGCTTAATTGATTTCCATAAGAGTAATGGCCACTTTACACGTCCCGATATCGGCGTCCAACTCTGATAAAAAGTCACGTGGTTTGTGCGTTGGCCCCGATATCGTTCGTGCGTTGTATGGTATAAATGTCCAATACGATGCACGAACGACGCCAAAACGATATCGGGGATCAAATGAGCCTGCTCTCCAACGGCCCGATATTGGATGGACGTTGTGTCCGGATCGTGCTGTGCGAGAGCCCAACAAGGATGTGGAATACAACTTCCCCTATTCTTTCCCATGTTAAATGGTCGTTTCTGGGTCGGCCGTACAAGGGGGCGTACACATCGCTGTTGCGTTGGCTGCCGATATCGCGCTGTGTAACATCTCCTATGTGATCTTGGAATTCTGCCCAGAAAAAGCGCGCTCCCGCGCCGTTGTATCCAACATCGCACCGATGTTGGGACGTGTAAAGTGGTCATAAGTTTCCTTGTGACCACCTAAAGTTGCATCAAAATATCTCATTCAACCAGCCAAAGTTTGCTGTACTTTGATGTCTCCTGTACATCTGTCTGTACATACGTTTCTGGCTTACCAATATAAACTATAATATAGTGTTTCAATCTTCACACGGAGAAAAGCTTTCCCCTTTGACCCCACCTCAGCCTCTCATACAGCCAGATCAGATCCCACACTTTGCACTGACAAGGTGAAATATCCTTGAAAAGCAGCATCTTCAGATTGGGGTTCTGATCTGGCATAAATCTTAAGTCATATTGCAAGGATCGTTAAATGGCCAATTTTGACCTTTAGGATTGCTACTCTCAATTGGTGGCACTAGAGTTTGTCTGCTTCCTCCCTGAAGAGACAATTGGCTTACATTTTCTCACGCTACAAGTCTAATTAAAGAGTCAGACATTGGTTTTCTTTGTGAATAGTATTTATCCTGTATATTTCTGAGACCTTCATTGCTTCTAGGTTTACCAAGCTTACAATGTAGATTATTATAAGTTATCCCATGTGAGTAACTCTCACTGATTTACAACTGTTTTCAGTGTTTAGCTTGCTGAATTAATTTCTTTAACATCTAAAGTGTTCCATCTGTAGTATGTTTCTGGGCATATTAGCAAATGGGTAGAATAAAGTTTCAGCCAAAATTCCTTTTAAAATTCAATCAGTATTCAAAGGAAGAGGTAAAAAGTTCAAGTGAGGATCTCTTCACTGTGAATGCAAGTGGCATAATTTAGCTTAAATGTAGGGTGGCACAAAAATTATAGTGCCAGTTGCACAGCTATTATATATTTAAGCAGTCCCTGGATAGCTGTAAATTTCTGGCAATAAATGTGTTAGGATGTAAAACAAAATGTGTGTAAACTTGGAAAATATATTAGCATACCAATAGCTTGCTTTGTAAATGTCATGTCTATTTTTCTACTCTACATCTGGAATGGCTAGACTGTCACTAGAGGACTTTTAGGAGTAAAGGACACTTCACTACGCTAATATCTAAGTATAGAAAAGCAAACAAGTGTAAAATATGTTTTAACTAAATAATATGCAGTTGAACATCAATTCATGTACTTATTGTGAAGGGGATTCAGGAGAGGCGTTGGGGGTGTGCAAGCTCTGTAGTAGTACATAGTGGTATATCAGCCACTGCTAATGAAGAACCAGGCTTCAGAGTTATGGGGTTTGGGACTGTAAGAATTTTTTTCTGTTACATTACAATATATTGAATTGGAATCTTTAGTTAATTATATTTAATGCTATCATTAGCCAACAAATTTAAAAGACTTTTCTGAATGTCAGGATTTAAATGGCAGATTGATGAGAGTTTTACCTCTGGAGAACTGGAATCCCATGACACTTGACATCCACTGAGGCTGTTTCCTTGATTTCCCTAAGGGTACCGTCACACGGGGCGACGCTTGCGGCGATGTTGCCGGCGATGCGCGGGAGCGCGCATCCCTGTCAACATCGCCGGGGAGATGTCAGACGGAGCAACTTACCGGCGATGTCGCCGGCTAGTTGCTGCGGTTATCGCTCGCTGGGTTGCCCAGCAACCCAGCGAGCGGTAACACGCAATGTTGGAGATAGGCGGTGTCGCCCGCAACATTGCAGGTTGCTGCGTTACACAGGGCGATCAGGCATGATCGCCTCAGCAACATCGCCAGGTTTCCCAACATTGTTGGGAAACCTGGTGATGTTGCTCAGGCGATTCATCGCCTGATTATCGTCCTGTCACACGCGGCAATTCGCCGGCGATGTCGCCACAATTAGGCCACGCCCCTGTGTTCCCGGCGACATCGCCGGCGATATCTCCCCGTGTGACGGTACCCTTAAAGACTATCAAGTATCAGCAATACATAGAAGCTACTTACATAGAAGCAATACATAGAAGCTACTAGCTCTCAATTGCTTCTCTGCCTGCATAAAGTGGCCATTTAACCAGACTGTCTGGAGGAATCCCATACTATATTTAGGTGGTGATTATAGAGAGGAGTTTTCTATCAATTAGGTATTTGTGGCTTATTGTGAGATGATATCCTTGTTGAGAATAAGGCCCTGTTCACACGCTGCATTTTTGATACTTTTTTTGGATCTGTCTTTGCAGTGAAAATGCAGAGAGCACATCACTTAAATGGAATCCCAGCAAAGTCAATGGGTTTTGCACTTTTGCTGTTCAATCTGTGCTATCATGATCTGGTGCGTTATTCCCTTGAAAAGTGATCCGCAAAAAGAATGAGCATGTCAATTATGGGTGCACTTCTCTGATCTGCTTTTCCCATTGAAAACACTATCTATGGGCTAAAAAAATGCACCGGAAAAAAACACAGCCAAAACAAATCAAAAATGAATCTAAAACGGATTATTCGTTTCTGATGCGTTTTTTTTTTTTTTTGAAAAGCTGATTCAGATTTCTAGCTGAAAAAGAGAGAAAACACACGAGACATAAACTGATAAAAAAAAATGCAGTGTGAACATAGTCTAAGGGTATGTGCGCACGTTGAGTATTTGAGAAATGTCTGCATCAAATCTGCATCTTGTAACAGAAAAAATGCACTCTAAAAACGCCATGTGTTATTGGTGCATTTTCCATGTGCACTACCTTGCGTATTTCACAGCGTTTTTATTGGCTTTGTCTCACCAATATCAAGAAAATTAAGATTCCATAGTCGGGAAGAGAGAGAGTGAGAGACATAGTCATTTAATTTAGGCCCCTTTCACATCTAATGCTTTGCTGCGTTTTGCTTAATTTGCGTTTCCATGCAAAAGCGCATCAAAACGCATGTGTTTTTGTCCCCATTGGTTTTAATGGAAACGCATGCAAAAACGCATGTAAAAACGCATGTGCGTTTGCAAAAACGCAAAACGCATGCGTTTTTGCAAACGCAGCCCAAAACGTTGACGTTTTGCGGTAATCACGGCAGTTGCATTTTTTTCACCGCAACTGCCGCGATCAGCGCAAAACGCTGATGTGAAAGGGGCCTAAGCAGGGCCGCACCGTCCATTGGACAGTGTGAGCCCTGTCATTCAGGCGGCAGCCGGCAGGGGGAGCGGCTGTGCAGAAGGGGGCGGCGCCTCAATGCAAACAGCCTCCCCCTGTCATGGCGCCGGCCGCTCACCCCGCGCACCGGGGGTAAGCGGCGACCGCCGGGGGAGAGGCACAGAAGGGGCGGCAGGGGCCCCAGGCATCAGTAGCACCCCCCCATCCCCGGTACTCACGGCCGCGGCCAGCAATCACTGCCGCGGCTCAGGCGGCAGTGGCGACCCGGTCACAGTAGGGGGCTTCAATAACCCCCCCCCCGTAATCAGTGCCGCGGCTCAGGCGGCGGTGGGGCTCGGTGCACCCCTGGGCCTAAGCAAATGAAAATTACCACTTTTTCCACTAAAATGTTGTTGTAACCTAAATTTTTAATTTTCAAAAGGCTAACTGCAGAATAAATGATATAATCTGTTATGCATTTGATGCACCCCCAGGCTATGGGGTACTCGGGAGCCGGGCCAGTGCTGTCTCACTGGGGTATCACGGTAGTCGTGACCCGGTCTCCTGGCCAGGAATCAGTTCAAAAAGTTGGTATTTACTGGGCATTTGTCGTGACGCAACTCGGGGTATGTGGTTAATAGAACCACAGCTGCCGTATTTTTGCTGGGAATGGTGACTTGGGGCAGCGTGGATGGTAAGCCCTCCTCGGGTGGGGCTGGAGGTCCCCAGGGCAGGAGTAATAGTCTATGATGGGGCTTGGTGAGGGATTACAGTTCACACAGTCATGATTACAGTTCACACAGTCACTTACTTCAAAGCTGCAGCTTCTTCAGCCAGTGTGCAGGGATGAGAGTCTGTGGCTCCTCAGGTGGGATTCTGTTATAGAGCACAGCGTAACAGGTGCAATTAACACACACAAACTCCTGATAGCCGTTTCTCAGTCTGTTTACTGGAGTTAAAGCAGATGTTATAAACTGTCCCTGGAGTCTGGAGAGCAGTTCAGGGTATTTCTCACCCGGCTGGGCCATGTTGGCTTCCTCACTACGCTTGTGTGGTGGCTGCTGAAGTTGCTTAAGCTAGGCTGCCAGCCCTGTCTCTGTCTGCATCTACCAGTATGACAGGCAACTCGAGTCCTTCACTTCTATACCCTACTCCGGTAAGTCAGTGTTTCTGGATTTTATATGTTGCTGTGCCCCTGGTACCATGTAGCTGGAGAATCTGGAGTCCCCCACCCTTCGGTGTGTGTGAAACTGCACAGTCTCAGACTCCGGTGTCCATTCTGGCGTTGTTCCTCTCAGGGAAGGGAAGCACGGAGTGGTGCAGCCTCCCGGTAGGTTTCTGTCTCCTTTCCTCAGACCCTAGCCTTAGGCCTGGTGTTCAGCAGTGGACCTTGGGATGAGCCTGGCACAGCTCGTTTACACCCAGGTCTGGTTCTCAGTTTGCACAGAACCTGTCCTCTTCACAGCCCTCTCAGGAGCTGAACTGAACTAGTTGCTCCTGTGAGACAGTGACCGGGATGATCTGTGACGGCCGGTATGTGTCTCCCAGGTTATGCTCCCTCCACATATAGGAAGCACTCCACTCCGGGTTCATAGAGACTTCCCCGGAGGTAAGCAGAGGGTTAAAAGCTAGGCAGGAACACAGGGTGTGGTTCTCTGAGTGGAGCTTCAGTCTGAGGGAAGACTGATGAGGCTAGTGAGCGGCCAGGTCACGACAGTGCAGAGGCTGTGTGCTTATACAACACGGCCTAGCCCGGAGGGCTTGATCTCTCAGTGAGACCTGCACCAGAGAGAACCCATGATAAAGGACTGTGTGCCAATCTTATGGTTGTAGGAAGTGTGCCCGGCTGCATCCCAGAACCCGGAGGTTTGTGTATACTGTGGACATTTGCATAATAAACCATGTGCTGTGAACTTCTGTGCCTGGGTCCTTGCCTTCTGCCGTGCAATCCGACGGCGCTACTTCACACTCCTCAGACCAGAATATATTGGGGCGCTCACCCTGAAGCCAGGCTTGGTCTCCCCCTTCTGTCTGGGAGGTGTTCGTGTTGTTTGTGTATTGCCTGAGTGGAACACCCTTTACTGCTCTCTGGTGACCCCTAAAAATGGTGACACTGTGGCACTATGACTCTGGGGTGCCGCATTCTCAAAGAACAGCCATCTATTTCCCCTTTATCATTCAGACAATTATATAATTGACAGATAATAAGTAAATGAGGCTGTGGCTGTTTACCATTATGATAATTATTGAGATGCTCGCAGTGAAGGTTTCAACTCCCTCCAAAGGTTTTCTATAGAGTTTAGATCTGGAGACTGGCTAAGCTACCCCAGGACTTTGAAATGCTTCTTACGAAGCCACTCCTTCATTGCCCTGGCAGTGGGCTTGGGATTATTGTCATGCTAAAAGACTCAGCAGCATTGCATCTTCAATGCCCTTGCTGATGGAAGGAGGTTGGCACTCAAAATCTCATGATACATGGCTCCATTCATTCTTTCATGTACATGGATCAGTTGTTCTGGTGTCTTGGCAGAGAAACAGCCCAAAAGCATGATGTTGCCACCCCCATGTTTTACAGTAGGCATAATGTTCTTTGGAACAACTCAGCATTCTTTCTCCTCCAAACTCAACGAGTTGTGTTTCTATCAAACAGTTCTACTTTAGTAAACAGAGAGGCGGCACTCACCGGACAGTCAGGAAGGTCCTTTATTCCAAGGATATAGAAACAAACAGGGTGCGGGGAGGGGGCACAGAGGGCCACCGGACTACGACGCCGTTTCGCGACTCGTGTCGCTTCTATGGGTCCGAATACCCTGCACCCAGTTTGTTTCTATATCCTCGGAATAAAGGACCTTCCTGACTGTCCGGTGAGTGCCGCCTCTCTGTTTACTATATTCACTGGTGCTTTGGCTGTACATCCCCGGTGGGAATCCGCCATTACTGGAAAAGTGTCTGGTCTTGACCTCTGGCCCCGCTTAGTGACCTGCCTGTCTTGAGTTCTACTTTAGTTTGACCTGACCATATGACATTCTCCCAATACTCTACTGGATCATCCAAATGCTCTCTAGCAAACTTCCTGGACATGTAGTGACTGAAGCAGGGGGACAGATCTGGCACTGCAGGATCTGAGTCCCTGGTGGTGTAGTGTGTTACTGATGGTAGCCTGTGTAACGTTGGTACCAGCTCTCTGTAGATCATTCACTAGGTCCCCCGTGTGGTTCTGGGATTTCTGCCCACCATGCTTGAGATCATTTTTACTCCACGGGGTGAGATCTTGCATGGAGCTCCAGTTTGAGGGAGATCATCAGTGGTCTTGTATGTCTTCTATTTTCTAATTATTGCTCCCACAGTTGATTTCTTCACACCAAGCTGCTTGCCTATTGCATATTCAAAAGAACCGATCAAGGCCAATAATGCACTAGGCAAACTCAAAACAATATAAACCTATTAAAAAAGAGTTTATAGCCCATATTCTGGTATAAAATATCAATTTTATTGGTATACAGCTAAAATGTGATAGAATAATAATTTATAATAAAAACATTTTATGATGAAACAACCATGATAAATGCATCCAATTTATTACATTATTAACTATAGGAGGAGGAGGGAACCATTGATAAACACTAATAAATAATATTGCAGATAATGGTGTTTGAGCAATACCTCACTGGCATATGAGAAAACCAACAAAATTAAGTGGTAATGATTAGATACAGTACTCGGTCTATTGGCTGGTCAGTGCTGACTAAATAAAAAAACAATGACATATCACCAAATAGTATCAAAAAAAGTCCAGTGTCAAAAAAATATATGCAAAAAAAATTTTTTTTATACGTGTGAATATAATACTGTAAATCATACACATAGATAAAACAATGTGGCAATTGACAGTGTGAGAAAAGTAAGACACACCACAATCCTACCCTCAAATTTAATGAATATAAAAAAATACAATAAAAACAGTGCCAAAAAACTAAGTGCTAGAAAAAAATCAGTGCTGGAAAAAACCACCTAAATGCACCAGCCAATATATGCACTACATGAGGAGAGACTAGCTTTCCTCCAGCCAGTATATACAATGCACACAGTATCACAAATCAATTAATTAACCACTAAATATAAACCATTAGGTACAAAATAGAAAGAGTAAAAAACAAGAAAGGATTTTGTACATCTTAGCAAAAATGGCTATGCCAGAACCAGGATAGATGACCAATACCTGTTAGACAGACTTCATTCAAAGACATGATTCCCCCAAATTCATCATAATGTATCAAGGACGTTGTCCACAGAATCTATACACCTCTTATAGCATGTATATTTACCTATCCTTAGTGGATGCAGGGACACCCTGACGCGTTTCGCCTGGAGGGCCTCAGGAAGACAGTGTTTTTCAAAATAACCAAAGTTAACAACTTAAAACCTTTATTTTACACAAAATGTGATGATCATAATTAGAGAATAGCAATGACTGCAGCACAACAGAGAAAGATTAACACAAAAATGTGTGAAGGTTACAGCAGTCACCAACCAGTAGGAAGTGTACAAGCCTTTGCTTTGAATGACTTCAGCACATCTGCGGCCACAGGACATCACTAGTCTCTCACACTGCTCTGGTGTGATTCTGGTCCACTCTTCTTCCAGTCTCTTCCACAGTTCTGTGACTGTTGTGGTTTTCTTGGCCATAACTCTTAAACATCATGACATTGTATCACAAGACAGATCCCTACCTGTTCAGTGCTGAACTGGTGAGCTATCCCAGCTGCAGTACTGAAATGATTACCCATGGTGATTCTCTGCATTATCCTGTCAATTCTTGTATTTGTCTTTCCTGGGTGACCAGCCTTTTTGGGGAACTTGAAAGAGTTGGGAGGTAAAGATGCAATATTCTTGAATTCACAGACTTGGATCGACCAAAATCTGTGGCTATGGCTGATAGGGTGACCCCTTTGCCCTTCATCTGGACAATCTGCTGCTGGAGCGTTTCAGTCACTTTGGACTGTTTTTGCAAAATAAGTTCAAACTGGAAAGTTAGGCTGTCAGTTAAATACAGTTTGTCAGATAATTAAGGAAATCAGCATCAGTTGCCAGATTAACACCAATAACTTGCAGGTATCTGACAGTATTCTCACATTTTGATTAGTGTTCTTTTTCATTTATCTAATTTACATTATTATTCTGTGCGTAAGAATATCTTGAATTTAGGTAATAAACTTGAAATACTGCTGTTTTACTCATTTTAGTATATTTTCACATAGGAGACGTCATGATGATCTTAACATTAAGAAAATTGTGTGTTCTTCTCTTATTTTGATTGGCAGTGTAGGGAAAAATTTCGGGTTATTTCTTTGTTTACCCAAGGTTTGGTCTTTGTTCTAGGGAGAGAAAATTCTAATTCAATTGGCAAATCATATTTCCTGACATATATGACAGAATCAAGGGATTCGATTTTTTTCAACCTGCTCATTATTAATACTAACCACCTTACTACATTTTTTGAACAATGTTTAATTCTAAAATGAGGAATTTAAATATTTTTAGTGGGCTTCTATGAGCCAAGACCTTTGCTGATTACTTGAAAAGATTGACGTGAAGGTGTAGCAATTAGATTTCACTTGAATGGTAGATTATTATGTCTTTAACCCCTTCACTCCCCGGCGATTTCCTGTATTCCGGATTTCATATTCCCCTCCCCTTCTTCCAAGAGCCATAACATTTTTATTTTTCCATCATTATATACATATGAGGGCTTGTTTTTGGGGGGGCGATTTGCACTTTTGAATGACATCATTTATTTTTCTATATAGTGTACAGAAAAATGGAAAAAAAAATCCAAGTGTGGTGGAATTTCAAAAAAAGTGCAGTTACATCTTTGCTTTTTGGGATTTTTTTAATCACCATGTTCACTATACGGTAAAACTAACATGCTGGTAGGATGCCTCGAGTAAGTGCGTGTTTGTAGATACCACACATGTATGCTTTTACTATTATCTAAGTGGTGAAAAGAAATTCTGAAATTTTTAAAGAAAAAGAATTGCACTTTTGCGCCATTTTCCGAGACCCATATCGTTCTCATTTTTCAGGATCTGGGCTGTGTGATGGCGTTTTTTTTTGCGGCTTGAGCTGACATTCGTATTGATAACATTTTTTAGCAGATACAATGTTTTAATCGCCCTTTATTGCATTTTATTGCAATGTTGCGGTGACCATTAAAACATAATTTTTGGCTTTTGGACTTTTTTTTCCGTTACCTACTCTACAGATCTGATTAACTGATTTTATATTTTGATAGATAGGGAATTTCTTAACACGGCAATACCAAATGTGTGTTTATATTTTTTTTATAGTTTTATTTTCAGTGGGGTGATTTGAAAATTTAGTTTTTTTTTTCCTATTTTTACAAACTTTATTTATTTATTTTTTATTACTTTACTTTGCCCTGTAGAGGGCCTCAGTGCCTCACAATCGGATCGCTTCTCTTATGTTTGGATGGACTACAGCACATTTGAACATAGGGGAAATAATCACTCCCTGCCGGTGATGTCACTAGAATGAATTATGAATGAAGCACGGTCTCTCCTGTGCGCTCAAAACAAATCAAATTGGTGATGTCACTAGGTCATCACCAACAGGAAATGATTCAGGACAGCTTCCAGGGTCATCAGATGACCAAGGCCTGTCCAGTAGCAGCAGAGGTCCTGTAATCACTTCACAGGACCTCCAATCACTGCGGTGGGCAGCTCGATCCTCACCGCAGTGCTATGGATCACTCTGTCAGTCACTGACAGAGCAATCAAAAGAGTTAACACACCGACTGGATAACTGATCCAATTGTTGGTTTTAGCTTCACATCTCAGCTGATGAGATCAGCTAAAATGTGTGTCAGAGGATGCAAGCTCAACGTATGAGCTCACATCAGGGGGCAGGACACAGCCAAGAACGTATACAGTATATACTTCCTTGGTCTTGAAGGGGTTAATCTTCAAAACTTCATGAAGGGGTCACACCTTGTAGATATACTGTAAAGCCCCTTATATCTGGATAGGAAATACTTCAATATATATTATAAATGACGTGCTCATATTCTCTTTATTTTAAGAAATATGTTGTTGTCATTTTATGACACTAATGTATCAGTTGTGCCTCTGTTGTATGTACCGTAAATTGTTTCTCGAAGTATGATAGCATGAATAATCTCAATAGATGTGTCAGTAAGTACAGTGCTGTAACATATTTAATTCCAAGTGCTCTGAAACATACCCCAGAAGCTCGCACAACTACTTTTAGTTTTGGTCTTTTATTAATGAGCAATGCAGCTCAATTTCAGCCATTAATTTTGGAAGTAATGATATAAAAAGACCATTTGGGAGAAGTCTTTTCCTACTTTGCCACAAATCCAGTAAAAGAGGCAAGTCAAAGTGGTAACGAATGTTGTTAGCGTTCCCCTCCCTGACCAACTACTGGCAATTTGAACTGATTAGTGGGTCTGCACTGGGCACATCTATAATTCATTCACACATTTCCATTTATGTTAGTGAGAAGACGGACGGCACTTATTTTTTCTTTTATATGCCTGTGTGTAGGACTGATGCATTTGCCAGCTCCAGACATGAAGTGATTATTGCACCGCTCAGCAGAGGAGCATTCATTTAGCATCCAGTAACTATTTCCATCCCCCTCAGAGACAACATATAAATGGCAAAGCACACATGAAGCATATATTGACTAGGAATGCTTTCAGCCAGACAACTATAGATTTTTAGCTGATGAGATCACATATGGAAACCTATGTAGACAGGAAATTCAAGCAAAATAACAACTATAAGCACTAAATGTTATGGATGCATATAAAAATGATATGAATAGTATAGTATTAAAGGAGTTCAGTATGAAAGATTAAAGGATTAAAGGTGTCATCTTGTAAGCATCATTATTTTATTCTTGAAGCCTATACCATGTTTTTACATATTGAAGCTGTTGGTTGGATGAGTGGGAACTTATATACCAATAAACATTATTCCTTCTTGTAGAAATCTGATGTATCAGTCATGAGAAATCATCTGAAATTTAGCTAAGGCTGGTTTCACACTGCAGTTTTTTGCCTGATCAGGTTCCATCCGGTTTGTGAGCCAAAACCAGGAGAGGAACTTGCAGAGAAAAACTATAATTGAAATATTGGCAGCTGTTCTGAGTTTTGGAGACACTCCTGGTTTTGACAAACAAACCTGATCCAACCTGATCAGGAAAAAACTGCAGTGTGAAACCAGCCTTAGAGGTCATAAGTAAATTAGCCTGGAAGTGCACAATTGGCTGTCCCCAATAGATAACCCTGTTATATATATTGGGTGACCGACAGTACTTTCTAAGCCAATGAACAGAGTTAACTATTGGTGACAGCCAATGGTGAAAGGGCTTAATTGGGAATAGGACATTACTTTTTGATTGTTAGGTAGATATGGAATAGTGTTGACCGCAGAATGACCCTTATTCCTAATTTTAGCAGTCATTGGAAAGGGTTATGGGTGTGAAGAATGGAGTCCATACTTAGAAAGCACATTCTGAAGCAATCAAGGATTATGTGGCAGAAGAATCCCTTATTTCATGCAAGTGGGACTTACAGCAAATGTTATCTACACTGTGAGCATAATTATTAAGCAAATGAGTATTTTTATCACATGATACTTTTTATACATGTTGTCCTACTCCAAGCTGTATAGGCTTGAGAGCCAACTACCAATTAAGTAAATCAGATGATGTACATCTCTGTAATGAGGAGGGGTGTAGTGTAATGACATCATCACCCTCTATAAGGGGTGCTTAATTATTAGGCAAATGCCTTTTCTTTAATTGCCAAACTTTTGAAGCGTGATCACCAAACAATTAAGCGTTTCATGGCAAATAGCCAACAGGGTCGCAAGAAGCGTGTTGAGCAAAGAGGCGCAAAATAACTGTCCATGAATTGAGGAAAATCAAGTGTGAAGCTGCCAAGATGCCATTTGCGATCAGTTTTGCCATATTTCAGAGCTGCAACGTTACTGGAGTATCAAAAAGCACAAGGTGTGCTATACTCAGGGACATGGCCAAGGTAAGGAAGGCTGAAAAATGACAATCTTTGAACAAGAAACATAAGATAAAACGTCAAGACTGGGCCAAGAAATATTTTAAGATTGATTTTTCAAAGGTTTTATGGACTGATGAAATAAGAGCGACTCTTGATGGGCCAGATGGATGGGCCAGAGGCTGAATCAGTAAAGGGTATAGAGCTCCACTCTGACTCAGATGCCAGCAAGGTGGAGGTGGGATACTGGTATGGGCTGGTATAATCAAAGATGAACTTGTGGGACCTTTTTGGGTTGAGGATGGAGTGAAGCGAAGCTCAACTCCCAGACCTACTGCCAGAAGACAACCTCTTCAAGCAGTGGTGATTTTCATGCAGGACAGTGCTCTATCACATGCATCCAACTACTCCACAGCGTGGCTAGCCAGTAAAGGTCTAAAAGAAGAAAAAATAATAATATGGCCCCCTTGTTCACCTGATCTGAACCCCATAGAGAACTCGTGGTCCCTCCTAAAAAGTGAGATCTACAGGGAGGGAAAACAGTACACCACTCTGAACAGTCTGCGAGGCTGTGGTGGCTGCTCCATGCAATGTTGATCGTAAACAGATCAAGCAACTGACAGAATCTATGGATGGAAGGCTGTTGAGTGTCATCATAAAGAAAGGTGGCTATATTGGTCACTGATTTTTTTGTGCTTGGTTTCTGCATGTCAGAAATGTTTTTTTCTACGTTTTGTGCGGTTATATTAGTTTACCTGGTGAAAATAAACAAGTGAGATGGGAATATATTTGGTTTTTGTTAAGTTGCGTAATAATTCTGCACAGTAATAGTTACCTGCACAAACAGATATCCTCCTAAGATAGCCAAATCTAAAAAAAAAAAACAATCAAACTTCCAAAAATATTAAGCTGTAAGGTTTTCAGTCTTTTTTGCTATATCTGTTGTTATGTTTGCATTTAGTGTATTTTGTCGGCCATCTTGTTTCCTGTCATGTGTAATGACTTTTGCCCTCAACCAATATGGAGTTCTCAGCTTGTCGTCGGCCATCTTGTTTCCTGTCCTGTGCATTGACTCTTGCCCTCAAACAATATGGAGTCCTCAGCTTTGATGTCCCTGCCCTGTTTCTTGCCAATTGCCCTTTTAAACTACTTCAGCTGGTTAACCTGTGCTCCAGAATCAGGCCTGCAATCTGTCTGTGACTTGCTCTCTGAAGCCTGGATTCATTCTGCCTGGAATCATTTATGAACACAGAATCCTGGGTGCCAGCAATATCTGACAGGGAAGTAATGAACTCTGAATGCTTTCCCTGAGACTTGTACTATGCTTTAATGCTCTGGTGTCGTTGGTTGTTTTGCCTTGCACTCTGCAACTTACATTTATGTTATCCTGTTGATGCACTAACTTGTATGAAGCAATACAAGAGCTGCTTAAGAAGCGTATGTCTCATGTGTCTCATTATACCCATGCATTAGACTCTATATAGACTGTATCATATATGACATAAGCTTTGATATTTATGAGTCTTATGTGTTGATTGAGAACATAGTTATTGATCAATGATAAAAATAATCCTCTAAAATACAACTTGCCTAATAATTCTGCACACAGTGCAGACTAGAAAAGAAGTCACAGTGTAGACCAGGGGTCTCAAACACGCGGCCCGAGGGCCGCATGCGGCCCCTGGGGCTTCACTGTGCGGCCCGTGGCACCTTGGACAACTTAATGATGCATCACCCCAGTACAGTAGGCCGCTGCAGTCCCAGCTGTGTTATGACTTCTGGCCGTGGCACTAAAAAGCTCTGCCACTCAAAGTTCAATGCAAGCTGCCAGCCAATGAGAGGCCCGCAACTGACAGCGGCCTATGACGTCACCTGCGGGTCTCTGGCTGACAGTTTGCATTGATCTTGCTGAGCAAAAGAGCTTGTCTGAGCAGCGGCTGGAGGTAGTCTTAGCACAGCGGAGGTCGGAGGTCAGCACAGCGGGGATTGTGGCGGCCCCCTGCACTGTAGCGATGCATCATTAAAGTGAAAAAAGTGTGAGTATGTGTGTGTTAGTGAGTGTGTATGTAGTGTGTGTGTGAGGATGTGTGTATAAGAAAGTGTGTGAGGCTGTTTGTGTGTGTGAGTGTCAGTGTGTGTGTGTGTGAGTGTCAGTGTGTGTATGAGAGTGTGTAAGTGTGAGTGAGTAAGGATGTGTGAATGAGGATGTGTCGATGTGTGAGTGTGTAAGTGCGTGAGTGTGTGTGTGAGGGTGTGTTGAGCATGTGTGTGGGTGTGTGAGTGTGTGGGTTTGCATGTGAGTGTGAATGAGTGTGTATAAGTGAGTGTGTGTGTGAGGGTATGTGCGAGTGTGTAATAAGAAGGTAAACCAGGATGGGGGACATCACTATAAAAGTAAATCAGGATAGAGGACATCCCTATAAAAGGGTCCAGGATGGGGGACATCACTACAAAAGGGGACCAGGATGCGGGACATCACTATAAAAGGGGTCCAGGATGGGGGACATCACTACTAAAGGGTATTAGGATGCGGGACATCACTACTAAGGGGGATCGGGATGGGGACATCACTAGAAAAGGGGATCAGGATGAGTGACATCACTACTTGAGGGGATCGGGATGGGGACATCACTACTAAAGGGAATCGGAATGGGGGACATCACTACAAAAGAGGATCAGAATGGGGGACATCACTACAGAAGGGGACCAAAATTGGGGAGTCACTACAAAAGGGGATGAGCAAGGGGATATAACTACCAAAAGGGATCAGTATGGGGACATCACTACAAAAGGGGACTTGTATAGGGGACATTACTACAAAAGGGGATCAGGATGGGAGACATCACTACTAAATGGGATTAGGATCGGGGAACATCACTAGAAAAGGGGATCAGAATGGAGGACATTATTACAAAAGGGGACCAGGATGAGGGACCTCACTATTAAAGGGGATCGAGATAGGGAAAATCACTACTAAAGGTAATTGGGATGGGGACATCACTAGAAAAGGGGATCAGGATGGGGTCTTCACTACAAAAGGGAACCAGGATGAGGGACATCACTACTAAAGGGGATAAGGATGCGGGACATCACTACTAAAAGGGATCAAGATGGGGGACACCACTAGAAAAGGGGATCAACATGGAGGACATCACTAGATAAGGGGATAAGGATGGGGGACATCACTAGAAAAGGGGATCAGAATGGGGGATATCACTGGAAAAGGAGATCAGAATCTGGGACAGTACTACATGATGAGGACCAGGATGGGGACATTACTACATGAAGAGGACCAGGATAGAGACATTACTACAATATTGGGACCGGACATTACTACAGGATGGGGACATTACTTCGAGAAGTGGATCAGGATTTGTACTTTACTACATTGAGCAAAAAGTTCTGGTATTACAAAAAATATCACTTAGTCCTACAAGGGATGCGGCCCCCTGATATAAATTTTTTCCTATGTGCGGCCCACCAACCCAGCCGAGTTTGAGACCCCTGGTGTAGACAAATCTGACAGTCATAGAGGAGAACATGATCTGGCTCTCAATGGGAACTGAAGATGCAGTGGCACACCAAGGAGTTTGTGGCCAACATACAATGGAAATTAATAAGAGTAATCAGAAGTCATAACAATACATCTCAGTCAGTAAAGTCCTCACATGAAAGGAAGAGAAAGTTTCCCTTATACATTTGCTGGTCCAAGGTAACATGTAGTAGATGTACCATACGTGTAATTGTGGCACCCCAGAGTCAAAGTCCCACAGTGTCATTTTCTGTTCGGGAGTAGTGTCACACCTGAAAGTAATAGAGGGTATCCACACCAGACAGAAACAGCACAGAACACCTTTCTACCTCCAGAAGCGGGAGATCTAAACCTGGGTTCAGGGTACACACCCCTATAAATTCTGGTCTGGGGCGGAGTTAGTCAGTTCAGTTCCTAGGAGGACTGAGGTAGACGTCCTGTGGACTAGGAGCAGTACTAAGCTCATTCCAGGATAGCCAAGCTTAGTGTGAGGGACCCAAGGCAGGGGTCTGAGCAAGAGGAGGAGAGCCTGGGGAGTGGAGCGGTGTCGTGCTCACCCCAGAGGAAAATTGCCACAGAAACGGACACCGGAGTCCAAGGCTGTGCAGGGCCTAACGACCCAGCATCCAACACCATAAGGTGGGGAATTCCAAGTTCACTAGCCAAACTGTGCCCAGAGTCACAGCAGTGTAAGGAGTCCAGAGACAGCTGGCTAAGACGTGGGGCTAGAGGGGGACTCAAGCTGCCTGCTGTACCAGCACCAAGCAGGAAAGCGAGAGGCCCCGCAGTTCCATTGCCAGTAAAATCTAAAGAAGAAAAAGTAATCCATACAGTTCTAGGGGACTTTCCTAAGACATGGACACAGTACAATGGAGCAGTCATAGTTCCCATGTTAGCTTTTCCCCGAGTAATGGTACCTGAACCAGTGAGACAAAAAAACCTACAAGTGGAGATATCAGAAGCGGCACCTGTAGAAGAACAGGAGGAGCAACCCCTGCTAACAGAGAACTTGTCAGTCCCATGGTAAGACTAAGACCCCATTCAGACTCAGAAGCACCAGCACTGTATAGAACCACACATAACATAGTACACCCAGTTCCAGTAATAGACACTCCAGACAGGTCAGTAGACACCCCTATCGTAAGAAGGTTATAGCGCAGTACATAGGGTCAGATCCCAGCACGTTACAGGGATTAAAGTGCAGTCCAACCAGAGTAAAATGTAAATATGTTTTCCTTGTTTGTCCATATATCCTTGAACTTTTGTTAAACATGGACCATAATACCACTGGACTGGTTTTGGTAAAGATTTAGTGTATATTCAGCCAAGGGTGGAAGGACTAATCACCAGAGTGACTGATTTTGAATTTTCTTAGTTTTTGTATTTTTGTTTTTGAGACTCTGTACACTGTCATTGTTATTTACCATTGTATCTCAGGTTATCTTAGTCCAGGAGTACTGAATTTCACTAAGGGGGAATGTGGTTGGGAAAGAAATTCTCTGGAACGGATTACCAAGAACAATTCAATGAATTCCCAATACCAATAGTTTTAAGCGAGCCTTAAAAGCCCATTTCTTTAGACTGGCCTGTCACCTCACCTCACTTGTCTACCTACTCCTATCTTCTCTTTTCTAAATCTGGCCTCTTGTGTCATCTGTGTACACCTGCAAACTGTCTGTCTGTCCCCATGCTTAATATAGCATTTTATCTGTAATTGTACAGATCCCGAACGATGACCGATTCATGCAGCGTTACGTGAATCCCCTAATTATTATATTGATGGCTGGACCGTATATGACATAATTTGTTACTGTTACCTTTTGTGCCTCCCCAATTTCCTCTAGATTGTAAGCTTGCAAGCATTATCCTCACTCCTCATGGTTTTTGAATTTTTGTTACTCTGTATTGTCTCATATTGTCTGTACATGTCCCCTCCGAATTGTAAACTGCTGCGTAATATGTTGGTGCTATATAAATAAAATTATTATTATTATAAGCCAATAACTTCAATGGCGATATGATAACACATACATTCTCTGACCAGAAGTCAAACTTCTAGAACTTGCGTCTAGCACTGATATCTGGAGGTCAGGATACTTTTGTTTATACAAGCATGTTAGTAAGTTGTACATATTTTTATCTTAAAAATATCATTTTTTTTATAAAGATAATCCTTTTAAAATCTTTCAAATTAGAGTGATAGAGTCATTGGCACAAATTCATCATTTACGTTTTCTTTTGTCACTTTTTTTGATCTTGAAGTATTCAGAGATGTTTTTGTGGTGATTTTTTCAAAATTCTCTAAATGGTCCAAAATGTTTCTGTAAGTCAAAAGTGGCCTTTTTTGTTTTTTGAAACTTTTTCAATCGAAAATTCAGATTTTACCAAATCTTACAAAATTGCTCAAATATTACTCTTGTGCATAAAAATCAAAAAAGGCACCAATGGAAAAAATTCAGGTGCAAATAAAATAAGGGTGGAAAACACCAAAATCTCAACATAATTCAGCCATAAATGCGATAGTGAATTGAGGCGATAGAATTTTGAAACAGGGACATAATTTGGCAACTTTAATGTGACATAAATTCTGCCTGAATTTACTTATGGACACAATTTAATTTAATTCTCAGCAGAAGCAGGAGATGGAGAAGATGGAGGGGGGAGGGTGAAATGATGAGTTGGGGCACACAAGACCTGCCTGTTAGAGTGACAGACAGGGAGGCAGAGAGGAAGGAGAAAAGGAGGGGGGAAGTTTTGGCTTAGTGCAAATAGGGGAGTAATAAAAAGAAACCTGACTCCTCTTATGCTAATGTGCTGCACACTCCGTTCCTCTGCTGCACTTGTTTCCTGATGTTTGATAACACTTTTCTGTGCAATCATACATGTAATCATTGACGTAAAGGTATGGTTGCACTCAGAATCCCAGAGACTGTAAGCCAACAGCTTCACTTTGTAGCCCTAAATCCTGATGGTTGGTTCCCTTTAACTGCTGTTGTCTTCATCAATTTCCAACATTGCTCCTGTAGGACTCTGGCAATTTGTGACCTGCTGGCAGCTCCCATGTTTCATGGAGTGTGGCAGAGGTTACAAATCAATGCAACCCTATGAATCCTAGAGCTGGAAATACAAAATCCACTGGAGTGGTATTTTATAAGTTGGTCCAATACTTAAAAAGTCCTTACTAAATATTTATCTTTACACTTCTTTTCCAGGAGGGGTGATAGACGGTGCAAGAATGTGAGTGCAGCCCCAGCCTCCTGTGGTGTCACGTTTCAGGCTGCTTGCAAAAAAATATCAAAGAAAGTACAGAAAAAAACACATATAGAGATTAACAAGAAAGGGAGAAGTGTAGAGTAATGTATAATAAAACCAATTACAAATATGCGTAGGAGGTAAAGATAGATAGTTAAAAACATTATTTTAGGTAACAGACCAACCCTTTGATATTGTCCACACTTGAGTTCAAGAAAAAAGTTTCTAATTTTAGGCTTGAGGCTGCCAAGAGAAATAAAATTAATTTCTTCCCTGTAGCCTGGCTTTCATCCAAGCAACTTGTAGATTACCCCTATATCTGAAGGTTAATGGCATATTTTTTAAATGTCATGTGACCTTTAAATTTTGTAGCAAAGTGACGCAGACTCACTTTTACCATGACGTAGAACATGTGTCCTCCACATGTGAAGGTCAGTTCACACCACTGTACTATGCAACTGTAGTCTGCCTTCATATTTGTATGTATTCTACATATTTTTCAAATTCATAAAGAAAAATTTTAATTAACGAAGTGTTGAGATGTATAACTACATTGGTCTCATCTAAAGACTTTGATTAATGGGATATCTGGTGCACAAAAATACTACTGAGCAATTCTATTTTATTATTACTGAAACTTTATGAAAAGAAGATGGAGATTTAAAAAGTGTCAGATCGCTTTCTAACAGATACTTAAAAATATATAGATATAAAGTACCGTATTTTTCAGACTATAGGACGCAGAAGACCATAAGACACACCCAGATTTTACAGGAGGAAAATAGGGAAAATAAGAAATTAAGCAAAAAATGAATTTATAATGCACTGTTACGATAGGAGATCTGCTGATGACACTTATGGGGGAAATGTCTCCATCCTTCACCCCTTGCAGGTAATATATGTCCCCCATCCTGGTTTATAATTCCCATCCTGGATATGGTCCCCATCCTGGTATATAGTCTCCATCCTGGATATGGCCCCCATCATTGCATATAGCCCCCCATCCTGGTTATGGCCCTTCATACTGGTATATAGCCCCCCATCCTGGATATGGCCCCCCATGATAGCGTATAGCCCCCTACTCTGGTATATGACCCTGCCATACAGGAATATAGCTCACCATCCTGGATATGGCCCCCCCATTTGGTATATAGCCTCCCATTCTGGTTATGGCCCCCATTGTGCTATATAGCCCCCACCTTGGTACATAGCCCTCTATCCTGGGATATAGCCCCCTATCCTTGTATATAGCCATTCATCCTGGGATATATCCCCCATTCTGGTAAATGGCCATCCATCTTTGCTATAGCCACCCATCCTGGAACATAGCCCCTCCATCCGGGATTATATCCCCCCTTCCTGATACATGGCCCACTATCCTTATTATAGCCCTCATCCTAGCACACACACAAAAATAATAAATGATGTAAGATACATCATCATTATTTCCTGCTTGCAGCACTTTGGGTCCTCCTGTGTGCTGACATCCAATCATGTGACTGGCATGGAACTGTGACATCATCGCTGCATGCCCCTAACACATAATTGGATGCAGAGACACATGAGGACATCAGGGTGCTGCAAGCAGGGGTGTGATAAATTACATCATTTATTATTTATGTGTGTGCGCTAGGATGGGGGTGGGTACACTTAGGCTCATATAATATGCAATGCTCACCTGCCCACCTCTAAGCAAAGAGAGGTGATGGACATGGGCAAGCAGTGCATATTACATGAACCTTATGAGCGGGCCCATGTGATCATGGGCAGCCTCTGCAGCCTGCACAAGCCTCCTTCAGCACTCTCCAGAGCCGCAGCTCCTCCAGCACCGCCCAAAATCCACACATCCCGGTATATCTGGACTATAAGACGCACCCCAACTTTCCTCAAAAATGTGCATCTTATAGTCCAAAAAATAAGGTAGCTTTGGAGAAAAGGGACTAATTTATAAATATGTATGTGCAAAAGTCTTATGTACAAAGTAGGAATATGTTAAAAAAAGTGTTAATATAGTTTTTTTTAGTAATTAATAAATTAGAAAGTAAATGAATAAAAGAGAAGTCTAAATCAAATCAATATTTGGTGTCACCAAGCATAACATTAACTTGTGATTAGTTCTCCAATGTTCAAACAGCAAATATTGATGTGATTTAGATTTCTCTTTTGTTTGGTCACTTTTTATTCTGTTAATTAATAGAAATAAACTATTACCAACTCTATTTTGAAAGCATCCTTACTTTGCAGCATATTTTTCACACATCTACCTAAAACGTTTCTTCCGAACTGTGTATACAGATGTCGGCTAGATTCATTGTAGTGATGTCTTTCAAAGTGAATGTAATACAGCTCTATCCAAGAGTCTACAACATTTCAGCAAATCCTCGCTCTGCTGTTGAGCACTCTCCGATTCCAGTGCGCCACCTAGTGTTAGAAAGTGAATAGTTGCACGTGTCCTTGACTGGCATTTCATGTCTGCTTTTTATTACGCCAACTTTGCAGCCTTTGTTAGAAAAAAAAAACATTTATTTATAGAGAAAGAATAGTGAGTAATATGTTGGCTCAGATTTATTCCCTAAAAATATAGTAAACCTTGTAAATCCTTGATCCGTTCTAGTAGAAAAAAATGAAAATTAAAATCTCATCCTTCTTTCAAGGATAGTTAATATTGAACAATCTTATTACTCCTATTTGTGACATTACATTTATATAACGTTTTAGACAAAAATAATATCAATGACAACAATTGATTGTTTGCAAATCAGAGTCAGACATACAGACATGTGCATCTGCCCAAGGGAAGGGGGAATTCAGACGCTACATGTATGATCCAAAACTAATACTGATTTTAATCTAAAATGACTACATATTTAATGTAAAATATATCTTTTTTTAATATTCTTTCATTAAATGAACCTCTCTGCCCTATCTAATTGCTCTTTTTTTTACTTCCAGTTTAAGGACAATATTTTGCCCCAAATAAGTAAAGTATAATAAGAGCACGGCGGGAGGCATGGTGGCTCAGTGGTTAGCACTGAAGCCTTACAGCACTGGGGTCCTGAGCTTAATTCCCACCAAAGACCACGTCTGCAAGGAGTTTGTATGTTCTCCCCTTGTTTGTGTGGGTTTCTTCTGGGCGCTCTGGTTTCCTCCCGTACTTGAAAAACATACTGATAGGATGTTTAGATCATGAGCCCCAATGGGGAAAGTGTTGAAGATGTATGTAAAGTGCTATGGAATTATTAGTGCTATAAAAATGAATAAATATATTTTTATTATCACCTTGTAGCTTGGTTGAAGTTGTGGAGGAAACTGTCACCGTCGGGTACTGCTACCGCTGGAGAACTCAACAATCCAGTAAGAAAATGTGTGGGGCAATCTTTAGCACAAACAATCTAGTAATAAAAAAATGTTTATTGGAAGCCGAATGAAAACAAGACAGGATCTATAGTAAAACAAATGCGTTTCTGGAAGTTACTGCCCTAAATCATAGTATTAGGTCATAAACTTCTGGAATTTTTTATTTTTAATATGGATCATGTCTTGGTTTTAATCAGTTTCCAATAAACATTACATGTTTTATGACATTACATAAGATTATCCCACACATTTTTTTACAAACATACAGATATATAGAGATGTACTGGTATTTACCCGTTGACAGTTTATTAGTTAATTAGCCTGAAAACAAGCGGTTTCCTGAAACATATTTTGATTTTAAACCTAAATATCTATCTATTAAAGTATACATACAAACCTAAATATCTATCTATTAAAGTATACATACAAATGTCGCAGCACTCCCTTGGTGGTGTTAGTAGTTGTTTATTCCAGCTTGCAATGGTACAAATGGCAACGTTTCAGTCACCCACGCCCTTATTCCTGCAGGCGACATTTGTATGTATACTAAGATACACTGAGGACTGTGGAGGCCGCTTTGCACCCGGGACATCCAGCATTACTTGCTGCTCCTATTTTTGTATAAGTATCTATTAAAATAATTATCTAATCGCTTTTCTAATATAGTTTGATTAAAACTTTAATTAAAAAAAGTTCTACCATTGCTTTCTAATATGCAAATCGAGTCTGTGGAGCCTAGTTTAGGAGTCTCAACACAGGACTAGCCAGATATCCCTCCAGGTAAAGACCTAGCCATGGGGTGGCTCTTTGAGGAGACCACCATAACCACCATATTATGTGACCCTTTGAGTCAATATCCAGCTCTTTACGAGCTTAAAGATATGACAAGGGAATACCAAGGCCAGGTATCCATCCACAGACAGCTGTTTCGGGGTGTTGCCCCTCATCTGTGTGGAGTAGGATTCTGGCTAGGTGGGAGGATTCTGGCTAGGTGGGAGCAATGCCTAGTAGACGAACAACACAAAGCAATCACTGATGTCAGGGAGACGAGTCCAAGAAAACTTTGCGGGCAGCCGGCTTTACCATTCCTTTCTGTCCTCACTGCTTCATGTTTTCCTTCTGGCTTGATGACATTTTGCTTGAGAATCTCCAGTGCATGCCAGGATACTCAAGCTAGACGTCATCAGGTGGCAGGGGTTACTATCACTGCCACATCTACTATCTCGTAAAGATAAAATAGGGAGGGGGACAAGAGGCGCAATAGTGCCCTATCACTAGTGACACTTATATACAGTGGTGGTGCTGTGAAGCTGCTCACCTGGTCCAGTTGTGATCCCCACAACTGGTTTGAAGGCGTTTTTGGAAACAATGTTCCAGCTGCTGCAGGACCTCCACCAACCACTGGATAGTGGTATGTATCAAAGAAATGATGGGAGTGCTGGTGTCTCACGGTCCGCGCTGCTTCAGGGTTAAATAAACTCACCAAAGAGCCAAATCGATTTCCATCCTTTTATTCCTCCTCTCTCCTACGCGTTTCGGCACCTATCCTGGCACCTTCATCAGGGATAGGCGGCGGAACGGGTAGGAGAGAGGAGGAATAAAAGGACGGAAATCGATTTGGCTCTTTGGTGAGTTTATTTAACCCTAAAGCAGCGCGGACCGTGAGACACCAGCACTCCCATCATTTCTTTGATACATCTACTATCTCTACCATCAAACAAATCACCATGATTGAGACTTTCAGTGCACATTGATGAGGAAAAAAAGATCAGCTGAGCCTCTGAAACATAGTGGAGTGCAGGGCTGGGCTTTGCTACTCTGATCTTCTTGCTTACCGCGTTCCCTTCTTTAAAATGTGCACTGACAGTGCATTCTCTTGCCTATACAAAAGAAAATTATAGCTCTTACTTAATTAAATTTTACATTTCTTTATTGTTAACTGGGGAAAAGTAGATGATTTACATTTTTATATCATTTACATGTTTTACATTTTTAAAATAATTTTTAATTTACTTTTCACATCACGTTAGTGGACTTGAACCTGTTATCGCCTGATAACGTCTACCATACAGCAGGGCCGCCATCAGGGCATTAAGGCCACTACTGGTGTATGGGGCCCAAGCAGAAGCAAAGGGGTGGCTGGAGTGGGTGAGACATGCTGTAGAGCCTGCGCTGAGGCTGCACAGCCAAGTAACTATTTAAACGTCCTGGCAGACTGAATCGTACGCTGGGGCGATTACTTCTCTCTGCTTTGTTAAGCCTGGGGCCCCAGTCACATCTGCTGCCACATACATTGTGTGTATTTGCGACATCAGATTCTGCCAACCCATCAACTGTTCCTAAGCTTCCAGCATGCCCAGGTCCCATGCAGCACATTATATTCAGGAGTCAAGAGTCTAAAAGTGATTAAGTGCATGTGCTCACCCACCCACTCGCCCGTCCACTTGCCTGTCTGACCTCCCCTTACCCCATCCAAGCCTGGGTGGAGCCTCAAGGAGGAACTAAAATTTTGCCAGTGTCTTGCCATGAAATTCCTCGTGGCAGCCCTGTTATACAGTATACAGCAATGCCAAAGTATTGCTGTATAAACTTAAAATCGCTATCTTCTATCATGCCTAGCCACAGGCTGGAAGTTACAGGAGAGATCACATGGACACACAAGCATTCATTTGACCCCTGGCTGTAATAACAAGTAGTGATGGGTGAGAGTGCTTGCCACTGCTTGAAACTCGATTGAGCATCGGAGTGCTCAGGCACACTCAATACTCCATCAAGTATTCCTGTGACTCAAGCACATAATTCAAGGCTATTTTTCTGCCACCAAACATGTGGGGATTGCCTGAATTACTGTGATTGGCCAGCTGCAACATGTAATTGGGTCCATATACCCTGGGTACAGTGTAGTGAGAGGTGCTGGAGAAGGGATAGCGTATTAAAGTGATAATGACATACAGTCCTTGATGCTGCAATGTAAAAAATCTTAGCTATTTTCTATTAATACTGCACTTAGCTGATGTACAGTGAAGTAAATTATTATTTGATTCCTTGCTGATTTGTAATTTTACCCACTGAAAACGACATAAACAGTCTATAATTATAAGGTTAGGTTAATTTTAACAGTGAGAGATAGAATATAAGAACTAAAATCCAAAAAATTACATTATCTAAATTATATAAATATGTTTGAATTTTGAAGAAAGTATTTGGTCCCTCTGGCAAATAAAACTTAATATTTGGTGTGAAAATCCTTGTTGGCAAGCACAGAAGTCGGATGTTTTTTGTAGTTGATGATGAGGTTTGCGCACATATCAGAAGAAATTTTGGTCCACTCCTATTTGCAGATCATCTCTAAATCATTAAGATTTTAAGGCTAATGCTTGACAGCTCAAGCTTCAGCTCCCTCCCTAAGTCTTCTATAAGATTAAGGTCTGTAGACTGGCTAGGTCACTCAATGATCTTAATATGCTTCTTTTTTAAGCCACTCCTTTTTTCCCGTGGCTGTATGTTTTGGGTCATTATTGTGCTGGAAGACCCAGCCATGACCCATTTTAAATGTCCTGGCGGGGGGAAGGAGGTTTTTACTCAGGATTTTACGGTACATGGTTCCATCCATTGTCCCAATGATGCAGTGAAGTAGTCCTATGCCCTTAGCAGAGAAACACCCCCATAACATAATGTTTCCATTGCCACGCTTGATAGTGGGGACAGTGTTCTTTGGGTCATAGGCAGCATTTTTCTTCCTCCAAACACATTGAGTTGAGTTAATGCCAAAAAGTTCAATTTTTGTTTCATCTGATCAAAGTACCTTCTACTAATCACTCTCAAAATCGCCAAGGTGTTTATTGGTAAACTTGAGATGGGTCGGCACATGTGCCTTCTTGAGTGATGTGATTTTGCGGGCACTGCAGGATTTTAGTCCCTTACGGAGTAATTTGTTACCAATGGTTTCATTGGTATCAGTGGTTCCAGCTTGACATTGATTTTGTATTTCTACCAATTTCTTACTATTGCACCAACACTTGTCTCCTTCTCATCCAACGTCTTACTTATGGTTTTGTAGCCTATTCCAGCCTTGTGCAGGTGTAGGATCTTTTTTCCTTGACATCCTTAGAAAGCTCATTGTTCTTGCCCATGTTGTAGAGGTTAGAGTCTGACTGATTGAGTGTGTGTACAGGTGACAATTTAAGACAGCTGTCTTTAATGCAGGTAACAAGTTTATTAGGAGCGTCTAACTGGCCTATAGGAACCAAAACTCTTAATCGTTGGTAGGTGATCAAATACTTATTTCTCTCTTCAAAATGCAAATACATTTATATAATTTAGACAAAGAGATTTTCTGTATTTTATTTTTTAATATTCTATCTCTCACTGTTAAAATTAACCTACCCTTAAAATTATATACTGCTCATGTCTTTGTCAGTGGGCAAACTTACAAAATCAGCAAGGGATCAAATAATTATTTCCTTTACTGTATTGTAGGGTGAGCTGGAGGAAAAGGGATGGTATATTAGACCTTGCTGACATGACCATGTGAATCAAATTGTCCTGCAACGTAAAACCTAAGTCCTTTTGAGGGCTACATCTTTTCTATTTTATTCCCTAGTAATACTGCTCATAACTGCATACCTAATTTAAAATGTGCAAGGCACGCAGAGTGAAAACCCATGGGCCAGGTGAAACTGTGTTTGCTAAGGCAATACAACCAATACGCTCATCTAGGGGATCTGTCTTCCTGTCCAATTTTTTAGGGGTGGCACAGGACATCTGTCTTATAGCCAGATCAGTGCAAACAGTTAATGCTACCAGTAAGTTTCCAAGCACCTTCCACATGGTCCAGCTTCACTAGTCAAGAATCTAGACCATATAATCTTCACCCTGATCCTCTTTCCTTCCACTATGGTGAGTCTGAGGAGACAAATGATTCCAAACTCGACCACTCCATGGAGCTCTTTATATTTACATGTATTGATCCTGATTCTCGGCTTGCACATTGCAAAAGGGACACGAGGAGGTTGTTTAACTGTAAGGGTACCTTTACACGCCGCTACTGGAGGATGGATACAACCCGCTACTTCACGTGCACGAGCACGCACGAACGGTTACAAATGGTAAACGCACCATATTTACACGCCGCCACAATGTGCGCTACGCTACGCTACATCTATAGTTAGCTACATCGCCGGGTGTCTCAAGTAGCCATCTGTAGCTTAGCTTACCTCATTTACACACCACTACAACAAGCTAATATGGGCGGACCTGGTGCAGCAGGGACAGCACATAGGCGTGCCACAATTGAGGAGTACGAGCCGTCCGTACGCTGATAGGACAAAGCAGGAACATCATGATTGGGCAGGCATCGCAGGAGGCTGAGTAATACAGCACGCTCGAGCGATTGTGTAGTGTGACTCGTCAGCTCCTTAAATATGCCGCCCTGTGCGGCGACAACCAATCGCAACGCTGGAGCTTCCTCCAATGATCGCTGAAGGGGGCGCGGAAACCCGGAGCCTGTGTCACGCCCTAGCTACATTCCAGCTACATAGCCTGGTGTCCAGACATCCCTTCTGTAGCTTCTTTACACGCCGATACAACTCGCTACCATCGGCTTTGTAGCCATCTGTTATTGAGCAGTGCTCGGAAACAGATGTTTCTGTTGCCGGCTGTGTCGTCCCGTCTTCAGACGCCGCTACTACGGGCTATATTGACGCTACAAGCTACATTTGTAGCCTGTAGCGGGTTGTATCCATCCTGCCGTAGCGGCGTGTAAAGGTACCCTAAAAGTTTACTTTCCCCGAAGGCACAGTATTGTGAACCTTGTGGAGGCTGAGACTGAGCTGGACAATGGCATGGCACACATGGTTCCATGGTCCCAGTTTCTTTGGGGTTTCTCCTACACCAATTCCTGCACCCTCTCCTCCTCATCCTCCATCTACAAATAGTTGTTCATATGAGTCAGAAGCTGGATACACTGCAGCACTGCCTTGGTGAAGTGGAACTTGCTCTGCTGAAACCAAATTGTTTAGATGATAAACAGCATATTGCTGCAGAGTTATTGAAAGGTGTAACAGACCAGACAGATCTGTGGCTCTCACCGCTGAACTAACAACCTGGCATAATCATGTGTGATAATGCCCATAACATGGTGAAGCTTTTAAGCTTGGCAAGCTCACTCACATACCATGTGTGACCCATGTGCTCAAATTAGTGGTTGAACGATTTCTGAAAACCTACCTAGGTATGCCTGTGCTGTTAGTGCAGGTATACTAAGTGTGTGCCGATTTAAAGCTCACCTACTGGTGTGCAATGTGCCCACATCCTGGAACTCTACATTATGGATGTGAGCCGCAGAGAGCAGTAGTTGAATACTAGCTGCAACATGCCCATCAGTATTCTGATCAGCCATTGCACATAAGAACAGACAAGTGTGCATGGATGTCTGACATCAGTCAGGTTCTAAAACTATAAGAGATTCACAAAGATGGTGAGCAGCGATGATGCCATGATCAGCTTAACCATCCTGCTTCTGTTTCTACTAAGATGCTTGCTGTTCTCAATTAAAGAGGAAGTTTTGCATGCAGAACAGGTGGAAATGGAGGAAGAAAATAAACAGCGTGATACTACCTAACCCAGCCTCATGTCATCATCTTAATGCAGATTGGCTGATAATGAAATGATAATGAGGAAGAGGAGGCTGAGGAAGAAGAGGAACAGGAGATTCTTGCCTGCACCAAAGATGGTGCAACCTATACCAGCATCATCACGTCTGTTCAGTGTGGATTGCCTAAGTAAGAGGAGCAGGTGGAGGAGAGGTAGTAGGAGAAGAAAGAGGAGATGAAGAGTCATCCTCCTGGTGGGAACAGAGAAGTGTTGTTTGCTGAGAGTCTGGCACAGATGGATGACTTTCCTATGACCCTCAAGTTTTATGAAGTTTTTAGCTAACACTGGTTACTGGTTGTTCACTCTTCTTGACCCACAGTAAGAGAATTTTCCATCTCTCCTTCTTGTAGCAAATAGTGCAATACCAGAAAGTCCTAGTTGAATAATTAGTGACAACATGCTGGCGGCAAAAGTCATACTTCCTTTGGCAACGAAGGAGTAGAGAAAAAGGCATACACACATGGTCCAAAAGAGGCATGGGAACACTATTAAAGGTCTGGGACAGTTTAATTAGACATTCCCATCACCAAGGGCCTGATACGAGGGATACTCTGACAAGGAGGGAAACATTTTAGAAGATGGTAAAGGAGTACCTAGCTGACCATACCAGAATTCTCCATATTCTCTCTGTGCTATACATCTATTAGGTATCCAATCTGGTCTTGTGGCATGAACAGTGGGGTCATAGCAGTTTCTAAACTGTTCTGAAAGGATGACTTTTCAAATTTCTCTTGAAAGTTCTGAATGTTAGGGAAAATAGCCCTTGTTGTGGCACAGTATTCCAGAGGTTGGGGGGGTGTTCCGAAGAAGTCTTGCTGGAGATTGGATGAGGAACATATGAGTGTGGAGGAGAGACAGAAGTGCTGGGAGGATCAAAGATTATAAATTGGATGATACCAGGAGATTAGTTAAGAGATATATGAGGAGAAGGATTGTAGATGGCTTTGCAAGTCAATGTTTGTAGTTTGAATTTGATACTTTAAAGAATTGGGAGCCAATAAGAGATTTGCAGAGGGGAGAAGTGGAGTAGTAGCAAAGAAAGAGGTGAATTAGTCAGGCAGCAGAGTTGTGCAGATACTGGAGAGGTGGGAGAGTGTTAACAGGTAGGCCACTGAGGAGGCTATTGCACTAGTCGAGGCAGGAAATGACAAGGGAATGAGCTAGTATTTTAGTAGTTTGAGGATAGATGAAAAGACGTATTTTGGAATTATTTTTGAGTTAGAGGCTGTAGGAGGTGGTGAGAGCTTGGATTTGCGGTTTGAGGGACAAGGCAGAGTCAATGTATACTCTGAGGCCTCAGGTGCAGGCGAAAGCATGATATCATTTATTCTTATAAATAGATCAGGGAGTAAAAATATGTGAGATATAGGAAAGATGATGAGTAAAACTTTGTCTATGTTGAACTTTAGGAAACAAGAGGAAAAGTAAGATATCGCTGAAAGAAACTCTAAGATTATGGACAGTAGAAAAGTGACATTTAGGCCAGAGACAGAGATCTGAGTGTCATCAGTGTACAGATGATACTGGAAGCTGTGGGACTTTATGAGCTTCCCCAGGCCAAAGTTATAGATGGCGAAGAGTAGGGGTCCCAAGCCAGAGCCTTGAGGGATCTGACAAAGAGTGGATGGGGTCAGGAGGTAGTGTAGGAGAGGAAGACGATAAATGTGCAGTTAAAGAGATATGAGGAGATCTAGGAGAAAGACAAGTCCATGATTTACCAATGGAAAACAAAACTGTGTTGAAGGTAGAGGACAGGTCTAGAAGGAGGAGTATAGATAAATATCTTTTAGCTTTAGTGATGAGTAAATCGTTAGTATTTTTGGTTAAGGCAGTTTTGGTCGAATTTTGGGGGTGGAAGTCAGATTGAAGATTGTTAGAGTAGGTTTGATGAGAGGTGATAAGAAAGCACAGTGTGGACATGCTTTTTTTTTGGTTTTGAGGTGAACAGGAGCAGCAAAATGGGCCAATAGTTCGATGTAGAGGTCAGGTTGAGGGATGATATCTTTAATATAGGTTTAATTAGGGCATGTTTGGAAGCAGAAGCAAAGGTACCAGAAGTTAATTATGAGTTTATAAGTTGGAGATGGGTAGGGAATGGGAAAAGCATGGTAGTGAGGTTTGGGAGGAGATGGGATTAGATGTGGTTCAGTGCACAAGCAGTAAGGTGTCATTTGGAGAGGAGATGAGTAGAGATGAGCGATGTTCGACTCGAATAGTTCGCCAATCTCAAATTCGAGTTGATTTTGGCGCTATTTGAGTCATTCGCGAATTCGAACAATTTGGTTCAAATTCGGCGAATCTAGAACATGTTCGATTTTGGTTTGAAAATGCGGCAGATGCGGTCAGAAAACCGCATCTGCCGCATTTTTAGCCAAAATAAACATTTACGAACTTAAATAAAGTGTTAAAAATAAAAAAATAATGTATGCTCACCTGTCCGCGGTCCACCGAAGCCTCCGGTATGGTCCTGTGGCTTACAGGACCTGTGGTGACGTCAGTTCTCGTGGGAACTCCGGTCACGTGACCGGAGTTCCCGCGAGAACTGACGTCACCACAGGTCCTGTAAGCCACAGGACCTTGCCGGAAAGCTTAAAATACACATTTTTATGTTTCGGACACTTTCTTTTACTTAAAGAAAGTGTCTACAACATAAAAATGTCTATTTTAAGCTTTCCGGCAAGGTCCTGTGCTTATAGGACCTGTGGTGACGTCATGTTCTCGCGGAACTCCGGTCATGTGACCGGAGTTCCCGCGAGAACTGACGTTACCACAGGTCCTGTAAGCCACAGGACCATACCGGAGGCTTCGGTGGACCGCGGACAGGTGAGCATACATTATTTTTTTATTTTTAACACTTTATTTGACTTTATATCACTTCCACAATGTATGTATATACATTGTGGAAGTGAAACAGCCCCACAATCCTGTTTTTTTCATGTTCCGGGATGTTCGATGGTGTTCGTCGAGCATTCGACGAACATTCGTCGAACACCCCGTCGATTCGGCGAATCGAATCGAACACGAACATCAGGGAAGTGGCTCATCTCTAGAGATGAGTAAGTTTTTCTTCAATGTTGGAGGGGAGGAATATTATTGAAGGAGTACAATGGTCTGCTATATACAGGGGATGTGATGGTTGAGTTGAAAATACTTGTCTGATGTTGTCGATCTTGCTGTTGAAGCGTATTGAAAACTCCTCACAGAAATGCAGAGGTTGGAGAGGGCAGTGCTGGGTGGAGGAGGTAGTTAAAAGTTTTGAATAACTAATTGGGGTTGTGAGATAAAAAGGATATGACGGTTATGAAGTAAACCTGTTTAGTTGAGGCGAGGGCCAATTTGAATTTTAAAGTTGCTTGTTTGAATGCTGTGAAGTATACTTATGAATGTGTGTTCTTCTCGCACTGCTCAGCAACTCTAGACACTTACCAAAGCTTTTTATTGGCATTGGTGTGCCAGAGTTGTCTTTTGATATGTCTTGCTCTGGTATGCATGAGAGGGGTGACTACGCCAAAAGCTGATGTGAGTGTAGCAATATAGATCGCAGTGGTACTCTCTGTGTCATGGAGTGAGGATATGGAGAGCAGCGGTAGAAAAATTCAGAGAGTGTGTGGGTATTAAGGTGTATGAGGTTTCTGTAAGGGTATGCTAGCTGCTGGATTTGGGGGACAGGTAAAGAGGACAGGGATGACAAAGTGATTAGATAGTGGTCAGATAGGGGAAAAAGTCAAGTTAGATAGTGAGCAGAGGCAGGTGGAAGTGAAGTCTAGTGTATGTCCATCTGTATGAGTGGCTAAACAAGGACCACTGAGTGAGGCCAAAGGATGAAGCAAGCAACAGGAGTTTAGAGGCTGCTGACTGGTGGCTGTCAATGGGGATATTGAAGTCACTCATGATGATGGTGGCAGAGAGAAAGTGTAGAAACCAGGTGGAGAATTGGTCAATAAAGGCAGTTTTGGCGTGAGGTGTAGTTCTCTAACTTCAGTTTTAACAGATCTGAATTTACCTCAGCGCTCAACTGTAGCTGATGGATTTTTTTGTGTCACTTGTATGAAAGCTACTCCATCCGAGGTATACCGGACGTCCTGTGGCTTCACGATAAATTGATGTTTGTATGATTTTGTTTTTTGATGTGTATGGCCTTGTACAGAAATGGTATTTGGGACTTTAAGAAGTTGAGGGTAAGCTTGATGGTTGAGTGGAACTTCTTGAAGTTATTGTGAAAGGTAAGTAAATCTTAACCATAGTCAGATGTTTTTATTTGTACCTTCTCATTTTCACTTTTTATAGTCATTTTTTTATATTCCAATTTTGAAGTGAGGTCAGTGGTCACTACACCTAAACTTCCTGTTAAACCAGTGTATTTATTGCAACCCCTGAGTAGGTTCCATTACAATTGATGAAAACACCGTTCTAGCATTGAAACGTGCATGAACTATATATTTCCCATTTATGCCTGTTTATTATTTTTTACCTATGAATAACTTTTTAACCATAAAATTGCTCAGTCTGCATCATGTTGGATGCACTTTTCACTCCATCCCAACTTTTGCACCCAGAAGTGCCCAAGGCTCAGAATTTTCCTTCTGACTTTATTTTGACATTATATTGTGTTATGCCTTGAACAACACCTGACAAGGCTTTTCATGTCACAGGATTATCAAGAGCATCAAATACTCAATCCCAATGTCCAGCAATTCTGAAAATCTCAGTAGGTTTGTACTTTTAGAAACTAATTTCATGGTAAATGAACACCAAACGTGTTGAAAGTTTACAATGTTTTTAAAGTTTCCATGCACAATCAACCATATGGTAGGTTCTGCCTAACTTCACATCCACTACATGGACATGAATCAGTAATAGTTTTAACCCTTATAATACCATAAATTGGAATGGTTGGAGGAATGATGGTGGTTTAAAATGCTTAAGTTTTTAAGAAACATCGTATTTATAATATCTGTCTTTGCTGTCTTGGTTTTTGAGAGGTTGTATATGACCTGTTTGTAGGATATATACAATTTGTGTGCATATAGGACCAGACAGAGAAGATATTAAGCTACTTGAAACTGTCATTAATTTCAATTTGAAGAAAAAACACATTAGGGCCCTTTCACATCAGCATTTTTTGAAATTTGCAGCAGATGCGGTGAAAAAACCGCATCTGCCGCAATTACCGCATACCGGCTGCACTTGCGGCGCAGTTGCGGTAAACGCCATGCAAAGTATAGGCGTACTTGCGGCAGGTGCGGCAAGTGCGATTTTGCACTTGCGGCAGGTGCGGCCGCGAAAAAAAACGCGGTCAGCCGCGTTTTTTTTCGCGGCCGCACCTGCCGCAAGTGCAAAACCGCACTTGCCGCACCTGCCGCAAGTACGCCTATACTTTGCATGGCGTTTACTGCAACCGCGCCGCAAGTGCAGCCGGTATGCGGTGATTGCGGCAGATGCGGTTTTTTCACCGTATCTGCAGCAAATTTCAAAAAACGCTGATGTGAAAGGGCCCTTAGTCTATTATTCAAGTCTATAAACTACAGTCTATAAAGTCTATTACTGAAAATGTTATTTCTACACATTCTATTAATCTAGCCTATAGTCAGCTACTAACCATTATATTTTATACATATGTGTTTCTAGTCACTGGTAGGGTTGTCAGTTTTCTCAATTTTTATTCTTACTGTTGTGCAGTACCTATATTTACAATTTAAAACATTGACAAATTCATGTGCAGACAGTGGAGATGAATGTATCTTTTAATATTCAAATTAACCAAATTTTCGCCAAAAACTCAATTTGTGGAGAACGAGTTTGTGAAAATCTTAATAATGGAAAACATGTATTTCTCAGAAGATACCCGAGGGGGCAGAGGAGATAGAGAGTTCACAACTGATCAAAAGAGCTATAATTCTACAGGAAAGAGAGAAGAATAGAAGCTTACACTCTATTGGAGAGGAGACCCTCCTGATCTTAAGAGTTTACACTCTTCATGATAGAAGACAATGAGATAACCTTATTCACCATAAGAGCTTACACACTATAGGCAAGAGAGAACCCCAGTGATCATAAGAGCTTACAATTAACAGTGGAGAGAGACTTACCCATTGACTCTGAAGATGGAAAATGACGGTACATAAAAACTGGGCTCCATTGGGTACAGCTAATTTGTGATGGCTCTGGTACTCATCAACATTATAGAAGGTATAATAATCCATAAAATATCACAGGGCATTATTACTTCCTTCCCCGCACAGGAGATGTGGTCTGGTCAGACCATTTCCCTATACTGTCAGACACAACCATTACACAGTACATATGAGGGGCACATTTATAAGATTATTTCAGCACCCAAACCCCATTAATCAAACTACCCAACCTAACATCAACCCAGTGTAGGTGATATCCACAAACTGCGCAGTGTAGACAATGGAAAGCATTGGATGGCATAGGGGTGTTTTTCATTTGGGGATAGAGAAATAATTTTATAGATATATAGATTGATATACTAGAAAACAGGAGAGAAAGCGCACATAGAGTCTTATCTGAGTATGTGTGTGATTATTTTCGGGTTAATGAACTAACCTTGTGTTGTTGTGAGAGTCACAACAACTATCAAGCATAAAATGGCTTGCAGCACTCCGCCCCAGATGAACTGATATTGACCAAGATAGAAAGGGTGGTTCCACATGCTCTACTGTCCCAGATAGAACTTCCAATGAGTCACAGTGGTTGATAATAGTAGTACCTCTATTCCATTTAACGTGTTTCGTGGGTCTGCAGCCCACTTCCACAGAGATCCAAATGTACTACTATTATCAACCACTGTGACTCATTGGAAGTTCTGTCTGGGATGGTAGCGCACGTGGAACCACCTTTTTTATCTTGGTCAATATAGATATATAGATAGATTTTTTATACTCATTTGAAATATAAGTATGGTTTGTGTACATGTCATAACCATATATTTGTGATGTGTATTGTGGCACATAATGAACTTTTCCTGCATGTAGCAATAATTTACTGAATTTGTATACTTAGAAATGGGAGTCCTTGAATGGTCACTGTCTTGTCAATAAACTTACACTCATCTGATGGTCAATACAATGACTAAAAAGTTAGCAAAATATTTTATACCAGCTGTGAGCCCGATGCAAATGCATCGGGTGTCTAGAATATTTTTAATTTTTTTTTTAGATTTTCAAATAATAATCCAATTATTCCAATGACATCTTTACACCAACCTGCAAGTGTAGCGACTCGCAATGGCCTCGCGGCCATTGCTCGCGCTACACAGCGAGTCGCAATAGATCCCCATTGAAAGTATAGGGGGAGTTGCGACAGGTGCGGCGACTGAGGTAGCGACTCGCAATGGCCTCGCGGCCATTGCTCGCGCTACACAGCGACTCGCAATAGATCCCCATTGAAAGTATAGGGGGAGTTGCGACAGGTGCGGCGACTGAGGTAGCGACTCGCAATGGCCTCGCGGCCATTGCTCGCGCTACACAGCGACTCGCAATAGATCCCCATTGAAAGTATAAGGGGAGTTGCGGCAGGTGCGGCGGCTGAGGTAGCGACTCGCAATGGCCTCGCGGCCATTGCTCGCGCTACCTCAGCGGTAAATCGCTAAGTTTGTGGCCGAGCCTCTGGTTCTATTTTCGGCCAGCGACTCGCAATGGCCGCTTCGCGGCCATTGCTCGCGCGTGGTGACGTCACATAGTAACATAGCCACGGCGTTTTCGGGGTCCGACACGATTTTGCCTACGGCAATTATAGAGTAGATGAAAATGAAATTTCATTTAAAAAATTCAGTTTTTTTGTTGTAATTGTTATGTAGTGCCTATTGTCAAGTGTAATCCATCGATAACCTTAGATATGACAAAGTACCAAACATGGGAGTTGGTCAGTGTCTCTTACCCCTTTGTCAAACTGCATATAGGCATGTCAGATCGACATACCTTACATACCTTCAGTTTGGGGTGGTAAAACCATTGGACAATGGTTGTCATAATGCATATTGGGAAATGAGAGAATGAAGGTTCAAGCACTGAGAAAACCTAAATGAAATTCATAGAAAGGTAAAAATGAACACATCTGTACACCCAGTAGATAAATATTTATGAGTGTATAAACTCAATATTTGACTAGCTCTTTTGTGACATTTTTGTGATGCTCGTATATTTTTCTTGTTTTCTTTCCTCATATCACTAATTGAGATATAACGACACAGCTAAAGTTTACTGAGTGCTTCATAAGCAGTTCATTGCATGAATCCTTCCTATTATTGAATTAAAAACAAACAAAATGCACATTTGGAAACAGCAATTACTCACTAAATCCATTTTATCTTCTTGTATCATAATATGGAATTACTAATATGCCAAATGAAGCCCTGCCGTCTTAAAATGTATTTGAAATTAGTTTAAAAAGTGTAATTTTTTTTACTTAATATCACATCCTTACAATGACTAACTGCAACTATTCTCAAAGCAAGCAGCGGCTTTTAAGAATGTATCAAATTACTGTTTTCTTCAGTTCTTTTGCACTTAAGGATTTATGAAAAATGTGGAGATTAAATTTGAATCAAATTAAGAAAATGTTAACCTTTTATAATGCAATAAAATGCTTCAGCTATTTGTAATCATTTCTCTCTGCCCAGTCAAAGAAATGTTTTCATACATTGTGGTCATTGATGCAGTTTTATCTTACTCAATGGAGACAACAAAAATTCACCGTCTGTTGTAATTTTTGAAAATTACGTAAAAAGGTAGCTTTTTCCCTCATTTGGGGCAAAAACACACAACACACCTACAAATGTTCCATACCCTAGACTAGGGGTAGGAAACGCCAAGCCACAAGGGCCGCCAACAGGTCATGTTTTCAGGATTTCCTTAGTATTGCACATGTGATAATATAATCATCTGCACAGGAGATGATTACCAACCAGTGTGCAAAACTAAGAAAATCCTGAAGACATGACCTGTTGGCAGCCCTTAAGGCTTGGAGTTCCCCACCCCTTCCTTAGACCAATAATAACATATATGACAAGGGCCATATGAAGCCCCATGCATACTTGTCTACATCACAGATTCTTGCGGGAGTTTAGTGCTCTTGAATCTTATTCCTAAAATATTTTCTTAAACATTATTTCCTAATACAGGCAACATTTAAAATATAAAAAAGTATCCAGTCCAAACCCATCTCAGCCCACAAATGGTAGAAAGAAAAAGAGATACCGAGTAAGCTGACCTCTACATAGCTAGACGTCTCATTTTCCCTTAATTTTCCAAGAGAGGCTTTATTCCCAAACCAGATTAATTCATATTAGCCCATCACCATTCAACCATTCCCTCAAAGTAAGCATATTCAGTCCCAAGCAATTTCTAGCTACTAATAATCTAGCAGTGGGAAGCAACCTTGTTGCAAGAACAGTTACTCTGTCATTGGAATTTCACTTATTGATGCTGTCAAAGGAGTTGTCTTCTCGTAGGACAACCCCTTTTCATTCCATATGTTTTTTCCAATCAAAAAATTAAAGCTTTTACAACCTCATGTGAGCACTATCACCACTGGAACCATGGTACCACCAGAGGGGAGTATAAATTTTACAATTGGATGAAACATGTGGAACAAGAAGGGGTTGTCCTGGTAATGGACAACCACTTTAGGAATTCCCGTCAAAATGTGCTGAGGCAGATCAAGGTTGATCCCCCTCTAGAAATGGACAGATCTAGTAGTTGCTTTCTCTTCTCATATTAACATTCAGAATAGGTCTCATGTAGGTTTTCTGCCTGATTATCTATCACCAGTGCGACACAATGACCATCGCGTGTTAACAAATTTTATGTTGATATGTATATGCAACTAAAATGTTACAGTTCTAGCATTTAAAACTAAATTTTTGTAATTTGCATCATCTTACATGATCCAAAACGTTTTTGATAATCATATAACAGACTTTTCGAATAAGATGGTTTTTAAAAGTCACTGCAGTCTAGATGTCTTCTCTAAAATGAATCAGGTAATGTAGTCATGAACACAATCTTACTAGATTAGAGAGAATGGGAACGGAAAGTCTAGACATGTCAAATATCTGTACCTGCTATTAATTTCTACTATATATCTCCCAAGGCAGACATTATTCTTAGTGAAAGGCACATCAGGTTGCAGATTTTCTTGCCAATCCCTTAAAAACATTTCCAAGGGGATGCTGCTTTCAATTCAGTATAATACTATTTTCAGTGCATACGGCTTGAAATATTTTTGCTGTCAAAGACGTAAAAACATAAAGTTTTGACTTATTTTTAAGAATGTCTGTTATTATAAAATCACAATCATTCCTTAGGCAGCAGTTGTAATTGTAATGAAACCTGAAACATTTGTCAATTATTTTCTTTCTCCATGCTTCTATACATGTATTTGATGGTGTAATGCATGCGGTGTATTCTGCAATTTGAAGCATTTCAAAGTCTTCATACTTCTGCTCTCCTCCAACTGCACCCCCTCTCCCCGATCCTCCCTATAATCCCTATTACTATGTCTATGGAGTATAGAAGGAAACTGGTGCACCCATAGAAAACACACTCATGCTAGGGAAGAACATACAAACTCTTTACAAATGCTTTCCGTTGCAGGATTGGCATCTTGGAAAACCTGAAACCTTACTTAGGCTGTGGTCACAGTTGCCCTGCGTTTTTTTTAGTGATTTAACAAAACTCATGCGTTTTTTCATGTCAGCATGAGTTTTTTAAGGTGTGTGATGGCTCCCTGCGTTTTTGGCTGCGTTTTTGAATCTGCACCTAAAAATAGTGCTTGTAGTATTTTTTTGTGCGTTTTGAAAAACGCATGCGTTTTTATAACATGGGCCTCTATGGAAAACGCATGCAAAAACGCATGGTACATTAGTAACTTTTAGTGCCATTCAAAAACGCATGCGTTTCCCATAGGTGCCCATGTTAAAAAAACGCATGCGTTTTCTGAAACACATGCGTTTTTTTAACATGGGCTCCTATGGGAAACGCATGCGTTTTTGAATGGCACTAATTGTACATGTGTTTTTGCATGCGTTTCCCATAAGGCCCCATATTAACCCCTTCCCGACCCTTGGCCCTACGTTTGGGCCATGAAAACCAAGTCATTCCCGACCCTTGGCCCTAGGGGTGGGCCATGGAATGATCGGGCTCCTACAGGCCGAGTGAGGGTCTCACTGACCTGTCACTCGGCCTGCAGGTACATGGGGAGTTGTACTACACCCCAGGGGGGTCGATTTGCCCCCACCCCCACCCCCCCGGCTACAGGCGCGGTGATTGGTGCTCAAAAGTGAAAGTGAAAATCACCGCGCCTGTAATGTTTCCCCGCCTGCCGCTGCTCTCCCTACCCCCTGATCTGCTCCCTGTCATCCTCTAACTGCCCCCCTGTCCCCCACCTCTCTTTCCTGCCCCCCCCTTCATCTTTCTACCCCCCCTTCCTGTCCCTGCCGCCCGCTTCTTGTCCCTGCCTCCCGCTTCCTCTTCCTGCCGCCCGCCTCCTCCTGACTGCCCCCGCTTCCTCCTAGTCCTAAGTGCCCCCTGCCACATCTACTGCCAGCCCTCCCACTGCCCCCTCCTGCCCCCCGATCACCGGAGCGGCGATCGGCTTCTCCCACTCACCTCTCCGGCGGCCCGGCTGTCAGCGCTGCGTCCCGCTCCTCCTCCTCTTCTGCTGTGAGTATCGCCGCCTCCGATCTGAGCTCTGTGCTGGAGCTGCCAGATCACTTCTACAGCTGGATCCTGAGGATCTAGCTGCAGGAAGTGATCTGACAGATCCAGCACAGTGATCCACAGTGACCATTATGTGATCACTGTCGATCACTGTGCTGGAGCTGCCAGATCACTTCTACAGCTGGATCCTGAGGATCTAGCTGCAGGAAGTGATCTGACAGATCCAGCACAGTGATCCACAGTGACCATTATGTGATCACTGTCGATCACTGTGCTGGAGCTGCCAGATCACTTCTACAGCTGGATCCTGAGGATCTAGCTGCAGGAAGTGATCTGACAGATCCAGCACAGTGATCCACAGTGACCATTATGTGATCACTGTCGATCACTGTGCTGGAGCTGCCAGATCACTTCTACAGCTGGATCCTGAGGATCTAGCTGCAGGAAGTGATCTGACAGATCCAGCACAGTGATCGACAGTGATCACATAATGGTCACTGTGGATCACTGTGCTGGATCTGTCAGATCACTTTCTACAGCTGGATCCTGAGGATCTAGCTGCAGAAAGTGATCTGACACCCCGGGCGCAGTGACCCACTATGTGCATCACTGCGCCTGGGCTGCCAGATCGCTTTCCGCAGCTCGATCCCTATGCATGGGGATCGAGCTGCAGAAAGCTATCTAACAGCCCGGGCGCAGTGATGCACATAGTGGGTCAATGCGCCTGTGCTGCCAGATCGCTTTCCGCAGCTCGATCCCCATGCATGGGGATTGAGCTGCGGAAAGCGATCTGGCAGCACAGGCGCAGTGATGCATATAGTGGGTCACTGCGCCCAGGCTCTTAGATCGCTGCTCTGCAGCCCGATCTCCCTGCATGGGCATCGAACTGCAGAAAGCAATCTGACAGCCCGGACGCAGTGATGCACATAGTGGGTCAATGCGCCTGTGCTGCCAGATCGCTTTCCGCAGCTCGATCCCCATGCATGGGGATTGAGCTGCGGAAAGCGATCTGGCAGCACAGGTGCAGTGATGCATATAGTGGGTCACTGCGCCCAGGCTCTTAGATCGCTGCTCTGCAGCCCGATCTCCCTGCATGGGCATCGAACTGCAGAAAGCAATCTGACAGCCCGGACGCAGTGATGCACATAGTGGGTCAATGCGCCTGTGCTGCCAGATCGCTTTCCGCAGCTCGATCCCCATGCATGGGGATCGAGCTGCGGAAAGTGATCTGGCAGCCCAGGCGCAGTGATGCACATAATGGGTCACTGCGCCCGGGGTGTCAGATCACTTTCTGCAGCTCGATCACCATGCTGGCGGATCGGGCTCCAGAGTAGCGATCTGAAAGCAAAGGTGATCGAGCGTCGTGGGACCTTCGTTGTGGACTACGTCGGAGACAATCAAATGTCGTGGGACCTTCGTTATGGACTACGTCGGAGCGATCGAGCGTCGTGGGACCTTCGTTGTGGACTACGTCGGATCTTTTTATAATAATGATGGAGTCCGAATTGTGTCTGTGTTTTTTTTTCAAATAAAAAGATTTTTCTCTGTGTGTATTTATTGACTATTTACCGTACTAGAGATTCCTAATGGCGGGTCTAACATTGGCCCTATATTATGAATCTCGGGCTTAGTGCCAGCTGCCAATAAAAAGCTGGCATTAACCCCTTTATTACCCAGTTAGCCACCGGCACCAGGGCAACTGGAAGAGCGTGGGTACAGCGCCAGAAAATGGCGCTTCAATGAATGCGCCATTTTCTGGGGCGGCTGCGGGCTGCAATTCGCAGCATGGGGGGCCCAGAACGCTTGGGCCTCTCTATGCTGAGGATTCCAGCCCCCAGCTGCCTAGTTGTACCTGGCTGGACCAAAAATATGGCGGAGCCCCACGTAATTTTTTTTTCTAGAATTAGTTCTAGAAATTAAAAAAAAATGGGCTTCGCTGTATTTTTGGTTCCAGCCAGGTATGACAAGGCAGCTGGGGGTGGGTGGCAGTCCGTAGCTGCCAAGTTGTACCTGGCTGGACCAAAAATATGGCGGAGCCCTATGTCATTTTTTTTCTAGAAATATTTCTAGAAATAAAAAAAAAATAGGCTTCGCTGTATTTTTGGTTCCAGCCAGGTATGACGAGGCAGCTGGGGGCTGGTGGCAGTCCGTAGCTGCCAAGTTGTATCTGGCTGGACCAAAAATATGGCGGAGCCCTATGTCATTTTTTTTCTACAAATAATTCTAGAAATAAAAAAAAAATAGGCTTCGCTGTATTTTTGGTTCCAGCCAGGTATGACGAGGCAGCTGGGGGCTGGTGGCAGTCCGTAGCTGCCAAGTTGTATCTGGCTGGACCAAAAATATGGCGGAGCCCTATCTCATTTCTTTTCTAGAAATAATTCTAGAAATAAAAAAAAAATAGGCTTTGCTGTATTTTTGGTTCCAGCCAGGTATGACGAGGCAGCTGGGGGCTGGTGGCAGTCCGTAGCTGCCAAGTTGTACCTGGCTGGACCAAAAATATGGCAGAGCCCCATGGGTCCCCTATGCTGCGAATTGCAACTACTAGACTAGTATGTTTTTTCACAAAAAGTTTCTTTATTCATTTATACATCTCAATTTGTGAAGCACATGGTGGTTCAAAGTGCTCACTGTGCATCTAGATACGTTCCTTGGGGGGTCTAGTTTCCAAAATGGGGTCACTTGTGGGGGAGCTCCAATGTTTAGGCACACAGGGGCTCTCCATACGCGACCTGGTGTCCGCTATCAATTCCAATTGTTGGCAAACACCAGGTTGCGTATGGAGAGCCCCTGTGTGCCTACACATTGGAGCTCCCCCACAAGTGACCCCATTTTGGAAACTAGACCCCCCAAGGAACGTATCAAGATGCATAGTGAGCACTTTGAACCCCCAAGTGCTTCACAAATTGATCCATAAAAATGAAAAAGCACTTTTTTTTCCACAAACATTTTCTTTTTTCATTATTCCGGACCAATTTGTGAAGCACCTGGGGGTTCAAAGTGCTCACTATGCAGCTAGATATGTTCCCTGGGGGGTCTAGTTTACAAAATGGGGTCACTTGTGGGGGAGCTCTAATGTTTAGTCACACAGACGCTCTCCATACGCAACATGGTGTCCGCTAACAATTCCAATTGTTAGCGGACACCATGTCGCATATGGAGAGCCCCTGTGTGCCTAAACATTGGAGCTCCCCCACAAGTGACCCCATTTTGGAAACTAGACCCCCCAGGGAACTTATCTAGATGGATAGTGAGCATATTGACCCCCCAGGTGCTTCACAAATTAATAGAAATTTTTTTTTTTGCGTAAAACAAGTACTTTTTCATTTTTACAGATCAATTTGTGAAGCACATGGTGGTTCAAAGTGCTCACTATGCATCTAGATACGTTTCTTGGGGAGTCTAGTTTCCAAAATGGGGTCACTTGTGGGGGAGCCTCAATGTTTAGGCACACAGGGGCTCACCAAACGCGACATGGTGTCCGCTAACAATTTGAGCTCATTTTGCATTCAAATTGTTAACGGACACCATGTCGTGTTTGGAGAGCCCCTGTGCGTCTCCACATTGGAGCTCCCCCACAAGTGACCCCATTTTGGAAACTAGACCCCCCAGGGAACATATCTAGCTGCATAGTGAGCACTTTGAACCCCAGGTGCTTCACAAATTGGTCCGTAATAATGAAAAAAGAAATTTTTGTGGAAAAAAAAGTGCTTTTTCATTTTTATGGATGAATTTGTGAAGCACCTGGGGCTTCAAAGTGCTCACTATGCATCTAGATACGTTCCCTGGGGGGTCTAGTTTCCAAAATGGGGTCACTTGTGGGGGAGCCCCAATGTTTAGGCACACAGGGGCTCACCAAACGCGACATGGTGTCCGCTAACAATTTGAGCTCATTTTGCATTCAAATTGTTAGCGGACACCATGTCGTGTTTGGAGAGCCCCTGTGCGTCTCCACATTGGAGCTCCCCCACAAGTGACCCCATTTTGGAAACTAGACCCCCCAGGGAACATATCTAGCTGCATAGTGAGCACTTTGAACCCCCAGGTGCTTCACAAATTGGTCCGTAATAATGAAAAAAGAAAATGTTTGTGGAAAAAAAAAGTGCTTTTTCATTTTTATGGATGAATTTGTGAAGCACCTGGGGGTTGAAAGTGCTCACTATGCATCTACATACGTTCCTTTGGGGGTCTAGTTTCCAAAATGGGGTCACTTGTGGGGGACCTCCTATGTGGAGACGCACAGGGGCTCTCCAAATGCAACATGGTGTCCGCTAACAATTTGAGCTCACTTTGCATTCAAATTGTTAGCGGACACCATGTCGTGTTTGGAGAGCCCTTGTGTGTCTCCACATTGGAGCTCCCCACAAGTGACCCCATTTTGGAAACTAGCCCCCCCAGGGAACATATCTAGCTGCATAGTGAGCACTTTGAACCCCCAGGTGCTTCACAAATTGATCCGTAATAATGAAAAAAGAAAATGTTTGTGGAAAAAAAAGTGCTTTTTCATTTTTATGGATGAATTTGTAAAGCACCTTGGGGTTCAAAGTACTCACTATGCATCTAGATACGTTCCCTGGGTGGTCTAGTTTCCAAAATGGGGTCACTTGTTGCGGAGCCCCAATGTTTAGGCACACAGGGGCTCACCAAACGCAACATGGTGACAGCTAACAATTTGAGCTGATTTTTATTCAAATTGTTAGCGGACACCATGTCGCTTTTGGAGAGCCCCTGTGTGCCTAAACATTGGAGCTCCCCCACAAGTGACCCCATTTTGGAAACTAGACCCCCAAGGGAACATATCTAGATGGGTAGTGAGCATATTGATCCCCCAGGTGCTTTACAAATTGATCTGTGAAAATGAAATAGTACTTTTTTTTCACAAAAATTTTCTTTTAGCCTAAATTTTTTCGTTTTCACATGACAACAGCATAAAATTCATCCTAAAATTTGTTGGGCAATTTCTCCTGAGTACACCGATACCTTATATGTGGTCATAAACCACTGTTTGGGCACACAGCAGGGCTCAGAAGGGAAGGAGCGCCATTTCACTTTTTGGATGTAAAATTAGCTCCAAAATTCAAATTGCGCTCCTTCCCTTCTGAGCCCTGCCGTGCGCCCAAACAGTGGTTTATGACCATATATGAGGTATCTGTGTACTCGGGAGAATTTGCATAACACATTTTAAGATCCATTTTATCCTGTTGCCCATGTGAAAATGAAAGAATTGAGGCTAAAAGAACATTTTTGATAAAAAAATTAAAATATCCATTTTTTGTTTCCACTTTGCCTTAGGTCCTGTGAAGCACCTGAAGGGTTAATCATCTTCTTGAATATAGTTTTGAATAGCTTGAGGGGTACAGTTTTTGGAATGGTGTCACTTTTGGGTGTTTTCTGTCATGTACACCCCTCAAAAGGACTTCAAATGTGATGTGGTCACTAAAAAAAATGGTTTTGTAAATTTTGGTTGAAAAATGAAAAATTGCTCATGAACTTTGAACCCTTATAACGTCCTACCAAAAAAAAATTTTTCTTCCAAAATTGTGCTGATGTGAAGTAGACATGTGAGAAATATTATTTAATAACTTTTTTCTGTCACATATCTCTCTGGTTTATCAGAAAAAAAAATTAAAAATGTGAAAATTGTGAAATTTTCAAAATTTTTGCCATATTTTTGATTTTTTCACAAATAAACACAAAAATTATCGACTTAAGTTTAATACTAGCATGAAGCCCAATGTGTCACGAAAAAACAATCTCAGAATCGCTAGGATCGGTTGAAGCGTTCCAGAGATATTACCTCATAAAGGGACACTGGTCAGAATTGCAAAAAATGCCAAGGTCTTTAGGGTCAAAATAGTCCTGAAGGGGTTAAAAAACGCATGCGTTTTTGGAAAAGCTCCAAAAACGCATGGGACTGTCACACATGCTTTTTGGCTATTAGGGCATGCGTTTTTTAACATGGTGGCCTATGGGTGCGTTTTTTCCATGCGTTTTTGAAAACGCAGGTCTCCAAAAACGCATGTGAAAAATGCTACTGTGACCCCAGCCTTAGTTGATCAGCTTCTACATGACAAGATCTTATGTTTGCCCATCACTTGATATTTGCCCCCAGGAAGTAAACATTAAAAGTTACTATGAAAAGACTGCAGAGAGAAATATTGAAAATCGTACGGACGTATTACTAGAATACCCCTATTATAGTGTAGATTAGATAGATAGATAGATAGATAGATAGATAGATAGATAGATAGATAGACAGACAGACTTGAGGATTCAACCAACAGGGATCACACTTGAGGGATTCATTCAAATACATTTAGCATTTTACATTAACGACAAGTAGAAACAAATTTGAGAGTGCTGGTTTGATAATGTGTAGCGACTGAGAGGCTTTGTTCTGTCATCTCTCTGAAGAACAATAAAATGCAAAAACTAATGACTGCTATTGATTAAGATAAGAATATTTCTACTGTAGACTGTTAATACTCTGCAGAACCACAAAAAATGTCTGTCAACTCCACAATCTGCATGTATTGTTAGACTTTGCACAAGTGACTCCTCTCGGAAATCTCCAGAAACCCCTGCTTTTTATTATTAGGTGTATAAATAAGGATCTGCCAATTCTCACATAGTCCCTTGGGTAGCGTTCACTTTTTGACTGCTGGCCTGTTGATTAAAGCGTTGTTCTGAAGTTGTTTCTTCAGGCACGCGCCACTCTTCTTGCTCCTGTCTTCCAGCGTACAGATGGTGGCATGCTCCTGAATATTTACAGTTTCGGCCATGGCATGGTCACTCTGCTAGCTCTACCTGTGGGATCTCCTATGCTGCAAGCAGAACCAGCTTTGCCTCCACAGCACTGAAGTAGAACAGGGACATTAAAGCAATCCAGCCAACTTTACAACAGTGTTTTCAAGCTCAAGAAAAATGGTTTGCAACTGTCTACATCTGATAAACATAGTATATAAAGATAAACTCTGGAACATTCTTTCCAAAATAAACTTGCTATTTAGACTTATAAAGAGTTACATTTCAATGGCAGTAAACATTGACATCCTCCACATCCATCAAGGTTGCTAACCTCCATCAGCCTTTCTGTGTTCCACTTGTAGTTGCTCTTAATACTGCTCCCGGAGACACCAAAATGCAGGAATGAGATGTAAAGGAAACATGTTACTGGTAAGCTAGGGAATTATCACATGTGTATAGTGCTGAGGAATTAATAGTGCAATATAAAAATCTGAGAGTCCTCACTGGTTGATACCTTTTAATGACTAACTGAGAAGATGGTAAATAATAGCAAGATTTCGAGACTCTAAGGTCTCTTCATCAGGCTATAATGGCACACATTTTGAAAACACACATATACAGTGAAGAATATAATTATTTTATCTCTTGGTGATTTTGTAAGTTTTCCCACTGATAAAGACATGAACAGTCTATAATTTTAAGGGTAGGTTAATTTTAACAGTGAGAGATAGAATATCAAAAATAAAATCCAGAGAATCATATTATCTAAACTTTATAAATGTTTTTGCATTTTGAAGAGAGAAAGAAGTATTTGATCCCTCTGGGAAACAAGTCTTAATACTTTGGGGCAAAACCCTTGTTGGCAAGCACAGCAGTTAGACTTTTCTTGTAGTTGTAATAGATGAGGTTTGTGCCCATGTCAGGAATTTTGGTCCACTCCTCTTTGAAGATCATCTGTAAATTATTAAGATTTTGAGGCTGTCACTTGTCAGCTCGGAGCTTCAGCTCCTTTCATACGTTTTCTATGGGGTTAAGCTTAGTCTGGAGACAGGCCAGACCACTCCATGACGTTAATGTGCTTCTTTTTGAGTCACTCCTTTGTTGCCTTGGCTATATCTTTTCGGTCATTGTCATGCTGAAAGATCCAGCCACGAGCCATTTTTAATATCCTGGTGGAAGGAAGGAGGTTGTCGCCTTCCATTGTCCCATTGATGCGTTGAAGGAGTCCTGTGCCCTTAGCAGAGAAACACACCAAACGTAATGTTTCCACTGACATGCCAGACAGTGGGGATGGTGTTCTTTGGGTCATAGGCAGCATGTTTCTTTCTCCAATTACGGCAAATTGAGTTATTGCCAAAGAGCTTATTTTTTTGTCTCATATGACGACAGCACTTTTTCCCAATCACTCTCAGAATCACCAAGGTGTTCAAAGACAAACTTCAGACAGGCCTGCACATGTGCCTTCTTGAGCAGTGGGAGCTTTGCTGGCACTACAGGATTTTAATCCATTACGGCATAATATGTTACCAATGGTTTTCTTGGTGACAGTGGTCCCAGTTGTCTTGAGCTCATTAACAAGTTGCCTTCGTGTAGTTTTAGGCTGATCTCTCACATTCCTCATGATCCTTGATACCCCACAAGGTGAAATTTTGTATGGAGCCCCAGATTGATGATGATTGACACTAATTTTGCATTTCTTCCATTTTCTTACTATTGCACCAACAGGTGTCTCCTCATCCAACATCCTACTTATCTCTCACTGTTAAAATTATCCTACCCAGCAATTATAGCCTGTTTATTTGTTTGTCAGTGGGAAAATTTGCAATATCATCAAGGGATCAAATAATTATTTCCTTCACTGTATACACAAATGGATGATTGGATAATGCAGTACATAAGACATTTGAGGTGATGCAGAACATAGTGGTCAGTGTTCGGAGGAGGGAAAAGAACAGCTGGGGAGGTAAATGTCAGCATTCAGAGAAAGGAAGCACATTAGTCTTTTGACCTTTAATTGTGAGGTTTGGTCCTAGATTTGAAGATTCTTTAATAGATGTAAAAAACATAAATCCATGTGAGACATATATTCCTGTTCTGAATGCATCAAAGGTCATCAACAGTTTGTATTCCCTGATTCTCCTGTTTTATTGAGATTTGAAATTACCTTCAATACTAGAATTAGTTCTATATAGGGAGTGGAATAGTATTAATCTGTAAATTAAGGAATTTCTCATCTCTTGCAAAATTGCTTATTTTCCAGAATTTTGCAATTTTAGCCATTTTCAAAGAAAAGACAACACCTGTATGGAAAAATGTGCTCTCTCAGAACCAGAGTGACAAATCACCTAGGGGTTTAACAGAAACATTTTAGAGAACAAAGACCTTTCTGAAGCATAGTAAATCACAGTAACAGCACACTAGGCTATGCAAAATACATTATTTGCAAATGATCAGCACTCTATCCATGGTGCATTTTTTTAGGTTTTTATATAATACTAGAAATAGGCCCGATGCTATCGCATCGGGAGGGCGTCACTGCCATGCTGTGCTATTTGTGGCCCCCCCTGCGCTCCCTTTGACCACCCTGCGCTCTCTTTGCCTCTCTGCTCCCCCTTTTTGTCTCACTACCCACTCCTTTCGTGTGTATGTTACCCCCTTCATCTCTCTGCCCCTTCAATCTTTCTGGTCCCCCCTTATGTCTCTCTGCCCCCTTTCAGAGTCCCTGCCCCCCTGTAGTCATTCTGGTCACCCCTTGTCTCTCTGGCCCTCCTTCTGTCTTTCTGGACCCCTCTATGTCTCTCTGCCCCACTTCCCTCTCTGCTCCCTCTCTTTCATCTTTCTGCATCCCCCTTCCATTTCTCTGCCCCCCTTGAGTGGTTGTGGTCCCCCCTTATGTCTCCCTGGCCCCCCCTTTTGTGTCTATGTTACCCCCTTCAACTCTCTGCCCCCGTTGAGTGTTTCTGGTCCCCTCTTATGTCTCTATGCCCCCCTTCAGTCATTGTGGTCACCCCTTGTCTCTGTGCCCCCCCTTCAGAGTTTATGGACCCCTTTAGGTCTGTCTGCTGCACTTCCCTCTCAGCTCATCCTCTTTAGTGTTTCTGCACCCCTCTTCTCTGTCTCCAGTCTTTGTGGTCCCCTCTCATGTGTCTCTGTTTCCTCTTTAATGTTTCAGCTCCCCTTCTGGCTCTCTGCCTCCCCTTTTCTCCTTCCCAGCTGTGACAGCTCCATGTCATAGCTGGGAAGCAGTGTAGTGTAGAGGAGGCGGAGCTAGGGTGATGCACGGTCATGTGAATGATCACATGACTGTGACATCAGCAAAGGTCCTATCTGAATAGGTAAGTTGTCAGGGGTCTGCGGCTGGCGAAGGGTGGTGTGGGGGTCTACTGTGTGGGTGATGCGGGCACCGGAGGGTGGGGCTGCAAGGGTGTACTGCGGGGGTATGCGGGCGTGGGGGTCTATTGCAGGGGTGTGTGGGTGCTGGACGGGAGGTGCGGGGGTGTGCGGGTATGGGAGTGTATTGCAGGGGCATGTGGGTGCTGGAGGGGAGGTGCGGGGGTGTGCGGGCACGGGAGTATATTGCAGGGGCATGCGGGTGCTGGAGGGGAGGTGCGGGGGTGTGCGGGCACAGGAGTGTATTGCAGAGGCGTGCGGGTGCTGGAGGGGAGGTGCGGGGGTGTGCGGACAGGGGAGCCTGCAACCAGCCGCCGGCAGCCTGCGCCATGTTAGCATACCTATCAGTTGGGTGTGCTAATATGGCGGCGCTTCTGGGGTGGCGCAGTGCATCCTTTATAATAATTGCCAGTTTCTGGCACCGGAAAGCGGTGGCGCATGCGCTCCATCGCTCGCGCTGTTGGCATCTGGCCGTGGTGCATGCTGGAATAGCGGCACAGTGGCCGGATGCCAGAAACTGGCAATTATTATATAGGATGCAATGAATTTCTTTGACTGATTTTTTTTCTGTAGCAGAACATGATAACCGACAATACCTGTCAAATTTCATTTCACTTCTCATCAGTCTCCTAACTTGTATATAGCCAGAAGTACTCTATTTAAAGGGACGAGGTGTCTTGTGAAAACATGCTATTAGCCCCTACATGACCTGGGAATTTTTGTTTTTTCAGTTTCATTTTTTGCTCCCCTGCTTCCAAGAGCCATAACCTTTTTATTTTTCCATCAATATAGACATATGATGGCTTGTTTTTTGCGGGATGAGTTGTACTTTCATATGCAATAATTTATTTTACCATATAGTGTACAGGGAAATTGCAAAAAATTTCTAAATGCAGTGAAATTGCAAAAAAAGTGCAATAACACATTTGTTTTTTTGGGTTTTTTAGTCGCCATGTTCACTATATGGTTAAACTGATATGACGGGGTGATGCCTCGGGTCAGTACGAGTTCGTAGATACCCAACATGAATACCTTTACTGGTATCTAGGTGGGGAAAAAAGATTCAGAAATTTGAAGAAAAAAAGAACTGACTTTTTGCGCCATGTTCTGCGACCCATATTGCCCTCATTTTTCGGGATCTGGGGCTGTGTGATGGCTTATTTTTTGTGTCTTGAGCTAACTTATCTAAAGATACCATTTTCAGGGGGATCCGCAGTTTTGATCGCCCGTTATTGCATTTTATAGCAATCTTGCGGCGACCAAAAAAACAGGCTGCCTTGGATCCCGCTGTCAGTGATTGACAGCGGGATCCAAGGGGTTAACAGCGCCAATCGAATTCCAGATCCAACCAGTGCTGTTACCCTGACATCTCAGCTAATGAGATCAGCTGAGATGTAGGGGCTTTGATGTGAGCTCCATGCCGGAGCTCACATCAAACACCCCTTACCGGCCCATGACGTCCTCCTACGTCATGGTTAGGGAAGGGGTTAACCTGAAAATATGGCATTGATCTATAGGTTAATAGCGTTCTGACCCTACCCAGTGTTCTGAACCTGACTGGCTCAGCAGTATAGTCGGTTGTCAGTCAATGCACAGGGGGGCAGAGTATGGTTACACCCACCACTCACTATACACTTTGCAGTAACTGAAGCTGCTTCAACACCACCCATATATCTGGAAGACAAACACTGGTGGAAGGAATAAACTTAATTTCCTCCCAGCAGCAGGGCTCTCAATGCTGGTGTCAGGCAGGTTCAGGACACTATTATTTTGCAGATTAACCCAATATCTGCAGGTTTTCAAATGACAGGTTCCTTTTAACTCTATCAACTCTCTGAATTATGCATTACAAGAGTCACCACCCCCATTGCTGCCAGTGCTGCCGCTAGGAAAGTAGCTGCCCAACTGTTGTGACACTAGTCAATGAAAGGATGTTACATTGTCCTGTCTGTAAAAAGGGCTTTTACAACTTTAATCAGCTACTTTGGTTTGCTTTTATATATAGATTTGATTTACTGTTTTACCTGTCTATTTGTTTTTCTTTACTCAGTGTGATATTTCTAAGAGATTACAAAGCATTTATGCATTTTTCATTAAAATATGATCTCATGTTACTATTTTTCAAACATAATAGTTACACCTGCAGGAATGAATTTTGTAACTTTAGAAAGCAATGTAGATAAATGATATTGTCTTATAATGACATGATAATATAATTGATTTACATTGCTTCTCAAAGTTGCAAAAGTAGAGATGATCAAAACTGCTGAAATTGGATTCACTAAATTTGCTTGAATTTGGCAGGAAAATTAAATTTGCAACTAATTATTGGTAAAAGTTGTATGATATTATATTAAGTCTCTAGACACGGGTCTATATTAAACAGAGGGGTTAAAAAAATAACATACTCTTTTGCCACTCACCTTTCTGGGCATGGCACCTTGCCTTTTCCTTCACTGGCTCGCTTTGTCTTGCTAGCTTCAGTTACTCTTTCATACCAAATTTCCACATTATTCGGTGCTTCCAAGGCTCCCCAAGCCTCATGATATGTCATGACAGTCATTGCCCTACTGGAGGGGCCAAATAGTAAAAATGGAAAGGAAGCCCATATAGAGGAGTTAAGCTACAATAGGACTGGCAAGAAACTACAGCTCAATTTAGGGCGAAGGTGAGTATATATTTTTTTCATTTCATTCAAAACTTATTTCCAGTTCTAAAATAATTAAGCAAAATGGCAAACAGGCCACCATTTCACTTGATTCAAGAGAATTGAATGAAGCGTCAATATTTTGGATGAATTCAAAGTAAATTCAATTTGCCTTGAAACCCTTCACTCACCTCGATCATTAGCAGTGGCATAACTTGAAGCTCAAGATGCAAAAGCTCCAACGGGGGCCCCCAATTATTGCAAATCATTAATAACAAAGGGACTTTTGAGGCCCTATAGACACCAGGGCACGGGTGTGATTGTTACCCTTCCATCTGTTGTAGTTACGACCCTGATTATTAGGCTTTCATTAATATAAAGATATTTTTTTAACACAGTAGGTTGTAGTATTTGCCCTTGACTTCTCCTCATATAAACCTTTATGTATGGTAATTGGCCACTACTGATTGATGGCACTTTGACTCATCCCGTCCTTGTGTGGCGATAACCCTTGTTAGACTACAACTGCGTTATAATTTGTTATTGAATTAAGCAGATTTACGCCACAATTACGCTCCTAAAAAATAAGAACTTGCAAAACAGGATCCAGTAATTGCAGGAGAACAAATTTCCTAAGACATAAAACATTTATTTTGGAATTTCTTGACATGGCGTAGAAAAAAGAAAACCAGTAAAATATTCCTTTTTCTTAAACATCTAAATTATTAACTGGATTCTTTAAAATGGATAAAGAGCTGATAATATACTTCTTCATCACAGGCGTCGCTGTGCAGGTTTTTAAACATAATATTGGAACATCAATTCATTATAAAACATTAATAGTATGCAAACATCAGACAGGCAGAATAATATATGACTTGGTTTTACTTCAGCAAATGGAAGACAAGGCCTAATTTAATTTAATAGTCTTGACAAGGTAAGAATGCAGGGTAGCTTTTCAGGCCTTAAATATGCAGCATAATATATGAGTCCATGTCTTAAAATATGTATTTTTCATGCAGGGAAAAATTCTCAATCTTTTTTCCTCCAGCTATGCTGGAATATCTGATTTTGAGATTTATTAAATCTTTTCTGATTGTCTAAAAATTTTATATATATAATAGATTAATTCATTTCTGACATTATACATAGCTTACCGAGTTATTCCACCAGTGGTCATAGTAAAATGTTGAAAACTGGAGAACTTTTCATGATACAGTTAATAAACTTTATTAACTGAAATTCTAATTTGTCTTTATAGAGTATTAAAAAGTCCTTAATTAATAAAATATCCCCTTTACGTGAACCATTGTTTAGCTCCTCTTCTGCGTCGTAATGTGTCATAAAATCTATTACCCTGTTTGCTACTTATATCGTTTTATCTTGCAGTTTTTCAAGATTTATAATATTTTTTTTTCTGCCATACTGAGTTTTCTGTCCTATGTCATATGGATTGCAATTTTTCACCATATTGGGATACATTTCATTTATAGGTCGTCGTTATTTTTTTATTAAGGGAAATGGAAAAGAAAAACAGCTATTTTTATTTTGTTTGTAGCTCTATTTAAATAATGTAGTAATGTTATTTTATCTGCCATTTGATATGATTTAGGAGTTACCATGTCTATAGTGACTGCCATCCTATAATGGGTTACATAATTATCCCAGTGTACAGTGGCAACCAAAAGTTTAGCATTTTTCTAAAGAGTGATTACTTCTGTCTGGTTGTTGTGATGCCATTTTCCTGGTGATGAACTGAAAGTGCATGAAGTTGTCATCATGCAAGACCTTAATTTTAACCAAAATGTTTTTGAATATAGGTATGGTCACTAGAGATGAGCCACCGCCCTTGTGTTCGAATTCGATTCAATTCGTCGAATCGGGTGTGTGTTCGTCAAATGTTCATCTAATGTTCATCGAATGTTCATCAAACACCGTCGTACACATATGAAACAGCTTCTTCTAACTTAGGACCGGTGGGGGGAGCAGCTCCAGGGAGCGGGGAGCGCAGCACCAGGGAGTGGGAAGCAAAAGACCCAGGCGGGGAAGCCGGCGGTGAGAAGACTTCACCGCCAGCTTTCTTGCTCTGTGCTGCGCTCCCCGCTCCCTGATTTCCCCTCCCCGATCCCTGGAGCTGCTCCCCCCGCTCGATCCCAACTTAGGATCAGGCGGGGAGGCGGCAGGGGGAGCGATGAGGGGGCATCAGGGAGCGGGGAGCGCAGCACAGAGCAGGAAAGCCGTCGGTGAAGTTTTCTCACCGCTGGCTTTCCTGCTGGTTATTTCAAATGATCAGCTGATGCAGATCAGCTGTTTATTTGAAGTAGCCCTGGTGCTGTCAGGGTTCATGTGAGTTCATGCAGCATGAACTCACATGAACTTTCCCACGCCCGGGTGAAGAGCTTAGCTACATCTCTAGTAGAGGTTCTCTACCAGAGATGTAGCTGAGCTAAAGAAGAAAACTGGATTGGACTACGTTGGACGGAAACTCATTTTTTAAGATGGAGTATGTGTTGTTTTGTTATTTTTTCTAATACAGAATTTTTTCTCTGTGTTGTGTGTTTTTTTTTTTTTTTAAACTTTACTAGAAATTCATGGCTGTCATGTCTAATATTGGCGTGACCCCATGAATTTCGGGCTTAGGGACAGCTGATAATACAAAGCTGGCCTTAACCCCTTTATTACCCAGTGAGCCACTGCACCAGGGCCCTTGATGAGCTGGATATAGCAACAGAAGATAGCTCTTCTATGAACGCGCCATTTTCTGAGGTGGCTGCAAGCTGCAATTTGGGGGGGTCCAGATAGCTTGGGCCTCACTGCGCTGCGGATTCCAGCCCCCAGCTGCCTAGTTGTACTTGGATGGACATAGAAATCGCGCAAAGACCCACACATTTTTTTTATTTCATGAAATAGAAAAAAAAAAAAAAAACAATACTTAGACTCCATCTTTAATAAAAAACAATTCGTCCATCCGACGTAATCCAAATGGCAAGGAATGTCAGCCCTGTGTCTATGCAGAGGGATGCAGAGATGACATTCCTTGCCATTTGGATTACGTCGGATGGAAGAATTTATTTTAATAAAGATGGAGTCTTAGTTTTGTTTTTTTGATTTTTTTCTAATAAATAATTTTGGATTGTGTTATCGATTTTTCGTAAATATTTCGACGTGGCTTAGCCGTATTTTTGTATGCCAGCCAGGTACAGCAGGCAGGAACGGGCTTCCCCCAGCCCCCAGCTGCCTATTTATACCTGCCTGGAAACAGAAATATAGGGAAGCCCTTTTTTATATTATTTCATGAATTTCATGAAATAATAAAAAAAAAAAATGTGTGGGGCTTCGCGCTATTTCCATGTCCAGCCAAGTACAACTAGGCAGCTGTGGGCTGGAATCCGCAGGGAGGGCCAAGCTTTCTGGGTCCACGCACCGCTACGAATTGTAGCTTGCAGCCGCCCCTGACATTGGCGTGTTCATAGAAGCGCCATCTTATGGAGCTGTATCCAGCTCATCCAGGGCCCTGGTGCAGTGGCTTGATGGGTAATAAAGGGGCTAGGGCCAGCTTTGTATTATCAGCTGGCCCTAAGCCCAAAATTCATGGGATCATGCCAATATTAGACATGACTGCCATGAATTTCTAGTAAAGTTTTAAAAAAAACACAACACAGAGAAAAAAATTCTTTATTAGAAAAAATAACAAAACAACACTTAGACTCCATCTTCCGTCCGACATAGTCCAATCCAGTTTTCTTCTTTAGCTCAGCTACATCTTTGGTAGAGAACCTCTACCAGAGATGTAGCTGAGCTGTGCGGTGGGTGGCTGTGGGAAAGTTCATGTGAGTTCATGCTGCGTGAACTCACATGAACCCAGACAGCACCGCAGCTACTTCAAATGAACATTTCCATCTGCTGATCATTTGAAATAACTGGCAGGAAAGCCAGTGGTGAGAAGACTTTACCGCCAGCTTTCCTGTTCTGTGCTGCGCTCCCCGCTCCGTGTAGCCCCTTCATCGCTCCCCCGCCGCCTCCCCGCCTGATCCTAAGTTAGGACCGGGCGGGGGGAGCAGCTCCAGGGATCGGGCATCAGGGAGCGGGGAGCGCAGCACAGAGCAGGAAAGCCGGCAGTGAAGTCTTATCACCACCGCCGGCTTCCCCACCCTGGTCCTTCACTCCCCGCTCCTTGGTGCTGCGCTCCCCAACCGGTCCTAACTCAGAATTGGGATGGGAGGCAGTGGGGGGAGTGGAGGATTGGGATGGGAGGCTGTGGGGGGCAGAGGATTGGGCTGAATGATTGTTTAAAAGTCGGCGGCTTTTTACCGTCGGCTTTTAAACAATCATGCCCCCATTTCAGCCTTTTCCTCGGCCCCCAGACCACTTTATAGGGTCCTTTTGGTGAACAAACTGTTATCGAACATAACCTTGAACTGCCGAATTTGAAGCTAATTGTTTGCATTCGTCGCATGACTCGAACACTGCCCAAAACAGCTCGAATTTGAGATTGGTGAACATTTTGAATCGAACATCACTCATCTCTAATTGTCACTTATTAATGAAAACTGACAAATGTTTTGCATATGCTGTTTATTGATCACAATATAGAGAATAAATCATTGTTTACAATGCCATAAGTTAATATTTTGTATCAAAATCTCTTGCATTAACCTCCCTGGCGGTATGATTTTGTCAGGAATTTTGTGCTAAAAAGCGGTACCATTTTTTGGCATGGAAATTTGGTGTTATGTACTGTCGGCCTGCAATTCTTAGTAATTACCTGATCAAAGAAGACTCTAGTAGACCTCTCAGATGTGATAAAGTTTGAAACATAAAATCATGAATTATAATTAAATAAATAATATAATTTTTTTCAATAACCAATAATCTTATACCTGGTGGTATGATTATGTCAGGAATTTTGTACTAAATGCGGTACCATTTTTTCTCGTAAAAATTTCTTTTATGGGCCGAAATTTTATACTTTTTTTTTTCCCGCCCAGTACCGCCTCCAATGAGCCGCTGCGGCTCACAGAGAGGGAACCAGGAAGTCATATGCAGGCATCCGAAGGGGCTGTCACCGGCGATCACAGCGGTGGATCACCAGGAGAAGGGAAGGAGACTCCGCTGCCATTTACCCCGAGCGTCAGGGGCGGACCTACCATGGTGCAGCTGGTTCAGCTGCATCAGGGCCCCGACCGGGTAGGGGGCCCCTCAACCATCAGTAGGGGGCCCCGTGACCCTGTGACAGAGGAGAGGAGGGTAACTGAGGGAAGCATCCTGCTTCCCTTGGGTGTTCCCGCCCCTCCTCTCGTCTGCAGCCTAGGCCCTAACCCTAGCCCTAACCCTAACCCTAGCCCTAACCCTAACCCTAGCCCTAGCCCTAACCCTGGCCCTAGCCCTAACCCTAGCCCTAACCCTAACCCTGGCCCTAACCCTAGCTCTAACCCTGGCCCTAACCCTGGCCCTAACCCTAACCCTAGGAGAAGGGGGTGGCACCAAGGGGCAGGTAAGACCTGCAATGGGCTCTGTTATCAACGTACCCCCTTCCCCTCCGGAACCCACCCGCGGCTGCTGGAGCAGGGGCGGCGGGGCACTGACAGCACCCCCCCCCCGGAACTCACCCGCGGCTGCTGTATCAATAGCGGCCGCGGCTGCTGTATCAATGGCGGCCGCGGCTGCTGTATCAATGGCGGCTGCTGTATCAGCCAGGGCGCCCGCGGCTGCTGGAACAGCCAGGGCGGCTGCGGCTGCTGTATCAATGGCGGCCGCGGCTGCTGTATCAGCCAGGGCAGCCGTGGCTGCAGGAACAGGGGCGGCTGCTGGAGCAGGGGCGGCGGGCACTGAGAGCGCTTCCCTCTCCTCCCCCCAAGACATCTCCAGCAGCTGTAGCAGGGGCGGCGGTGCTGGGCTCTGACAGCACCCCCCCCGCGGGGCCTCACAGTCAGCAGCGCAGCAGCTGCGTGTATTCCCGAGTGTGACTCGGGGTTACCGCTTCTAGTAGTGAAAGTTAACCCCGAGTTACACTCGGGAATACCGCTAGGAAGGTTAATTACTGCACCACACTGATTGGAAATTGAAGCCACTACAGTATCCAAGACATCTTGAGGGATCTTGCTCCATTCTTGTCATGCCACCACAGGTGGAGGTGATTAGTGGACCCATTGGACCATGGAGATACCATGGAGGCTGATACTAGCAACGAGCTGGACAAGTACATCAGATAATGAACAGGGTTTATTTAGTACAATAAAGGGTAGATCCCCAAGGGAGGTCACAGGGCCAGAGCACCGGGGTCCCCCTAAGGGAGCACAAGAAGGGTTACCCCTGTACAGGGATTCCTCCAAGCACAACCAGAGAGGGTCCAATGAACCAGTCAACCTGTGAGAGCCAAGGCAGAACAGAAAAAGGAAACCAGGGAATTGTAGGAGAGGGCAGGGAGGGGGCTTGAGGCAGCCAAAGAGGTCCGGGAGGAAGCAGGGACCAGCGAGAGTAGTATAGGTCTCCAGGTGAACAGGTAAGAGGGATCTGACACTGAAAGCAAGAGAAAAACACGTGAGATTCTAAGAGGACACAATAAGCCACTATGTACCTGAGCAGGCAATTTAGACTAGCTACAAAGTTGCCCAGGCACCTCCCTTAGGGAGTGAGGGCCTTAAGAACCCACCAGCCCCAGCGATTGGCTGAGAGGTGCTAACAGGAAGGAAAAAAGATGTACTGGCCCTTTAAATTTACAAAGTGCGGCTCGCACGCGCCCTATGCACATTCCCCCCGCCACCAGGAAGTGAGAAGGTAGGGGAGAAGCGCCAATGAGCCACTGTGGCCGGGGAGGACGCCGAGGGAGTGCGGACCCAGTGAGAATGCCTACCGGGCACATGAGAATACCGGCGGCTGGATGGGACCCGATCCCCCTGTGTCACGGGGAGGGGTCCCACTGGCCACAGGGTTACAATTCTATTTGCAAAACTACAAAGAATTCATCATTATTGCTATGGGTACGGACCCCAACTCGTCACCCTAACTCATGTCAAAAATTGGCTTAGCCATTGCAACAGGCAAATCTATCTTTGCTAACTAATTTTTGACTAAATTGGATGTGTGCTTAGGATCATTGTCTTGCTGGAATTTCCAGCCCCTTCCTACTTTGGTTTACCATGTGACAGCATTATGTTTTCCAGTATATCCTTATGCATGGTAGTATTCATATTTCAATCCACTATATGCAGAGGGTCAATTGTAGATGCAGAAAAGCAGACCTAGACCATGACATTGCCACCACCATGTTTCACTGTAGATGTTTGGTACCTGAAATCATTATGTTTTCCAATTTGTGGTATATTTAGTGCTTGCTATCACTACCAAACAGATTACTTGGATTCATCCGACCACAACACTTTAGACCAATCTGTCTCTATTAGTTGGCTGTGTTCTTTTGCAAACTCAATTTGGATCTTCTTTGCAGATATAAAAGGCTTCTTGACTGGAACTCTTCCATTCAATCCTACTGCTCTTGGCCGTTCCATCACAGTTTGACGACTCACTTTGACCCCGTATTCTTCGATCATTTGACTCTGGATTCTGAGAATTCCATAGCTACCTCTATTTGGCTTTTGCCCTACTTCACTCCCAAAATAATGAGCTTCATGACATCTGGTGATAACTTTGGCTTTGTCTTTGCCATGTCTTAATCAAAAAATATGTAATCAAATAAAAATGAACATTTTTTAGGCAAAATAAAACTACTCATGAGAACATATACAAAACATTTGGCCCAGGAAATGTAGAAAACTAACATATAAAGTGATAAGACAATGTAAAACACAATTTTTATCCTTAGTGCAAACATTTGCTTCCGATTTACTAAAATTACCAGGAAAATGGCATCACAACAACCAGACAGAAGTAATCACACTTTAAAAAAAATGCATAACTTTTGTTCGCTACTGTATTACTACTGATCAGTTTAAAAATGTTCAGATATTATTAGGCCAGGCCTCTGACAGACTTTGTGCTTTTGTCAAGTCATTCGTTGCCATAAAATCAGCCTCCTGTTAGCGAATTACTATTGAACATGGCATCTAAAAGTGTAAACTGTAACTCTGATCTTAGCCGTTACATTTGGATGTCAGTTGTTTATCAGAAAAATGACTAATTGGTAAAAACGAATCATCACCAAATTTTGTACCTAAATGCAATGATATTAGGAAGACATTTATTTTATTTCAGGATCAATAAAAATGTATCTACATGCAGTTAAAGGGAATCTGTAAGCAGATTTTTGACAAGTAAGCTGAGGATATCATGCGTCAGGAGTTAAAAAACAAAAATCAACTATGCCTCTCTTATCAGGCTGTGTGCTATTGTTTGTATAAACTAATGACTTTATCACCTGGTGATTACCATTACAGGACTGCTTTGTCACATGCATGGCAGTCTGTTATGCCCCCTCCTCTTATTGACACCTGATTGTCAATGTACAGTCTGTATTGAGAGCCTAGTGTGGGTGGGGACAGCTGTCCCAGCTCTACTGTATTTCTAAAACTAAATGCTTTGATTTTGTCAGAATAGCTGCAGCCTGTAATCTAAGTTAAACATTGTTAGAGTCAAGATCTCTTTGCCTAAAACATGCTGTTCTCAGGTAATTCCTGCTCTCAGATTCCCTTTAACATAAAAAAGCAAACATTGTTCACCTTATACGTTTGCTGTAAATTTGGTAACCATGCTCCAGTGCTCTCTATTGGTCTCTGCAGCAGTCCAGTACTACCCGTGTTTCCCCGAAAGTAAGACACTGTCTTACATTTTTTTTACCCCGAAAAGTCCCACTATGTCTTACTTTCGGGGTATGTCTTATATTGGGAAAATAAATGTCGATTTTTGTTTTAACCATAAAATACAGCCCCAGCAGTGTGGTATACAGCAACCTCCCCAGTGGTATATACAGGCCCCAGTGGTGTATACAGCTGCAGCCCCCAGTGGTGTATACAGCTGCAGCCCCCACTGGTGTATACAGCTGCAGCCCCACTGGTGTATACAGCAACAGCCCCCAGTGGTGTACACAGCAGCAGGCCCCAGTGGTGTACACAGCTGCAGTCCCCAGTGGTGTACACAGCTGCAGTCCCCAGTGGTGTATACAGCAGCCCCAGTGGTGTATACAGCAGCCCACAGTGGTGTACACAGCTGCAGTCCCCAGTGGTGTACACAGCTGCAGCCCCCAGTGGTGTACACAGCTGCAGCCCCCAGTGGTGTACACAGCAGCCTCCAGTGGTGTACACAGCAGCCCCAGTGGTGCACACAGCAGCCCCCAGTGGTGTACACAGCTGCATCCCCCAGTGGTGTACACAGCATGCACCCCAGTGGTGTACACAGCAGCCCTTAGTGGTGTACACAGCAGCAGCCCCCAGTGTGTACACAGCTGCAGCCCCCAGTGTGTACACAGCTGCAGCCGCCAGTGTGTACACAGCTGCAGCCCCCAGTGGTGTATACAACTGCAGCCCCCCCATGAGTATACAGGCACCCCCCCCCGCGCTGCCGCCAACCTGTAAAGTAAACTATCATTCTACTTATCCCCGCCGGTGTCCCGCCGGTGTCCCGCTGGTGTCCCGCTGCCGTCACGCTCCTTCGCCTTCATCTGTCTTCCATCTCCGGCGCACAGACAATGACGTCAGTCTGTGCGCCGGAGAAGGAAGTCGGATAAAGCCGGATGAAGACGGAAGAGCGTGATGGTGGCGGGACAACAGCGGGACACCAGCGGGACACCGGCGGGAATAAGTAGAATGCTATTTTACTTTACAGGTTGGCGGCAGCGCGGGGGGGGGAGCCTGTATACTCATGGGGGAGGGGCTGCAGCTGTATATACCAGTAGGGCGCCCCCGAAAGTAAGACAGTGTCTTACTTTCGGGGTATGTCTTACATTACCCGACCCCCCTAAAACCGGCACCATGCCTTACTTTCGGGGGCGCCCTACTTTCGGGGAAACACGGTATGAATTCTATGTTAATTATAAATACCATTTATGAATTTATTTCTTTTATTTATTGTTTATTTAACATAGGTCTGGATGAAGAGTATCCACATACTGACTTGCTACAGCTGCATCTCAATAAATTAGAATATCATCAAAAAGTTAAATTTATTTTCAGTAATTCAATACAAAAAGTAAAATGCATATATTATATAGAGTCATTACAAACAAAGTAATTATTTCAAGTGTTTATTTATGTTAATGTTGATGATTATGGCTTACGACCAATAAAAACCCAAAGGTCATTATCTCAGGAAATTAAAGTAGGGAGGATGAAGGCTTAAAAAGCACACTGCTGGATTCTACGAGACATCAAACGGTGAATATAATATTGATTTAATAATCAACACATTTCAGGGCTCCCTGAAATGCCCTGAAACATGGCAATATGATATTGATTTGTCCTGATGAAGGTGCCAAGAAGCCCTGAAATGCGTTGAATAATAAATCAATATTATGGCAGACTTGAAGAAAGAAAACTGGGCACTGGGTCCTATCTTCGGGCAATTATTCCATTATGTGGGTTTGTGACACACCCGAAGAATAATGTTGCTCAGCTCAAGCACAAGTATAGTCAATACAGTCAGACTGTCCAGCTCTGCACCCCCTCCCTCCCTGCATGTGTAACCCAGATATGGACTGAATAAATGATCCATATGCCTGCAACCCGGTGAGTGCCGCACCTTTTTCTGACTGTAAATCGATATTATATTCACCCTTTGATGTCTAGTGGAATACAGTAGTGCTGATTTTAATCCTTCATCCTCCCTACTCTATATATACACCACCCTGGGGACTGCAGCAGCCATGATATGCTTTTATAGTGGTTGTGACTCTGACAACCACACAAGGTGAAGCCTCTGATACCTATTTAGGTCATATTTTATCTCTCTGACCTTTCATCTTCCGTACTCTAATTTTCTTTGTGTTTTCATTGGCTGTAAGCCATAATCATCAACATTTACATAAACACTTGAAATAGATCACTCTGTTTGTAATGACTCTATATAATACATGCGTTTCACTTTATGTATTGTATTACTGAAATAAATTAACTTTTTGATGATATTCATTGTGATGCACCTGTATATTGGCAATGCTTTTTTTGTTTCACTATTATGCTTTATTATTGAGTTGGCATTTAATATTCCACTATTACTAAGGTTTAAAGTTGCATATTACAAAATGTTGAAAATTATAATTAATATGAAATTGCATTGTTTTAATAATGTTTCTTCTACTTTCAGAAAAAACATATACTTAAATATTTTTATGACATTCTACTGTGCTAGTTTTAAAGATCAATTATAATAATTACTAATTGTAAATTATGTTTCCTTTGAATGCAGACTGGAATGGCATTGACATACGACCCAACAGCAGCTATGCAGAATGGGTGAGTAGTCATTATGTTAACTATGAAAGAACATTTGCTGGTCTATTAATTGGTTATGAAAATAACTAATACATTTATTGAACATCACCGCTTATTAATGTGACACATTCTGATTCCCACAAAGTGTATTGGATCAATTTCTAAAGTTAGCAGAGCTAATGTATGAAAAAACAGAAGTTGCTAAATATTCTTGCAACTATGACATTTTATAACACAATTTTACACCATATTTTAAATAATTGTTAACTAAGCATAGTTTTTATAGATGTGGAGAAAAAATAATCCTAAACACATTTATTTACGATTGTTCACCAAAATCTAACTAATTATTATTATTATCATTATTATTATTTATTTATGCAGCGCCATTATATTCCATGGCGCTTTACATCTAAATCTAAAAAAAAACACAGCTTTCACAAATGTTCAATACATGGCCACATCCCAGCAGAGTGTTCTGAATTAGTTACAAACTGTTTGATGAATTTGCCCCAATATCTGTGATTGTCACCACGGGGACTCCTTATCTCATGGTGGTTATTTATGTATAGCACGAGACTTCAGGTGAGCTTCCAAATACAGCGGTGAGCAAAAGTTGGGGCATTTGTTGGGGCCCCTGTGCACACAGAACCACAAGTATTTATGTGCATATACCTTGAATTCCTGCCTAACTCATCTTTAGAAAAAGTATTCCTAAAGACCATTTATGAGATTCAAATTAGGACTTTGACTAGTCAAGAGGTTAGTTAGTTTCCCAACTAATCGGCCCACTTAACATGATAGCACACTGCTGTGGGCATGATAACGTGCTTTACACAGCCAGCATCTTTGAGGCCACTATACGCTATGTTTTTGCTACATGGGGGTAGCACCGTGGCTCAGCACTTTCCTCTTACACTCCAAAGACATACTGATAGAGAATTTAGTTTGTGAGCCCCAGGCTGATGTATCTAAAGCACTGTTCAATTGATGGCACTATTAAAGTGAACAAAAAAAATATATATATATATGTATACTAGCTGTAGTACCCGGCTACACCCGAGTTAATAAATAACTGCTGTTAGCTATAACAAAATAGAATTTGAATATGTCATATTAATGACCTGTAGGAAAATAGAAGCTGAGCTGTGATTGATTGCTATAGGCAGCCTAATAAATCTCCAGCCAACAGTAAACCCTCCCCCCGGCCGGGCAGTATATGTTACCTCACACATACACATAATAGACAGCTCATGTGACTGACATCTGCCTTAATTCCCTATATGGCACATGTGTTGCACATTGGCTGTTTTTAATCAGATGTTTATGTTTGGAAAATAAAGATACCACACGTATGAGGCGAGTTGTGTGAGGTGATTTGTGCACATCTGTGTCTGTCTGTGTGGTGTGTGTGTCCCTGGGGTGTGTATGTGTGTGTCCCTGTGGGGGGGGTATGTGTGGTGTATGTCTCTGTTGTGTGTGTCTCTTTGTGGTGTGTGTGTGTGTGTCCCTGTGGGGTGAGTGGATGTGTCCCTATAGGGTGTGTATGTGTGTGTGTCCCTGTGGGGGGAGTCTGTGTGGTGTGTGTGTGTATCTGTGTTGTGTGTGTCTCTTTGTGGTGTGTGTCCCTGTGGGGTGAGTGCATATGTCCCTATAGGGTGTGCATGTGTGTGCGTCCCTGTGGAGGGGGGTGTCTGTGTGGGGTGTGTGTGTCTATGTATTGTGTGTGTCTCTGTGTGTGTGTGTCTCTTTGTGGTGTGTGTGTTCCCTGTGGGGTGAGTGCATGTGTCCCTATAGGGTGGCTATGTGTGTGTGTCCCTGTGGGGGAGGTCTGTGTGGTGTGTGTGTCTGTGTCATGTGTGTCTCATTGTGGTGTGTGTGTGTGTCCCTGTGGGGTGAGTGCATGTGTCGCTATAGAGTGTGTGTGTGTCCCCTTGGGGATGTGTGTGTGTCTCTATGTTGTGTGTAGAAGGTAAAAACTATAAGCGGTCTAATTGGAGGCGCTCAGGCACAAAAGCAGCAGGCACTGGGATGGTTTTTCAACAGACCTTTATTCAGGCTCCCCTCCTACTCCACAACATGTTTCGATAGATTCTCTATCTTCCTCAGGTGGTCTATGTTGTGTGTGTCTCTTTGTGGTGTGTGTGTTTGTTCGGGTGCGTGGTGAGTATCCAATGTTGGGGCTGCACCTTAGCGACTATACACATGCTGTTACTCTTTGTGTGCTTGTGGTGTGTATACATGTCCCCGTGCGTGGTGAATATCTCATGTCAGGGCCCCACCTTAGTGACTATATGCTGGTATGTGCTGTTAGTCTTTGGTGCTATCATTAAGCCCCTCTCATTCACAACTGTCAACTGGTAACTGTCACTTTTTCCCCATTATGTAGATAGGGGCAAAATTGTTTGGTGAATTGGAATGCGCGGGGTTAAAATGTCATCTCACAACATAGCCTGTGACGCTCCCGGGGTCCAGGCGTAGGACTGTGCAAAATTTTGTCTCTATAGCTGACATCTGTCGATTTTCCTCCAACTCTTTTCCATTCACTTTTTCCCCATTATGTAGATAGGGGCAAAATTTTTTGGTGAACTGGAACGCGCAGGGTTAAAATTTCGCCTCACAACATAGACTATGACGCTCCCGGGGTCAAGACGTGCGACTGTGCAAAATTTTGTAGCTGTAGCTGGCAGCTGTCGATTTTCCTCCCACACGTTTCCTTTCCCTTTTTCCCCATTATGTAGATAGGGCCAAAATTGTTTGGTGAACTGGAACGCGCAGGGTTAAAATTTCGCCTCACAACATAGCCTTTGACGCTCTCAGGGTCCAGATGTGTGACTGTGCAAAATTTTGTCTCTATAGCTGACAGCTGTCGATTTTCCTCCAATATTTTTACATTCACTTTTTCCCCATTATGTACAGTTAGGGCCAGAAATATTTGGACAGTGACACAAGTTTTGTTATTTTAGCTGTTTACAAAAACATGTTCAGAAAGACAATTATATATATAATATGGGCTGAAAGTGCACACTCCAAGCTGCAATATGAGAGTTTCCACATCCAAATCGGACTGGAACGCGCAGGGTTAAAATTTCGCCTCACAACATAGCCTTTGACGCTCTCAGGGTCCAGATGTGTGACTGTGCAAAATTTTGTCTCTATAGCTGACAGCTGTCGATTTTCCTCCAATATTTTTACATTCACTTTTTCCCCATTATGTACAGTTAGGGCCAGAAATATTTGGACAGTGACACAAGTTTTGTTATTTTAGCTGTTTACAAAAACATGTTCAGAAAGACAATTATATATATAATATGGGCTGAAAGTGCACACTCCAAGCTGCAATATGAGAGTTTCCACATCCAAATCGGAGAAAGGGTTTAGGAATCATAGCTCTGTAATGCATAGCCTCCTCTTTTTCAAGGGACCAAAAGTAATTGGACAATGGACTCTAAGGGCTGCAATTAACTCTGAAGGCGTCTCCCTCGTTAACCTGTAATCAATGAAGTAGTTAAAAGGTCAGGGGTGGATTCCAGGTGTGTGGTTTTGCATTTGGAAGCTGTTGCTGTGACCGGACAACATGCGGTCAAAGGAACTATCAATTGAGGTGAAGCAGAACATCCTGAGGCTGAAAAAAAAGAAAAAATCCATCAGAGAGATAGCAGACATGCTTGGAGTAGCAAAATCAACAGTTGGGTACATTCTGAGAAAAAAGGAATTGACTGGTGAGCTTCGGAACTCTAAAAGGCCTGGGCGTCCACGGATGACAACAGTGGTGGATGATCGGCGCATACTTTATTTGGTGAAGAAGAACCCGTTCACAACATCAACTGAAGTCCAGAACACTCTCAGTGAAGTAGGTGTATCTGTCTCTAAGTCAACAGTAAAGAGAAGACTCCATGACAGTAAATACAAAGGGTTCACATCTAGATGCAAACCATTCATCAATTCCAAAAATAGACAGGCCAGAGTTAAATTTGCTGAAAAACACCTCAAGAAGCCAGCTCAGTTCTGGAAAAGTATTCTATGGACAGATGAGACAAAGATCAACCTGTACCAGAATGATGGGAATAAAAAAGTTTGGAGAAGAAAGGGAACGGCACATGATCCAAGGCACACCACATCGTCTGTATAACATGGTGGAGGCAACGTGATGGCATGGGCATGCATGGCTTTCAATGGCACTAGGTCACTTGTGTTTATTGATGACATAACAGCAGACAAGAGTAGCTGGATGAATTCTGAAGTGTACCGGGATATACTTTCAGCCCAGATTCAGCCAAATGCTGCAAAGTTGATTGGACGGCGCTTCATAGTACAGATGGACAATGACCCAAGCATACAGCCAAAGCTACCCAGGAGTTCATGAGTGCAAAAAAGTAGAACATTCTGCAATGGCCAAGTCAATCACCAGATCTTAACCCAATTGAGCATGCATTTCACTTGCTGAAATCCAGACTTAAGACGGAAAGACCCACAAACAAGCAAGACCTGAAGGCTGCGGCTGTAAAGGCCTGGCAAAGCATTAAGAAGGAGGAAACCCAGCGTTTGGTGATGTCCATGGGTTCCAGACTTAAGGCAGTGATTGCCTCCAAAGGATTTGCAACAAAATATTGACAATAAAAATATTTTGTTTGGGTTATGTTTATTTGTCCAATTACTTTTGACCTCCTAAAATGTGGAGTGTTTGTAAAGAAATGTGTACAATTCCTACATTTTCTATCAGATATTTTTGTTCAACCCTTCAAATTAAACGTTACAATCTGCACTTGAATTCTGTTGTAGAGGTTTCATTTCAAATCCAATGTGGTGGCATGCAGAGCCCAACTCGCGAAAATTGTGTCACTGTCCAAATATTTCTGGCCCTAACTGTAGATAGGGGCAAAATTGTTTGGTGAACTGGAACGCGCAGGGTTAAAATTTCACCTCACAACATAGCCTATGACGCTCCCGGGGTCGAGACGTGTGACTGTGCAAAATTTTGCGGCTATAGTTGCGACAGTGTAGATGCCAATCCCGGATATACACACATACACACACACATACATACACACATTCAGCTTTAAATATTATATATATATATACAATATACGTGACTTCCGACTATACTCAGTGAGCTTCTCTGAAGCTGGGATGCATACACCTGGCATAAGATAAGCTGAATGTTCGGCTTTGAATAGCAGTACCGATCATGCTGGCTGTGTAAAGCATGTTATCATGTGGACGAAGTAGCCAGTAGAATTAATGCCCCCATGACTAATTAACTCCTGAGGTCTGTGATTGGCTGCAGCAGTTTAATGACTGAATAGGACATAATTAGATTTGTCTGGTATGACATCCTTTTCCAATCCCAGGCCTCAGTGGGAGGTGACAAAGAAATGGAATGGAATATATTCCTGCAGCCAATACCCTGCTTTAAATGGATTGGGTGAAAATGTGGTGAATATATCTTTTTTTATTGTTTTAAAATGATTCTTGCCATTTGAAAAGCAGAGTCGGGCAACCCTATTGACATAATTAATAAAAAATGTAACCATTAACGAAAATGTCACCAAGAACTCCCTGCTAGTGATGGGCAAGTCCTAAATTACTCGGAATCGCTTGACTCTAGCGAGTCCGAACCCGGGACTCGCTACTCGTTGCGAGTCTAGTGAGTCGAATGTTAATGAATGGGGAAGCGAGTAATAGCGAGTAATGTGCGATTTAAAAATCGCAGATGTGTCTCGGAAAGCGCTCGCATTGCCTTGTTGGAAACCCCACTCGCAACTGTATTTTGCTGCTGTCTCCGAGGCCAAACTCGCATGTGTTTGTCTTATTTGGCGCCGATGAGGCGAGGCAAGCGATTTTCTCCAGCAAACCCCATGCTTTTAGCAAACAGGAAATAAGCCTACTCGAGCTGCCAGACGCGCACACACACAGAGCAAGCATGGCCCCTGTCAACACCCTGCAGTTGATTGACCTGGTGGAGGCTCGGCCCCTGCTTTGGCTGCCCACTGAACCTGCCTATGGGGATAACATCCAGGGGACTACAGCCTGGAGGCCTGGAGGTCGCTCAAGTCATGTTCCCTGCATTCCATCGCAGTAGCCAGGATGCACAGAGCAATATGGGTGAGTTAAATGTGGTCACACGTTATATTGCATTTACCAAATATAGTCGTGTATAAGCCGACCCGTGTATAAGCCGACCCCCCTACTTTTGTCCCAAAAAACTGGGAAAACATATTGACCGCCATCCTGGTATACAGTGGCTATCACTGGTAGACAGCCCCCCAGCAGAGTATACAGCTCCACCTGCAGAGTATACAGGACCCCCAGTGGGTATACATGCCCCCCATATTAGGGTATACAGCCCCCCCGTGGGTATACAGGCCCCCAAGCAGTGGGTATACAGGGCCCCCAGTGGGTATACAAGGCCCCCAGTGTGTATACAGGGCCCCCAGTGGGTATACAGGGCCCCCAGCAGTGGGTATACAGGCCCCCCAGCAGTGGGTATACAGGGCCCCCGTGGGTATACAGGCCCCCTAGCAGTGGGTATACAGGGCCCCCAGTGGGTATACAGGGCCCCCAGTGGGTATACAGGGCCCCCAGTGGGTATACAGGGCCCCCAGCAGTGGATATACAGGCCCCCAGCAGTGGGTATACAGGGCCCCCGTGGGTATACAGGGCCCCCATAGTAGGGTATACAGGGCCCTCAATGTGTTATCATGCGCCGTCGCATGGTTGCCTATATTTAGATGGGGTCACAATAGTACACTTAGTTTAAGGGCTGGTCCTCCTGGCTCTGAAGGCCAGGGGGTTGGGTGCATATAAATACCACTAATGAGTGGAGTCTGGTGCCCGCACTATTACATTCTCTATGCATTGACATGTGCCCTGCCCCATTTGTGATTGTGGCCACATGAGCTCAATGTCCATAATGCTGTTGATGATGTTCCACACTGTCGTGTCACTGTGCCTTGTATACACATTACACCCACAACATGAATAAAATGTTATTGTTGATTTGTACACATACTTTTAGTGTTTCAAATGTCACAGAGGTCTAAACCCGGTTTGAAATCATTTCACAGTTGACCTGATTATCAAACGGTGGAGGAGCTGTCAGGATCAGCACAAAAGGCAACACCGCAAGATCTTGGAGGGGGGACCGAAAGCTGATCCAGGGCTGATATATCGCCACTACGACCGGTTGTCCTACCTTGAACCGGTGGTCTGTATGCCAAGGTATGTATCTGCTGCACTGTTGTGTACTTTTATTGTTATTATTATTTATTTATATAGCGCCATTAGGTTCCATGGCACTTTACATGAGGATAAGGGTTAACGACAAAAAACAGTACATGAAGACAATCAGGTCATACAGGTACAAGAGGAGAGGACCCTGTCCACGAGGGCACACAGTCTACGTATGAAGCTCTATAATGAGTGTGGTGGTTTACATACCCACACTGGGGTTTGTTTCTGCCATGGTGCAACAGAATTCTATTACCTTTGGCAATGATCCAGTACATACACCTTTATAGTCACATTGTGACGTTGGGACAAATAAGCAATGTTCTGCAGGGTGGTCAGACACAATGTTCCGTGACCTCACAATTAGCTATTATTGTTGGCATGTTTGTGGAACAAAGCCATATTCTTCCCTGCAATGGCCTCTAAGGTGTGTGGCCTTGTCTGCTTTGCCTGTCATAAGCCTCATTTGTATCAGTTCCAAATGGCCTCGACTTGCATAAGGGCCACATACATCCCTACACGTTTAGTTGTGGGTGTTTTTTTCAGCTAAATAACGTTGCAAGGATATACCCCTTTTGCACTAAACTGTTTGTACACCTTCCCAGATTGTTGACACAGTCACACACATTTCAGGACATACCCTCTATCACTACAAATACGTGTGGGTGAGTTTTCCCATGGGTATATTTGGGGCTGCAAGGTGATGGTGTAGATATTAGGGCCCACATGTGAATTTTATTTTTTTGTCGTTAACTCATGGCCACATTACGAATCCTCCGGAAAACATACTGTATTAATGCTGTATAAAATCAAACTAAAGGGGGCCATATTTTAAGTGCAACAGGCTTTTATGTCCAAGGTCCTTTAGGAAACCCGAGGTTTGCCCTTGCTGCTCCCGGTTTTTTGTTCGGCCCCGTTGGAATAACTGTAAAACTGTCCATCTGTGCATACCACCTTGTTTGGCACAAACGATGTGTGACCTGCTGCTCAAAAACAACCCCATACTCTATGTCCATTACAGTCGTTTCAAAAGCCAAGCCATCTGTTTGGTGTGTTTTATTTACCAAGACATTCCTGATTAGCATACATGGCAGCAAAAAGGAGTGTAGGCCACTAACGCCGAATGCTCATGTGTCACCTATGCTGCAGGACTCCATTTCCTGTCTTGCTCACCTGCCCTATAGATCTGGGTTATGTGCATTGAGACCAAGGCCGCCCACACTGCGTCTTTTTGTGTCCATCTGATGGCAAACAACCCTGAAGAATGTGTTTGCCTCACAGTGTCAGGCTATAGCTTTGTCCACATAAAGTTTCCACAAAAAGTCAAAGCAATAGTTGTGGCCACTAATTTGTCTTCAAGTGCCTATATAGCTGTCCTGCCTAAGGCAGGGCACAGTGTAATAGTGCAGACAAATTTTTAAATTTCTAATGTAATGGCAAAAAATCGTGGACCAACACTACCCACACATAGAATATTGGTTGAGGCATGAGCCAAAATGTCCTTCATTTATATGCTGCAATTCCATCTTAAGGCCAACAAAGAAAAGACACAGAATACACAGATACACTCTGTCAAAAAAGCGTGCACATTTTATGTTTGGCCTATGGTTTTGTTTCCAAACGCAACCCATTCACCAAATTTTTTTTATATTTACCCACAGAGCTGCTCACTACCAGAGGCGGCATGGTAACCCGCCACCACAGCTGCCTGAAGAGGCGAGGGAGGCCCCTGAACCACCCTGACTTGGAGTGAAGGAGGAGGGAGTACCACCACCACCACCTTTGGGGCATGGCCGGCCACAGGAAGAAGAGAAGGTTGAAGGGCCACCACAACCGTCTCCCCACCAAAACCAACCTCTGGCCATCCTGCTTCGTCCACTGCCGACTGCCAGCAGTGTGGGGAGTCACCAGAACCCCAGCAGCCCTGCTCAGATCCCGGGGGCACAAAATGACCACCTAGGACAATGTGATGCTGACTTTGCCCGCAGTCTCATACCTTTCTTGGCTCTCATTCCATTGGAGAGACGACTGCGGGCAAGGTCAGCAATCCACATTGTCCTTGATGCCTGTCGGCCCCCAAACCACCCTGGCCAGGTATTTTCTTATTTGGAGGGGTGGCAGCAGTCTAGCTCCAACAGGCTGGACAGGCCCACACCCCGGGACAGCTACGTGGCGACCCAGAGGTGGTGTCCACCAAACATGGACCTACCAACCCAAGGCCAACCGGCCCAGATGACCCACCCTACAGGGTTACAAACATTGGGGGAGGCTATCCATGGGGCCCTGGACCTCTTCCACGACCAGGGTGATGAGCCAACCTACCACCAGCTGTAGGGCCCACTTTTTTTTTTGTTTGTTTGTTTTGTTATACAAAAAGTGCATTGCACAATTTATTTTTGTTTTTTTTCTGTTTTATTTGTTAGCTTTTAGAAAGCTCACGAAAAAAAAAAAAAAAAAAAGAATCTGACATCTTTGCCATTAAGGCGTAATAATACACATTTTTAAAAAACTGCTTTGTGTCTGTCTTTTTTCAGGGAATGCATGTGTAGGTTGTTTTGTGGGTGGGCTTAAAGTCATCATCATTAGCAAGTACTTTACGGCCCGCATGGTGCATGAAGGCACCTTGGTTAGTATGTGTAAAATCATGACTCCACATACAAATGTTGCTGACAAATAAATAGTGCCTGTGTTTTTTGGGGGGATTACTTAATGACTCGGTATGGCAACAACACTAGGAACACAGATGCAAGAGGCTGGGACGTCTACTTGCAACACAGCGCGTCTACGCGTTATCTCCGTAGCGTACAGTGGGACCCTTCGCCAGGCTCCAGCAGGATCATAGTACAAGCAACGTCCACGATGCAGGCATAGGCTTGTTGCCTCAAAAAATTATCTCAAAGGGCTTAATAAATTCTTTTTAGAAATAGAGGAGGGCGCGTGGCCCATACTATATTCTTGCTTGTCCTACGAGCATAGTACAAGCAACTTCCACGATGCAGGCATAGGCTTGTTGCCTCAAAATATTAGGTCAAAGGGCTTAATAAACTCTTTTTAGAAATAGAGGAGGGCGCGTGGCCCATACTATATTCTTTCTTGTCCTAGGAGCATAGTACAAGCAACGTCCACGATGCAGGCATAGGCTTGTTGCCTCAAAAAATTAGCTCAAAAGGCTTAATAAACTCTTTTTAGAAATAGAGGAGGGCGCGTGGCCCATACTATATTCTTGCTTGTCCTACGAGCATAGTACAAGCAACGTCCACGATGCAGGCATAGGCTTGTTGCCTCAAAAAATTAGCTCAAAGGGCTTAATAAACTCTTTTTAGAAATAGAGGAGGGCGCGTGGCCCATACTATATTCTTGCTTGTCCTGAGAGCATAGTACAAGCAACGTCCACGATGCAGGCATAGGCTTGTTGCCTCAAAAAATTAGCTCAAAGGGCTTAATAAACTCTTTTTAGAAATAGAGGAGGGCGCGTGGCCCATACTATATTCTTGCTTGTCCTGAGAGCATAGTACAAGCAGCGCCCACGATGCAGGCATAGGCTTGTTGCCTCAAAAAATTAGCCCAAGGGGCGGGATCAAAATTTTTTAAATTAATGCAAGGCACTTGAGCCAAACAATATATTTTATTGCAGTTGGAGAAATGCCCACTATGCAGGCATAGGCTTGTTGCCTTGAAAAATTCAGCCAAGAGACTGTATTGTATTGTCTGACAAAAATCAACGTTCAAAAATCATCACAAGTGCATGCAGTAGTAAAGTAACATTACTGAAACTTATTGTGTAGTTTTGTTGTCATGCAGCAAGTGTAGCAGGAACATGAGTTATCAAATCTTCTTAGCAGAGGCACATTGTTTATCCTTCGTGTCAGAAAAGGACATAATGTTTAAACCGCAGTCAGCCAAACATATCAAATTTGATTATGTCCCTCTAGGTTTGGGTACTGTCGTCTGGAGGGGTTAGGAACTTTGATGATATCCAGTCCTTGTTAAACTTAATGAGAGTCAGCCTGTCGGCATTTTCTGTAGTAAGCCGTGACCTTCTATCAGTGACAATTCCCCCAGCGGCACTGAAAACACGCTCTGATGTCACACTAGCAGCTGGGCAGGCCAACAACTCCAAGGCATACAAAGACAGCTCAGTTCAAGTGTGAAGCTTGGAAACCCAGTAATTAAAGGGTACAGAGGGGTCGGTTAAAAGCTGGTAGTGTCACAGACATACTCGTTCAACATGTTTGACAATGTTTGTCTCCTAGTCAAGGTGACCGTAGGCACAATCCGTTGCAGATTGGAAGGTCTGTTGAACATCGCCCAGTTGGTGGACATCTTACCACCACCTCTTCTTGACATTGTGGCCGCTTGTGTCCCAACCAAAGGCTGCTGTGGCAAAGAGCTGCTTGTTCGGGGTATAGCGGAGTCAGAGGGTGAAATTGAGATCAAATTCTCAACAACAACATTCTTGAAATAATCCATCGTTAAGTCCCTTGGTGACTGCAACAGCAGCAATGGAAACTTGTCTTTGTAGCGTGGGTCAAGGAATGTTGACAACCAGTAGAGGTCGCTGTCATAGATGTTAATGACGCGTGGATCTTGGGACAGACATTGAGACATGAAGTCAGACATGTGTGCTAGGCTGCAAAGACTCATCTCTTCTGTGTCACCTGACTGATGAACAATAGGCATCATGGTCTCAAAATCGGTCTCCGCCTCCTCCTCTTCAGCCCACCCATGCTGTACCGACATAAACCTGGGGTTGGGAGTACCATCAGGGTTCACATCAGTACCATGGAGAAATAAATCGTCTTCATCTTCATCTTCCTCATCACAGTCTTGTTCTGCAGCCAATGTTGCCGGCTGAAATTGGCTTTGCTGGCTCTGATCGTGGATGTTAAAATCTGGCTCCATAGCCCTCCACTGTGCCCTCAATGATTCTGTTTTAAGATTCAGGAGAGATTCTTTAAGCAAACAGAGCATGGGGATGGTGAGACTAATGGACTGATCACCGCTGACAAGTTTTGTGCAGTAATCGAAGTTCTCTCGAACCTCGCAAAGGTCAGCGATCCAGACCCACTCCATAGTACCAATGTGTCTTGTATGACTTCCGTGGTGATGGGCATGTTGCAGCTGATATTCCGCTATTGCCCTCTGCTGCTCATTGAACCTTGCCAACATATGGAATGTAGAATTCCATCGTGTGGGCATGTCGCAAATTAACCTGTGTTTTGGCAAATTAAATTGCTGTTGAAGGGCAGATAGACTTCCAAGTGCCGTGGATGAATGTCGGAAATGTCCGCAATTTCTACGCACCTTCTCTAGTAGATCAGATAACTCAGGGTAATTTTTCATGAATTTCTGAACTACAAGGTTCAGCACGTGAGCCATGCAAGGCACGTGTTGAAGGTTACCGAGCTTTATTGCTGCAACAAGGTTTCGTCCGTTATCGCTGACAACAAGACCTGTTTGTAGTTGCAGTGGGGCCAGCCACTCATATGTCTGTTGCTTAACACCTTTCCACAGCTCGGTTGCAGTGTGAGGTGTGTCACCTAGACAGATCAGCTTAAGAAGAGCCTGTTGCCGCCTTGCTGATGCAGTACTGCAAAGCTCCCAACTTTGACGTGATGTTGCGGACAAATCAGCAGTGGTAAAGGAAGTAGAAGACGCACATTGTGTTGTTGAAGTATATGAGGACGCGGACACCCGGAATGATGTTGTGCCCGCTATTCGTGGAGTTGGTAGGATCGCAGATATTCCACTATTAGACTTTGGGACACTCTCGACCAGGTTGATCCAGTGAGCCATTAGTGATATGTATCTGCCCTGTCCACAACTACTTGTCCAGGTGTCAGTTGTCAGGTGAACTTTTCCGCTTGCAGCATTTGTTAGTGCACGCTTCAAGTTGTTAACCACGTGCTGGTGTAACGCGGGTACGGCAGTACGTGAAAAAAAGTAGCGACTGGGGACAGAGTATCGTGGTGCTGCCACAGCCAACAACTCCCGAAAAGCCTCAGTAGCCACAAGCCTAAACGGCAACATTTCAACAGCTAACAGCTTAGAAATTTGTGCTGTCATTTTTTGAGAAAAAGGGTGTGTTGATTGGTACTTCGGCTGCCTCTCATACAGCTGTGGAACAGACAACTGGACATTTGGGGCAGACTCACAAGTCACTTGACTACTGTCATATCTCTCGTCTAACGCAGCTTGTGACGAGTACGTATGAGTATGAGCTGCTGCATGAACAGTAGATGGGGAAGGACGGATGGGAGGTGGCCTGCAAGTGTTGGGATCAGAAGGCCCTGATGTCGAACCCTGATGGGCCAACCACTGACTTGGGTGCTTTACAGACATGTGCATACGCATACTGCTGGTGCTCAAGTTTCCTTTGCCCTGGCCTCTGCTTAGCCTGGCATAGCAGATGTTACAGATAATGACATTTGCTACTGATGGGCTATCTTTAAAAAATTGTCAGACAATGGCTTTTCGTCCTTTATATTGTGTTTGGAGGAACAGGAGGATAACTCTGGCCAACACAAACTGTAGACACAGTTTGGCCAACTGTTGTTAAAGTTTGGGCAACAGTTGGTACAGTTTGTGCAACAGTTGACACAATTTGGGCTACTGTTGTGACAGGTTGGATTCTGGATAAAGGAGTAAGCCTGGGTGCTTTAGGCGGTGGTACATAGCCACTTTCCTCCTCCTGGCTGCTCTGTTGGCTATGCATGTCAAGTGTCCAGGTTGGATCAGTGGTCTCATCATCCACCCCTTCCTCCTCAAAGTCTTCTGGATAATGTGACTGTTCAGGCTGGCCAGATGAGATGTGTGTCTCATCATCATCATCATTCTCCACCTCCTGAGACGGTGTATGCCTTTGTTGAAAGTACGAGGTGAATTCAAACTTTGTCCATGAATAGAACGTACGTCTTGTTCAAGTATCTGGTCGGACAGTGACAAAGAAAGGTCAGGTTGTATGAATGGCTGATAAGAACCAAATAAATCATCCGAGTGTCCAAGTTCGCGGTCAAAATTTTCCTCTGTCTGGCGATGGCTTGAGGAAATAGGCAGATTTTTCGGATTCGATGACCCCGCGTTGTCGGTAGCGGCACTTGAATATGGTGTCAAGGATGATTGTGTGCTGCATTAACCAGTGGTTGAGGTCTTGTCAGCCATCAAAGATGTTATTTGGTCTTGCTCTTCCGGCCTCAAGACAAGTTTAGGTTGAGTACTGGGAAATTTAGACAGCAGAAAGGTGGATCGATCAATCCTCGTCTGTCTACTTCTACCAGTGCCTTGTTGTTCACGACTGCTAGGGCCACGACCTCGTCCCTGTCCCTTTGCAAACTCTTTCTTGGGCATTTGGTGTTTTTGGGACATTGTTGACAAATGCAAAGTCAACAAGATGGAGTTAGGTGTTGCTGTAGGCGTCACCTGCTGGCGGGTTAAGTGCGTGTAAACACTTGTCAGTGAAGCAGCACACTAGTCCCTGAAAAAATTATTAAGTGCGCACAGCCACTGAGATGGAGTTAGGTGTTGCTGTAGGCGTCACTTCCTGGTGGGTTAAGTGCGTGCTAACACTTGTCAGTGAAGCAGCACACTAGTCCCTGAAAAAATTATTAGGTGCGCACAGCCACCGAGATGGAGTTAGGTGTTGCTGTAGGCGTCACTTCCTGGCGGGTTAAGTGCGTGCTAACACTCGTCAGTGAAGCAGCACACTAGTCCCTGAAAAAATTATTAAGTGGGCACAGTCACCGAGATGGAGTTAGGTGTTGCTGTAGGCGTCACTTCCTGGCGGGTTAAGTGCGTGCTAACACTTGACTGTGAAGCAGCACACTAGTCCCTGAAAAAATTATTAAGAGCGCACAAGTAGTCGCACAAGTAGGTGGCATACGTGCTATTTGCAGGTAGAGCAGCAACGCACTGATCTGCCACAGACAAAATAAAGCTGAAGGGGTTTTTATGACCCAAAATCTATCAGGTGCAAAAAAATTGTAAATAGTACCTCAGCTAAGCCTCTGACTTCAGCTATTAGGACAGCTGAGTGAGTAAGCTAAGCTATGCGGTCGGTCCTGTGAGCACTGTAAGGCTGCACCTCCCTGCCTGCCTGCCTACAGTCCTCTACACAGTACTCCTCTGTCCTCCTGGTAGCTCTCACAAGAGCTGTTTGGGTTAAATATAAGGAATTTTTAAGGTTCCCTACACTGACTGACAATCCCTATGATCTGCTCCAGCATCTACCTAACACTGCTCTAGCTCAGATCTTCACAGGAATGTGCCCAAAATGGCGGTGGCAAGGCTTATATACAGCCTCGCCTCTCATACATGACATAGGCATCATGATGGACAGAAGCCAATCATAGTCCTGCCACAACCAACATGGCTGTGGCATTACTGAATATGATTGGCTAACATGCTTGTCCATCTTCACAAGTTTTCTGACCTAACACGCTAGGCTGTCTCGGAAGCTTTGTCGCAACATATCAGATTCTGTATTCGCGAGTCCCGAATACAGAATACAGGACTCGGATTCGTAGACTCGCTCAGAATCGCTAAGACTCGCTCAGACTCGCTCAGACTCGCTGATGACAGCGGGTATCCGTAAAGCGGTGCGATTGTTTAAACGATTTGGGGAGATTCAAGCTACATAGCGATGTGATATAGCGAGTCTAGCGAGTGAGAAAAACTAAACTCTGACAAAACTAGGATTGCCATTGACTTGCATTGGACTCGTTACTGTGCGAGTAATCGCTGGGAAACTCGCAGAGTACCGAGTCCGGCAAGTCCCTTACTACTCGCCGAGTAACGAGTCCTAGCGAGTAGACTCGCCCATCCCTACTCCCTGCTTCTTAAACATGCTGTTTTATAGAGTTGTGTAAATTTGTTCAAGGTTAATTGAGTCTGACCAGCATTTTATCAATGATTCTGATTGACTGCCATTTTATTGAATCATAGTGAGCTGGGAAAGAGGTTTCAAAATAAAAAATACTAATTTCACATGCCACCTTTCTAGCTCAATGTCTGGTCTTCCGCTTCGTCTGTTCTTTTCTTTCTTCCAGGTGAGTGAAGTTGGTCAAATAAGATAATGTGTCTGAGAAAAGAATAGGCCGTACAGTGCAGAGGCCCAGACAAAGGGGTTCAGTGAGACAGGTGTACAGTGTGCCTACATTTATTATGCACTGGGATCTAAAGAGATACAAGATCATAATAAGGCACATTCGATTGTAAATCAAAATTCTTTCCTAAATTGGAAAAATATTAGAATCGGAGAGTCATCAGTGGTTGATACCTTTTAATGGCTAAGTGAAAAGATGGTAAAAAATAGCAAGCTTTCGGGACACTATGGCCCCTTCATCAGGCTTAATCATGACACACATTCTTAACACACACATATATTCTCAGTGTTTGATACCTTTTAATGGCTAACTGAAAAGTTGGTAAATATTACACTTATATTTACTGCCGCAGCTGCTCTTCTTCCCCCTCCCAACCCTGACCATTCTGTGTTCTGCTTCACCTCCCTTGTGTTATTTATTGCATTATCCATCCCTCCATTTGTATATATGTGTGTGTTCAGAACTTGTGTCATTATTAGCCTTATGAAGAGACCTTAGTGTCTCGAAAGCTTGCTATTATTTACTATCTTTTCAGTTAGCCATTAAAAGGTATCAACCACTGAGAACTCTCAGATTCTAATATTTTTCTATCTACTGGCTAACACGGTACAAAATTGTTTACCTTTCTAAATTCAAGAGATCTGTTAAATTTGTTTCTCAATAGGTTCTCATATCCCTACTATTTTGTGTATTTTTTTGACGGAATGTTCAAACAACTGACACATAATCACCTTTATAGTATGTTCTAGAACAGCTATGCCTTAAACTGTGTCTGGAGACATGTCAAGGAAGCATTAGCTTTCAGCATAACTATAAATTACAACGAATCAAATGCATCTTGAGATCAGGACAGGTTTGTTGAGAGTGGAGATTTAGAGTTATTCATTCCCTCTTCAGCATGTTATAATGCAGCCTTAGCTCAGGGACTGGAGATCCACTTCACAATTGTGAAGTGACTTCATATTGATTATGGCTTTCACAGCTGGAGACGTTTTGAACAAGTCTGTAATAAAGTCTCTATCAATTGTAGCTATAAAACTCCTTGCTAATAAATGACTATTCAAGAGATTTTGATGGAGTTTCTTGCCAATGTATTCCTTAATTCTGAAAAATATCAGACAGATAGGTAAAATAACACCCTGTCATACTAATAGCTTAGGAAACTAAAACTTGATTAAGATGCAAAGGCTCACTTCATTTGTAAATGACACAAAAGACCAGAATGAACACAAAGTGGGAAACTTAGGCTGAAGGCACACTCTCGTGCATCAAACACGGAGCGTGTTTGACGCACGACAGTGATGAAAGTGTGATGCGTGTTTTGGTGTGTGTGGTGCAAGTGTGGTGCGTGTGGGTGAGTGTGCATGGCTGTATGCAAGTGAGTGTGCTGCGAGTGTGATGAGAGTGTGCTGCGTGAGTGCTGCGTGAGAGTGTGATGCTATCCATGGTCCTGAAGCAAACTTCAGGACTGTGGAAAGCATTTAACAGCATATTCAAACTGCGCGTCTGTCAAAATGGCAGAGTATGAATGTGCTGGTTTCCCGGTACAATAATGAATCATCTTGCACTGCTGTGTCAGTGGTGCAAGATGATTATTAAGCACTCAGCTGCTGGGCACCTATTTGTAATTTTCGGGGTTAAACTGCATATGCAGCATCTGTGGGGCATATCAGCACAGATGCTGCATATGCGGTAATTAACCCTGAGAATCAAGGGTTAATGTGTTCAAAATATGTTGGCACCATGCCTCCAGGGAGTGACCACCCTCCCTAGAGACATGGTGCCTTAATTTATTGGTAGTTCAGGGGTTAATCGCTATATTTTTGGCAAGCCGGTAATTGTCAACTTTGCCAGTTCATTAATAAAATCCGGCGGCTCCTGTCAGTGAGTGTGCCGCTATGCTACGCAATTAGCATAAGTACATTGCTGAGCAGCTTTCTGAATAAGAAGCTGTCCCAGGTACTTACGCTAATTGCATACTGTACCCGCCGCTCTCCATGGTGATGAAGACTTAAGCATCAGCTCCATGGCAAGGGCAGATTGAAACTCCGGTGCCCTGGCCATGGAGTTGATGCTTAAGTCTTCAGCGCCATGGAGAGCGGTGGGTAAAGTACGAAATTAGCGTAAGTACCTGGGACAGCTCCTTATTTAGGATGCTGCCCAGCAATGTGCTTACGCTAATTGTGTAGTATACCGCACGCACACTGACAGGAGCCGCCTGCTTTCATTAATGATTTAGAAATACCAGCAAATGCTGGCTACTCAGAAGTATAGCAATTAACCCCTGAACTACCAATGAATTAAGGCACCATGTCTCTAGGGAGTGTGGGCACTCCCTAGAGACATGATGCCAATATATTATACGCACATTAACCCTTCATTCACCGGCCTAATAGCCGTATATGCAGTATCTGTGCTGATATGCCGCACAGATGCTGAATATGCAGTTTAAGCCCGTAAATTACAAAGAGGTGTCCAGCAACTGAGTTTATAATAATCATCTTGCACCACTCACACAGCGGTGCAAGATGATTTATTACTATACCGGGAAACCGGCACATTCATACTCTGCGGCTTTGACAGCCGCGCAGTTTGAATATGCCGTTAAATGCTGTCCACAGTCCTGAAGTTTGCTTCAGGACTGCTGACAGCATCACACTCACACACAAGCACACACACACTCACACTTTCAGCACACTCACATGCATGCAGCCAGCCACACTTACCCACACGCACCACACTCGCACCACACAAACCCAAAACACGCATCACACTCTCATAACTGTCGTGCATCAAACACGCTCCGTGTTTGATGCATGACAGTGTGCCTTCAGCCTCAATAAGGAAAATGCATAAGAAATATGCCACAAATTAAGCCAAAAATGAATCTCATTTATTATGTTTTGGATTTTTCTTGCACTTCACTGAACAGGTTTGGAAAGTGTTTTTAAAACAGTAATGTCAAGAGGAGTTCGGAAATGCACCAAATTTATGTGGTGCACCAAATATTAATATTTTGGCACAAACTACAGTAAACCAGCCAAGGGGTGGTATAAGAAAGAGAAACATGTCTAAGGACTGTTTCACACATCCATGCAAAACATGGACGTGTGCTGTCTTTTGGGGGGCGTGTGCTGTCTGTGTGCTATCCATGGATAGTACATGGACAGCCTGGCATTCTATAGTTACCTGCCTCCAGCACTGTTTGTTCCTCTCACTTCCGGTCCGCTGTTGGGCTCAGAGCAGTGAATATTAGATGAGAGTAATGAGCGGCCACAGGAGTGAGAGGAATAGGAAGCCCTGGATGCAGGTGAGTATGAGATTCTTTATTTTAAAGTTAAAACTTTTGGCTCTGGTCCATGTACATGGATGTCACATGAAGGACGTCTGTGTGCAGGACGTTTGTGGCCAAATCAGGTCCATACCGCTGGCAAAAAACGAACATGTCTCCATGTGGAGCACACAGACATTCCACATGGAGATACAATCCATGCTGAATAACAGATGTGTAAAGGGGGGCCATTGAGAATAATGAGCCTTTGTATATCTGTGCCTCCGGCATGTGTCCGCACTGACTTCAAACGTCAAGAAACGGTTGCACACATGTGTGAAAAAGATCTAACTTGTAGAAGAATTAGCCAAATGTATAAGGTAAAATATGTTTCTACCGTGTTATCCATAAGATAGAAAAATATTCAAATCTGAGAGTCCTCAAATGAATCAACCATTGAGGACTCTCAGATTTGAATATTTTTCCAAATTTATAATACATGATTGTAATAAGTGTGCCTTAATCTGTTTACTTTAGTTTAATTGTATCCTGTCTAAATTTAGGACAGTGTTAGTAAATATGTCCCACTGCATTTTGAAATGTCATATCACTATTTGAACAGTCTCATAAAAGGAGGGTTGAAGAACATGCAGAGTCACTGTTGTAACTAAGGTATTATATCAGTATTACAAAATGGTGTATATACAGTATACCGTATATGCTCGTGTATAAGCCGACTTTTTCAGGCCAAAAATTGGGCTGAAAAGTCCCCCCCTCGGCTTATACGCGAGTCATATGCACTATAGTGTGGTGGGGGCTGTGTCCGGGCACTGCAGGAGGCAGGAGGAGGCGGGGGGAGGCTGCAGACTGAGCGGCACGTCACGTGGTGCTGCTCATTAATTATGCATGGGGAGCAGCGCATAGTACATTGCTGCTCCCCTGCACAGTATAGCCTCCCCCGCTGTCTCCCCGCCCCCCATATGTACACAGAGGCCCCACGCAGTGATCCATTTCACCCCCTCTGTCCTGGTCCTCAGTCTGCACCCGGGTCCTCCAGCTGCTCCGTCTGCGTGCCCTGCGACTTCTTAATCCCGGTGTCCTCCCCGCTCTTCCTGCTTGAATGTAATCATGTGACCCGCAGGGCACGCAGACGGAGCAGCTGGAGAACCCAGGTGCCTGCAGACCCAGGGTGAGTTAGATCACTGCTGGGGGGGCCTCTGTATACATGGGGGGCAGTGAGACAGCAGGGGAGCTGTATACCAGTCCTGGGGGCTGAATAGCACTGCTGAGGGGCCTGTATACCACTGCTGGGGGCTGTATAGCACTGCCGAGGGGCCTGTCTACCACTGCTGGGGCTGTATACCACTGCTGGGGCTGTATACCACTGATGAGGGGCCTGTATACCACTGCTGGGCCTGTATACCCATCCTGGGGGCTGTATAGCACTGCTGAGGGGCCTTTATACCACTGCTGGGCCTTTATACCACTGATGAGGGGCCTGTATATCACTGATGAGGGGTCTATATACCACTGCTGGAGACTGTATATCAGTGATGGCGGCAACTGTATACTAGATATGGCCACTATATACCAGTAATGGCTGCTATATACAGGGATGGTGGGCTATATACCAGTGATAGGGGGCTTTGTAACAGGACGGTGGTCTGCTGCATTGGTAGTTTACTGTTTCTATTTAAAATAAAAGTTCAACATTTTATTCGTATCTATTTTCATTTTTTAAATTTTTCAGTACCGGTAGCTGCTGCATTGTCCACCCTAGGCTTATACGCGAGTCAATAGGTTTTCCCAGCTTTTGGGGGCAAAAGTAGGGGGGTCGGCTTATACACGCTTCGGCTTATACACGAGTATATACGGTATATCAGGATGGACCTATAATATACATCTGTCTTCCTACAGTGAAATTTGTATCAAGATTATTCTATTTTTATCAAATATAAATCTTGTAAGTAAATACATTCTAGACAATAGTGGATAAAAAGCTGTGAATGAGCCTTCTGTGGCAATGGATGGAGTGGATAGATAGATAGATAGACAGATAGATAGACAGATAGATAGACAGATAGATAGATAGATAGATAGATAGATAGATAGATAGATAGATAGATAGATAGATAGATAGACTCCAAGTCAATCACACTTCTGTGAAATCAACCTGTCTATTTACGAAGCAACACTAATTGTGCAAATGAAACAGATAACAGGTAGAAATGATAGACCATTAACAAGGCAACCCCTATAAAGGAGTGGTTCTGTAGGGGGTGACAACACAACATTTCTCTGTTCTTATCCTTTCTGGCTGGTGTTTTGGTCACTTTTGCATTATGTCATTGCTCTCATCCCTAGAGGTAGCATGAAACAGTATCTACAACCCACAGAAGTGGCTCAGGGAGTGCAGCTCATGCAGGATGATCAATGTGAACTGTGGCAAGAAGGGTAGCTGTGTCTGTCACCACAGTGTCCAGAGCATGGAGCAGATACCAGAAGAAAGGCCAGTACATCTGGAGACGTGGAAAAAGCCTTAGGAGGACAACAACTCAGCAGCAGGATCACTACCTCCTCCTTTGTGCAAAAAGAAACAGGAGGGGCAATGCCCAGTAGGAACCCAGGGTCAACTGCATCTGCATATGGTTTCAGAATGGGTCTTTAGATGTTATCCCAGGACCTAGTGGCAGTCAGGGTGCCTCTCGCTAGCACATAGAAGTCTGTGCGGCCCTCCAAAGAAATGCCTCCTCACACCATTGCTGCCTTCTCACACCCACTGCCAAACTGGTCATGCTGGAGGAAGTTACAGGAAGCAGAACATTCTTCACATCGTCTTCAGACTCTGTCACATCTGCCACATGTGTTCAGTATGAACCTGCTCTCATCCATCAAGCGCACAGGGCACCAATGTCGAATCTACCAATCTGGGTTTTCTCTGTAAAATGCCAATCATCCTGCACAGGGTTTAGCTGTAACCACAACACCCACTTGAGGACATTGGGCCCTCATACCACCCTCGTGGAGTCTGTTTCTGACAGTTTGAGCTGACACATGGATGTTAGTGGCCTGCTGGTGGTCATTTTGCAGGGCTCTGGCAATGCTTCTCCTGTTCCTCCTTGCACAAAGGCAGAGACAGTGGTCCTGCTTCTGTGTTGTTGCCCTCTTACAACTCCCTCAATGTCTCCTGGGGTAATGGCCTGTCTCCTGGTATTTGATCTATGCTCAGAACATTGTGCTGACAGACACATGTACGCTTCTTGCCCCAGTTTGCATTAATGTTCCATTCCGAATGAGCTGCATTACCTGAGCAACTTCTGTGAGTTGTAGACACCACCTCATGCTACCTCTAGGGGTTAAAGAAATGACAAAATGTAAAAGTGACCAAAACAACAGGCAAAAAGAAACGGAGAAATTGTCTGCTTGCATCATCCCCTGCCCAGAATCAACCATGCTCCATGCACAATCAGACATGGTCATTTTAAAATACATATCAGGGGCACTTCTATAACATCATCTCGGTGCAGGAACATTTTTTTAGACACATGCATTTGTGAAACTTATTATTATCCCAAGATCTATTGATTAAAATTAACTATGTACTTTAAAATGACCTTTGTGGGAAAACCCCTTTAAGGCCGAATGAGCATTCATCTTTATGCTCTTGTATGTGAATGGTCATCCTGAATAATGTTACTAACAGATGTACTCCCAGTCCTAAATATTAAACTAATCATCTTCCATATTCAAATCTTCCTTCTAGATTTTATTCTCCTCCTTATAATATTGCAACAAACAGAATGATTCCTCAAACATCCATCACACCTTTTATTGCTGCTTCTCCTGTATCTACATATCAGGTAAATTCTATGTCTTGTTCTAGTTGGGTTTCTGCAAATAAACATAAATTACCAATTCATTTGGTATGAGAACTTTCTATGTCGTGCTTTTATGTATTTTAGCGCTTTATAAATATACAATTCTGCAATATTAAAATCATCTCATTATTAGAGGATATTTTTATATGCATTCGATCACTGAACTCAGTAAAAACAAAAAATATCAATTGTTTACTGTTTTTTCACAAAAACTAAAGCATTTTTGTGCCATAGTTTGATATCTTTGCATGACCTGTAATGGCTAATTTTGATGTCATTCGATTGGTTAGAGATTAATATATGATGTGCTGCGATTGGCTGCCATATTGCTGAGATTTTTTTTAACCCACTTCCAAAGAGTGTGATGGTGTACATTACATCCAATCATAGCATATCTCTCATTTCACCTCAGCAGTATAAGAAGTGAAAACTGAGCTGTATTGGGTTTTTTGCAAAATCCATGCATAATGGTTACACCATTGGTCCCTCCCGCCCTTTGATGCAAGCTTACACACTTATCTCACATCATTCCCTGCACATGCCGGGTGATCTCATCAGCCACCATGTGCAGGTAACAGATGCAAGTTGATCAGCGATCTTGCCAACCCTGTTAACCCCTTTACTCGCACTGTCAATCATTGCAACGCTAAAGCAAGCTACTGGGGTTGTGCTATTTCATGCCTCTATTTGCAACCTTATCATGCTATTACAGGGCCTCAATGTGTTGCAATGACAGCCAAGAGTCTTGTGAGGACCCAAGATGCTATCATAACCCACTTCCTGTGGATGCCCGGTGAGCACCTGCATCCATAGAAAGTGTGGTCATTTGAGTTGTGAAGAGCTGTGGATCATCACAGCTCTGTATAGCATAAGTGATCCGAATGTGCAGTGTTCAGGTATCCTAAGGGGGTATGTAAAATAAAGTAAAAGTTAAAAAAGTTTTGAAAAATATACAATAAATTAGAGCTAAATCACCCCCTTTTGCCCCATTGAAAATAAAACTCTAAAAAATTCAGAAATACCCTACTTAACCAAAATATAAAATCAATCTGATCTGTAAACTGTGTAATGGAAAAAAAAAGTTAAAACGACAAAATTAAGTGGTTTTTTGGTCACCGCAACATTGCGATTATATGCTATAGCAAGCAATCAAAACATTGCTTCTACCCACAAATGGTATCAGTAGAAACATCAGTGCAAAATGCAAAAAATAAGCCATCACACAGCCCCAAAAATGAAAATGATACGGGTCTTAGAAAGGGTGCATTTTTTTTTGAGAAATCTCTGAATGTTTTCTCATCATTTAGATTAACAGTAAAAGTATACATGTTTGGTATCTACTGACCAGAGACATCATACCGACCTGTCAGTTTTACCATATAGTTAACATGATGAATAAACAAAAACAAAACAATTGGGCAATTTCAATTTTTTTGTAATTTCACCACACTTGAATTTTTTAGTTCCCATTTTTAAGTACACTATATGATAAAATGAATGATTTTAATTAAAAAGTACAATTCGTTTTAAAATAAAACAAGCTTCATATGGCTAAATTATGGTATATCTCTTGGAAGAAGGGGAGGAAAGAACTAAAGCAAAAACCTTAAATTCACTTGGGGTGAAGGGTTTAAATGTTAAAAGGGTTATGCAGTACTCCAACAACATCTTCTAAATCAGTAGGCTTTACTGTTGTAAAATAATAACACTTATACTTACCTCTGATGTGGACACTGTTCCAGTGGTGTTGGCACTGACTTTCCTGAATCTCTGTGACATTGTTACTTCAGGTGATCCATGTAGCCAATAAATGTACACTGCACTGTTCGCCCCTACCGATATAATGATATAATTGACATTTGGAGGAAGCACAACTGCAGTCTCTCTCTTACTTCCTACGAATGTCTGATTTGTCCGAAGAAGAGGACAATGAGGTGGCGTCACATAAGTCCCAGGAGTGCCAAAGCCAACATGGCTGGAATGGTGGTAGCATCGGAGGTGAGTATAACTGTTGATGTTTTTCAGGTGGCAGAAATATACTGATTGAGGAGATGTTGTTGAAGTAGTTAAAAACTCCTGATTGTCTACCTTTACTTTGTAATGTTTTTTTTTTCTCATTTTTATTATTAATTATACACCTCAATTTTTACTGCCATGTTTTTGAAACAAATTACAATTTAGAATTAGTGTATGTAAACCTCATATTTAGAAAAGTAATATTCTAAGATACGTTAAACCCTTTTTTAATTATTAGTTATGCTAAGATCTAAATGCTTAGATAGCGCTAGGCTTATGTTTTGTTTCCATCCACCACTATGTGATGCTTTCAAGCATGCTTCATAGTTATTATTAAAAGCTCTCTGAATTATTTCAGCCTGTTATGTTTGACTCAGAAATGTAGCGGTGTTTCAAAGTCAAACATAGTTTGAAAGCTGACCCACCTGTCTGACTAGTCTTCCTTGCAGTTAGGTCAATGGTAGCTTCTCCCAACCTATTGCCCTAGAGTAACAGGTCTCTATACATACACAAAGGGAGAGGACTGTCAGTCACAAGCAAGTGGGCAGAAAAAGAAGCTGCTGGTGACCCATCTGTCCAACTAGTCTTCTGTGCAGATCAGTCCTTTGTGGGTCTTAAAGTATGTTTTTCTCAAAAATGCTGCAATTCTTCATAGTAATCCATATGTGGCTGAAATCAGACAGCCAGTGCCTGATACATGCTGCCCATGGTTTAGACTGTATACATCAGATGTCAGGTTCTCTTTGAATTATAGGTATAAATCCATATTTAGGATGTACCTAAGCTACCCATAGTGATGGTTGTAAATATCTGGTATGTCATAATTTAACTTTAAACCAAGCTCAGAATTAGAGAAACACAAATTATAAAGATTTATTAAAGGGGATCTACGGGGAGATTGAAAAAAATGGTATGGTTCCTGCAGTCCTATACTATAATGCTGAGTTGCCTACTACACTTGTATAATGTTTATAACATTTGTAAACTATTTATTAACTAGCAGCTCATCACCCGTCACCTCTCCTGTATGGAACGTCACATCATGCTTGATTGTGTTGCTCTCCTGCCCCGCAGTGAGCATTTTCACGCCTGATAATTTCTAATTTCCTTGTTACAATCACGTGGGGGTGATATCACAGAAAGTCCAGAAGCCAGTCTCTTATAGTTGCTTCCCATGCATTCAATCCGATGGGGTGTGGCTATGCACCCTCCTCTCTGCAAAGATGCAGATATCAGAGGCTGGCTTAGTGTAGGAACATCTGTGATGCCATGCTCATGAGATTGGAATGAGGATGATGCTCACAGGGGGAGCTGCACAGGCATGGTGTGACGTCATTAACTCAGCATTATAGTATAGGAGTACAGGAACAATAAAAAAAGGTTTTATCTCCCTGGCATTCCCCTTTAAGATCTAATTTAGGACATAATTTCTCATATGAAATCCTGTTCAGGAAGAAATTCACTTCCAGCATATTTTGTGACAAAAGACCCCTCTATTTGTTGAATGAGTCTCTTTCTATCCCATGTTAAATAGAAAAAAAAATCAGTAATAGAACAATTACCAGGATTCAGTAATCTTGTCAGAGTGTAATTCATTTTATTTAATATCTCTAATGGTATAAAATTGCCTACAGAATGTTTCCGGATTCATTTTGAAGGTATTACATTCATTTCATTTAGAGATAGCAATGTAATTACAGAATTAAGCAGTACACCTAGAGGACCGATTCTAGAAAGTTATGTAGCCAAAGCTGAAGCTTAAAATTGCTTTTCAGTGAATTACCGTATTATAAAGTCATTAATCAAATACATATGTGGACATCACCTTTACCCTGATGCTACTTTTTTATCAACTAGGTACAAAGTACATCGTGGATGCCTCACCCACCATATGTTATGCAACCAACGGTAGGTAGTCTACTACACATCACTTTTACATTTGGGTGTTTTAGATTAATTACACTGTCCACTTTTATTTCTAGATGTAATTTCATTAACACATTTCCATGCGGCAACATCATTTATTAGATATTAATCCTTAATGTTTTCATTAACCATAACAAAAAAGGTTTTATGCTGGTGGAGTAATTAAGACATCTATCAGCTAATTATAATTTACATAGTAATTTACTTTACAGTGCATGAGTACGCCCTTGGCACCCTTGAAATTGTTCTAAAAACTCGTTATTTACAAGTGTGTATATATATATATATATATATATATATACTAGATGGTGGCCCGATTCTAAAGAATCGAGTAGTCTGGAATCCATATATAGTTTATTTACTAATAATTAGGGGAGTGCTGTGAAATGAATTGTGTGTATACAGGTGGCTCAGTGGGTAGAAGAGTATGCGGTGGCTTAGTGCTTAGCAGTGAGTGCGGTGGCTCAGTGGTTAGCAGTGAGTGCGGTGGCTCAGTGGTTAGCAGTGAGTGCGGTGGCTCAGTGGTTAGCAGTGAGTGCAGTGGCTCAGTGGTTAGCAGTGAGTGCGGTGGCTCAGTGTTAAGCAGTGAGTGCGGTGGCTCAGTGGTTAGCAGTGAATGCAGTGGCTCAGTGGTTAGCAGTGAGTGCGGTGGCTCAGTGGTTAGAAGTGAGTGCGGTGAGATTGGTCAGCACAGCGCCGTGGGCAGAGTGGTTAGCACACACATACATACATACATACACACACACACACACACTCCACTCTAGTTAGCACCGACCCTGCGTCTTCCCCGCCGGTTGGATCCAGAGTCGACATGTCGCCGCCCGCGGACGACTGGATCTAATATGGCGTCGGGGAATTTTGGCGAGACTTCTTGGACGCTATATTGGATCCAGAAGTTCGGGGGGTGGCGACATGTCGACTGAGGATTCAGGCGGCTGATGCAGGGCCGGTGGTAAGTATAGCGGAGTGTGTGTGTGTATGTGTGCGGACAAAGTGAGGGAAGTGGGGACAAAGTGAGGGAAGTGCGGACAAAGTGAGGGAAGTGACTACATACACACATATATACACATACTGTACATTGCATATGGAGGGGTGAGAAGAGCGGAGGCTGGAGGGGTGAGGAGGGGTGAGGAGAGCGGAGGCTGGAGGGCAGAGCGGAGGCTGGAGGGCAGAGCCGAGGCTGGAGGGCAGAGCGGAGGCTGGAGGGGAGAGCGGAGCTGGAGGGCAGAGGCTGGAGGCAGAGCAGAGGCTGGAGGGGAGAGCGGAGGCTGGAGGGCAGAGAGGCTGGAGGGCAGAGCGGAGGCTGGAGGGGAGAGTGGAGGCTGGAGGGAGAGCGGAGGCTGGAGGGCAGAGGCTGGAGGGGAGAGCAGAGGCTGGAGGGGAGAGCGGAGGCGGAGGGCAGAGGCTGGAGGGGAGAGGCTGGAGGGCAGAGGCTGGAGGGGGAGAGGCTGGAGGAGGAGAGGCTGGAGGAGGAGAGGCTGGAGGCAGTGGGGTAGATGGGCGGGGGGTGCCCACTCACCGCGGGCGCTTCTACAGCGCGTCTGCTGTAGGAGGAGAGGAGGGGCGGGCAGAGCAGCAGGACAGGAAGTCCTGTCCTCCCTCCTCTCCGGCCGCGCGGCGGCCGCTGCTGGTAGCACGGGTCCCCCCAGGTGGCGGGCAATGGGCCCCCACGGCCTACGCTAGTGGCTGGAGGGCAGAGGCTGGAGGGGAGAGGCTGGAGGGCAGACGGAACGTCTGAGAGCGGAACGTTCCTCTGCCACTCCCTGTAGCCGGGCGCTGGCCGGCTACCCTGCACTGGTGACGTCACCAGCATGGGTCCGAAGGCCATCAAGGAAGTACCCTTTGGGTATTCCGGAAGTGGCCTTCGGCTTTTATATAGCGCCTCACTGCCCATTGAGATACATGGAGGACTTTGAGTTTCAAATTTACCGCTGTAAGTGAGGCGCGAAGCTCATTGGTCGCTGTGTGCTGGCGCCGACCTCTATGTATCTCAATGGGCAGTGAGGTGCTATGCTCATTGGTCGGCGCCAGCACACAGCGACCAATGAGCTTCGCGCCTCACTTACAGCGGTAAATTTGAAACTCAAAGTCCTCCATGTATCTCAATGGCCAGAGAGGCGCTATGCTCATTGGTCGGCGCCAGCACACAGCGACCAATGAGCTTCGCGCCTCACTTACAGCGGTAAATTTGAAACTCAAAGTCCTCCACGTATCTCAATGTGAGCTACAGTAGGTTACATCTATCTCTAGATACACCGCCGGGTGTCTCAAGTTACCTTCTGCCGAGCACCTTACCTCATTTACACACCGCTACAACAAGCTAATATGGGCGGACCTGGTGCAGCAGGGACAACACATAGGCGTGCCACAATTGTGGATTACGAGACTTCTGTACGCTGATAGGACAAAGCAATAACATCATGATTGGCCAGGCAGCGCAGGAGGCTGATTAATACATGACGCTCGAGCAATTGTGTAGTGTGACTGGTCAGCTCCTTAAATATGCCTCCCTATGCAACGACTACCAATCGTAATGTAGCAGCTTCCTCCAATGATCGCTGATGGGGCGCGGTAACCCGGCGCCTGTGTCATGCCCCAGCTACATACCAGGTACATATATAAATACCAAAAACGTGAATTTCCTACCAGTGACAGTCACAGGCTTATAGTGCATTTAAAATCAGACGCGTTTTAATGGTTGTGCTGCCTTAATCATTGTGATCATGTAACCATTTGAAAATGAGGCTTCCAGTAATTGGGGGTAACTAGAGATGAGTGAGTAGTGAAATATTTGGACTCGCTATACTCGTAATGAGTAGATCCTAATACTTGGGCACTTGTTACGTGTAGCGAGTCCAATGTAAGTCAATGGGAAATGCGAGTACTTTCGCAGTGTATCTATATACACTGCGAAAGTGAAATAAAAGTTAATAAAAGGTGTTAAAAATAAAAAAATAACTTACTCACCTAACCGATAGCTGTCCCGGGACCCAAAAAGAACACATCCGATGGGCTGCCAGGAACTTAAGTCTAATGGCCAATCAGATGGTCAGTAACGATCAGGTGGTGTGTGACGTCACACACCACCTGATCGCTACCAGCCATCTGATTGGCCATCAGACTTAAGGTCCTGGCAGGCCAGCGGATGTGTTCTTTTCAGGTCCTGGGACAGCTGTCGGATAGGTGAGTATGTTTTATTTTATTTTTAAAACCTTTTATTAACTTTTATTTCACTTTCGCAGTGTATATAGATAAACTGTCAAAGTGAATGTACTACTCGCTACTCCTAGCGAGTAATCAAAAGGAAACTCGCGGAGTAGCAAGTAGCCCGAATACCGTACTGAATAGTTACGAGTATACTCGCTCATGTCTATGTGTAACCTCATTTAGATATGTGTGTATTTTTTTCTCTGTTCAAGAAAGTGCAGGTTCTTACAGTGAGAGTTCCATTTCAATCTCTCTCAGCCAAAGAGGTATGCATAGAACATATAATAAAAAATATATAAATCTACAAGTTAAAATGATGATGATTAAATACAGAAAAGAAAAGCAGAAATTTGTACAGTAGAATACCTACGAGAAGTATTTAATAGAACACAAAAACGGTCTGGTGGAGCACTACATAGAAGGAACAAAGGGGAATCTTATAGTATCATCCAAACATTTTATTGGTGGTTCTTTATATACCACAAAGCGTTTCGACAACCAGCATGTTGTCTTCCTCAGGTGATTCTATCTAGCGCTCCACCAGACTGTTTTTGTGTTCTATTACCATCATTCCCCCTGTAGGAAGTTCGGCAGAAGCTGCAGTGAGGAGGGAGCTTGTGGAGCCGGTAAGGACCTGTGGTTGCTGGGATACCGGGCACAACAACACTGAAACAACAGGACCTGCGGAGACTCAGTTCCTGTGGCAGTGGTCACGTGACGTCCGGACCGGAAATGCTGCAGGAGCGGCGGCTGTGAGCGAGCTGCAGATCCCAGCACATAGGACCAAACTACACCAATTACCGTAGTTGTGTGGGGGCACACAACCCACCAAGGTGAGCAGAAAATTGGACCCTATTTTAGCCCACTAATGTCCAGTACTATTATAATGTAAAAGCCAAGGCAATAGTTGATCGCTTGTAAACTTTGGATGTATACTTTTAATAAGGAATTTTGAATAAAGCCTATAAAGCCAGTCTCGTTAAATCACCTCAAGGATAGCTGGAGAGAAAATTCTTCCTTCCGCATATATATACATATATACTATATATATATATATATATATATATATATATATATATATATATATCTGGAAGGAGGAATATTCTCTCTATATATATGTCAAAAAATAAGGGCAGTGGATAGAAAAAGGCAATACAATTAGATACCAGCTTGCCTGAGCTTCCTCCAAGTGACTCTAATGGGGTACGGATGAGGTCCCGCCTTGACCTGGGAAATCCAATGAGAGCAGATGAAAATCCAGCTTTTTTAACATAGGAGATTTTTTTATTTATAAAATTTTCTTATGCATACATAGAAAATGTGCACGATTTACGTGACTGTGTCATCGAGTTTCGGATGAATTCATCCTTATTCATGACCATGTCCCTATTCATTACCTTACTCGGGTCATGAATAAGGATGTATTCATTCGAAATGCATTGACGGTGACCGACCGATTCATTTGTATATGTATCGCAAATAGAAATGTTTTACAAAATTATGATGATGCCAACCAGCAAACATTTGTTACAGCAAATTACTGTAAATTGCTGCTTGCTTTCAGAGGTAGGGATAACTTACAGAGCTAATCAATATTGTACAAGCAGGCAGTGGAGGAATTAATTAGCTACATTTTTATATGTTCATTTGTATAAAATAGAATTAACTAAGTAGAACACAAGGAATGTCTAAATAAATTAAATGAAACAATTAAAAGCTGATGCATAGAAGCAGTTTATTGTCAGGATGAAATAGACTGAATATTACATTTTGCTTTTCACATAACAATTTTAACCTCTTCTTGATCATTGTTTTTTCACTTTCGTTTTTTCTCTTCTTCACCAAAATGATGTAATTTTTTATATTTCCTGTTTTCTTTCAACATATCTGTCAGAGGCCTTGTTCACACATACCATCCGTTTTTACCTTAAATCCGTTTTTGGGATCCGTTTTTGGGAACATTTTGGCCAATTTTTTTTTCAAAGTCCAAAAACGCATATGCGTTAATGCATGTGCATGTGCGTTTTTTAAAAACACATGCGTTTTTATGCAGCAGGCCAAAAATGCTGCTAGCAACATTTTTTTGTCCGGTGAGAATATTCTGATTTCTCCCGGATTCATCCGGCCCATAGGCTACTATGAGGGCAAAAACCGGTCCGGGGCTGTCTGGTTTACACTGGACAGCCCCGGACCAGACTGTGCCGTGGTGTGAAGCCAGCCTAAAACATTATGTACATAGTAGTGCCTCCAGAAATGAAGTTAATCACATTCAATATGGGCCACCCATGGCAGTGGAAGGCTCATTTCTTCCCCAGCGCTATCAAGCTGCTTAGAAACCTGGAAATCTGCCCACCTGTACACCTTGTTCTTGTAACCAGACCCAAGATAGGTGAGTGCAGTGGTTTAGCTCCACTTGGCATTCAGTTATTACTAGTAGGCTCAGTGTTTAGCACTATACGATGGCTTAGTGATTACCGCTCTACAGTGGCCCAGTGGTTAGCACTATAGTCTTGCAGAACTGGGGTCCTGGATTCAAATACCACCAAAGACAACATCTACAAGGAGTTTGTATATTCTCCCCATATTTGTTTGAGTTTTCTCCCACACTACAAAGGGAATTTAGATTGTGAGCCCCAATGAGGACAGTGTTGCTGATGTATGTAAAGCGCTGTGGAGTTATATAAGTGAATAAATATTATTACTATACTTTGTTGTGCTAGCTTTTGGAATACCCTAAAGATTTGGTCTGAGGCCAAGCATTTTCTCTTAAGTTCCTATCTAATATAATCTTATAATGTAAGCTCTTTTCTATTAGACTTTCCTTAAAAGTTCCCTGCCATTTCCTCTGTGCACAATCTAACAGCTACTGTGTTTTTTTTTATTTCCTGGTCTGATGATACATGTATTTGTTCATCAGAGCAGGCGGAGAGACTGCATAGTGATGTCATCAGCTTCAACTTCTGTCCCTCCCTTACATAAAGCATCACATTAGTAATGCTGATTTCATCGGCAGGACTATCGATGTTGTCCCTGAGTGTCTCCAGACCCCCTTCCACAGTGTATTTTTTCAGCGCCCCTTCCAGCTCCCAGCAGTGCACTGTCTCAAATCCCCTTCCCTCTCCAAGCAATGGATTGTCCAGCCCACCCCATGCAGTATTTTGCCCCCTGTGTGATGAGCGTACTGTCCAACACTGATGTTGGCTTAAAAATAGTTATATAGTTATAAACCAAAATAAGAGAAGTCTCGGTATACCTGCAGTGCAGAAGATCAGCGGTGCAGGACATCAGTGCTGTCCAACAGATGATGTCAGTGGAAGCTCCCAGCTTATCACTATGCATAAATCTCCTGGTATAGACCAGTAATGTCACCTTTGGGGCAGCCCTTATATGCTCCACCACTGATTTCCTGCACCACAGGTATACTGACATATATATATATATGTATGTATATAAGCTGGACTCTAAATATATTACCTTTTTCTATGTGCTATTATTATTTTATGACATATATATACATATAAGACTACCTTCTCACCCTGTGGGGTGGTTGTATTTGTCTTTCGTCATACTCAGGACCTCTACCAGAGGCCTGGGAGTTTGAGAGTTCTGCGCAGGATCTTAGCTGTTCTCAGCACTGCACAGAGAATTCAGATGTTGCTCTTGGAATCTATTGCAACCATTTTTCTAACTTAGGGGTCACTGCTCCTAGTGCTTCGCTCTCCACTTAAATCACTGTTGCCTTCACCTTCCATATCTTCTCCAGTTGTTCTTTAAGGCCCTGGTATTTCTCCAGTTTCTTGTATTCCTTCTTTTTGTTTATATATATAATTCACAGCTGTCTTAATCAACCCAAAAAATATTACCCCATTTGCCACTGCACCAGGGCAACTGAAAAGAGCAGGGGAGAATGTCAGAATTGGCATATCTAATGTGATATGGCACTTCTGGGATGGCTGTGGAGTGGTAATATTTAGGCTGAAAAAGGCCAAATAAACATGGGTCTTGTCAGCCTGACAACACGAGCCCCGATCTGTCTTCTTTAAGCATTGTGGTAATCAAAATTAGGGGGCACCGCACATATTTTTTTTTTAAATTCCTAAACAAATTTGTTTGCCGAAAATTGTCCTGCTTTTAGGCTAGGATCACAGTTGGAGGGTGACCCACGCTTGACGGAAGCTCTTAAAACTTAGAAATTTGAGCTGCAGCGCATAGCATTAATGCTATGCACTGTCAGGCAACGCAGCCCCATAGAAACCCGCTGTTTACCTTAGCAGCGGCTCCACACAAAGCATCAGGAAGTGCGCTTTTGAACAGCGCACAGAAAAATGTTGGAGGACACATTTCAGGTGTGCTGTTGAAAAGCGCATCTCCTGATGCTTTGTGTGGAGCCACTGCTAAGGTAAATAGCAGGTTTCTATGGGGCTGCATTGCCTGGCAGCGCATAGCATTAACGTTATGTGCTGCAGGTAATCTTTCTAAATTTTCAGCACTTCCGGCAAGCATGAGTCACCCTCCAAGTGTGACCCTAACCTTAGCATCATTTTGCTTTCTTTTGCAGCCCACTAGTCATTACTATGCCCATTTTAAAGCCATTTTACAGCACGAAAGTTTAGGTCCCCATTGACTTATATGAGGTTTGGGGTCCAGGGTCAAATTTGGGTTCAATCCAGGTACCAAATTTAACTAAATACCAGCTGAACCCGGGGTACCCGAAAATCCACGTGACCACTCATCCCTAGTTGTTACCAACATCTAGTGTGAATTTCATGTCAATAGCACCTTTAGAAATATGCAACAATAATTTATCTGTGTTAGGCTAGGGTCACACATGCAGATTTTCCTAGCGTTTTTGGAGACCTGTGTTTTCTGAAAAAGCATGTAAAAACACACCCATAGGCCCCCATGCAAAAAATGCATGCCCCAATAGCAAAAACGCATGTCTAAGGGCCCTTTCACATCAGCGTTTATTTGAAATCGCGGCAGATGCGGTGAAAAAAACGCATCTGCCGCGATTGCCGCATAACCGCTGCACTTGCGGCGCGGTTGCGGCAAGCCCCATACAATGTCTATGCGGGCTTGCGGCAGGTGCGGCAAGTGCGGTATCGGCACTAGCGGCTGGTGCGGCCGCAAAAAAAACGCTGCTGACCGCGTTTTTTTTGCGGCCGCACCTGCCGCAAGTGCCAAAACCGCACTTGCCGCACCTGCCGCACACTTACCGCAAGCCCCATAGACATTGCATGGGGCTTGGCGCAACTGTGCCGCAAGTGCAGCGGTTATGCGGTAATCGCGGCAGATGCGTTTTTTTCACCGCATCTGCCGCGAATGGCAAAAACCGCTGATGTGAAAGTACCCTAAAAGGCACATGCGTTTTTGCTTGCGTTTTTGGCTCAGCACCAAAAAATACTGCATGATACACCATTTTCTGAAAAACTCACCCAAAAACGCAGCAAGCAGTATTTTTTGGTGCTTCTTCAAAAACGCTTGAGTTTTTATAACATGGGGCCCTATGGGAAACGCATGCATTTTTGAAAGTGTCAAAATGGACATGCGTTTTTGCAGGCATTTTTGCAGGCGTTTTTTAACAAAAGGCATGCGTTTTTTAATGGGTTTTTAAGGCCCCACACCTAACAGCAAAAACGCAGGCAAAAACGCAGGTGGCCAAAAAACACCTAAAAAAACGCATGGCATGTGTGACCCTAGCTTTACAAAAGATTACTCAATCTCAAGTTATCAGAGCTACACTTCTGGCTTATGTTTGACACACAAGAGAGTTTCCGCTGTTGCAAAATGGCTGATAATGTGTGTGACTGATAGCAGATTGGCCTACGTTAATAGTTATGCCAACCTCTCTGTCATGTTTTTGCATAGACTGGGTCCCACCTGGGACCTATTCTATACAGTTCAAGAAGTTGAAAAAAATGTTTAAAATGTAAAATTGAAAACAGTTTTCTATTAGTTACAAAAATGAAATGACAGTGATATCTTTGGCATCTGAAAGGATACATTCAATTTTGACAACCTTCCTTTTTTTTAGTACATAATGCATAATAATTGATTGACCTTTTTGAGTCTCTCCAGTTCTCAATGCAAATCTGGAATCCATAATAAACAACAACCAAAGAGGTACTTTAAAAAGAGTCAAAATAATTTGACTTTCCTATGGAAAGTTTCCTTTTTCTTGTAGTAGACAACATCTTTTTAGCTTTAGATGTTGGTTAAGACACTGGATTTGAAGGTCAAAAGTTAGATGTTTTTTTTTATGAATGCATGCTTTTAATTATTTTTCAGTTGTAGCCCTACCCTATATTGATCTAAGGTGTAAATAATGTGTATGGCTGTTTTTATTCCCACATATATTACATGATACTTGTCATCTGTTACGCTCTTCGAGGTAAGAGCAGGGCAAAAGTGGACCCACTGGACCAAGGCACCAATCTCTGACCTGAAGGAGCGTCCCTGAGTAGCTACTGAGTCTTCACTACAGCCTCAGATGGAGAGGATAGGCTTGCTCAGGAATATAGCCATCAGGGGCAGCACCAGGGAATACCGATAAATCAGCAGATGGTGGTAGAATGACCAGAGTAGAAGACACGCGAGCATAAGCAGGCATCAGCAGGCATGGACAGAGTCCAGGTAGTCACAGAAGGTAAGATAGATGCTGGCAAGTACTGGCTGGTATTGGCTCATTCTGGAACTTACTAAGACACAGTATACAGGCACCTCCCAATGAGGGAGGATGCCTTAAATACTATGTGCCTCTCAGCCATAACTTCCAGGTTACGGGACACTGGACAAGGGATAGTAGTGCGGTTGCGCCATAAGTGCATTCCTGAGAGCCTTGTTGCACATGCGTGAGATTTAGGATCTAGCAGATGCAGCAGGAGTCGGGACAAGTGGGGAACATAAGCAGTAAGTGCATCAGAGCCCCTGACATGTGCAGTGCACTGGCATTGGCACTGATGGTGTAACGGTGTTACAGTACCCACGGGAGATTTATTCTAAGCACAGGATGAATAGGAAGCAACAAAGCCTATTATGTCTTTGACCAGGGATGGCAATAAATAAAGCTGTGATATAAGGAGGAAAGTCTTATTTTGCCTGGCTTGACCAGCCAACTTAGACAAATGACCCCACCACAGAACTGTCCTCCTGTTAGACTTTGAGATCAAGGTGCCCCCTGGAGGTGGCAGGGACAGGTTCACCAGAGCCACAGTCTTCATCTGTAATATGTTGGGGTTTCTCCTCATGGTCAGAGAGAAGAAAGGACATTGAGAGCGCATCCACCCTGGTGTTATTATCTGCCGGCTGGAAATAAAGCAGGTGAAGAATTATAACCAACTAGCTTGCCGGGAATTCAGACTCTGTTCCGATTCCTCATACGTTAGATACTTATGATCATTTTAAATAACCACAGGATATACAACACCCTATGGAAGTTAACACCACTTCTCCAAAGTCAGCTTAATAGCCAACAACTCGTGGTTTCCAATAGACTAATTGAGCTCTGGAGCCGTGAAGCCTTTGCAGAACTTCTGAGTGAGCACTGCCCCAGCTCCAGATGAAAAAGCGACCACTTCCATTGGTCTATGTATTATCAGAGTAGTAGAGAATGATTGTTTCAAGAAAAGAAATGTGTCTTTGGCCGCCAAAGTCCAGGTCTTTTGATTAGTGCCCTTACAAATCATAACTGAAATCAAAGCAGATTGAGCAGAAAAATGGGGAATAAACTACCAATACTAGTTTAAAAAAAACACAGAAACCACTCAACAGCCTTAGTTCCAACAGGATGAGAACATTTGAGAATTGAAGATATCTTCTTGGGATCGATCTTCAATCCTTTGTTGGAGATGATATACTGAAAGAAGGGGAGATAGGTCTGATCAAAGATGTGCTTATCAGACTTTGCATATAGGCGATTCTCTGTGAGTTTCTGTAAGACCTCGCAAACATTTCTCCTATGTGTAGGCAGACCTGCAGAGAAGACCAGAATGTCAATTAGATACACCACCATGCTCATGTATAGGAGGTTTATTAGCCCTACAATGTGTACTGGGGGCCTTCTAGGCCCCGGTGCTTACTTTTTTGCTATTATCTGCAAAATTACTTTAGTCAGAATTTTGAAACTCTAGGTATTCCTCAAGTATGTTGTTGTTGGTAATATCCAGTTGTTCATATCATTTTTTTTGATAGGCATTTTGGCATAACAATGCTTTTTTGGGGATAACCACATCTGTACGGAATAGCGGCCTTTTAGGCCCCTGCTATTTTTATCATGTACTCAGCAGTGTTTGTGTCTCAAGTTGCTATTTGTAGTCAGGGTTGCTGGTAGATGGTCCAGGGGGTGGATCATGCCATGAGAGGATGTCATGTGATTTTGGGAGGGAGTGAAAAGGCCATGATACCATTGCAGGTCCTCCTAAACACAGTAATAAGCTGTGTAGAGAGTACAGTATACACAGTGAGCTAATTGCTGAAGGACCTGTGATGATATGATATTGGGAGGAAGTTTGATTCATTTTCAGTTTCTTTGTTTCTATAAGAAGCTTGCAAAGGGTAGAGCTTGTGAGCCACAAAAATCCAGAGAATTGTACACCACCTAAAAGAACGTATAAAAGTATAAAAGGTAAGATCTGCTAAGGATGAGAGGAGGAAGGGGGCACTTTACCCTTACAGGGTGTCACAAGCAAAGAGTGGACAACCCTGATTGTGTTCATTGTTTTTTCTTTTAGTTTGCTAACATCTAGTCAGCAATGGCACAGTCTTCCTCCAAGCGTCTGACTGACCAAGAGATTGAAGCAATTATATTTCAAAGTGATGATGAAAGTGAACTATCTTTGTCCGATGAAGAGTACTTGCCACCAGCTAATCAAACATCCTCGTCCAGTGATTCTTCTTATGATGAAGAAGTGGATCCAGTGGATCCTGGAGAACTGATAAGTAGAACATCCAAAACAAATGTTTTTTGGGACAGTAATCTTTCATTAGTCAGATGTACTCCAATATATAATATTGTGAGACATGCTCAAGGGAGCTGTGGGAAGTCCCAGGTACTTTTTTCCTAAAGACGTATTCTGTACATTTTTTTCTGACAATATTGCAGAAGAGGTCCTTTTATGTTCAAACCTAGAAGGAAGACATATCGCTTCTGCAAAAAACAAGTCCTGGAAAAATATCTCAAAAGTGGAACTTTAAGCATATATTGGACTTTTCCTGCTGGCAGAGAGTCAAACATCATATGATGTTCCAATCAGAGAATTATTTCTGGACCCACTTTCTGATCCACACTATAAAATGACAATGGCAGTAGACAGATATGAGGAAATTAGAAGAAAATTGCACCAAACGTTACAATCCTAGTACTAATGTTACAGTGGATGAGCAACTTGAAACCTTCAGAGGATGTTGAAAGTTCATACAATACATGCCCAGTAAACCAGCCAAGTATGGCTAGGGGCACACTTATCAGGTCATATACGTTTGACAGATGCCGTTACTGCAGAGGCAAGCCTGCAGTAACAGCCAGCGTTAACGTTGAGAGCTGCGAGCAAACGCTGCTGCATAGTAATCCGATGTTTACAATGGATGCAGCCACACAGGAAGCCCCAGGAACTGCGCTTTAGCAGAGTGCACAGGAAAACGTTGTCAGCACATCTTTGTTTGAAATTTGGAAAATAAATGTTTTTTGGTGTTTTCTACAAAAAATTATAATTAAAATGTAGTGCATTATTCATATATTATTTTGCAATTTTGAAATAAACTTGTACAAGTTATTTATGTGAATTTCTCCATATGATTTGCACGGGGGCCAAAAAGTCCCCCATTACGTAAAAGTGTAGATTTGTGATTTCATGCATGCTAGGGTTCAAATGCCGTTTACAAATTCTTGGAAGACAGCTGTTTATTACATAGCCTGAATGGCATGTCATGGTACCCTTTCCGGATATTAAAGGCAATCTTCCATTCAATGCCCTGTCGGATGCGGATCAGGTTGTACTTTCTATGAAGATAAAGCTTGGGGAAGATCTGGACACTTTTAAGGTGGTAGAACAACTCTGGAAAGAGGCAGAACAAATTTGTTCTTGACCTTGATCAGGTTTAGTCCTCTATAATCAATACAAGGCTGAAGTGAACCATCCTTTTTCTTGACAAAGAAAAATCCAGCTATGGCAGCTTCATGTAAGAGCAAAAAGCAGGAGGTGTGTTAGGGGTGTGGATGCTGGGAGCTGCAGGATCAGCCTACATTCAAACCCCCCCCCCCACATTCTGTTTAGTGATGGGGCGTGGCAGGGGATGTTCAGAGATTTAGGTTCCTTGAGGTAAGGGCCAGAGCTGAGAAGTGGAAATGATTTTATCAATTTATAAGTGATCTATAGATCCTAGGACTGCAGTGTACAGTTCTGCTTCATCATGTAGCAGGGCAGGAACTGGTCTAAAAAATTTTCTCCCACTGGAGTTCCCCTTTAAATGCACTTCCGGGTTAGGACACACTGGCACTTTAAGACAAGGGAGAGAAGGATGGTCTTGCCCTATTCACGCTCCCAAGAGCCCTGTCACACATGAACTGGCTTCTAGAGCCAGCAGATGCAGCAGGAGGTGGGAAGAGCAGGGAATATGAGCAGTGAGTACTTTGGCGCCACTGACACGTGGAGCAACTTCATAATAAAACCTTTCTCTTAATAGCTTACTTGCCTTTCTTCTAATGCTATCCATCCATTTGATATCTTTTTAATGAGTTGTAGACTAAAATTGGATTGCCTATTCAATAAATAGAAGGAAATATTTGACTTCCTTAATTTTTTTTTTCTTCCTGATTTTTTGCAATTAATCCAGATGAAATGCCCCAATAATCTTGGTTTTGTTATTTTATTCTGCTAACTAGAGATGAGTGAATCTAGTTCAAGGCAGCTGGAGTTTGTATTGAATATTTCCCCAAAAATGTATTCTCCTATATGTGATTTGTTTTTGCATTGGCTTTGTGCGACTCCTGCAAAATTCTAGCCAACTGCTATTTTGCTGAATTGTGGAGGGCCTGGGAAAAGGTATGAGAAAAATACTCAACTATCCCATTGATACAGTCCCCATCAATTCCTCCATGCTGCGCTCTCTTAATTGTATTTCACTTCTCTATAGCAATAAACATCTTCTTCCTCTATCTTTACTCTAGCTTAGTTAGTCCAGAGGCGACTTGGCATCAGAATCCCCAGCGGCAAATTGAAGATAGAGGATGTCTTGTGCCATTGATAAGTATAATAAAAAGGCCAGATTGAGATGCATGGAAGGCTGAATTTTGAAGGCTAAATTGTAACAAATTGCCAAATTCAATTTTCAGTTGCTTCTCTCATCACATTAGGTTAACTCCTGGGGTTAACTTGGTTCTATTATTCTATGTGTTTTTTTGTTTCAATGGACTCGTACAAACTCAATTTTAAATGGTAAAATAGTGTAGCACAAAAATGTATTATTTAAAATATAATAACAATATATTTTTCTTTTTTACATCATCTCCATTATGCCTGTAGCCTAATTTGTTACATTTATAATGTTTTCTGTGGGTGGTAGCTTTCAATATTACTTTTTTCTGATAGTGGGTGGTCTGTAATGTTTCACTTAAGTGAGCATCACTTTTTTCCACCTCTTACATTTTTACCAAAGTAAGTAAATGGCTCTGTCAAGAATCTTCCCGCTGTTCAGTAGATGACTGTTAACTCCACGGGTTTGATTAATGGAGAAGGTAATGATATGCAAATCATCTACAATATTGCAGTGTGCCTACATGCATTTTAATTTGTCCTAAAATTGTAGTAGCTTCGTAAATACTAAGTTAAAGTAGCAATAATATATAAAATATAAGGATTTCAGAAATGGAAAGATACTATCATTAAAGCCCAATAGTTCTTCATTTAAACTCATCAGTCCCAAGTTGTACATTTGTAAAAGCAAACAGATTTTTATGACATTGTATTACTAGATTGTTAATAACTTTACAGAAATATTCTACTTAAAAAATATATGCTGTAATTTCCTTTCCCATAATTAGGAAATAAAACCTGCAACACCAATTTTCTAAGTAAATACTTTAATTTTCTAAAGGTGTTATTGACATGAATTTCTCACCAGATGTCAGTAACAACATACCCAATCCACACAGGCAAGTATATCAAACCATAGATATCCATAAATTATTTTATGTGTAAAAATGAGAAATGACACAGGGAAAAATATTGAATACATGAAGAAAGAGAGGTGAAAAATCTGTGGAATGTCTTGACACCTGAAATCTATCCATAACTATAAAGAAATCCAGTCACTTAGTGAAAAATAAAATCAGCTTATTAAACTAATGGCCTATAAAAAAGTTGTCTCATTACTAAGGAGCCACACAAAAAACATCTCATGATGGGTTAAAACAGTGAACTGTAACAAGATCTTCACAACCTTATTGCTGCAAAACATACTGATTACCGTATATACTCGTGTATAAGCCGAGTTTTTCAGCCCAAAAATTGGGCTGAAAAGTCCCCCCTCGGCTTATACACGGGTCATACGGTATGCTGTGGGGAGGGGGCTGTGACCGGGGGCTGGAGGAGGCAGGAGGGGGCTGCGGTGACCGCATGCGGTCACGTGGGGCCGCCTCATTAGTGCAATGAATATGCACGGCATCCCCCCGTCCATCAACGGCGGGGGGATGCCGTGCATATTGCACTGCACAGCCCCCCTCCTTAATATGGGTCCCCGGTAGTAATAAACAGCCCCCCTCCTTATTACGTCCCCCCAGGCTGCGGCAGCTGTCAAAATAACAAACACTTTATACATCACCTTCCGACGCAGCTCTCCGCTCCTCCGGTCCTCTGCCCTCCGCTCGCCGGCTTCTTCTTCCTTGTTGTGCCGGTGTCATGTGACCGGGCGCAGGAGATGACGTCATTTCCTGCGCGCGGTCACAGAAGTCGGCACATCAAGGAAGAAGAAGCCGGCGAGCGGAGGGCAGAGGACCGGAGGAGCGGAGAGCTGCGTCGGAAGGTGATGTATAAAGTGTTTGTTATTTTGACAGCTGCTGCAGCCTGGGGGGGACGTGATAAGGAGGGGGGGGCTGTTTATTACTACTGGGGCTGCTGGATACTACACTGGGGCTGCAATACCACTGGGGCTGCTGTATATAGGGGCTGCAGTACCACTGGGGCTGCAATACCACTGGGGCTGCTGTATACAGGGGCTGTATACTACCACTGGGGCTGCAATACCACTGGGGCTGCTGTATATAGGGGCTGCAGTACCACTGGGGCTGCAATACCACTGGGGCTGCTGTATACAGGGGCTGTATACTACCACTGGGGCTGCAATACCACTGGGGCTGCTGTATATAGGGGCTGCAGTACCACTGGGGCTGCAATACCACTGGGGCTGCTGTATACAGGGGCTGTATACTACCACTGGGGCTGCAATACCACTGGGGCTGCTGTATATAGGGGCTGCAATACCACTGGGGCTGCAATACCACTGGGGCTGCTGTATATAGGGGCTGCAATACCACTGGGGCTGCTGTATACAAGGGCTGTATACTACCACTGGGGCTGCAATACCACTGGGGCTGCTGTATATAGGGGCTGCAATACCACTGGGGCTGCAATACCACTGGGGCTGCTGTATATAGGGGCTGCAATACCACTGGGGCTGCAATACCACTGGGGCTGCTGTATATAGGGGCTGCAATACCACTGGGGCTGCAATACCACTGGGGCTGCTGTATATAGGGGCTGCTGTATACACCACTGGGGCTGCTGTATATAGGGGCTGCAATACCACTGGGGCTGCAATACCACTGGGGCTGCTGTATATAGGGGCTGCAATACCACTGGGGCTGCATTACCACTGGGGCTGCTGTATATAGGGGCTGCTGTATACACCACTGGGGCTGCAATACCATTGGGGCTGCTGTATACAGGGGCTGCAATACCACTGGGGCTGCAATACCACTGGGGCTGCTGTATATAGGGGCTGCTGTATACACCACTGGGGCTGCAATACCACTGGGGCTGCTGTATATAGGGGCTGCAATACCACTGGGGCTGCAATACCACTGGGGCTGCTGTATATAGGGGCTGCAATACCACTGGGGCTGCAATACCACTGGGGCTGCTGTATATAGGGGCTGCTGTATACACCACTGGGGCTGCTGTATATAGGGGCTGCAATACCACTGGGGCTGCAATACCACTGGGGCTGCTGTATATAGGGGCTGCAATACCACTGGGGCTGCAATACCACTGGGGCTGCTGTATATAGGTGCTGCTGTATACACCACTGGGGCTGCAATACCACTGGGGCTGCTGTATATAGGGGCTGCAATACCACTGGGGCTGCTGTATATACCACTGGGGGCTGCTGTATGTCATACTGCTGGGGCCTGTATACCACTGCTGGGGGCTGTATACCTGTGCTGGGGTCCACCCTCGGCTTATACGCGAGTCAATAGATTTTCCCAGGTTTTGGGGGCAAAAGTAGGGGGGTCGGCTTATACATGGGTCGGCTTATACACGAGTATATACGGTACATAGGTTATGGACTGTAATGTTGGGGCCATACTGCTGAAGTGAAAATAATATAATTTCACTAGTGGTGAGCAAGTACCAAATTGCTCAAGCCCTTGTTACTCGAATCGAGCAAGCTGTATGCTTGGATGGGCTTGATTCGAATTACAAATATGATGTAAGTCAATAGGGAATTCTAGCATTTTTCCAGCAGACCCTACTTGAAGGGCAGGGGCAACAGGAACATCATTGAATTGGATGGAACCAGTGCTGAAATGGAATGTGAACAGCGTGGGGAAAACGCCTGGATGCATCTCTTACTCCCAGGTAAAGGCTGGGAAGTAAATAGATAAAGTAGTATAAAAAAAAAGTGCGTGGGATTCACACATTTTGATAACTTGCCAAGGTAAATAAAATTTAAAAAAAGTTTCATAGACACATACTGAACCGAATTTTCTGTACTGAAAAAAATTTCTAATAATAATAGAGCACGTTTGTCCTGAAAGTCCTTTCAGAAAACTGGATTTGAAAAACACTCTCGTTAAAGCGCATGCAGGAGAGGACATTTTCATTCCAAAAATTCCACTCATTCTATCTGATTTGCCTTTTGATGTTAAACGCCTCCAGTTTCCAGTTCGACTGGTATTTGCAATGTCCATTAACAAGGCTCAGGGACAGTCCTTGAAAGTAGTAGGAATCGATTTGCAATCTCCATGCTTGTCTTATGGTCTACTCTACCTGCCCTGCCAAAAATCTGTTCATCTTTGCTCCGGAAGGAAAAACCAAGTATGTTGTTTATCAAAAGGCTCTTGAATGAGTTGCTGATAAAATACTATACATTACTTGAGTAATAATTTATTTTATTTGTGTTGCAATTCTGGACTGTTGAATATATGATGTGAATTGTTTTTATGTGCAAAATAATAATTTTATTTGTTATAACTAAAACAATTAGTTACCATCCCGGGCAACGTCAGGTTCTACAGCTAGTATAAAATATTTGTGCCTGTGAGAAGGTTCTGGGATGATATTGTGATTTCATGGAAGCCGAATGTAATATTTGATTATTTTCCAAACTGCAAATCAACTGCTGCTTCCAAAATAGGTATAATTTTTGGAATGCTTCGTAAACAGCTATTAATTTTTCATATTCAAATCAACAAACCCCAGTCAAGTATAATTTTTGGAATACCAATTGTCAGATAGCTATGGCTCTTCCAATAGTTGCTACAAAGCGGGGTGTTACAGATGCGGCAATACCAAATATGTGTAGGTTTTGTTTTTTTACATAAACATAACTTTTTATTGACATTTTTTAGAGCATGTATCAATATTCTGTAATATTCAGAATATTTTTAACCCGTTCGATACATTTGACATACTGTTACATAAAAGGTGGGTGGTACTTACCCACCTATGACATACCAATATGTCATGGTGATTTTGCAGGCTGTACCAGCGAGATTGCAGTCAGGTCTCTGGCTGATGTTTCTGCTTAGCGCTGCAACTCCATGCCTGGAGTGGTCCCTATGCCACTCTTGGCAGTTAAACCCCCTAATTGCCACAATCGATATTAATTACAGTACCGTGGGGAGTGGAAGAGGGATTACCTACCTCTCACCTCCAATTGAGGCCTCTGTAATGTAATTACGAGGGTCCAATCATCGACATCCTGACCCATGTTGCCGTGGCTATGGCAAGCTTCCGGGATCATGCCTGCAGCAAAATCCGTGAGGCTTGTGACACTGCAGCTGACTACAGCAGCAAAAGTTAATGTCTCAAAACCAACCAAGTGAAAAAGTTATATATTTATTTATATATATGTATATGTGTGTTTTATTTATTTTTTTCTAAAGAAACTGAAAATAAAGAACAAACATGTGCGTGTAGCATGCACTGTTTGTGTATCATACTGTGTGTGTAACATCCAAGTAAAAATCCCAGATGCACAGATAAAGATTCAAAATGTTGCTCATTCTTTGGTTGATTAAATTATTTATGGCAGAATAAAAATCATTATTTACAGCAGCACATTGCCCGCTGCAAGCTGCAGATGTGCTGCTGATAACAAGATACTGTAAGGGACAGATTGATCTATTAGTAATTGTTCTGTTCCCATCATGCGTTTTTAGTCTCTGTAAAGAGCTGGAAACAAGCGCTAAACAATTGTGGTGATGAGTCCGGCATGTGACCCATGGCCAGGGTGTATCACATGTGATTGCAGCACAGGTGCCTGTTCACTCTTGTCTGTTATTCTGAGTGTGAGTCCTGTAAGATCTGCGAGGTTGATGAGAACAATGAGTGGCCAAGAGAGAGAGCAATGTGTGCTGATTGCTAACAGCCCAGGTGTAGGTGTGTCAGGTGGGTGTGGTGAGCAGGACTTAACCTGCCAGGTGTCTGTGTGTGAGTCAGACTGGAGATGGGAACTAAACCAGATGGATCCTGCACGATGTGAGGATGTGAGGCGGGAAGCTGGGCTCTCCACGCCAAAAATGCCTGTTACTCTGACCCGAGAGGGTGGTAGTCCATGCTGGACTGTGGGTGTGTTTGAGTGGGCCCTGTGATGGGCTGGAATCCATGGAGGTGTCATGTGGAGACTGAGGATGGCTCAAGGGCCAGGCGGTCATAGCCGCCATTGGGACTAGGTAGTCATGATATGGTCCCGTTGACTATGTGTGAAGGTTTTTGTGTAATCACAAGGGTGTATATATAATTACCCTGTTTGATATGTGTGATGTAACGTGGGACTGCGTATGTTGAGCAGGGTCCTTGTGATAAGTGTTACGGGTGTAATGTAGGTAGAGACTCCCTAGGGGTAGGTTGAGGATCCCAAATTAGGATGGGGAATGATCCGTCAGATGGCTAGGCGGCTGTAACCGCCATTAGAACCAGACAGAGATCTGCAAGTGTCGGTGGGGGACACCTTGAGGTTCTGTTGACAAAGGTATTATGTAATGGTAAATATCTTGTAAGGTAAATGTAAAATGTGTTCTATGGTATATGTAATGATGGTTTATGTGATATTGAAAAAAGAATGCTTATGGGCAATGTTTATGTTCTACCCGGTTTATGATTTATGTGTGTTACAAAATAAACGGGTGGTCATTTGTTCCATTTAAACACGTGCTGGTGTTAATTATGCTGCCAAGCGGGTTCCCCGGGGGCGCTACCTCACACAATTTAATTATTGTTAATTGTGCTCATTTAAGACTGAGCTCAGCACATGTAAATGTGACCAATTCTTTTGAGTGTGATGATGCAGTATGTAGGTATTTAGGGCCCCACTTTAAACTTTTAACCAGGTTCCCACATTTTGTCTAAACCAGGTTTTGGTGTTTATGTAGAGAATTGACTTGATTATAATATAATTTAACTAGTAAAAAGGCCCGATGCAATTGCATCGGGAGCGCGGTGAAATGAATTGTGTGTATAGAGGTGGCTGTGTGGGTCGCAGAGTATAGAGGCAGCTCCGTGGGTGGCAGAGCATAGAGGCGGCTCCGTGGGTGGCAGAGCATAGAGGCGGCTCCGTGGGTGGCAGAGCATAGAGGCGGCTCCGTGGGTGGCAGAGCATAGAGGCGGCTCGTGGGTGGCAGAGCATAGAGGCGGCTCCGTGGGTGGCAGAGCATAGAGGCGGCTCCGTGGGTGGCAGAGCATAGAGGCGGCTCCGTGGGTGGCAGAGCATAGAGGCGGCTCCGTGGGTGGCAGAGCATAGACGCGGCTCCGTGGGTGGCAGAGCATAGACGCGGCTCCGTGGGTGGCAGAGCATAGACGCGGCTGCGTGGGTGGCAGAGCATAGACGCGGCTCCGTGGGTGGCAGAGCATAGAGGCGGCTGGGTGGGTGGCAGAGCATAGAGGCGGCTGGGTGGGTCGCAGAGCATAGAGGCGGCTGGGTGGGTCGCAGAGCATAGAGGCGGCTCCGTGGGTGGCAGAGCATAGAGGCGGCTCCGTGGGTGGCAGAGCATAGGGGCGTGTCCGTGGGTGGCAGAGCATAGGGGCGTCTCCGTGGGTGGCAGAGCATAGGGGCGTCTCCGTGGGTGGCAGAGCATAGGGGCGTCTCCGTGGGTGGCAGAGCATAGGGGCGTCTCCGTGGGTGGCAGAGCATAGGGGCGTCTCCGTGGGTGGCAGAGCATAGGGGCGTCTCCGTGGGTGGCAGAGCATAGGGGCGTCTCCGTGGGTGGCAGAGCATAGGGGCGTCTCCGTGGGTGGCAGAGCATAGGGGCGTCTCCGTGGGTGGCAGAGCATAGGGGCGTCTCCGGGGGTGGCAGAGCATAGGGGCGTCTCCGGGGGTGGCAGAGCATAGGGCGGGCTCCGGGGGTGGCAGAGCATAGAGGCGTCTCCGGGGGTGGCAGAGCATAGAGGCGGCTCCGGGGGTGGCAGAGCATAGAGGCGGCTCCGGGGGTGGCAGAGCATAGAGGCGGCTCCGGGGGTGGCAGAGCATAGAGGCGGCTCCGGGGGTGGCAGAGCATAGAGGCGGCTCCGGGGGTGCAGAGCATAGAGGCGGCTCCGGGGTGGCAGAGCATAGAGGCGGCTCGGGGGTCGCAGAGCATAGAGGCGGCTCCGTGGGTCGCAGAGCATAGAGGCGGCTTGTGGGGCAGAGCATAGAGGCGGCTCCGTGGGTCGCAGAGCATAGAGGCGGCTGCGTGGGGGGCAGAGCATAGAGGCGGCTCGTGGGTCGCAGAGCATAGAGGCGGCTGCGTGGGGGGCAGAGCATAGAGGCGGCTGCGTGGGTGGCAGAGCATAGAGGCGGCTGCGTGGGTGGCAGAGCATAGAGGCGGCTGCGTGGGTGGCAGAGCATAGAGGCGGCTCCGGGGGTGGCACAGCATAGAGGCGGCTCTGGGGGTGGCACAGCATAGAGGCGGCTCCGGGGGTGGCACAGCATAGAGGCGGCTCCGTGGTGGCACAGCATAGAGGCGGCTGGAGGTCTGGGTGAGGGGTGAGGAGAGGTGGGGGCTGGAGGGGTGAGGAGAGGTGGGGGCTGGAGGGGTGAGGAGAGGTGGGGGCATACTTAATCATTGTAGTGACAGTGGGGGGATTAGAGGGGGTCCAATTTGGAATTGCTAGTGTGCTCCACTGCACGCCAGTCTGTATTGGAGCAGAGGGTGTGTATAGTGCGCTCCAGTCCCCCGTCCACACCACTCTCTCACCTCCACTCCTGAGCGCCTGCAGCAAGTGGACGGATCTCCCGGAGGGTGCCCAGGAGCGGCTCCTGGCGACAGTTCCGCCGCTGTGCCTGAGCGCAGGGCAGCCTGACAGAGGTGAGGCTGCGCCTGCAGCAAGGTACTGGACGCCTCTCCCGGAGGGTGCCCTGGAGCGGCTCCAGACGCCGGTTCAGCCGCTGTGCCAAGGCGCAGGGCAGCCTGAGAGAGGTGAGGCTGCGCCTGCAGCAAGGCACTGGCCGCCTGTCCCGGAGGGTGCCCTGGGGTGGCTCCCGGCGCCAGTTCCGGCGCTGTGCCTAGGCGCAGGGCACCTGCAGCAAGGCACTCGCCACCTCTCCCGGAGGGGGGCCTCGGGCGGCTCTCGGCGAGACTTCCGGCAATGTGGCTGCGCTCAGGGCAGCCTGAGAGAGGTGAGGCTGGTGAGAAGTGTTATCACCGCTCACCGCCATACGTGTTCCGCTGGTGTGGTGTGGGGCGGGATCCGCCGCCATCTTGGTAGCGTGAGTTAGGGCCGGGGGTGTGACAGAACTCCTAGTGATAGTGATAGGGAACGTCGGTGTGAGGTAGTGCGGCTGCGGCTCGTGATGACGCTACGCGTCATCACTCGCAGTCGCGCAAAGGAGTCTGGGATTGGGCTACAGTGCCCAACTCCCGATTATGTAAGTAGATTGATAATTATCAAGCAGTCAAGAACCATGCAAATGCTTTAATGTGCCACAATTATTATCCCACAATGTGCCATTTTTTTCAAGATACTTACCATATTTTTGGATTATAAGATGCACTTCTTTCCCCCTACATTGGGGGAAAAGCGGGGGCGCGTCTTACAGTCTGAACCAGAGGCAGGTATCATGGGTCCACGGAGGATGGGGGCAAAGAGGCGGGACCGGAGCTGTGGTGATGGTAGCAGCGGCGACGTGCAGTAGGCGCTGCCATGTTCTGCGTGTCTGCATTCAGTCAGTCACAAGCTGTAACTGGCTGCAAGAGTTTAAGACTTGAAAAAAATTGCCACGGCTTTCCAGATCATGATGTCCAGAACATGGCGGTGCCCACTGCCTTTGCCGCTATCCCCCCTGCAGCTCTGGACTCACCGCTTAACATCCTCCATGATACCTGCGTCAGTAAGCCAAGGTGGGTCCAGGGGGGACATATATGTAATATATATATACACCAGGATGAGCAGGGAATGTTCCAAAGGATGTGGGACATATACACCAGGATGGTGGGGCCATGTACCAAAGGATGGAAGACATATACACCAGGATGGGGGACCTATATACCATGATGGGGGACGTATACAAGGATGGGGGACATATATATCAGAATGGGAGACATATACACCAGAATGGGGGACATATACACCAGGATGAGGGACCATACATACCAAGATGGGGGACCATACATACCAGGATGGGGGACATAGATACCAGGATTGGGAACATATATACCAGGATGGGGGAGCTATATCCCAGTATGGAGGATATATATACTAGGATGAGGGATGTGTTCATTTTAACATTGCAATTTGGAAATATTCAATGCTTGAAATTGGAAAACAAATGATGAACAATTAAAATTAAATGCTGAAGTTTTAAAGAAATATGCTCATTTGATTTACTTCCTAGGATATGATTGTTTTCAATAATCCTTACACTTTCATACCCTTAAACCCATCCAGTCTTCTAAAAGGATTTTTCTTGGTAATTTTAATAAAACATATAATGATGTCAAATATTATTTTTAATTCTTACTGTAGGGTGCTGTTATAACACCAACAATGGACCACACCATGTCAATGCAACCGGCAAGTATGATGGGCCCTCTAACACAACAAATGAATCACCTTTCTTTGGGGACGACCGGAACAGTAAGACTTTTTCTTACCAGTCACTTAAAGAAAATTATGCTTAACTTTTCAGGTTACTTTAAAAAATAGACTGTTGTCTATGTGCACATCAAGCATATTTCTAATTATTATTTGATTTATATGTTACACCCTTTTTCCTGTTTGTAGATTCTAGCTTTAATTATTTAATTGTCTCTGAGCTAGTCACTGTTATGTCTCTTATTCACAGTACACAGTCTGTATGTAGCACATGCACAGAAGTAATGGTATGGTGAATGTTTTGGAGCAGTACAGAGCAGTGTAGCTGTGAATTAAGCTATTCTAAAAAATCAACATTATCATCTGTGTATGTCTCACTCTACTTCTCCCTTCCCACTTCATAGACTTCAATAAGCAGCTGTAATCTGATCCTTTAGTAAACTTGCAGTCATAGTTAAGCAGTTTTTAGAGTAAATGATAAGTTTAGGAGTTGGAAGAGGAAAGGTGACTCATAATTGGATAAAAATTATTAATTATTATTTATGCATATATTTCTTAATATTATGATAATTTGACAGTGACCATGTAAAGTTCTTTAAACAAAGTTGATATCACTTTTTCTTCAGCTGTGTAAAGATGTATCTCCATTTAAATTTTTTTCAATGTAATTCTGTGTTCAGCTAATGAATGATTTTTTTTATTATTTTGGTATTTTTTTCAGTATATCTGGGCTATGTAGGTGTTATTCATCAATTATATCCCACAAAATGTTTTACTTTTGTCAAGACCCGGGACTAGCGTGCGTTCTGATACTCAGTGGCGCCTGGATAAACAGTGTCAGGCGCACAACATGAAACTACAAAACAGGGGAACACTGGGGGAAAAATACAACACCGAGTGATCTGTAGTCCTTAGAGGAGAGGGGAAAGAGAGACCTCCTGCACTCACCTGTGGCAGTGCCCTGATCTCACTACCGTTCCTATACGGGTTCTTTCACCCTGTTGCCAAGTTGGTCTTTATGTTAACCTTCACTAGGGAGATGTTTGGTGGGAACACTAGTCACAACCTCTACACTAAAACTAACAAGAAGGTAAAGAAGACAGACGGAAAATCACCAACATAACTTCATGGCTGCTTTCATGCAGATGGTCAGCTCTCCAGAATATCTCCTTCCACCCAGGAAGCTTGGCTAGGTATGAAGTTCAATTACCAGCAAGGAATGTTGGATCATGTGACCATATAAAGGAGAAGGGAGTGGTCACAAAGTAGCCTCACCTGGAGCTTTGCTAGGAACATAAACTGGCATTAACTCCTGCACAGCCAAAGGAAAGAAACAAATTTATTTTAAAGTCTCAATAAAGGATGGCTCAATACGAACTCCAAAGTCATTGTCGTCCAAGTGCAGTGCGATATACACAGAGACTGGCAATGAAGAAGATGGAAAGATTAATCTCTCCCTCCTCTCTGCACCAATTATTTGATCGCAGGATTGGATAACAGTTGCATGTCACGGCTCATGCTCGCAGCAGAGCTTGAGTCGAGTGTCATTAGCATAATGCATCCCATGCTCTCACATCAGATGCCATGCACTTGTATGACTCTGGCCTTAGGCCACACAGAACCCCTTCCCATATACATTATAATCCCACATAAAGCCCTGCTATATACAGTATAATCCCATACTCAGCACCCTCTATTTATAGTATGAGCCCACACACAGCATCCCCAATATAGAGTATCATTCACATCTGGTACATCACTGGTTGTCAATTATAAAGGGAGCTGCCAGATCTTAATTATTGCCCAAGTGCATTCAGTTTAGCAGAACCTTACTCAGTCAACCATTAATAACCTAATTGATAGCATGCCAAGTAGAGATGAGAGGATTAGGTAAAATTTCAATTTGCCTATTTGCACTGATATTCTCAGGAAATTTGCCGCAAAAAAACCGCGGCTGACCGCGTTTTTTTTCACGGCCGCACCTGCCGCAAGTGCCGAAACCGCACTTGCCGCACCTGCCGCACACTTACCGCAAGCCCCATAGACATTGCATGGGGCTTGCTGCAACTGTGCCGCAAGTGCAGCGGTTATGCGGTAATCGCGGCAGTTGCGTTTTTTTCACCACATCTGCCACGATCGGCAAAAACCGCTGATGTGAAAGGGGCCTAAGCCATAAAAAAGAATTGTTATGGTCACTTCACTGCTCATTTCTCTTCCCTCGACTATTCACCACATCTTCTAAGCACCGCTGCTGCATATAAACATAAAATATCACAATGTAATGCCATTACGTGAGCTATAATCTTATGTGCGCATGCTCAGTATTGGACAGGTGATGGTGAAGAGCAAAGTGGCCAGGGAGGTGAGTTTAAATGTTTTATTTTTTAACCTTTTGTTGGTTCAGAAAAATGTCGACCAGTAACTGCAACTTTTCTCCACCCATGTAATAAAACAAAAAGATGGGCGCAATGAGGAGCAAATCTGAACGTACAAAATGGAGTTTGGTGACTACTTTCTGTCAGCCAAGGGTACTTGTCCACAAGCTATTGGAGAAATACTGGTTTGTACTTAAGGGAGATCGTGTTTTATCAGACCATCTACCCCCTAAACCTATTATCTTATATAGGAAAAATAAATGTCTGGGGAACATGGTGGCGCCTAGTAACGTCACACTAAAAAGAGCTGTGAGTAAGGTCACCAATCCAAACCACTTGGGGTGCTATCCTTGTTTGGCATCAAAGTGCCTGTGTTGTCAGATCATCGCAAAGGGTGCTAAGTTCTTTTCCTCGAGGACTGCGGGGGAGACCTTTGTGATAAAACATAGGCTAACATGTCAGACATCTTTTGGTGTTTATTTGTTGGAGTGCACGTGCGGCCTCCAATATGAAGGCCGCACGGTGCAGGAGATGCAAGCACATTTAAATAAACAGAGACACAACATAAGGATAGGCTACCAGTTGCATAATCTTTCTAGACACTTTAATATCGTGCATCAAAGAGATCCCAGCAAAACGAGTCTAATCATAATTGACGATTTAGGCAATAAAGATACAGATGCTTTGGCAAGACTTATTAAAAAGAAAGTTACTGGATCTACAAATTAGGTACTTTGACCCGGAGGGACATAATCTAGCACTGGATAATGTTGCCAAACAATAATAACAGGAGGGTTGAACATCCCTGAATCTGTGGTGCATCACAGATATGAAGTAGTAGTCAGTATATACAGTGTTGGCCAAAAGTATTGACACCCTGCAATTCTGTCAGATAATACTCAGTTTCTTCCTGAAAATGATTGCAATCACAAATTCTTTGGTATTATTATCTTCATTTAATTTGTCTTCAATGAAAAAAACACAAAAGAGAATGAAGCAAAAAGCAAAACATTGATCATTTCACACAAAACTCCAAAAATGGGCCATACAAAAGTATTGGCACCCTCAGCCTAATACTTGGTTGCACAACCTTTAGCCAAAATAACTGCGATCAACCGCTTCCGGTAACCATCAATGAGTTTCTTACAATGCTCTGCTGGAATTTTAGACCATTCTTCTTTGTCAAACTGCTCCAGGGCCCTGATATTTGAAGGGTGCCTTCTTCAAACTGCCATTTTTAGATCTCTCCACAGGTGTTCTATGGGAGTCAGGTCTGGACTCATTGCTGGCCACCTTAGAAGTCTCCCATGCTTTCTCTCAAACCATTTTCTAGTGCTTTTTGAAGTGTGTTTTGGGTCATTGTCCTGCTGGAAGACCCATGACCTCTGAGGGAGACCCAGCTGTCTCACACTGGGCCCTACATTGTGATGCAAAATTTGTTGGTAGTCTTCAGACTTCATAATGCCATGCACACGGTCAAGCAGTCCAGTGCCAGAGGCAGCAAAGCAACCCCAAAACATCAGGGAACCTCCGCCATGTTTGACTGTAGGGACTGTGTTCTTTTCTTTGAATGCCTCTTTTTTTCTCCTGTAAACTCTATGATGATGCCTTTGCCCAAAAAGCTCTACTTTTGTCTCATCTGACCAGAGAACATTCTTCCAAAATGTTGTAGGCTTTCTCAGGTACGTTTTGGCAAACTCCAGCCTGGCTTTTTTATGTCTTGTGGTAAGAAGTGGGGTCTTCCTGAGTATCCTACCATACAGTCCCTTTTCATTCAGAAGCCGACGAATAGTACGGGTTGACACTGTTGTACCCTCGGACTGCAGTGCAGCTTGAACTTGTTTGGATGTTAGTTGAGGTTCTTTATTCACCATCCACACAATCTTGCGTTAAAATCTCTCGTCAATTTTTCTTTTCCGTCCACATCTAGGGAGGTTAGCCACAATACCATGGGCTTTAAACTTCTTGATGACACTGCGCACGGTAGACACAGGAACATTCAGATCTTTGGAGATGGACTTGTAGCCTTGAGATTGCTCATGCTTCCTCACAATTTGGTTTCTCAAGTCCTCAGACAGTTCTTTGGTCTTCTTTCTTTTCTCCATGCTCAATGTGGTTCACACAAGGACACAGGACAGAGGTTGAGTCAACTTTAATCCTTGTCAACTGGCTGCAAGTGTGATTTAGTTATTGCCAATACCTGTTAGGTGCCACAGGTAAGTTACTGGTGGTGGTAATTACATAAATTAGAGAAGCATCACATGATTTTTCTAACAGTGCCAATACTTTTGTCCACCCCCGTTTTTATGTTTGGTGTGGAATTAGATCCAATTTGGCTTTAGGACAATTCTTTTTGGTTTTTTTCATTGAAGACAAATTAAATGAAGATAATAATACCAAAGAATTTGTGATTGCAATCATTTTCAGGAAGAAACTGAGTATTATCTGACAGAATTGCAGGGGTGTCAATACTTTTGGCCACAACTGTTTATAAAAGTGTATATAATGGATATATGTTTACACATCCTAAGTCTTTTTTATATGATTTTAGTTTTTATACTATTTTCATCGATTTTATATGTAATTTATATATGCACACAACTTTTATGTAGGTTTATTTGTGTTATTTTAATGATGGATAATGGTGCAATATGTAAACTAGGTTTACTATAGTTGAGGGAGCATTTAGGGTTATTTTTTTAATCCAATTTGTAATTAACCAATTATCAACTTAAGTGTTCGTTTACCATTTCCCATATAAACCACCCCCTGTAACATTCCCTTATATCACCTGAGGAAGACAGCAATTTGTCTGTCGAAACGTGTCATGGCATCTAAGGGACTTTCAATAAAAAGGTTTGGATGCTATAATATGATTCCGCTTTGCCCCTTCCTTTAGCGCTCATTCAGACTGTTTTTCTATTTTTCATTTTTACTGTTCTTCATTTTTCTCCATCCAAGCAGAGAAGAATTGTAAAAATAGCATTTTGGCGCATTGCAAAATGTTGTGCAATTTGAGTGGAATTCAATTTCTTCTAATATATTCGCTCATCTCCAATACCAAGGCTCTTAATGAGGTTGTTTACTACCTTCTATATTTAGCACCTTAATTTAGCCGAATAAATCCAAAGTTTTTTCAACTATATTAGTTTTTGAATTTTGGCTCTGAGCGACGCTGTCTCTGCTCACTCAACGGCAGTCACGTGAGCCCTGGCTGCCATGGCTGCAGATATCAAGTGATGTCATGTCAGTTTCACCACCTCGTGTGGCTACTCACCCTGATTGACTGGGCTGTGGGCGGTGTTTCACATCCTAATGTCTAGCACATACTGAATAGACTTTCAGAAATAGTCTGGCTGTGCTCTCAGCAGGGGGACAGTACATTGAGTGGGTGGGAAGATTTAAATGAGCTTATCTCTCTGCTACATCTGTCTGACTGTCTCAGCTCTGTTACATCTGAGGAAAGTTGTCAGATGTAGTAGAGCTGGGACAGATGTAGCAGTACTCTGAAGCTCAGATATAGCAGAAAGATAAGCTCCTTTGAGCCTTCTCACAATTACACTGAAGAAACAGTAGGTGTTCCACTGCTGGGAGTGCAGGGACTCCTCTGTCAGCTTCGCTGTTTCTGAAAGTCTGTTCAGCACATGCTAGATGCAGGCTGTGCCTCTCTTTTTCTCTCTCGTTCTTTTTATTTCTTTCTCTCGATCTCTCTCTTGCACTCATTTTGTCTTTCTCTTCTCTCTAATTCCTCTCTTTCTCTTCTTTTCTCTTTCCCTCTCTTTATCTCTCTTCTCTCTCTTGTCTATCTCTTTCTCTCTCCAACACACACTCTCTCTTTACCTCTCCCCTCTGTCATTCTCTCCTCTCTTTTTCCTCGATCCTCTCTCTTTCTCTCTCTTTTTTCTTTCTATGTGTCTCTCCACTGTCTATTTCTCTCTGTCCACTCTCTCTTTCTCTTATTACATCTTCTTTCTTTTTCTCTCTTCTCTTTCTCTCACTTCTCTCTCTCTACTCCCTTTGTTTGTCTCCCTCTATCCTATCAACTCAATTTAATTAAATTCAAATGAGCTTTATGGAAGGACTAAGTACACGTTAGCATTGCCGAAGCAAATGGAAATAATAGGGGAATGGGGAAAGAGTCACATCTAGGTGGGGGTACAGAAGTCCTGAACATATTAGGCTTCTCTTATTCAGTGTATAAGGACATTTCCAGGGTGGGGTAAAGACATCCAAGACATATATCAGGCTCCTCTTAGTCTGTGGCGGGCACCGACATACTCCGCTTCCATGGTCGCTGCATTTTCCTCTTTCTCCAGTAGTTATGGCAGTTTCTCTTTCTCCTCCATGGGTGTGAAATCTGGGAGAAGATCCGACAGTCTCCTGAAGTAAGTGTCCCTCACTGCAAAGTATTTGGGGCACTTCAGCAAAAAGTGGACCTCTTCCTTGGCCTCCTGAGAGCACTGCTGGCAGAGTCTGCTCTCTCAGGGCTTGTAGTTCTGTCGGTGCTGCCGATTTAATGAGTAACCTGTGGATACTCAATCTGTATCGGCTCAGGATCTGTCAATCTTTGGGGTTTTCTAGTTTCTCCAGATATGCAGTTTTATTGTAATCTCTCTGTAGGTTCTGTTATATCTTTAGTTTCTGTTATTTGTTTATGTTATTCCTCCAGATGCTGAGATATTCCTCTTTTCCTTTGTGTAACGTCTTATGGATTTCACTTTTTGTTAGGCCATGTAGGTTGGTGACTTTGTCAGGCTGACTTTGGGTGCTTTGAGTTGGTAGGCTTCCTGGGGCTTCCTAGTGTAGCAAGGCTTTGGAATGGTAGTAGCTGGGACTATTGCTTTGCTGTTGAGCCTTGCATGATAGCCCCTTCTTCTGGATTGCAAGGTGTAGTGGGAGTCCACCAAGTTCTGCTCCGCAGACACTCTTTGATGGTGAGGGATATTTCAGTTGGCACAGCGTCCCACTTTGACCAGTTCAAGTGTGAGACTGGACTCCAGACTTCACTGCCATACAGAAGGATTGGGGCAATGATGGTGTCAAAGATTTTTATCCAGATGGTTACAGGTGCCTTGAGATGATGGTACAGATGTTTTCTGATGGCATATAAGGATTTGAATGTCTTGTCTTTCAGTAACTCTATGATTTGCTTAAAGCTCCTTGAATTGCTGAGTTTTAGGCCCAAGTAGGTGAACTTGTTGGTTTCTGTAAGTGGACAGTTTTCTATTATAAAAGGAGGATTGTCATTAGCTTTCTGCTTTAATTTCTGGAACACCATGATATCAGTTTTCTTCCACTTGATTAGCAGTGGCCATGTGCTGCTGAAGGGCTCTAGAATTTTCAGATGATCTTGGAGACCTTTCTCATTTGGTAATAACAGTACAAAGGCATCAGCAATAGTAGAAATTTCACCTCGGTGTCATGGAGGATCAGTCCTGGTGCTGAGCAGGACTCAAAAGCCACCACTAGCTCATTGATGTTGATGTTTAAGTGTGTTAGGCTGAGGCTGCAGCCCTGTCTCCCTCCTCTGCTCTGTTTGAAATAGACCATCCTCCTTCCATTTACCCTCATGCTGCAGCTGTTCTCAGTGTAAGAGCTTTGAATTAGATTACTCTCTCTCTCCACTCACTCACCTCTCTCTTCTTCTCTATGTCTTCTCTATCTTTGTCTTCCCTGTCTGCCTCTCATCCTCCTCCCTCTTGACTCTCTATCTCATATTCACCTCTCTTTTTCTCACTCTTTCCTCTCTCTCATCTCTCCACTACATCTGACCATCTCAGATCTGCTATATTAGAGTGAGATTGTCAGGCATAGCAGAGCAAAGATGACACTGCAGTGATCTCACTCCCCTCATCTTTCGTTGATGCTTGCATTGTGTCACAATAAGATGCAGTAGCTTGTTAATACAAGAAGAAGGGGAGGGGTTTGGATGGAGTTTTGAGTATGTGTGATAGGTGCTGGTTTACAGACTACTGCAAAGCATGATGGAACTTTAGTAATAGATCACAGGAAGTCAGGAGAAAGGAAATTGTTAATTAATTCCATCAAAGCTGTATCCAAAAATGATAATATTTTGCTAGAGAATATTAAAAAGGTATTATTGCTAAAAAAAAGGGCAATGGATGTTTTGAGAGGCATATAATAGCAAGATTTCTGGAAAAAAATTAGATATGGACAACCTCATTAAGTGTTTACTTTCTGCATGTGGCTCTCATACTCGAATAAATCAACATGTTTTGAAAAGTTTGTTTCCATTTTTTCTTCATTTGCATATCATTGGCATTACTATAATTCATATTATATTCATAATTCCATGACTTTTCATTTTTGCCTTTAAAATTTAAATGTTTAGGAGATGGGGCCCAAGGGAAAAAAAAGAAGTATCAGAGCTGAAAGTCCAAATTGATAGCTTTTTTTCCCTTTTCCTCAAGAAGATCCAATGTTTCTTCTAACTAGCTAATCATGTTGTTCCTTATAATGCAGACAAAATGCAAACCTATACAAGAGGCAAATCTTTCAATGTTTACAAAGTTTTTTTTAAACTATATTGTTTATGTTTGCTTCTGTCCGTGTAGTATATGACTGCTGCTGCACCTATGCAAGGAACCTATATTCCCCAGTATACTCCTGTGCCTCCAACAGCTGTTCAAGTTGAAGTAAGTATACCACATGTACACATATAAGTAAAGTATAATGTAAAATGTCCAATAATGCTGAGATCATTGTACAGTATTATGGTTTTACTTAATTGTTTGAATACATTTTATAGGGAACCTGTCGTCAGGTCTTCCCAATACAAAGTATGGCCAGTAATTATAAATCCACTTTTACGGTATTCTACTTAGCTGTATGTATATCCTCAATCACCTTTGGTCAAAAGATCTTCTTTTATAATCACAGATTGTGCAGTCTGGTCCAACGGGCGTCTCTGGTCTTGATCCTGTGCCTCCTCTCTTCCTACAATCGCCATCCTCCTTCCCATCGCCTTGGGGATGATGTATCCTACATTAACCACACAGCGTATCCCAATCAGACTCCTGCCCAGGCATACTTCATCCTGTCCTACTGAGGGAAAAGCAAAGTACTGTAACACGCATATGCCAGGAAGGACCAAAGAATAAGGATGACTCAGATGTACAATACTTTGATCTGTTATCAGTTGGGCAGAGCGAAGTATGCTTGTGCAAGGGCACGATTGAGAGACATCGAATGTATGCAGACACCCATTGTGAGTATATACAGTGGGTACGGAAAGTATTCAGGCCCCTTTTAAATTTTTTACTCTTTGTTTCATTGCAGCCATTTGGTAAATTTAAAAAAGTTCTTTTTTTTCTCATTAATGTACACTCTGCACCCCATCTTGACTGAAAAAAACAGAAATGTTGAAATTTTGGCAATTTTATTTAAAAAAGAAAAACTGAAATATCACATGATCATAAGAATTCAGACCCCTTGCTCAGTATTGAGTAGAAGCACCCTTTTGCACTAGTACAGCCATGAGTCTTCTTGGGAGTTATTAAACAATTTTTTCACACCTGAATTTGGGAGTCCTCTTCCATTCTTTCTTGCAGATCCTCTCCAGTTCAATCAGGTTGGATGGTGAACATTGGTGGACAGCCATTTTCAGGTCTCCCCAGAGATGCTCAATTGGGTTTAGGTCAGGGCTCTAGCTGGGCCAGTCAAGAATTGTCACAGAGTTGTTTTGAAGCCACTCCTTTTTTATTTTAGCTATGTGCTTAGGGTCATTGTCTTGTTGGAACGTGAACCATCAGCCAAATCTGCAGTCCAGAGCACTCTGGACGAGGTTTTCATATATCTCTGTACTTAGCCACATTCATGTTTCCTTCAAATGCAACCAGTCATCCTGTCCATGCAGCTGAAAAACACCCACATAGCATAATGGTGCCACCACTATGTTTCACTGTTGGGATTGTATTAGGCAGGTGATGAGCAGTGTTTTCTCCACACATACCGCTTAGAATTATCACCAAACAATTCTATCTTCATCTCATCAGACCAGAGAATCGTTTTTCTCATAGTCTGGGAGTCCTTCATGTGTTTTATTGCAAATTCTGTGTGTGCGTTCATATGTATTGCACTGTGGAGAGGCTTTCATCGGGTGACTTTGCCATAAATGCCTGACTAGTAGGGGACTGCAGTGATAGTTGACTTTGTGGAACTTTCTCCCATCTCTTTACTGCATTTCTGAAGCTTAGCCACAGTGATCTCGGGGTTCATCTTTACCTCTCTCACCAAGGCTCTTCTCCAACGATTGCTCAGGTTGGCTGAACAGTCAGGTCTGGGAAGACTTCTGGTGGTCCCAAACTTCTTCTGTTTAAGGATTTTGGAAAAGACTGAGCTCCTAGGAACCCTGAGTACTGCAGACATTTTTTTGCAACCTTGGCCAGATCTGTTTCTGAGCTCCTAGGGCAGTTCCTTTGATTTCATGATTCTCATTTTGTCTTATATAGACAGGTGTTTGCCTTTCCAAATCAATTCCTATCAGTTTATTTAAACACAGCTGGACTCCAATCAAGGAGTAGAATAATCTCAAGGAGGATCACAAGGAAATGAACAGCATGTGACTTAAATATGAGTGTCTGAACAAAGGACCTGAATACTTATGACCATGTGATATTTCAGTTTTTCTTTTTTAATAAATTTGCAAACATTTCTACATTTCTGTTTTTTTTTCAGCCAAGATAGCGTGCAGAGTGTACATTAATGAGAAAACAAAATACATTTTTGAATTTACCAAATTGCTGCAATGAAACAAAGAGTGAAAATTTAAAGGGGTCTGAATACTTTTTATACCTCCTGTATGTTTTCTCTAGGTCATGCTACTACTGCTGGGTCTCAATGTAGCAGCCAACATGAGCCACCCAAAGAATACAACTAAAATAACCTGATGGACCCATATGTACGTATTTAATTCTGCTCGTTCCTTAACTAACTTCTAACAGGAAGCAGTCTCCCTCTGAGCACCAGATCATCCCCCATAGGTAATCTCAACTGTCATCTGTCACTTTCCCAGCAGTCAGTCGCCAGGCAATCTATCTTACTAACATCCTATGTTATAACCTTGTACCACTACCAGCATTGTTTCATGTATACATATTCAGTTGTAACATTATACCTTATACATTCCTACCTAACATTGCCTTAAACTGCACATTATATCTCAGCACAGACTATAAATATATTCTAAAACATTTGGTGCCTTCAGGAGCAGGAACCCGACCACCATCTTGCATTCATGATGCAGGATATATCATCTATAAAGATTGGATGGTAAATGACAATCGTAGGAAGAGAGGAGGTGTCTGATGAAAACCAGAGACACCCAATGGACCGAACAGCATCATATGTAGGTGTAATAAAAGACCTTTTTTTGAGCAAAGCAAATGGGATAAGTGATGGCCCTACTTTATGTTGGGAAAGTCTGGTGAGTGATTCCCCTTAAGACAACTTAGATAGTGCTTAACTAATTGGTGGTGGCCATATCATTTTTCAGTTGAAAATCCCTCATGTCTTAAGCTTTCTGTTGTCCAACTTTCATTGGGTTTTGTTACTACAAAACTTGCTGAACAAACTTTGCATTTTATTTATTTTTTTAGGGTGTTGTTGCTGATACTTCTCCACAAACAGTAACATCTTCATCACAGGAACCAAGTGGACAGCAGCAACAGATAGAGACGAGTAATGAACATGTACCGGCATACTCCTACCAACAATCCAAGTAAACAACTGGTAAAGTAAAAACCTATTTTTCTAAATAAAATCCTATTCCTCCTGAAATCATTAATAAAACCATGTATTTAAGGAAATATTTATCCAGATGACGGGTGATGACACAAAGTATTAACTTTCATTTGAGCTAATGAGCATGGTGCAATTACTTTGAAATTCCATGCTAGAATGGCTGTATAATCTTTATTGAAAGTTTTCAGCTAATTTTCATTTCATATTAATTAATAATTCTAATATGAGTTTCAAAAATAGTACATCAGTCTCATTATGTCTAAGTGAGTTATTTTAAGGGAGGCGACAAAGGACTTATGAGTATGTCCTTGGTCGCATCCCTCCCTTTGATGTGTTCTCACACCCTAAGCTCACATCTTTTCCTGCACATGTTGGCTGATCTGATTAGCTGACATATGTTGCTAACAGGCATCGGTGGATTAGTAATCCACCAGCTCCTGTTAACCCATTAGATCACACTGTCAATCTGACAGCAAACTTGAACTGACTGGGGGAATACTTTTGCTAGGTCACTTTTACTATATAGTGAACATGGGAATTAAGGATTACAAAAAAAATTGTGATATTGCACTTTTTTTTTGCAATTTCACCGCACTTGGAATTTTTTTCTCAGTTTTCAGTACACTATATGGTAAAATAAATTATGTAATTCAAAAGTACTAAACGTTCCACCAAAAACAAGCCCTCATATGTCTATATTGATGGAAAAATTAAGAAAACGTTATGGCTCTTGGAAGAAGTGGTGAAAAAAAGGTAAATAAAAAATATTATAAGATGCACTTTTGCTCCCCTAAATTTTGTCGGAAAGTGGGGGGTGTCTTATAATCCGAATACATGCTGTAGAATGGGCTGTAGGGGAGGGAGGCGGCTCTGGAGTGGTTTCCGGGGGCTGGAGGAGGTTGAAGCAGGCTATAGTTACAACCTATGGTCAAGTGTCCTCGCTCATTATGATAATTTAATATGCACTATATCCACCTGTGCATCACCTCAGTGCTAGAGCCACACTGATAGGTGAATGGGGGGTGGTGCATGTTATATGAGCCAGTACTCACCTCCCCATTTTGGATATGTCCCCCCATCACAGTATATGCCCTCTGCTGCCTCACACACAGAAAAATAATAAGTGCTGTTAACTTACCCTCCATCGCTCCCTACCTGCAGGATCACCACCATTTTCCTGTCTCTGTGCCCAGCATCCGATCATTTGACTGGCACAGCACAGTGATGTCATCACTGTGTGCCCCGCTCACATGATCAATGCCTGGGACACAGAAAGACACCGCTGAACTGGGAGCAGAGAGCGAAGCAGCAAGGGGCATATACCATGACAGGGGGGCTATATCCAGGACAAGGGAACTAAAGGGGGCTATGTACCAGGACAAGGGGGCCATATCCAGAATGGGGGGCAATATCCAGAACAAGGGGGCTATGTACCAGGACATAGGAGACATATTCAGGAGGAGGGGACCATATTCAGAATTGGAGGGCCATATCAAGGACAAGGGGGCCAAGAGGCTATGTACCAGGACAAGGGGGCCATATCCAGGATGGGGAGGCCATATCCAGGACAAAGGATGGGAAGACCATAGCCAGGATGGGGGACCATATCCAGGATGGGGGGCTATATATCAGGATTGGTGGGCCATATCCAGGATTTTGGGGCCATATCCAGGATGGGGGGGAGGCAATATCCCAGAATGGGGGATATACAGTATACATACATACATATAAATATATATATATACCGCATATATATATATATACCTGATTTCCCGAAAATAAGACACTCTCATATTAATTTTTGCTCCCAAAAATGCACTATGTCTTATTTTCAGGAGATGTCTTATTTTTCCATCATCCCTTTGCAAGCCCCAATATTCCCATGCAGCCCCCAATATCCCCATCATTCCCTTGCAGCCCCCAATATTTCCATTCAATATTACGCCACCGTATTATTTTAGGGGAAACAGGGCATATACCAGGTCTGATTAAAAGACGGACACACGCATTATAAGACAGACCCCATTTAACATTCAAAATTATTTCTTCTCTCTTTTCCTTCATCAAATTTGGGGTGCGTCTTATAATCCAGTGCGTTTTATAAAGCAAAAAATACAGTATGTAATTAAAAAATATTTAAACTTTTCTTAATCACTTTACTACATGTAATAACACAATATGGGGTGCTCTAGACTAGAATCAAATTGATTCGTTCTTCTTTACTTTTTAATGTTTGCTGATTCTATCTATAGACTATGACCCCAATTCATCAAGAATGCTGATGTTCAAGCCAGCCTTGGTTAAAGGAAGTGCTTATATCAGATATTCCAGATTCACTGTGTGGTGCATGCCTCTTTCTCACTCAGAGACTGTTTTAAGATTTCTGGCATAAGTAACACCACAGCTGGTCATGAATGAGACAACCTTTGGCCTTACCTTTGGTTTCACCCCTTTGCTACCCATTCTGTTAGAGTTAAGCAAAACTGTTGTGAAAATGCTAAATGTTTCAAAATGTTATGATATTTCCATACAATTTTCTCCAAAATGTTCTTATTATTGCTTTGATGAAGCAGGGCCTTATTCTGTAGGATAACAACAATAAAGATGGTGAATGAAAAATAGGCTGACCAAGCTGTGGGTAGTCTATTATTTTCCCAGTAATAATACAAGGAGGAAATTAACTTTATTTCTCCCATCAGCCTCAGGCTTTCAGTAGTTAGGGTGGTGCCAGAGTGAGTTCAGTCACCTCTCAGTATATAGTGACCAGTTGCTGTTACCATGCCCTCCACACTGACTGACAGGTGACTCTAATGCAGAGCTGGCTGTCAGTCAGCTACTATTAGGACAAGCCCTTCTGTTTCCACTTTTCTCCACAAGGTAACTTAAAAAAGCTTACACTCATCTCCCTTGCTGGCACCTTTTTACTGGTATCTTTAATCGCGGTTCGGGGCTTCTATGACATTGTGATAACACAAGACCACCGCATATACTGCTGGCTTCTCTTTACCCACCCTTGGAAAAATGAGTGTGGCTGCCATCCACTTCTTGTTGATGGCAGGGAAAGAGAAGTGATTGGACGCAGGGATCGTGTGATATTACAATCATATCTGAGCCCTGTCAGCCTTACTACTGTCACCGCTGGAACAGCACCAGCACGGGTGAGTATGGACTTTTTTATTTTACCTGGGGGACATGTGCATTCAGTCCTAGTAGTATACAACCCCTTTAACCTACAAATGAAACCCCCAATTCTGTAGCTTATGTGTTTTTTACAATTCATGTTCCCTTTAATAATTTGTAATGAGTTACCTTTACTAATATTGTAACCAAGCCCTATTATAGGGGAATAGGCTTATCTTTAACTTTTCACACAGTCCATGAATAGTTGTTGCACTGTTTCTCGAAAGAAAAGTGTGTATATATGTGTAAATGAGTTTTAGACCTGCCCCTTTCAAAGCGCTGCACCCTCAAGTTAGCCCCACCCTGTTATAGCACCACCGCTCCTCATAGCCCCACTCCTTCATAGTTCTGACCCTCCCACATAGCTTTGCCCCTTCATAGCTCTGTCCCAAGATAACCCTGCTCCTTCATAGCTTCATAGCCGGCTTTTTACCACTTGGCTTTTAAACAATCATACATCCATTTCAGCCTTTTTACGCAGACCCCCAGACCGCTTTGTAGGGTCCAGCAGAATAGTACTAGCATTTCCCATTGACTTGCATTGTTCTTGCTACTCGTAACAAATACACGAGTATTAGAACCGAATATTAGTCCGAATATTTCACTACTCGCTCATCCCTATTTGTGACTTTTATGTGCAAAATAATCATTCAAGTTTGTTATAACTAAGGCCCCTTTCACATCAACGTTTTTCGCTGATCGCAGCAGTTGCGGTGAAAAAACTGCAACTGCCGTGATTACTGCATAACGGCCGCGATCGCGGCACACTTGCGGCAAGCCCCATACAATGTCTATGGGGCTTGCGGTAAGTGTGCGGCAGGTGCGGCAAGTGCGGTTTCGGCACTTGCGGCAGGTGCGGCCACGAAAAACCGCGACATAGACATTGTATGGGGCTTGCCGCAAGTGAACCGCAAGTGCGGCCGTTATGCGGTAATCGCGGCAGTTGCGTTTTTTTCACTGCAATTGCCGCGATCAGCGAAAAACGCTGATGTGAAAACACCCTAAGAACAGTTAGTTACTATGCCTGGGAAATGCCGGGCTCTACAGCTAGTTTTGTATAAATGTAAACTGTACATGCATTAACACTAGAAGTCCCAGAGATGGGTCATTTAATATTTCTACCTTTGGAACCTAGAGAGGGGTCGAATGACCTGAAGGATTTTAGGCCACATTTACAAATGAAAGGATGCTAATTAGAGCCATCAGAGTTGTCAGTTTGGACTAAGGGTCATTTGACACTCTTTTGGGACTTCAGGGGAGAGCTTTGAAATTTCTGGGACTTCTAGTGTTAACTGTAGTAGAATGTCTGTGTTTTGTAGGCTTATGTTTGTTCCTATATTTCTTGCAGACAATAAAACAGGACTGAAGAATGTTGGTCTGAAAACCTTGCCTTGAATCGGAGTCGCTTCATTAAGAAGTTGACTTCCTCTTTGCACAGGCATCAAACAGAAGCTTGTCTTTCTTTTTCTTTTTCTTTTCTTTTCTAACTCGCTCAACAGTGTTTTTTATGTGCTGTGCAAAAAAACAAAAAAAAAACAATGGAAAGAAAAATGTTCTGTTCTGTAGTTCGACAATTTTATTTTTGCTACTCTTTCTTAACGAATACCAAGAGAAACACAATGCTGGGTTATCATTTCATCTGGAACTTGATAAACATTGAAATCTGAAGATATACAGCAGATAGTACAGACATTTGGGAACAGTGGATCCAATGTCAAGGGGCAGCTCTTCAGATGGAACCATGACATGTCTTCCTCTATAGCCAAACAGTCTCTTTCTTGTATTTTGTTTCCGATATCTTTCTTTTTTTTTTATTTCTTCTTCCATAGGAATGATTATCATGAATTCTAATTGCCTTAATTTTAAGGACTTCAGAAGATTCCGGAGAAAGAAATTAGCATTCTGATGGGACATAAGGCATGAGATTCCGCATTTTAATTGTACCCCACAACTGTTGGCGTTTCTCATGGGTTTATAGGGTAACATATATGTACAGATTGGCGTGAGAGTAATTTCTTCTTTTGAAGAAACATTTTGCTGGAAAAAAAAAAAATGTGGCGTCTGCAATTAAAAGAAAGTTCTGGACTTCTATGAACTGTATTGTAAATGTTAATACAAAAGAAAAAAAAATATAGTTAGCTGTAGCTTTTTACAGTGGGGTTAATGAGCTAAAAAAAAGAAAAAAAATACAAAAAAAATGACTGCATATGGGAGCAATGCAGTTTTTTTTTGTTGAATGCTGTTTTTTTATTTCATTTTTCAGTTTATTTACAAAGCGTGATTGCTAGCAAAGACATTAGCGCTTTCTAACCGCAATCTTTTTTATAAGCTTTAAGAGATTTTTAGTCAGCTTGGCTTGTCATATTGCAAAAAAAACACACAAAAAAAACTTAACAGTTGTAAAATTAGGAGTTTATGGGTAAAAAAAAAAAAAAAATTGCGGAAAAAAAAAAAAAAGCAATAGCTAGAAGAAATTGTTGACAATTTCTGTAGTATTTCCGATTTTTGATCAAATGCAGCCAATGGATGGCCAATTTTATACCAAAGATGAAGTGGCACCCTAAAGCAGACCCGAAGACAGTATTTTATTTGGCTTTTCTTTTTTATTTGACCTCTATGGCCGGACCAATGTTTTTCTCCTTCACTGTTTAAACTATCTTCCATTGATATTCTGTGTGATGTATACAATATTGTTTGAAAAAAAATAATGGTAAGTTGGTGCAGCTGAACCTGCGGATTGCTTGCAGCTATTATTTACCTACGGCATGTAAAATCTTGTTTTTTTTATAACATGACATTTTGTTTAAGTCTTCCTTATTTTTCTAACTAGACCTTTAAGTAATGTGGTAAAGGCAACCAATTATGTTTACATGTTAGCTGTTGGCTATCATTTATAGATGAACCATTGACAATCAGTTTATTGATATAGACATAACTTTATACAGAATGTTTCAATGCATTTAACATTATTGTCGTTGTTTCATTTAATCAATAATGGATACAAGGGCTAGAAATCTACGTAGAAACTACCACCAACACTGTGTTTTATTCTATGTAACGCCAGACCGCTTATTTTAAATATAGCAAGAATAAAGGCCCCGTTACACCTGCCGACACCGCCGGAGATATCGGCGGCGGCTGGCGGGTACGCGCACATTTTTGGCGCCCCTCCAGTGTCGAAGCTCCCCGTTTGCACGGGGAGACATCTCCGGCAATGGGCTGGAGAGCTCGCCGACGGCTGGTTACATGGGGCGATGTGTACACATCACTCCAGATCGGCCGCCTGGTTTCACATCACTGATGTGAAACCAGGCAAGCTGTCACAGCCACCGACATCGCCCCTTTACATTAGGCGATGTAGGGGCGATGTGGATTGGTATGACGGGCCTTAAGTGTCACAAGAGATATCACTGGTTAATTTGATTTTTAAGCCACAACCTTCTAAAAATGTAAAGTTTATGTTATTGTAATAATTAAGCATTACATGGATGGAGACCAACATAAGAGACTAAAATACATTTTGGTGACAGTTTCTTTTTCACTTAAAATACAAAGCCCTTTTTATGATGGATACATTAACAATTACTAGTATGTATACCTATGTGCGCGTATGCATATATAATATATATACACATGATCATAATTTTGGTACTCCTCATTTAATGAAAGAAAAAACCCAATGGTAACAGAAATAACTTGAATATGACAAAAGTTAATAAATAAAAAATCTATGACAATGAACAAATGAAAGTCAGACATTGCTTTTCAACACTGCTTCCACAGAATTAAAAAAAGAAAATTAAACTCATGAAATCGGCCTGAACAGAAATGATGGTCCGTTAACATAATATTTTACACAACCTTTTGAGGCAATCACTGCAATCAAACAATTCCAGTAACTGTCAATGAGACTTTTTCATCTTTGTACAGGCGAAGAGAAGTCAGGGCATATTTGGGAGCAACACCAATTGAATAAGGAAATCATACAAATGAGGATATTAGAATTAGAAAGTAACAACTTTATTCACCACACACACAAGTTTAAAAACATTTAAAAGAACATAAGGGCCCCGGTCATAAGACAAGCAGGATATTAACTTTTCTTCACCTGTGTATTGCTTAATTGTGGCATGGTGAGCACCCCTTGTTTACTATTAATGGCATTGTAGTGTGCCTACACCCTTCTGAGCATAACTTTTTCATCTTTGGACTGGTATTTTAGCTACTCCACAACAGCAAACTGCTCAAGTTGTCTCATGTTTGAAGGTTGCCTTTTCCAGACGGCATGTTTAACTTCTTTCCAAAGATGCTCAATAGGATTTAGGTCAGGGCTCATAGAAGGCCACTTCAGAATTGTCTACTTTTTTCCTCTTAGCAATTCTTGGGTGTTTTTAGCAGGATCGTTATCCTGTTGCAAGAACCATGACCAAGCTTTCTGACACTGTGTAGTGCATTTCTCTCTAGAATCCACTGATAATCTTGAGATTTCAGTGTACCCTGCACAGACTCAAGACACCCTGTGCCAGATGCAGCAAAGCAGCCCCAGAACATACAGTGGGGAAAACAGTATTTAGTCAGCCACCAATTGTGCAAGTTCTCCTTCTTAAAAAGTTGAGAGAGGCCTGTAATTGACATCATAGGTAGACCTCAACTATGAGAGACAAAATGAGGAAACAAATCCTAAAAACCACATTGTCTGATTTGGAAATCAGACAATCAGTCTGAGAATCAGTATAAAAGACACCTGTCCGCAACCTCAAATAGTCACACTCCAAACTCCACTATGATGAAGACTAAACAGCTGACAAAGCACACCACAAAAAAAAATGTAGCCCTGCACCAGGCTGGGAAGTCTAAACTTGCAATAGGCAAGCAGCTTGGTGTGAAGATATCATTTTGTCTCATCTGTCCATAGGACATTCTCCCAGAAGCTTTGTGGCTTTTCAACATGTAGTTTGACAAATTCCAGGCTGGCTTCTTTATTTTTTTCAACAATGGTATCCTGCTTGGTCATCTCCCACGAAGTCCACTTTGGCTTAAACAATGACAGATGGTGCAATCTGACACTGATATTCCCTGAACTTGAAGTTCACCTTTAATCTCTTTAGAAGATTTTATGGGCTCTTTTGTTAACATTTGTATTATCAGTCTCTTTGATTTGTCATCAATTTTCCTCCAGCAGCCGCGTCCAGGAAGGTTGTCTACAGTCCCATGGATCTTAAATTTCTGAATAATATGTAAAAATATATTGCAATCTGAGAGTCCTCAGTGGTTGATACCTTTTAATGGCTAACTGAAAAGATGGTAAACATAGCAAGCTTTCGAGACAACTCAGGTCTCTTCTTCAGGCTGATAATGACATTTGTGTTTTTCTATCTACTGGCTAACACGGTATAAATATTCTTTACCTTATCTGAATAATATGTGCAATTGTAGTCACAGGAACATGAAGCTGCTTGGAGATGATCTTATAACCCTTATCTTTAACATGTGTGTCTATAATTTTCTTTCTAATCTCCTGATACAACTCTTTCCTTTGCTTCCTCTGGTCCATGTTGAGTGTGGTACACACCATGTCACAAAACAGCACAGTGAGTATCTGTAGCCCTATATACAGGCCCACTGACTGATTACAAGATTGTAGATACCTGTGATGCTAATTAATGGACACATCTTGATTTAACATATTTTCAGGGGTACCATCATTTCTGCCCAGGCCTACTTCATGAGTTACATTTTTCTAAAAATTCTGTGGAAGCAGGGCTGAAAAGCAATGGCTGACTTTCCTATGTTCATATTCATACATTTTTTATTTATTATTACTGTTGTCAGAGTCATGTTATTTCTGTAACCATTGTGGGTTTTACTTTCATTAAACAAGGGGGTACCAACAATGTTGACCATACATAAATAGATATATACAACACATGAAAGATATCTAACTATTGATATATAGTATATATATATATATATATATATATATATATATAGGTGCATCCCAATGAATCATTGAATTGGAATATCATCAAAAAGACAATTTATTGCAATAATGCAATATCTTAAGTGAAACGCATATATTATATAGAAGTAAGCAAATTGTCACTTTAGTGAGGGAGTGAAAAACTCTAATACCACCCAATAAGGGTAGCGATCCTTAAAGTCATAATCGACTCAAAGGATTGCTACCCTTATTGGGTGGCATTAGAGTTTTCCACTTCCTCACTGAAGTGACAATTTGCATATTTCCCAGAGAAGCATTGCGGCTATAAGTCTCCTTATCAGCTTACCTCTCTCCTTATGGCGGCAGGGAGATTCCTCTCCATAAGGTAGAAAGCTAGTTCCCCAGACTATGTTATATAGAGTCATTACAAACATAGTGATCTTTTTCAAGTATTTATTTATGTAAATGTTGATGATTATGGTTGACAGCCAATGAAAGCCCAAAGGTAATTTTCTCAGAAAATTAAAGGATGAAGGCTTAAAAACAGTGCTGACATATTCCACCAGACATCAAAGTGTGAACATAATATTGATTCATTACTAATCAATGTGTTTCAGGGCTTCCAGAAACATCCTGAAACATGGCAATGTTACATTGATTTTTGATGCTGCTTAATTCACTGACATGCAATGGTATGTAAACTATATATATATATATATATATATATATATATATATATATATATATATATATAGCAGAAGGAACATAGATTGAAGACATCACCTATTTTCTAAATAAATATATTTCTAAAGGTGCTATTGACATGAATTTCTCACAGGGTGGCATTAACAACCCATCATTGCCCACTGCCACACAGGTAGAAATATCAAACCATAGATGTCCATAAATTGAGCTTTGTATAATAATAAGAAATGACACAGGAAAAATAGGATTAAACAGACTTACTGAAATGTATTTAAAACTTCATAGAAAGGCCTTTGTTGGTGCTGAAAGGTTCAAGATGCCTCGTGTATAGAGAACCTAGTCGCAAGCATTGCTCAGGTGTGATCTTGGTCCATTCATCCACAAAAACCTTCTTGAAAACCTGAAAGTTCCGTGGGCTCCTTCAGTTTCCGCTATAAATTTTCTTTTGAATTCAGGTCAGGTGATCGTCTTGGCCATTATAGCATCTTTATTTTTTCTCTGAAATGAATTGAGAGTTTACTTGGCTGTGTGTTTGGGATCACATCCTGATAGATGGCAAGAGATTTTTATCATGAATGTCATTTGTCTATTTATCTTTCCTTTAAGTACATGAACTTTGCCAGTGCTGTATGCTGGAAAACAGTCTCACAACATGATTTTCTCACCTTCAAACTTCACCGTTGGTTTTTTTCTTTTTAAGTGTGATACACAGTGTCTTTTGACCTAAAAACATGGTGTGTTATGCATCCAAAGTGTTCTCATCTGACCAGTCTTGTCCAAGTGTTGTTGAGCAAACTTTAAACATGCTTGAACATGCTTTTTGTTCAGTATTGGAGTCTTGCATAGTCAGGTGCATACTAGCCTTTGAGTTGAGTGCATTTGCTTATTATTATTATTTGCTTTTTTAATTGTACCTGCTGATTCCAGGTCTTTCTGTTGCTTTCCACAGGTGGTCTTTGCCTCTTGGACAACTCTTATGATAATTCTTTTCACTCTACTGTCTGAAATCTTGCGAGGAGCACCTAGTTGTGGCTGGTTTATGGTGAAATGATGCTCTTTCCAAATACGAATTAAGACCCCAACAGTGCAAACTGGAACCTTTAATATTTTAGAAATGTTTCTGTATCTAATGCCATCAATATATTTTGCAACAATAAGGCTGTGAAAGCCTTGATACAGCTCACTGACATTACCAATCATGAGTTGTTTCTTGTGTGGCACCCTGGTAATGAGACACCTTTCTATAGGCCATCAGTTAAACCATCTGATATTATTTTTTAATTTTTTTAAGTAGCAGGATTGCTTTATAATTACTTTAAAATTTCATCTGGCGTCATGACTTTCCATGTTTTTTTGCACCTCTTCTCCTTAATGCGCTCATCAGTTTTTCCCTGTATCATTTCCCATTATTACACATAACTTGTATAGAATTGGATAGGTTCTCACCAACATCTGGTGAGAAATTTATGTCAACAGCACCTACTACTTATTTCACCACCGGTATAATATGTATATGTAAATATATATATATATATATACAGTATATATATATTTACATATACATATTATACCGGTGGTGAAATAAGTAGAAAATACGTCACACGGTTTCAAAGTAAATATATATATATATATGTACAAATCCATGGCTTCTATTCACAACTAGGGATGGGCGAACTGTTTGGGATCGTGCCTGTGGTTGCTGCTGCAAAGTAAGGCAATAGTTAATACTGTACAAATACTTACCGGGTCTGCGTGTTTTCTTCCTGATGTGATGCGTCTTTGTGTCACTTAAGTTCCGCCCCTTATAGTCTTGGTGTATGTGATTGGCTATTGGAGCCAGCCATAAGACTATTCACTCTGAACTGACACAGCATTGCAGCAAAGCGGAATGGGGACCCGGTAAGTATAATTAGTCTGATTAGTGACCATTACCTTGCTTGAACACAGCAACCCCTGTCACAAACCCGGGGCAAAAACACAAATTTGCCCATCCCTATTCATAACAACACAATAACATTAGTTGTACTACAGATGATAATCCGGACAAGTCTCTTTGACTTACTGTTGACCTCAAATCAGCTCTCTGACGTGGTTTGGTATTTTTGATGGTATGACTAGCATTACAGACTACAAATTTTTTGTTATTGAAAATAACACAATCCCTACATGGGAAGCAAATAATGCCACTGTGAACAAAGTCTATGATGTCTATTCCATCTTGCTATTAGATTGATCATGTAGGTCTAGGGATTGCAGCTCTGAGATCTCTTGATATTGATATTTTTTCACTTTACATTAAGGTAATTTAGCGCATTTAATCTACATTAAATTTATACAACCCTGTTGTCAATAAAGATAGGAAAACTGCACCTGAAAAAAAACTAATAAGTAAAGGAATAAAAAACAAATACAAATAGCTGTGTATCAGTGAGTTAAGGAAAGGCATTTAGTATAAGTCCAATAACTATTAGTTTTCTAAAGGTAGAGAACAAAGTGATATTTAAAAAAATCTTTACTAATGGGCTTGTTTCAAGTAAAATTCATAAGAAAAAGTAAAGACTTTTCTGATCAAGACTGGATCTATACAGAGACTTTGGCAACAACATAGATAACGCAGTTAAATGAGGTCAGATTGTAAGACCTATGGTACTATGACAGTGCCTAGCAAGTCACAAAAAAAGTCAGGACTATTTTATTTTATACTATGGGCATGAAAACTAAAAGGCAGGTACATGCTAACTATCCACACCTTCAGTCAGTGTCACCCAGGAGAAGTGACAGATGGCTCCTATCTGCTATTCCACTGACATCACATTGACAGTATAGCAGCTTCTTTTTCACTCTACTCTGTTGATGGGGAATGACTGCCAGTGTCGTGGAAAATGACAGCTGGATACAGAATGGCTAACTGCTGGGAGCCGGCTGTCAATCGGCATGATGTCAACAGTCATACCACATTGACAGAGAAGCCCAGAAAAGGAAGAGATGCTCTGTAGATAAAGGAGCCATCAGGAGCAGTGCTGGGTAGAGCATGCAGGTCGGTAGCAACTATTTGCCTATTACTCCTTAAACATGTTTAAAAAGACATAACAGGATTAAAAGAGATATTTTTTCAGATACTGAACCGCCTTTATGCAAGGGTCATATCTGGTACTGCAACTCAGCGCCAGTAACATGAATGGCACTGAATTAATATATCTGTCAGAGCTGATTTTACTTTTCAACATTTCAGAAAATAATTACTTTGATCAATTTATTATAAGACTGTGCAATACATTATCAATTTATGTCTATGTCATTGTCTCTATATATGCCTTTGTGAAGGAGATGTGTTCTCCGTGCTAATTCCTTTTTGTTTCTGAAAGAGGATTTTAATATATCATTTTCTTACTTGGTTAATTGTTTTCACAAATTCAGCATTTTTATTACTTTTTTTGAGTGTTTGTTTCTGCACCTCTTCATTCCCGAGATATGGTCCCCTTTTCCTTTGTAGGCCCTGTATGTAACCTGCAGGACATTAAAGGTGCATAAAGTTTAGGTAACAGTCAATTTTGTCACTTTACTAAGACACCATGTTCATGTATTATTCTATGCCCCCATTGCCATTTATTTACGATTTAACACTAGAACTACCGATGGAGTCACTTTGACTCTTTGCAATTTTTATATCTCTTCTGTGACTACTTTTTTCTGAATTCCGGCTTATTATTGTTTTACTTACTTTACTTTTGTTATTTCCTGTAGAAAAATATGAAAATCAGAAAAAAACATTCCAAAGAACTACTGTTGAATCTCACAATAAAAACATAACACATAAGAAAAAATATAATTTTTATTAAAAACCACAAATGAAACTCTAAAAATCAACAAAAACAAGCCAGGAGTCAAAATTACTCCATTCGGTAGTTCTAGGGGGAAGAAGGTGACCAGTCCAGGAGTCCTAGTGTTAATAGCCCATAAAATCAGAAATATGTTAGCAGACATTGACATAATCATGTATCCGTTTAACTACTTTGGTTAAAGATAACTTCCTCTAATCATGATATAATTTCTTTCATACAGATGTGAATTTTCTTACCTTTGACTTGTCTCAATCAGTGATTGACACGCTTTGAAAAAAAATATTTTAACACATATTTAAGCCATCTGTGTTGATGTGTAGTCACCTATGGGCTGTTATTGGAATTGCAGATCATGTAGTTTTGCTAATATTTGGCAATACTGTATTAAATTTGCATTAGGAAAAATTAGAGTTCTTACCAAAAACCAAGACAAGGTAAGGATAAACACATTTCAAGATGTAAGGTTCTTAATGCATCAATAAGTTTTGTATCTCACATGTATAGTAAAATTGACGTTACCAAACGGAAAATTAATTGAAACATTTATTAAAGGGAACCTGACCCCTCCAAATCACCCCCAACCCTATTAATACGTGTCCCTGCACCATTACATATCATTATTAGTGGTCCTTTTCTATAAAAAAAAATGCCCTGCTGTAGCCAGTGTGACGTTATTTGCGTCACATACGGTCTTTGTGACACCCTCTGGGTGTAAGCCGATCTCACCATGCATATTGCGCATGCGCGGCTTTAGATTTACACGTAGAGGGTGTACAGACGTCACAAAGACCGGATGTGACGCAAATAGCGTCACACCGGCAATTACACCCCTACAGCAGGGCGAGGTGGACTAGGATTACTTATCACGCCCATCAGGGGTGATAATGAGCAGCTAAGGAGGGCTTAGAGTCTCACAGGGGACGCCCTGTGAGACTTATTCAGAGCCAAGAAGTCGCACATATATAAGTGCATGATGTGGATTTTTGCAATGTTACAGAACGCAGTTTTTATAAAAAAGGACCACTAATAATGATATGTCATGGTGCAGGGACAGGTATTAATAGGGTTGGGCATGATTTGGAGGGGTCAGGTTCCATTTAAAGTAATTAATTGCAGCAGAATTGTGTTTCAAACTGAGTGAAAATTCTGACATGTGTTTCACATTTTTAAGGATTTTAGGGAATTTGTGCTAAAAAGTGTGTAGAAATGGAGATGTTGTGAAAAGTATTCAATTTGTTAAATGCAAGATATTTATTAAAGATGTCCCCTGGTTATTATCTTAAAAAAAAGTCTAATTAAGACAATAGGTGATGGAAAGGATCCCATACATATTACACTAACATCAGCCATACCCACCGATATGACTGACAGTGTAATTTGTATGAGGGTCTACGAATCACCCCAAACATATGATGTCAGGAGAGGGGGATGCAGTACATTCAATTTTAGACAATCGATCCTTTTGTCCTACTGGATATACATCTGGTTGGACTCTCTCATAGAGAATACAGTAACATTTGGCCAAGCTGGGCATTCCTATGTCTTGGAGACTCCAGAAAGATGGCTATAGGAGAGAAATTGTTCAACTCACAACTATCTATGGTGTACGGGGCAGGGTAGGGGTTTAAGGTGTAGACTATATACAGTGCAACGATCCAAGCTTATCATCCATAATGAGTCACTGTTATATAATTGGGGCATTTAAAAACTGTATAGCTTCATTTTACATTCTATGACAACAACACATTATTAATAAATCTTCCCCTGTACAGAGATAATCTTATATATGTACCCCTGCTGTGTACTGTGTAATGGATGTGTCTAACCGTACAGGGACATGGTCTGATCAGACCACATTTCCTGGGCGGTGGAAGAAGTAAAAAAATATACAGACATTACAGCACGGGATCATAGATGATTATTTTTGTGAGATAACACATTTCCCTATCTGTTTTTAAAAATAGTTTTACCTCAAAGAAATAATTATTTGTGATCCGATTCTGTAATGTCTTTATACTCTATTTCATCCTTCCCTGCCCAGGAGATGTGGTATGATCAGACCATGTCTCTGTACAGTCAGACACATCCATTACACAGTACATAGCAGGGACACATATATAAGATTATCTCAGCACAGAAGATGTGGTATGATCAGACCATGTCCCTGTAAGGTCATACACATCCATTACACAGTACATAGCAGGGACACATATATAAGATTATCTTAGTACAGGAGATGTAGTATAATCAGACCATGTCCCTGTATGGTGAGACACATACATTACATAGTACATAGCAGGGACACATATATAAGATTATCTCAGCACAGGAGATGTGGTATGATCAGACCATGTCCCTGTACAGTCAGACACGGACTTTACACAGTACATAGCGGGGACACATGTATAAGATTATCTCAGCGCAGGAGATGTGGTATGATCAGACCATGTCCCTGTATGGTCAGACACATCCATTGCACAGTACATAGCAGGGGCACATATATATAAGATTATCTCAGCACAGAAACATTTTTTAACACATCCAATTGTGAAATATTATTATTCCAAGATGTAATGGTTAAAATGAACTTTGAAATTAACTTTGCTTCATGGGAAAACCCTTTTAAGTCAACAATTGTTTATTTTAAAAAAATAAAATACAAAGTAGAATTTTTAAACTGACACCCCCTCTCGGATTCTAATTGCAATTATGTCATGATATACCGTGCCTGTGGTTCAGCATATTATACTGGCAGCTCTTTTTTTTTACAAATAGAACACAATACATACAGAACAAAAAGATAATGTGCTTTATGTAAAGTTGTCACATTGTTTTCATTTTTAGAACAAAGCCTCAATTTTTCTTAGCACTTAGTGTGTGGCCAATGGTTAAGAGGAAGAGACTTTATGTCTGGTTCTAAACCTGCTGCTATTTTTACTTGTATGTAACTTAAACATCTATCCACTTTAAGCTGCTATGGGAAGAAGATTCTCTATTTAAGAAAAATCATGCCTGGGGCATATTTTTTTTTCCCTAAAACTGTGCTTTGTGTAATGGTGACATACTGTAAACTTTTGCATTGTTAAAGTCTAGAAAATGTTTCAATATCTCTTTCTTTTTAATTCATTTGAACATTTATTTAAGAATAAATATATTTTGTGCTCCAGGTCATATACTATTCGAAATATGTAAGGGCTAAATATACCATTGGGAGATGTCTAGAATAAAAGATGAAATATTGAAAGTGATTTGAAAGATTTGAAGAAAGTACTTTTATGTTCCAATTACCATTATTCTTGCATTTGAAGTGTCATATTTTGTAGTTTTTTTTTTATATAGATTCACATTTTGGGGAAAAAAAAAAACTTTCAAATCACCCAAGTGTATATTTAGCATTAAAATGTTCTTTATGTCAACATGAATAAAAAACAAGTTAAAAAAGGTGAATCATTTGCGTTGCATCCAGTTATATGATTACAAGATGCAAGTCCCATGTAAGAAAAAAATCAACGATACAACTAATTTCCAAGAATTTCATTAAGAAAGCCAATATGATGAACATAGGAGTTAAAAAATACAAAAAACTGTATGTTCACAGTTGTATACTTTGCTACAGTATGTAAAAAATCTCTCTACACTTATTATTTAAGAAGAGTTCCATCTTAGGTCCCTTTCACATCAGCGGTAAACGCTGATCGCGGCAGTTGCGGTGAAAAAAACGCAACTGCCGCGATTACCGCATAACGGCCGCACTTGCGGTTCACCTGCGGCAAGCCCCATGCAATGTCTATGGGGCTTGCGGCAGGTGCGGCAAGTGCAGAGTAGTCGCGGTTTCGGCACTTGCGGCAGGTACGGCCGCAAAAAAAAGCGGTATGCTGCGTTTTCTTTCGCGTCCGCACCTGCCGCAAGTGCCGAAACCGCACTTGCCGCATCTGCCACACACTTACTGCAAGCCCCATAGACATTGTATGGAGCTTGCCGCAAGTGTGCCGCGATCTCGGCCATTATGCGGTAACAGCGTTTATCGCTGATGTGAAAGCAGCCTTATCATGGTACCATTCAACTCTTAGCACACATCCAATTCTTTTTTTAAGTCCTGTATTTTCTGTGTTCTTTAATATATTTTTTCCTACCACAAAGCTCCAAATCCTTTGTATGTATTCTCAAAATAAAACTGCAGAATATATATATATATATATATATATATATATATATATATACTCAAAGTTAGGAAGCCAATAAAAAAGTTAATAGATTAAAAAAAAAATCTATCTATATATATTTTTTTATTTATAAAAGTTAGAAGGGCAATAAAAAAGTTGATATATTTATATATGCATATATCATTTTTTAAATCGATGACTTTTTTATTGTTTTTCTAACAGTTTTTAACCCCTTCATTCTATTCAACATTTTTATTGATCACATGTCAGTTTGGATATATACATTGTGCTGATTTTATGAAACGGCTTCTGTACCGGTAAAATGAGTGGCAGTAGTCCAAAATCTATACACAGTTTGGATCATGCAGAAAAGACTTGGATCAGTGTTTTTAACAATCTTCGCAGTTTACCCGCGATATCCTGCTAATAATATTGAGAGTGGTGTGTGAATAGCTTGACAAAGGAATAACGCTCACTCTACCAGCTCTTCGTCACCCTCGCAGCATGATCATGGCTTGATGATGAGTTTCTATGGCAAAGGCCACCTAGACTGCCATTTTCTGACACAATAGTAAATTGGTCAATCTAGAAAAAATAACCCCACAAAAAGGATACATCTTTGGTGCGAACACCTCAAAAAAACCCTGTACAATAAAACTAAAATATCTATCCCACATTGAATGATGCAAAAAAAGGAAGAAAAAACAAATTATTTTTTGACCAGCTCTTGAAGTGTTCTGTTCTACAAAGTAATAGTTCTTATAGAAACAAAACCTTTTTCCCTCAACCTTTCTTTCCTTACACATGAAACAGCTTTTGACCGTAGTTTTTGTTTGAGCAGTTTATATATTTGTACAAGTAATCATGTTCCTATTTCAAAAGTAAATGTAATAATTTGGCTCATCATAACTAAGGCTGGGGTCACACTTTGAAAGGCAATTGCGGTGACCACATCCAGATCCGGATGCGGTAACCGCAATTGCCTTCACACACATTTTTTGTGCAAAATGTGTTCTGGCAACCACAATGCAGTAAATGGATTGCTCCGGATGTGGAGCAATGTGATTACCGTATACTTTGTTCATCACTGCTGCCACAGGGATGAACAAAGTGTTAAATGTGTATTAAAACATTAAATATGAATATTAGCTGTGGCCAACATGTCTCTAGGGGTGCCCACCCTCCCTAGAGACATGCTGTCCACTTCTATCAGCATGTTAGGGGTTAAATTACCCATTTAGAGTATAGATGGCTATTGTCGGCTTTGTACAAATTTGTGAATGAAGCCGTGGCTCCTCACATTAGAGCATATACTGTACGTAATGTATGTATAGTATCAGCCGCTGTCCAGGGTCCTGATAACTTTAACATTAGGTGTATGGGGGTGCGCTGCGTATAAACCTAATGTTAAAGGTACCAGGACCCTGGATAGCATCTGATACTATACGTACATTACATACAGTATCTGCTCTAATGTGAGGAGCCACGGCTTCATTCACAAATTTGTACAAAGCCGACAATAGCCGTCTATACTCTAAATGGGTAATTTAACCCCTAACATGCTGATAGAAGTGGACAGCATGTCTCTAGGGAGGGTGGGCACCCCTCTAGAGACATGTTGGCCACAGCTAATATTCATATTTAATGTGTTAATACACATTTAACACTTTGTTCATCCCTGTGGCAGCAGTGATGAACAAAGTATACGGTAACCACATTGCTCCAGATTACACATCCGGAGCAATCCGTTTACTGCATTGCGGTTGCCAGAACCGCTCCAGAAACTGCAGCCTGCATGATTTTTAGTGCAGGCTGCAGATCCGGAGCCGGTAACCGGATTGCATGTAGAGCAATCCGGTTACCATAATGAGCTCCTATGGGGAGTCGTTCCTGATCCGGTTTTGAGCTTTTTGACAGCTCAAAACCGGATCATGTTTACAAAATTTTACCGCATATGTGACCCTAGACTAAGATCCTCAATGCATTTTATCATTTTTGTAGCTCTTATATGTACCTTTTTCTTTTGTACCTTTTGAAAACTCCAACTTTTCCTTTATACTAACTGGTGCCCAGATCTGAACTGTATATTCCAAATGAGATCACACTAATGCTTCATAAAGTGGGAGCAGTACATCACCTGCCCTTGACTTCATACTGCTTTTAAAGAAGAACTTTTAGCAGTTTTAGTATGTGCATTTGAGGAATCATATTAGGGGAGGATAAAGAAATACAGGCAACCCAGAAATGGCACACCACATTAAACACTTTTTTTACTAATTGGCTTAGCTAAGCTATATTTATGCAGGAAAAGGAAACATGCAGGATTGCTGCTGAATAATTATGTTCTATTTTATATACAGTTTACATGGTTGTCCAGTCTAAAATAATAATCCTTCATTCACTCTGTGTGACTGCAGACTTATTAATTCTCCCGGCATCCACACTTTGTGCTGTGAGGATTTGCAGATTCTAAACCGGGAACGGTCAGCAATTGTGCAGTATGCATTTTCCCAGCCGGAAATTGACTAGTGGGCACAGTGTTCAATGCAAGGATGGAGCAAGGCTGCACCCACTAGATGGCCGATCCCACTAGTGGAACATGCTCCCTCCATACACCAATGTATTGATGTAGGTCACACCCGCTAGTTGTGTTGCTGCTGGGAACATGCATACTGCATAATTGTGGTCCATTCCCTGCTTAGAACCTGGCGGATTAGAATTGATGACGATTGATAAATCTGCAGTCAGAGTAACTGCACAATGATCAGTTTAGACTGGACAACCCCTTTAAAAAGATTTCTGACGCATCTACTTTTGAGAAAGGCTAACCATGGGATTATTGACTGTGATGCAATATGTTTAATGATGGCATGATTACAAAAATAGAATGGATTACTAATATGGATGACAGTACTATTTTATGTCCTGTATGATTGCTGATAACTCCATTTTCTGGTTACAGCAGCACACTTTCCTAAAAATAGCACAAAATACACCCATTTTCAGATGCACAGAAGCCTTTAAAGAGATACATTCAATCTGATGCAGTTACACAAATTAATGTCATTAAGTTCCTTAACTAAAGACTTTTTTATAGGCTTTCTAAAAGGAACCTAGTCTCCTAACCTATCCTGTTCCAGACAATATTCTATAAGGCAAATAACATAAATTAAACCTATGCAAAATATGGAGTAAATAGGGCCAAATTACCAATCTAACACAAAAATTAATCACAGGCGATGTCTATCCCCAAGATTTAGTTCTTTGAAGAGTAATTTTTACCATTTGGCTTTTCAGTATCACGCTGCTGATTTGCTCCTAGGTAATGTACTTTCTGTTAATACAGCTCCATCTAGTGGATCCAACAGAAAATAATCATTTTTGCTAAACCATTTTGTAATGAAGACGGGTTTCATCTGTCAACTCTGGTATACACCTTCATGGACAAGAAATATTTATAAACTATAAATAAATTAAAACTTTAGGGATGTCTTTTCATTATGAGGAAATAAACCTTTACCAAACATTATAAGTCAACACTATGATCTGCAAATTCCTATTTATACCATCACTCATTTATACCACATTTCTAAATGTAGACTGGATATAAGCAAATTAGAAATCTATGACGGGAAAATCTAATTTAGGTCAGGTATGGCCTTTATTAATGTTTTTAAATCTGGATCAACTTGTTTAAACTAGATGACATTTATGTCTTTTTTAGTTTTTATCATGTACATGTAACTAAATCATCATAAACATACTCTTAACAATGTCATGAATTATACAGTTTTCTATTATTCAAGGACTGGGAGGAAAGAGCTCGTTAGCTTGATTGATTTGGATGACACAAAAATGATTTCCTACTTTGAGATTGTTCAGTCTCATTGAGGTAATATTTACAATGGAGAGTTGGAACATTTCACCAATATTTGCTTAGCCAAATTGAGAGTCATTCTTTCACGCTTTTGTTTGCTAATACTCTGCACTAGCTTGATGTAATGCGCGAATCAGTCAATCAAAATCACAGTCCAAACAGAGCTTGTGTAAGGAGTGAAAATGATCTGTGTGATCCATGGCAGGTCACAGCTTTTCACTCATCAATGCAATGTTTGATGTTTACTTTTCAAATTCTGATTCTTTTAAAATCAAGAGACGGAATAGAATGGCCTATTCAATTTAGAAATGGCAAGGACGCAAAGAAGGGTCAAAGGTCTCTCTTGTGACATCTCTATCATCTGAGATTTATCAGTTATTCTCTTATGAAAAAAAAATTACGGAGATTTCTTGACATTCACCTATGAAACATTACATGAAATGTGGACAGAACATGAATGGCATCTGAGTGCTGACCAATTTTTTCACATCACTATGGACTTATTTTGGAGATTGTGATCCGTGACTCAGCTAAAAATCACAAATGTCTTTGTGATTTTGTGTGGACATCTGAATAGCCAACTATTATAGGCATAGTTTTTTTGTGAAAATCCTAGCCAGAAGTCAAGGGATTTTAATCTGACATATGAATGAGCCGTAAGTTTTCGTTCGCTATAGCACCACTCTAGTATTTAGCTTTTTTTTTTACTGCTGGATTGGTGCTTTAAATGTAAGCCCCCCTGCCCTCATCATATACTCTTACCTTTTACCAACACCACTCCAGTCCTGCAGAGCATCATATGTCCATAACTTCTGACTTTATCGAAGTCTGACATTACAACACAAAAATTCAATCTATAGGAAAGCCAAAATGAGGCTCACATAGAGATGTATTGAAAAGGGGTCTCCAGCGTGCCCTATGAAACACTGGAGCTGCCAAATGATAACTTTTCACCGGAGTCTAATGGAGTGATGGTGAGAGTGGATGAAGCTGCAGGAAGGTGAGTCTCATACAGGGGGCAAGAGACTTGCATTTGAAGTGTCACTCAAGCAGTCCAATAAAAATTGCTGGAATAGTGATTTAAATGGAGTCTATTACCCCCAAAATCAATATTAAACAATATATACAGTCTTAAAGTGGACCTAGCCCCTATAAAAATAATGCTAGTATTATACCACTTAGCGGTACCATGCCTGAGAAAAATACTTTTAATTTTTATGTAAATGAGAAGGTTCTGGTGCCTCTTTGGCATAGCACTCTTAAGCCTTTTCACTTTGCATTTGAGGGACTTTCCCTACTTCTGATTAACAGAGCTTGCTTCCCCTCCCTACTTCAGCTCAACTGCTCAGTCTAGTGTCAGTGCCATTGCACACTCTGTAGGTTAGCACATTCTCCTTGCTGGCTCCTCTCTGGGAATACAGCTTAATTCACCGAGACACCTGACATTCAGTGAGTTTTCACTATTTGGAAACCTACTAACAACAAGTACAAAGGTCTTGTGTCTGCCCTTCCGTTAGATCAAATGGTGAGCTGGTCACACATATCCGCTGTCTCTTTTTAGATACTATATGACTGAAAATTAGTGACTGTGAATACTGTAAAGACTGTGAATAGAGTGGAAGAGCACATGTATGAACACCAACATATACAATAAAGGGCTACTTGGCTCTCATCCTCATTATCATTTGGCATCTCCCACTGAAAAAGCATTTATCAGCTATCTTATAGTTAGGTGAAACGTTATCCGGTGGGTCTGGTGGACAAATTATTCCATTGATGCATCCATGCTAACACTTTTTATCTAAGCTGCAGAGAGCATCAATTTTGTAACAATAAATTCTAAATTGTTAGAAAAATCTACATTTTTGCAGACGTAGGATGGGCCACCCTTAACTATGGTTGAAGTCTTGCACTGCATATCATCTGTGTTGAAGACAATGAGATGAGCTGTAATGCTAGACACATAGGGATAAGAATTGTTTAGATTCTGAGAAAAACATATTTTTATAAAACACATTTTACAAAGACAGGTATTGTAAATTTACCGACTGGTGTATCTGGTATTGGCTTACTTAATCAAATAATTTAGAAAATGTTTTATAGTTCAATTCACTTGGGGATCTCAAAGGCAAATGATTTTCTCTCTCATGATAGTTTTAAAAACAGCATGTTTTTGAAAAAAAAAAGCCACTGCAGTTTTTGAGCCTAAGCTAATAGTGAATCCTACAAGAAGTTTAAGTCGTTTCTTTACATTCTTTTCCATTTCACTCTAACATATGCTGAGGAGCAAAAATCGGCAGACATTTTTTTTCCAAACATGCTGCATGCAAAACTTTCCCTTAAGAAGGTCTTGTCATCAGGCCAAAAGTGGCCATGTTTTACTCTTGGTCTTTGCTTCCATGAGAAATATACTATTTTTCTTTTCTATAAATTTACAAAACAATTATAGAGATCTGTGTATTTTTAAATAGGGTACGTTTTTCTAGTCTTTACGAGGAGACTGTCACTGACAGGATTCTCCAGGGGAGTGTCTAAAGGTCGCTCTGCATTGTCATACTGTGAGACAAGTCTCCCTCGTAGGTACCTAAAGAATTTGCACTAAATTAAAAAGCCCTTATCTCTGAAACCATGTGATCTTACAAAAAAAGTATACACGTGTAAGCAGAGGGAATTAAGAAAAAAACTAGCGCCAGGTCATCTTTAAGATGGCAACCGTCACAATTCCTAAAAAGCCTCTTCAAAATAAAATAAAAGAAATGCCTAATATTCTATATCTACTTAAAGTGGTTGTCCACTACTATGACACTTTTCCTCAATTAATGTGTTTAAACAATTACAGCCTATACTCACCTCTGGTGTAACAAACATCTGGAAGAAGCGATAGCTTACTCTTTCTAATTATCTCCAAATGTCAGTGGGAAGAGGACCAATTGTGGTCACTGACTGGCTACAAGGCTCACATGACACAACCCCATGAGACCTGATGGCGAGGTTGTAAGATTGTTGTAACTGACCCAGCACCAGAGGTGAGTACAGGCATTTATTATTTTACCTGGTGGACCATGGTGATTGAGAATGAGCTGTAAGCATAGGGAACAACCCCTTTAAATCCAGTACTATGTCCATTTCGAGGTCCTCTCAGCAAATAAAGTTAATGTTGTTTTAATATAGTTGAAAAAAACTAACAAATGTTTAAAGTTTACATCTATACTTTCTCCAATGCATCTGAATTTAAAAAAAAAATAAAAAAATATTTGGCAAATGGTCAAAAGGATTTTTGAGAAAACACTAGGCAAAAATAGGGTTATGACTACACCGTTTGTAGTCTGTTGCCTTGGAGACACATAGGTCTGCACTGGAATAAAAAACTGAATTATTTTTAAATTAAATTAAGACTGTATTCAAAGTTCTATTAGTTTTAATTTATTAAAAAAAATATCATAGGTTATCATACCCTTTACATTTAAGTATTAGTATTTTGTGATTTTATTAAGAAGTACAGAATATATTCAATGTTTATCATCAAAGTCACACATTCTTTTTACAAAACTTGCAGATGGGGCACTACATAAAGTATGGTTGGATTTTGAATGGTAAAATGGCAATACTACTCAATTAATTTCACCACCTTGGGTTAAAGGTAAAATTTGGGCTATGTCTAATTTTATAGCCTGGATATATAAATGAAAAAAAAAATATATAAATTGAATTAAACAAAAAAGATTAAAGAAACACAAAATATTGTCAACATAAATATCTTTAAAAGTAAATTTCTAATGGTATGGTTTGTATTAGTTGTTTAATATGTAATAAGGCCCAAGTGTCAATCTGTTCTCCCCTTGAGGGGCTTTCTGTTTAACAGTGGATGTTGAATTTCAACTTTTTTGATGAAGCTTTCAATAAAAAAACTGAAAAAAAAGATTGAAGAGATGTTATGTTTTATTTTGTTACTTTTGTACATCCAAATAGTAAAGATGTGTATTAAATGCTTTGAGAACATGTGTCAATAAATATTGAGCGGTTTCAGTAGAGTGGCCATAAGAGCCTAAGCGCATACCGATGCAATATTCAGCTAAAATACATCACCACAGCTCTGCTAATGGATCTCTTCTCCTGCTGTGTTATATGACACAAAGATAAGCAAACTAATAATTGAATCTGCAAAGGTAAGAATGAATAAAAAGACTTTGATATTTGATTTTTTGCAAGCATAATCCTTATGTTAGGGTACGTATTATGGGCTGCGCTCAAGAATTCTAGCTTTAAATAAAGGTGTAAAAATGTGTTTTCTTGTTTCCCCAAAAATCTTGAGTCTTTTATGAGCTTGAGTGGACGAAAAAAAAAGATGGCTGTCAGTAGAATTGGCATTAAGTAAATGTACAAGTCCCATAGGTGGCATTGACTTGAAAAAAAAAATGCCAAATTCAAAAAGAATCTTTCTTGTAATTGCATCTTAAATATTTGTACCCATTGTTGGACGTATACAATTTCTACAATATAGATGTATACCATGGCTTGGAGCACCGGACAGAGGACATGGAGGACTAGAGAGGTGAGCGGCCTTCTGAAGATTAGAAAGGAAAAACAATATATTCACCTCACTGCTAACGTTTTTGACCATTCCCACTGCTCCATGTCTACTGTAAAGTCACATTTAATAATAAAAAAATGTTTGCATCAAAAATATTTGATACAATTTGAATGTTCCTTATTACTATTGTGGTGCAGTGTCTAGCTGCCTTGCAAATACCTATGCTGGGACTGATAGTTCAGCATGGTTCATTAAGGCATTATGCTGGGACTTGAGCTTCCACAGGTGCAGATAATGCATTACATGTGCTAGACTCCAGGTTGCAGAATCCATGGGAGTGTCTGACAAACTGGGATCCTCCCCATGGGTGTGTCACACCTGATATAGTGTGACTCTTTTTTGATCACATGGTCTGTGATGTCAGCTCAGGTCTTAGAGGCTAGAAAATCCTGCTGCTGTGCACATGTTGTGGCTGCAGTGTACTCTGAGGCTGGAGAAGCATAACTTGTGCATCTGTATGTGAGGTAAAAACAGACTATACTGGGCAATGTGTTCTGTGAGCAGTAGAAAGGCTCCTGTTTGTGTGCTGGAGGGCGGTTTATGCTGACATAATAAACCAACATGAACTTATTTAAATGGAGAGACTGATACTGTGTTTGAATATCACTGCCAAGTGAGTGAACCCCAACCCGATCCGTGATCGCTACGTCACACTATCTAGGGTCTATTTAGACACCAGAGTATAATAAAAATAGGACGTGAAAAAATAAAAATATTAGCCACTTCACTGCCTGCTCATCTATAATACTCCAATGTTGAGGCCTTGTATTTTTTGCATTTCCTTATCACACATGCCCATCTTTGGGTTACTTTATTCTGACTAGCCTTATGAGGTTGATAACAGAGGAGCACGTTGTTATTGCTTGATATTATAACATTCTTTGCTATAAAGTTGGTTAGTGCCTTGAGAGATGCATGCAGGGCTGATGTTGGGGGGGGGGGAGGGCAGAGTAGGCCAGTGCCCAAGGCCCCAGGAACAGAGGGGCCCCCTTCTCATACCCTCCACTCTACACTAGTCTAAAGAATCTTTTGGGTTGCATTTACTCTTTCTTCCTGCAGACGGCGAGCAGACAGGAGAAAATGCCAGCAGCAAGGCCATATAATTCAGAGTACAACTTCTGCCTCTGTGATGAAGTTCACAATTCACATGTCACTAGGCTGTGCTTTGCTAAGCACTGCAGAAGAATAGAGGCAGAGATAAGTTCACCTTCTGTTCTCTTGTGATGCTCCTGCCCAGTGTTATTTATAGCTCCATTTGTGATCGCAGAGGCAGAAGTCATCACGGTGTATTCAGCCCTGCGATCTACATCTTCTCATGTCTGACCTCTGGCCATCCATCCTCAGTGGCCATGGAAAGTCACCTCACGCAACTCTTTGTAGGTAGAGGTGATTTTATCTGCTTGCACCTGGGCTTGCTCCACATAATGGGGTCTGACTGCATCCTGCTATGTGCAGTGTTGGTTTTGCTTTTGGCTGCTGATGGTAAGTTTTTCTGATTCTGCCTTTTTTGAGTAGTTTTTGTACATCCATCCTCAGTGACAGGATTATTAGCTGTGTCCTGACCACTACTGTTCAGTGTCAGGACCTTACTACACAGCCAGAAAGTGACACCTGATCACTAATGTTGCACGCACAGCAGGGCCTGTAAGGGCACAGTACAGAAGCCAAGCTGCCTCCCAGGAGAAGTGTTCCCATAGGCAGCAATACAGCACTGGCCTTGGTAAGTTTTTTTGTACTGCATCTCAACACACCAGTCCACAAACTGCACAGCAACACTAGCCTCCAGGGCAATAAGTGTAAAAAATAAAAAATAAAAACTCCAGACATAAATTGATCAGTGGCATACAGTTTACACCCCCTTTCCCTGCCTGGCATCACAATTTCAATTATATTGGCATCACAGAGCTGACCCTGTAAGCATCGACAGCTCCATCGACAAAAAAATGAAAATGTTCGTTTTTGCCTTAAATCCATTTTTGGGGACATTTTTTTTCTAAGTCCAAAAATGCATATGCGTTAACGCATGTTTGTGCGTTTTTTTTTAAAAACGCATACGTTTTAATGCAGTAGCCCAAAAACGTTGCTAGCTGCTCTTTTGGGGTGTTTTCAAAAAATGCATGCATTTTTTTAACGTGGGGCCCTATGGGAAACTATTGGCACACTAAGAAAAACGGATCTGTTTTTCTAAGGGCTTAAAAACGGATTTGAATTTGTGAACCTGGCCTGGTTTTTGGGTGCTTTTGCAAAAACACATAGCTTCGAAAACATTGCACTTTGACACTGCATTTTTTGCATTGGAGCCTATGGATGCGTTAACACCAGTGCCGGGACAAGGCATTTTGGTGCCCTAGGCAGGTAAGGCAAACGGCCCCCCCCCCCACGAAATATGTCTGGGAATAAAAATGTCAACATACTTTGAAAGTCCCAATGGGGACAGTGCTGATGATGTATGTAAAGTGCTGTGGAGTTCATAGTGTAATATAAATATAAAAAGTATTATTCTTATATTATGTCACAATACCAGGATCTGAGGATCTTCTATTTCGAGGTCAGGGACTCTCTGATGCCATGTTCCTGCTTGTCTCACTGTTGTCCTCTTTGGACACTGCAGTGTGGTGGACAAGAGAGCATTAACTGGTTAATACCAAGAAGTATGGAGTGTACTAACTGAGCCATAAACCCTCCCCTTACCATGAAGTATGGAGTGTGTACTGACTGAGCCATAAACCTCCTCATACCATGTCCAGCAGACATTGTAGGATTACTACCCGTATATACTCGTGTATAAGCCGACCCTTGTATAAGCCGACCCCCCTACTTTTGCCCCCAAAACCTGGGAAAACCCCAGCACAGGTATACAGCCCCCAGCAGTGTGGTATACAGCAGCCTCCCCAGTGGTATATACAGACCCCAGTGGTAATACAGCAGCCCCAGTGGTAATACAGCAGCCCCAGGGGTTATACAGCAGCCCCAGGGGTAATACAGCAGCCCCAGGGGTTATACAGCAGCCCCAGGGGATATACAGCAGCCCCAGGGGTTTTACAGCAGCCCCAGGGTTATACAGCAGCCCCAGGGGTTATACAGCAGCCGCAGGGGTAATACAGCAGCCCCAGGGCTTATACAGCAGCCCCATGGGGTATACAGCAGCCCCAGGGGATATACAGCAGTCCCAGTGGTATATACAGGCCCTAGTAGTGGTGTACACAGGGCCCAGTGGTGGTGTATACAGAGCCCAGTGGTGGTGTATACAGGGCCCAGTGGTGGTGTATACAGGGCCCAGTGGTGGTGTATACAGGGCCCAGTGGTGTATACAGGGCCCAGTGGTGTATACAGGGCCCAGTGGTGGTGTATACAGGGCCCAGTGGTGGTGTATACAGGGCCCAGTGGTGGTGTATATAGGGCCCAGTGGTGTATACAGGGCCCAGTGGTGGTGTATACAGGGCCCGGTGGTGTTTACAGGGCCCAGTGGTGGTGTATACAGGGCCCAGTGGTGGTGTATACAGGGCCCAGTATGCGGACCGGGGGTGGGGGGGCGCCTTTGCACACTCACGGCGGCTGCCGTCACCGTGCGTTTGCTGTAAGGAGGAGGAGAGGAGGGGCGGGCAGAGCTTCCTCTCTGGCCGGCGCGGCCGCTGGCGGCCAGCACGGGGCCCCCCAGGGGGTGCGGGGGCCCCCCAGGGGGCAGGCAATGGGCCCCTCCTGCGGGAAAAAATGCGCCCTGCACAAGATGGTGCCCTAGGCGATCGCCTAGGGTCGCCTAGCTGTCGTCCCGGCCCTGGTTAACACTAGCGTTATTCAACATTTGCACATTGAAAAAATGCTAGCTTTTAGCACATCCATGGCTCTAATGTGACATGAGCCTACGTGGAATAAAAAGTCTGCACTAACCTCATATCCCTAGGATGGATCTGGCCTCATCTTTTATACTGGTTGTAATAATATAACTAATAATATAACTAATAATACTTTTATTTATATAATGCCAACATACAGTATACAGTGGTTGGTAAAGCTAGACCATCTTATTAGGAAGCCCTGGACGGGTCTAATTTTATTAGTTAAAAATAGACAAGACACAAAGACAGGCATTCATTAGGTTAGGACCCAATTGATAGGTGCACCGTGATGTAATAACTAGACTCAAATTACATTGGCCATTTTTATCTGTTAAGCAGGGCCATATTTGGAGTTCCTGCCCTAGGCATTTTCAGTGGTCGCACCCCCCTACTGATTAGTTAGACTAAAGCCCCCGTCACACTAAGCGAGATCACTAGCGAGATCGCTGCTATGTTACAAATTTGGTGACGCAAAAGTGGCCTCGCCAGTGATCTCGCTATATGTGCACACAGCTTTTTATTTTCCTGGCAAATCCGCAAATAAATGCTAAAAGGAATGAACTCATGCACGGCAATGTAAAAATGACTCTCTGTTCATCTGTTCAGTCTTTTGAGGTTTTTCTTCTTAATTGTGTGTCCTGAAGCATCATTTGTCTGAGTATCAGTGCTCAGGGGGTTCACAGATGTCAGAGTGCCTGTAGTCTTCAGATAGTAGTTAAGACCTCCATACACATGAGACTAAAGTTAGGCTGCTTTCACATCTGCAGTGTTCAAAATCTGACAGATTTCCGTTATTGTTACCAAAACCGGATTCGGAATGATTGCAGCAAAATTGCATTTTTTACTAAACCATTTCTGCAGGACTGCCAGAAGTGCGCGGACACTTGTGTTTTTAGCCAGGTCCAGCAAATCCAGCACTTGCGTTGAGACTTAAAACTGCAGCTAGTGGCAGTTTTTGTCCAGCACAAGCAAGTGCCGGGTTTGCTGGATCTGGCTAAAAACACAAGTGTCCGCGCACTTCTGGCAGTCCTGCAGAAATGGTTTAGTAAAAAACGCAATTTTTGCACAAGTGTACTGGATCCATTTTCTTTGTTTCAAAAAAGGTGTAATTTTGCCAGATTTGAAAAATGTTAACCTACGTAGGAAAACACAAGCGCAATAGGGTATTATCTTTATTAAAAGTGCCGGCTATGGCCTTGTTCACACATACCAATCCGTTTTTTAAGCTGTTAGAAAAACGGATCCGTTTTTCTAAGGGTGCCAATAGTGTCCCCTGAGGTCCTGAACGTTTTTGGCAAGTTTTTGGTCATTTTTTCATTAAAAACGCATATACATTAACGCATGCGTTAATGCAGGTGCCTATATGTGCCATGAGTTAACGCATGCGTTTCCCATAGGGCCCCATGTTAAAAAAAATGCATGTATTTTTTTACAGCACCCAAAAAACGCTGCATGCAGTACTTTTTGAGATGATAAACAAAAACGCATGTGTTGTTAAAAAACGCATTGACACTTAAGTGCACCATGTGTTAACGCATATGCGTTTTTGGACTTTGAAAAAAAACAGTCCAAAATGTTCCCAAAAACGGATTTAAGGCAAAAACAGATGGTATGTGTGAACAAGGCCTATGGTGGACACTGCTCACCTAATATGGATGTGGTACTCACAACCGGTATGAATGCTTTATTCAGCTGCTGCTGGACCCCACTTCCACATGCACAGTGGTGTACATCAATGGCTATAATGGACGGCGTCTTTCGGTCCGCGCTGCTGCACAAGTATATATAGACCACACCGGATCTAGTATCAATGATATCAACACCATTGATATTAGATCCAGTGTGATCTATATATACCTGTTTAGCAGTGCAGACCGAAACACGCCGTCCATTATAGCCATGGATTTGGAAAACGGCAGATCAGGCAAACCTGAAGTTCAGAAGTTCAAGTTTGCCTGATAAGCAAAAAATGCAGATGTGAAAGCAGCCTTCGTTAAACCTGCAATGACAGTCTAATGTGTGTGGGAGCTCTCACTGATGATTGGTCAAGGGAAATAAGGATCCAGCATGTCCGGATACCGGCTGAAGATCCTTTTGTCCGCTAAGGCTAGGTCCACATTCACGTTTAGCATTGCATCTAGACAGCTGAATTTGACATCTGCATTAACACTATGAAACACTAGCATTATTGCAGCTGAATGCAGCCATAGGCTGGCTTCACACTGCAGTTTTTCACTGATCAGTGTCCATCCGGTTTGTGTGCCAAAACCCGGAGAGGAATCAGCAGAGGAACTTTCAGAGAAAAACTATAATTGAAAGATTGACACCTGTTCTGAGTTTTGTAGACACTCCTGGTTTTGGCACACAAACTGGATGAACACTGATCAGTGAAAAAACTGCAGTGTGAAGCCAGCCATAGTCTTCTATTAGTTGGCGTCCACTAGGTGTCACAGCTAGAGCTGATTTCTACCTGGACTCCATGGTGTGAAGTCATGCTGTGCTGAGATGTGTTATTGCTGCCATTGACTTCCATCGAAGATGCTGGGTTTCCCGGTCTGTGGGTGGAGATAGGGGTCCTTAGTCTAGAGCTGATCAGGAGCAAAGGGCTAGGGTGGTGACCCAAACCTCCTTACCTTTAGAGGTACCTTCAGGAACAGGGCTAGTCATTGACCCCAAGTCCAGGGCCAGACTAGTTCCCCTGAATGCCCTTGCCCATCTTACCATTTTGCCTTCTGATTCCCTATCCGTCATACCAGCCCGTGACACAGAGGCTCAAAAGTAATTGGAAAAATTAACTTTGCCATTAATAAAATGTTAATTTTTTTATACTTTAAAGAGAATCCTTTACAGGCAATGACTTACTACATTTGGAAGCCATGGACACCACCAAACTCTTGGCTTCCTCCTTTGTAATATTTTTCTAGACCTATACTGTAGCTGACTTCAGTTGTTGTTTGTAGTTATTTCAGACTTTATTTTTGTCTTAAGCATATCTCCTCTTCTTTACCTTGTTAAACTCCTGGGTTGCTTTATCAGTTTGCTTAGGGTCTTCATTATCTATTTGTACTGTGGAGCACCATCCAATCAACCTTTCTACATTTGGTTGAATATGAGAAGAAAGTATCACCCTGTGCACTTCATAAGTCACCCAGTTGCTTCTGTTTTCAGTCACTTCTTCAATAAATAATACAGACTGGAGAGTGTTCTTCATTCAGTGGATGCTGTGAAGAGGTTTTTTTTTACCCAGGAAAGGATTATGTGCTCCTCTATCTCCTAGCTTCTTTCTTTATCTTCCCCATGGTGTTATGTGTAGTACAAAACACATCATAAATGTTAATGTCATGTGTCTCTCCTCATGCGATCCCATGCCATATCATGCACTTCATTAACAACTGACAGATTGGAATAGTGGAATATTTAAATTCCAGAGGCACAGAAAGGCTAGGGTCACACTTGGCAGTCAGTTTTTCTGCATTTTAAAAACCTGATTCCGTTTTTGCAAATTGCCATTTTTTCATCTAAAAAACGCTATGCGTTAAAACATGCATTAATGCATGGTACCTATATGTATCTCAACCTCATCATCATCATCAGTATCATCTAATCGGGCTGTTTCCTCTTCCCACAGGTACGCATTCGGGTCTACTCAGCTTTTCCTGCACTCTGACTGTCTGTGTGCTGTGCATATACTCTGTCTTGGGTACACAATGGGGTCTACTCAGCTTTTCCTGGACTCTGACTGTCTGTGTGCTGTGCATATACTCTGTCTCTTTTACTATTGTCTTACCTTCATGCCCATGCTATGCAGCATCCCTCATGATTATTCTACCATGTCTTGGACTGGCCCCCCTCACGCCCTCCCTGTTTTTATGACCTCTGCTTAGCTGTTAGTATCTGGTCAGTTCTTACCCACCCACCCCCTCATCCACACCTGATGACCCTTAGCTGTAGATATATTCAGAACCAGGAGTCTGATCCAGACTCTAGTCTGATCCATGAATCTCCCAAACTACATCTTCCTAAGTAGTAGACTTTGAAACAGACTAGAAATGGACTTGAAATGACTGGAAGGTACTGGGGTAGAACTCCACTACAATAGCTGCAGAAAAAATCAGAACTTCCTGCATGGAGAGTAGAAAGATCCCAGATATTTCTCACCTGCATGTTGAACTTTGCATGGAACTACAATGGTGACTGAACCCTTTTTTTTTCCTCCTGGATTATCCATCCACCGTTGGCAAATTATATATATCATCTTAGCTGTCTCTGAGTGACTACTCTGCCGCATGGACCCCCCTGGCTACATCTGACCCCCAGCTGCATCGGATCCTGGCTGCACCTCAGCATTTCGCCCCCAGCAGCACCTGATCGCATCCACGGCTGCATCTGCATCTCATCCACGGCTGCATCTCATGCCCACTATTGTATCTACATCTGCTCTCTGACTGCACCGCATCACCGTGCTTCACCTGCTGGACTCTGAACATCTCCATTTGCTTTGCGATTGCCTGGACTTGATTGGCACTCACCCACTTTGCACACCCTTCCTGCTGCACCTGTCCCCTGTCGCTCCAGACCCCTGCCTCTATCTCACCCCTCCTGCTGCTCCTGTCCTCCTGTCCCCTGCCTCCATCTTAACCCCGGCTGCACCTCCTCCTCTCAGCTGCTGTTGCCCCCACCACCACCACTCCCCATCTGCACCTCACCCCCCTGCTCCACCTCTCACTCCCACTGAATCCTATACCCCCATGCAATGTTTTCCCTTCTCTTCACACTCACTCCTATCCCACTCCACTTCCTACAACCCCCCTCTGTCCCTCCTCCTGACAACACAATAACACTCTCCCCCTCCATCCTACCTAGCCATCTCACCCACTACTCTGAACTCTTCCTCCACACCCAAGCCTTTATCTTCAAACATGCCCGCCTGCCACGCAAGCTCTCATGCCCCCACCTCCTGACCCTTTCTCTCCTCCTACTTGCTGGTGACATCTCCCCTAATCCTGGTCCCCCCAACAACTCCCCACAATCACCCCTAGACCACACCCACTCCCCACTATTAACATCCACAACCCCTGCAACGTTACACCCATCCCCCAAGCCGCCCCTACCCCAATCTCCCTTTCTGGCGCACTCTGGAATGCCCGCTCAGCATGCAATAAACTCACCTTCATCCACGACCTCTTAATCACCAAAAAACTCTCTTTCCTTGGCATCACCGAAACATGGCTCACACCCTCCGACACAACCTTCCCCGCCGCCCTCTCCTATGGCGGACTCACCTTCTCCCACACACCCCGCACCAGCAACTCCTGCAGCGGAGGTGTTGGCCTACTCCTGGCCAACAGCTGCTCCTTCACCCCAATAACACCACCCCCCTCTGCCTCCCTACCCTTTTTCGAGGCACACTCCATGCATATCTTCTCCCCCTGCAACCTCCAACTGGCTGTCATCTACCGACCGCCAGGATCCTCGTCCACCTTCTTCAACCACTTCACAACCTGGCTTCTCCACCTCCTCTCCTCCGACATCCCCACCATCATCATGGGCGACTTCAACATCCCCATTGATAAACCCCACGTTGCTGCCTCAAGACTCCTCTCTCTAACCTCCTCCTTCGGCCTCTCCCAATGGTCCTCCTCAGCCACACACAATAACGGTCACACACTAGACCTCATCTTCACCCGCCTCTGTTCCCTCACCGACCTTGCAAACTCAACCCCCCTCCTATCCGACCACAACCTGCTGACTTTCTCCGCCCTCCCCCCCCGCCACACTCCCCCCTCTCCGGAAACTCCCTCACCCCCGAAGAAACCTCAAGCTCATTAACTTCCACTCACTCGTCGAGTCCCTCCTCCCTCTCTCTGATTTAGCCTCCTCTCATGATGCTGACGCTGCCGCCACCCTCTACAACACCACTCTTGCCACAGCCGTCAACCAGGCCGCCCCTCTCTCATACAACAAATCCCGTGCACACAGACAACCCTGGCTCACGGCCAACACCAAAAAACTTCAATGGACATCCAGGGTAGCTGAACGGAGATGGAAGAAATCCAACTCCGCAACGCACCTTGCCTTGTACAAACAGTCTCCCATCAACTTCAAGACAGCACTGACCACCGCAAAGCAAGCTTTCTTCTCATCTCTCATTAGCTCCCTCTCCCACAATCCAAATCAACTTTTCATAACCTTTAACGCACCATTCCCTCTTCCCTCATCACCAACGACGACTTTGCCAGCTTCTTTAAACAGAAAATCGACAAAATCAGAGAAAGCTTCGATTCCCAATCCCCTCGACCCTCCTTCTCTATCACCCAACCCCCCTCGACCAAAAGTAACTTCTTCTCCATGACTGAAGTGCGCCTCTCCTCCCTTCAAGCACGATCACACCACACCACTTGTGCCCTCGACCATCTCCCCTCCCATCTCATCCCTAACCTCACCACTGTCCTTATCCCCGCCCTAACCCATCTCTTCAACATATCACTTACCACCGGAGTCTTCCCCTCATCCTTCAAACATGCCCTCATCACACACATCCTCAAAAAACCCTCCTTCGACCCCGCAACAGTCTCCAAGTATCGTCCCATATCTCTCCTCCTCTTTGCCTCAAAGTTGCTTGAGCAACATGTCTACTCTGAACTGTCCTTCCATCTCTCCTCATGCTCCCTCTTTGACTGCCTTCAATCCAGTTTCTGAACCCACCACTCCACCGAAACAGCCCTAACCAAAGTCACCAACGACCTACTGACCGCCAAGAGCAAGCAACACTACTCCATCCTTCTCCTCCTCGACCTCTCTGCTGCCTTCGACACAGCCGACCACTCCCTCCTGCTTCAAATTCTAGAATCCCTTGGCATCACTGACCTGGCCCTCTCCTGGATCTCCTCGTACCTAAGGGTCTGGACCTTCAGCGTCACCCACTCCCACACCTCCTCCTTACCCTACCCCCTATCTGTTGGAGTTCCCCAAGGCTCAGTGCTTGGACCCTTACTCTTCTCCATCTACACCCTCGGCCCAGGCCAACTCATCGAGTCCCACGGCCTCTACCTCTCCGGCCCTGACATCACCTCCCTGCTATTCAAAATCCCACACTGCCTGTCCGCCATATCATCCTTCTTCTCCGCTCATTTCCTCAAGCTCAACATGGATAAAACAGAGTTCATTGTCTTCCCCCCAAGTCGCTCTTCCCCCTACCCGACCTAAGCATCACTGTCAATGACTGCACACTCTGACCCGTCCCCCACGCCAAGTGCCTCGGTGTAATCCTCGACTCTGCCCTCTCCTTCAAGCCACACATCCAGGCCCTCGCCACCTCCTGCCACTTCCAGCTTAAAATATCATACAGATCCGCTCCTTCCTTGACCATGACACTGCCAAAACGCTTTTCCACTCCTTTATTATTTCCTGCCTCGACTACTGCAACCTCCTGTTTACCGGCCTCCCCACTCCCTCCCTTGCACCCCTCCGAACCATCCTCAATTCCGCTGCCCGACTCATCCACCTGTCACCCCGTTACTTCCCCGTCATCCCCCTCTGCCAAGCCCTCCACTGGCTCCCTACTTCCCAGAGATCTCAGTTCAAAACCATAACCCTGACATACAAGGCCATCCACCACCTGTCCCCTCCATACATCTCCGACTTGGTCTCCCGATACCACCCCTCACGCAATCTGCGCTCCTCTCAAGAACTCCTTCTCATCTCCACCCGCATCTCCACCTCCCACAACCGCATACAAGACTTCTCTAGTGCATTTGCCATACTCTGGAACTCTCTTCCACAACCCATCAGACACTTCCCTACCCTGGGAACCTTCAAGAAAAACCTGAAGACCCACCTCTTCCTTCAATCCTATAACCCACACTGAGACCTAATCCGCTGCACAATCTCACCTCTCCCCCTCCTACTGTCTCCCACCCATCCCCTATAGACTGTGAGCCCTAGTGATCTCTGCCCTAATGTACCTGTATGATTTATTCGTCGTTATTTATGTTCTCGCCCTTGTTCTGCCCTTACACATGTAAAGCGCCATGGAACCAATGGCGCTATATAAATAAATAAATAATAATAATAATAATAATAATGTACCATGCATTAACGGATGCGTTTCCCACAGGGCTAGCAGCAGTTTTGGGTGCAGTAAAAAAAAAACATAGTGTTTTTAGCAGTGCATTTTGACACTGCGTTTTTTGCATGGGAGCCTATGGATCCGTTAAAACCATCAGTTTTTCCAAAATTCTAAGTTGAAAAACTATTTTAATGGATCCAGGGCTCAAGTGTGACCCTAGCCAAAGTGAAGAATATTAAAGACAAAGGAATCAGTTAGAAGATGTATGGTAGTGACAGAGATATAGAAAGGAGGATGGCAATATGCAAACATGGCAATATGATATTAATTTATCCTGAGGAAGGGCCAGGGAGCCCTGAGACACATTGACCAATAAATCAATATTATATACACCCTTTGATGTCTCTTGGAATATGTCATTATGGTTTTTAACCATTCATCCACCTTACTCCATTTGCACCACGCTGGGGACTGTAGCAGCCGTGATATGCCTTTATAGTGCTTTTGACTCTCACAACCACATAAGGTGAAGGTAAAGCCTCTGATATTTATTTAGGTAATATTTTATCTCTCAGACCCTTCATCCTCTGTACTCTAATTTTCTGATATAATGACCTTTGTGTTTTCATTGGCTGTAAGCCATAATCATCAACATTAACATAAATACAAACTTGAAATAGCTCACTGTGCTTGTAATAAATCTATATAATATATGTGTTTCAATTTATGCATTGAATTACTGAAATAAATTAACTTTTTGATGATATTCTAATTTATTGAGATGCACCTGTATGTATATAAATAGTGCATAGTGCATAAATAACAAAACGTACAGAAAACAACTGAATACTTTATCATATAAAATCGTGACGTTATAAAATCATTTTCTTTTAATATTGAATAATTGAAAACAAAATTTAGGACTTCAAAATAATTTAAAATAATTCTCATCTTCATCCGCACTCCCCTATATTTTGTTTGTTCTTCACTGTCTAGAATGTCTCTTATGGATTCATGCATTTTTACATCAATTGAAAGGGCATTTGGGGATATAACATCTGCGAACAGATCCCACTTAGAGGACAATGATCTTTTCACACTTCTTACATGAACTGTCTCGCATGGATTTATAGCTTTCTACTCTCACTGAGGAATCGTCAGGTCTCCACAGATCACTAATCTCAGAACAATAATACAATCGGTTCCTCTTATCTCGGAATTTTTATTTTACCTCCCCAGCTCCTCTCCCTCTCTTCCTCTCCCTAGACTGACTCTGCTTTACGTCACCTGTCGTATTTACTGCATCATCCCACCCTGCTTATGTATATATGTGTGTGTCTTCAGAATTTGTGTCATTATCAGCCTGATGAAGGGGCCATAGTGTCCCGAAAGCTTGCTTTATTTACCATTTTTCAGTTAGCCATTCAAAGGTATCAACCACTGAGGACTCTCAGATTCTAATATTTTTCTTCACTGCCCTCTAGAATGTTAAATTCACATTGTTCTTGGCAGAAATAAGCTGTAATGTCAAATAACTACTTGTTATCTACTGAATACTGAATTACTATCTATGATAGTATGGTCTTATGATAAAATGGCTTTAATATAATCACTATTAATTTTCTTTGGAATTGCAGGCTAGTAGTTAGCAGTCAGTAAGACGGCATGGAGCTTAAGTGTATGAGCAAAACTATTAATCACTATGACAATTTTTTTCAGTTTCTTGTCAAATATAATAATGAGAACGATCCCATTCTCTTCAGACTGCACAATGCTAACATGTTAATGATGGTAATGATTTGTAGCTCAGGTTATTGAAGATTACAATGAATTCAAATTTAGTAGAAGAATAGAGAAAAAGTACATTTTATTTTATAAAGTCATACTTGTCTGGGAATGTCATTTATAGTACATTTTTAGGACGAAAACTACAATTTTTAGCACCCTAAGAAAACTAATACTTCTTTTGAACTTGGGTGGGTTGCCTGAAATTTTAGTAATATTTCTGCTATTCTCGGAAAGAGAAAATCCTGTGTATGACCAGACAATTATTTATCACAGTGCTCCTCTGTGGCTCAGCGGAGGCTATGCCTCACCGATCACTGACTGCCCTCTGGGATTTGTTGGATTATGCTTGAATTGGACCTGACCTTGACTAGTCACCACCTTTTGTAGCGTTCAGTGCACACTCAGTCAGCTATTGTCAGCTTTATCAACTGCCTTTTTTCTCAGCTTAAGCTCGGGGCCATTTTATAAGATGACTTTTTACAACATTTATTTTAAACCGTATATATCATTAAAAAGAAACTAAAGCATTTATTGGGTTCCACAGCATTAATGAAATACTTTTGATGTTTACGTCGCCCAATAGACAAATTTATTTTTCAATCAAGAAGGTATTAAAGTCGTGGTCTAAAGGCAAAAGGAAAGTTAATTTAAATCCCTCTTGACGCTATAATCTAATTTATTTACTAATATCATTATATTAAAAATGCCCTATTGTTCCCTAACTACACTATTTAACAGCTATTCTATCATGATGTCACACTGGATGCAGGGAGCATCCGGAAACAGTGCGTGACAGGGACGCACTGACCAACAGTGTCCAGCGCACTAAACAAAATAAAAGACGGGGAGACTCTGGGGGACAAATACAGCAGAGAGCACTGCTTATAGGGAACAGAGGAGAGGTGACCTCCTGCAATCACCTGCAGCTGTGCCCTAATCTCTCTACTGTCCCTATAAGGGTTCTTTTAACCTATCACCAAACAGGATACCTAGTTCTTAGATGGCCCTGATGTTAGCCCTCAATAGTGAAATGGCTGACAGAGCAGCAATCCCAACCACTGCAATAATAAGAACAAGAGGAAAGGGAAACAGACAGGAGGATGACAAAAACAACTTCATTCCTGCTGCCACTCTCCTACGCAGCAGACAGCTTGGCAACAGTCAGGGTCTCCTGAGAACTTTTTTCACCTGAGGAAGCTTGGATAAGAATGAGTTAAATCTCCAGCAATGGATGCTTGAACTATGTGACTATATAAAGCAGATGGGAGTAATCCCAAAGTAGTCACACCTGGACAAAGAACTAGCTAGCTTGCTAGCAACAGAAACTCACATTAACTCCTAAACTGGCAAAGGAAAGAAACGTTTAATATGAAGTCTTAATACAGGAATGAGACACAGGACCCAAAACTTTCACAAGTCTCCAAAGTAAAAGAGACTATCGTAAATCATGATCATCTGGAAATAGATTGGTGTTTATACCCAACATGATGACGACCAGCACCACCCCTTCTGTTGACATCACTGATCTCCTAAATGCTAGCTATAAATACAGCTCTGTGACAAGCTGATCTTTACAGATATGAGCACACAGAGTTAATGCTGTGTACTGTGTAGATCACACAGTTCCCAGTGTAATGGTTCGATGGGCTTTTAGCATGGGCGAGTATGAAACGTTCAGCACCCCAGCACAGTACATATTAATGAGAGTTACAGGTGTGTGCTCATTGGTGATGTTTTTTTATGTACCTTCAGGCCAATTCTGTTGTACACCTCATCCTTTCCAAAGGAATCTCATAAAGGATGACAGACACATTCTGGACAACAAGGCAGTCTTTAATGGGCAAAACACTTGTTAACAGAATGTTGAGCCCCCTAATCGGCTAGAGTGCGGGCTGCATGGGCTCATGACTCCCTAGTTGAGTTGTCAGTTAACTTATTGAGGTATCTGGTACTTCCTAAGTGAGCTGTCACACAGGCAGACTCACCAGCAATCATTTTACCAGCGACATCGTGGAAATGATTTAAATATCGTTTCCACGATGTCTGCAGGCTGGTATCCAAGGTAAACTGCGGGTAACTAGGCAGCGCGCGCTGCCTAGATACCCGATGTATACCTTAGATACCAGCCTTCTCTGCTCACCGGCTGGTATCTGAGGTACACAGCGGGTAACTAGGGTCCCTAGTTACCCGCTGTGTACCTTAGATACCAGCCGGTGAGCGGAGAAGACTGGTATCTAAGGTATACATCGGGTATCTAGGCAGCGTGCACTGCCTAGTTACCCGCAGTTTACCCTGGATACCAGCTCCCAGTGCTTCCTGAGAGGTGCTGGGAGCTGGCTGATCACATCTCCCGGTGTCACACGCAGCGATGCTGCGTGTGAACCGGGCGACCGTCGTCAGGTTTTAGAACAGGTTCTAAAACATGGCGTCCATCAACCAGCGATTTATCGATTTATCGATTGAGCATGTCACACGCGTCAATATCGCTGCAACGTCACGTGCAGCAGTGATCGTGCACGCGATTTTGACGTATCCTCATGATGGATGGTAAAGGGTTAAGAGTCCCTGTTGTGAGGTAACAGAAGCAGGTGATCGCTGTTATTGGCTGTCCTGTATGTCTGATGAGTTCACACCTGATTGGTTTGAAAAAGTGCGGGAGAGTGGAGTGCTTATGCCCCTCCCTCAGTAATATTCTGTCAGTGTCTCTGAGGAGCTGAAGAAAAATGGAACACCTTATTATCAATACTAAATCTTATACAGTTCTATGCCTTGCACTATCAGATCCCACATTGCAGTTTCCTTATCATACGCAAACATCACACACACACATATACAATGAGATCATCTATGTCTGGGGGGATGACCCTGAGGAAGGAGCTCGGAAGGAGCTCGGGAGGAGGCTCCGAAACGCGTCGGAAAATAAAGGCTGTAGCTGTACCAGACATTCCTGTGTCTGTGTTTCTTTGGTCTCGGAGCAGCAGCGCGGACACAGAAGCACTTTGTCCAAGAATCTACATGTCTGGGGGGAGGCACTTTCGTTCACACAGCTCAGGGAGGACAGCTGTGACAGATTTGTGAGGGACACAAAGAGACAGACTAGCCCCTGAAAAGAGCATCATTAGTTTCTGGAAGGGGACAGAGGCTGCGGTCACTGTCACAGACTCTGCCCTCCGATGACATTCTGTTTGAATTTCCCAGCATGCACTGGGATTTTCAAACAAATTGTCCTTAGACAGGAACTAGAAAAAAAAGAATTGCAGTTAAATAGTGTAATTAGGATGCGATAGGGAATTTTTAATAGAAACATATTAGAAAGTAGCTTGGATTATAGCTTTAAACAGAAAGATTTAAATAAAATTTCCTTTTGTCTTCAAATCACCAGTTTAATGTTTATTTTTCTCTGTTGGCCTTTACTTCTTCTTTTCTATGATGCTTACCCAATCAAAAGAAGGCAATATCATAAAGGGGACAACAGAAAAAAGCCCAAAGAGAATATCAAAACAGATACTCTCAGTGTGATCTGGTGAGACTTCATGTGTCTCATATAAGGCCCCGTTACACGGCACGATATCCTTAACGATATTGCTCAAACGTCACGGGTTTGGAGTCATTCAAACGACATCGTTAGGGCGTCGTTGCATGTAACACCAAGATTTGATTACGATAAATCGTTGGATCGTTGATCGTAGATTTGAAAACATGTTCTCAAATCAAACGATCCTCGATCAGCCAACCTGCTGCATCGTTGTGTGTGACACCACGATAACGATGTCATTCACGACTTCACCCATTCAAATCAGTGAACAAGTATCGTTCGCTGGTTTGTGCGAACGATACCTGCTCACTACATTGTTGGTGCGTCGTCTACGATATCTATACGTGTGACAGCTCACCAATGATGTCAAAACGATGTCCCAACGACCGCGCACCCCCGAGATCGTTAGTGAGATCGTTTCAAAGTCATGCTGTGTAACGGTACCTTTAACTGTGCTGAGAACTCCTTACTCCTATTGCTTACTAATGCTGCTGCTAGTTCTGTTTGTGTGCTAAAGAGTGAAGGTCAGGAATCCATTCCTATGTACTGTGTAGTAGGTGTGTAACATTACAGCATCTAATCTCCTTACATCAGCACAAAATTATTTGAAAATTAAAAGATAAAATGGGAAATCATGTACATTTGTAAGATACAAGTTGTATAGTAGTCATAACTAGTTTTTCTCCTCATGTACTGTACATTCATAAGGCAGGTTATTCTGAAAGGCTACTTGAAAGGGCAGTTCCCCTCTAAATAAAAACGAAGAAAAGAAAACGCAATTTGTGTGCATGAAGGGAGTCTGTCAACATGTTTTTGCAACAAAATCTGGGGTCAGCATGAGGGGCTGAGACACTGATTTCAGGGATGTGTCACTTATTACACTAAGTGCTATATTTTCATTACAATGAGTGTTTTACCACTAGAAGAATATTGCTACCCAAAGTACAAGTAATGTGAGCTCTGGTATGACCACGCCCCTTCCTGTGATATGCAGTAGTGATTTTTACACAGGTGAAAATTGTTAGGTAGTAGGACGACTAGACTCACAAAGCCTATGCATTAATTACAAGAGCTGTCAAAAATTAGAGGGAGTGACTGATAATATCATAGAAGACACATAGAGGAGAGCCTGAGATTTTGTTTTCCCATTTTAAATGATTGTGCCTCCTAAAGTAGTAAAGCCTATGCACTTATTCCAAGAGCTGAAAAACATTTAACCATGCCTTTATAAATTGTAGAGTTAGGCTTCATACACATCTTGAATAAGTTATGAAGGATCGCATCATACATATTCAGAAAAAATTAAGAGCAAGGACCACCAGAAGACCCTCCAAAAATGTTTTTGAGTAATCCCCCCGCCTGATTACTATTTAAAAATTTTGAGTGAGGGCTGCTTGTGTGCCCTCCAAAACGTTTGAGAGAAAACCAGATGCTGACCCTGTTGATATGGTGCGGGGAGTGGGGGGGGGGAAAGAGGAGGACAAGAAAAAGGAGAGACCATGAAGAAACACTTTTTTGGGAGGGAAGAGGTACATTAGACTTAGGATCTACTGCTGTCATCTGATAGGGCTGAGATGTCTGAGCAATTCAAGCATGGTTCATTTTGATGACAGGAGGTCTGTGAGGATTTTCAGTTGACAGTTGGATGCCCATTGCAGCACTAAAAACCCACTTAAATAAAATGCTAGTGGCGGGGCAGGTTACCACATCAAAGTCAACCTGCTTGTCACTCGGTACAGACGACTGTCTGCACAGAGCGATGAACCAGAGCTGACATTGCTCTTCCTGTGGACTACATCAGACTGAGGATATTTTTTTTCTAATAAAGATGGAGTCTCTAAATGTATTTTTTGTTTTAGTTCTAATAAAAAAAAATGATCTGTTTTGCATTTTTTTTCGGTGTTACTAGAAATTCATGGTGACCATGTAGAATTTGGCGTGACGCCATGAATTTTGGGTTTAGAAATGATAATGCAAAGTTGGCATTAACTTCATTATTACTCAGCATGCCACCCCCACCAAGGCCGCTGGACGAGCCCAGTAAAGCGCCGATGGCGCTACAATGAAAGCGCCATTTTCAGGGGCAGCTGCGGGCTTCGGTTTTGAGTGCAGGGGGCCAAAATGCTTGGGATTTATCATGCTGAGAATCCCAGCCCCCAGCTGCCTGGTTTTACCTGGCTAGCAATCAAAATACAGCGGGAGCCCATGCATTTTTTTCTTTACATTTTTTTTTAAATAATTTAAAAAAATTATTGGTCCTTCTCTGTATTTTGATTGCCAGCCAAGGTGAAGTCAGGAAGCTGGGGGTGTCCGCTTTATTTGTACTGAGAAAGGAAAATACCGCAATGTCTTTTTTACACTATTTTTACACTACTATATGTGTGAGGGACACAACAGCCAATCACAGACACTGTCACACAGAATGGGCATCTGTGATTGGCTATTGGAGTAACATGGAATCTGCCCATACATTCTACATGCTAGAATGTGTGAGCTGGTTTCAGGTTACTCCAGCCAATCACAGACGCCCACTCTGTTACAGTGTCTGTGATTAGCTGTTGGGCAATTCACAGATTAGCTGACATCATAGTAATATAAAAATAAAGTAAGCAATTTAAAAATGATGCAGCACTCAGCTTTATTTTCAAATATCAGCTGAGATAAAGCAGACAGCTATGGCCTACTATGCCTTGCGGCCTTGAGAAAATGTTAATTGCGCTCAGTGTGAGAAACAAGATCCAAATCTTGTAGTTGTGATACCTTTTAATGGCTAACAAAAATAAAATAAATGATGTTATAAGGCGAGCTTTCGAGACGACTCAGGTCTCTTCGTCAGGCATGGTATGACAAGATATTGAATGAAACTCAAAATATATGCATGCACAACTAAAAATGATTGGATATTTGACTCAATAAACATTACAGGGAGTGGACATTTGGCAAAATAAACAAACAGCCTCAGAGATGATCTTCAAACAGGCAGGCCCAGAGGTAATAAAGTCTTTAGGACACTAAATTATAAGAAAACCTGGTGTCTAAGATTTCCATGTCTTTCAACAACATTGTTTAGACGTGGTAATGAGCCATAAAACCATCAGCAAAGTTCAGTCCATTCTGTATACAATTGAAGCTTCTAATTAGCTTGGATTCACACACTCTTCGGTGTTTTTGGGATTTGAAATTACCTCTCAAAATTAAAATCTTCATATTGTCAATGTTATGTCCCTGGCCAGAAAAATGCTCTGCTACTGGAAAATGGATTTTTTTGTGTGTAATTGTGTGACGATGAGACCTCATCCTTGCTCTTAGACGCTGTCCAGTCTCCCCAACATAGAAAGAACCTACTGGGCAAATGGTGCACATAATTAAATATACCACATTGGAAGAGGAGCATGTGAAAGTCCCAGGAATCTTATAATCCTGCTGTGTGTTGGGGATCTGTATCCTGTCTCTGGTCTCTATGTGAGCACAGGTCTTGCAGCTCTTCACATTGCATGGATAAGTTCCTTTTGGTGTATCAGAGGGCATCAAAGTTCGGACCGTGATGTTCCTTAAATTGGGAGGCTGCCTGTAGCACAGCAAGGGAGGGTTTTTGAATAATATTTTAAGTCGGTCATCCTTGTGTAGGATGTGATGAAGTTTCCTGACAGTATTCCTTAGTACCTCAAGCTGTGGGTTGTAGGTCACCACCAGGGGAACACGTTGGTTCTCTTCTTTTTCTCTGTATTGGAGTGCTTGACTTCTAGGGATCCTTGTGGCTTTAATGATCTGATCATCAATGGAGGTGGGGTGGTAGCCCTGGTTTAAAAATGTATTTTTTAGCTGGTTTAAGTGTTCATCCCTTTCCACTGGGTTGGAGCAAATACGGTTATATCTCAGGCCCTGGCTGTAGACAATGGATTTTTTGATGTGTTTCGGGTGGAAACTGTCCATCTGAGGTATGTGGGACGGTCAATCGGTTTCCGATATACTGTTGTTTGGAATGAACCATTTAGAATTTTTAAGGTGGTATCCAGAAAGTTGATTTCTGTTTTTGAGTGGTCCAGTGTCAGGTTTATGCTGGGATGAAATTGGTTGAATTTGTCATGGAATTTTAGAAGTTCATGTTCAGTCTCAGTCCAGATTAATAAGATGTCATCAATGAAACGGAAGTACGCCAAGGATTTGATGGGGCAGGAGGCTAAAAAGTCATTTTCCAGTTTAGCCATGAAGAGGTTGGCATACTGGGGGGCTATTTTGCTTCCCATGGCAGTTCCGGTGCATTGTAAATACAGCTCTTCACCAAAAGAGAAAATGTTGTGGGTGAGGATAAATCTGGTGAGCTTTAGAACTGACTCAGAAGGGATCCCATTGGCTTCAAGAAACAGTCGGCAGGCAGTAAGTCCATCTTCGTGTGGGATGTTAGTATATAAGGACTCCACATCCATGGTGGCTAAGATGGTACTCTCGGGGAGGGGACCTATTGTAGAGAGCTTATTTAGAAGGTCCGTTGTGTCCTGTATATAGCTGTCTGTCCTCCTTACCAGCGGTTTAAGGACATTTTCCACCCAGAGATTCTTTCAGTGAGTGTTCCCACCCCTGAGATGATGGGTCTCCCTGGGTTACCTGGTTTATGAATCTTGGGAAGCATATAGAAAACTCCCATCCTTGGATCCTCAGGAATTAATTCCAGAAGGTTTGTGGAATCCATACCTAAACATTTGATGAGTCTTCTCAACTCCCTCATATATTTTGGAGTTGGGTCCTCGTCCAGTTTGGTGTAGTATTGTAAATCCATCAGCTGTCTGTGTGCTTCTTTGACGTAGTCCTTTGTATCCAGGAGAACAATAGCCCCACCTTTGTCTGCAGGCTTAATAGTGATCTCCCTGTTGTTCTTCAGGCTGTAAATTGCCCTTCTCTCTTGCACAGTAATATTAGATATTTCTGTTGTTTTTTTATCTAATATTGTGGATTGTACCAAATGTCTGAATGACTCAATATATTGGTCCAAAACTGGTGTTGCGGCCAGGGTCAGGTGTCCAGTCAGAGGTTTTCTTTTTCCCTTGTTGAACTTGTGTTTGGCTGCTTAGAGGCCTCAAGTTCTCTTTATCATCAAGGAACTTCTTCAGTCTCAACCTCCTGAAATATTCCTCCATGTCACTACACAGTTCAGTTTTGTCTAGGGACTTTGTGGGACAAAATGTGAGACCTCTAGAAAGCACACTGAGTTCTAGATTAGTGGGTGTTACCACCCGGGGGTCTGCCACCCGTGCCCCGCGGCATGCTGTCGTTACTCCCTCGGCTCCTACTGCCCCTGTCCGGCCTCAAGGGCCCCGGGTGTCGACCATCCACCGACGGCTCCGGGGCGCTGGCAGCCGCCGCCCGCGGGTCGGTCGGGTAGCGTCTTCCTTACCGCATGCTCCCCGGGTGCGCGCACCTGTCTCCAGCCGCAGGGGTCCAGCACCCTCTGCTTGAGCAACACTGCTCCTCTCACTTCCAGGACCACTGCTTGAGCTATGACAATCCATCTCCAAATTAGTATCTGCTGGAGAACTGCAGGGAGCTTTTTCCTCCCCTCAGCCAATCACCAGGTCTCTGTGTTCTACCAATCAGGAGTACCCTGCTATGATATAAGCTTCCTGTTTTCTCTCACTCATTGCCAGGGCAATTTCTATGTAGAGAACTTGCTAATCATGGTCTGGTCAGGTTGTTTCTTTATCAGCTTGATATCTGATTACTCTTGTTCCTTCCCGCAGATTCCTTCCGTGCCGGCTCCTCGCTGACTCCAGTGGTCTCGGTCTGTTTCCGGACCTCTTCCCTGCTGAAGAGCTTCCTCCAGCCCTGCTCCGGATCCTCTGTGTTCCCGATTCCCGTTTCTTATTGTATACCCGGTTGCTGTTTTGTTACCACGTCGCCTGGGGTCGGTTTAACACTCGTGTCCGCTTCATTGGCCCCTCCGAGGTTGGTACCGGCGGGATCCCTGTATAGGGGTTAAGCGCTCCGGGGCCTCCTTCGGTGGGTTTCCAGTGCTGCGACCCTGTGGCCCTCCCCAGGGGCGTGGGGTCTTGTGTTGTTGTTCTAATAAACCTGTTGACTCTACGGTACTTGTCTGACTCTCTATCACCCGGTATCAGCATCCGCTCTACGCGGTCCAGTGGGTCCACGTGTGGGGTCCGTCAGTAGGACGTGACAGTGGGTTTGTGAGATGACAAATTAATAACACAGCTGACAGTACCTGTGTCCTTCCGGCAGTTCTGCTCCATGCTGTTGTGGTTATGAGGAACGTGGCTGGTGTTTGAGTATAATCCTGCTTTCAGTCGAAGTCTGTACAGCTTCTTCTTCTTGTTGTATATAAGGTATGATTGCAGTGAAGTATAGAAATGCTGCATCCTCTGCTGTATGTTATCGGTAAGTGTGCTCCTTAAAGTTTGTATTTCCATCTGGATCTTTTTCTTGTTGCTGTAGGAAACATGAATAAGGTGATTCCGTAGTCTCTCCGAAGTCCTGTGGCAAAGGTGTTGTGAATAATGAGTATTGTGGGTATTCTGAAGAGGATTCTTTAAGCTTCGTCCTTTGGGTATTAAATGTTCTTTCTTGCATCTGGTTAAAAAGAAAATGTTGCTGTCCAGTTGTGCTAGTTTCTTCAGACGATCTTTTAATTCCATAGATGTGCGGTACATTCTGGTATCTTCCATTTCATTAGAAGAAAAAGGTTTGGTACCGTGTTAGCCAGTTGAGAAAATGTTGATTGCTCTCAGTGTGAGAAACAAGATACAAATCTTGTAGTTGTGATACCTTTTAATGGCTAACAAAAATAAAATAAATGATGTTATAAGGCGAGCTTTCGGCCTTGATTTACCTTGGCTGGCAATCAAAATACAGAGAAGCCCATTTTTTAAAATTATTTAAATAAATAATAAAAAAATGTGTGGTCTCCCGCTATATTTTGATCACCAGCCAGATAAAATCAGGCAGCTGGTGGCTGGTATTCTCAGTGGGGTGAGGGCCCATTGTTTAAGGGCTTCACCATGCTAAATAATAGCAGCCTGCAGCAGCCCCTGAAAATGGCACATTCATTATAGCGCCATTTCCAGGTACTTTACCTAGCTCTTCCAGGAGCGCTGGTGGGGGGTTGCATGCTGGGTATTAAGTAGTTAATACCAACTTTGTATTGTCAGCTGATACTAAGCTCGAAATTCATGGTGTCAAGCCAAATTAGACCCCGAACTCGGACTTTACAAAAAAGCTGGGCGAGTTTCCCAATCCCAAGCATAGGGGTTTTGCCCAACACTAATTATGGCATCACTGCCACTCACCATTTAAGTTGATTCCTCAATGTTTTGAAGAGCCTCACAGATGTAAGTCATCCCTGCCAGTTTATCAGTTCTTATGTGTGGAGCATAACCAGAATACCAATGGGCATGTTATTGCTGGTATTAACCTACTGCCCTCTGCTGGTCACAAAGCCTTGCCAATATGTGTGAGGTGGAGTAGCAGGGTGCGATCCCATCACACGTAAATTGATGAGCTGCAGTACCAGTGCACTGCTACAGTGCCAGATCGGTGGCAGCTGTGGGTGACTTGCAGAAGGAGTCCACATGTGGTTTACCTTCTCAAGTAGCTCAGGCAAATCTGGGTAGGTTTGTAGAAAGCGATGAATCACTAAATTGAGCAAGTTGGCCAGGCATGGTACGTGTGCAAACTTGCCAAGTTTCAGAGCCACCACCAGAATACGATCATTATCACACCTTGACTATACCTGGCTGTAGGTTCAGGAGCAAGAGCAACAGATCTGTCTCAACTGTTTCAGCTTGCCACAACACTGCAGCAGTGTGCTGTTTTTCACCTAAAAAAAATTAGCTTAAGAAGAAGCTGTTGCCACTTCACAGATTCAATGCTGTAGTGTTTCCAGCTTGTGACTGATATAGATGATGTGTCCCGATATGCCAATTTGGAGATGGTGGACGATGAGAAAGAGAGGGTGCAGGAACTGGTGTAGGAAGTGGAGGAAATCCTTATGGAACTAGTGCTTGCAATCCTCGATAGCATGAGTGCCGACCCAGAGTCTGACTCGATCTGACTCAGGCGAGTTTGGATTCTAAACACGTAAATAAAAAAATACATTTTTTTACTATCCAAGTTGTATGACTAAATCCCGATGGCATTTCATTAACAACGTTTCTACTACCTATTCACTTCAGTTCATTTTTTGTAACTATTATTTATGACTTTTTGTTTATGAACCTCTTAATTGAAAAGCGCTGCAAAATATGTTGGCACTATATAAAGATCATTATTTTTATTTTTAAGCACTCTCTCCTAGATCAATTCTGCTTGAACTGGCTTCAGAGGAGCGTGTGCTGAGTATTGCATCACCGGGTTTTATATTATACACAATGATGCAATGTGACTGGCTAATCACAGTATGGCAGTAGCCAACATGGGCATGGCTGTGGCATTACCATGTATGGCTGGCAATCCCCGCAAGTTGGTTGGCTAGCAGGGGCAAAACATGCGGGGTGGGGACTTGACCATGTCGCTCAAGCACCCACTATATCTGATCGAGTAAAGAGCATACTCAAGCACTACAATACTCAATTGAATATAGAGCACTGTCAATAGACAATGTAGATAGAAAGCTGTGCTGTGGGTGGAGTTAGCTTTCTAAGCTCTGCTACATGCTACATCTAAGAACTCTGATTGTGTCACATCTACTGCACCCTGTAAAATAAAGTACACATCATTTAGTGCAGTGTCTCTGTTTTTATCTTTTGTTGTTCTCAAACAAGGTAACAAAACCCTGGGACTGATTCTCTTTAAGCATTTTCAAATCATACATAAGCTTTTATAAACATAATTATCGACAGAGCACATAACTAGTGATGAGCGAGCACTAAAACGCTTGGGTGCTCGATGCTCGAGCCCAATGTAAGTCAATTAGTGACAGGCTCCGCCCACAGACTTCCAGCTATAAAACAAGTATTTCTGGGAAAGAGCGGGAGGGGGGGCTTTTTCAAATCGTCGCAGCATACAACACCTTGCTGTGCCCCCAGAGGGACCCTAACATTCAATATGCTCTCTGTGAGGTGCCAGCTCACTGTGTGCACTGAAGGGAGCTGTGTATTTGTGTCAGAGCGATAATTATTAGTGAAGAGTCCGAGCATCCCGGCGGTACTCGGTGCTCGCCGAGCATCTCGAGTACCGGGATACTCGTGCGAGTAACGAGTAGTGCCGAGCATGCTCGCTCATCACTACACATAACACAAAAAAGCGCTAGTACACAGGGAAGATGGCCATGGTGAACATTGCAAGTGATTATGGACATTACTGCTATAGGAATATATGAATATGTGAGCCCAATAACAAGGAGGTAATCTCATATTCAGAATAGGTTTCAGATCAATACGATTACCTTGTTGGGAATATCAGGCTCACATAGAGTGGCCAATATATAATGTAATAGCTCTTGTTATTAAATTATTCCTATAGCAGTAATGCAATATCAAAATATTCTTTATTCAAGTTTACCATATTTTAGCATTGTAGAGTGATGCTGTTTACATTTTTGTAGTTATACTTTTTTTTTTATCAGCTAGGCACGTTTAAAAACCTTTCAAAAAAGGCAGAATCAGAAAAACTTACCATCAGCAGCCAAAAACAGAAACCAACACTGCACTTACAGGATGCAGTCAGACCCCATTAAATAGAGCAAGTCCAGGCGCAAGCAGATAAAATCACCTCTACCTACAAAGAAATGTGGGAGGTGACTTGCCAGGCACATAGTGGGCTTGCATAGGACGCCATTCACATTGATACATATGATGCAGAGTGTTCAATAGCCACCCACCGGTCCTGCCCTTGACCAAATGGGCCACCTAGTATGATGTCTCCGCACCACTGAATGAATGCTTGGGGGACGTGAATTATGAGCTTAAGTGTCTTGGCCAACATGAACCAATACCCCATATAGAAGGTTTTTTGTGTATCATAAAAAACTTCTTGCACTTTTTCATCATTTTCGGCTGGGCCCCATGGGGCGCCATTCATCCAGAGGTACGGAGACATCGTACTGGGTGGCCCATATGGTCAGGTGTCAGGATCGGTGGGTGGCTATCAGACACTGTTTCGTCCTCCCTATATAAAATTTCCCACAAGGACATATGATAGTATATACTATACTCCCTCAGTGTAAGGCTGCTTTCACATCAGCGGTTTTTTTAAATCGCGGCAGATGTGGTGAAAAAAACTCATCTGCCGCGATTACCGCATAACCGCTGCACTTGCGGCACACTTGCGGCAAGCCCCATGCATTGTCTATGGGTCTTGCGGTAAGTGTGCGGCAGGTGCGGCAAGTGCGGTTTCGGCACTTGAGGCAGGTGCGGCCGCGAAAAAAAACGCGGTCAGCCGCGGTTTTTTTGTGGTCGCTCCTGCCGCAAGTGCCGATACCGCACTTGCCGCACCTGCTGCAAGCCCGCATAGACATTCTATTGGGCTTGCCGCAACTGTGCCGCAAGTGCAGCAGTTATGCGGTAATCGCGGCAGATGCGTTTTTTTCACCGCATCTGCTGCGATTTAAAAAAACCGCTGATGTGAAAGTACCCTAACATGTTAATTGCTCCCTAATTTCAAATGCATTTGTAGCATTTGAATCTTTAAATTCTGTCCATGAAACGCCTGTGCTGTGAAATCGAAGCCATGTGACATTGTTTTTATTGCCGCCAAATTCCCGTAATACACGCCGCAATAAGGAGGCAATTTGGCGGCGATAATTCCAGCGAGAGATATTGCTGTGGAGACCCGCGGGTCAGTGGGTGCTCTCGTCCGCAGGCCCAGCTGCCTTTACAAAGACAACGTGGACCAGGGCTCATCCCCAACTGAGCGCCCGAGCTCCTTAACCATGGGCGGAACACTACTCAGACAACACAGGGTGAGGGAACCACAATAGTAAGACTTTATTGGATCCCCAACAGTTAACAGCATATAACGCATAACCAAGCAAAACGCAACAATGTAACAGGCAACAGAGTCTCACCCTTCCGCTGGCTCACCAGGATTTAGAATGTAGCAAAGCAAAGTCTGTAGCCAGGTGACCGTATCGTCCCAACCTGGGTTGCTTCCTTATCCTTATGCAGTCTTTATCACAGCCGAATCCGATAATCCGATGCTGAAGTCCTTGTGGATCTATAGTCCATGTTCTGGTCCCCTTGGTCGGCACCGAAATGCCTAGGCCTGGGGTTATGGCTCGCTAACCGGACCCGAAGACCCTAGATTAGCTGCCTGTATCCAATCTTCAATCTCTCTCTTGGTCAAAGTGAAAAGTCCTCCTTATATACCCTCAGCCCTCATTGCAGGATATTGGGGATTAGTGATGGGCGAATCCTAAATTACTCGGAATCGCTTGACTCTAGCGAGTCCAAGCCCGGGACTCGCTACTCGTTGCGAGTCTAGCGAGTCCAATGTTAATGAATAGGGAAGCGAGTAATAGCGAGTAGTGTGCGAATTACAAATCACAGATGTGTCTCGGAAGCTTCAGCCTGAAGCAATCCTAGTTTTGCCATTGATTTGCATTGGACTCGTTTACTTTGCAAGTAATCGCTGGGAAACTCGCACAGATAAGAGTCCTGTCTGCTTTGTGTGCCAGCACACAGAGAAGACAGCTGGACTCGGCTCGCAATGTAACAGCAGTTACTCTGAGAGTTTCCCTGCTATCACTGGCACAGTAGCCGAGTCTAATGCAAGACAATGGCAATCCTAGTTTTGTCAGCGTTTGCCATTGATTTGCATTGGACTCGTGTGAGTAAACGCTGGGAAACTCGCAGAGTACCGAGTCCTGCGAGTCCCTTACTACTTGCCGAGTAACGAGTCCTAGCAAGTAGATTCGCCCATCCCTATTGGGGATGTCACGATTGGTGCAATGAAACTGTCTTTTCATTGGCTGGACCTCAAGTTTCATTTAACATATTTTTAGAAGTATTGCAATCCTGACATAGAGAGCCAAATGCTGATTGATATAGCACCTAGCAGTGATATAATGGAATGTTAGTATGAGACATTCAGTCTGCAAACCATGACATTAAAACAATAGGAGCTGCGGCCATGTACATAGAGTCAGGGATCCACAAGGTAACATACAATGGACGATTACCATAAATAAGTTCTCTGGCCTTCAATAGCAAACAAGTTAGATAATTACATTACCATGCTAAACTTAAACCACAGTAATCTATGAAAATACTGTAGGAAATTCTCCTTGGCCATTACAAGTTTACAAGCCAATAAACAATATGGTCTGGATTACATAAGAAATCTTCATATGTTCTAGATTGAAGGAGTCCATTTAGTCACAATCGCCGCCAAAAATGTCTCCCTGGTTGAGGCGTGAGAAGGTACCCTAATGGTCCCTTTACACGCGGCCACAGGAAGGTAAGACACAGGAAGGAAAGTCCTGATTTACACGCTGCCACATCGTGGTCTTTTCAAGGCAACAGGCACAATTGTGTCCGATGCCTGCCTGTTTATACCTTCCTGTGGCCGTGTGTAAAGGGACCATAAGAGACATTAATAGTGACCAAAATTTTTATTATTTATAGATAAAACTGTATGGCAATCAATATCTTTAGCTGAACCACAACACCGAAAGTGATCCACTACACAAACAAGGAACATTAAATTACGAGAGGGTAAGAAGTTATAGCCAGTGGGATTGGTTAAGATTATCTCATAGAAGGGAGATACTGACTCTCTATATAAGTATATTTACAGGCTAGCTCTCAGTTGATGAACACCACTCAAGTAAAATCCTAAAGGAAACGGCATCATCCAATAGGAAGAGAAATAGTTTTTAATAGCATTTTTTACTTAATAAACATCCCGTCACAGGGTTAAACATCAACAATGTATTGTGTCCCCTATTTATGCCAGTTCTTGCTTTAGCGCTTAGCCTATACACAATATATATAGCCCTTCAGGGTAAAAAACAATTTTTTTTCCTAAAGTACTAAAAATTATCGCTATATGTTATAGTCATTTAAAAATTTTGAAGCCTTTCTAAAAACATTGGACTAACTCTTTTAGTGTTTAGCAAAAAATAAATTAAATGTAATCTGTCAGGTCAAAGATCCATATGTAACTGCTATAATTTTCTAATTCCTTTCTCTAAGCTTTCTTTATTCATGTATTTCTATAATTCATACGTCCTTCCTATCCTCTGTAAACTTCAAAATAAAAGATTCATTCCAGCTGTCAATCACAGTGAGCTCGCTGCTACCCACTCCCCAAGGAATGAATATTCACACATTGTTGCACTGCCCTCCAGTAATCTGTTATATTGTGTTACTCATTGCAAAGCAGAAAGGAGGGGGAGGAGATGTGCTCTCTTAGGGTACCTTTACACACGGCTACATTTGTAGCTTGTCACCAGGTAACTTACTGGTTGCAGTGAAATCATGGATACATGGTTCTATCTTGTTGCTGTGTACAAATGGAATCATGTATCCATGATTTCACTGCAACCAGTAAGTTACCTGGTGACAAGCTACAAATGTAGCCGTGTGTAAAGGTACCCTTAAAGATCTGCATTGTGTGCATGTGAAATATTTCTATGTGATTATAAGAACATTTGATCATTTGTTCAACAGATACAAACATTACATGTATGCAGGAAAACCAACATTCATAAAATAGAAATCTTACAGATAGCATACTGTGCAGGACAAAACACCTTTCCATCCCCACCACAGAACACAGAGGGGAGGTACAGAACACCAGCTTGGATAGACATGTATATTTAAATAACACTTATACAGCCAGCCTTGTTGGATGTAAATATAATGGGGGGACTAATGCAGGAGCTCCCTGCAGAGTGTGAAAATGCTTATAGCATGGAAACCAGAAAGTGTACAATATTGATTTTACATGTTTTTAAAAGCCCTGCCCAGGCTCTATTCGAAGGTAATATTAGCATCATACTCAAAAATGACCTGACAGAGTCCCTTTAAATAGTAAAATATACTTTGTTTTCAACCAAAAAAACATAACATAAAATATAAAAATTGTTGAAGCAGTGCAACAGGAGAAAATTTTATAGTTCATGGCTTTAAAGGTTATTGAGGTATAATGTTTCCTTTTTATTATATTTTATGTTTTTGCTGAACAAGTCCATTGCATAATTTTATTTCATGCTTCACAATAAGTATGCAAATGTATTAATCATCCTCAAATGATCTGCTGTGCTCTGGGTCACATTTGTTGCAAGTTTATCTTTGTAATTCTGCAAATTTGACTATAAAACAGACATGTAAAAGGCAGTAACATATTTTCTTGGCATATGACTGATTCCATGATAATGCAATTAATATTGAAAAGTTGGATTTGGAATTCTTATTACACAGTAATTTATTTACCGTATATACTCGCGTATAAGCCGAGTTTTTCAGCCCAAAAATTGGGCTGAAAAGTACCCCCCTCGGCTTATACGCGAGTCAGTGCTGTATATCGATATATATATCGGTACATACCGATGTATACATCGGTATACAGCAGCCCCCGCATCCCCAGTAATGCAGGGCCCCCCCAGCGTCTCTCCGGTCACCTGTAAAGGAAACTATACTTATCACAATGCCGCTGTCCGCGCCCGCTGTCCGCGCCCGCTCGCAGCTGCCGACCGCGATCCTCCATCTTGCATCTTCTTCCTGTTTCTGTGCTCGTCGCGAGCAATGACGTCATTCCCTGCGACGAGCACAGGAAACAGGAAGAAAGAAGACGCAAGATGGAGGATCGCGGTCGGCAGCTGAGAGCAGGTGCGAGCGGGCGCGAACAGAGCACTGTGATAAGTATAGTTTCCTTTACAGGTGACCGGAGAGACGCTGGGGGGGCCCTGCATTACTGGGGCTGCCTGTATACTACTGCTGGGGCTGCTATATACCTCTGGGCCCCTGTATACTACCACTGGGGCTGTATATACTACCACTGGGGCTGTATATACCTCTGGGGCCCTGTATACTACCACTGGGGCTGTATAAACCACTGGGGCTGTATATACTGCTGGGTCACTGTATACTACCACTGGGGCTGTATATTAGGGATGGGCGAATCTACTCGCTAGGACTCGTTACTCGGCGAGTAGTAAGGGACTCGCAGGACTCGGTACTCTGCGAGTTTCCCAGTGATTACTCGCACGAGTCCAATGCAAATCAATATCAATCCTAGTTTTGTCAGAAACGCTGACAAAACTAGGATTGCCATTGTTTGCATTAGACTCGTGCGAGTAATCACTGGCTACTGTGCCAGTGATAGCAGGGAAACTCGCAGATAACTGCTGTTTCTTTGCGAGCCAGTCCAGCTGTCTTCTCTGTGCAGCTCCAGGGTCCTAGAGCCCGCCTGCTGCCTGATGTAGCAGTGCTGAGACTGCTCTCAGTCTGCTCATTCCCTGTGTACAGACATGAATGTCTGTGCACAGAGATGATGTAGCAGTGCTGAGATTGTTCTCAGTCTGCTCATTCCCTGTGTACAGACATGAATGTCTGTGCACAGAGATGATGTAGCAGTGCTGAGATTGTTCTCAGTCTGCTCATTCCCTGTGTACAGACATGAATGTCTGTGCACAGAGATGATGTAGCAGAGCTGAGATTGTTCTCAGTCTGCTTATTCCCTGTGCATAGACATCTATATTTATGCACAGGGGATGTAGCAGAGAGGACATCGCGTTTTGGACTGCGTCGGACGGAAGAGGATTTTTTTAATTAAAGATGGAGTCCCTAATGGCTTTTTTTTTTATTTCTAATAAAAAATTTTCCTTGTGTTGTGTTTTTTTTAAAACAATTTAATAGAAATTCATGGCGGTCATGTCTAATATTGGCGTGACCGCCATAAATTTCGGGCTTAGGGCCAGCTGATAATACAAAGCTGGCCCTAACCTCTTTATTACCCAGCGTGCCACCGCTACCAGGGCCGCTGGAAGAGCGGGGTTCAGCGCCAGAGGATGGCGCTTCAATGAACGCGCCATCTTCTGGGGCGGCTGCGGGCTGCAATTTGCAGCGGGGGGTGCCCAGAAAGCTTGGGCATCCCTGTGCTGCGGATTCCAGCCCCCAGCTGCTTAGCTGTACCTGGCTAGACATAGAAATTGCGCGGAGCCCCACGCATTTTTTTTTAATTATTTCATGAATTTCAGAGTCAGAGTCTCAGAGTCAGAGTCTCAGAGTCAGAGTCTCAGAGTCAGAATCTCAGAATTTCATGAAATAATTAAAAAAAAATGCGTGGGGCTCCACGCAATTTCTATGTCTAGCCAGGTACAGCTAAGCAGCTGGGGGCTGGAATCCGCAGCGCAGGGATGCCCAAGCTTTCTGGGCACCCCCCGCTGCAAATTGCAGCCCGCAGCCGCCCCAGAAGATGGCGCGTTCATTGAAGTGCCATCCTCTGGCGCTGAACCCCGCTCTTCCAGCGGCCCTGGTAGCGATGGCACACTGGGTAATAAAGAGGTTAGGGCCAGCTTTGTATTATCAGCTGGCCCTAAGCCCGAAATTTATGGCGGTCACGCCAATATTAGACATGACCGCCATGAATTTCTATTAAATTGTTTTAAAAAAAACACAACACAAGGAAAATTTTTTATTAGAAATAAAAAAAAAAGCCATTAGGGACTCCATCTTTAATTAAAAAAATCCTCTTCCGTCCGACGCAGTCCAAAACGCGATGTCCTCTCTGCTACATCCCCTGTGCATAAATATAGATGTCTATGCACAGGGAATAAGCAGACTGAGAACAATCTCAGCTCTGCTACATCATCTCTGTGCACAGACATTCATGTCTGTACACAGGGAATGAGCAGACTGAGAACAATCTCAGCACTGCTACATCAGGCAGCAGGCAGGCTCTAGGACCCTGGAGCTGGGGCAGCCAGAACACAGAGAAGACAGGATCTTATCTGTGCGAGTCAGCGATTACTTACAAAGTAAACTAGCAATGCAAATAAATGACACAACTAGGATTGCTTCAGGCTGAAGCTTCCGAGACACATCTGCGATTTGTAAATCTCACACTACTCGCTATTACTCGCTTCCCCATTCATTAACATTGGACTCGCTAGACTCGCAACGAGTAGCGAGTCCTGTGCTCGGACTCGCTAGAGTCAAACGATTCCGAGTAATTTAGGATTCGCCCATCACTACTGTATATACTACCACTGGGGCTGTATATACTACCACTGGGGCTGTATATACCTCTGGGGCCCTGTATACTACCACTGGGGCTGTATAAACCACTGGGGCTGTATATACTGCTGGGGCCCTGTATACTACCACTGGGGCTGTATATACTACCACTGGGGCTGTATATACTACCACTGGGGCTGTATATACCTCTGGGGCCCTGTATACTACCACTGGGGCTGTATAAACCACTGGGGCCCTGTATACTACCACTGGGGCCCTGTATACTACCACTGGGGCTGTATATACTACCACTGGGGCTGTATATACTACCACTGGGGCTGTATATACCTCTGGGGCCCTGTATACTACCACTGGGGCTGTATAAACCACTGGGGCTGTATATACTGCTGGGGCCCTGTATACTACCACTGGGGCTGTATATACTACCACTGGGGCTGTATATACTGCTGGGGCCCTGTATACTACCACTGGGGCTGTATATACTACCACTGGGGCTGTATATACTGCTGGGGCCCTGTATACTACCACTGGGGCTGTATATACTACCACTGGGGCTGTATATACTACTAGGGCTGCGTCTATACTACCACTGGGGCTGTATATACCACTGGGGCTGTATATACTACTGGGGCTGAGTGTATACTACCACTGGGGCTGCTGTATCTACCTCTGGGACTGGTGTATACCACACTGCTGGGGGCTGTATACTTGTGCTATGGTCCACCCTCGGCTTATACACGAGTCAATAGATTTTCCCAGGTTTTGGGGGCAAAAGTAGGGGGGTCGGCTTATACACGGGTCGGCTTATACACGAGTATATACGGTACTTTGGAGACAATTACACAGAACTTAGAGTAAAAAGGAATACACGGTGAACGATAAATAATTTTCCCAAAACAGGAGAACACTACCTGCAACCACCACTAGGAAAATATATATCATTCTACTAAACAGTACAAATACATACAGGGGCAGATATATCATTGGTACAACTTGTACAGCCGTACAGGCCCAGGATGTAAGGGGGGCCCATTTCTACCTCCTAAGCAGCTGAGATTGTACATTTTGATCAGCTATTGGACTACAAAGGACCTATATATTGCTCTTGCAAAAGTGCCTCTTCTATCCGTGTCCTCCAGTGACTACACATATTAAAGCTAACCTGACCCCTAAAAATCACCCCCTATCCTTTCAATACATGTCCCTGAACCTTAATTATTCTATTCTACCTATCCCTTTTTGTCAAAATTGTGTATTTATAAACTTTCAAAAAAGCGCTTTTATTACCTCCTCATCTGCAGCTTCTGAGCTCTTGAGAAGTCACATAGGGCGTCTTTAGTGCAATTATTCATGCCCCGATGGGCGTAATAATCCTTTTGCATCTTCCTCGCCCTCCTCCATGGGCGGATAAGCCGGTATGACGCTAATCGCATCATATCAGGCTATGGCTGGGGTCACACATAATCCCTTGGTCTGTTTTTGGCTTCATTTTTAGCATTTTTTTTTTCTAAGTCCAAAAACTGATAGAAAAACGGATTAGATGTAATAAACTCCCTGTCCGTTTTTTTCTGCACCAAAAAACATTGCTAGGTACGTTTTTGGGGTCCATTTTTCAAAAAAAAAAATTTTAACATGGGCCCTATGGAAAAACTGATCACTTTTTTTGGGGTGCCTTAATAAAACGGATCCGTTTTTTCATGAAGTCCAAAAACGTTCAGAGGTACAGGAGGCTCAAAAAGCACCCAAAAAAAACGGATTGGTCATGGAAATCACTTTCAAAAACGGATTTCTATGTGTGACCACAGCCTATCATGACGTCGGTACACCCATTGAGTGTATCGAGGACCTCGCAATGAGCATTGCACATGCGCGAGGTTACTTTATGGCAGCTTATCTGTTTGTCTGATTTTTAGTGTTCCTCCCATATACACAAAGGAAGTAAACATGTGTATTACAAAATATGTGTAATTGCAATACATTTCTGGGAGAAATACTTCATTTTCAATGCTACCAGCACTTGGCACAGTATATTATTGCATGAATGCACTGCATGATGAAACACTGATGGGAACAAACAAGAAATGGTAGTGCACAGAACACTATCTAAGGCTGGGGTCACACTTGGCATGAGTTTTTTTAGTGACTTAAAAAAACTCATGCGTTTTTACATGCGTTTTTTCATGTCATCATGAGCTTTTTAAGGTGTGTGATGACACCCTGTGTTTTTGCATGCGCTTTTAAATCTGCACCAAAAAATAGTGCATGCACTATTTTTTGGTGCTGTTTTAAAAACGCATGCTTTTTTTAACATGGGCTCCTATGGAAAACGCATGCGTTTTTGGATGGTACTAAATGGTACTAATGTACCATGCGCTTTTGCATGCGTTTTTGATGTCAGCTAATCACATAATAGCAAAAACGCACACAAAAACGCATGTTACTGTCACACATGCGTTTTTGCTATTAACACATGCGTTTTTGCTATTAGGGCATGCATTTTTTAACATGGGGGCCTTTGGGTGCATTTTTACATGTTTTTTGGTCTCCAAAAACTCATGGAAAAAGCGCAAGTGTGACCCCAGCCTAAAACTACAGTTTTTATTCTACAATAAACTTGAAGCAATAGAGTGTACCATTCTATAGTAATTAACATTAACCCCTTCACGACCCTTGGCCCTACGTTTGGGCCATGAAAACAAGTTCATCCCCGACCCTTGGCCCTAGGGGTGGGCCATGGAATGATTGGGCTCCTGCAGGCCGAGTGAGGGTCTCACTGACCTGTCATTCGGCCTGCAGGTACATGGGGAGTTGTACAACACCCCAGGGGGAGTCGATTTGCCCCCACCCCCACCCCCCCGGCTACAGGCGCAGTGATTGGCACTCAAAAGTGAAAGTGAAAATCACCGCGCCTGTAATGCTTCCCTGCCTGCTATCCCTACCCTCCGATCTGCTCCCCTGGCATCCTCTAACTGCCCCCCTGTCCCCCACCTCTCTTTCCTGCCCCCTCTTCATCTTTCTTACCCCCCCTGCATCCTGTCCCTGCGCCCACTTCCTGTCCCTGCGCCCGCTTCCTCTTCCTGCCGCCCAGCTCCTCCTAACTGCCCCCGCCTTCCTCTAAGTGCCCCCCATCCCCTGTCAGGCCCCCTCTTCCCCCTTCCTGCCCCCCCCGATCACCGGAGCGGCGATCGCCTCTCCCACTCACCCCTCCGGCGATCGCGCTCCATCCTGCACGACTGCGTCCCGCTCCTCCTCCTCTTCTCTCCCGCCGCCTCTGGATCTGACAGCTCTGTGCTGGAGCTGTCAGATCACTTTCTACAGCTAGATCCTGAGGATCCAGCTGTAGGAAATGATCTGACAGATCCAGCACAGTGATCCACAGTGATCACATAATGGTCACTGTGGATCACTGTGCTGGATCTGTCAGATCACTTCCTACAGCTGGATCCTCAGGATCTAGGTGTAGAAAGTGATCTGACAGATCCAGCACAGTGATCCACAGTGACCATTATATGATCACTGTGGATCACTGTGCTGGAGCTGTCATATCACTTTCTGCAGCTGGATCCTGGGGATCCAGCTGCAGAAAGCAATCTGACAGCCCGGGCGCACTGATGCACATAGTGGGTCTCTGCGCCCGGGCTCTTAGATCGTTGCTCTACAGCCCGATCTCCCTGCATGGGCATCGAGCTGCAGAAAGTGATCTGACACCCCGGGCGCAGTGACCCACTATGTGCATCACTGCACCTGGGCTGCCAGATCGCTTTCCGCAACTCGATCCCCATGCAGGGGGATCGAGCTGCAGAAAGCAATCTGACAGCCTGGGCGCAGTGATGCACATAGTGGGTCACTGCGCCCAGGCTCTTAGATCGCTGCTCTGCAGCCCGATCTCCCTGCATGGGCATCGAGCTGCAGAAAGCGATCTGACAGCCCAGGCGCAGTGATGCACATAGTGGGTCACTGCGCCCGGGGTGTCAGATCACTTTCTGCAGCTCGATGCCCATGCAGGGAGATCGGGCTGTAGAGCAACGATCTAAGAGCCCGGGCGCAGAGACCCACTATGTGCATCAGTGCGCCCGGGCTGTCAGATTACTTTCTGCAGCTGGATCCCCAGGATCCAGCTGCAGAAAGTGATATGACAGCTCCAGCACAGTGATCCACAGTGATCATATAATGGTCACTGTGGATCACTGTGCTGGATCTGTCAGATCACTTTCTACACCTAGATCCTAAGGATCCAGCTATAGGAAGTGATCTGACAGATCCAGCACAGTGATCCACAGTGGGTCAATGCGCCTGGGCTGCCAGATCGCTTTCCGCAGCTCGATCCCCATGCATGGGGAACGAGCTGCAGAAAGCGATCTGGCAGCCCAGGCGCAGTGATGCACATAGTGGGTCACTGCGCCTGGGGTCTCAGATCACTTTCTGCAGCTCAATCACCATGCTGGCGGATCGGGATCCAGAGTAGCGATCTGAAAGCAAAGGCGATCGAGTGTCGTGGGACCTTCGTTGTGGACTACGTCGGAGCGATCGAGCGTCGCGGGACCTTCGTTGTGGACTACGTCGGATCTTTTTATAATAAAGATGGAGTCCGAATTGTGTCTTTTTTTTCAAATAAAAAGATTTTTCTCTGTGTGTATTTATTGACTATTTACCTTACTAGAGATTCCTAATGGCGGGTCTAACATTGGCCCTATATTATGAATCTCGGGCTTAGTGCCAGCTGCCAATAACAAGCTGGCATTAACCCCTTTATTACCCAGTTAGCCACCGCCATCAGGGCAACTGGAGGAGCGTGAATACAGCGCCAGAAAATGGTGCTTCAATGCGGCTGCGGGCTGCAATTCGCAGCATGGGGGGCCCAGAACGCTTGGGCCTCTCTATGCTGAGGATTCCAGTCCCCAGCTGCCTAGTTGTACCTGGCTGGACCAAAAATATGGCAGAGCCCCACGTAATTTTTTTTCTAGAATTAGTTCTAGAAATAAAAAAAAAAAATAAAAAATGGGCTTCACTGTATTTTTGGTTCCAGCCAGGTATGATGAGGCAGCTGGGGGTGGGTGGCAGTCTGTAGCTGCCAAGTTGTACCTGGCTGGACCAAAAATATGGCGGAGCCCCATGCCATTTTTTTTTTTACTTCTACCAATAAAATGACAAGGTGCTTTGACTTATTTTTGGATGCCAGCCATGTCGCGTATGGAGAGCCCCTGTGTGCCTAAACATTGGAGCTCCCCTACAAGTGACCCCATTTTGGAAACTAGACCCCCCAGGGAACATATCTAGATGGCTTGTGAGCATATTGAACCCCCAGGTGCTTTACAAATTAATGAAAAAAAAAATATTTTGTGGAAAAAAAGTACTTTTTCATTTTTACGGATCAATTTGTGAAGCACCTGGGGGTTCAAAGTGCTCACTATACATCTAGATACGTTCTCTGGGGGGTCTAGTTTCCAAAATGGGGTCACTTGTGGGGGAGCTCCAATGTTTAGGCACACAGGGCTCTCCAAACGCGACATGGTGTCCGTTAACAATTTGAATGGAAATCAGCTCAAATTGTTAGCGGACATCATGTCACGTTTGGAGAGCCCCTGTGTGCCTAAACATTGGAGCTCCCCTATAAGTGACCCCATTTTGGAAACTAGACCCCCAGGGAACTTATCTAGATGGGTGGTGAGCATTTTGAACACCCCAGTGCTTTACAAATTAATCTGTAATAATGAAAAAAGAAAATTTTTGTGGAAATAAAAGTACTTTTTCATTTTTACAGATTAATATGTGAAGCACCTGGGGGTTCAAAGTGCTCACTATGCATCTAGATACGTTCCTTTGGGGGTCTAGTTTCCAAAATGGGGTCACTTGTGGAGGAGCTCCTATGTTTAGGCACACAGGGGCTCTCCAAACGCAACATGGTGTCCGCTAACAATTTGAGCTCATTTTGCATTCAAATTGTTAGCGGACACCATGTCGCGTTTGGAGAACCCCTGTGCGTCTCCACATTGGAGCTCCCCCACAAGTGACCCCATTTTGGAAACTAGACCCCCCATGGAACATATCTAGATGGATAGTGAGCATAATAATGAAAAAAGAATTTTTTTGTGGAAAAAAAAGTGCTTTTTCATTTTTATGGATGAATTTGTGAAGCACCTTGGGGTTCAAAGTGCTCACTATGCATCTAGATACGTTCCTTGGGGGGTCTAGTTTCTAAAATGGGGTCACTTGTGGGGGAGCCCCAATGTTTAGGCACACAGGGGCTCACTAAACACAACATGGTTACAGCTAACAATTTGAGCTGATTTTTATTTAAATTGTTAGCGGACACCATGTCGCGTTTGGAGAGCCCCTGTGTGCCTAAACATTGGAGCTCCCCCACAAGTGACCCCATTTTGGAAACTAGACCCCCCATGGAACATATCTAGATGGATAGTGAGCATATTGAACCCCCAGGTGCTTTACAAATTGATCTGTGAAAATGAAATAGTACTTTTTTTTTAACAAAAATTTTTTTTAGCCTAAATTTTTTCGTTTTCACATGGCAACAGCATAAAATTCATCCTAAAATTTGTTGGGCAATTTCTCCTGAGTACACTGATACCTCATATGTGGTCATAAACCACTGTTTGGGCGCACGGCAGGGGTCAGAAGGGAAGGAGTGCAATTTCACTTTTTGAATGTAAAATTAGCTCCAAAATTCAAATTGCGCTCCTTCCCTTCTGAGCCCTGCCGTGCGCCCAAACAGTGGTTTATGACCACATATGAGGTATCGATGTACTCGGGAGAATTTGCACAACACATTTTAAGATCCATTTTATCCTGTTACCCATGTGAAAATGAAAGAATTGAGGCTAAAAGAACATTTTTGATAAAAAAATTAAAATATCAATTTTTTGTTTCCACTTTGCTTTAGTTTCTGTGAAGCACCTGAAGGGTTAATAATCTTCTTGAATGTAGTTTTGAGTAGCTTGAGGGTGCAGTTTTTGGAATAGTGTCACTTTTGGGTGTTTTCTGTCATATACACCCCTCTAAAGGACTTCAGATGTGATGTGGTCACTAAATAAAATGGTTTTGTAAATTTTGGTTGAAAAATGAAAAATTGCTCATGAACTTTGAACCCTTATAACGTCCTAACAAAAAAAAAATTTTTTCCCAAAATTGTGCTGATGTGAAGTAGACATGTGGGAAATATTATTTAATAACTTTTTTCTGTCACATATCTCTCTTGTTTATCAGAAAAAAAAATAAAAATGTGAAAATTGTGAAATTTTCAAATGTTTTGCCATATTTTTGATTTTTTCACAAATAAACGCAAAAATTATCGACTTAAATTTAATACTAGCATGAAGCCCAATATGTCACGAAAAAACAAACTCAGAATCGCTAGGATCGGTTGAAGCGTTCCCGAGTTATAACCTCATAAAGGGACACTGATCAGAATTGCAAAAAAGGCCAAGGTCTTTAGGGTCAAAATAGGCTGGGTCCTGAAGGGGTTAAATAAAAAATGAATATTGGCCATAAAAAACTATAATAAATAAATTGGCCAATTGTGACTGCTCAGCTGAAGCAGCCATCTGTTTCATACGTTTATTATGCTGCATCACTAACAAGAGAGATGTCTTGACTCAGAGATATTGTCCAACTTCTTGGGGAGTCAGAAAGATTTTTTTTTTTAATTCTCTCATGAGCCAACATTTATATATAGTCAGATTTCTGTAAAGTTTGAAGAAGTTTGCATTTTTAAGAGAATTGGAACAATTTGCACTTTAATCAATGGAAATCACTGAAAGAAAAACAATTTACATAGACCGGTTTCACATTTGTGTTTGTGAGCGCAGCGTAGGCTGCGTACTTGTTTCCTAACATCCACATGCATCTTGCACACCTATTCTTTAACATGGTGTGCAAAGGTGTACGTAGGGACATGTGTTGGCATCAGTATTTCTGTGTATGCGTCCCTCTGCGTAGTTTTGCCACATCCACCAAACGCAACATGTTGCATTTTTTTGTTGCTTTAATTATGTGCAGGTATGCTCATGTGCATGAGTGCCTACAAACAATGTATTATTCTCTATGGGTGTGCATTGATGCACAATGGCTTGTGCATGGCTTCATTCGATGCACATGCGGATTTTACACTGAGCATGCCCAAGAAGTGATTTTCAGGCCCTCCCAAATCAATCCCCAAATCCTAGCCATATCAAAAAGGGGGTGTGGACACAGGAAGTTCAAGACTCTGAATGTGAAGACCCTGGATGTGAGTATACAAGCTTTGTAATATTGTTTGCAATGTTGTTTTGTCTGTTTTGTCAGTTTTTTCTTACAATGCAGCCTGTACTGTGTCTGTGTGTGTGTGTGTCGCATTATGTAGTGTGTCATGAAATGCGGTGTGTACTGTGGGTCTCTCAATTCAATGCTGTATTTGCCTTGGGTATCACAAAGCAGTCTGTACTCTGTGTCTCATAATGTGTTATGTACTGTGGGTCTCTCAATTCAATGCTGTGTTTGCCTTGGGTATCACAATGCTGTCTGTACTGTATCATGCAATGTGTTGTGTACAGGGATGAGACAGTATACTCTTAACTATTTGGTACTCGCCGAATAGTATGGTATTCAGGCAACTCGCTACTCCGCGAGTTTCCTTGTGATTACTCATTAGGAGTAGCGAGTAGTACATTCACTTTCGCAGTGTATCTATATACACTGTGAAAGGGAAATAAAAGTTAATAAAAGGTGTTAAAAATAAAAAAGTAACATACTCACCTATCCAACGACTGTCCTGGGACCCGAAAAGAACACATCCGATGGGCTACCAGGACCTTAAGTCTGATGGCCAATCAGATAGCTCATTTCTTGCCAAGTGTCACACTGTAGACTCTATGACACTCTGTCCACTGTCAGTCTGTGTCACTTTGCTTATTATGGTTTTATTTCTTTTCTTTTTAGATTGTTTTGTCATCTACTGCTATGGTCATCTACTGCCATGGTCATCTAGTGTCTTGCTGGTGTGCTGGCTTCGGGCCCTCTTGGGTGCAAGTTATTGCAAGTACGATTGATTTGTTAGTTTACACTCACTATGTTGCTCTGTCATTGACATTATACCCAGTGTAACACTCTGTCACACTGGGTAGAATGTCAGAGAGGGTAGAATGTCGGAGAGGGTAGAATGTCAGAGAGGATAGAATGTCAGAGAGGTCAGTCTCATACTCTGTCTTGATTTGGTTTTATTCCTTCTTCTTGTAGATTATCTGGTCATCAACTGCTGTGGTCATCTGTTGTGGTCATCTACTGCTGTGATCATCTACTGCAATGGTCATCTAATGTCCTGCTGGTGTGCTGTGCTCCAGGCCCTCTTGGGTACAAGTTATTTTAAGTATGATTGATTTTTTAGTTTACACTCAGTATTTTACGCTCTATAAAACTATTAGGGGGGTGAGAAGACGGTAATCCCCCCACAGTCTTCTAGCAGCAACGCCCAAATTTTGGTAAACCTCAAAGACTAGCTCCGGTGTATAATTTATTATATATTACAGTCTCATACTCTGTCTTCATTTTGGTTTTATTTCTACTCCTTGTAGGCTGTCTGGTCATTTACTGCTGTGGTGATCTGCTGTGGTCATCTACTGCTGTCGTCATCTAGTGTCCTGCTGGTGTGCTGTGCTCTGGACCCTCTTGGGTGCAAGTTATTTTAAGTATGATTGATTTGTTAGTTTACACTCAGTATTTTGCGCTCTCATTGACATTCTACACAGTGCGAAACTCTGTCACACTGGGCAGAATATCAGAAAGGGTAGAATGTCATAGAGGTCAGTCTCATACTCTGTCTTGATTTGGTTATTGTTCTGCTCCTTGTAGATTGTCTGGTCAGCTCCTGCTGTGGTCATCTGCTGCTGTAGTCATCTGCTGCTGTAGTCATCTACTGCTGTAGTCATCTGCTGCTGTGGTCGTCTACTACTGTGGTCATCTACTGCCATGGTCATCTACTGCTGTGGTTATCTAGTGTGCTGGTATGCTGTGTTCCGGGCCTTCATGGGTCCTCTCCCGGTGTTGTGTTTCCTGACTGCTGTAATTTTGGATTGTTGTCTTTGATGTAAGTATTAGTGGCCTTTCTGCTAGTTTAAATTTTTATTTTTGTCATTTTGCGATATTTTTTGTCAAATATTAACAAGCTCTATTTTTCGCACTAGTGTTCCACTTCACTGCTCCCTGCTATTTTAACATGTCGTCCTCCAGTGAAGACACAAATCCTTCGCATGGTGACATTGATGAAGTAATCAAATTTGCTCTACTGATTGGTATTTATTGACTGTCAAAATGACACATGTAATTATGTATTTTACCTTTCGGATTATTGTAGTGTGGATGAGCAGGAGCAGTTGAGAGGAAATGATTCTTCCCAGGGTCATCGTGCTCAAGTTCCTGAGGTGGAAAGGCAGGCTTTAAGTATTTTATTATCACTGTTGTAATTCATTATTATGAACTTTAGCATCTTTCAAAATCTTTATGCTATAATTTACTTGTTTTGTTTTTATTTTCTCTATAGGTTCCAAAACATGAGGAAGGAAAAACATTAATCGATAACGTTGTACTTGTGCCTCTGATGCAAGAACGACGAGCCTTGTGGGGCCCCTGCGATCATCAACTTTCTGAATCTCGATTGACTTGACGACTCTGGAATGGTCCCAATCATCCATCATCGATTTGACCACTTCTTCCCAGACCACAAGACAGAAGAGATTTTGGTAAGTATTCCGATGTAGTTTCATTGTTTCACAATTTTATTCTTTTTTGACCATTTACAGTGAAGAGTTTAAAAACTCGTTGGCGGTCGATGAAGGATTGCTTCAATAGAGATATGAGAGGGGAGACTTGCTTTCTCAGTGGGGCTGCTCAAACAGTGACTAAATACAGATACCATCAACTTCTGGCTTTCATAAGGCCTGCGCTTGCGCATCAATTGTGAGTATCATTCTGTTGTATTAGTATACACTGTATGCGTGGCCATGTTTCACGTTTTTCCTCCTGCATGTGTTACATTTTTTATTTCTCAAATCATGTGTTTGGAGTAATGCTGTCGTGTGGTTAAATGTAAGTACTAAATCACCTTTATTCCTTACTGGTGATCGATTTTGTCACCATAACCTTTAAAAAAAATGAAGAATAATTTTTCCAAAAATTGTCACTGTGGGACAAAAACTCCTAGACTCTTGTGGACCAAAAAACATATCTTGTTTTCAGTGCCTTTTTTCCTTTTTTTGGGGGGTTGTCATTCTCTTTAAAGATCAATTTTATTTATATGATGTAACACACTTGTGTTGGTTTGTATTACCTAACTTTTTTATTGTGTTTTGCAGAGAATGTTTGAGTTATTTTTGGGTGATTTTTTTCATGTCATTTCATTTTCCACACAGAACTTGGAGCAGCAAAGCCGAACCAGCATCATCCGCAATTGGAGTGGAACTTCATCAACCAGCTAACAAATTGTCCAGCACGCCCCAATCATTCACCAGTGAAGAAGCAACCTATCAGGCATCGCAAGCTAAAGATCAGGTTGCTGGTCCATTAGGATATCCCCTATCACAGCCCTCTGGCACTGGTTATGTTGGGTCTTCTCGCCAGTGGCAGAGGGCCTGGCATAGGTCAGTCATAACTGAGTTTATTTACTTAAGCTCAATCTTTCAGGCAGGTTTGACTGTGCTTGGTGAACGAGTGGGTTCAGGTATGTGAACATACTTTTCACAGAAGTCAACCGACGCCTTGACCGTCTGGAAGCCGACCTTGAGAGACCAGCAAGACATTTTTATTTTTTTTGCCATAGAGTGGGGCGTGTCGGATAACCTTATGCCTGATCTCTGCTGGATGTCATGTATACCTGTCAGGCTGCTTAGAAACAGGCGCTGCAGAAGTCAAAATGCTACTATCCACAGCAGTCAAGGTATTACCAACAGCCAAACATGAGTGTGTCTACATGCCAACTAGGCCCAGGACATCAGCAGTGGCATAACATGCCAGTACCACTGCACAGTGCATCATCACCACTCCATACAAGACAAGGAATTGGATACACGCCATCACAAACCAACTTGCCTTCACCACCTGCTGAGTGTGGGAGACCTTCAGTAAGAAGAAACTACGTCTCTGAAAACTTCTGCATACCAACAGAATGCAGCTACTACCATGCTGTTGAATACAGCAACCCACCATCATGGAGCTAGTACCTCACTCCCAACTGCTGCACACCACCAGCATGGAGCTAGTAACATGCTCCAAACTGCTGCACACCACCAGCATGGAGCTACTACCATGCTCCCAACTGCTGTAAACAACCAGCATGGAGCTACTAGCACACTTACATGTACTCAAATACTCCCGAGTCCAGCTCCCCGACAGCACACAGTGGGTCAAGAGGCTAGCACTCCTACTCGGCCGATAAAGAGGAAAAGGAAAAAAAAAAGAAAGCTTCATCTACAAACAAGAAAAAACAAAAGCCCAGGACAGAGAACTAAGCTCAGAATCCCACAGGACAGCCTGCCAAAAAAAAAGTTGCCCCAAAAAAATGCCCTAACCACCTACATTCCAACAACCTGCACACTCACCTCCCAATGTGTCTCTGTTTTCTAATTTGTCTACACCGTTTGCTGGTCCTCTCCCTTCCAATGTGTCTCTCCCTTCCTACTTGTTTAATACTCCTAGTGTCTCGTCTTCACCCAATGTTGCGTGTACTGCTTTGTCATCTAATCCCAATGTGTCAACCTGTTTTTAGTCCTGTACAAAAAATGGACTGTATTTTACATTTCATTGGCACTTCCCCTGTAAACACTTCCTCCCCTACTCCTACCCCATCCTCCACTCCCCACACCCCCCAGGTCATTAATTATAGCCCATCTGGCACAACAACCAGCACGTATACCCATATATAAAAATAGTTTATTTTTTTCCGATATTTATTTATAGAAAATATAAAAAATATTGATTTTTAAGAAACACAGTGTTTTCTTTGTCTCTTAATGTGAAGACACACACATGTGTGTATTGTATTGTTGACCTGATAGTTTAACACGCCATCGCTTCTTCAACTGGCGTGGTGTGTGTGCGAACAAGGTGTTCATTGGTCACCCATGCTTACTAGTGTCGAGTGGTTGATACTTATAACACCTGGCCAATAGTAAGGATAGGAAACCAATGTACACATTTGGAGTACACCCACACCTAACCTGTGTGGACCTCGGTAGGTGTTGTCATGATGACAACCCCCGTGCAATATTAAAGAGATCTGTGGTGTTACACTGGCTGTGTGTGCTGACAAAAAAGATGTTTATTGGTCACCTATGCTTACTAGTGCTGAGCGGTTGATGCTTACAACCATTGGGCAATAGCGAGGATAGGCAACCAATGTACACCTTTGATGTACACCCATACCCGACCTGTGTGGACCTCGTTAGTATTGCACAGGTAGTGTATGATGCCAACCCCTGTGCAATATTAAAGAGATCTGTGGTGTTACACTGGCGGTGTGTGTTTGCGAAAAAGGTATTAATTGGTTACCTATGCTACTAGTGCCGAGCGGTTGATGCTTACAACCCCTGTGCAATAGTGAGGATAGGCAACCAATGTACACTTGTGTCGTACATGGACACTTGAATTTAGACCTTGTTAGTTTTGCACAGGTGTTGTAATGATGCCAACCCCCATGCAATATTAAAGAGATCTCTGGTGTTTAAATTGCGGTGTGTGTTGGCGAAAAAGATGTTCATTGGTCACCTATGCTTACTAGTGCTGTGGGGTTGATGCTTACAACCAGGGGCGGGCTGGGCCAGGTGGCAGGGAGGCATTTGCCCCCCAGGCCGGTAACAGTTCAGGGCCGCCGGGTGCGTTGTCAACAACAATGCAAAAGTAAATCACTGGCGGCCACGGCTATTCTTAGTGCGGGATGCGGCCACAGGTGATTTATCATACAAACAATAGTGCACCCAGCGGCTGGCACAGGCTGGCTGCAGCAAAGTACTAAGGAGTGCTTACATTGCACTCACCCTCAAGACCGGAGCGCTTGACAGGCGCCACTCTGGGGCAGCAGGCTGGGCCGGTCTCTGCCAATGTTGGCTGAGGCTCCCAGCTCTTCATGGCTGCCCGCAGGACCCTCCGCTTGTTTTTTGGACGGCCGGCACCTTCTGTTAGTGAGCAGGGCCGGCTGCGTCACTGCTGACAGACAGGGCTCTGAGCAGTGGCCATGTCTGCAAGCTGTGACATCATGCAGCGCGCCGTGCTGCATTAGATTCCCACCATGGAGGAGCTGAATGGGACACCATCAAGGGGGAGGTGAGCAAAGTAAACGCCGATGTGTTCATTCTTTATCTAAAACTAATGTGTGTGTGTACACATACCTGGCTGAATCTGTGTGTGTGTGTGTGTGTGTATACATGCCTGGCTGCATCTGTGTGTGTGTGTGTGTGTGTGTGTGTATACATGACTCGCTGCATCTGTGTGTGTATACATGACTGGCTGCATCTGTGTGTGTGTGTGTGTATACATGACTGGCTGCATGTTGTGTGTGTGTGTGTATACATGACTGGCTGCATGTGTGTGTGTGTGTATACATTTCTGGCTGCATCTGTGTGTGTGTATACATGCCTGGCTGCATCTTTGAGTGTGTGTGTGTATACATAACTGGCTGCATCTGTGTGTGTGTGTATACATGCCTGGCTGCATCTGTGTGTGTGTGTATACATGACTGGCTGCATCTGTGTGTGTATACATGACTGGCTGCATCTGTGTGTGTGTGTATACATGACTGGCTGCATCTGTGTGTGTGTATACATTTCTGGCTGCATCTGTGTGTGTGTGTGTGTGTGTGTATACATGCCTGGCTGCATCTGTGTGTGTGTGTGTGTGTGTATACATAACTGGCTGCATCTGTGTGTGTGTGTGTGTATACATGCCTGGCTGCATCTGTGTGTGTGTGTGTGTGTGTATATATATAACTGGCTGCATCTGTGTGTGTGTGTGTATACATGCCTGGCTGCATCTGTGTGTGTGTGTGTACATGCCTAGCTGCATCTGTGTGTGTGTATGTGTACATGCCTGGCTGCATCTGTGTGTGTGTGTGTGTGTGTGTGTATACATGTCCGGCTGCATCTGTGTGTGTGTGTATACATGACTGGCTGCATCTGTGTGTGTGTACATTTCTGGCTGCATCTGTGTGTGTGTGTATACATGCCTGGCTGCATCTGTGTGTGTACATGCCTGGCTGCATATGTGTGTGTGTGTGTGTGTGTGTGTACATGTCTGGCTGCATCTGTGTGTGTGTACATGCCTGGCTGCATCTGTGTGTGTGTACATGTCTGGCTGCATCTGTGTGTGTGTGTGTGTGTGTGTGTATACATGCCTGGCTGCATCTGTGTGTGTGTACATGCCTGGCTGCATCTGTGTGTGTGTGTATACATGCCTGGCTGCATCTGTGTATGTGTGTATACATGCCTGGCTGCATCTGTGTGTGTGTGTCTTTCTATCTATGTGTCTGTTTGTGGCTGGGGCTTTGTGTGGCTGGGGCTTTGTGTGGCTGGTTGTGTGTGGCTGGGGCTTTGTGTGGCTGGTTGTGTGTGGCTGGGGCTTTGTGTGGCTGGTTGTGTGTGGCTGGGGCTTTATGTGGCTGGTTGTGTGTGGCTGGGGCTTTGTGTGGCTGGTTGTGTGTGACTGGGGCTTTGTGTGGCTGGTTGTGTGTGGCTGGGGCTTTGTGTGGCTGGGGCTTTGTGGCTGGTTGTGTGTGGCTGGGGCTTTGTGGCTGGCTGTGTGTGGCTGAGGCTTTGTGGCTGGTTGTGTGTGGCTGGGGCTTTGTGGCTGGTTGTGTGTGGCTGGGGCTTTGTGGCTGGCTGTGTGTGGCTGAGGCTTTGTGGCTGGCTGTGTGTGGCTGGGGCTTTGTGGCTGGTTGTGTGTGGCTGGGGCTTTGTGGCTGGTTGTGTGTGGCTAGGGCTGTGTGGCTGTGGCTGACTATGTGTCTATGTTGCTAGGGCTGTCTGTGGCTGACTGTGTCTGTGGCTGAGGCTGCGTGGCTGGCTGTGTGTGGCAAAATGTGTCTGTGTGGCTGACTGTGTCTATGTGTGGCTAGGGCTGTGTAGCTGCATGTGGCTGTCTGTGTGTCTGACTGTCTTTATGTGGCTGGGGCTATGTGGCTGTGGCTGGCTGTGTGTGCCTAACTATGTCTTTGTGTGGCTGGGGCTGCGTGGTTGTGGCTAGCTGGGGTTGGCTGTGGCTGCATAGCTGTGGCTGAGGCTGCGTGGTTGGCTGTGTGTAGCTGGGGCTGTTTGGCTGTGTGTGTGTGGCTGGGGCTGCTTGGCTGTGTGTGTCTGACTGTGTGTGTGTGGCTGGCGGTGTGGTTGGCTGTATGTCTGTGTGTGGCTGGCTATGGCTGTCTATATTGCTCGCTGTGTGTGTGGCTGGCTGTGTCTGTGTGTGTGGGTAGCTGCGCCTGTGTGTGGCTGGCTTTGGCTGTGTGTGTGGCTGTGTATGTGGCTGGCTGCCTGGATTTGGCTGTGTGTGGCTGGCTGTGTTTGTGTGGCTAGCTGTGTGTGGCTGTATGTGTGTGGCTGATTGTGTGTGTGGCTGATATTGTGTGTGTAGCTGGCTGTGTCTGTGTTTGGCTGGCTGTGTCTGTGTGTGCCTGTGTGTGGCTGGCTATGGCTGTCTATGTTGCTGGCTGTGGCTCTGTGTGTGGCTGGCTGTGGCTATGTGTGTGGCTGTCTATGTGGCTGTGTCTCTCTGTGTGGCTCTCTGCGTCTGTGTAGCTGTCTATGTGGCTGACTGTTTTTGTGTGGTTGTGGCTCTGTGTGTGGCTGTGGCAGGCTCTCTGTGTAGCTGGCCACTGGGACATCCAAATGCTGTGCGAGTGTCCGACAGTTTTCTTAGATCATGTGCAATCTGTTTTGTTTCTCAGCAGCTATTACTGTAGAATCATTTACAGGAGCATTTTACAGTCGTCTCAGCTGAAGAATGAGAATGTATCAGTGATAAAAACAGATGCCTCTCGGATGGTCCGTGTGCTGTCAGTGTGCGGTCCATGATTTTGTCGGACTCATAGACTTGCATTGGCGAGTCTCGCACATGAATCCCATACTGTCGCAGCATGTTGTGACTTTTTTCCCATCCAGAATCTGGATGAGAAAAAAAGCGTCCGACACTCGCCAATGTGTTTCAGACGTTGATTAACTGACTGCACTGCGATAAAATCACACATTGCACTCATCCGAGTTTCACCCCAGTGTGTCCGTGCCCTAATAATAAAATCCATATAGTAATCCTACAATGTCTGCGGGACATGGTATGGGGAGGGTTTATGGCTCAGTTAGTACACACACACCATACTTCATGGTATGGGGAGGGTGTATGGCTCAGTTAGTACACACTCCATACTTCTTGTTATTAACCAGTTAATGATCCCTTGTCCACCGCACTGCAGTGTCAAAAGAGGAAGACAGCGAGACAGGCAGCGACATGGCATCAGAGAGTCCCCTGACCTCGAAATAGAAGATCCTCAGATCCTGGTATTGTGACGACATATGAAGAAATATTTTTTTACATTTATATTACACTATGAACTCCACAGCACTTTACATACACTATCAACACTGTCCCCATTGGGGCTCACAATGAAAACATCCTACCAGTATGTCTCATATTGTATATCGCCTTTCTTTGATATCACCTTCACAAATATTGCATTTATTGCACTTGTCAGGTTTTGGATGTTTTAAGATTGCATTTGTTTGCAGGATGTCATAATTGACTCCCAGAGCTGCTGGTTTGACGGTTAATGTCTTACAGCATCTTAGATTTTTTTTGCTTAATGGTACTTCCAAGTTTCTCAATAGGGCTGAGATCAGGGGAGACTGGTAGCCACACCATGGTTTTCTCTACTTTTATGTCCATAGCAGCCAATTACTCAGGGCTATGCTCTGTACCAAGAGATGGTGCATTGTCATGCATAGGGATGATTTTGTACGAAGAAAAAAAGTGGTCAGTCTAAAAGTATATATACTTTGCCGTGGTCCTTTTCACGCCTTCATGGACCCTATAAGGGCAAACTAGCTCTCTCCACATGATTACGACCATAAACATGACTGCCACCTCCTTGCTGATGTGACATGGTGGCGGTCATCTAGCAACCATCCACTACTCCAACCATATTGGGAACCTCTAGGCTCCTTTTAGCTACTCCTCTGTCTGCAGGGGGGCGTGGTGCGATGGGGGGGGGCACACCGCTGACAGTGCCTAGGGCGGCAGGAGCTCCAAATACGGGCCTGGCTGGAGGAACTGAGATGGGCCGCCGAGAATTTCCGACAGTACTAAACCCCCCCTCCCCGGTCCTCGCCCGAGGGCTGCCGGAAAAATGTTGCCACCCAGGGTTTGCGTCGCCAGTCAGCCCCTGCTTACAACCCATGTACAATAGTGAGGATAGGCAACCAATGTACACCTGTGTCGTACACGCACACCGGAATTTAGAGAGGAACCAAATATAAACTCCATTGGTATTACACTCACAGAATAAATAAAGTGATGACAACATAGATATACTGTAGTTTACCATTTTTATTGCATGGAAGGTACTGCACTGAAATGTTTGATCCAGAGGAAGGAAAAAAATCCAATGTCGTTATTAGCCAATCTTTAACATTGGATCAAGAAAATTGTTCCTGGACTGAAGACTTGTAGTCCAATAATTATCCTGGATCAACATATATAGATGTTACCAAAGAGGGGTACAAGGGTAATTAAACATTAAACAACAGCAAGAGTAAATGCAAATGATAAACCAAGCACAATACTGAATATAGCTATACAAGTACAAAAAATAATATTATGTCAAAAAACATTAATATTACAATATTTGAGAAGACATAAGGAAGTGGATTTGCAGGCCCAAAGCTTTATTACTCCACACACAAGAGGGAAAACAGTTATCCAAGTTCAACGATTGTCCTATTCTACAAAAACAATATATCAAAATTGGGGATGAGGGAGGAAGCGGCATGTCGCTTGTCCATGTCCTGTAAATAAAAGCTTATAATCTGACATTAAATTCATCCATTGCTTGTATAAATTACTCTTTTGAAAACTGAAACCCTCCGAAATTTGGTTTAGGTTAAGAAAATAAATTGGCATCAATGCTGAAATATTGATCATTTAATGAACACTGAATGGTCTGAGTTTAGTAAGACAAACGTTTTGTCGCTTGGTCATATAATGCACCCAATCCTAGTTTACATCCTCACCTGTGGACAGTAAATGATTGGTTAATTAGTGGGTGTATCTAAAAAGAAACCCAGCACCCCAGATCTTCACTTGAACTGCAACTTGAGCTCTGGCAATGTACCAAAAATCCACCCTGCGACCAAAGCCTTGATTATCAAGAGGCTGAAGACCAGATCCACCGCAGAGGTGGCTGGCACCTTTAATGGTACCTTTACACGCCGCTACGAAAGGTAGAAACCGGCAGGTGTCGAAGACAATTGTACCTTTTACCTTCAAAACACCGCGAAGTGGCGGCGTGTAATTCGGGTTGTTGCCACCTGTCTCTTTGGATACCTGTCTTTCAGACGTGCTGAAAAACAAGCAGGTATAAACCCTATGGTAGCGGCGTGTAATCGGGGCACAGGTACGGTATTTGAGTTACCTGGGGCGTGCCACAGCGTCATGTATACCACGCCCCATCTGCGATCATTGGTGGGGGCTACTGTGTACCCATTGGCTGTCCCTGCACAGGGCGGCATATTTAACGATCTGACCAGTCAATACACATTTGCTATAGCGTCATGTATTAGCCAGCCCCCTGCGCTGGCAGGCCAATCATGATGTTATTGCATTGTCCAATCACCGTACAAATGCCGCGTAATACACAACTCTGTCACGCCTATGTAGTTACGGCGCACGATATGTACGCCCAGATTCCCTTGTGGTGGCGGCGTGTAAATGAGGGAAGGTGCTCCACAGAAGGTAACCTGCGGCACCTGTTGGCACTTCCAGGGATCGAAAATCCATCTCTACAACAAAGTTCCTCCAGGCAAAAAAGATCAATGTGCTCAAGAACTGGCCAGCCCAGTCACCAGACATGTAGAAAATATAAAAGGGGTGGGGGACAAGAGGCGCAATAGTGCCCTAACACTAGTGACACTGTAGAGAAGGGTGGTATTGTGGAACCACTCACCTGGTGCAGTTGTGATCCCCACAACTGGTTTGTAAGCGTGAAGCAATCAAGAGCTGCTGCAGGACCTCCATCTACCACTGACCAGTGGTGAAATCCAGAAAAGAAGATGGGAGTGCAGGTGTGCCACGGTCCGCGCTGCTCCAAATGCAAAAACTCACCAAAGAGTCAAATTTTCCTTGAGCAAATTTCCAAGCTTTATTTTCTTCCTCCTACGCGTTTCGGCGCTAGCCTGGCACCTGGCATATCCCTGATGAAGGTGCCAGGCTAGGCTCCGAAACGCGTAGGAGGAAGAAAATAAAGCTTGGAAATTTGCTCAAGGAAAATTTGACTCTTTGGTGAGTTTTTGCATTTGGAGCAGCGCGGACCGTGGCACACCTGCATTCCCATATTCTTTTCTGAGTCACCAGACATGAACATCATTGAGCATGTTTGGGGTAGGATGAAAGAGGAAGCTTGGAAGACAAAACCAAAGAATCTAGATGAACTCTGGGAGGCATGGAAGACTGCATTCTTTGCTATTCCTGATAACTTCATTATTGTATGAATCATTGTTGAACCACATGGATGCAGTCCTTCAAGCTCATGGAAGTCACACAAAATATTAAATATGACTCTAATAGCACCACAACTTTATTCACCAATGTTATGCAACATATATTTGTATTTTAAGTACATTTTTGTTTGAAAATCACACTACTTTCTGTGGGCGACAAAACTTTTGTCTTGCCAAAATCTGACCATCCTGTGTTCATTAAATGATCAATATTTCAGCATTGATGCCAATTTATTTTCTTAACCTAAACCACATTTCAGAGGGTTTCAGTTTCAAAAGAGTAATTTATACAACGAATGGATGAATTTGACGTCAAGTTATAAGCTATTATTTACATAACATGGATAAGCGACATAACTTCTGTCATGGAGTGTAACATTGGGGATACTTGAGGAAGTGGATTATCTGGCAAAAAGCTTTATTCATCACAATCAGAATAATCAAAGGGGAGTGGGGGGTGGTGGTGGAGTGGGTTAACAATCAGCAAACATTAAGGTACATTTTACTCACAAGTCTTGAACGATGTAGCTCGCAAAAGTGGCTTAAACCCTTGCGTCCTGCCATGCAACATGTCCAATGTCCGAATTGAAATAAGCGGCAAAGTTATCTCTCATTTGGGCAACCTCCACTGTAGTACTCAGAGTCTGATCTCGGTAATCCTATGATGTGGTAGCAATAGTTTCCTCGAGGTCAAAGCGGTGTCACTCTCTCACCAGGATGAAATTGTGCAGAAATACACACGCTTTGACAACCTAATCAATTTTGTCAGTATTTAGGTTAATGGCAGTTCCCAAGATGCGCCATTTCGATGCCAGCAAACCAAAGACACAATCCACAGTCCTTCATGCCCTTGTCAGTCGGTAGTTATAAATCCTTTTGGTGCGATTGAAGTCCCAACTGTAGTATAGTTTTCTGAGGTTTCCCCACAATTGAATCACTTTTTCACCAACCACAACAAACGGCATTGGTGGTACTTGAGTGTCCAGAAGGGGTTGTGCGGTGGAAAGTTGAAATAGTTCCCATACAAGCGCCGGCCCATGTTAGAGTCTTTAAAAGTCTGTGAGTCATTTCCTCATCTAGATGAGCCAACGTCAACGACGACAAATCGACAGTCAGCGTCCGCAATCACGATCACAACAATCGAGAAGTAATTTTTGTAGTTGTGATACTTGGATGTGCTTCCAGCAGGTTTCAGGATCCGAATATGTTTACTGTCCATGGCCCCCAGTTTGGAAATTGACAAATCTTCTGGTATCTTGCTGCGTTGTCCATCCAGAGTTGAGTTTTGGAATGGGGGAGGAATTCTTGTTGCAGATCTTTACAGATTGCACGGCAGGTCTCTTCAACAATCCCAGACAACATCAACACTCCAATCCATAACTGGAAATGTAGCAATGATAACGTCAATCCGGTCACCAGGAATCTGCCAAACAGAAAAGGAAAATAAAGTAATTACATGACTTTTGTAACAATAATGAAAATGACATGTGTTGACATGTGTTTCTTTGTAAAAATGTACATACCTCAGATCCACCAACAGCCGCTCCTCCGCAGGAATTGCTCAACGCAGTTGGGTGTCCTGCCTTTTGATTGATCCTCGGACATGTTGCAGCAACTCATCGAAGCTCTCTTCGGACATCCTGGTGTAATCAAAGAACTTCTGCGGGTTCTCTCGAAGTTCGCTGTACAATGAGTGGTAGGCTCTCTCGCACTTCAACTATGGGATGTAGCCAGAAATGACGACGTCTTCTCCGTCTTGCTTTTCTTCGATCTTCTTCACGCCCCACTGTGAAGGAAAATGCCATTTTTAATAATAAATCCAGGTTGCAATAGAAGCTCTGCATGTTGAGATCCATCTTGCAGCAGGATAACGCAGCAAAAGAAGAGGTTTTCGTCTGTGCAGGGTCTATAAAACACACCCATAGGGCTTGGCTTGTCATGGAAATTCTAGAAACCCTTTTGGAAAAATATGAACGCATGCGCATAAAGAATGCATGCGCATGCCAAAACGCATGCAAACGCATTCTTGCGCAGTGCTTTTTTGTCGTAATGCGGAAGCTGATGGGGATAGAAACCGCTGTGTACGCATGCGCTTGCATGCATTTTAGAATGCGCATGTGCATGCTTATGATACGCTGCGTGGTGAAATGCAAATTTGAAAGCAGCCATACTGCAGCTACAAAATGGCCACAGGCACAGCCTCGATATGTTTCCCAGCCTTACAGCTTTTAAATCATAAATCATGCAGCCAAACAAAGTGACTATCATAGCCTGTTTTAAAGCTGAAGGATACTCTGCATTAACTATTTTATGGTAATTAATGATAGTGGGGGAATTTCACATCTCTTAACTCAGCAAAAGAGATGCCCCTAAAAGATTAAACAAATAATCTAGGGATGGGCGAATCCTGAAATACTCGGACTCGCTGGACTGTAACGAGTCCAGGTCCGAGACTCTGTACTCGTTGCGAGTCCAGCGAGTCCGAGTAGTAACCTGTGCTTTTGCAGTGTATCTATACAGATAAACTACAAAAGTACCCTAAAAGTTAATCTAAGGGGTTAAAAACAATAAACATTAATACTCACCTCCTGTACCGGGACCGGGACCGAAGACCTCCGGCTGTTACAGGACCTCCGAGACCACCGGGAGAAGATGGGAAAAAGGACCTTGCAGTTCAGCCAATCAGCATTCGGCTAGCGGTCACATGGGTTGTGACGCGGCTGCACTGCGGTCACATGACAAACCCATGTGACCGCTAGCCGAATGCTGATTGGCTGAACTGCAAGGTCCTTTTCCCCATCTTCTCCCGGTGGTCTCGGAGGTCCTGTAACAGCCGGAGTTCTTCGGTCCTGGTCCCGGTACAGGAGTACAGGAAGTGAGTATTAATGTTTATTGTTTTTAACCCCTTAGATTAACTTTTAGTGTACTTTTGTAGTGTATCTGTACAGGGACTCGCTACCCCCGAGTAATTCCTAAGGAAACTCAGCGAGTAGCGAGTCCCCCGAGTCCGCTACTATTCGGGCGAGTCCCGAATAGTAGCGAGGAATTCGCCCATCCCTAAAATAATCCAATCAGTAATGCGCTGTACAATTGAATTACTTAACCCCATAGTGATGACTGTACGACGTCGGCATCTGAGGGTACAACTTCCTTTCTGACATATAGAGATGTCAGAAAGGAAAAAACCCTGTAGTGCCCTACAGTGTCAGAAAATCAAAAGGGTTTCAGCTACTGGTGGTATCTGAGTCCCTGTAGCTTATGAATCAAGCTGTTCTTTTGGTCCCCAATCAAGTAATTACCGGTATACAGTGGTATAGATACCGGCAGTCACGATAAAAAAAAATACTGCTGGTAAAAATGATTTCTCTTTCATCTGATAGGCTCAAACATGTCCAATGAGAGAGCATAATAAACCCCTAGGGCCCCAAGGTCCCCCAATACCACCAAAGTCCCCCCAACAGCCAACCATGGCGTGCTCTGGAAAAAATAATCTGGTGTCCTTTCCTGCCCTGCGCCCTCTAATCTGTTCCCCCACCCTCAGTTCTGCTTTCCCAGTACCTTCTTACATTTGATTAGTACCCCGACATATCCTTCCTGTGCATCTTCTTTTGGAAAGATAGCACCCATGTTGATGCCTGCGCAGAGCAGTCTCTCCTGTGCCAGGAGCCTGACATGTCAAAACCTCAGTGATCCAGGCAAAGTACCTGGATTGCGCATCCTATGGAGGTGCCAGTTCTGGGGTGGCTGCGGCTTGAATAATGCCAGACTTTGGCTGGTATTTAAAAATAGGGGTACTCTACGCCATTTTCATTTCAAATTCTTTATTAATAAACTAGCTGTGAGCCCGATTCTGAAGAATCGGGAGTCTAGAATCTGGAGAGAGCGAGGGAGAGAGAGAGAGGGAGAGAGATAGAGATAGAGATAGAGATGAGAGAGAGAGAGAGAGAGAGAGATAGAGAGATAGATAGAGAGATAGATAGATAGATAGAGATAGATAGATAGATAGATAGATAGATAGAGATAGATAGATAGAGATAGATAGAGATAGATAGATAAATAGATAGATAGATAGAGATAGATAGATAGATAGATAGATAGATAGATAGATAGATAGATAAAAAGATAGAGATAGATAGAGATAGATAGATAGATAGATAGAGATAGATAGATAGATAGATAGATAAATAGATAGAGATAGATAGATAGATAGATAAATAGATAGAGATAGATAGAGATAGATAGATAACTAGAGATAGATAGAGATAGATGGATAGATAGATAGAGATAAATAGATGGAGATAGGTAGATAGATAGATAGATAGATATAGATAGATAGATACCGTATATACTCGTGTATAAGCCGACCCGTGTATAAGCCGACCCCCCTACTTTTGCCCCAAAAATCTGGAAAAACCTATTGACTCGTGTATAAGCCGAGGGTGGACCCCAGCACAGGTATACAGCCCCCAGCAGTGTGGTATACAGGCCCCCCCCAGTGGTATACAGGCCTCCCCAGTGGTAGTATACAGCAGCCCTAGTGGTAGTATACAGCAGCCCCAATGGTAGTATATAGCATCCCCAGCAGCCCCAGTGGTAGTATACAGCAGCCGCAGTGGTAGTATATAGCAGCCCCAGCAGCCCCAGTGGTAGTATATAGCAGCCCCAGCAGTAGTATACAGCAGCCCCAGTGGTAGTATATAGCAGCCCCATTGGTAGTATATAGCAGCCCCAGTGGTAGTATATAGCAGCCCCAGTGGTAGTATATAGCATCCCCAGCAGCCCCAGTGGTAGTGTACAGCAGCCCCAGTGGTAGTATATAGCAGCCCCAGTGGTAGTATACAGCAGGCGCAGTGGTAGTATATAGCAGCCCCAGTGGTAGTATATAGCAGCCCCAGCAGCCCCAGTGGTTGTATATAGCAGCCCCAGTGGTAGTATATAGCATCCCCAGCAGCCCCAGTGGTAGTATAACAGCAGCCCCAGTGGTAGTATATAGCAGCCCCAGCAGCCCCAGTGGAGTAGTATACAGCAGCCCCAGTGGTAGTATATAGCAGCCCCAGTGGTAGTATATAGCAGCCCCAGTGGTAGTATATAGCAGCCCCAGTGGTAGTATATAGCAGCCCCAGTGGTAGTTATAGAATATAGCAGCCCCAGTGGTAGTATATAGCAGCCCCAGCAGCCCCAGTGGTAGTATACAGCAGCCCCAGTGGTAGTATACAGGAGCCCCAGCAGCCCCAGTGGTATATACAGCAGCCCCAGTGGTATATACAGGAGCCCCAGCAGCCCCAGGGTATATACAGCAGCCCCAGTGGTATATGCAGCACCCCAGTGGTATACAGGCCTCCAGCAGTATATACAGCAGCCCCCAGGGGTTATACAGCACCCCCAGGGGTTATACAGCGGCCCCCTGGGGGTACCACAGCCCCCAGGGGGTACCAGCAGCCCCCTGGGGGTACCAACAGCCCCCTGGGGGTACCAACAGCCTCCAGGGGGTACCCAGCAGCCCCCTGGGGGTACCAACAGCCCCTGGGGGTACCAACAGCCCCCAGGGGGTACCCAGCAACCCCCTGGGGGTACCAACATCCCCAAGGGGGTACCAACAGCCCCCAGGGGGTACCCAGCAGCCCCCTGGGGGTACCCAACATCCCCCTGGGGTACCAACAGCCCCCAGGGGGTACCCAGCAGCCCCCAGGGGTACCCAGCAGCCCCCTGGGGTACCACAGCCCCCAGGGTACCAACACCCCCACAAGCTGGCACTGTCCCCCCTTGTAAGTGCCCCCCCCGCTGACTTATACATTACCATCCCGGTGTTCTGATCGGCGCCGCTCTCCGTGCTGCGTCTTCATCTCCCAGCGCTGGCTGCATCCGGGTCTCCGGGTCGCGCGATTACGTCACATCGCTGCGACAGCCGGAGATCACGGATGGAGCCAGCGAGGACGAGAGGATGAAGAAGCACCGAGGAGCGGCGCCGATCAGAACACCGGGATGGTAATGTATAAGCACCGGGGGGGGGGGCCCTTACAAGGGGGGACAGTGGCAGCTTTTGGGGGGCTATATGAACTGCTTCCCCCTGCGCTGATTGACAGGGGGAAGCAGTGCATATATAATGAGCGGCCCCACGTGACGGGGCCACTCATACAGCAGCCTCCCCCCGCCTCCTCCAGCCTCCACAGCCCAGAGGTACCGTATTGACCCGTGTATAAGCCGAGGGGGGGGGACTTTTCAGCCAAAATTTTGGGCTGAAAAACTCGGCTTATACACGAGTATATACGGTAGATATAGATAGATATAGATAGATAGATAAATAGATTGATAGTAGATAGATAGATAGATAGATAGATAGATAGATAGATAGATAATGAGATAGATAAATAGATAGATAGAGAGATAGAGATAGATAGATAGATAGATTTAGATAGATAGATAGATAAATATAGAGATAGATAGATAGATAGATAGATAGATAGATAGATAGATAGATAGATAGAGAGAGAGATAGATAGATAGATAGGTAAGTCTTTGCAGCCGCGGTAAGTCCAGCGACAGCCGAGCTCCGTGGCCGAAAAGGGAACCAAGGGCCCGGCCATGCATTGTTGGAAACACCGCTATGTATCTCTATGGGAAGTGAGGCGCTATTCTGATTGGTCGCTGTGTGCTGGCGGCGACCAATCAGAATAGCGCCTCACTTTCAGCGGTAAATTTGAAACTCAAAGTCGTCCATTATATGTCTATGGGAAGTGAGGCGCTATTCTGATTGGTCGCCGTCAGCACACAGCGACCAATCAGAATAGCGCCTCACTTCCCATAGAGATATAATGGATGAAAAGTCGTCCATTATATGTCTATGAGAAGTGAGATAGCTAGATAGATAGATAGAGAGATAGAGAGATAGATAGCTAGATAGATAGATAAATAGAGATAGATAGAGAAAGATAGATAGATAGAGATAGATAAATAGAGATAGATAGATAGATAAATAGATAAATAGATAGAGATAGATAGATAAACAGAGATAGATAGATAGATAGATTGATAGATAGATAGATAAATAGATAGAGATAGATAGATAAATAGAGATAGATAGATAGATAGATAGAGATAGATAGATAGATAAATAGTGATAGATAGATAGAGATAGATAGATAAATAGAGATAGATAGATAAATAGATAGATAGATAGATAGATAGAGATAGAGAGATGGAGATAGATAGATAAATAGATAGAGATAGATAGATAGATAGATAGATAGAGAGATAGATATAAATAGATAGATAGATAGATAGATAGATAGATAGATAGATAGATAGAGATAAGAGAGATAGATAGATAGATAGATAGGTGAGTCTTTGCAGCCGCGGTAAGTCCGGCGACAGCCGAGCGCCGTGGCCGAAAAGGGAACCAAGGGCCCGGCCATGCATTGTTGGAAACACCGCTATGTATCTCTATGGGAAGTGAGGCGCTATTCTGATTGGTCGCTGTGTGCTGCCGGCGACCAATCAGAATAGCGCCTCACTTTGAGCGGTAAATTTGAAACTCAAAGTTGTCCATTATATGTCTATGGGAAGTGAGGCGCTATTCTGATTGGTCGGCGGCAGCACACAGCGACCAATCAGAATAGCGCCTCACTTCCCATAGAGATATAATGGACGAAAATGTGTCCATTATATCTCTATGGGAAGTGAGGCGCTATTCTGATTGGTCGCTGTGTGCTGGCGGCGACCAATCAGAAAAGCGCCTCACTTTAAGCGGTAAATTTGAAACTCAAAGTGGTCCATTATATGTCTATGGGAAGTGAGGCGCTATTCTGATTGGTCGGCGGCAACCAGAGCCGAGCCCTGTGGCCGAAAATAGAACCAGGGGCTCGGCCATAAATTCGCCGAAACACCGCTATGTATTTCTATGGGAAGTGAGGCGCTATTCTGATTGGTCGCTGTGTGCTGCCGGCGACCAATCAGAATAGCGCCTCACTTCCCATAGAGATACATAGCGGTGTTTCGGTGAATTTATGGCCGGGCCCCTGGTTCTATTTTCGGCCACAGCGCTCGGCGGCACTGCTCTTGCCGGGGACCACCGCCGGAGCTCCGGCTTGTTACGGGGGCACCGCAGAAGCTCGGCCTCCTGGCGGGGACCACCGCCGGAGGTCGGGCTTGTTACGGGGGAGCTGTGGCGGGGTTGGCGGGGTGTAGGTGGGCAATGGCCGCATCGCGCCGGCCAATGCTTCGTGGGTCGCGTGGCTGCGAGGCAGCCACGTCCATGATGACGGAAGTAGCGCCGAATATGACGGAAGTGCGCTACGGCAATTATTAATAAATAACTCATTTGTAAAAAAGCACGGGGTGACCTCTGATTTGGATTATCAGCTAAGATAAAGCTGTCAGATGTGGTCAGCAGGCTCCAGCTGTTGGCTTTACCCTATCTGGTATTCAAAAATAGTGGGGACCTCACATCACAACAGTGTTACAAAAGAACAATATTAAAAGTGTTTTATGCAGACATTAATCTTTCAAATCAATGTTAAACAGAGAATGTGTGATGCTTGTTACACGTTTTTGCGTTTTTTTTGTAAAATCCATTTTGATAAGCTAAAAGATATTTGTTTTTAAAACTATAAAAGTTTCTCAAAATGCATACATTTAACTATAACTACAGTATCTACCTCACAAAGTGTGCATGTCCTAATTAGAAACATTTTTCTGCATACCAGTTTTAGTAGAACAATTTTACATCGGTGCATGCCACATCAATATAGCACATTGTTTCAAGTGATGACTTTTTGGACGCCTGCCATCTAGCAATTCTGATCAAAATATAGTTTAACAAAATAATTAAAAAACATTTAAACATTAAATTGTGCACATCTGTTTTTACACACCTTTTTTTATTATTCTAATTTGAAAATCATACATGACACACCTGCTCCCACATTTTGATTTCAATACTTACATACAATTTCTTGTTAAGTACTGTCTGAGAAGGATGATTAAATGTTGTTAAAAAATAAAAACTTACTTAAAATAAAATCTAAGCATTTACCTGTGCATGTCTGTTTTTAGGCCTCTTTTACTAGTCCATTTTTGAAACAATGCACCCCACATCAAAACAGCAGCCTCTTGTTACAATAAAGTTTATGTAGGTGTCCTTAACAAGTATTTCTTGTAATGTCATTTTTTTGGACCATATTGTAAAAAATGACAAAGGCAGAAAACAGGGTAGTGTAAAAGAAATATCAAACATTGGCTAATAATGTGCAGCCTATAGCTGCAGCCGAAGCACCAAAACTACTGGCATTAGCCAGTAGTACTATCAAATCCAGGTTACAATTGGCCTCCTTTACCTTCACGAAACATATTTGGGGAAGAATTGAAGGGCTTAATAGAACACATATGATACATCAATTATCTTAGTCACGGCTAAATTATATTATCTCTGACAACATCACTGTTAGTTTAAGTCAGTGTTTTGCACAATCGTCCACCATTGCTTTAACAGTTATTCTTTTACTTTGTGGAATTCTATTCCTTCAGTTACATCTCTTTTGGATTTACTCTCACTCCCCTAAGCCAAATCTCTGTGGGAACTCAGGAAGAATTGTATGTGTGGCGCCCCTATGGCAAGGCACCACAGGAAGGTACTGCACCCCAAATAGAGGTGTGGTGCCTCTGTAACCGTGGACGTGGGGAAATCTTCAGAGTCTGCACCCCAACACCCATACAGAGGCCACTTTAATACAGGGGACTGATATTATGTAGGTCCCAGGGGGAGGAGCCTAAACAGTGGGAGACAGGGAGTGACAGCACAGTCAGACAGTTGGTATGAGGAGAGCAAGAAAGGAGGACATCAGGAGGGCGCTTCTTAGGAGAGAGGTGACCCAGACTCAGAAGGGGGTTTACCAAGGACTGGTTGGAGAAAGCTGGGGACCCAGGTCTACACCAGCATACCGGAGCCAAGGTAGATAGATGCAAGGTTTAACCCTAACTACAGACCGGCAAGCTGAGGGCCCAACACACACAGGGAGCCAAAGCACCCCTAAAACAGCCCAACATCAGTCCCGCAGCTGTGTCCACGACACCGACAAGTGAAAGACTTTTAAGTAACAGACCATGAGGACTAGAGACTTGGCTCAAGAGGGGCAGTAGAGACAGAGCAAGAGAGAGTAACAAGACCACGAGCGCCATATTTAGGGCATCAATGTCAGACTCTGAGGAAACCTTCACGATCCGCGGTTACAATACCCGTTAACCCAGAATGTACCGTGTACATGTTTCCATCTGGTGCCGTTTGAGCTGAAGTGGTGTCTGTTCTCCTTTCATTCAGTGCCCGGAGGGCTACAGCATCATCACCAGAGGCGAGGACTACTACTCCCCTCATCCGCCCCGCTGCCCTGAGGTAAAGCTCCACCTGTGGGGAGCTGAACTACCAAAGCTGCATTCCCATCACCTCAGCGGCCGGCCGCAGCGCTGGTAACCCTATTACCATGTACCACAGGTGGCGTCACGTTACCATTCCCCCATCATCACCCCCACCCCTGCCACTGAGGGTCCAGGGCACGGAACCCAGGAATCGACCAGCCGTGATCTCCCACCGAAGCAACCACCTGTCCTGGTATCCGAGTACCCCCTCCCTGTCGACCGACTCATATGTCGGTATCTTGTTGATTTGCTAGGTGAGATAACCAGTCAGCTTTTATATTCAGATGACAAGGCCTGTAGCATATGAAGGACAAGGTTCAAACGCCTTACTGTGTTGGTGGCTCTGTCATCTGTTGTGGTAAGGTCATTGACTGCCAAGTTGCACTTAAAAACTTTATAGACAAGTATTGAGCAGGGGGCAAGGAGCCTAGGACATTTCCCACACTAAGGCAACTGTCAGCAAAATTAAATATGATTATGGCAAAGATAATTGTGTGAATTAGACCTGATAACTAGATCAGGCGGCCAAGGAGATGATGTCATTAGAGGAGACAGGTGGTTGCAGGAGCGTAACCGATGTCCAGGCAAAAGATTTTCTGAGGCAACTCAGCTTCTTCTTTTGTCAGCTCAAAATACTTCATGGCATGACTGCTGTTGGTGGAGGAAACTCAGCAGTGACTGAAAGCTCCAATGGTAGTCATAGTAGTAATGAGTTATATTCTGGCATAAACTGACTAGGAATTATGGCTCACCATTAGCATAAGAGCATAAGCATCACATGCTCTCATGAGAAAAGCATGATGACAGGTAATGCAAGCAAGTCTCAAGCTTCTATTGAGCATCTTTCTGGAAGTCAGGCTGTATCCTCAAGTGGTTATTCTCGTCATCACTATCTCCATCTACTGCTTTCTGTAGCCTTTCTTGTCATGCTTTGTTATATCATCAGTTAGTTATATGTATTTCCAAGAAACATATGTTTAGTCATTTGTTTGCATAGACACTCAACTCCCAAATGTCAAAGTTCATAACAATTAATGATGGAATTGACTTCCAATTGTGAAATAATGACTTCTGCCTAGTCTTACATGCCTCCCAGAGTTCATCTAGATTCTTTGGTTTTGTCTTCCAAGCTTCTTCTTTCATCCTACCCCAAACATGCACAATAATGTTCACGTCTGGTGACTGGGCTGGCCAGTCCTTGAGCATCTAGATCTTTTTTGCCTGGAGGAACTTTGTTGAAGAGATGGATGTATGAGATGGAGCACCATCCTGCTGCAGAATTTAACCCCTTTTATGATTTGGAATATAAGAGTTAGTTAATACTTCTTGATATTTTAGGCTATTGATATTGCCTTCCACCTTGCAAATGTTTTCCACACCCCCATACTGAATGTAACCCCAGACCATGATCTTTCCACCACCAAATTTAACTGTTTTCTGGGTGTATTTTGGATCCATACGAGCTCCAGTAGGTCTCCTGCAGTATTTGCGGCGGCTGTGGTGTAATTCTACTGAAGATTCATCAGACAAATCCACCTTCTATCACTTTTCCAGCATCCATCTGTTTAGCAGGCTGTGGAACTTTGCAATGCCACATGTTTTTTTTATTTGCCTTTTGTTTAGTGCAGGCTTCTGGGCACTGATTCGACCATGGAGGCCATTTCGAGACAGAATCCTACAAACTGTTCTAGTTGACACAGAGACTTGAGGTGACCAGGCCTGTTGGAGCTCCTTTGCAGTGGAAGAGGGGCTTGCTTTGGATTTTCTAACCAACAAACTTTCCTCCTGAGCAGTTGTTTTACGGGGTCTGCCGGACCTGGGCTTGTCAAACGCATCTCCAGTCTCTTCAAATCTTTTTTTAATTCTTTGTACTTGACGCTGGGACACATGAAAGGTGCCAGCGACCTCTGCAGTGGATCTGGTCTTCAGCCTCATTTTAATCAAGGCTTTGGTAGCAAGGTGGATTTTTGGCATGTTGTCAGAGCTCAAGTTGCAGTTCAAGTGAAGGTCTGGGGTGCTGGGTTTATTGACGATGTAAACTAGGATTGGATGCATTATATGACCAGGCGACAAAACTTTTTTCTTGCTAAAATCAGACCATCCAGTGTTCATTAAATGATCAAAATTTCATCATTGATGCCAATTTATTTTCTTAACCTAAACCAAATTTCAGAGGGTTTCAGCTTTCAAAAGAGTAATTTATACAAACAATGGATGAATTTAAAGAGAACTTGTCAGGTGGTTTATGCATCCCCAGCTATCACTGTCTGTCCCTGCAGCTTTATAATACTATTCTAATCATCCCTGTCTGAGCTCATAGTGTAATGTTATAGGTAAAAAAAAGCATTTATTCACATACATTTCAGTCTACACCTTGGAGGAGGGAACAATCATTTATTCCTCTTAAAGTCTACGCGTTTCGTGTACCCACTGTACACTTCCTCAGGAGTTGGAATTACACTGCCATCACATATCACACTTATTAAATATAGCCATTCCCCTGAAATGAGGTGGGTACCACATCACAGGACCTAAACAACATACAAATGTAAAAAATGTATATCATGTTATGCTAGTCCTAATACAAAACACATCTAAAAAACAACCATAAAAAATCAATAAAAATCAGCATTCGTCAAGAGAAACATAACAGCATAGTCATATTTAAAACACTTATAGAAATCATTTCTCATAGCTATCTCTATACATAAATCTTTCACTTCCCTATTCCTAAGACGAGGAAGTGTACAGTGGGTACACAAAACGTGTAGAGTTTTAAGAGGAATAAAAGATTGTTCTATGATCTATGGGCTCCATGGATTAACTCCTTGGATGACGACTAATAATAGCGCGGATCCACGAAGCCGGATTTCCTTCTATCTTCATCTCCTCATTATGTTATAGGGACTTAGCTCCGCCTATTATAGTCACATGGTTATGACATAACATCAGGTCTCCCAACATGTTCTAACATAAGGCTGAAATTTTAACTATTAACCTGCCAGACAGTCTCTGTCCTCCAAGCTGGAGACTGACAGCCTCATTACATAAGGAAATGTAAGTGTATTATTTTTTAACCTTTCACATTACACTATGAGCTCAGACAGGGATGATTAGAATAGTATTATAAAGCTGCAGCTACAGACACTGATAGCTGGGGAGGCATAAACTAGCTGACAGGTTCCCTTTAACGTCAGGGTATAAGCTTTTATTTACATAACATGGATAAGCGACATAACTTCTGTCAGGGAGTGAATTTCAGTATTATTTTTAGTGAAAATAAGATGTTTTTGTGCATTTCCTGGGGATAAATTGCCTGGTAGTACCCCTGTTGGACAAATTCTAGTGGGTCTTTCTGCAGTATTGGGTCTCTCTGCATGGCTGGCAACACAAGGTGAACATATACGGTAGTTTATCTTTCAAATAAGAATTCTTGAGTTTCCAATACTACTACTTTCCTTAACCAAATCTGTTTTCTTTTTTTTTTTTTTTTTTTTTTAAATAATCAGGATATTTTGTGTTTTGTGTGAACTTTCACAGCAGAACCCTGTACAAGAATATGCTTCTACCCAGGACTGGTAACATAAATACCTCTTGAAGTGTAATTTTAGGTCATTAACATGCATGGTTTAGGATCATGATCAAATTAGGAATTCAGCCCTGACTATATTTTCTGTGGTCTGGACACCATGATAGGCATAGAACGTAACAAATAAAATGATAGGACACACAGATACCAGTAGCGTAGCTGGCGGGGGGGGCAGGAAGGGGGCGGCATGAGGGGCCCATTGGGGCTGAGAGGCAGTGGCGTAACTACCATGGTCGCCCCGTGCTGGCAGTCGGCCGCCGCGACAGCGATAGCGCCGGCCGGAGAGGAGGGAGGACGGGACTTCCTGTCCTGCAGCTCTGCCCGCCCCTCCTCTCCTCCCCTTATAGCAGACGCACGGCGGCCGTGGTGAGTGTGCACCCGCCCCCCCCCGGTCCTCAGATGAGGGGGTGGCATGAAAATCCCCTGATAGCACCCCCCCGGTCCTCAGGTGAGGGGGTGGCATGAAAATCCTCTGATAGCACCCCCCCAATCCTCACATGGGGGGCCCAGGTGCAGATCTTGCACCCGGGCCCGGAGCAGGCTAGCTACGCCACTGACAGATACAGAATGTTACCACAAGAATAGATTGTAGACATCAAGTCCAGAGCTCTGTGGGTATTGTTTATAACATATATGGTCAACCAGGTTTGGCACAAACCATAGTTAGAATGCCCCTGTACAGTAAATTTATTATGTTCTTTTTGATTTACAGGCAGACATGCGATCCCACTAGATCAAAAAATGACTAAGAGGGATAACTTTAGAAAAATGTTTTTTAAAGCATGAGAAGTCTGTCAGTGCACTGTGTTATTAAAGGGAACCTGTCAGCTCAACTTAGCCCCCTATGCTACCACTTCCTGTCTCTGCACCTTGCTAGCTCATCCCTAATTATCCCTCTCTGTCCTAAAACTGCATTAAAAAGCTTGTAAAAATTAATTTAATAACTTACATCCAGTCTACATCCATAGACTGGAATGGACGGTCTCTGGGGCTCCATTCTTTCCTCCTCACTGGCTCTTAGCACGCCCCACTGGGTATCATTCCTTCTCTTGTTCATCCTCTTTTGAAATTCCCGCCTCCTCCATGTAGTATGATGTGATGGATAGACAGGGCAGATGCGGCACATGTGCAGTGCACATATTGGAGCCGCCCGTACAACCTGATAAGCCCCCACAATGCACCGGACCGGAACTGTTGTCTGTCTGGTGCATCATGCTACATAGAGGAGGCGGGAGTTTCAAAAGAGGACAAAGGTCCTTTTATTGAGGAGAAACGAGAAACCAACATTTCGGTCCACACTGGACCTTGATCACGGTAGTTGCTGCAAATTTTAAATGTAAAAAGAAAAAAATCAGTATATACAAGCCAAGAAAATATTTACATATTGTGCATTCCACAATGACAATACCCAGACAGGTGTCAGTAGACACCTGTTCTTTCTTTCATGCATAAAGTAGAGTTCTTTATATTCTCAAGTACTATATTTCTATATTGTTGGTAAGAGGGTGGGTTAACCAGGAGAGAGTATTGGTGACAATGTCTATCTAGTCCCATTCCAACATTTTTACATCTTTAAATATATAGATAGGTATATAGACATAAGGAAGCATGAAACTTGAATTGATCAATCAAGTTTTCCATAATTTCAGACAAAATTCATTTACGTATAGATCAAAAATTGTTTAATTACCCTCTGTTTACATGGACTCCTGTGTGGGTTTGGGCGCAGTTGCCCTATTTGTTTTCTCAACTGTCATAGACAATATATTGCATCAGTCAATTATACTGGTGGTAATTTATCACTCATAAAGATCTATTATGTTTCTTTACCTTTGTGGCAGAAGGGTATGGGGGATCCTTGGACCCTGTTTTGGGGTGCCCTGAGATATGGAGAGTAAGTACAGTGCATTAGGGGGGCTTACAGAATGCAGATATGGAACTACCTGGTTTATTATAGGTGTTATCCTGGCTACATTATGAACATCTATAACTCACATCATTTGTCCACCTCCCTCTCTATAAAGGAGCGGACCGGAAATACCCGGGGATGTTGGCGCATGCGCAGAAGCGCCAGAAGTGAGTCACCGGAAGTGACCACACATGTATATCACTTAGTTGCTATGAAGATCGTCATGTGATCGCCTTGCTTCCAGGAGTCGGTCATGTAATTTCTGTATAACGATCTCTGCTTAGATCAGCGGTCTTAATGTTATGAAATTTATTGGGGCCATAGCGACTGGGCGGTAAACAAGTGTGGTCACTTCCGATGACGCACTTCCGGCGCTACTGAGCATGCGCCGGCATCCCCGGGTATTTCCGGTCCGCTCCTTTATAGAGCGGCCGGTCCCCAAGCATGGTAAACGCTGGAAAATACCCGAAACCGGGTTGGAACCTAACTGAAATAAGGTGAGCACACTATAGGTTAATCACTTATTATATATGGGCATTAATTCCTAATATTGGGAGGTGGACAAATGATGTGAGTCATAGAGGTTCATAATGTAGCCAGGATAACATCTATAATAAACCAGATAGTGGTTCCTAATCTACCAGTCAATCTAGTTTACCAGACCCCTCAATTGGCACCTCCACCTGTGAAATAGGTCTCAGAGTGCACGCACTCTTCTATTGTATCAGAACATTCCAGTCTACAGGCGTAGACTGGATGTAAGTTATTAAATAATTTTATACAAGCTTTATAGTGCAGTTTAAGATCAGAGAGGGATGGTTAGGGATCAGCTAGAAAGATGCAGGGACAGGTAGTAATAGAATAGGGTGCTAAATTGAGCTGACAGGTTCCCCTTAAACAGGCTGTTAGCTGAAACCGAATGCCATACATTTTTATGGTGAGGTCACTTGGATATTGCTAAAATTGTGTTAGTATTAAAAAAGTCCAAAAGGGATTCAGTACAATATTAATCATACCTTCTAGAGTTACACACATACTTTCCATGAAATTTAGAGGCTTTTCAGTATTGTGATTCATGGTGAATCAAGTTTTTTTCTACAAATTCGAGCACTCGAGCATTATTTCAATAAATCTCTTAAAGAACTCTGTGATAAGACCATCATATTTCATTAGCTGTTTGCTTTTCAAAGTCTAGCTGATCTACATGACACACCACTAGATCAATTAATCATAGCATGTATTCCCATAATCAGCTAAGTAGTGTAAAAATGATCAGGGCGACTCAAGAAGCAGCGTGAAATGAACAGCATTCATAAATCCTACAATAAAAATAAAATATTTTCTTCCTGAAATATATAGTACAAAATGATGTGCACTTTCTATTAGTTTTTTGGAAACAACTATGAATTGTACCTTGGGCATTAAATGAAGAACAAGAGGAAATATAACTCTAAAAATGACAATATCAGACCTTATAATAAAGCAGAGTATCATTGACTCATCCTAGGTTTATTGACAGAGGATGTCCAAATTTAATTTGATATTGCAACTTTTTTGCAGTGTTTAAATGCATTTAAAATAGGAAATTAATGAACTATAAGTTTCTATCATTTTGTAATATGCTTGCATTTTCTTTATATAGCATTATGAAGACTATTAAGTCTCTACAGTTACAGGCGGCAAACAAACCCGATACCGCAGTCATATGCTATACTTCCATTTGCATTATTTTTTGTGGCATGTAGGATAGTGTGAAGAATGGGGAAAGAGAGTGGAGGAATATATGTTTGCAGGATCATACTACATGAAAGGTTTCAGACTAAACATAGGGCCACATATATTAGATATGAGCAATTTTTTTTACATTTAAATGTGTCAACTTTGCAAATTTCAAGATTCATAGCAAATAAATATGTGCAAATTGTATCATTATGAAACCTCTAATTGCCTGAAAAATATGTGTAGAACAATGAGAATTCCCCTTAGATTGAATTATACATGTTTTAAGATCCGTAATGAAACTCAGTCTTTTTAATATCCGAATTAAAGAAAAAGAGGAAGCTAGATGGTAACCAGAGGTAACGAGTAGTGTATTTAACACAGTACGGTATCAGGCTTTTCAGGCTATTTAAAATTAATAAACAGTAAAACATTATCTTTGTTTGGGGGGGGGGGGGGCAGATTGATGCACTCCTGTTGTTTGTAGATGTAGCACAAACTTAACAAGCTGTTGCATTTTTACACAGATGGGTACAATAAATGTCTATGTTTGAGGGGAATAAAGAGCTTTGAAGTTTGCTAAATAAAGAAGTTATTGCTTTTCTTTAGAAGCTATGCTTACATTATCCCTTTCAATTTGCAGACAAATCAAGTGCACTGAACTCTTTTCAATGTCAAGGGGTAAATCACTCTCAACTAGAATTGAAAAAAGTTATCCTTTTTTATGGTCTGCAACTGGCTTACAAATTATAAAATCATTGCACAATTATAAAGGTTTTTTTTATCAAGCTGTCCATAAATTATCCCATTATTTCTTGAGACAAGAAAGTGGCATTGTTTTAAAAATGAAAAAGTTCTAGATTGTTGTCAACTTTTTTAGAAAACGAGTGTGGCGCCCCTGAGGGTCCAGTTGCCACAGAGGTAATGCACCTCAGCCAGAGGTGTGGTACCCTACTCTCGGGTAAGGAGGGGACGCTACCGGGCACCCACACACCAGAACCCAACACCACACCATTCAAAACCAGGGGATCTGGGTGGACCTTGTTGATGGAGGGCCCCATCCAAGGCTGGAGAAGGGAACTGTGTAGAGGGTGTGGGTGGAGGAAGTAGATAAGAGGAGCACACCAGGAAGTAGTGGGTAGAGTTGTAACAACGAGGAGAGAGAGAGAGAGAGGAGTGAGTAGAGGAGTCACAGAAGAGTTGTGAGGAAAGGCATCCTGGGAATTGGAGCAAAGAATCTCATCCCAGGACAAGGAAGATATGAGAGCCAGTGAAGGGCTCCAGAGACTGAGAAAGGGTCCCAGGAGCACAGGAAGAAAGGAATCCTCCTGTGGCACCCGTATCCAGGCCGACAGTGACCAAACTCGTGTGGAGGGACTGGGTGGCAGAAGGAGACTGGCCCTAGACTAGTAGAGTGGACTGAAGACTAACCAGAGGCTGCAGTAACTCCAAGTCCACAGTCACACTTACTCATCGAAAAGGCAGCCGCATAGGATCAAGGGGACTGAGAGGATGTTGTTCGACAGGACCCAAGGATGCTGGCTCAGGACACTGAGTGTGAGGCGTGGGTCAGGAGGGCAAAAGTCGGGAAGGGAATATTAGAAGGAGGTCCCGGTCAAGCGTTCCCAATTGTTCCGAGAGTTGACTGGAACCCTGTCCCAGATAGCACAGCACCCCGCTGGAATCTGGAAATACCTGGAGGTGTACTTCAACTGTGAGTAAAATCTAAAGACTGCATCCTGCTGTGTCCTCTAATTCTTTCCCACACCCTCAGTCCTGCATTCCACAGTACAGTATTCCCTACACAGACTGTTCAACTGCTCTGGGGTCTAGCTCTATCCGTGGAGAGCCAAACCACCCTAGTTGCATCACCATCTGCCCCAGAGGATCTGCATCGCAGTGTCGGCCATCCACCCAATTGCCGAAACCCACGGGTGGCGTCAAGACTTTAATCCCCAAAATCTTAATTAACAAACTTTCATTGACACCACCAGGGTCACGGAGCTGAGTCTCAACCCCCATGGTTCCCCTGCAGTAATGTAGCCTTGTTCCGAGTACTCCACGGCTCTGGGGGGTCTTTCAAATACAAACAGTGTGTTGCCTGGTCTAGTGTCTACAGGATTGTGCTAAAAAGACTTTGCTGTGAAACCAGAGTAATGGCGGCCGCAATAAACTTAAGCCATGTGCTGGCTGGGGAGCGTGATGCAGTCCCCCATCGTGGGCCGGGCCAGCACCGAGCAGGAGGAATGTTGTCCACCCCCATTGTTCACAGAGAGCAAGAGGGGCTGCCCAAAAGACTTGATTGCTCCGCTTTGGGTGTGGCTGACGGGGAAACGGGAGACGAGAGCAGAGGTCTCCCCCAGCCAACCAGAGAGGAAGTAAGACCAGTTACCACTGATGGACTCAGAGTTCCTAAAGGACAAAGTAAGAGAACTTACTCACCAACTTCTCAACACCCAGATGACAATGGTGGGGCAGTGGAGAAATAACTTGCTGGAGAAAATGTCTCAGCGGTGGACGGCTACCCAACCAGCATCTCCAACTCTGGAACAGTAGGAGGGAGAACCCGGCACCAGAAAGGACAGTGATGAAGGTACTAAAATTGTCCCGTTGCTGGGGAAACATTAGTGGTCCCCCTAGAATCCCCTTCAACTCCCTAGCCCAGTCAGGTGTTTGAAAACCTGGCATGGGATTACACAAATCCTGGTGACAAACTGGCAGCCCAGCTGTAGTCTGAATGCATGCCCCAGGAAGTATGAGCAGAGAGAGTAGTGTTTAAGTGGGAGAACCCGGGCGAAGACTTGATAAGATTCCTGAGTGTCTTTCACTCGCCATGCAGGTGAGTGGGGACCATATACTCTCAAAGTATAGAAGGTGTATGAAAAGAGGTGGTCCCCAACTACTTGCTCTACGACTTCAACTGTGGATACTGCACCCAGACTAACCGTCCAGACTCAGGTCCAAAGGAAGACACAGGTAACCCAGAATCTTGGTGGTTGTCTTGCTTTTTCTGTAGAACCTGGTGAGGGACACAAAAGAGTGTGTCCCCAGTCTAGAGAATGCAGGCCTAAAAAAAGAATTTTTATTGACACTGCCAGAGTCACAGAGCCGGGTCTCGACCCCCGTGACTCCCCAGCAGTACTGTAGCCTGGTCCCGAGTATCCCACAGCCATGGGGGGGATGTCACTAGCTTATTTTTAGAGCTGTTTCTTAAAGGGAACCTGTCACCTAGTTTACGCCACCCAAGCTGTCACTACCTGTCTTTGCACCTTACTATTACTAATCTAACTGTCCCTCTCTGTCCAAACTGTGTTATGTGATGGTGTATAAAAAGCATTTTATACTTACAGGTTGTTAGGGTAACAAAGCAGGGGGCTACTCCCTGGGCATCCTCTTTCGCTCTCTGTTCCCTCCTCGATCCTTCCCTTTAACACCTCCATGGGCTTCTTCATTCCTTTCTGTAAATGCTCCTGTTTTGAAATTATCGCCCCTTCTCATAGTATTGTACCGAGCCGGAGCACCATATCCGGCCCGATGCATCGTGGGGTTGATCATGTGGTGTTGATCCCGGCGCATGCGCAGTGCACATATTCAAGCTGGGCCCTCCCACGTGATCAGCCCCACAATGAACTGGGCCAGATATGACGCTCCGGCTCGGCGCAGTACTATGAGAAGGGGTAGGCCTTTTAAAACAGGAGGATTTACAGAAGGGAATGAAGACACTTATCGGGGCTTCATAAAGAAGGATCGAGGAGGGGACAGAGAGCGAAAGAGGACGCCCAGGGGGCTACTGTTAGTAGCCCCCCTCTTCATTACCATAACCACCTGTAAGTATAAAATTATTTTTATACACCATAACAGCACAAAGTTAAGACAGGGAGAGATAGTTAGATTAGTAATAGGAAGGTGCAGGGACAGGTAATGACAGCTTGGGGGCTTAAACTAGGTGACAGGTTCCCTTTAAGGATACATAAACATGAAAGTATGTTTCCCAAGATTGTTAGTACAGTCAAGCAGAATGAAGCACAGTGGGCAGCCAGGAGGTGTGTAGCTGTGGCTGAACAGTAGCTGCAGGAGGAGCAGCACAGTAGTGATATAAGACAGGGCAGACAATATAATGCTTGCAAGTTTAGGGGCAGCAATAGCATTGGAAGCTGCAGTACAGTCTACTAAGAAACACTGTGGACAGCTAGGAGGTGTGTGGCTGGTTTAGTTTTGCAGTGACAGTGACAAATGTAAAACAACAGGGTTTGGTTGGAGCAGACCATAAAATTCTTGAAAGTGTAGGGTTAAGGCTGGCAGTTCCTGCAGCAGCAGAACTACAGTACACATAACATTATGGAAAGGGAGGAGATAACTGCATGAATATGATTCGTTGGGCCATGTGGCAACAGAATTGAATAGATTACAAGTCGTCAGGCAGGCAGGCAGATGGTACAGTCAATTTACTCATTGGCATAAGCCTATGCTACATAAAAGTCTGCACTGATCCATGCCTTTTCATCTAAACAAGTATTAGGTTTTTCATTCTCATATCACATAACCTGATCATCTTTGGTGTGAACAATCAACCATCCATGTGGAACATCCTGTCTGGAATTACATTGGAGCTGAACATGATGATATTCCCATAGCAATTTAGGACTGTTCATTCCGCTGGTGTTAATTTCATTCTGCGGAGTCGGAAGCGATCTCCAGCGGGTGAATGCAGGGAGAAGCCGCCCCTTCCCCCAATGAAGATCATAAGTACAGTCTAGCTGCAGTCACCCTGCTTGCACCCGCGGGTTCCCTCAGGTCAGGAGGTACTGGGGTTAACACACCGTGTCTCCAGATCGTGAGCACACGAGAGGAATGATGAACAGAGCATTTTCATATTTTTCATACATTTTAGCATGATTGCAAAACTTCACACTTTCTTTAAATTGAGGCAAAAATATTGCAACATAGAGAAAGTCACAATGGATTACGCAAATAAATCCGACGGGAGAAACCATTATCGGCAGTATTTAAAGTCAATTTATTATCGATCCATTAAAATCCATTCAAGTGATATTACAGTGGGCACGATGACAATAGAGTGCACGGCTTGTCTGGCAGAAGACCACGCGTTTCGACCTTTACAATCTTCTACTTGGTCTAGACATCTACCTGGGTGAGCTGGCTACATTTCTTTTTCTTATATATCAATTTAAAAATTCAATATTTACCTTGATACCTTGTGTCCACGTCAAGTACATGCCTTAGGTTAGCTAGGCTAAAAATATGAATTGTAAACAATAATCATAAAAGACATACCGTAATATATATTGTGCAGCACTATACAATCTATAGGGCATATTAAAGCACAATATCAGACACTGTAGAGTAACTCATAATTCAGCTATTCAGTATGTCATCTTAGCAACTTTACTGCCGTGCAAAATGTTATTATCATGTACCTGCTCTATCCAGCTGTCAGATAAACATTAAGTACTGGGATTTTAATCACTTTACCCGAAGATGTTTATTAATAATAACTCCATTTGTTTAAAAATTGCAGTAATTGAAAGCAGAGAAATCATCGTTTGATACAAACCCATTATTCTCCATGTGAAAACTACAATAGAGTCCATATATTAATCATTACACTGCTAGCAGCCTGTCTGCATTATAGTCAATATAACTGCATAAACAAGAATACTGAACATATTTTACATAAGAAAAAAAGCAAAACTATTTTTACCCACCAGATGGCACTACAGACTGCAAGAAAGTCAAGTTCAATGTTCTGTGTATGATCCTTAGCACTAAATTAAATGGACTAGCTGGAAATCTCCTATTGAGAAAGTTGTGTAAAAATTCTGCCTGTAATTGCTTCCATTTACTTAAAAAAAAATAAGGTGGCACAAGGAAGCAAACTTAAGGTTGAGTGATTTTATTTACTTCATTTGCATTTCTTGCCAGTAACCCCAGCAGGATGTGCTGCAGATCAAGCACTGCTCAATGGTACAGTCATTTTAGCGGAGAGCTGAAGCTAAACCACAGACACATCATTTTATGTTCAACACACCGGCATGTTAATAGCTGCTACTTAAAGGACCCTTTAAGTTTCTTTCCCATCCTCTTTGGCAATAAGTACTTTAAACTGCAATATAACACTAACCTTTTAATTTGTTCATATTGCTGCCAGTTTAAATTCATTGTATTGCCTGCTTACCTCATTAGATGCTGATATTAAAATTGGCGCGCAGTATGTGATGGAGTCTGATTTCCATTTGGAAAATGACCATTAGCCTCAAAGTTTATATACTTGTTAGTACCTGGACAAGACATTACTGGAAACAACAATCATCATTGAGATATGCGAGCACCTTCCGCGGCGTCATCATCATGTACAGTTGAAACCAGATGTCTACATACACTATATAAAAAGACACATATTCATGTTTTTCTCACTATCAGAAATGAAATCAGAATAAATCTTTCCTATTTTTGGTCAATTATTAATATTTGCCAAGTGCCAGAATAATTAAAGATAGAGAGGTTATAAAGAATACTATGGCTAGGGTCCGGATTCTGTTTTTGCAAAATGCCATTTTTGCTTCAAAAAAACGCTATGCGTTAAAGGATGGTACCTATATGTACCATTCATTGGCGGATACGTTTCCCATAGGGCCCCATGTTAAAAAAATGCTATGCGTTTTTTGAAAACACCCAAAAACGCTGCTTTTTGGGTGCAGTAAAAAAACGCATAGTGTTTTTTAGCAGTGCATTTTGCCTCTGCGTTTTTTGCATGGGAGCCTATAGATCCGTTAAAAGCATCAGTTTTTTAAGAATCCTAAGTTGAAAAACTGATGCTTTTAACGGATCCAGGGCTCAAGTGTGACCCTAGGCTATGCCTTTATACAATTTAGGACAGCCCATATGATGATGGCATGTGTTTGGAAGCTTCTGGTTTATTGGCAACATCTGAGTTGATGAAAGACACACCTGTGGATGTATTTAATGCACACCTGAAACACTGCTTCTTTGTGTAGTATTATGGGAAAGTCTAAAGAAATCAGCTAAGATATCAGGATAAGAATTATACGAAAGTACAAACAAGATGGGAATGTCCAGCAACCATGCCACTCAGGAAGGAGACAGGCTCTGTGTCCCATAGATGAACATGCTTTTGTCCGAGATGTGCATATCAACACAAGAGCAAAAGCAACAGACCCTGTGAAGTTGATGGCAGAATGGAAGTGCCATCAGAAAGAGTCATGTCCTGTGGTCTGACAAAATTCTAATTAAACTTGCCATAATGAACATCATTACATTAGGAGGAAAAAAAGAGAAGCTTGGAAGCCTAAGAATACAATCCCAACTGTGAAACACAGTGGTGAAAGCATCATGTTGTGAGGTTGTTCTGCTGTAGGAGGGACTGGTGCACTTCACAAAATAAATGGCATTATGAGGAAAAGAAGATTTTGATGTGGCAATACTGAAGCAACATCTCAAAATATCACCCACTCCTATATAGGGAGTATGATACCCTGATGAAGGTGCCAGGATAGGCGCCGAAACGCGTTGGTGAGTAAAGGAGATCTTTGCTTTGGAACTTTGCCTTCCTTGTGACTTCTTGGAGACATCCATTCCTTGGGATTCCATTGAGACAGCAGCGCGGACCGTGACACACCATCTTCCCTATATAGGAGCGTTTTTCCATGTACGAGTGGCTGGTGGAGGTCCTGCAGCAGCTATAAACCAAAGGCTTATAAACCAGTTGTGGGTCACACAACTGGACCAGGTGAGTGTACACCTATTGGTATACTCAGTGTGTCACTAGTGATAGTTCACTATTGCGCCTCTTGTCTCCACCCTTTTTGTATTTATAAAATATCAGCCAGGATGTTAAAGCTTGAATGGAAATGGATCTTCCAAATGGACAATGACCCAAAGCATAGTGCCAAACTGGTTACAAAGTGGCTTAAAGGGGAATTCCAGTAAGAGAAAACTTTTTAGTACAGTGCCTGCTCTGCTACATGATGAAGCAGGGCTGTGCACTGCAGTTCTAGGATATATAGATCACTTATAATTCAATAAAATTATACCTGCTCCTCTTCTCTGACCCTCCCTCAGGGGACATAACAATTCAGCATGTCAGCTTCATGCAGGGACAGAGAGCAGAGAGTATGTTGGGGGCATGGACGCTGGGGGCTGCAGGATCATCATACATTCCAGCCCCCTCACAGTTCCTTATGGGGAGGGGGCGTGGCCACAAGGCCCCATGCTCATACTACAATCCATTTGTGGTCATCACAAAGCCCTGATCTTACTCCTAGTGAAAATTTATGGGCAAAGCTGAAAAGGCAAGTGCAAGCAAGGCAAATATGGCTCAGTTACACCAGTTCTGTCAGGAGGAATGGGCCCAAATTCCTACTAACTATTGTGATAAGCTTGTTGAAGGATATCCAAAATATTTGACCCAAGTCATACAATTTAAGGGCATTTGTACCAAATACTAATGAAATGTAAACAAGTGACTGCAAAAAGTAATAAAAATGCCTTAAAGGAAACCTGTCAGCTCATTCTACTCCTCATTCTATCACTACCTGTCCCTGCACCTTGCTAGCTGATCCCTAGCCATCCCTCTCTGACCTAAAAGTGCCCTATAAAGCTTAAGAAAAATGATTTACAACTTACATGCAGTCTCCATGCGGAGACTAGAATGGCGGATTCAGGGACTCCATTATTCCTCCCTCGCTGGCTCCTAGCACGTCCCGTTGGGCATCCTCATTCCTTGTGAAGTACCACCTTTTTTTAGAAGCCCTGGAGCCCGCCTTTCCAGTCTCCGGATGGAGACTACATGTAAGTTATAAATCATTTTTATTAAGCTTTATAGGGCACTTTTATGTCACAGAGGGATGGTTAGGGATCAGCAAGCAAGGTGTCGGGACAGGTAGTGATAGCATGGGGGGGTAGAACGAGCTGCAAGGTTCCCTTTAAAACATTCTCTCTCATTATTCTGGCATTTGGCAAATATAAATATTTATGGTAATCCTAATTGAACTAAATCGGGAAAGGTTTATTCTGATTTCATGACAGATAGTGAGAAAAACATGCACGTGTCTTCTTATATATTGTATGTAAACTTTCTGGTTTTAATTGCACATATAAAAGAAGGAACTTTATTCATATTATTATAAGTGTAAGTTATTATTATGTTCTGATTTGTTATTTGTCTTTTGCATTGTGTTTCTACAGCGGCAATCAAAGTATTGAAAACAACACACAATTCCCTTACTGTCAAGGTCATTGTGTTAATACAAAAAAGGTGGGGGAACAAGAGGCGCAATAGTGCCCTATCACTAGTGACACTCAGATGTGAGTGGTGTAAAGCAGTTACACTCACCTATTCCAGTTGTGAGACCCACAACTGGTTTAACAGCATATCACAGTATCAGCTGCTGCAGGACCTCCACCGACCACTCCAACGTGGAAAAACTGCCAGAAAATAAAGAAGTATACTGCTACAACATCTTGCATCCCAGGTGATTTTGTGAACTTAGCAGCACGGACCGTGGTACACCTTGCTTCCCATATTTTCTGAAGGTCATTGTGTTGTCCAATCTGAAAACATCCTAACATGAGTAAAATTGCAGTATTTTAAGCTTATTTCATAAATTTTAAGTATTCTAAAGCACAGAATAAAAATGTAAATGAGATAAATGAAAAAGAACACTGATCAAAATTAAAAAACACTTCCAGATAACTGCGAGTTATTGGTGCTAATCTGGCACCAGGTGCTAATTTCCTTAATTATCTGACAAGCCCTATTTAACTGGAAGCCTAACTTTCCAGCGTGCACTCACTTTGCAAAAATCTTGTGACGTTCCAAATTGACTGAAGCCTTCTGGCAGCAGGTTGTACGCATTTTTATATGCAGGGTCTTTCTCGCCCTTGGTTGATACTCTTGACCTTGCAGTACGTGGCACACTTTTTTGACATTTTGCTGTGAATTCCCTCCTCCTCTTTAAGTATTCTTTACTATTCTCTTGAAATTCCTAATGGCCGGGTCTAATATTGGCCCCACATTAAGAAATTTGGGCTTAATGCCAGCTGGCACTACGAAGCTGCCATTAACCCCCTTATTACCCAGTTTGCCACTGCCACATGCCAACTGGAAAAGACTGGTAACGTGCCAGGAATTGGAGCTTCTTATGAATGCACCAATTTCTGTGATGGCTGTTGGATGCTATTCCATAGTGTGTGGGGGCCAATAATGATGGGCCCTCACCCCACTGAGAATACCAGCCCTCAGCTGCCTACTTGAACCTTCGTTGGCAATTAAAAATAGGGTGTAGTTCAACACTTGTTTTCCTTTATTTATTTATTTTATAACAGGTTACGCAGCCAGCATAACGCAGCAGGGAATCCCACTGTGGCCCTGACATGTTGTTTGATGCTTTTTTTAGAAGCAGATTTTGAGAAGCTGCATGTCTATCCTGAAGCAAGCAAAGTCTATGAGAGTTCTGAATTGCTGTGCCAACATGTTTTTTTTTCTTTGCAGATTTGCTCCAGATTTTGGGGCAGAAAAAAGAAATCTGAACCACATGTGTAAGGAAACAAAAAAGCACATGGGCACAGCACTTCTGACCTGTCTTACACTTTGCTGGCCTCAGGATAGACATGCAGATTTTGATACAGATTCTCAATCTACATAAAAAAAACATCAAACAATACATCATGGCCTAAGAGAGTCCACGGAGAGCTGCATTTCTGGTGAAAGGGCTCAAGGATTTCTCTTGCCCCCTGGCTACTTCCACAGAGATTTCAAGGGTAGGGCTGGCCAGCTAAAGTTGTCAAAGTCTGAAAATAGTGGATGTTTTCTGGATTTCCTTAGCATTGTACAGGTGCTAATTTCATCATCTGCAGAGGTGATGCATGAATACTGCACTTCATGCCATACTAGGGAAATCCTGAAAACATGCACTGTTTGTGGACCTTGACAACTGCACTTGACCATCACTATTCTACTGGTGTAGGTGTACTGTCTTGCAGTTCCATACCTCACACCTTCAGGCCAGAGGCCTGCAGCTTATTTACCAGTTTCTGTAGAACAGTAACAAAGCACCTGTTTGCAGAAATAGTCTAGCACAAAAGGAATGAACTCTAAAAACTTTACTATGTACACACACGCTATAAGTCTAAAACCAAAAAACTTAAAGGAAAACTGTCAGGTCAAAAATCCATACGTCACTGCTATCATTTTCTAATTCTTCGCTCTAAGTTCTCTCTATTCATGTATTTCTTTTATTTATATTTCCCTCCTATCTTCTGTAAACTTCAAATAAAGAGATTCATTCCATCTGTCAATCACAGTGAATGATCCACTTAGTTCTCTGCTGTTTACTTCCCATGCATAAGTATGCACATCACATATTCACATTACTGCACAGGAGGTCAGTGTGTGTGTGTCTGTTAGTGTGTAGGGGGAGGCTGAATTCTCCTCTCTGCTCTTTGTGTTTACAACATCACAAGAGGTCGAAAACAACACAGAAACTGTCACAGCAGGGATAACTGCTTAGAGAAACAAATGGAGTCTAGATAAGACAGATCTGTAATAGCTCTCTCCCTCCATGTTCTCGACAGAACAGACCTCCTGAAAGTGAAACCTGACACTGCACTGTTAGCAAAGGGAGGAGGGAGTAGAGAGCTGCTGAGAGGGAGTGCATAATTACATAACAGTTTATACAAGCAGCTGGACTATTCCTGTTTGGTTATAATGGAGAGGACTAATCCAGGCGCTCACTGCAGGGTCTGACAATGCTGATAACATGGAAACTACAAATGATGCAATAATGATTTGACATGTTTTTAAAAGGTCTGCCCAGGCCTTATTCAAGGGTAATATTGGTATCATACTGAAAAACGACCTGAGAGTGTCCATTTAATAATATACATAGTTTATACACATAACTAACAAATACATATGCCTTGGTCAAGGACAACAAAAAACTGGAAATAAATCAAGTCCCAAAAGTCATTCTTTTACCAAAATGCCAAGTAAGGGTCATGTCAATGTCTCACAGACCCACCAACATGCCTTTGGGAAAGTCCACAGGGCATGTTTAATAGTATAATTATCCATGCCCTTGATGTTTGATGCAGTTTCAGATGGTAGATTGCTCCAGGATAATCTTGGGGGGTCACAGGGACTACTCCTCTAGGTGCATTCTGCGCAACCACTGGCCCCCAGCACAATGCATTATTGCCACAACTGGTGAGGATTATGCAGGAACTAGGGGATAACCACCCCTCTAGGACAGACAGGACCAGGACCATTTTTGGGAACATGTCCATGACCTGTGGGTTTGGGTGCATCTGACTGGCCAACCAAGAGACACTCTGTCCGCACCCAATGCCAATTTCTCCAGGTCAGCGTCATCCTGCCAATTCTCAAATTGTGCGGCAGTGGCAATCTGGCAAACACCAACCGCAAACCACCACTTTATGCCCCACACCCTCATGAATGTGACCTCATCCCCAACAAAGATGGTACGTAGTCTTTGGGGAAGATGATCACGCTGCAGGGTGGTGTGATTGATCTAGCACTGATGTTTAGTGCCACGTTCCCGCAGGAACCTATACCTCTTATCCTGTTTGAATTGCTCCACCTTGCCTTTTGTGCATTGGTCTCACGGTGTAGGGAATAATGATAAGGGAATGGCAGTTATGGGCAGGGTGACCAGGGAAGACTAGTCTGACTCTAGTCTAGGAACCCTGAATGGCCCTGATCCCGAAGGTATCTCTGATGGTGAGAAGGTTCGGGCCTCCAGCCTCTCCCTTAACACTCCTCCACCAGCCCTGCGCTATTCCCCCCTCAACTCCCTCCACAGAACTGGGATACAGCAACCCCAAAGGAAAGGACATCAGCCACACAAACACACAGGCAGCACAGAATGGCTTCCAGGCATAGAGAGAGACTCTATCTGCAGCGCCACCTGGTGGAGGAGAGGCTACTTAAAGGCTAGGGGGAGGGCAGTTCAGGTGAGTCGCACATTAAGCCCTCAACCAGCAGTTGAACCTAATAGTGAATGCAGTTCTGGAGTACAACACAGGAAGCAAAGAGCCTCACAACTATCAATCATGCAGCTCAAAAAGACAAATACACAGCAGCATCCACCAATGTCAGCGCCAACTAAGCGCGTTACAATTGGTCTAAAAAGTCATTAGCCTTAGGCCCATGCAGTCAGTCCAGTGTGCAATGGCATTTGCACACTGGATCTCCAATTGACATAGGAGAACCGGGTGGTTGATGCCTTCTTGGATGAGTGCTAGGAGAGGGTAGGAGTCCTCACATGGCATTGCCGCAGTTGAATGCCTTTGAAGGTAGTGAGGGTGATCCACACAGCTGGGAAACTTTGCCTTCTAGGTGTTCTTTTTCCTCAAGCTCCCCATAAAGTTCATGGTCCTGGCCCTGGTGGTCTTGGGGAATAGGATCCAGTAACTGTGGCTGCGACAGCTGCTGCAGCTGGAATGTAACCAAACATACTGCCAGATCCTCTGCAGTCTGACATGTGCTGCTCCCAGGCACGGATGCCATAGGGTAAAAGTCACCTGACTGCAGGGACTTACTCGTAAAGTCTGCAGCTTGCATCAGAACCCAGGACAGGATCCGCAACTCATTGCAGTTGATGCCTAAATTGGAAAGTCAGGTGAAACTCCATGTGACATAGGTCTCACTCCCTATCTTTTATCCATGATGCCAGTCTGGGTCTGGTTCTGTCGATCCACGTTCTTCCCCCAGGGTGGTTAAGTAGATTATATCATCCTCTGGGTCGAGTTCAGACATGTCTCACAGGGGATTCATGAGGAAACCAAATGACTGCAGTGCGGAATCCAGATAGCATACCTGCGTGCGTGCCACTGGAAGTTCAGACACAGGTAAGATGGTAGGAGACACTGTTAAAGTTCCACGGATTTGGGTGTGTTTGCTTGCTTTCCCTAAGGGACCTACTTCTTGGATTGAGTGCCATGATTCAGACCCAAGCTATCAGTACTGGAGTTGAATATTTGCACACTATTGTTGCTTAATGCCTAGTTGCCAATTAGCACTTGTATTTCAGAACACAATATTTCACATGTTTGATGCCAAAAAAGCCTTTTAGGGAAAACTGAAAGATTTGGCAATCACTTGTATGCAAAAAATGCAGGCTTAATAACGCACACAGATCACACTTGTTCTCAGCAAAAAATGCCTATGTCTGAATATACACTCTTGCCCTCCTGTTCTATCTAAAAAGCCTTCGAACAACTAGTTATCTTTTAGTGTAGCCTTGATGGAGCAGCACGAAGCAGCAGAGAATGACAGCAGCACTGTCCCTAGCAGTAACTCTCTGAAAATAACGACAACGGCAAATGGCCACTTCTTATGTCCCAAGGGACATGTGACTTAGGCAGCCAATTAAGAAGCTGTGGGCAAAGAAGGCGCAATATGGTCTTACCAGGCAAACACAGAGAAAATGAAAGAGACTTAGTCACTCATCTTGTATGGTTATGCCACACAACCATTATTAAAGCATGAAAAATGTGCAAACAGCTGCTGCAGGATCCACATATATGATGGCAAGCCGAAAAAACAGGAACCAGATGCTACTAGTGATGGGCGAATCCTAAATTACTCGGAATTGCTTGACTCTAGCGAGTCCGAGCACAGGACTCGCTACTCGTTGCGAGTCTAGCGAGTCCAATGTTAATGAATGGGGAAGCGAGTAATAGCGAGTAGTGTGAGATTTACAAATCGCAGATGTGTCTCGGAAGCTTCAGCCTGAAGCAATCCTAGTTTTGTCATTTATTTGCATTGGACTCGTTTACTTTGTAAGTAATCGCTGGGAAATTCGCACAGATAAGAGTCCTGTCTGCTCAGTGTGCTGGCTGCCAGCTCCAGGGTCCTAGAGCCCGCCTGCTGCCTGATGTAGCAGAGCTGAGATTGTTCTCAGTCTGCTCATTCCCTGTGTACAGACATGAATGTCTGTGCACAGAGATGATGTAGCAGAGCTGAGATTGTTCTCAGTCTGCTCATTCCCTGTGCATAGACATATATATCTATGCACAGGGGATGTAGCAGAGAGGACATCGCGTTTTGGACTGCGTCGGACGGAAGAGGATTTTTTTAATTAAAGATGGAGTCACTAATGGCTTTTTTTTTTATTTCTAATAAAAAAATTTCTTTGTGTTGTGTTTTTTTTAAAACAATTTAATAGAAATTCATGGCGGTCATGTCTAATATTGGCGTGACCGCCATAAATTTCGGGCTTAGGGCCAGCTGATAATACAAAGCTGGCCCTAACCTCTTTATTACCCAGCATGCCACCGCTACCAGGGCCGCTGGAAGAGCGGGGTTCAGCGCCAGAGGATGGCGCTTCAATAAACGCGCCATCTTCTGGGGCGGCTGCGGGCTGCAATTTGCAGCGGGGGGTGCCCAGAAAGCTTGGGCATCCCTGCGCTGCGGATTCCAGCCCCCAGCTGCTTACCTGTACCTGGCTAGACATAGAAATTACGCGGAGCCCCACGCATTTTTTTTAAATTATTTCATGAAATTCTGAGATTCTGACTCTGACTCCGAGACTCTGACTCTGACTCTGAGACTCTGACTCTGAAATTCATGAAATAATAAAAAAAAAATGCGTGGGGCTCCACGCAATTTCTATGTCTAGCCAGGTACAGCTAAGCAGCTGGGGGCTGGAATCCGCAGCGCAGGGAGGCCCAAGCTTTCTGGACACCCCACGCTGCAAATTGCAGCCCGCAGCCGCCCCAGAAGATGGCGCGTTCATTGAAGCGCCATCCTCTGGCGCTGAACCCCGCTCTTCCAGCGGCCCTGGTGGCGGTAGCACGCTGGGTAATAAAGGGGTTAATACCAGCTTTGTTATACAAGCTGGTATTAAGCCCGAGATTCTTAATGTCAGGCCACGTTTGACCCGGCCACTAAGAATCTCCAATAAAGGGTTAAAAAAACACAACACTGAGAAAATTTTTTATTTGAAATAATAAAAAAAGCCATTAGGGACTCCATCTTTAATTAAAAAAATCCTCTTGTGTCCGACGTAGTCCAAAACGCGATGTCCTCTCTGCTACATCCCCTGTGCATAGATATAGATGTCTATGCACAGGGATGAGCAGACTGAGAACAATCTCAGCACTTCTACATCATGTCTGTGAGCAGGCGGGCTCTAGGACCCTGGAGCTGCACAGAGAAGACAGCTGGACTCGGCTCGCAAAGAAACAGCAGTTACTTTGCGATTTTCCCTGCTATCACTGGCACAGTAGCCGAGTCTAATGCAAACAATGGCAATCCTAGTTTTGTCAGCGTTTCTGACAAAACTAGGATTGATATTGATTTGCATTGGACTCGTGCGAGTAATCACTGGGAAACTCGCAGAGTACCGAGTCCTGCGAGTCCCTTACTACTCGCCGAGTAACGAGTCCTAGCGAGTAGATTCGCCCATCCCTAGATGCTACCCGTGGATAAAAAACTGCTTCTCTTATAAATGACGTGATCCAGAAGTCCAGAAGCCACAGTTCTCATCTGGATACTGGCTCTTAGGGCACCGTTACATGTAGCGATGCTCCAGCGATAACGACATGGTAGGGATTGCTGGTGCGTCGCTACGTGGTCGCTGGTGAGATGTCAAACAGTCAGATCTCACCAGCGACGCAGCAATAATATGGAACGATACGGCGGTCGTTGGTAACCTGTCACTCTCGGGCGCAGAATTGAGATCATTGGTGGTTGTCCCTGTCAAATACACCGATGCAGCATGCCCAGCGAGACACCAACGATGGAAAAATGGTCCAGAACGGTTTGTCACAATCAGTGATCTCACAGAGGGGCCTGGTCGCTGCTACATGTCACACACAACGAGATCGCTGACGAGGTCACTGCTACGTCACAAAATCTGTGATGTTTCAGGAATATCGCTAGCAATATTGTTGTGTGTGATGTACCCCTTAGGCTGCCAATGAACAAACTAGTCAATTACACAAGCCCTTTTGTCTACAACTTGTGGTTGTTTTATGCACCCTGATTAGCTGCTGCCCGGAACATCTACACAGACAGTGTCAGGGAAGAAAATGGACCTCTGACCTCTCCCCACCTCCTACTGTCATCAAACACAACCCGCCTGCTATCCTACAGAGTTAGAAGGTAAAAGAAAAGCACCACAAAAACAGTAATAATAGTAATAATAATAATAAATCTTTATTTATATAGGGCCAACATATTCTGCAATGCTTTAAAATACAGTGGTTTGTTCACAAGTGGTCATAGGTTGCCAAACAAGACCGCGCTTGTTGATTTTTTAGTAACTTGCTCATGTTTTCTGATCACGGACCGAATCTACAATGTTCGTGCTTAATTTGAAATTGGTGAACACATTTGGGAAAGTTTGCTCACCTCTATTCACCACTACAATACAATGAACCAGGAAAAACCACAACCCTGCGATTTGAAGAAGGATTCAAAAGTTATTATTACGGTATATATAGTGTTACATGTCAGATTGGAAAAATTGGGCTCCAAAAGGAAAGGATCGTGCTGAATTTGAAATTGGTGAACATGTTTGGGAAAGTTTGCTCACCTCTATTCACCACTACAGTACAATGAACCAGGAAAAGCACATCCCTGCAATTTGAAGAAGGATTCCAAAGTTATTATCATATAAAGTATTACATGTCAGATTGGAAAAATTGGTCTCCAAAAGGAAAGGTGAAAACAGACTTTGGCGGTAATGGATTAAGAAACATCCTTATTCAATAACAGTTGTCCTATTCCTGTCAGTGTACTATCCTATTTCAATACAGACAATATGCATAATACACTTATCTAAAATACCTATACTCTTATGCCTCTGCTTGATGGACAGGTCTGTAAGAGTATGAAAAGATAAGAAACACACTCTCAAAGTACATTAAGGCTGGGGTCACACTTGCGGCACAATTTTGAAATCCTGATACGGTTTTGAGCTGTTAAAAAGCTCAAAACTGGATCAGGAACCGCTCCCCATAGGAGCCCATTATAGTAACCGGATTGCACTACATGCAATCTGGTTACCGCTTGCGGATCTGCAGCCTGCGGTAAAAATCATGCAGGCTGCAGTTTTCGCAGCGGTTAGGAAACCGCAGTGGGGATTGCTATAATGGGCTCCTATGGCAGCCACTGCAGCTGCCGCAGGGCATATCTGAATGCCTGCGGCAGCCGTATGCTTTGTTCATCCCTGCTGCCGCAGGGATGAACAAAGGGTTAACTGTTAATAATAGCTGCCCATAGCTGCGGTGCCAACCCCCCCTAGAGACATGCTGTCCACTCAAGTGGACATGAGAGGGGTTAATGTAGTCAGTATAGTATTTCCGGCTATTGTCGGCTTTGTGAATTTTATGAATAACTGCGGCGGCTCCTCACAGTAGAGGAGATACTGTTCGTAATGTATGTACTGTATGAACCCCTGTCCTTGGTCCTGAAAGTTGTAACATTAGGTCTATGGCGATGTGCTGCCAATAGACCTAATGTTACAACTTTCAGGACCAAGGACAGGGGCTGATACAGTACGTACATTACGTACAGTATCTCCTCTACTGTGAGGAGCCGCCGCATTCATTCATAAAATTCACAAAGCCAACAATAGCCGGCAATACTATACTGACTACATTAACCCCTCTCATGTCCACCTGAGTGGACAGCATGTCTCAAGAGGGGGTGGGCACCCCCTAGAGACATGTTGCCCATAGCTATCATTAAAATTAACCCTTTGTTCATCCCTGTGGCCGCAGGGATGAACAAAGCATACCGTAACTGGATTGCTCCAGATTACACATCCGGAGCAATCTGTGGTGAAATCGGCCACCGAACCAGGCAGCTCCTGTTAAACCAGGTCAGTCAGAGAACTGCCTGAGGATAAAGAAGAGCCGCAGCTGCCCTGCCTGTGCTTGTTTTTTAAGGCACCTCTCAGTGAGTGTGGTATATGCCTTCTAGCCCGCAGCCAGAAGCACATATAATATCCTCCACCCCGTCACTGCCAGAGGCCCTGAATAACCCCAAGCACAAATGCTGCCACCAGCTTCTTGTTTAATATAAGTCCGGTCCGCAGTCGGGCTTATATTGGGTCAGAAACCAACCCAGGTAGCGTTAAATGAGCACACGGACGTGGGAATCGTGATCGAGATAAAAAGAGCATCTCAAGATTTAATTTATATATTTAATCACGCTAATGGTACACTAGATATATTTACAGTTATTATTAAGATGTTACAAATACTACAGTCAGATATGCCAATAAAAGGGTAAATGGAATACACAGAATTACACACACATGTGAGCAGTTACCTTAGTGCTGATGGCACCACAAGGGCGGCGTGATGCAATCTGTTCCTTGGGTAATCTCTGGCTTTGGTGGAATAATGCCTCTTCAGAAGAAATACAATATGGAGATGGAGCAGATGATTTTTATACATTATAGGCTGACCCCTGTCTCCACCCATCTCGCACCTCTGGGCTGTCTCCCAACTCCCACCCCTCTGAGGGGAGATATAGACACCCAAATTCTATAATCTGACCTAGCCTTGTCCGTGGGCATCACAGACGGAAATCAATACTTTCATATTTTTAGTTATGATTTTATCTTCGTCTGGATATGAAACATGGCTACTCTGAGAGCACCCTACTAGCCAATATCACGTTTACATGGCTTACAGTCATCCTACATTCATATGAATAAGTAATCAAAAAGTCTCGAAAGACACAAAGGCGGATGTAAACACTTTAACAATTTTTATTTAGGAATACCTGTAAACAAGTTTTATTCCATACACAATTTCATAAATAAATGAAAAAAAGGGGGGGAAGACATACAATTACCAGCAACAATTGAGCCTCTGAAAAATATCATAATAGCAAGATTTCTATATACTCAGAGGCACACTGCCCCCTGAAGAAGTCTGAGGACGAAACGCGTAGGGGTCCAGGGGTGGCCTGAGCGTGACCGTGATAACATTCTCAGTGGTATGTAATGATGGAATGTCTTTGATTTTGTGTATGGTGGTTCAGCCATGTTTTATCCTAATTGCACACCTGCCTCTGATATTATAAGTTATGGTGCTGTATTAGTGGGAGCTGGTCTAGGTATCAATGGTACAGATTAGTGGTGGTGGAAAGGCATTGAGCCTGACACTTACTGCTATGTGTCACTGTTGGCCCTTTTTGATCAGCTTATATACTTGACGCCATTTAAATAACAACACAAAAAAACAGTGGCATAGGTGGTGCAATCTTAGTGATGAATTAGAGCTGACCCATCATTGTGTGTATGTATGCCAAATAGTGGTTCATGGTTGGATAATGGAAGGGGGTCAATTGGTGAGACATTAGATCTGTTTTGATGCTTGTAAAAGATCTGGTCTCAATATTAGCCCAGCCTTATGCATGTTGCAGTAATTTGATAAGGTCCACCACTGACCCATTTTTTGATCCGATAGTCCTTAGGACACCAGATTTAATTGGCCCATACTCATACACACCACGGACATTGTCCAGATATTGCATATACCACTGTACAGTCACGTGGTCTACCCCCTATTTGTACCGTCAGAGACCACCTCTGAGTATATAGAAATCTTGCTATTATGATATTTTTCAGAGGCTCAATTGTTGCTGGTAATTGTATGTCTTCCCCCCCTTTTTTTCATTTATTTATGAAATTGTGTATGGAATAAAACTTGTTTACAGGTATTCCTAAATAAAAATTGTTAAAGTGTTTACATCCGCCTTTGTGTCTTTCGAGACTTTTTGATTACTTGTTGTATCCAGGTTGGATATTGTATGAGATATTGATGTATTCATATGAATACAAGCCTTATCACCGCCTAGATGTCGCGATCACATATCTATGCTTGCCACGTTCATAGACAGCACGGCTCATGAAATATTAACGTTATATTCACGACTCCGGTTAGTCTGAGTTGCAGAAAAGATTTCCCCAATACTTGTGATACAGGGAAATTAAATGTGACACCTGGCTAAATGAAATCTTCCTAGCTGATCAGCATATCAGAGGTGAGGAAGAGTCCTTTTGTGTGGCCTGTTGGCTTCCATCTACATGCCAATTATTCTCCTACTGTCAAGAGATGAATGGTCTCTGGCCAGAAAAAGGTGGGGGCTTATCTCTTTATGAGTGAGATGTGTCTTATCAAATTGCTTTCTGGGATGAAATGGAATCTGGGGAATATGGCAATATTCCTTACCAACACTGCTTATTCATCACACAATCCGGTTACCGCATTCCGGTTTTAAGAACAGATTTGGACACAAAAATGTGTCTGAAGGCAATTGCAGTTACCGCATCCGGATTACCTTTCCAAATGTGACCCCAGCCTAAGATCCATTATCGATCATTACTGTTTTATGGTGTATTTAATTCATTTCCATTAGAGCCGCAGTAGATTGGACAGCTGTAAAAGGAAGAGGAAACAGTCAGCCCTGCAGATGGGAGGATTGTTTGAGATTAAGGTAGGTCAGTGACCTGTTTAGACCTAATAGGCCTGATAAACTCAAAGCTCATGCAAGTGCTCCATCAATGTTATGCCCTGTCACCAGGGCCGGACTGGGACCAAAAAGCAGCCCTGGAAAACAAACCACACTATATCACCTATCAGCCCCGATCAGTGAAATTTGATTTTACGTTGTCATGGCCTCATCACTTTCTTGGTGTTACTTGAAGAGCCACATGTGAATGGCGCAGCAAAGGGGATAATCAGCCACAGCTCCATTTACATGGTGCTCTTCAAAACTCTGTTTCTCAGAATTGTGGGGGTCCCAGCTGTCAGATCCACAGCAAAGGGAAAGTCATCACTAATACAGAAGATAATACCCCCTCTCAGATAACAGGACAGGAGAAGTGCAGTGCAGTGTTTATATACAGAATAAGGCTAGGGTCAGACCTGTGTCTGCCCTCAGCCTGCCAAATCCGTTAAAAACCTAGTCTCTGGCAGGCTGAGCGCATAGCGTTAGCGGCATGTAGCGCTATGCACCGCCTGCCTATGCATCTCTATGGTGGTACTGTGCTGTGTATATATACAGAATGATACAGATACTGAGGATTACACCCAGTATACAGGACAGGAGAAGTGGTACTGTGCAGTGTATATATACAGAATAATACAGATACTGAGGATTACACCCTGTGTACAGAACAGGAGAAGTGGTACTGTGCAGTGTATATATACAGAATAATACAGATACTGAGGATTACACCCAGTATACAGGACAGGAGAAGTGGTACTGTGCAGTGTATATATGCAGAATAGTATAGATACTGAGGATTACACCCAGTATACAGGACAGGAGAAGTGGTACTGTGCAGTGTATATAAACAAAATTGTACAGATAGTGAAGATTACACCCAGTATACAGGACAGAAGTGGTATATACAGAATAATACAGACACTGAGGATTACACCCAGTATACAGAACAGGAGAAGTGGCACTGTGCAGTGTATATATATATATATATATATATATATATATATATATATATGTACAGAATAATACAGACACTGAGGATTACACCCAGTATACAGGACAGGAGAAGTGGTACTGTACAGTGTATATACACAGAATATTATAGACACTGAAGATTACACCCAGTATACAGAACAGGAGAAGTGGTACTGTGCAGTGTATATATATAGAATAATATAGACACTGAGGGAGATCCAAGATGGTCGCGAACAGGATTAACCCGTAACCCAGCATTAACCCCTAATACAGTCACCTAACAAAGCATTAACCCCTCACACAGGCCCCTAACACAGAATTAACCCCTAACACAGCATTAACCCCAAACAAAGCATTAGCCCTTAACACAGACCCATAACAAAGCATTGACCCCTAACAAAGGCCTCTAACAAACCATTTACCCCTAATACAGCACTAACCCTAACACAGGCCCCTAACACAGCATTAACCCCTAACACAGCATTAACCCCTAACACAGGCCCCCAACAAAGCATTAACCCCTAACACAGGCCCTAAACACAGCATAAATCCCTAACAAAGCATTAACCCCTAACACAGGCCCCTAACCCAGCATTAACCCCTAACACAGGCACCTAACAAAGGATTAACCCCTAACCTAGTATTAAACTTTAACACAGACCCCTAAGAAGGCACTAACCCTAACACAGGCCCCTAACCCAGTATTAACCCCTAACACAGACTCCTAACAAAGCATTAACCCCTAACACAGCACTAACTTCTATACTCGGGCCCCTAACCCAGCACTAACCCCTAACACAGGCTCCTATCAAAGCATTAACCTCTAACACAGTCCCCAACGCAGAATTAACCCCTAACACAACATTAACCCCAAACAAAGCATTTACCCCTAACACAGGCCCATAACAAAGCATTGACCCCTAACAAAGGCCTCTAACAAACCATTTACCCCTAATACAGCACTAACCCCTAACACAGCATTAACCCCTAACACAGTCCCCCAACAAAGCATTAACCCCTAACACAGGCCCTAAACACAGCATAAATCCCTAACAAAGCATTAACCCCTAACACAGGCCCTTAACCCATCATTCACCCCCAACAAAGCATTAACCCCTAACACAGGCCTCTAATATAGCATTAACCCCTAACACAGCATTAACCCCTAACACAGGCCCCTAACATACCATTAACCCCTAACACAGCATTAACCCCTAACAAAGGCCCCTAACATAGCATTATCCCCTAACACAGGCCCCTAACATAGCATTAACCCCTAACACAGCCCTAACATAGCATTAACCCCTAACACAAGCCCTAACATAGCATTAACCCCTAACACAGGCCCTAACATAGCATTAACCCCTAACACAGGCCCCTAACATAGCATTAACCCCTAACACAGGCCCTAACATAGCATTAACCCTAACACAGGCCCCTAACATAGCATTAACACCTAACACAGGCCCCTAACATAGCATTAACCCCTAACACAAGCATTAACCCTAACTCAGGCCCCTAACATAGCATTAACCCTAAACTGAGGCCCCTAACATAGCATTAACCCCTAACACAGCATTAACCCCTAACACAGGCTACTAACATAGCATTAACCCCTAACACAGGCTCCTAACATAGCATTAACCCCTAACACAGGCTCCTAACATATCATTAACCCCTAACACAGGCCCCTAACATAGCATTATAACCACTAACAGCATTATAACCCCCTAACACATGACCCTAAACATGCATTAACCCCTAACACAGGCCCCTAACCATAGCATTAACCCCTAACACAGCATTAACCCCAAACACAGGCCCCTAACATAGCATTAACCCCTAACACAGGCTCCTAACACAGCATTAACCCCTAACACAGGCTCCTAACACAGCATTAACCCCTAACACAGGCTCCTAACACAGCATTAACCGCTAACACAGGCCCCTAACACAGGCCCCTAACATAGCATTAACCCCTAGCACAGGACCCAAACATAGCATTAACCCCTAACACAGCATTAACCCCTAACACATGCCCCAACAAAGCATTAACTCCTAACACCGGTCCCAACATAGCATTAACCCCTAACACAGCATTAACCCCTAACACAGGCTCCTAACATTGCATTAACCCCTAACACAGGCCCCTAACATAGCATTAACCCCAAACACAGGCCCTTAACATAACATTAACCCCTAACACAGGCCCCTAACATAGCACTAACCCCTAACACAGGCCCCTAACATAGCATTAACCCCTAACACAGGCTCCTACCAAGGCATTAACCCCTAACACATGCCCCTAACAAAGAATTAACCCCTAACACAAGTTCCTAATAAGGCATTAACCCCTAATACAGTTTTAACCCCTCAACCTCCCCCCCATCCCTCATCTTCTGCTGTTTGAGCGCTCACCTCCTCCTGTGTTTCCCTGCTGGCACCGAGGGCTTTTCTTCCTCCTACTTCCTATCATCGCTCTGCACTGTTTGCAGAGAAGCCGGCAGCACCTCAGAAGAGGGAGCTGACCCCGGAAATGCAGGCACCGCTACATCGGGGGTCATCCAGCTCCCTCTGCCCGAGGAATATAGAGGTGCGCTGGTGCATCCCCCAGCATCCAGCCCCCCTGGCAATGCAGTCTCCCCCCCCCCTCCAAAAAGACAGCAGATTACACATAGCTGTCACACTGTCTGATGGAGGGGAGGATTAAAGTTTAATAAATAAAAAAAAAAGGAATTTCTCCCCTCAGAGGAGTGGGGGCAGAGGCCCCGCCCACACCACCACAGGTAGCCCATAGGGAGAATTCCCGGTAGTCCCGCCTACCAGTCCGGGCCTGCTTGTCACACATAGGTGGGACAACTATAGGTTTCGTGGAACAATGCCGAACAAGCTAGTCAGTTAGGTCAGTGACCTGTTTAGGCCTAGTAGGCAATAAACTCAAAGCTCATGCAAGCACTCCCATCAATGTTATGCCCTGCGACACACAGGTGGGACAACTATAATTTTCGTGGAATAATACCAAAAAAACTAGTCAGTTAGGTCAGTGACCTGTTTTGGCCTAGTGGGCCAGATAAACTCAAAGCTCATGCAAGCGCTCCCATCAATGGGACAGGTGGGAAAAGTATAATTTTCACGGAGTATTACAAGAAATCATATGAAGGTAGGTCAATGACCTACTCTTGTGGCCAAAAGTATTGACACCCCTGCAATTCTGTCAGATAATACTCAGTTTCTTCCTGAAAATGATTGCAATCACAAATTCTTTGGTATTATTATCTTCATTTAATTTGTCTTCAATGAAAAAACACAAGAATTGTCCTAAAGCCAAATTGGATATAATTCCACACCAAACATAAAAAGGGGGTGGACAAAAGTATTGGCACTGTTAGAAAAATCATGTGATGCTTCTCTAATTTGTGATTACAATCATTTTCAGGAAGAAACTGAGTATTATCAGACCGAATTGCAGGGGTGTCAATACTTTTGGCCACAACTGTATTTAGGCCTACTGGGCTGGATAAACTGAAAGCTCATGCAAGTGCTCCCATCAGTGTTATTGCTCGCCACACCCAGGTGGGACATCTATGAGTTTCGTAAAGTATTACCGAAAATAATAGAGAGGTAGGTCAGTGACCTGTTTAGGCCTAGTAGGCTGGATAAATTTAAAGCTCATGCAAGCACTCCCCTCAATGTTATGCCCAACCACACAAAGGTGGAGCAAGTACAGGTTTTGTGGAATATTACCAAACTAGTCAGTTGGGTCAGTGACCTGTTTATGCCTGGTTGGCTGGATATGTAATAAAGGAGATAAAAGGCGCAATGAGTGTACCTGCTAATGTAAATCAACCTAACTATTGTAATGGCACTCATCTTATAGGGTTGTGCATTCCTTGATAGCATCTGTTAATAATTCCTCCTCTATCCACCTGAGGAAGACTGATTGCCGTGGAAACGCGTTGTGGGATATTGAGGAAGAATAAAGCTAAGTTATAAACCATAACAAGAATCCTGTCCCTCCTTTAGCGCTCCTACAGACCGCTTGTTGGTTTAATTTCCTAGTGAGCTGGATAAACTCAAAGCTCATGCAAGCGCTTCCATCAATGTTATGCCCTGCCACACACAAGTGGGACAACTATAGGTTTCGTGGAATATTACCAAAAAAACTAGTCAGTTAGGTTAGTGACCTGTCTAGGCCTAGAAGGCCCGGATAAACTCAAACGTCATGCAAGTGCTCCCATCAATGTTATTCCCTGCCACACACAGATAGGATAATGATACGTTTCATGGAATATTACCAGAAAAACTAGTCTGGTGGGTCAGTGACCTGTTTAGGCCTAGTGGGCTGGATAAACTCAAAGCTCATGCAAGCGCTCCCATCAATGTTATGCCCGCGAAACAAAGGTGGGACAACTATAATTTTCATGGAGTATTACAGGAAATAATATTCAGTGAGGCCTAGTGGGCCGGATAAACTGAAAGCTCATGCTATCGCTCCCATCACTGTTATGCCTTGCCACACACAGGTGGGACAACTATAAGTTTCATGGAGGTTTTACAGGAAAAACTAGTACCGTCTTCAAGCCAAACTAAAATGTCTACTTCTTTTCATGGACGATCTGCTATCATCCCTTTCTTAGGCAGCAGAACATTGCTAAAACTTGTAGATGAGACTCAAAAGGAGCTGGTGCTGCAATGTATATCAAGCAGTCCATCAAGTGGGCTTTCCTGCACCTCAACTTCAACATCACAAACACTTCAATGCTCAGAGGTTTCACCCAATTGCACTTGCTTCCTGACAGCTCATAAGTTTCCAGCCTCCTTACTGACTATGGGTTAAAGGGATCCTGTCACCCCCAAAACACCTGTAAACCTATTAAAACCTGTCCAAAGAGCATATTAACACTATCCCTACACTCTTTTTACCTCCTAAATGCAGTAAGTGACATTGCATAAAAACGTTTTATAAGTACCTGATTAGTGATGATAATGAGTGACTATCTATTCATAGTCACTCATCAAGACTGCCCCTCTGCTTCATATCACGCCTATTCAGGCGTGATCGTCAGCCTAGATTCAAATTGCCGCCTCCCTGCCGTGCCCTGTCTCGTCCGAGGCTGCAGTGTGGCTGGTGACGCAATCCGCGTCATTCCCGGCGCCTGGTGACGTATTTAGACCGGCGCCGCGCTGTCAGCTTCAAAATGCGCACTGCGCATGCCCAATGCGCATGCGCAGTGCGCATTTTGAAGCTAACAGCGCGGCGCCGGTCTAAATACGTCACCAGGCGCCGGGAATGACGCGGATCGCGTCACCAGCCACACTGCAGCCTCGGACGAGGCAGGGCACGGCAGGGAGGCGGCAATTTGAATCTAGGCTGACGATCACGCCTGAATAGGCGTGATATGAAGCAGAGGGGCAGTCTTGATGAGTGACTATGAATAGATAGTCACTCATTATCATCACTAATCAGGTACTTATAAAACGTTTTTATTCAATGTCACTTACTGCATTTAGGAGGTAAAAAGAGTGTAGGGATAGTGTTAATATGCTCTAGGGACAGGTTTTAATAGGTTTACAGGTGTTTTGGGGGTGACAGGATCCCTTTAACACAAATGGGTGAGTCAGCAGAGCTGTTCACTAATACTATAGCCTGGAAATCATAGGTCTGCTCCAAAGCTTCAGTGAGTCAAGGTGAGGAAATGATCTGCATAGATGCCCAAAATCCTTGTGAGTCAGATCCAGGCCCAGATGAAGAAGAGTCCGAGCATAATGTAGTCCCTGATTTCCATACTTTAACCCCTGTTGGTGGAGACAATGAGGCAGATGATGATGAGACTCGGATACATGATTGGAATGAAAACTTGACTTTGCGCTCAGGGCAGGAAGAGGTTGGCTCTGAGAATGATGACTGTGAGAACCCACAGGGTGATGATGAGGTTGTAGATCCCACTTACTGTCAACCCACAGGCAGGCAGTTGATGAGCTCAGCAGAGGAGGTGGAGGAGGATGCTAGTGACGAGGTTAGGTTGCGGCTTCCTGGACAGAGACGGAGTCCTGGAAGTACATCAACAACTGCATCCTCAGCCACAACTCTGCCTCTGTACAGAAGCCGTGGTGGCTTTGCAGGTTGCATGGGCACTAAGCCTTGCCTAGCCTGGGTCTTTTTTCAGATCACAAAGGATGACCCAACTCATGTTATCTGCAACATTTGTCAACAAAATCTGAGTAGAGGCCAAAAAATCAATAGTTTGAATACTTCATGCATGAACCACCACATGGACATGAAGCATAAGTCACAGTGGGACGCTCACTGTGCTACAATGTGGCCTAGCGGGCCTGGCCAACTACCTTCTGCCCCATGCATCTGCAGCTTCTTCATCCTCTGTGACTGTGGGGACAGCTTTCACACAGGCTTTCGGCTGCAGAATTTCCACTTCTTTACCCGCAACAGCCGGTGAGATTGACAGATCGTCAGCTGTTTTGGAAGTGAAAACACCTGCTGGTGTTGAGTGCTGTCAGACATCGAGAGCACCACCTTTTTATGAATGCGACATAATATATCTGCCTGCCCTCCCTTACAGTCCAGCAATTTTTCTGGGACACCCTACTCAACCCCGTCTCAGCACAGCAGCCAGCCCTCGGTCCCTCAGATGTGGACAAGTAAAAGACCATTTCCTCCTACCCATGGACCTCTGCACCCTGCTGCAGAGTTTTGAAATGGCTACTAAGATGTTTAGCGCTGATGTTGCCATTATCAGCATGACTATTCTACATGCTGGAGCACACTTTAACCAGTATTCGGAGTCAGATGGGGGGCCAAGAGGAAGGGGAGGAAGTAGAGGAGGAGGTACATGGGGAAAGGATAACAAGATCTCAAAGGTCCAGACGGTTGGCAGCACCAAAGTGGCTGGCAAAGGAGGGTGGGGGAGAGGGAACAACGAGGGCGCATGGTAGCAGCCAAACTGTTGAAGAAGATGCAGGTGCCAAGGAAAGAATGGAGGACGAACAGGCAATGGGCAGATCACATTTCTGTTGTGCAAGGTTGGGGGGAGAGGGCAGAGGAAGCAAGCATGAATGTTACCCGCCGTCACCAACACAATAAGGACTTGGGCCTCCTGGATGCACAAGACACATGAGTGCCTTCTTGCTGCACTACTTGCAACATGATCCTCGGATTCTTAGAATTCGAAGTAATGCCAACTACTGGGTTGCGACACTGTTAGATCCCTAGTACAAGAGTAAAATTGGCCAAATGCTTCCTGCCTTGGAAACGGATGCACGCATGCAGGAGTATCAACAGAAGCTTTTAGACAATCTTAGTGCTGCTTTTCCCCAAAACACCAGTGCTGCACATAGTGAATATTGCATTTCTACCTTTCCAACCCGGGCAACATTGAATCGTCATCACTCAAACGTTAACAGTAACAGTGTATGTGGTATCTGCCATTTTGTAAAATCGTTTCACCTTTTTTTTAGACCATCCTTTGCAATGCCAGAAGAGAGAACAAGTCTGACACATGGTGAACGTCTAGAGAGGATGGTACAGGAGTATCTACAGCTGAATATCGATGCCTTGACTGTTGAACCGGACCCTTGTGCATTTTGGGCTTCAAAACTGGAAAAATGGCCTGAGCTCGCCACTCATGCCTTGGAGATTTTGTTATTCCCCAGCGCCAGCTTTTTCTCTGAACGTATCTTCAGCGTGGCTGGTGGTGTGCTGACGGATAAGCACTTGTGGCTGTCCAGTGACAGTGTAGACAGACTAACATTTATCAAGATGAATAAGTCATGGATCCACAAGGACTTTTCCACCTCTGTTTCAGCCTGAGGAGACTAAATGCTTGTGTTCTTTTCAATGTGCTGCATTAAACTCCCCATTTCAATATTTCAACTCTGGGGCACTTGATGCCACTTAAGTGGTGGCTGGGCCTAATTTGTTTGAGAAATAGAGACTGTTGTTGGGGTCTCCTTGCTGTCTTTTTGCTTGACTTGAGTAGGGCTCTCTGAGCTCAATACCTATCCCTAACACTCCTGCCCCTGTTTTTGAATATTGAACCTTTTTGTTCATCGAACCAGTAATTAACAAATTTGATGTATTCACATCCACCATTTTTGGGTGCTTAAAAGCAGTGATTACTACATCTCCAGTAATGTTTGAGTCAAATTGTTTTGGTCATCAAACCAGGTTTTGGCAAATGTGCTGTATACACAAGAACAGTTTTTGGGTTCTTAAAAGCATTATTTGGTCAATCTCCCCTGTCCACTAGGACTATACAGGTCACTGAGCTACCTAATTAGTTTTTCCTGTAATACTCCACAAAACGTATAGTTGTCCCACCTGTGTGTGGCAGGGCATAACATTGATGGGAGCGCTTGCATGAGCTTTCAGTTTATCCAGCTCAGTAGGCCTAAACAGGTCACTGACCTAACTGATTTGTTCAGCAGTAGTGATGGGCGAGTCCTATATTACTCGGAATCGCTTGACTCTAGCGAATCCGAGCCCGGGACTCGCTACTCGTTGCGAGTCTAGCGAGTCCAATGTTAATGAATGGGGAAGCGAGTAATAGCGAGTAATGTGCGATTTACAAATCGCAGATGTCTCGGAAAGCGCTTGCATTGCCGTTTTGGAAACCCCACTCGCAACATGTTTTTTGCTGCTGTGTCCGTGTCTGTGGTTTTCATCCAAATTATATGATAACAAGAGAACAAGAAACAGGGTTTAATAGGGATATTGTCCCATCCCTGTCTGTAATGTGTGTTTTATAGACACTAGGTGTGGGAGAACATTTTTTTGTTATTTTAACAAATATTTATGAAAGGTTATATTTTAAAAGTGCACCTTAAGTAAGAAATGTGTCCGTGTCTGTGTAGCAGCACACTAGTCCCTGCAAAAATTATTAAGTGCGCATAAGTAGTTGCACAAGTAGGTGGCGTACGTGCTATTTGCAGCTAGGAGAGCAGCAACGCAGTGGTCTGCCACAGAGAAAATAAAACTGAAGGGGTTATTATGACCCAAAATCTATCAGGTGCAAAAAAATAGGAAATAGTACCTCAGCTAAGCCTCTGACTTCAGCTATTAGGACAGCTGAGTGAGTAAGCTAAGCTATGAGGTCGCTCCTGTGTGCACTGTAAGGCTGCACCTCCCTGCCTGCCTACAGTCCTCTACACAGTACTCCTCTGTCCTCCTGGTAGCTCTCAGAAGAGCTGTTTGGGTTAAATATAAGGAATTTTTAAGGTTCCCTACACTGACTGACAATCCCTATGATCTGCTCCAGCATCTACCTCACCCTGCTCTAGCTCAGATCTTCACAGGAATGTGACCAAAATGGCGGTGGCAAGGCTTATATACAGCCTCGCCTCTCATACATGACATAGGAATTACGATGGACAGAAGCCAATCATAGTCCTGCCACAACCAACATGGCTGTGGCATTACTGAATATGATTGGCTAACATGCTTGTCCATCTTCACAAGTTTTCTGACCTAACACGCTAGGCTGTCTCGGAAGCTTTGTCGGAACATAACAGATTCTGTATTCGCGAGTCCCGAATACAGTATACAGGACTCGGATTCGTAGACTCGCTCAGACTCGCTGCTGACAGCGGGTATCCGTGAAGCGGTGAGATTGTTTAAACGATTTGGGGAGATTCAAACTACATAGCGATGTGATATAGCGAGTCTAGCGAGTGAGAAAAAGTAAACTCTGACAAAACTAGGATTGCCATTGACTTGCATTGGACTCGTTACTGTGCGAGTAATCGCTGGGAAACTCGCAGAGTACCGAGTCCTGCGAGTCCCTTACTACTCGCCGAGTAACGAGTCCTAGCGAGTAGACTCACCCATCCCTATTCAGCAGATGTTTCTTTTACTTTAGCACCTACCCCACAAACACAAAGATATTTACCCTTTTGTACACGTCTTTCCCACTTTCCACCATTAGCAGACCTTTTACCACCCATAAAACTAGCAGAACTGAGTGGCCAAAGAGTGGTACTACCCTAAAGGAATGCAGCACTCCGAAACAAGTGTCCAAAATCTGCCTTTATTAGGCCATCAAGTGCAGTGTGCAACGTTTCAGGCCCATTCGCCCTTCTTCTAGCGACTGGGCCTGAAACGTTGCACACTGCACTTTATGTCCTAATAAAGGCAGATTTTGGACACTTGATTTGGAGTGCTGCATTCCTTTTAGGTATTGTATGAATAGCAAACAGAAGTATTGCTTGGATTGATTTGCACCCACTGCAGAAGCCGTGCTGCTCTTTTTACTAATATCTATCTATCTATCTATCTATCTATCTATCTATCTATCTATCTATCTATCTATCTATCTATCTATCTATCTATCATCCTTAATTAATTTAGCTGTATACAGGCAGGAGAGGTATATAGCACACTTTGGTGTATATTCCTTTTTAGGATTAATGTAGCTGTATACAGGCAGGGCATATAGCAGACTGCTATGTATATTGCTTTTCAGGATTAATGTAACTGTATACAGGTAGGGTATGTAGCAGACTGCAGTGTGTATATTCCTTTTCAGGAATCTATTAAACCCAGATCAGTGTCAAAATGTTGTTGGTTGGATAGCGTATAAGTCTTCCAGTCAGTTTGCCACCGCCACAACCACACGGTCAAGTCTCATTAGCCGTGAGTCTGGACCGCATATTCCTCACCCACCTTATGCAGGGCTGCCAAAAATTGGGAGCCAGTCCAATGCCCCTTTTAAGAGACTTGGAGGAGGCCTCATTAAATATTGTATGTTCCCATTATTATGAAGTGGGTCTTTCATAGTGTTGCTCTATGCAGGCTACCAAAAATTGGGAGGCGCTCCGATATCTCTTTTAAGAGACGTGGAGGAGGGCCTCATTAAATATTGTATGCTCCCATTATTAGGAAGTGGGTCTTCCATAGTGTTGCCCTACCCTTCTGCAAAAATTGGGAGGCATTCCGATGCCCCTTTTAAGAGACGTGGAGGAGGGTCTCATAAAAACAACATTCCCATTACAAAGTAGTGGGTCTCCTATACTTGAAATTCCCATGCAGTAAGTATGGACTGAAACATTTACCCCTGGGGGTATACATGCATATACTGTCTAACATTTTTTGAGTTACGGGCATCATAAACATCATTTAAAAATATTATGTGGGTGTTGCATCATGGGTCACATTCACCCTGGTGATATGGTGATGGAGGATGAGAAGAAGGAGGAGGACTAGAGCTATTAGCCAAAATCAGGAAGCATATAGCCTTGTGTGGGGGTGAAGAGGAGCATTGCAATATACCTCTCCAAAAAAAGACACTGGCTTTGAGTTTATATTATGTTGCTATCATTTGGTGGTGTTGAAAAATCTGGCTCAATCCAGCTCTTGTTCATTTTAATAAGAGTCAGCCTGTCAGCGTTTTCAGTTGACAGGCGGGTGTGCTTATCAGTAATAAGTCCCCCTGCGGCACTAAGGGCCCACTCTGATAAAACGCTAGCAGCAGGGCAGGTAAGAACTTCCAAAGTGTAGAAAGCCAGTTCATGCCACGTGTCCAGCTTGGATGTCCAATAATTATAAGTCACAGAGGAACACGGAGGACATTGGTATGGTCAGCAAGGTACTCCTTTAGCATCTTCCCAAACTTTGCAGTCCTTGTGAGAGTACCCCGCGTCTCAGGGCCTGTTCCATGGGAGAGGCTTAGAAAACTCTCCCAGAACTTTGAGAGTGTTCCCCTGCCTCTGATGGATTGAAAAACCAATGCAAAAACCGTACTGGATTGAAGTTGTGTCTCTCTCACCTGTACTCCTTGGTTGTCCACTGAATAGTGACCACTGCTGCCAGCGTTATCAGAAGGGAAATTTTTTACTAATTCCGCAACAAGGGCCTTCTGGTACTGCCCCATTTTTGTAGACCTCTCCACCTCAGGAATAAGAGATATAAAGTTCTCTTTGTAGCGTGGGTCTAAAAGCGTCACCAACCAGTAATGAGTATCACCCAAGATTTTGAGGGTCACGGGACAGGCAGCGTAACATAAAGTCAGCCATGCGCGCCAGACTGGTAACAGGCAAGGCTTCCTTCTCCTCACCAAAAGGATGACTGACCATGCTCTCCTCCTCATACACCTCCTTCTCCCTGTCCTCTGGCCATCCACGCAGATGTTATGACAGTTGTGCAGGTAGTACTGTTTATAGTGCATGAAACTAGCTCCTGTTCTTCTTTCTCCTCCTCCTCATTTTCCCCCAATCCATGTTGGGATGAGATGAGGCTGGGCTGTGTGTAATCACCCTGTATGGTTCCTTGCTCCATCTCATTGTGCTCTGCCTCTAATGCATCCTCTTTGATTTTGAGCAGACAGCATTTCAGAAGACAGAGGAGACAGAGAACTGGGATTGTGACGCTAATGATGGCGTGATCGCCGCTCACCATCTTGGTGGAGTCCTCAAACTTTTGTGGAGGAAAGTACATATGTCGGCCATATGGGTTGGGTCAGTTACGATATCATCCCCTTGTCATCTACCACTTCCGCTCCTCTTGAATTTCTAGCAATTGAGTGTCATCATCGGCCACCTCTTGTGACACTATCACACCATCACCTTCGTGTGACCGTGGCTGCTCAAATATTGGGGCATTGCTACAAACGATTTCCTCTTGCCCCCACTTTAATTGCAGCGGGCAAGAGGCGAAGTCACGGCAGCTTATAAATGAGCCAACTCATACACAAGCCGCAGAAATTAATTCCCTGCTTACCAATAACAGCAGCACTGGTAAGCAGGAAGTTAACTCTGCTGTGACCGCAGCTGCAGTATGAGCAGAGTTAACTCCCTGCTTACTAACGCTGCTGTGACTGTGGCTGCTCTTTGAGCTAGTCATACTGCATCTACGGTCGTAGCAGAGTTAACTTCCTGCTTACCAGCGCTGCTGTTATCGGTAAGCAGGGAGTTAACTTGTGTGGCTTTTGTATGAGTCGGCTCATTTCATAAGCCGCCTGTGACGACCTTCCGCTGTAAGGCTGAGCTGCTGGTAAGGCAGCACCCCGAGAAACCCCGAGACCCTTAACCCCTATACAGGGATCTGGAATTATAGCGGAGCCCAGGGGGTAGCTGCCTATGGGAGCAGCAGAGCAGGGAGGTCGTCTAGGAAGGGAAAAAATCAGGAAGCGAAGAACGTAGTCAGGAGTCCGAGTCAAAACCGAGAGGGCAGCGAAGGTACAAAATCGTCAGGCAGTAGCAGAGTCAAAAATCCAGGCAAAGGTCAAGGGCAAAACCAAGAGGGCAGCTGAGGTACAAAATCAATAGGCAGAGGCAGAGTCAGAAATCCAGGCAAGGTCAGAGACAAAACTAAACATACACTATATCACTGGGGAACCAAAACTATATCTGGCGGCCTGCAAGACAGGCTCCAATGTATTTGAAGGGCGCGGTTACCTCCCATAGGCTGGAGCTCACAGCCTGATGACCTCATCCGAACCGCCCCTAGAGCCAGGCCAGATGGAGATGCACGACTGGCTCCACCCAGCCCACCTCTGACAGAAGAACGCAGGCTGCGCCTAACGGACACCTCTGCAGGGCCCGCTCTTCTGCGACCAACACCACCCAGAGGGGAAACACAGCGGCGCTCAGCGACAGAGGCAGACGTCGCTGGAGCAGGTCCATATGAGGACAAGGCCTTCCTATCACCAGCACCACCAGACGAAGGAATCCGGCTCCTCCCAGCGGCCGAGGCAGGAACACCGGCCACCGAGTCCGATGGCGATGTGACACCGCCATGATTTCGCTGCTGCTCATCATTGCTATAGTAACCCCTTATTTGGTTAATATAGAAACAGAGTCAGCGGTGATGTCACCGCTTAATATTTGCTGTCACATTCTCTGATCACACAGCATGGGGAGCGGACGTCCGCACCCTGCTGTGTGATGTAGTAGACTTGCATCATTTGAAGGAGAAGACAGAAGATAAAAGAGAAAATACAGAAGAGAGAACACCAGGATCGTTGAAGGGCTGGGTGGGGATAATACAGATGGAGTCCCTAAGCGTGTCTGTCTATTTGTTTCTAATAAATATTTTGGTGGTGTATTTTTTTAACCCTTTATTGGAGATTCTTAGTGGCCGGGTCTAACTTGGCCTGACATTAACAATATTGTAAAACAAAGCTGGTATTAATCCCTTATTATCCACCATGCCACCCACCACCAGGGCCACTGGAAGAGCCTGGTAAGGCACCTAGAAATGGCGCTTCTTATAAATGCGCCATTTTCAAGGGCGGCTGTGGGCTGCTATTCTTTAGCGTGCTGGGGATTAAAATAATGGGCCCTCACCCTGCTGAGAATACCAGCCCTCAGCTGCCTAGTTTTACCTTGGCTGGCAATTAAAAATAGGGGGAGCCCAAGCATTTTTTTTGTCAGCCAAGAGTAAATTAGGCAGCTGAGGGTGGCAGCTCGCAGTTGTCTGCTTTCAACGGGCTGGACTTAAAAATGCTGCAAAGCCTCATGCATTTTTTTTTTATTATTTACTTATTTAACACCCTATGATGGCAGGTTGGTTGCCATATACTAATGTGTGTGGTAACCAAGCAGAATCACTGTCCAGATTGTGGAAATCCAGTCTGACTACAAAGGCCAATCACAGAGGCTGCCCCAGAGTGTGAGCTTCTGTGATTTGCTGTTTGTCTGACAGTGCAGTGAATATGCAAGTAGCTTAATAGGCGACCCGGAAGTAACAGCGGGAGACTAATAAGCCCGATCTATTCTATCCATTCTAACTTTTACCAGTATGAAAAAGCCCATGCTACAAACTCGCACATTGTGCTATGGAGTGAGCAATGCTGAAACTTGCAGATGCTAAATTTGTAGAGCCTTTTACAAATTTAAGGATGGAATTAGATTGACTCTGATAAAGGTGTAGCTGCCTGGAAATGTATTCCTTCCTTTTATCCTCACGTTTTTGATTAGTTTCAAAATGTTTATTTACATTCCATGTTCTGACTACTACCGTTTTAGTACATACAACGCAAAATGATCTGCCATTTTTTTTCTATAACACCATACATCTCGGTCCATGTCTCTTGAAAGGGTCAGCTACTGCTACTACGACTTCCTTTACTTAACCTTGTTTTTTTTTGGGGGAGGGGGGCTTCCATCAGGGTGGTGGTGAAAGAAGATAGAATTATAGATAGCATGTTAACGCTGCAGGCAATTAGGGGTTAACTAGCCTAACTGACCATAAGATGGCTCATGTAACTGTCTTTTAGGAAAGGACAGGGTTAGTAAGCAGAAATAGGGGTTAATAAGGCTGCACAACAGTAATAGTGGTGAAATAGAGTCTGCACTATGCTGCAAGGTGGTGTTCCTTTATAAAGTAATATGGCTGCTGCTATCTCTAATGGTGGGAAACAGCACCCATAGCATAGACCCTGACCTCTCCCAGCCTCTCCCTCACTTATCTCAGTAATGATGGTCAATTAGAAATCCATGACACCCCAGAACAGTAGATTGGATGATGGTTGCTGTGGTTATGTGGTTGCTGATAATTACTATCATAGGGCCCCCAGAGATATCCCACACGACATTTTACTGATCCCTGCTTCACAAGCCAGAAGTGAGGTCAAAGAGATTCTAATCGGAAGTCACAGAGCTAAACGCTCTGTGTCGGAGTTCTGTTGTTTTGGCCTACAGACTTCAGGCACAGAGTGTCTACACTACACTACAGCAAATCCTCAACTACTGCACCTGGCCATGCTGGAGCCTAGAATGAAAAGTCTTTCTCGGCACGCAGCCCCATACTTCTCTGTATTTGGCTGCATCCGGCAGTGTGTCAGCGAAAATGGCTGCGCGTGTCAGTGCTGACACGCATGTCATAGGTTCACCATCATGGCCCTAGGATCATGTTTCCCAAAAGTACTCCACACCCCTTTTCCCTCCAACTCCTATTATTATTATTATTTCTTCCATCTATTTATTGGCTGACCACCATCTGGGATTAGTAGTCTTACTGTGTCCATGGCACACTGTATCCTTAAACTGTGTATATTTTAGGTGACCAGGGCATTCCTTCAACTCCTTCAGGTATTAGTCCATACCTGAATTTTCCTCAAGTTTTTCTGTCCACCATACACCTTGCTGAAACAGTCTGGGATGTCACGGGTGGCTGCCCGAGGGCGTGGCCCAGTTGGTCAATGAAAAGGGGGGTATTTACAGGGATTATATACAAAATTGTTGTGACACCACCTGCAGTTTCTTGTGAGGGATCACCAGCGCCGCTACAGTCCTCCGGAGGTCGATGGTATTGCGGCTTGGATGGATCAGTCCCCCGCAGGTGGGACTGGACCGCCGGGCAGCGATGCTGTTAGAAAAAAACAGTTTATATGGGAAAGGATGCAGCAGAGTCGGAACTTCACTTCACCGGGTACTTTACTGAAAACTTCTCCAAAGTCATTACAATTTTCCAGTGCAGTAGATGGTATAATGGCAAATGCTACAGATGCTGCAAGCAGAATTTCTGGCTGATGGATGGATCCCTCCTTGTGTATATTTCTTGTTCCTTTCCTTCCTTCTTGCCTCCCAGTGGCGGTGAAGTCTGACTTCTTAAAGAGAGTCTAAACTCCTGTTGCTTCTTAGTCTCCTCTCCTTTGTACCCGTCGGGTGAATCTTTTACTGTCCTTCGCAGGATCCGACTGCAGAACTGATTCCCCTCTTTTGGGCTCTTTAGGAGTAGGGGCCATATGTAAAATATCCCCGTTCGTCGGATTTTCTGTGAGCCGTAAAGGTGATCACAGTTGCGGGCTCCAGTACCCGGTTTCTTCCTTTTGGGGCAAACTCTTCTGTTACTCTATCCCCTTCTTAGAGTGAGCTCGCAGCTGAGCTATCTTCTCTCTTTCTTTCTCTGGGATCTGTTCTGTCTTGGGCCCCTCAGCCGAGGAGACCCTCTCTGTTTCCCCAGGCTGGCTTCCTTGCTCCCTCCAACTCCTCGCTCTCACTAACTAAATGCCGCTCACTAGTTCCCCCTAGAGGCCACTATATACCCTCCCAGGGTCCCTCCCACCTACTAACCTAGTGTGTGGGTGTTAGCGCTAGGGTTCCACCTACTGGCCATAGTTCCGCTTGCAGTGGGGTGACTACACCGCTTTTATGGGTGTAGTACCCCTTCTGTGGCACCTACATGGTGGGGCGCCCCATTTCTAAATGACGCCAAACTTTTGAACAGTAGTATTACACATTAATATGATGCTCAGCTTTGGGGCATTATTCCTGCTCATAGAACATCTGCTCATATGCTCGTAGAACATGTGAATGCACTGGTTAAACAACACACTAAAGGGGGAACGTTTCACTGCTGCCTAAGGCGAAGAACAGGTGGCAGAGGTGACCCATCCACATGACCAGTTTTTAAGTTAAATGCTGAAACTTCTTAGAGTAACACATAGCTGTATTTCTGTATGGAGTCTCTGTTCTTGAATGTACTTTACTGTAGACACTCTCTGCCCTTAGCATTACATATGGGCACATGTCACAGTATTTGTTTCTTCTTTTGTGTACAGCACTTTTCATGATGATGATTATGATTATCACTATCAATATAATTATTTTAAAGACTAGATAGTTAACATGGTGTATGTTTTTAAAAGAAACTGCATCTGCACAAGATTCCCAGAGATGGCAGCATGCCTCCTTCTATTTCAGGATTAAGGAAGAAAATCTCAGTAGACGGTCAATGTTGCTCAGGCAGGTTCTGCATCATTTTTTATAACCAGCAACATGCAAAAGTGTAAACACAGAAGAGATGTGTGATCAATCCTAGAACATTTCATATTATATCATTTCTTATATAAAGTAAGGCATCAATCCATGACGGTATTGGAAATAAAATATAAGGTCAGTTACTTCGGCTTCTGAATTTTCACAATCGTTATGGCTGAAAGCAGCTCTAGGAAAAAAGAAAGATTGCATCATACTTAGCCTAATCCTCTGTATGGTCTGGATGTGAGTAATGTACAGTAGGATTAGCAGTCAGCTAACAACGCCTAGGCTGCATTGTGCACAGATGTCACTTTATAGTGATTACTTACAATGTTAAAAAAAGATATTGAGGCCCACGTTATTGTTTTAAAGAATAAAATTTAATATATTATGCCCAGAACTAATAAATAAATAAAACAAATTAATTGTCAGTATAACACCAGAGCCACACTGAGTGAGAAGCATGCGGCCGCCGTCTCTTTGGAGATGTCTTTGGGATGCTCGGTGTGATCAACACCCCCTTTGGTAAAGACCATACACCTAGTACTGAATAAATAGGCTCATATCTCTAGTACCATATATTGAATTTAAATTAAAATAATAAGAATAATATATAGGGGAGCAGCAGGAATAAGAGCACAAATTGTCTACTGTGACCTTACGACTACTTTTTAAGGTGTCACTATAGAGAATTTGCCCTGTTGCTTACAATGCTCTGGTATTCTCCTGTAGCCACACAGAGCCAAAAACAGATATACAAGAATGATAAACTAAGGCCACCTTCACATTTGCGTTCCCCTCCGCAGTGTTCTGCGTTCTGCATCCGCCTGCGCACAGATCACATATGGTAGTGAATGGGTGCACACGGTCATGCGCAGCACCGTGCGCTCCCATTATAAAGATAGGGCTTGCGGTGCTGCGGTCACATTGCGGATCCCCTCCGCAGAACGCTGTGGAGGGGAACGCAAATGTGAAGGTAGCCTAAGTGTCAGACCAAATACTGTTCAAGCATGTATACCTCAAAACAGATTAAATGGCCACAAGAAATATTACAGTTCTTCAATTATAACAATTCCTCTTTATAATTAAAAAAACCCTTCATTAGCCTTACTCTTGTGTAAATCTCAGTAAACGCCATTTTATTTTTTAGATATTTTTTCTCTGTGTTTTTGCTGCATTTTGCTGTACACAAACTGTCACAAACTATTATTTTCATTGAACAATATACAGCATATAAAAAAAATTGATATATGTTTCTAAAATAACACTGTTATATGGCCATTTACTCCTGCATTCAATGTTCAGTACAGACATACTAGTCGGTTCCAAAGCTGATACAAGAAACCTGATTAATCTTGAAATTTCTCTCCTGAACTCATTGGAACATAAAAATAAGCACAAAAGCAGTCAGTCATTTTTCTAAACCAGAGATGGCTGGATCTTGAGGAAAGCCTTTGCAGCATATAGACACTATTACAACTATCTCTTCGGTTGCCTCACGGGCAGCTGAAAGTTTGAGAAGCAATGCTATAGAGAAAATACATGGATAAGAAGACAGCCATTTTTAATTTTTATTTGCTCATAATTGTATAATCAGATTGTTCTCCTATATCCTACTGTACAGCATACTGGTCATAAGCATCTGTCAGAAGGATTTCATACTCATACTATTCTATTGCACATGTAACTCTTTCATAGAGAAGTCTAACAATACCTTTACATGGCCAGTTCTGATATTAAGAGCAAGGTGATGAACTCAAAAGGAGGTCAAAGGGGATATCAAACAGGTACTAATGATCACATATATAAAGAACCACCCTCCCTCTGTGGCCATACTTCAGGTGACAAACAGGGGGGAGAGAGGGAGGTAGCCTCGGCCCTACTCCCCGTTTCGTGACCCTACCTATGGCCACAGAGGGACAAGGTAATATATAACTTGATGATATGTCAGTAAGTCCTCAGTGTTTCTTGTAGCACCTTAACCATTGAAACAAGCTTTTTTGAGATTTTTTGGGCAAGTGGCAATCTGTAACTGGCACTAGGCACTTTATTGAAGGGGTACTTTGTTTTATACTTATACGTCCTTCCTCCATTGAGAGTGGTTCTTTATATATGTGATCATTAGTACCTGTTTGATATCCCCTTTGACCTCCTTTTGAGTTCATCACCTTGCTCTTAATATCAGAATTTATGTCGGTTGGTACATACATTAATAGAATTTGTCTGAGATTCTGACAGCTTAAGCATTTTAACCATTACTGTCCTGAGTGGTATATTTGTGGTGACTTTCCCTCTTCCTTGTTCTTAACCTTGTCAACACTATAATAAAAGATTTTTTGATTATGCTAAATGGAGCCTTTACTTGTTTTCTATGTTATTCGAATTGGTTTGAGTAGCTCCTGGGGAGTGGGACATGCTTGGTTTTGGTGCCCCATGACCTATTGGATTGGGTTTTTTGTATTAGGGGATGAAAGTTTATAAAGTTTGTTACGCCAACTGAAGTGTCCAGTCATGGATGGCCAGTGATGCATATAGATATTCCCAGGGGACAGGTGTTGTAGAGGCTAGATGTTATACCCTCTTCAGCCAGGGCAGGCCCCTGGAATGTAGTAAGAGGTAAGTTGATGATGGTGGTGATAGTTGTGAAGCAACAGGTGCAGAGATGCAACCGGAAGAAGGCACGGAGACAGTCTCTTAGTTCTTTACCCTTCACTGTGCAGTTCAGCAAGTCCAGGGTACTGGTTCATTAGGTCTTTGGGTCTGTCCAGTCTGAGAAGAACTAGGAACCGCTTTGGCCTACCAGCTGACTTCCCTATAGGATGAATTTTTGTACCTGTACTTATCCTGTTCCTCTTTGGCTCCCTTGTAGATGACTTCCAGCCAAGCAGGCAATGTGGACTATGTGAGCAGCTGTACCCACCAGCTCTCTAGTCCTCTTTGTTGTTGTGCCTTGGACAGTCACACGTAGTGTGGCTGTTGAGCTTGAAACTCAGCAGCCTCCAGTTTCTGTGGAAAGGATCTGAAATTCCTTGCCACCTAGGATCTGGTGTCTTGCTTGCAGCTTGTCATCCTGTCGGTCTCATGGCCCGACACAGACTGACTCTCCTTTGCCTATCCCTCCCTACCACCCACTACAGCTAGCCCCTCCCTCCAACCAGAGTTGGTCTCTCTCTCAAACAGGCCTCTTGTCACCCAGCTCTCTGGTTAGAGTTCAGGCTGTGTGTGAATGCTTCGAGAGTCCAGCAAATGGCACCTCAATTCTCCTCAAACATACCATTGGTGTCACAGAGGATGAAGGGTTAAAAAATGTACTGCCATATTCCACGAGACATCAAATGGTAAATATAATATTGTTTTATTAGTTATTGTGTTTCAGATCTCCCTGATCCCTGGTCACATTATCACCCTGTTGATATGGTGGAGGAGGAGGAGGGGGACAAGAAAAATAAATAATAGTGAACCATATACTCTTGTTTGGGTGACAATGGGTGCATGGGAATGCCCAAGAAAAAAAGGAACATTTTAATTGCTTTTTTGCTTAATCTAGGCCACTGGTGGACAAAAACACAAGAGGCCCCCTGTGCAAGAACAATATGTGGGCCCTTTGCAGCCCAATTGCTTATCATAATACACAATTACACGTTTTGAATGTCAAAATGGGCCCCAAAACCTACTGGGCTTGTGTGCATCTGCACAGGTTGCACCAATTGTATGTCCACCCCTGATCCAGGCCTTGTTCATCTTGATAATATTCAGGGTGTCAGCATTTTCAATTGACAGGTGGACACCTGTCAGTTACTATGACACTAGGAACATGAAAAACCAACTCAGACAAAATGCTAGTGGCAGGACAGGCAAGCACCTTCAAGGTGTAGAGGAACAGTTCATGCCACATAACCAGCTTGGAAAGCCAATAGTTGTACAGTACAGAGAAATCATGAAGGACATTGGTACAGTCACCTAGGTAGTCCTTCACTTCCAAAATGTCTACCCCCTCAGAGCCTGGGCACTGAGAGGATCTATTGAAACTTTCCCAGTCCTTTGATAGCATTCCCTTACATCTGTTGGATCTCATGTGTCTTCATCATCTCCACTCCTTGGTTGCCCAAGGAACTATGACCTCTGCTGCCAGCATTGTTAGATGGGAATTTTTTCACTAATTGTTAAACTAGGGCCCTATAGTACTACACTATTTTATTAGTGCTCTCCATCACATGAAGGAGAGATGGAAAGTTCTCATTGTAGCATGGGTCGAGAAGGTTGAAAAACCAGTAGTCAATGCTGGCCAAAGTGGGTATAATGTGAGGGTCATGAGAAATGCAGCTAAACATTAATTTTTAAGTGGGACTCCTAGACTCATAAGGACTATGCAATAAGTTTAAGACCTACAGAAAACTTAAAGCAGGGCTTGCAAAACATCCTGAAAGAAATGTAGAGGAGGACATCAGAATAAATGGTTTGATAATTTTCAAAACAAATTCAAAAGAGTGGGACTCCTACAGGGGTAAAGCTACGCACTAAGTTGAAGGCCTAGCAAAAGTTTAAAGGAAGAAATGCAATAGGCCCTTGAAGTTGGGAACAGCACATCTGAAGAAATAGTGGCGGCTGAGATCCGAATACCATAGCACAGCCGCCAACATGAGGTTGTGGAAAGACTCAGTGTCCATAAGTTTAAACAGCAATATTTCCAGAGCAAATAGTGTGGAAATGTGGCCATTTAGTGTTTGGGCCTGTGGGTAGGCGGCTGTATGTTTCAGGTTGCTTTCCAAGGGCTGGACTAGGGATAGATGAATGCTACGCTGAGACAAAAAAGTGGACATGGTTACTGATGGTGATTGCAAATGTGCAATAACAGGTGCAGGGCAGGAGGCATCCGTGCCTGCATTCTGGACAGGGGATTGGCTAGAACATAGCACAGGTATTTGTGTCATCCGCAGGTGCCAATTGTGGACCCAGGCATTCCACCCACCTGGTTGGGTGCTTGGATAACATGTGCCTGAGCATGCTGGTGGTGTTCAGATTGGTGATGGTAATGCCTCTGCTGATCTTGTTATGGCACAGGTGGCAAATCACCATTTTCTTGTTATTCACACTCTCTTTAAAAAAGTGCCAGACTGGGGAACACCTAACTCTTTGCCTGGGATCTTACCGCATATGTTACTTTGGGGAACAGTATCCTACCTTCTCCCTCTGGCCATTCAGCTTCCTGCCTGTAAAAGTTCTGTGGATGTCTCCAGCTCTGCATTGCTTTCTACATTAGGTTAGTAACTTCATTATCCACCACCTTGTATTCCTCTTCAGCACTCTTGTCTTCCTCCTGACTTGCTGACTAACCATCAAAACTTGACAACTGTCTCATCATCATCCACCTCTTTAGACAGCTATTGCCATTCCCTACCATCTTTGTCTTTTCCCAGTGGATGCTAAAACGTTGGGGCATCACACACATGATTCCTCATATCCCTTCTTGAAACATGCGGGGTGAAAAGCCAGAATCAATACATGTAAATTTAAAGTGCTCCTGGGAGTGTACCACTGTAGGATCAATTTTCTACTGGGATTTGCCATGATGGGAGGAAGGAAAATCATGGTGAGAATTATGTGGACCAGACTTTTGGCTAGTGAGAATGGACTACGTGGAGGACTGGATGCTGCTGGGAAACAAAATGGAAGCCATTCCTTTCCATCTGTTTGCAATGTTCTGGCTTCAACAGAGTTGTCTTATGCTTCCCTGCAAACTGAGACAGGAAGCTATGTGTAGATGCCTTCTGCAGTCCACCCCATGGAGGTGTTAGTGAAGAGCTAGGGAACACGAATGTGCAAACAATAATATTCTGTAAGCAATTGTGTCCTGGCACTTGAATAGGCAGGCCCCTAGGCAAAGAAAAGAGGCATCATTGTGGAGACTGGGATCATCTTGGCATTACAGTACAAGGCACCTACACTGTGCTACTGCGTGCATGCAGTACACATTTTGGCTACGTTATGGATCCACCGCAATACATGCCAGCTCTAGAGGATGTGATCAGATTCTGAAGAACAGCTTTTTTTTAGAACTTGATTGGGAATGCTTAAGCACCATCCAGACTATTCTACATTAACATTTCATTTTTTTCTCTGCCGTCCACATCCAGGGAAATTAACTACAGTGCCATAGGTTGTAAACTTCTTGATTATGCTGTGTGGACAAAGGTAAATCAAGATCACTGAAAATAGACTTGTAACCTTGAGAATGTCCATATTTTTTTTTCACATTTTTAGTTCCCAAATCATCAGATAGTTCTTTTCTCCTCTTTCTGTTCTACATGCTTAGTGTAATAGGTAATAGGGAGTTAATGCCAGCTGAATTTTGACAGCTGACACTAAGCCCATGGGTCATAATGTCAGGCCAATGTTAGATCCGGCCATTATGAACCTCTAAGTTAATAGTGAATAGACCACAGCATGAAAAGATCATTGATTTGTAAAAAGAACACAAATGCATTCCTTTTTTGCCGTGTCTATTATCCCCATACAAACCCTCCACAATCCTCTGCAACATCTATTTACAGTGGGAACAGAAACTGAGAGGTTGCTGTGAGTAGGATGAAGTCACAGTTTGGTTCACTCAGGTCAGCTACAGCGAGGCTTCTGACCTGAGGCTGTGAGCAGAGTGACGTCACAGTCTTGTTTATCTCAGGTCAGCCGCAATTGCTGAAGCTGATCTGAGATGAAAAAGACTGTGATGTCACCCTGCTCACAGCATGCAGTCAGTTTCAGTTCATGTCAGGTAAGCTGCATTGCTAAAGATCGTGAAGTGTTTGTGTAGGGATAATAAACATGGCAAAAGAGGGTTGTATTTGTGTTCTTTTTACAAACAAATGATTTTTCATGGTGTGGTGTGTTATTTACTATTTATAGAGGTTCATAATGACTTGGTCTACTATTGGCCCAATATTATGAACTTGGGGCTTAGTGTCAGCTGTCAAAATTCAACAAGCATTAATCCCTTATTACTAAGTCCGGCATAGACACAGGGCAACTGGAAGAGTCATGTACAGCACCAGAAAAGGAAATCATTAAAAAAGAAAGACCCCCCCTATATTTTTGGATTCCAGCCAGGTAAAATTAGGCAGCTGGGAGTGGGCAGCAGCCCGTATGTTCCTGCTGTACCTATGCTGGTGACCAAAAACACAGCAGAGACCCATCAGTGAAAAATAATGGACATATGCTATTTTTATCTGAATTGCTAGAAGATAACTGAAGAAGAGGTTTCCTTGCACACTGTTGACCCTTTGCAAAAATAAAGGTTTGCTCTAAAAAATAAATAATTCCAAAAAATGTGACAAAACACCTGAAAACTCCAGGAAGCTTAAAAAAATGTTTTTAAAGCTCCAAAAAATTCTACAAGTTGAAAGAAAATTCTACTGGATAGGAACACTTCCAGGCATATGGTTAGGTGTTGTTCCCAGCCAGCAGGTCTTCCGATTACCGTTTAGACCCAAAACAATCAAGGAAAGTTTTAGGGTAATTTTAATTTTCTAACTTTTTACCGAACAAAGCCCCATTCCTCAGATTTTTTGTAAATTGTTTGGGGTTTCGATCCTGAACCGAATCGTCAATATTCAAGCTGAATTTCAAAGTGGCGAACATTTTTGGGGAAAGTTCACTCATCTCTAGTGCCAAGAAATTTGTCTGGCCCATTTTGAGGGTTTTGTGTGAAGTTTTTCGTGTTGCTCCAATGCGCTAAAAGGAAATAAAAATGATTTTAACAAAATGTTGTGTAATTGCAAAAATTTTTTGTAAGAAATACTTCATTTACTGGAACAGATTTAGGGTGCCAACACTTTTGGCTATGACTCTGAATTTTCCTTCATTGTGGAGTTCACTGGTAATGTAGTAGAGTTTAGTGGTATGTTACATGGTGACTAATTATCAGAAAATTTAAAGTGTTTTATTTTTGCAGATATCAGCTCGACATGTCCTGTCTACTTGACATATTATTCTTATTCTTAAGAGATAGAAACCATTGAAACTGTCAAATGCCATCTGCAGTACTATAATTCTTCAGAAATAGATTTATTTGCTTTCAATTTTACTTGCATTTTGTTGAATCAGAATTGTGCATGTCTAACATATGGAAAATAAATTAGATTGACCAACTTTCAAGACTATTCATGTCTCAAGAATACTTCCACCATCCTGGTCATCATTAAATTGTAGCATTAAATGTTTAGATTGTGTCACAGAATATACATTTTTCAAATGTAAAAATGTTTAGGACATGACCAACTAAAATGTGATATACCCTAAATCTAACATATAATCACGAATAATATGTGTCACAGACTTCCGGCGCTTATGTCGCTATCCCACAATGCACCGCAGCACCAATGTGGGATAGCGACACAGGCGACAGAAGTCTGTGACACAAACGCCACCACTAACGTCAGGCAATCAGCGGCGCCAGCTGCTGATCACCCGATGGTAGCCATGGCTCATCACCTGCTGTACGGGGGTCCGCTCGGATCAGAAGTGCCCCGTCCGCCATATTGGAACAACCAAGTTATGGGTATTCCGATATGGTGGTTGGGATTAACATCCCCCGCCAAAGCCGTAGTCACACGAGAAAAGCGCTGACCAATCAGCTCTCTTGGCACTTGATTTAAATCGCGCTTCACTGATTGGTCACCGTGGTCAGCGGCGACCAATCAGTTAAGCGGCTCGCACCTTGGCGGGAGATTTGAATCCCACGCCGCTCAGGTAATGAGCGGAGTGGATTCAAATCTCCCACCAAGGCACGATCTGCTTTGCTGATTGGTCACCGCCGACCATGGCGACCAATCAGTGCACACGGCGCGTGGTTTCAATGGCGCGTCGATGATTGTTGCGGTGACCAATCAGCGAAGTGGCTCGCTCCTTGGTGGGAGATTTAAATCCCACACCGCTCAGCCACTCTGACGCTGATTGCCTGACGGTATCCACAGCTCATTACCCGCCGCACGGGGGTTCCCTGCTAGCAGCCGGGAGATGTCCAGCGCCACCCGGGCAACTCCCGGCTGCTCGCAGCGTAAGTGCCTTGACCACCATAATGGAACAACCAAGTTATGGATATTCCGATATCGTGGCCGGGATTCAAATCCCCCACCAAAGTAGTCACGCGATAAGTAGTCAGCGAAGCCGTAGTTAGCGTAGTCAGTGAAGTGGCTCGCGCCTTGGCAGGAGATTTGAATCCCACACCGCTCAGCCAATGAGTGGAGCGGGATTCAATTCTCCTGCCAAGTGACGAGCCACGGCGATCAATCAGCGCTCTTGGCACGTGATTTAAATGGTGGCTCAGTGTTTAAGTGGCTCAGTAGTTAGCACGAAATGGTGGCTCAGTGGTTAGCACTGTATGGTGGTTCAGTGGTTAGCACTGTATGGTGGCTCAGTGGTTAGCACTGTACGTTGACTTAGTGGTTAGCCCTGTACGGTGACTTAGTGGTTAGCACTGTATGGTGGCTCAGTGGTTAGCACTGTATGGTGGCTCAGTGGTTAGCACAGAATGGTGGCTCAGTGGTTAGCACAGTATGGTGGCTCAATGGTTTGCACTGGACAGTGGCTCATTGGTTAGCATTGTATGGTGGCTCGGTGGTTGGCACTGTATGGTGGCTCAGTGGTCTGCACTGTACAGTAGCTCAGTGGTTAACACTGTATTGTGGCTCAGTGGTGAGCATTGTATGGTGGCTCAGAGATGGGAGGCAGGCACACGGAAGCCAGAAGGCACAGAGGAGGCAGGGGCAACAGGGGAGGGAGAAGGCACAGGGGATGCAGAAGCCATAAGGGAAGCAGAGTCATAGGGAGAGACAGCGCACACAGGAGAGGACAGCGCCCACAGGGTCTGAGAGCACACAGAGCAGATAGAAAGGCACAAGTAAGACAGAGCACACAGGGGAAGGGACAGCACAGACTGGAGAGAGCACAGAAGGGGAGACAGAAACAGAGACTGCCCTCCAGATGCAATAGCATCGGGCCTATTTCTAGTATTTATATATCAAAACAAGAGGATGTGTTTTTTGGAAAAACTCACAGTGGTAAGTCATATTAAAAAGCTTGTTAAAGAGTTGATTATGACTTCAAGGATTGCTACCCTTATTGGGTGGCATTAGAGTTTTTCACTTCCTCACTAAAGTGACTATTTGCATATTTCCCAGAGAAGCATTGTGGCTATAAGTCTCCTTTTCAGCTTATCTGTCTCCTTATGCCGGCAGTGAGATTCCTCTCCATGAGGAGAATAGTTGTTCTCACAGACCTCCTCTCAGCCTCTCATACAGCCAGATCAGAATTTCCACACACTGCACTGATGAGGGGCAGTCACCCCGAAACCCAGCGTCTGCAGTTTGGGGTTCTGATCTAGCACAAATCCTAAGTTATATTAAAAGGCTTGTTAAAGAGTCAATTATGACTTCAAGGATAGCTTGGGTGGTTTTAGAGTTTTTCACTTCTTCACTGAAATGACAATTTGCATATTTCCCAGAGGAGCATTGCGGTTCCTTATCAGCTTATCTGTCTCCTTATTCCGGCAGGCAGATTCCTCTCCATGAAGAAAATAGTTGTTCCCCAGACCTAACAGTGGTTATAAATTTTAGCAAATTAGCTGATTATTATGTTATCAAAACTTTGAGAACAGTGCTGTTTCAGAACTGGCCAGTAGATTGTCATTTTTACCTTAACTCCCCTTCACCACCTAGAGCAAACTGGTACGTCCTAGGTAATGTTCCTTACTTTGATGCAGGTTTGAGTGCCCAGCCTGTATCTTTCTTGGCACAAGTAGGCTTATCTGATTAGCTGACATGTGCTTCTAAAAGCTTGAGTGGATCAGAGATCCACCCACAGCTGTGGACCAGTTAAATCCCATTGTTAATATCTGACAGTGGGATTTAACATGCTGACATGATCAGGGAATCAGTTCAGCTGTCACATGCAGGGAATGGTGCGAGCTCATCGTGTGATCTTGCATCAAAGAAAGGGAGGCGGCATTGGACATACCGGTACATCCAAGGTCCTGAAGTGGGTTAAAGATTGTCACTCAACTTTCTACATTGTATGAGTGGCATATTGAAATATGCTGTACAATGCAACACACAGCATAAAAATGCAAAATGAAGTGGAAATATAGGTTTCTGGAAACTAATGTGACAACTCCAATGTACAACATAAAAGCTACCATTATGGGTTGCAGCATTTCGTATCAGGTGGACAAAAATGACTTAAGAGAACAAGAATACTTTCAAAGACACATTAATAAAATGTTTCTTTGTTTTTAGGCCAGCTTCACACTGCGGCGTGATCCGATCCGGGGCTGTCTGGGATGACCCTGACAGCCGTGGACCGGATTAGCACACAGGACTGGGGGGCTAATCTGCTCTCCGGTCCGGTGTGCACCGCACGCAGTTCCCGCTGCTGATAAGTCAGGACCGTGGGCGCCGCGGTCCTGACCTGTCAGAGGCTGCAGCTGCGTGAGCTGCACACCGGACTGGAGAGCAGATTAGCCCCCCAGTCCTGTGTGCTAATCCGGTCCACGGCTGTCAGGGTCATCCCAGACAGCCCCAGACCGGATCACGCCGCAATGTGAAGCCGGCCTAAGAATTTGATGTTGCCTTTGGGATGTTTTTAAGCAGTCAAAACAGAAGCACAAATATATCATCATGATCTGTTTTTCTGAAAAGAGTTTATACGGATATCCCATACAAAGTTCCCTATGAAACAAATAATCATATTTAGCCTTATATCAATTCAGCAGCATTCTTTAAATATTCACCTTGTGTCAAGCTAATTTGTTATTCTCTAGAGGACACTTACATAACTGATTGCTGATTTTTTTTAAGCAATTTGCTCCAATATGATTGGCTGCAGCTGTACCATCGTTTTTTCTATGTACTTGTCCTTTTCTCTGTCACTTTCTGTTGTTTTATGAAATCCTGCTCTCACCAACAACTGCACAATATAAATCTAAATATCTCCAGCAACAGATGGCTGTTCTTCCATGGCTCATTACCTGCTCTTCAACCATGCTGCCAAGGCTGGAGATTTAACATGTTCACTGCCAAACGCAGCAACGACACATTTCAAGGTAAAAAGACACAACTTAGAAAGTTCTAAAGTCAAATTGATCTTCATCTATTGAGGGACGCATTTCACTTGTTTCCTAGCTCATTACCAAGTGATTGCCTCCTCTGTCTTCTAGCTGTCTGGACAAATTACTCACTTTTAGATATTGTCAGTTTCAATTCTGACAGTCATCAAACATAGAGCGATTAAAGGGATGCTAGAAATCAGTAATAAAAGTTCATGCATGGATTATTGTATTGCAGGTGGTATGTCATGCACAGTATATCTATGTATAATACACCCTATATGTATAACATTTTAGACCTGTTTCTATTATATACATGAGGCAAATTTAAGGGTATTTTTATGCCTTCATTTTAGTGAACTCCAAGCTCAACCTGAGTTTAGTTCGTCTTGTCTTTTCTTGAAGAGCTCTATGTTATTAATTTGATGCTTTTTACATTTGGTATATACCTGTGTTACATGTCACTGTTTTGTAAGTTTTTGAAAATTTTTAAACCTTTTTTCTCTTTTCAATTGGGGGGATATCCATAATACACCTTGAAATACAGCTTTTTATCATTTTGAAAGTACAGTTTGTGTATGGAAGAATGGCCTTGAAACATCATTTTTCCAGCCAGTTAACATAAGGGGAAGACTTGACATATACGGTAATGCAGTAGATATGTTGGCTACTGGCATTACTCTGTTTAGCTGGCCTTAGGCTAGGATCCCACTTGAGCATGACGCCAATGCTAAAATCTTTGCAAAGCAGCTGCAGTGCATAGCGTTAATGCTATGCGCTGCCAGCTGCGGTTGCTTTTCAAAGATGGTTTTGGGTATGAAGTAATTCAGACACCTCAAAGTGTTTGGGTGTCTGAGATCTCCCAAGATCAGAATTTATTTATGGGTCTGATCTGGGGTGTAAATGAAGTTAGAGATCTGATCAGGGATTTTTCCTCCTTAAACTGTGTGAAAAATTCTTCTGAGGCCTTGTTCACACATACCAATCCGTTTTTAAGCCCTTAGAAAAACAGATCCGTTTTTCTAAGGGTGCCAATTGTGTCCCCTGAGGTTCTGAACGTTTTTTGGAGCTTTTGGGACTTAGTCACTTTTTCTCCAAAAACACATGCAAAAACGCATGTGTTAATGCATGGTGCCTATATGTGCCATGCAAAAATGCATAGGGCCCCATGTTAAAAATTGCATGTGGCATTGTCCACACACCTGCGTTTCAGTATTTAGTGCTTCTTGCAAGCAGCGTTTCCCTGTGCGCTCGCAATAAGCGGTGACTATGCAGGCTGCTGTCTGAACTGGTTACCACAATACACATCGGTTAACCAGGGACAGCGTCTGCAGTGTTTTTTGGGATGCTGAACAAAAACACGTGTTGTTAAAAAGCGCATTGCACCATGCGTTAACGCATATGCATTTTTTTACTTTGAAAAAAAAAGTCCAAAATGTTCCCAAAAATGGATTTAAGGCAAAAACTAATGGTATGTGTGAACAAGGCCTGATCTACATTGAGACTGTTGCAATGCTAATACATTTTAATTCTAAATCCTCAGCCGCAGTAACAGGTTGTATTTAATCCAGTGGACAACACCTATCTCTCCTTTCAAACAACGCTATTACAGAAAGCCGACTATGACTTTGAGGAGCTATCTAAAGGTGGCGCTAGAGTTCCACGTCCTCACTGAAGTGACAATTTACATATTTCCTAGAGGAGGGATGCGGTTTTAAATCTCCTTATCTACTTAACTGTCTCCTTATGGCTGCACACAATCTCTTCTCCATAAGGTAGATAGCGAGTTCCGCAGACCTCGTCTATAGCCTCTCATACAGCCAGATCAGAATTTCCCACACACTACACTGATGAGGGGCAGTTACCCCTAAACACAGTGTCTGTAGTTTGGGGTACTGATGTGGCACAAATCCTTAGTCATATTAAAAGGCTTGTAAGAAAGCGAACTATGACTTTGAGGAGCTTACCTAAAAATGGCGCTAGAGTTCATCCACTTCCTCACTGAAGTGACAATTTGCATATTACAGACCCTGTATTTCTGATGGTATGGGGTTGCATTAATGATGAGGGTACATACAGCTTATACATCTTGAAAACATTGTCAATACTGAGCATTATATAGAGAATTTAGAACAACATATGCTCTCATCCAGACAATATTCCTTTCACTGAGAACCTTGCACATTTCAGAAAGGCAATGCTAAACTAAACTGCATCTATAACATTAAGAAGAATATACAATTGCGTTGTGACCCTAGCATGACGCAAGCGCTAAAACATAGAAATTTCCCCCACAGCACATAGCGTTAATGCTATGCGCTGCCAGACAATGCAGCCCATAGTAAGGCTTGGTCCACACTTCACAGATCACCCACGTTAGACGGATGACGTTACAGCAGAGCCCAGCCTGCTGTAATGCTGACCTGTAACGTCGGGTGCTTCCTGTAAACGCTGGTCTATAGAAACCCGCTGTATACTATGGATACAGCTTCACAGGAAACCCCAGGTAGTGCACTTTTGCAGGGCGCACAGGGAAATGTTGCTGACAACGTTTTCCTATGCGTCCTGGATCAGAGCACTGCCTGGGTCTTTCTGTGAAACTGTATCCAAAGTAAACAGCGGGTTTACATGGACCAGCGTTTATATGAATCACCCGGATTTTAGCGGACAGCGTTACAACAGGCTGGGCTCTGCTGTAATGTCATGCGTCCAACATGGCTGACCTGTGAAGTGTGGCCCTAGCCTTACCCAATGTTTACCTTGCGAACCAGCCACAAACAAAGCTACAGGAAGTGCACTTTAGCTGAGCGCACAGGAAGCGCTGTCTGCAGCCTTTTCCTGGGCGCTGTTGTAAAGCGCACTTCCTGCAGCTTTATGTGTGGCTGGTTGCAAGGTACATATCGGGATTCTAAGGGCTGCGTTCTCTGGCAGGGCATAGCATTAACGCAGACATCGTTTAAACATCGCTGGTGAGATGTCACATGTCTAGATATCGTGGACAACTCACCAACGATGTTGTGAGCAGGGATCGTTCGCAACCCCGTGAACGATCCCTGCTCATTGGTGTGAATCGGCGAAGTCGTCTACGTCATCGTTATCGCGGTGTCACACAGAACGATGCAGCAGGTTGCTGGAGTTGAGATCGTCAGGTTTTGCAACATGTTAGTAAACCTGTCAACTCCGATCCACTCTATCTCCGATCTATCGTAGCAACTTGCCAGAGTCACACGCAACGAGGTCGCATCGACAGCGCTGGTACGCCTCCAAACCCGTGACGTATCAGCGATGTCGTTGACAATGTTGTACCGTGTGATGGTACCTTTAGGCCCCTTTCACATCCAAGCCTGGGCTGCGTTTTGCTTCATTTGCGTTTCTATGCATTTTTACTGCTAAAAACGCATCAAAATATATGCGTTTTTGCCCCCATTGAATTCAATGGAAAACGCATTAAAAACGTATGCAAAAATGTATGTACATTTTCAAAAATGCAAAACACATGCGTTTTTGCAAACGTAGCCCTAGACGCATCAGGCCACGTTTTTGACTGCATTTGTAAAAACGCATGCGTTTTTGAAAATGCACATGCATTTTTACATGCGTTTTCAATGCATTTTTCATTGAAATCAATGGGGGCAAAAACGCATGCGTTTTGATGCATTTTTTGAGTGGTAAAAACGCATAGAAACGCAAACGCAGGCAAACGCAAACCAGCGTTAGATGTGAAATAGGCCTTAATGTTTTTCAAATGAAATGGTAAAAAATGTCTGTAGTAAATAAAATAAAGCAATAAAGATTTCTGGATCATTGCATTATTGTGTCCTTTAGATTAAACGCAATTTCCCAATGTTTTTGTAATTAAGGCTGGGGTCACATTTATGTTCCAAAATTCAGATGCTGATCCGGTTTTGAGGTGTTAAAAAGCTCAAAACCGGATCAGGAACCGCAGCCCATAGGAGCCCGTTATTTAAACCTGACTGCACTACATGCAATCCGGTTACCGCATCTGGAATTGCAGCCTGCGTGAAAAATCATGCAGGCTGCAGTTTTCAGAGCAGTTTGCAATCCACAGCGGGGATTGCTATAATGGGCTCCTATGGGAGCCCATGCAGCTGCCGCAAGGCACATGTGAATGCCTGCGGCAGCCGTATGCTTTGTTCATCCCTGCTGTAGCAGGGTTAAATGTTAATAATAGATGTGGGCAACATGTCTCTAGGGGGTGCCCACCCTCCCTAGAGACATGCTGTCCACACAGGGGTTAATATGTGCAATTATAGTATTGCCGGCTATTGTCGGCATTTACAATTTTATGAATGAAACCCGGCGGCTCCTCACTGTGGAGGAGATACAGTACGTAATCTATGTACTGTATGAGCCGCTATCCAGGGTCCTGAAAGCTTTAACATTAGGTCTATGGGCAGCGCACCGCAGGAATGAACAAAGCATGTGGTAACTGGAGTGCTCCGGATTACACATCCTAAGCAATCCAGTTACCGCATGTGGTGATAAAGACACATTTTTTCACAAAAATGTGTCTGAAGGCACTTGCGATTACTGCTCCAGATCTGGATGCGGTAATTGCAATTTGCCTTCCTAAGGTGACCCTAGCCTAAGGTTGTAGTCTGCTGCGTGAAAATTATCTTCAGTGTGCCATGACTGCAAAAGAGAGTATATGGCTACATTCAGACACAAGGTTTTTGATGTGTTTTGTGAGGATCCATTTTTCAGCTGCAAAAACTGTATAAGCTTTTCATAAAGCTCAAAAAGCCAGGGTCACACATACCATCCGTTTTTGGCTTAGAACCATTTTTGGGATCATTTTTGTCATTTTTTTTCAAAGTCCAAAAATGCATATGGATGTGTGTGTGCGTTTTTCAAAAATGCGTGCGTTTTTGTTCAGCATTCCAAAATATGCTGCTAGCAGCATTTTTGGGTGCATTTAAAGAATGCATGCCCCTAGCCTGGCGGATGCGCCTGAAACTTAGAAAATTTCAGGCTCACGGCATAGCGTTACCAGCAGGTAACGCTATGTGCTGCCAGGCTACTGATCTCTGTGGCAACCAGACACTTACTGCAGCCTCTGGCTCCACAGAGATCTCCAGGATATGCGCTTTTGCAGAGCGCACAGGAAAACGCTGCAAACAGCATTTCCTATGCGGTCTGCAAAAGTGCATATCCGGGTGTGGAGCTAGTGGCTGCGGTAAGCGTCCGGTTATCATAGAGATCCATACACAGGCAGCGCATAGTGTTACCTGCTGATAATGCAGGCAGGCTAGGTCTGACCCTAGCCTTAGTCAAATCTAGATAGCATAAATAAGTGTTTCTATGTCCTACTTTTATTTTCCTTTTCATAATAATAGTGTGGTTTAAGTATTTAAGACAATTATCAGTTTTCAATTCTGCCTCTGGCTCTGATATATGGCAAAGACATGACTATCCAGGGATGAAAGGATTTCCTTATGACATAAGCTGGCTATGTTCTGGAAAATAATTTAAAAGTGGTTCATTATTTGAAGATCAAAAATCATAAAGAACTGTTATTAATTTTTTCAATTAAAAAGGGGTTAATGCCAGCTTAAAAATTCATAAATGTAATATTATTTTCAGGAGCAGAAAGAACAAGGACATACGCTCTTGGTGTCAGAGGTCACAGACAATGGCAAAAATAAAAGGTACATCAGACAACACTAAAATTGTATGTTATGATTTCAAAAATAAAACTGACCAGATGCCTCCACATCTGTTTTCTATAGATTGACTCCACAAACATGATTTTTCACATCGTTGATATTTCTGTCATTTCCTTTGCACATAGTAAAGGATTCCCAGCTTTGTAATAGATTAAAACATGACTGTTTTTATGCGATAATCAAAGATGAACTTGTAGCAGCTTCAGCCATTGCCAGACTGAAAAGACAAAGAAAGGAATCTGTTTCCTATGTTGATTCTATGGCAACAAATTGTTGTAGTGTAGACAGTCGTTTTATTAGATACGCATGGGAACAGAGGAAATGAATCACTCTAAGCAGCTGTGTGAATTGAATCTGGATTTTATTCAAATATCCTGGCCAAAACTGTGCAGGCGCTTTGTTTTTGATGTGTGCTCTACCTCTTTGGGATTTCCCAGAAAGTGAAGAATTCATCCTTAGGAATCCCAAGAATATTCTTTAAGGTTTTATAAAAAAAACAGGTTAGAGTTCAAGAACAAGCAAGGCATGGGTGTTGTTCATGTTTCATAGCCAAGGACATGTCACAAATTATGAAATGATGGAAGATAAGTTAAATAATGTGTATTGAAATAAATACTGAAAATGTACTGGAGTTGGAGATTTATATACATCAAGTATATTATGTTCACGCCTGAACTCCTTAGACACGCATGCAAATATCATAACCCATGGCTAAGGTTTTATTGGCTTTCTACATTTGTGTTTTTGCTGTCTCTTTGCAATCGCCTTTCTTGTCTACTGTACATGGAAGTCTGATACAATTTTAGGTAAATGGCAATTATCTATCCCTACCCAACTGAAGTAGATTAAAGGCCCCGTTACACGGTACGATATCATGAATGATATCGCCAATATATCACGGGTTTGGAGTTGTTGAAACGACATCATTAGTACGTCGTTGCGTGTAACAGCGAGATACGACTACAATAAATCGCTGGATCGTTGAACACGGGTTTGAGAACACGTTCTCAAATCAGACGATCCTCGATCAGCCAACCAGCAGCATTGTTTTGTATGACACCACGATAACGATGTCATTCACGACTTCGCCCATTCACATGAGTGAACAAGTATTGTTCGCTGGATTGTGCAAACAATAGCTGCTCACTACATCGTTGGTGCGTCATCCACGATATCTACACGTGTGACAGCTCACCAACGATGTCAAAATGATGCACAGCACCTGGAGACACAGCAGCATCAGAGAGTTCAGGACCAGTGTCAAAGGAGTGGAGCCCAGGAAGAGTTCAGGCTGCCTGCCATACAGGTGAAAGCTTAGCTACAGGCAGCTCAGACCAGCACAGAGACGCACAGCAAGGAGGCCTCAGAACTCACCGGGCATGGAGATCCCCAACTTGCTTTAAGGCTACCTGGATTCCTAACATCTCCTGAGGACAGTGCCTTCGTCTGGACCTGCTACCATCAGTAAAGTTAAAGGAGACTACAAACTGTGTGTCTGTCAATTATTCTGCACCCCAGTCCTGCACCCCAACGACTTACAATCACCATAGAATTTACCAATTGTCCTGGGAAACCACTCCACCTGTAGGCAGCGATACACCTTAGCTGCAAGCCCATCATCCTCAGAGGTGCCACACCACAGCATCGGCCCTAATAGCTGAACGGGTGGCATCACGACCACCATTACCGAAATGTTAAGTTGATGCCCAGGGTCACGGAGCCGGGTCTCGACCCCTGAGACTCCCTGGAAGCAGCATAGCCTGATTCTGAGTACCCCACGGCCCTGGAGGTGCATCAGCAAAGATGTAGCAGAGCTTAAGACAGAACACCAATGGATTATGTCAGAGCGAGGATTTTTTTTCTAATAAAGATGGCGTTCCTAAATACGTTTTGTGTTTTATTTCTAATAAAAAAACTTGTTTTTTTTTTACTATTTACTAGAAAGTCATGATGGCTGAGTCTAATTTGGCTTAATTTAGCACTTATACGCCAGCAAGCCCATAAGTCATAATGGTTTGTGCAACACCAGTCTAAACAAACTGGCCTTATAGCCTTTCATCTCTACTGCCATAATAACTGCATATCTCATATTAGTACTAATGTCACATCCACATCTGAATATGCTGCTATAAACCCTGTCATTGTCACTAGGCGGTGGCATAGTACTGCTGAATGCCAGCAGAGTATGTGTATGTAGGTTTTGGACTGCTGAGACAAATTTCCCCTATTACTATACTTTGGTGTGTTGCTGCAGATGGGTGAGAATTCCTTTTATATAAACCCCAGCAGACTGACCTCAGCTGCCAGTTACTTGGTTTGTATTCAGCTTGTGGCATATGGTCTAACTTAATTCCCTGGTTTGTTTAGTATTTCCCATGCTCTGACTCTGGCTTCTATTTTGACTACCCACACGTCTCCTGATTTTCTACCTAATGCAACTTCTTGGCTTTGTCCCTGCTTGAAGGCAATCTCTACTCCTGGACAACAGTTCTTCCATAGTAGCTTTCCACTGGATTCTGTTGTACAAAACCACATCCCTGTATAAGGAAAACATAGTAAGGTATGGCTTGATCGGCTGAGTGGGTCCTCGAGGGTAAAAAATTAAGTCACGGAAATGAAGGTTAAACCCAGGGGAATAAAAGAAGAGTACATGGTTGCACATAAAAACTGATCTTTTATTTAATGCTGAAAATATATTAATGAGCAGCCCAATGAAAGTTTAAACCCTTCATTGAAGACATCTGTGTGTATTCTTATTTGTTGATTGTCTGTTTATATACTTTTTGATTAGATCTTGCCTCTGAGGACAACCCATTAAGAGTTGAAATATTCTTTGGGCTGCTCATTAACATATTTTGAGCATTAAATAAATGATCAATTTTTTAGTGAAACCTCATATTCCTCATTTAGTGTGCCAGGGTTTACTCTTCATTTCCATTATCTTGATGGTCTGCACCCCATTTTAATGGACTTTGCCGAACCCTGTGGGACTTTCTGGGTCTTATGGACTGTTGTGTAAAAAGGGAAAAAAAATCAGAAAATCCGATGTGCCAGCCCGCTCATTTCTTTGAAATGTTTAAGAACTCTGAAGGACTCACTCATATGCTGATGCTCCCTATGTTGTACTACTGCCACAATGATGGAATAAGGTCCAATGCCTATGCGAGCCTCTGTAGACTTCGTGCTCCTGTTGGCCTGTTTTAGGGAAAAATAGACTTGGACGCTACAGTTCAGGGGTCTCAACTAAAGATGAGCGAAAACCTGAGTGTTCAAATACGGTTTAATTCACCGAATGCAGAGTGTTTGCCGCACGGTTCGCTGAACCCTCCAAACCTCATTGAAACCAATGGCAGGCAAAGTGAAACACACAGAAAACACCTTCAAAGATGTCCAAAAGCTGACAAACACAGCTCAAATAACACATACACATATACACACACAGATCATCTTACCAGTCTCCCACTGCTTGCCTCTGGGTCCACTCTCCCTCTCACTTACTTCTGTTTCCACCCATGAAGCTTCATGCATATCCACTTCACTAACCAGCAACAGACAATCACAGATGCTCATGCTCTGTGAGAGTGTCTGTGATTTGTTGTTGCAACCAGAGTGCATTTCCATAATCTGGATGGTATTGTCAGCAGTGTGTTGGCATATTGTTATTGGGCACCCCACTACACTATAGAATAGACGCCTCCAGCCACCTCAGAAATGGCCACATTCATAAGAATATCCTAGTGCTTTACCCAGCTCCTCCACTTGCAGTGTAGTGGTGGCAAGCTGGGTAACAAGGGATTAAAGCCAGCTTTGTATTGCCAGCTGACATTAACCCTGAAATTCTTAATGTCGGGCCAATGTTAGGCCAGGCCATTAAGAATTTCAAGTAAATAGTAAAGAAGACATGACATAGAGAAAATATTTCATCACAAATAAAACCCCAAACACGTATCTGGACTCCACTCTCTCATACCCATCCTCAATCCTCTGCGACGTCTTTTTGATTGGAAGCTGCTGTGAAGAACACAGCATTCTATCACTGCAGCCTTCAAACATTGAAAGACTCAGCCACCAGGTCATCCGGCCATCTAGTAAGCCATCCTGTAAGCAGTGACTCAGTGAGGTCACCTGCGGTCACCATTCAGGTAACCATGGTGGCCGCTAACCATGGCAGGTACCACGTTAACCTGAGCTGTCATCAGGTGACCTTAAAAGTCAAGGCTTACTGGACCGGGACTGGCGGCTCAATCATTCAATGTTTGGGGGCTGCCATGACAGAACACTGTGTTCTTCACCACAGCCTCCAATAAAGAAGATTTTGCAGAGGATCAAGGATGGGTATGAGGGAGTAAAAAAGATGGATGCCAGATACATGGTTTTATTTGTAATAAAATGTTTTCTCTCTGTGTTGTCTCATCTTTACTATTTACGAAGGGAGAGAAAGACCCTGCATATACAAATGAGCACACAGAAATAATATTAAAAAAATGAAATCTTTATTACATATATACTAACACCACAAAAACACCAATTAACAGCATTTAAAACAATATGGGTCTGGACCCACATTGAAATGCTTTTACTTGTTTTTTTTTTGTGTTGTTAGTATATATGTAATAAAGTTGTAATTTTCCTAATGTTATTATGTTGTGCACATTTGTATATGCAGGGTCTTTCTCTCCCTTGATTAATGCTCTTCACCTTGCATTATGTGGCACCCTCTTAACTTTTTGCTGTGCATTCCTTACTTATATATAAATATTCTTTACTACTTACTTGAAATTCTTCATGACCCAGTCAAACACTGGCCCCACATTAAAAATTTCGGGATTAATTCCAGCTGGCAATACAAAGCTGGCATTAACCCCTTTTTACCCATTTGCTACCACTACACTGAAAGTAAAAGAGGTGGGTAAAGTGTCAGGAATTGGTGCTTCTTATGAATGTGCCAATTTCTGGGGCAGCTGTGGGATGCTATTCTACAATGTAGGGGGCCTGGTAACGATGGGCCCTCACCCCTCTGAGAATACCAGCCCTCTGCTGCCTTGTTTAACCTTGGCTGGCAATTAAAAATAGGGTGGAGCGCAACACTTATTTCCTATTATTTATTTATGTATTTTATGTCAGGTTGCACAACTGGCATCATGCAGCAGGAAATTCCACTGTGGCCCCGTTATGTTGTTTGATGCTTTTTTGGAAGCAGATTTAGAGAATCTGCATGTCTGTTCTGAAACCATCAAGTCTATGAGAGTTCTGAAGTATTGTGCCAACATGTTTTTTTTTTATTGCAGATTTGCTGCTGATTTTGAGAAAAAAGAAATCTGAACCACATGTGCAAGGAAACAAAAAGCAATGTGGGCACAGGACTTCTGACCAGTCCTACACTTTTCTGGCCTCAGGATAGACATGCAGATTTTGATGCAGATTCTCAATCTGCATAAAAAAAAATCAAAAAACAAACAGTGGGCACAGGGCCTAAGAAAGTCCAGAGTGAGCTGCAGTTGAGCTGAAAGGGCTCAAGGATTCCTCTTGCTCCCTGTCTACTTACACAGACACTTCTAAGGCAGGGGTAGCCAACTAGTCCTCAAGGTCTGAAAACAGTGCAAGTTTTCTGGATTTTCTTGGCATTGCACAGGTGCTAGTTTCATCACCTGCACAGGTGAGGGATGATTCCAGTACCTTGTGCAAAGCTAGGGAAATCCTGAAAACATGCACTGTATGCGGCACATGAGAATTGCATTTGGCCATCCCTGTTCTACTAGAGTGGGTGGTGTCTCTGTAGGGCAGTATCAAAGCACCTGTTTGCAGAGACACTCCAGCACAAAATGAGTGAGCTGAAAAAACTTTACTATAACACACACAAACTATAAGTCTCAGACAAACAAAGTTAACAATATACATAGTATATGTCACGTGTTGACTGCTCTGCAGCCAATGTGAATTGTTTTGCTGCTGTTTAAGGCTAGGACCACACTGCTGGTTTCTGCCTATTCTACCACAATCCGGGTTAATACTTAGCAGCTTTTCGCTATGCGGCTTGGGAGAACGCTGCCCCTAGATACCTGATGTGTATCTGTTGGCCTAATGCATATTGATCTGTATGCATTGCAACAACTATTGTTTGTTTAATATGATGTGATTTTATGTCTGCATGCATATTGTTCAGATGTCAACAAAGTTAAAAAAAAAAAAAAAAGGGCCTCAGTCAGAGACAGGATGTCCCTCCCCCTGCTCCCTGCATGCACATTCTAGTGTGGAGCTGAAAGCTGAAAGTCACAGCAGATTTCTCTCTCCCTCTCCAGAAGCCAGATTGATCCTATTCTCATGTTATGGGCTGGATGTTGTTAATTCTGAATAAATGAACATTCTCTGTTGCTCGCTGTGGACATCACGCTGATTAACGCGCTGCTAACAGGTTATGGGCCCAGGAGTCACAGAAGTCCCAAACCTCCAGAGCACAGAGATAGAAAGACAACAGCAAACTGAGAAGAAGTAAAGATGGCCACTACCAGCAGCTCACCAAAGTTTACAATGCCAAGCCTGAATAACCAGAACTACCAATCCTGGAAATTCAAGGTGAAGATGCTGCTGATAAGAGAAGGTACGTGGAAATACACTCAGGAGCCCAAGCCTGACCCAGTACCACAGGACTGGCTAGAGATGGATCAGAAAGCACAGAGCACCATATCACTCAGCATAGAGGATGATCAGATTGTGCATGTGTGTAAGTGTGAATCTGCAAAGGAAATGTGGGAGCAGCTGTAGAAAGTACATGAGAGGATAAATCTAAGTAACAAACTCTATCTAATGAGAAAGCTATATCAGTCTAAGCTACACAGTGACCAGGACATGCAGGACTACATTAAAAGCACTCTAGAGACTGTAGAGCGCCTGCGGGGCATTTGGGAAGATATGAAGGACTTCCATGTAGCAGCACTACTACTTAGTGGTCTCCCAGAAAGCTATGACACGCTTGTAACTGCACTAGATGCATGCCCAGATGATGAGCTTACATTGGAGTACGTCAGAGGAAAGCTTGTAGATGAATATAAGAGAAAGACAGAAAGTGTGAGCAGCAAAGTATGCAACAAGGAAACTGCTTTACAAACACAGGATGAGTCCACCAGCAGAAACCACTCTAAAGAAACACGTGAATGTTTTGTATGCAAGAAGCCAGGTCATTTAAAAGCTGAATGCAGAGTCTGGAAAGCTAAAATGAATCAGCTGAAGAAGCAAAACAGTAAACAAAGAGTTAAGAGTGCTGTATTTGAAAATAATGATCCTGTGAATTCTGAGGCAGTATTTACATTAGTCAATGCATTTAAATCAAAGCATGCGTGGGGTATAGATTCTGGTGCAACCAGTCACATGACGAATGACAGAGACTTCTTTACTAAGCTTAACCAAAGCAAGTCAGAGAAAGTGATGATGGCGAATGGTCAGTGTATGAACTCAGAAGGCATAGGAGATGGTTATATTGATTGTAACATCTCTGCAACGCAAAGCAGAAGGATTCCTGTGAAAGATGTGCTATATGTGCCTAGTCTTGAAAGTAATCTATTATCCGTGAAAAAGCTTACAAAACAAGGGAATGAAGTTACGGTTAAGCATGAACTGTATCAGTTGAAATGTAAAGAGTGTGTATGCACAGCTAAGCAAGAAACGCACAAGAACTGTATTCATGTATGGCACAGACGGCTTGCGCATAGAGACCCAGAAGCAATAAGAAAGTTATTTCAAGAACACTTAGCTGATGATATTACAATTGATCCATGTAACCAGACAATGAGGTGTACCAGCTGTATCAAAGGGAAAATGTCCAGAAAGGCCTTTCCTAAGAAAAGTACTACAAGAACAAAACAACCACTAGATTTAATACACACAGACATCTGTGGTCCAATGCGTATTCAGACCCCTGGAAAGAAGAGATATTTTCTTACATTCATTGATGACAATTCAAGATACACAGTTGTCTATCTACTTCACAGCAAAAATGAAGTTCCAGAGAAACTTGAAATATATCTAGCTGAAGTATATAACGAGTTTGGGAGAATGCCAAAAATTCTATGTGCAGATAATGGGACTGAATATACAAGTAATAAGACACAGAGCATTTTAAAGAGAAATGGAATCATATTTCAGACTACTGTACCATTCAACCCTCAGCAAAATGGTGTAGCAGAAAGAAGGAACCGAACACTCTGTGAAAGCGTAAGGAGTATGTTATTTGATGCAAATCTGCCTACAGAATATTGGGGTAAAGCTATTATGATGGCTTGCTATCTTCAGAACAGACTACCAGGTAAAGCGACAGAGAAAACTCCATTTGAGCAATGGAATAGTGCAAAGCCAAAACTACAGCACATAAGGATTTTCGGAAGCAAAGCATTTGCATACATTCCCAAAGAAAAACGAACTAAGTGGGAATCTCACGCTAAGGAAGGCATTCTGGTAGGTTACAGTGAAACCCAGAAAGGTTATAGAATTCTACACCTAGAGACAAACAAGGTCACAATAAGCAAAGATGTAGTGATTGATGAAAATTCTGTATCACCCAAGTTTTGTGGTATTATGCCAGTGGTCCAGGAGAAGCAACAACAACGATCTCAGTCACAATCACAAGGCAACGAAAGAGAGAATGTAGAAGTCTGACTAGATTCTTCAACCACTGAAGGAACAACAAGAAGCCTAAGTGAACCTGAAATCAGACGATCGTCAAGATCAAACAAAGGAATACCAGCTAAACGTCTATCCTACATTGTCAAGACAATACCTGAGTCAGAGCCACAGTCATGGGATGAAATGCAAAAACTACCGGCTCATGACAGAAGCCAAAGGTGTATCAACACCAATGGAATGATCCTACCTGAAACTCGAAGAAGATGAACTGTTGCCTAACAATGAGAAATATCGACAGGCAGTGGGGGCACTTCTATACATATCTACTATGACTCAACCAGATATTACAACAGCAGTTGGAATATTGTGCAGATATGTGGAGAAACCGCGCCAAAAAGACTGGAACGCCGTTAAAAGAGTTCTCCGATATTTAAAAGAGACACAAGGGGTAAATTTTAAATTGTCTGCAGCAGGGAATCTAAAACTCACCGGGTATGCTGACGCAGATTGGGCTGGTGATTTGCATGATCGTAAATCCACAAGGGGATACGTATTTAAATTTGGAGAAAGTTCAATCTCCTGGTCTAGTAAAAAGCAAGTATCTGTTGCTTTGTCATCCACAGAAGCTGAGTATGTGTCCGCAGCCTATGCAAGTCAGGAGATCATTTGGCTAAGACAACTGATGGATGATCTTGGTAAACCGTTAACTCAGCCAACGGTGATATATGAGGACAACCAAGGATGCATTAAACTTGCATGCAGTGAGAAGATCAGTGCTAGAACTAAGCACATCGACGTCAGATATCATCATCTACATGATTTGATAGATCGTGGCATAATTCAGTTTGTTTATTGTGAGACTGATAAGATGTTAGCTGACATTTTGACCAAGCCATTGCCACGACCTAGGTTCCAAGGATTGAGAACCACTATGGGACCAACAGAATAAGTAGTTGTTGAGTGGGGGTGTTGGCATAATGCATATTGATCTGTATGTATTGCAACAGCTATTGTTTGTTTAATATGATGTGATTTTATGTCTGCATGCATATTGTTCAGATGTCAACAAAGTTAAAATAAAAAAAAAGGGCCTCAGTCAGAGACAGGATGTCCCTCCCCCTGCTCCCTGCATGCACATTCTAGTGTGGAGCTGAAAGCTGAAAGTCACAGCAGATTTCTCACTCCCTCTGCAGAAACCAGATTGATCCTATTCTCATGTTATAAGCTGGATGTTGTTAATTCTGAATAAATGAGCATTCTCTGTTGCTCGCTGTGAACATCACGCTGATTAACGCGCTGCTAACAGTATCATAGTTACCAGCCAGACACAAAGCTGTGTGGACTGCGCTTTAGTTGAGCGCACAGAAAATTTTGTCTGCAATGTTTTCCTGTGCGTCCTGCAAAAGTGCAGTTCCTGGGGCTTCCTGTGAAGCTGTATCCATGGTAAACAGCGGGTTACTATGGAGCAGCGTTTACAGGAAGCACCCGACATTAACGATGTACGTTACAGCAGGCTGGGCTCTGCAGTAACGGCATCCAGTTAACGTGGGTGCACTGTTTATTGTAGCCCTAGCCTTACCCTACAGCATCCAGGACCGGGAGCACTGCAGATGATCTGGCAGTATGTCTGGCTAGATTTCCTTTGTAGAAAAGATAATAGTGAAAATTAATAAGCTTATTCAGGTCACCATTCACCACCAATTAATCTGGAATGCTGAATAAGGCTAGTGGGCACAGAAATGTCAGGATAACTGTAATATGAATTATACATAAAATATGAGCCCCAATGGGAAAATTATTGCAAATGTATGTAAAGTGCTATAGCATAATAGCGCTATATAAATTAATATATATTATTATTAGAAGTATTATGATTGTGACATTAAATAGTGATTGCACATTTTTAAGAAGCAATAGTCATACTATGGGGTTTCATCAGTATGAATAGATGTCTAAGATCATATGTTCAATAATCCTGGGAAAGTAGGGGAAAGGAAATGCTCACCACAACCTCCTGAGACTGCCGGTGTCCATGATTAATGGCGGGTCTCCATAATACCACGTAGAAGATAAAGGAAAATCTGGCACCAGACTAGTATCTTGATTAAAAGGTCTCCAGTTCTTTATTTATTCATTCTAAGCATAAAAATGAGCACACTGGGGAATGCAGCACCCCCTCCACGCCTGATGCATTTCGGAAAAACAATGCTTAGTCATAGGGATAAAAAATGTGAATGTATGACACATATATAGAGAACTTACATACACACCCCCATCAGTCACATGCACCGAATCAAGATGAATTGCAAACTGAAACACCTTCTCCCAACAAAGAAGGCATCTGCAAAACACACCAGTTCAGCATCATTAAAGTGCATCACTCATACTGGAACAAATTTCCCAAGTAAAGTGACACTGTGCAAGTCATACTCAAAAATTCATATAAACAACACAGGAATCGAGTATCATGCAAATTAAAAAATATTTTATTTAGAGAAACCTCTAAAACCAGATGGTGGTACAGATTGAAGGGAAAGAGTTACAGGATGTTATATAAATAAATGGCACAGTGCTGGGGAAAGGCAGGGGGAAATTCTTTGCATGTACCAGTTCAGTAAAAGGGCCAAAATTTCTTACCAAACCAGTCTATGTAATCTTACATGTGCTAATGAGTCGGCATACATTAAAGTGACAACATAAAGTGCAGTGCAGGAATCACAGCAGCAACGTTCTGACTATGAATGCCACATCAAGTAAACAAGGACTATAAGGTCTGTAAAGAAAACCCCTTAGGTGGTACAGTATTACACCTACAATCCCTCTGCCTACCCATAACTAGTGCATCACATTAACAACCTGTGGAAAAACGCTCGACATATGTTTCACTTACGATTTTTTCAGGAGCAGTGACCTCTTTCCATATTATAGGTATCACGTTATGGGTGCTCCTTTTATCTTAGACCATATTATACTAGTAATGTGCCAGGTGATTTCCCCCCACACCATCTCCGCCACGCTCACCGCAACCCGGAAGAGGAAGTCCTGAGACGTCCGGGTAGGTCTGCACACGCGCGGGAGATGGGACCCGTCACCAAGACTCCCGCACATGCGCACCCGCCCTCAGACATCCGGGCAGGACTGCGCACGCGCGGGAACTGGGACGAGTCACCATGATTCCCGCGCATGCGCATCTGTAACTCGAGCGTCGGGTCCACACGCAGGGGCCGCAGCAGCAAAAGAAAGCAGCGCACCACAAGAACGAATTCTATCATGGCATATAATTATCCCGGACCCAAAAGGAAATATACAGAAGGGCCCCAAAATCAAAAAAAAGAAACATACATAAATAAATGACACATAATATACATCAATAAGATAATAATGGTGATGCAGCAGTATAGATGATATGGGGTCCATGGATCAATCCTGCGCCATCCATAGGGATATATTCATGCCGTTCACATGGGGGGGAGCTTGTTGAAATAGTCCAACAGATATGAAGTCTAAAGGGTAGCAATAAATAACAAATTATTAACTGACACCCAAAAAAGATGACTAAACCATAGTTCAGAAGTCATAAAGTTAGAAGCAAAGAAAAAGTTTAATTCAAAACCAATTGGCTTATACACTGACCAGTCTTATAAAAAAGGAGCAAATGATAATGCTTCGTTTAACCCTTTAGGTGTCATGGTTACAAGCGTGACAATCCAACGAGTCTCACATTGCGCGAATGTCCTCCTTAAGTTGCCACCCGGAAACCACCTTTTATCATATCGATGCCCCCTCACCTTGAGTCCCCTGGGGTCACAGTTATGTTTTTCTCTAGAATGTCTGGGAATCGTCTTCAAGGTGGTCATATCTTTCACAGATTCTGCTGACTCAATGTCTCTAACGTGTTCTCTCACTCTCATTCTTAATTCCCTAGATGTCAATCCAATGTAAATAAGAGGGCAACCACATGTGGCAAAATATACCACATGTGTTGAACCGCATGTAATCCGATGTCGAATATCGAAAGTTCTAGACCCATCGGAAGAATGGAATGAGTTAACATTAGGGCACGCCAAACAGTAACCACAGGGGAAACAGCCGGGGATGGGGCCTGTCGAGCCAAAGGGGTTTGGGATGTGAGCTACATAGTGGCTCTGGACAAGAAGATCTTTTAGGTTCCTTGAGCGTCGTGATGTCATCAAAGGGTAATCTGTCAGAACCTCACTCAGAATGGGGTCAGAGCGTAAGACATTCCAATGTTTGGTCAAAATTGACCTCATGGTCCCCCATTCACAGTTAAAGGTGCTGATGAATCGTACCTTTTCATCATTGTTGGTCCCCTTTATTTTATACTGCAACAGACTCCTCCTAGTGGTGTTCTTGGCCCTCAGGTACCCACCTTTTATGCTCCTATTGTTGTATCCTCTATTCTTAAACCGTGTTTTCAAATCATCTTACTGTCTCTCAAAACAGTCATCTGACGAGCAAATCCTCCTCATCCTGAGGAACTGGCCCGTCGGGATGGCACAGATAGTAGTGGGGTGATGGGCCGAGGAGGAGAAGAAACCGTAAGTGAAACATATGTCGAGCATTTTTCCACAGGTTGTTAATGTGATGCACTAGTTGTGGGTAGGCAGAGGGATTGTAGGTGTAATACTGTACCATCTAAGGGGTTTTCTTGTCAGACCTTATAGTCCTTGTTTACTTGATGTGGCATTCATAGTCAGAACGTTGCTGCTGTGATTCCTGTACTGCACTTTATGTTGTCACTTTAAGGAATGCCGACTCATTTGCACATGTAGGATTATATAGACTGGTTTTGTAAGAAATTTTGGCCCTTTTACTGAACTGGTACATGCAAAGAATTTCCCCCTGCCTTTCCCCAGCACTGTGCAATTTATTTATATAACATCCTGTAACTCTTTCCCTTCAATCTGTACCACCGCCTGTTTTTAGAGGTTTCTCTAAATAAAATATTCTTTTTAATTTGCATGATACTCGATTCCTGTGTTGTTTAAAAGAAGGCATCTGACCTACACATATATTTACATAGTATGTTCAGATATACACACATACACTTATGCAAATAATTTAAAATTTAAACCTTCAAAAACATTATATTTCATACTGCTTGTTTTTACAGATCTCAAAGATGGTATCTCACATTTCCTTTGTTGAAATGTGGCAATCATAAGAAATGTTCTTCCATATGGTCTACATAAAATAACGGCATCAAAGACATGTAGAAAATTGTCCTACCCTTAGTTGATACAGTAAAAAAAGAATCACAGAAATGAGGGGCAGGCCCCAATTATTATGCACTGCATACCTCACCCTCATCTGTAGGATTTCTGATTGTACACTCCTCAAGACATTAAAACATGTGAATACACACAATGGAGTTATTGTACTGCAAATTTTATTTATTTATCTCATATATTAAAAAAGACAAAGTGGTAATTCCACACAGGGGATCTTACTTGGGTGTCCTATTACATTGGCCTTAACTGTACACCCCAGTAAGATCCCCTGTGTGGGATTACCACTTTGTCTTTGTTAATATATGAGATAAATAAATAAAATTTGCAGTGCAATAACTCCATTGTGTGTATTCACATGCTTTAATAACCTTAGTTGATACAGCCCTCAGAACAAACGCAGAGACATTTACCCTCCTGCATCATGTGAACAAGTGCATAGATAACATATACCATAGCGTTACAATTGTCATTGTTCACACTGAATAGATCACCTGGAACTGTTACCAGTCGGTGCAGTGCCACTTCATCATCTAAGCACAGGGCACAGGTTAATAAAAGTACAATATATCCGTATCCTTCCGAGTGTCAGGCATTGAGTGCCAAGATTCAATGAGCTTCTCGGCACTTCAAAACCCACTCCCAGTCCCCGCCCCTTAACAGCCTGGGCACCCTCTCTATGCCCTTGATGACAAGCGTATCCATGGTCCTCCCATACACCTCCAAGAAGTGTCAGGATAGTACAGACAAGTTCCTCCGACAGGCTGAAGAATTGGGATAAGAAGCAGTTATGTGCTCGCTCAGCCACTTTTTCAAAGTCCTGGTTGTGCAGCCCACATAATATTTATTACACGCTGTACAAGATGCTAAATACACAATATAGGTAGTGTTGCAATGTATGTATGCCTTAATCTTATATTCTTTGTTTGGGACATTGTTTTTAAAGGTATCAGACCTATCTATATGGTGACATCAATTGCACCTTCTACCACCACACATATATGATTCAGTGTGTCTTAACCAAATGGGCTGCACCCTATCTTTTATGAATAACCTAGGTGACAAAATGTTCCCCAAAGTTTAGGACCTCCACGGCACACAACTGTAACCCTCTATCAAAATCTGGGACAGTTGATGCAGGATTGGTAAGAATTTGTGCATAAGGACTACTATATTGCTCATTGTGCACGTAAGATGGCTGCCGGGGGTGATGGTCACACGTGAAGAGGCTCCAGGCACCTTGGACACCATCCACCACATCTAAGCTTGCCTGTCCTCCCCATACACTACCTGCCTCATCACTATCACCCCCGGGCACCCCACCGACCATCTAGGCTGCTTGCTCCATCCTGTGACCGGCCAGTCTGTGTAGTCGGCGGTCGTGCCCTTCGGCTCCCCACCTGGGCCTCCAGTCCCGGCCGCATCGGCACCCATACATTTATAGATGCAGTACTAATTCCTACCAGTGTTAGTGCACTTAAACACAGTTTAGATACATAAATATAAGTAGCACTATTTAGTGACTAAATATAAAAAAAGAAAATTGCAGCTAAGCTAAAAGGAGTAAAAGAAGACACTTAGCTATATCAATGCTCATTTATAAACCACTCAGTCGCCACGTTGAGGTGTGTCTTGTCAACTGGGTCCCTGGGTCCCTTCCTACTTATTTTCTGGCACAATTAGGATTCATTTTATAGGCTGTCTGATACCTGCGAGCAATGGAGAATGTAGGCCTATAGGAGCAAGGAAAGGTGTTACTTATTAGCAATCTTTGCCTGGTTAGAATCAAAATTGACCTCTTCAAGAATAGACTGGACTTCAACATCCCCATTGATAAACCCCACACTGCTGCCTCAAGACTTCTCTCTCTAACCTCCTCCTTCGGTCTCTCCCAATGGTCCTCAACAGCCACACACAACATCGGTCACACACTAGACCTCGTCTTCACACGCCTCAGTTCCCTTACCGACCTCAGAAACTCAATCCCCCTCCTATTCCTCCACAACCTGCTGACCTTCTCCGCCCTCTCCCCCCCGCCACGCTCCCCCCTCTCCAGAAACTCCCCCCACCCCCGAAGAAACCTCAATCTCATAAACTTCCACTCACTCACCGAGTACCTCCTCCCTCTCTCTGACTTAGCCTCCTCTCATGACACCGACGCTGCCGCCACACTCTACAACACCACTCTCGCCACAGCCCTCGACCAGGCGGCCCCTCTCTCATACAACAAAACCCGTGCACACAGACAACCCTGGCTCACCACCAACACCAAAATCTTCGACGGACCTCCAGGATAGCTGAACGAGATGGAAGAAATCCAACTTCGCAACGCACCTCGCCTTGTACAAACAGTCCCTCATCGACTTCAAGATAGCACTGACCAATGCAAAACAAGCTTTCTTTTCGTCTCTCATTAGCTCCCTCTCCCACAATCCCAAGCAACTTTTCAGAACCTTTAACGCCTTATTTCGTTCTCCCGCATCCCCTCCCTCTCCCCTCATCTCCGCTGACGACTTTGCCAACTTCTTTAAACAGTAGATCGACAAAATCAGACAAAATCATACTCTGGAACAATCTTCCACACCACATCAGACACTCCCCTACCCTGGGAACTTTCAAGAAAAACATTAAGACCCACCTCTTCCTTCAAGCCTATAACCTACACTGAGACCTAATCCACTGCACCATCTCACCCCTCCCCCTCCTATTGTCTCCCACCCATCCCCTATAGACTGTGAGCCCTTGTGGACAGGATCTCTGCCCTATTGTACCTGTATGATTTATTAGTCGTTATTTATGTTCTCGTCCTTGTTCTGCCCTTACACATGTAAAGCGCCATGGAACCAATAGCGCTATATAAATCTACTATATAATTGTCTAAGACATCTGCCGGTCACAGAAATAGCGCGCCAGACAGAGGCCGCTCATTGGTGCTCAATGAGCACAGGCTATACAAATAGGCGCGCAGTTTCAAAGTTCGAATTTCGCCCCAATTTGCAGCCCGGCGACGGTGGCAATGCTTCACTTCAAATAGCCAGTGGGAAAGCCGGCGGTGAAGTCGGCTTTCCCACCGGTTATTTGAAGAGTCCATCCTCTTAGCCCCCCATTGTCACCCCTCGCCGCACTGTGAAGGCTGTGGTGTCCGGGCTATAGGTGGCCAACCACAGTCTGCAGCTGTCAGTTCACTCCGGCAGGTGCCGCACACAGGTAGGCTCCATCCCGCAGCCGCTGCTCCCTCGCTCACACCGACTCAGGCACTGCCTCCTTTCAGCACTGCCTGCCTATGCACGCCCGCACTGGCCGCCCTGTCACACTCCCGTCACTCTTCCAGCCCAGGGTCTGAGCCACAGGTGTCTGTGTGTGCGCTCCCGTGTACGGCAGGTGTCTGCCGCTGTCCTCCTTGCGGCGCTGCAGGACCTCGAGTGGAGAATAGCAGAGCTCAGTGGGAGCGCGCACTGACCACAATAAGCCCTGTACCCCCTGTCCTGTTGTAACAATGAGACGAGAGTCTTGAGACCGTCCCAGCACAGACACTACACTTGCATGGCATCTTTCACTCATTCAGGGGGAGGTGCCTGCTGATTGCTGCCATTCAAAGTGTCAACCTAACGTGATGAGGTGATGTCCGACAGTGTGCAGAGCCAGCTATAGTCACAGGTGGTACTGTGGGTGGCTTTAACCTTGGGAAGGATGGGCACACTTCTCCAAGCTGGCACTGCTATGTAGTCACCACACAGGAGGCTCTGTGCTTGGGAGGCTCAGCACGCAGGAGGCTCAGCAGCACACAGGGGGCTCAGCAGCACACAGGGGGCTCAGCAGCACACAGGGGGCTGAGCAGCACACTGTAGGCTCAGCAGCACACTGTAGGCTCAGCAGTACACAGGGGGCTCAGCAGCACACTGTAGGCTCAGCACACAGGGGGCTCAGTAGCACACTGGAGGGTAACCACACTGGAGGCTCAGCAGGGACAGGAGGAGAGACAGAGGAGTGGTGACAGGAGGAGTGGTGACAGGAGAAGTGTTGACAGGAGATGCGGTGACAGGAGGAGCAGTGACAGGAGGAGAGATGGAGAAGCGGTGACATTAGGAGAGATGGAGGAGCGCTGACAGGAGGAGAGATGGAGGAGCGGGGACAGGAGAAGCGAGGACAGGAGGAGAGATGGAGGAGCGGTGACAGGAGGAGCGGTGACAGGAGGATTGATGGAGGAGGTGGGCAGGAGGAGCTGGGACAGGAGGAGCCAGGACAGGAGGAGAGACAGAGAGGCAGTGACAGGAGGAGCGGTGACAAGAGGAGAGATGGAGCAGCAGGGACAGGAGGAGCGGTGACAGGAAGAGAGACGGAGGAGCAGTGACAGGAGGAGTAGTGACAGGAGGAGAGACATAGGAGGAGCAGTGACAGGAGCGATGTAGTTCACTTACGTTGACTGAACAAGTTCTGTCAGTCACAGTATGTAAACTACATACATATTCTAGAATACCCGATGCATTACAATCGGGCCACCATCTATTATATTGTAATAATAATAATATATCCTGGCAGTCATCACTATACTCCGTAGAAAAAGTGGGAATATGTGATTTTTTGTTTTTTTACTTGGGAGCCCATTTTAGCTGGAGTGTTGCCCTCCAGCCTGATCCAATAAGGAATCCCTTGTGTTATTTCTCACAATTGCAGCTGCTTTATGAAGCATCCATGTTTTGTAGCCTCGATTCTTCAATCGGCAGCATATCCTGCGATTTGCTATTGTGGCGTACTGCATCCACAGGTACCCACAGGCCTTCCTAGAACACAGATGAATATCCACAGCAGGTACACCAGTACAGCCAACACCTTCCACCCCAGCACAGTATGGGGAGCTCAACTTGCTGCCCTTAGGCAAGATCCCCTATAAATACTGATGCTGGGGAGGAGTTAGTCAGAGTGTGCAGACGCTAGGAGAGCTGCGAATATGTCCTGGTGATTGGTGCCATGTTAGGCCAGAACCGTTGACCCTGAACAGTCTCTGAGCAGACCTGCCAAGCCAAAGAGTGGGTACGGAAGGCAAGGAGAGGAAAGAGGAGGCAAAGTGGGAACTGTCGTGCCCCAGGCCCTGGAGTACTCGGGTATCAGGCTCCAAGGGGTTGACGGGAATGTCACGGGTGGCAGCGCCTGAGCCCGTGGCCTGGGTGACACTTCAAAAAGGGATGTATTTACAATGGATTAGAGTTTTTGTCATGTGACGCCACCTGTAGCACCTGGTGATGGGTCACCAGCACCGCCACGGTCTGCTGGAGGTAGATGGTAGTGCGGCTGAGTTGGCGAAGCCCCCTACAGGTAGGGCGATTCCTCCAGGGCAGCGTAGTGTAAAGGGGCAGCTTGGAGTGGATCTGTAGGTCAGGATGGGGAGTGAAGGAACAGTCTGAGGGACACTGGGAGCGGAGAGGAATAACACACACTGCAGAAGTCTCTTTTACCTTTTACTGGTGGTACGCAGGTAAAGACGTCCAGGGCACTGACAGGTGACTAGGTGCACAGTGGGTCCCCACAGCAAGTGGGTATAAGGCTTCCTCTGTTCCTCTATGGTAGCTGAAGCCCTGCCTGCATGCAGCCAGACCGGCCTCCTCTCTCTTCCTGTCTCTGCTCTCTTCTCCTGTGAGTTCCACGGATTACCCTCTCTAATCACTGCTGTGCTGACTTCCACTGTGGTGTCTGGCTTCCTCTCTCTGGACTCACAGGAGGACCGGGTGACTGAAGTCTCCACTGTGCAATGGGGTTTTCTGTAGTCCTGGAGTATCCTACAGATGCGGATCCCCTATGTCCGGTACGTCCTTGGGCGAACTTCCACTAGTTCCTCACTCCCTTTTGGCTCTACTCCTTGCCTTCTGTCCCCACTCCTAGGCTTTCGGGATGTCAGAAGGGTCACTCTGGGTCACTGGCTCGGGCCTAACCGCGGCACCGAACACCAGGTCATCTTCGCAGCTCTCCTAGTGTCTGCACACTCTAAATAACTCCTCCCCCAGCAGCAGTATTTTTAGGGGATCTTGCCTAAGGTCAACAAGTGGGGCTCACCCTACTGTGCTGGGGAGGAAGGTGTTGCATGTAGTAGGTACCTGCCATGGAAACCCATCTGTGCATTAGGGAAGTCTGTGGATAACTGCGTGAGCAGGGCACCACATACCCCCCGAGGTAATTTCAGTACTCCTGGACAGAGCATTTTTGTTTAAACAAAAGGGATAACAATATTCAACAATAATAACAGGTAACATACTTACAAAGTCTCAAAATAGAAAATTTTACAAAAAACACTGAAAAATATTGGAAAAATAGAAAACAGGTAAGTCCATACGGTGCTAGTCCATTCACCGCAGGCTTTGAAAAAGAAAAAGAAGTTTGTTGTTACACCAGTCCTGTAACCATGGTCCTTTTAAGTTTTATAATCCGGGAGTTCAAAGGGAAAAAGTTCAACAAGTCTTTATAGGTAAAGTCTCTGTAGGCTCAACACTTCAAAATACACAACAACATCTAGTACGGGTGTTTTCAACGTAGGAGTCCTAGGTACTATAGGGGCCTCTAAAGGCACCATCACACCTGGCGACGGGGCTGGGGATGTCATCGGCGACTGGCGGGAGCACGCACGTTTTTGGCGCCCCGCCAGCGTCGCCGTCCCCCATTTACATGAGACGACATCTCCAGCCCCGCGCCGGCGAGCTGTCAGGCGGCATCGCCACCAAGGTGTCTGAAAACCCCAGCGGCAATGCAGGACAATGGGAGCCTATGGCTCCTATCGCTTGATAGGTCGCCGGCGGCCGGTTACATAGGACGATGTGTGCACATCGCCTCAGATCGGTCGCCTGGTTTCAGAGCACTGCTCTGAAACCAGGCGACCTCCCGGCGCCGCCGACATCGCCTCTTTACATGAGGCGACATAGGAGCGATGTCGCCACCGATAGGAGCGATGTGGCCTGGTGTAACGGGGCCTTAACAGTCATAAGTCCTGTAGGCCTCCTGGCCCTGGGGTCACATTTTGGCCAGGTTTTTACTCTCCCTAGACACCTCCTTATGCCAGCTCCACTCACCCCTCTTTTGGTGTTGTGTACCTGGCTTTTGGCCTACTGTTCACCTTTTGGACACTATTTACATTCTTACTTTACAATGACTATTTACATGTTTACTTTTTAGTGTGTTCTACCTTGCATTACTGTGCCCACTCTCCATACCTAGACAGGGATTGACCTTGTGTGCTTCTCTGTGATCTATGCACTACAGTTGTCACTGTCTCAGGTGATGTTTCTAGTGAAGGGCTTGGTGCAGGTATGTCAGGTAAGCGTCTGCGTGGCCTTAGTCTCACTACAGGGCTAGCAGGTGCACCGATTGTAGTATCCTCAGATTCTCTGGCAACGGGTATTTCTTCCTGATTCCTTTGTACCAGCTCTTCTAGGGGCTGGTAGATATTCATTAAAGGCACTAAGATGGCTCCATCTTTTTGAGGCCAATCTTCTGGGAAATCTCCTAAGATGGTTGAGATTACTTTCTCCTTTGGTTCTTCACATGGACTTTGTTCTTGAACTGGTTCTGATTCTTGGATTGGTTGAGTTGAGGGATTTTGATTTTCCCATTCAGTTGGACACTTATTGATGAGGTTTCTGGATACAGTGTGAGTGGTTTTTCCACCGTTCTTGCTAATGAGGCAGACTTTGCTGTTGTCATGACCAGAGTCTAGTAGAACGTAGGGTTCTTGTTCCCACTGATCATCCAACTTGTGTTTAGTTCTTTTCCTCTTTAACACAATACTTCCAGGTGTTATTGGTTTTGTTGGAGCATGTTTGTTATAATCCCTTTCTTGCTTTTCACGGGCTTTCTCCAGATTGTCTTCGACACAGGGTTGAAGCATTTTGTATTGTTCGAGGCGATGGGCATTCTAATTGGGGATGGTATAATCTGCTTTGGGGTCGACTACACCGAGTTCCAAATCTACGGGTAACTCTCCTGTACGGGCTCTCATCAGGTAAGCTGGTGTACAGTTTGTAGAGCTTACTGGAATGTGTAGAAATTTTGAGAACGGAGTTATACGTTGTAGTAAAATACCCCGGCAAAAAGTAACAAATTTCGCTGATAATGCTAGTGCAGATTCCTTTTATTTATACAGTGACATGTAAAATGCTAGGGAAGTCAATAAAATCAGGTATAAGGTTTGGGGGGAGGTGAACAGAGTCACTACCCCTTTACATAATCGGGATGAGTGTGCAACACTCCTGACAGGTTGTACTAAGATTACAGCATATACAAGGTGATAGGCATACACAGCAGCATAGTTACATATAAATATCAATAAAAATGCTCATGGCAACCTTAGAACCTAGTGATGTAACAACCTGTCTCTACACTCACCCATGTGTCAGGGGTTGGTGACACGTGTTCGGGGCTAACGTGTTGTTAGGTTGATGTACCTTCGACAAAGCTTCTCCTGGTAAATGAACAGCTTACTCCACTTGCTCCACAGATGTTTGACTTCATGCTAGGGATTTTCAGGCAGCTTTGCTGACTCCTGGGTTGTCAGCTGTTTTATCAAGCTGACGGCCAGGTCATTGTCTTGCACTTCCTTCCAACCGAAGTGGGGCAATGGGTTCACCATTTTTTGCAGCAGGATCTTGACGGGTTTGCTGGCACTGGGTTACTGTTAGTTGATGGAAGGCAGGTAACTCCACTTCTTCCAGCTCGTCTTCATCTACACCCTCATCTGACTGGTGAGGCATTCTGGATAAGGCATCTGCTTTCCATTCTGGTGCCCTGTCCAGTACTTGATGGTGAACTGGTAGTTGGACAATCTGGCCATCCATCTCTGCTCCATAGCTCCCAACTTCGCAGTCTCCAGGTGGGTCAGCGGATTGTTATCCGTGTAGGCTGTAAATTTGCTAGAGGCCAGGTAGTGTTTGAACCAAGGCCAGGAATTCCAGCTTAAAAGAACTATAGTTCTCTGGTTCCTCTCTGTGGGGCGCAGCTTCCTACTGGCATAGGTGATTACTCTTTCTTTGCATTCTTGCCTTTGAGAAAGGACAGCTCCGAGTCCCATATTGTTAGCGTCCGTGTACAGCAGGAATGGCAGGTTGTAGTCCGGGTAAGCAAGGATTTCTTCTCCTGTCAGGGCTTCTTTCATCGTCTGGAATGCTTCCTCTTGTTCCTTGCCCCACCTCTATGGAGAATCCTTAGACTTGCCCTTCGTGAGTTAGCCTACTAGGAGGTCTTGCAGGGGAGCAGCCTTCTTGGTGTACTCCTTTATGAACCTCCTATAGTAGCCCACCAATCCCAGGAATTGATGTACTTCCTTTAAGGTTTTGGGTTCTGGTCACTCCTTGATTGCTGTCACCTTGTCTGGATCAGGGGCCACGCCTTCGGCACTGTCTATGTGTCCCAGGTACTGTACTCTTTGCTTTAACAGGTGGCATTTTGATGGTTTCAGCTTCATCCCGTATTTGGCCAGAGCTTCAAACACCTCTGCTAGATGAGTGACGTGTTCCCCATAGGTCTTAGAGTACACGATCACATTATCCAGGTAGAGCAGTACCATCTCAAAGTTCTTATGTCCCAGGCAATTCCATCAATTGTTGGAAGGTTCCAGGTGCATTACATAGTTCTAAGGGCATGCTGTTAAATTCACATTCTTCTTGCGGTCATCCTCGGTTACGGACACCTGCCAATACCCACTAGTGAGATCTAAGATAGAGAAGTAATTGACGGACTTCAACGCAGCTAAGGATTCCTCTATATGAGGTAACGGGTAAGCATCCTTGTGTGTTATGCAGTTTATATGCCTATAGTCTACACACATTCTCATACTGCCATCCTTTTTCCTGACTAGGACTATTGGGGCTGCCCATGGGCTACAGCTATCTTGTATAACCCCTGCGTTCTTCATGTCCTGTAACATTTCTTTGGCTTTTTGATAATGTGCAGGTGGAATAGGCCTATAACGCTCTTTGATTGGTGGATGTGTACCTGTGGGGATGTGATGTTGTACCCCTTTTATCCTACTAAAGTCAAGTGGATTCTTACTAAAGACTTGTTTGAATTCTTGAACTACCCGGTACACACCTTGTTTTTCGTACACAGGAGTGGTGTCAGTTCCAACATGGAGCTGCTAGCACCAGTCCTCCATTGGCCCTGTTGTTTGATCAGGTTAGGCCCCTTTGGTGTTGGGTATGGGTCCCATTGTTTGGATCTCGTTGTTGCTGACTGTGTACAATTTATCAATGGTTGTATACCTGAGTAATTTAACCTCTTCACTGCCACAATAAAATGCGAATAGGTACTCTACCATTGTGTACGTCTACCACTCCCCTGGCTGTTAACAGTGTAGGTCTGTGCTCTGTGCTGATGGGCTCCACTAATGCCTGATAGTCCTGCCCTCTCAGACCTACAGCTGCTCGACACCAAATCATCATCTCGCTCATTGGGGAAATCACAATAGGCAATAGGTCTGTCACCCGTGCAGTACCAATTTTGCCTCCTGTAATTGTTACCTGTTGATGATGCAGGATGGCACTGATCTCACGCTGGAGGACCTTCCTTTGACCAGGTCTGGCAGTGTCTGCAATCTGTTGAAGCAAAGACAAAACTTCCTCCATGCAATTGCTAACGACATTAGTGCCTAGTATGATATATGGATCATTTGCATTACTGGCTTCTGTTACGACTATGACCCCCTGGTTCTGCAATTCCACCCTCCCCACCTTTATGGGCACTTCTCTAACCCCCATCACAGTAATCAGTTCACCGTTAGATGCATTGAGGGTGAAGTCTAAGTCAGGCTGTTTCAGTTCTGCATCAGCCCAGTACTTCTTATAAAGGATATACTGTAGTGGATGGTGGTCACCTGTGACCCGATGTCCAGCAGAGCAGGTGTCGGGATGCCATCTAGTACAATGTACAGAAACAGCCTCTGTCCAATGAAGGTCTTGTACAAGGTGGCTGGGCCGTGTCGATCTATTCCTGAGGTTTGGCCCTGGCCCCCAGGGACTGCCCGTTTAAAGGACAGCTCCTGGCGATGTGGCCGATTCGGTTACAGCGGCGGCAGATGGGCTCCCCAGTGGTTCTTCCCCGGTACGCTGTGGCTTGCTTGGCTCTCATCCAGGGTACATCCTCCGGACTGTCGGCAAGTTGAATCAGCTGTTGAAGTTGGGGCTGGGATCTTGACGCTGGCTGTTGATTTTGCTGCAGCTACAGAGCGTCCATCAGCTTGGTGATGTTTTTATTCATCTGGCGCATCTCAGCACGCATCTCAGCACGCAGGGAATCATACTTGTTCGGCTGAGCAGATTGTAAATTGTGCGTAGTTGCAGACACGGGTGATGATTTCGGGGTAGTCTGCACCTTACCACTGCACCACCGTTTGACAGCAGCTTCATTGGTCTCTACTGGCCGTAACCCTTTAATGGCCATTTCCTTCAGGGTGTTGAAATCAGCTTCAGGATTGCTTAATGATCACTAATGTACAGTCTTATTGTCCTCAGGGGATAGCAGTCCCTGGGTGAATTGTTCAATTAGGAGCTTGTTTTTGTTGGGTACACTGGCGGGGCTGACATGTTTAAGGGTGCGCAATGCTTCTTCCAGATGCCAGGCATAAGCTCTAATATCATCTCCTGGCCTCTGGTAGCAGTGATGGAAGCGTATGCGTATATCAGCCTCATTGCACTCCTCAAAAGTAGCTCTCAGTTTGTTAAATATAGTGGACGCTGATCTCCATTCAGCGGCAGACCAGGACACACTCTCTTTCTCTGCTGCACCAGTTAACTGTCCGAGTACCACAGCAGCGCGTTGTTGACTGATCATTGCATACATATCTAAGATGCTGGTGATTTTTCTCCTGAAAGCATCCAGCGTATCAGGGCGTCTGTCATACTGGGGCAACCACTTGGCCCCCGGGATGTATGGGAGTGAGATCGGCATTATTGGGACGATTGCGCCCAGTGTGCCGGTAGCGCTGGCAGAGCTACTGGAGGCTGCCATAGGTCCTTCGGGGTAATTCCTAGGGTCAGCGAACGCGCTATTGTCGTCGCTGGAGGAGGCCAACATGTTGGAGGCCCCCCTAGTGAATTACAGCCAGTTCTTAAAGAGATAAACAGTTCGGGAGTTTCCGGACTAGGCCGCGACGCTCAGGAATGTTCGGCTGAGCTAGGGGTGGGTTTCAGTTTCATGCTCTACAGACCGACACGCCCCCCTTCTTTCCCGCTCTTCAGCGCAGCAATGGCGGCGTAGTTTTAAGTCACTCAATACAGTTGAAAACATGGCACAAAGTACTCGGTAATACTTACCATCGATGCCAAAAACAAAAACCAACACTGCACTTGCAGGATGCAGTCAGACCCCACTATGTAAAGCAAGCCCAAGTGCAAGCACAAGTGGGTATCATATGTATCAGTGTGAATGGTGTCCTATGCAGGCCCATTATGTGCATGGCAAGTCACCTCCCACACCTTGTTGTAGGTTGAGGTGATTTATTAGCCTGCACTTGGGCTTGCTTTACATAGTAGGGTCTGACTGCATCCTGCAAGTGTAGTGTTGGTTTTTGTTTTTGGCATCGATGGTAAGTTTTTTCTGATGCTGCTTTTACTTAGTAGTTTTTGTACAAATTTGTTATGATGGGGATCATGAGCTTAAGTGTCATGGCCAATGCATGAACCAATGCCCCATTTATAAAGGCTTTTTGTTTATCATATAAAAAACTTTTTTGCACTTTTTTATCAGGTCTGCGTGCAGTTGGGCCCCATGGGGTGCCATTCATCTAGTGGTGCAGAGGCATTGTACTGTGCGTCCCATTTGGTCAGGCAGCAGAACAAGTGGGTAGCTTTCAGACACTCTGCATCATATGTATCAGTGTGAATGGTGTCCTATGCAGGCCCATCATGTGCATGGCAAGTCATCTCCCCTCACCTTATTGTAGGTTGAGGTGATTTATTAGCCTGCACTTGGGCTTGCTTTACATAGTGGGGTTTGACTGCATCCTGCAAATACAGTGTTGGTTTTTGTTTTTGGCATCAATGGTAAGTGTACAGATAGCCGCTTTTCTGGCTCTCACAAACAGGATCCCATGCCCAGTACAACCGGGTACTGTGTGCCGTATTTAAGACTGTGCTGTGTGACTGTTAAACTAACCCGCCCCTCGCTCCGCCGAGTACTTCCGAAGTGCAGTGGCCTACTTCCGAACGCTTAACCCCCTGTATATGGTGTTCAAAAACTGTTTAACTGTTAAGAGACTAGCCGTGATTCACTAGGAGGATCCCGAAAATGTCCGCCTCATCCAGCAATGACGATAGCACCTTCGCTGACCCCGTGAATCACCCAGAAGCAACCATCGCTGCAACCAGTAGTACCACCAATGCACCGGGCGCTGTAGCCCCCATCATGCCGATCTCGCTACCCTACATCCTGGGTGCCAAGTGGTTGCCCCAGTATGACGGCCGCCCTGATACTCTGTCCACCTTCAAAAGAAAGATCTGCAGCGTGTTAACATGTATGCAATGACCGGTCAACAGCGCGCCGCAGTTGTATTGTATTTGTGCAGCAGAAAGAGAAATTGAATCCTGGCCCGCAGATGAGCGAGGATCAGTAGCCATAATCGTTAATAAATTAAAAGCTACGTTTGAAGACTGTAATGAGGCTTACATAAGGATGCGCTTTTACCATTGCAATCAAATGCTGGGGGCTGATATCCGGATTTATGCCTGGAGCCTGCAGGAGGTGTTGCGAGCCCTAAAGCAAGTTAGGCATGCTAGTGTTCTTGACGAGGACGAGTTGTTAACTGAGCAGTTCATTCGGGGGCTACTATCCCCAGAGGACAACAAAACCTTAGGCTGGTGGTCCCTAAGCCACCCGGAAGCTGATTTCAATACCTTAAAGGACATGGCTATAAAGGGGTTTCAGCCAGTAGAGACTCCTGAAGCTGCCATCAGGTGCAGTGGTGAGGCGCAGGCTACCACAACACCGGTACCTGTGCCTGCAGCTGAGAACAGTGTACAAACTACTAACCCTGATAAATATGACTCTTTATGCTTTGAAGTGCGCCAAATGTGCAAGAACTTAACTCGAGTCATGGAAGCCCTGCAGCTGCAGAAGGGGACAAAGCCCATGCCAAAGCCACAGCCAAAACCTCAACCTTTGATCCAGCTTTCTGATAGTCCAGAGGACGTCCCATGGATGAGAGCAAGGCAAACTTCGCCGTAAAGAGGGAAGACCACTGACTGTTACAGCTCCACAGGGGAACCCATTTGCCATCACGGCCGCAAGCCCGGCCATATCGCCCGACACTATCCTTTAAACGAGCAGTCCCTGGGGGCCGCGGCTAAACCTCAGGAGTAAATCAACAGGGCCCAGCAGACTGGTATAACACCTTCATTAGACAACGACCATTCCTGTCCATCATTCTAGATAGCATATCAACACCTGCTTTATTGGATACCGGGTCACAGGTGACCACCATAGCACACATTACATTACAAACAATTCTGGTCAGATAAAGAACTCCAATCACCCGCTTTAAACCTTAACTTTTATGCTTCTAACGGTGAACCGCTTACAATAGTGGGGTTAATGAAGAATTATTGTGGTAAAAGAGAATTCCTAATAATCGTGATCCTTATGTTATTCTTGGTACAAATGTTCTTAGCAATTGCATGGGCGAAGTGTTGTTCTTGCTTTAACAGATCGCAGACACTGTCAAACCTGGGCAGAAGAAGGTTCTTCAGTGAGAGATAAGAGCCCTGCTGCACCAGCAACAGGTAAAGCTTACAGGTGGTGAAATTGGTACTGCACGGGTAACAAACCCGTTTCCTATTGTCATACCTCCTATGAGTTTAATGATGATTTAGTGTCGAGCAGCCATAGGTCTAAGAGGACAGGACTACCAGGTAGTAGTGTAGCCCATCAGCTCAGAGCATAGACCTACACTCTTGACAGCCAGGGGGGTATTTGATGTACACAAGGGAAGGGTACCAGTTCACATCTTAAACTGTGGCAGAGAGTAGGTCAAACTACCCAGGTATTCCACAGTTGCTAAGCTGTACACTGTACATAACAATGAGATTCAAGCAGTGGAACCCTTACCTCAACCCGAGGAGGTAGAGGATGATCATACTATGGGGCCACTGGAGGACTGGTGTCAGCAACTCCACGCTGGAAATGATACCACTCCTGTGTTAAAAAGCAAGGTGTCTACCGGGTAGTCCAATAATTTGAACAGGTGTTCAGTAAGCATTCACTTGACTTTGGTAGGATTATAGGGGTACAACTTCACATCCCCACAGGTACACATCCACCAATCAAAGAGTGATACAGGCCTATTCCACCCACACACTAACAAAAAGCCAAAGAGAATGTGTGTAGATTACAGGCAAATAAATCGCATAACACACATGGATGCTTCCCTGTTACCTCGCATCAAAGAATCACTGGCTGCATTGAAGTCTTACTTTTCAACCCTAGATCTTACTAGCGGGTATTGGCAGATAGATATCCGTTCCAGAAGAAGACCATGAGAAGACGGCATTTACAACGCCCATGGGTCTGTGTGAATTTAACAGCATGCCTTTCGGACTATGTAATGCACCTGGAACATTCCAGAGATCAATGGAGTGTTGCCTGGGGCAGAAGAACTTCGAGACGGTACTGCTTTACCTGGATGATGTAATAGTGTACTCTAAGTCCTATGAAGAACACCTAACTCATCTAGCTGAGGTATTTGAAGCCTTGTCCAAGTATGGGATGAAGCTAAAACCATCCAAATGCCACTTATTAAAACCGAAAGTTCAGTACCTGGGCACGTAGTCAGTTCAGAAGGGGTGGACCCTGACCCAGACAAAGTAACTGTCATCCGGGAATGGCCTGACCCAAAGACCTTAAGGGAAGTACGTCAGTTCCTGGGATTGGTGGGATACTACCGAAGGTTCATTAAGGAGTACACGAAGAAGGCTGCTCCACAACAGAATCCCTTGGTAGGCCAACCCAAGAAAGGCAAGTCTAGAGATCCTCCCTTGGAGTGGGGCAAGGAACAAGAAGAGTCGTTCCAAATGATGAAAGAGGCCCTAACTGGTGAGGAGATCCTGGCTTATCCAGACTACAACTTACCGTTCCTGTTATAAACAGATGCCAGCAACGTGGGATTTGGAGCCAGAAGCAAGAAGGCAAAGAAAAAGTGATTGCCTATGCAAGTAGGAAGTTTGCCCCACAGAAAGGAACCCCGAAAACTACAGTTCAAGCTGGAGTTCCTGACATTGGTCTGGGCCGTTACTGAAAGATTTAAACACTACCCGGCGTCTAGCGAGTTCACAGCTTTTACTGATAACAACCCTTTAACCCACCTGGAAACTGCGAAATTGGGAGCGATGGAACATAGATGGATGGCCAGATTATCCAATTACCTGTCTACCATCAAGTACCGGGCTGAGTGAAGCAATGGCAACGCTGATGCCTTATCCAGGATGCCTCACCTATCAGATATGGGAGCAGATGAAGTTGAACTAGAAGAAATGGAGTTAGCCGCCTTCCATCAGCTAAGGACATCACAGTGCCAACAGGTCCATGCAGAACTCGTTATCACACTTTGGTTGGAAGGAATCTCAAGACAGTGACCTGGCTATCAGTTTAGTAAAGGGACTGATAACGCAAACGTCTGCAAGGTTACCTCCAAATCCTTCACCAGAAGCTAAGCACCTGTGAAACGAGAGAAGCAAGTTGTTCATTTAGCAGGAGAAGCTCTGTAGAAGATATATTAACCCAAGAACCAATGAAATTGTATGGCAGATCGTATTACCCAAAACAGAAATCCAAATGGTACTAAATGCCTATGACAACCAAACTGGACACTTTGGTTGGAAAAAGCTAGAAATGCTACTAAAAGATCGGTTTTACTGGGTTGGCATGAGGGGATCCATAGAAAGATGGTGTAAAGATTGTGGACCCTGTAGCCTACGCAGAAAAGACCATCAGAGGAAAAGACCACCAATCAACTGTAACCACGCAACGGCTCCAGATTGTAGCCCTAGCCCATGTGAAGTTGGCTCCAAGTCGGACCAGCTACAGTTATGCTTTGACAATGGTGGAACATTACTCCCGATTATTGATGGTCACACCTGTAAAAGATCTAACTGCTGCAACAGCTACAAAAACTTTCCGGAAGTCTTCTGTAGACCACTAGGCTACTCAGAACAAGTTCTAACTGATAGAGGCTCAGCTTTTGAAGCCGAAATATTCCAAAAGTTTTGTCATCTGTATGGTTGTAAGAAAATAAGAACTACGCCATATCATCCCCAATCCAATGGGTTATGTGAAAATATGAACAACATTGTAATAGACATGCTCAAGATACTACCTCTTGAAGAAAGGAACAAGTGGCCAGAAAAACTGCCTGATCTGGTAGAAATGTACAATCACATTCCAGTGAGTTCTATGAACTGTACACCCGCCTGTCTCATGAGAGCGTGTAAGGGCAGATTACCTGTAGATCTGGAACTCGGAGTTGTTGAACCCAAAGCAGAAGCTTCCAATTCTGACTGGAATACCACCCGTTTAACACAGTACAGACAAGTTCAAGCTTGTGTTGAAGATAGTCTTGAAAAAGCTCGGGAAAAGCAATAAGGGAGCGAGAACCCTATACTGTTTTAGAATCCAACTTCAATAATACCAAGGTCGGTATGGGCCAATAAACACATGAAGTATATTGTATTGATAAGTGCTGTCCATTTTTTGGTACATATACAGGGTATTTATATATACACATATATATATATATATATAAATAGAAAAAAACTGCACAGTACTCAAGATATAGTGTGAACTGGTGCAAGCTGCGATGCTGGAACAAATAACCAGAAAAAATTCACTGCAGCACTCAGTTACTACCAAAAATGTACACATGCTAATAAGCAGTTTATATATGAGGAAAAAACGTAAAGACTTACGTTTTTTTCAAAAAACTCAATATTCTTATCTTTTTATTTGCTGGGGTTCTTGGTACATATATTTGCCAATATCTGCTTGCTCACCAACCACTCCACGTTGACCCCAGATCTGATGATTCATACGCTGACATCCCTGTCCTCCTTGTCCACCCTATCCCACTTCTAAGTGGGTGGACACCATCTTAACCTCAGACCACCTGGGGGCGATGAGGGTGCCAAGTGCAGCTGCAGAGGCAGCAACTCCACATATTAAACATAAATAGAAACATTTTTTGGTAGTAACTGAGTGCTGCAGTGAATTTTATCTGGTTGTTTATTCCAGCATCGCAGCTTGCACCAGTTCACATTATATCTTGAGTGCTGTGCAGTTTTTTTCTAGCCAGGTAGGTTGTCGCAGTTATATCTTATTGATAAATTATTCAGATCCCTGGAAATCCTGTTCAAAATTGGTGTGAGAAGTACATCAGAGTGTCCGAGATGCATGCATGAGAATGCCGGGATTTTACATATGATGTGAGAATGCCTGAGGTTACAGGCTTACTGGATGGTTGTTTTAGAGCTTATAGAAGAATGGTATGAATGTGAAGTACCGAGAACACCGTTGCTATGTGTGTTGGGATACGTTGAAGAAATTGGAGTGACAAACCCGCAAAAGATAGCTGTAGCCAGATTGCTGTTCGTAGCCAGGAAACTAATAGCCAGGTGTTGAATTAGGACCGAGCCGCCCTCCAGGGTGGAATACATACAACAAGTGGATTATGTAGTGGGTATGGAAGAATGTATATATAGGAAGAGGAATACTATGGCAATGTTTGAAAGAATATGGGAACCATGGAGAAGGTAGATGTGAAAGGACAAGGTATAGAGGATGGCACAAATATTGTGGGCTCAAAAATTCTCCATTATCTGCTCCCACTGTTGGCCCGGTACTGTTTGACTACTACGATTGCTTTATAAAAGTTGATATTGATGTTTCATAATATAGGAAAGGTGGAAATAGTCACCGCTGTCTGAGGGGGGCGGTGTTGGGGTGTGATGAAAGGGGGGGGAGGGGATGGGTTCATTGTGTTTAATGAAAATTTGAAACTTTGTTACAATGTCTTTGTTTATAAGTGTATTATGTTTTAATAAAAACATTAGATGATTTAAAAAAAAAAAAAAAAAGAACAAAAGGGTTCTCAGGTCTTTTTATGTGTCAGATAACTCTCAGATGTGAAATATAATTTTCTCAAATACTTTTGTTCTGCTGGGAAATCAACTCCACCCTTTGTAACAGCAGATGAATTGCATATATTCAAATATGAAGAGTCATGATTGTTTACTTTACTTCCAATCTCCTCCTAAATTTTTATCAAATGAATGCAAAAACATTATCATTTATTGTTGGTCACTCAAAGTTCAATATTTACAATATATATTATATTAATATTTAATATTTATTTTTGGGATTAATGACAGATGATTTAACAATTTTATCTTCATCATCTTTGGGATTTTTACTCAAGTTAGTTCATGCTGGTCAATTATCTGGACTAAAGTACTGTCAGTCATTTTGAGAAATGGGATTTGGCTTGTTTTCCTTAAGGCCATGTCACACACTTCAATCTCGATCACGATATCGCCTGGAAAGTCACGTCATCGAGATCGCTAGAACAATTTATTGATATCGCTTGTCGCAAGCATAGATCTCGTTAACGATGTTAAAATTGGCAATGTGCCAGCGATCGTGCGCACTACTCTGCGATCGACACCATCTAGCGTCAGGAATAGGTGAAGTCGAGATTGAGATAATTTGAGAGGTGTCACACAGCACGATGCAGCAGCTTGAATGCAGGTAATTGAACGATGAACGACGGATTTCAGGTCAGGATCACAAATCTGCGACGAGCGATCAAACGATTTTTCAACAGAAAATCATTCAGTTACACGCAACGACGCACAAATTATATCACTTAAGCGATCAAAAATCCGGGTGGCTTAAGTGATTTCGTTCACAATATTGAAGCGTGTGACGTGGCCTTTTGACTCCCAAGCTAGTTGTTAAAATCAGACTCGCCCTGGAAATCATGGATTTAATTGTATTAGCTTTTATAAGATACATAAATAGCTGAAGATATGAAAGATATGAATAGGTCAGCATTGTTGGGTACAGAGAAGACCTAGATAGCTCTCTTGTCTAACATATTGCACCTTTTCAGAGACAATTAGCACAGCGAATTCAGCATGTCACATGCATTATGTCACAGGAGCCTAGGTGCACCTGGATAACAGCAGAGAAGAGGTGAGCTGTTACGGGGATGTGCGTATTGCTTAGCTTATGCTCCCATGTAATCAGGCCACAGTGATGTGGGGCATGCTTTCTAGGTGGTACTAGTATGTAAACCCACTGGACCACAGGGGGATCCGGGCCTACCTAGACTAGGGAGAGGCAGCGACCCTGGTCTGTGGAAGCTGAGCATGTTGGCAAGGTGGTAAAATGTAGGACTAGATGACACCACACAACTTCAGGTATAAAAAAACAAAGTTTACTGAACAAGTACACAATACAAAATACAAGACATTACAATGCCAGACTCCTGATTCTGACACATCAGACATGGGGAACATCTTAGGTAGGCAGACATCAGTTGATGGCAAGAGGTCATCAGAGACACCGGCAGAACATCATGGACACTGGACATCAGGCTCCAGGCACCAGTCATCAGGCTCCGGACATCGGACATGAGCTCCAGGCACAAGGCAGCGGTCATCAGGCTCCAGACATCGGACACAGTCTCCATTCACCAGGCAGCAGTCATCAGGCTCCTGACATCAGACATGAGTGACATGCCCCCCCAGGGCTGTGGGATACTCAGAACCGGGCTACAGTACTGCTGGAGAGTCACAAGAGTCGAGACCTGGCTCCATGACCCTGGCGGTGTCAATAAAAGTTCAGGGATTATGGTTTTGGGGATTGGAATCATGATGCCACCCGTGATGTTCTGCTATTGATGGACAACGCTGCGGTGTGGGACCTCTGGGATGATGGAAACACAGCTAAGGTGATATCGCTCCCCACGGGTGGAGCGGTTCCCCAGGGCAACCATTATTGTCTATGCCGGTGGTAGGCTATTAGGTGCAGGACTGAGGGTGCGGAATAACCGACATACAGTACATAGTCTCCTTTACCTTTACTGGTAGTTGCAGGTTCAGACCAACACACTGTACTCAGGAAGTAACTTGGGGATCTTCTCACCTGGTAAGTTCTGAGGCCTCCCTGTTGCGCTCCTCTTTGCTGGTTCTGGCTGCCTATGGCTAAGCTGCGACCCTCTCCTGCTGGTAAGTCTCTCACCCATGTGGAAGGTAACTCGAGCCCTTCTCCGGTACCACTCCTCTGGTGGCTGTCTCTGGGCTCTCTAATGCTGCTGTGCCTCCAGGTGCTTTGGTGTGGCTGGGAGACGTGAGACGTGGAGTCTCCCATCCTCAGATTTTGGCTGCTGGGTCTTTAGTACCTGCACATCCTCGGACTCCGGTGTCCATTTCAGGTGCTCTTCTCTGGGGTGAGCCGGCAACTGGCTCCGCTCCCCAGTCCCTCTCCTCTCCTTCCTCAGACTCTTTGCTACGGGTCCCTCATGCTTGCTGGTCTCTATCCTGGGACGAGCCTAGCAATGCACCAGTCAGGAGGATATCTTCACAGTCCTCCTAGGAACTGAACTCACTAACCCTTCCCCCAGGCCAGAATTTATAGGGGAGCTCCCCTGTACCCGGGTGCAGAGCTCCCCCTTCTGGTCTAAAGTCAGAAAAGTGTTGCATGCTGTGGCCTTACCTGGTGTGGATACCCCTACTTGTTTCCAAGCATGACATCAATCCCCGAGGGAGGCAATGCCACTGTGGCAACTGGACTCTGGGGTGCCACATGAGCTTCAGGCACCAGGCAGTGGTCGACAGGTTCTCAACATTAGTCAAGAGCTCCAGGCACCAGACAGTGGATATCAGGCTCCAGACATCGGACACTGGAAAGGAACCCAAGTGGTATGATGTAAGCACCTCAGGAGCGGACTTCAGCTGCATGATATGGGTGCTATGTGAATGGACTGGAGCTAAGTAGTGTGAACACAGCAGAACAATGCAAGCATAACAAGCATGGACTGGAGCTTAGAGACACATGAACCGCAGGAGTGGACCAGAGTTGGACAGTGTGAGCCCAGCATAGTAGCATGAGCACAGAATAGTAAATACTCAGCAGGAACACCAGACTCCATCTTCAAAAGACAAACAGAGGTTTATTCACGAGACACAGGTTATAGGAAACTCTCAATCACTGGATACATGCTTCAAGACACAGAAATATTTCAGGAAAATCCACATTCAAGTGCAAGGACTTTGGTACAGACACATAAACAGGACAGGTCCAGGGACAAAGAGAGGCAGACATCAGATATCCTAGTACTGGATGCAGGCAGGAGGAGAGGCAGGAGCTGAAAAAATAAGGAGACCAGAAGCAGAATGCTGGACCAAACACACATGGCTAGGTTGTGCATACATAATGAGAAGTTCTGGCAATACCCAGCAGGTAAAGGGAACTTTAAATAACAGCTGACTTTCAGCTATAGGCTGGGGACAGCAATGCAAGGTACACAAACTGACCCTAATAAAAGTGGGGATGGTGTGGCCAGACGCACCCAAGGCACATACAGGAATCTGTACAGCATAGCCAGCACAGGAACTGAGGACTAGAGAGAGGCTGAAAGCCTGGACACATGTGGAAAGTCATGCACCATCTGCAGAGGACCTCACAACCTGCAGATAGCTACCACAGTGGCAAACAGGGACTACACAAGCGGATGGTCATCAGTGCAGCAAAGACTCTACAACTAGTGATGAGCAACTATATTCATTACTATTCACTATCTGCATGGATAGTACGGTATTTGCATTACTCATTATGCTGCGAATATTTGTGTACTCGCCTCACTATATTTGGATGTCCTGCCCTGCAGTTTTGGTACCTCGTTTGCAACCACTAAACATGCTGGGCTTCTTACCAATCACAGTAATGCTGCAGACATCTTGGTTGTGACATTACTGTGATTGGCTTGCCGCCAAGAGTCATAGAGTCAATTTAAGTTCCTGCCACTGCCATTTTGCCCGCATTGCATCCAGAGCAAGCGTTGAAGAAGCATAGCGAGAAATCGCTGAACTGCTAAGGATAGTGTTTAGACCTCTTCATAATACAAAAGCCCTATTGAATGCTACCTCTAGTGTATACTACATCAGAGTAGAGAGGGAGAGATACTCGAGCAGGGAATGCTTAAAGGTGCCGCTCAGTAGCTCCATAACACCACCCAAAAATAGCTCTTTTAAGAGCTGAAGACACAGAATAGAGTCAGAGTATAGGGTGGGAGATATATTCCAGCAGGGACAGTTTAAAGGAGCCACTTACTAGCTCCATAATACTACCCAAAAATAGTCTGCCTTCTGGTGTCCACATTACTACATTTAAAAAGGCGGTTATTGTCCAATGCAAAGCAGTAGTCTAAACATTTCTTACTGCCTCCTACCAAGCACGCACCAGGCCATTTTCCACACTGTTTTTGTGGTTACAGTCAGCCTTCTGATGTCCACATTACTACACTTATAAAGGTGGTTATTGCCCAATGCAAAGCAGTAGTCCAAATATTTCCCACTGCCTGCTACCAAGCACACACCAGACCCTTTTCCCTGCTGTTTTTGTGGTCACAGCCTGCCTTCTGGTGTCCACATTACTACACTTAAAAAGTCGGCTATTGCACAATGCAAAGCAGTAGTCCAAACATTTTCTACTGCTTGCTACCAAGCATGCACCAGGCCATTTTCCCCACTATTTTGGCTTTGCCTGTGAAAGCTAGGTTGGCTTGTGCAATCCACATCTTAAAATCTGTCAACAAAACCTAAAATGCCCAAAAAGCCTGTTGTTAAGGGACAGGGATGTGGACGTGTATGTGGTGTTTTCATTGGTGAGTGAGAAGGTACTGAGTCTGTGTCACGTCAGATGAAGCTTCATGCATCCAGTATGTTCCTGGATAAATTTCATAGTCTGGAACGCAAACGTGCGTGGAAACCAGAAGAGTGAGAACCACAGGAGGGCTCTCACTAAACTCAGGTTTCCACAAAATGTCATGGAGGAGCAAGATACCTCCACAGACTATACAGTTACCCTGGGGACCCTCTCTTTCCTTGGAAAGCTAGACCATCAGAGCTGCTACTCCCATCATCCCTAGAGGTCCCGACTGCAGCAGCGGCTATACCAGCCGCATTCCACGGGTGACGTCACAACAAAGACGAATTTATTTTATTTTTATATTTTTCTTTTATCCTTTTTCAATTTCCCCTTTTTAACTGATCGCTCAACGAGTGGATCACGGACCGGGTCATGCCACCGTGACATCCCACAGCCCTCAATGACTTCAGGAGGGCCCGGTTCTGAGAACCCCACGGTCCCCGCCCGGGGCAAGACAAGAGCTTGGTACAATTCTTGATAATAATCTTCACAATAACAAAGTAACTTGAGACACGAATACTGATGAGTACATGATAAACATAGTAGGGACCTAAAAGACCCGGGTTCTGTAAATATGGGGTTTCCTCAAAAAAAAAGCATTGTTATTCCAAAATGCCTATGACATAAAATTATATGAAAAACTGGATATTACCAACAATGGCATACTTGAGGAATACCTAGAGTTTCAAAATTTTAACTAAAGTAATTTTGCAGAAAATTGGAAAAAAGTAAGCTGCCGAGCCTAAAAGGGCCAGGTTACACATTCTATGGTTAACCTTTAAATTTAATCCAGTGCTGCACTAGACAAGTGCAGGTGAAAAAACACATTTAAAAAGGCATCAATACAGCATAAAAAATGCTTTGCAAACACGTAAAAAATGCTTTCAACGTTTTGTACGCTGCATTTTTCCTGCCACGAGATGCAGAAATTTCTGCATCCAAATACTAGTGATGGGCAAACCCAAACTGTAAAATATGGGTTCTATACCAGACAACTAGTATCCATGCACATATCCCGAACACGAGTTTCCTTGGGAAACCTGTGTTGCAGTTTAGATCCGGGGCATGTAAAATAAAGCACATGGTTAATAAAAATAATCATTATACTTACTGGGTCCCACCACGTGTGTCCTCCTGCCCTGTTGTCACGGCCACAACTACTTTTGGGCCGCTCATTATCTTCCGGGATATTCACTTCACTGGCTTCAACAGTCAATCATAGATGTCCTGGGCTCTGGGCGTCCGTGATTGGCTGTTGGAGTAATCTTCAGTAGAGTGTATGGGCTGCATTCATTTCCACACGCAGCACTCGGCTGTGCTGTCATTCCCTGCTCTCTTTGTTAGCAGACGATGTCTGCTGGCAAAGATGTAGTAGAGGTAAAGCAAAAAGACCTGGACTACGTTGAGGAAGGTTTTTTTTTCCAATAAAGATGGAGTCCCTAAATTTGTTTTGTGTTTTATTTCTAATAAAAAAACTTTTCTTCTATGTTGTGTCTTTTTAACTATTTATTTGATATTCTTAATGACCAAGTCTATCATGGCCTGACATTAAGAATCTCACGGCTTAATACCAGCTGGCAATACAAAGCTGGTGTTAACCCCTTATTACCTACCATGCCACCCCCCACCAGACGCCCATTCTCTGTAATAGTGTGCATGATTGGCTCCATTGGGTCTGTCACACATGTAGTAGTGTAAAAATAAATAATTTTTAAAAATGATCTTATGCTCCATGGTATTTTTGATTTTCAGTGCAGATAAAGTGTTCAGCTATGGGCTGCCACCCCCAGCTGCCTGACATTACCTTGGCTGGCAATCAAAATACAAGGAAGCCCAATATTTTTTTTTCATTATTTACATAAATAATGTAAAAAAAAGTGTGGGCTCCTGCCATATTTTGATCGCCAGCCAGGTAAAACCAGACAGCTGGGGGTTGGGATTCTCAGCGTGGTAAAGCCCAAGCATTCTGGGCCCCCATTCTGAAAACTGCAGCTCGCAGCTGCCCCTGAAAATGGCACATTCCTCAAGGCACCACTTCCATGCGCTTTACCTTGCTCTCCAGTGACCCTGGTGGGAGGGTGGCACAAAGGGTAATAATGAGGTTAATACCAGCTTTGCATTTTAAGCTGTACTAAGCCAGAAATTCATGGTCAAATTATTCATGGCCACCATGAATTTCGAATAAATGGCAAAAAAAACCACAACATGGAGAAAAAATGTTTTTATTAGAAATAAAACACAAAACACATTTAGGGACTCCATCTTTAATTACAATAAAAGTAAACCTTCCTCCGACATAATCCAGGTCTTCTTGTCTTCATCACTCAGCTTTGCTGCATATTTCCTGACAGACATAAACGTTTGCTGGCAGAGAGGAGCAGGCATGGAATGACAGCCGGATGCTGTGTGAACGGTTATTGGGTTTACATGAACTCAGATAACCCCAGCATCACCCGGCACCCGAAGCCCAGCCGTAAGTGAGCGGCTCTGGATGCTGGGTGATGCTGGGAGTATCTGACTTCATGTGAACTTAATAACCTTTCACACAACACCAGGAAATAAGACATAAGTAAGGGAGAAGCACTCGCCTGTAATGGTACCTTTACACGCCGCCACTTCGCGGTCTTTTCAAGGCATCAGGCAAAATTGTGTACGATGCCTGGCAGTTTCTACCTCCCTGTGGCAGCGTGTAAAGGTACCATTAGTGAGCTAAGTAAACACTAAAAAAATACAACACAGATAAAAAAAATATTTTATTAGAAATAAAACAAAAAAAATTTAGAGACTCCATCTTTATTAGAAAAAAAACCCTCAGTCTGATGTAGCCCATAGGTAGATCAATGTCTGCTCTGCTTCAGCGCTCTGTACAGACAAGCGTCTGTACAGAGCGACAAGCAGGCTGAGACTGAAAGTGACAGTCAAAGTTTAATCGAGTTCATGGCTGAGCCATGAGCTCGGGCAAATCTTGACGTCACCGCGAACACAGCCGAAAATAGCCAAAAACCTCTGAGTTCTCAATGGTGCAGTGACTATCCGTTAACGGCGTTAATGAGTGGCACCGGAAGTAAAAGCGGCTGAGACAGCAGGACTGCAGGATGCACACCACAGGACACACACCACAGAACCCCTGTAAGTATATTGATAATGCTTATTATCTATATGCTTTACTTTACTGCCCATCTCCCCTGATCCCATAACTGTAAAATCCAAGCTCGGGGTTTCGAATGCAAATTTGTTTTACTCCAGCCCCAAACTCGGACTTTACAAAAAGGTCTGGGCAAGTCTCCCAATCCCGAGAATTGGGGGTTTCGTCCATAACTTCCAAATACTTAGGCTGGCTTCACACTGCAGTTTTTCACTGATCAGTGTCCATCAGTGTTTGGGTGCCAAAACCAGGAGTGTCTCCAAAACTCATAACAGGTGTCAATCTTTCAATGATAGTTTTTCTCTGCAAGTTCCTCTCCTGGTTCCTCTCCTGGTTTTGGCACACAAACACTGATGGACACTGATCAGTGAAAAACTGCAGTGTAAAGCCAGCCTTAAGTGTGCACAAACTCCAAAGGTCTTGAAGTAGTTAAATTACTAAGCTTAATAAATGAGTTGGATATCTGACTTTGCTCCACATTGAAACTTTTTTTATTTAAAACCTTACAGCAGCAAATGTAAGGTTTTAGTAGACAGCAGTTGAGGATTTTGCATGCCAATTATTCTCTTATATTAAAAAGGCCACAATGGTTTACTATTTACAATTGTGATCTTTAGTAATTGTCTCAAGAAGTCCCATTTGGCACATGTAGGATTAATGTAATCAGCTATTGGGCTTCATCCACTTGATAATCTGCAGCAGCTGCAAATCTGGTTTTAGTGAAGAGTACAGTATCTCACATTAGATTGATTAAATGCTACAACAACAATTTCCCCAGAGGAGGAAGTGTTCATTTAAATATTTTCATATGTCTGCAGATTTTGGAACCTAGAATATTAGTTTTCAGCAGAAGCTATTATTTCAATCCTTAAGCTCTACACATAGTTAAAATTGACAATAATTGATCGGCCTGCTACTCTGCCCAAGTGAAACTACATTGACAGCAGAGATTTAGATTGGTAAAAGTACATAAGTGCTAGTTTTACCTTTAAATGACAGTTATAGTGCGAAGGTAAAGCAATGTGTACATTTAACCATTTTAAAGACTTTTTTATTACAAACATCACTAACATTTAGCATCAAATTCTGTGTTAAATACTTATAAAATAAATTTTGATAAGGATTAAGGGTACCTTTACACGTCGCTACATTGCATGCAATTTCACTTGCAACTTACTGGTTGCAGTGAAATCATGGACACATTGCTCCATTTTGTGGCTGTGTACAAATGAACAATGTGTCCATGATTTTACTGCAACCAGTAAGTTGCAAGTGAAATTGCATGCAATGTTGCGACGTGTAAAGGTACCCTAAGGATATGTGCACATGGTGTTTTTCAGGCCAATTCCACCTAGAAACCACCTGAAAAAGTATGAATAATAGGTTAAAAAGAGAGAACTTATGCACAGCACTGTGAAAACTATTTATTAACCATATATATCATCTATGTTCAGTTGTAGTGTTTAAAATTGGAAAAAGGGACTTGACCATTCCTCGGGCCAATTCTTTTTGGAAGTTGCTGTTTTACATGTAAAATTTAAAAAGATATATGGGAGTGGCAAAACTACATAAAGACAAATAAGGAGGCAACAAACAAAATTTAGGAAAAACACTGCTGACATTCTACTGATAGTTTAATGCTTTAAAAGTGATGTGAGAATAGTGACTTCTATAAGACGTCATGTGAACACACCCAGGGCCCTATTGCAACTAGGAAACAGAGGTCCAGTGTGCATGATGGCAGGTTCTAGGCAATGGCCTGATCACCATTAAAGAAAGTATATAAATTTTTGCTGATGCTCCAGAGGTCATGACATGAAAAAGGAGGGAGGAAGAGAATTCAAAAAGATAGGGTGCACAGCATGGACAATGGAAGGCAATAGAGAATGAGGAGCTGTGCAGCATGGAGAATGGGGTGATGGAAAATGAGAGAGATGGGGCAGAATGGAAAATGTGGGGGTGCGCAGCACAGGAGAATGAGGGAGAAAAAATGGAAAATGGAGGGGTTGCACAATATAAAGAATCAGGGATAGAGAATGGAAAATAAGGGGGTAGTACAAAGAATATGAGAGGGAAGGGAATGCCCATTTAAAAAAATAAGTGGGGGCACAGTATGGAAAATGATGGGGGCGCAGCATGGAAAATGAGAGGGGGCAGCATGGAGAATGTGGTAGCCTAAATGGGCTCATTATGGAGAATGGGTGGTTGGGGCGGTTGGTATGGAGATGGGGGTAGCCTGGGGGTAACATGAAGTAACATAAGAGGGCGATGGTATGGAGGATAAGGTAGTATGGGAGGGACATGTTATGAAGCAGGTTAGCTGGGAGGGGCATGCTATGGAGCATGATGCATGGGAGGAACACAGTGTGGATAAGGTAAAGCATGTTGAGACTTGGCTCAGTATGGAAAAAGGGAAGCATAGCAAGGCTCAGTATGGAGAAGGGGTGGAATGGAGGGGCTCAGTGTGGAGCAGGGGTAGCTTGAGGTGCACTCAGTAAGCAGACTGGGAGTGCCCTGTATGCATAATCATAGCATGTGGGCTCATTATAGAATGGGGACAACATGAGGGTGACAATGAAAAGGGGGATGCATGGAATGGGTACAGTGGAGATAACAGTTCATTATTGAGGAAGGTGTTTGTAGCATTAATTATAATAGGGAAGACGCTGCGGTGGTTTTCATTTAGGACGAAGTGGGTGGCTAACATATTTCACTAGGGCAGAACAGTGTTATGGGAATACACTGTGTGCAGAATTATTAGGCAAGTTGTATTGTAGAGGATTATTTTTATTATTGATCAACAAGTATGTTCTCAATCAACCCAAAAGACTCAAATACAGTATCAAAGATTAATATTTTTGGAAGTTGGAGTGTTTGTTTTTTTAGATTTGGCTATTTAGGAGGATATCTGTTTGTGCAGGAAACTATGTAACTGCACTGTTTGTGCAGAATTATTAGGCAACTTAATAAAAAAACTAATATATTCCCATCTCACTTGTTTATTTTCACCAGGTAAACCAATATAACTGCACAAAATTTAGAAATAAAACATTTCTGACATGCAAAATCAAAACCCGCCAAAAATTAGTGCCCAATATAGCCACCTTTTTTAAGGATGACACTAACAGCCTTCCATCCATAGATTCTGTCAGTTGCTTGATCTGTTTACGATCAACATTGCGTGCAGCAGCCACCACAGCCTCCCAGACACTGTTCTGAGAGGTGTACTATTTCCTTCCCTGTAGATCTCACATTTTATGAGGGACCTCAGGTTCTCTATGGGGTTTAGATCAGGTGAACAAGGGGCCATGTCATTATTTTTTATTCTTTTAGACCTTCACTGGCCAGCCACACTGTGGAGTAGTTGGATGATAAATGAAGCATTGTCCTGCATGAAAATCATGCTTTTCTTGAACGATACCGACTTCTTCCTGTGCCACTGCTTGAAGAAGTTGTCTTCCAGAAATTGGCAGTAGGTCTGGAGTTGAGCTTCACTCCATCCTCAACCCGAAAAGGTCCCACAAGTTCATCTTGATGATACCAGCCAATACCAATACCCCACATTCACCTTGCTGGCATCTGAGTTAGAGTGGAGCTCTCTGGCCTTTACTGATCCAGCCTCTGACCCATCCATCGGGCCCATCCAGAGTCACTCTCTTTTCATCAATCCATGAAACGTTTGAAAAATCAGTCTTAAGATATTTCATGGCCCAGTCTTGACGTTTTATCTTATGTTTTCTTGTTCAAAGGTGGTGTTTTTTCAGCCTTTCTTACCTTGGCTATGTCCCTGACTATGGCATACCTTGTGCTTTTTGATAGTCCAGTAACGTTGCAGCTCTGAATATTTGCAAAACTGGTGGCAAATGGCATCTTGGCAGCTTAACGCTTGATTTTCCTCAATTCATGGGCAGTTATATTGCCCTTTTTTCCCCAACATGCTTCTTGCAACCCTGCTGCTATTTGTCATGAAACGCTTGATTGTTTGGTGATCACGCTTCAATCGTTTGGCAATTTCAAGAATGTGCATCCCTCTGCAAGACATCTCACAATTGTGGACTTTCCAGAGCCCGTCAAATCTCTCTTCTGACCCATTTTGCCAAAGGAATGGAAGTTGCCTAATAATTAAGCACGCCTTATATAGGGTGTTGATGTCATTACACCAACCCCTCCACATTACAGAGATGCACATCACCTGATTTACTTAATTAGTAGTAGTTGGCTCTCAAGCCTATACAGCTTGGAGAAGAACAACATGTATAAAAAGTATGTGATCAAAATACTCATTTGCCTAATAATTCTGCACACAGTGTATTTAATATAAGTGAATAATATGGAAGCCATGTACAATAGGTGAGACAGTGTGAGGTGTGAGGTCATTTTTTGTGTGCTGGGAGCACAGTAAGGGACAATTATGTATTCAGGGTAAAAGAATAGGGCTTACTTATGGTGGTTGATTTTTAGTCAGGAAAATTATAATGACACCATTTTGGTATGTATTATAGAAGACTAGACAAGAGGGATGTCTTGGGAGACACAGGACAGAGAATGATGATATTTTAACCCCTTCCCAACCCATGACGTTGTACAACGTTATGGCGGTTACCGCGGCACCATTGCCACATTAACCACCATCGGGCCCCGGTGCTCTTTGATTCCTATCAAAGAGCACTGGGGCTTGAGGTCAGGGGGGTGGATTTCCCACCCTGCCCATAGGATCATGGTGATTGGCTATTTGAACATTCAATCACAGCAATTCTGTCTCCAGCTATGCAGGGGGCTGTCATAGCCCCTTCCATAGGCTGGAACGCAGGAGGAGGTGGGGATTGTCCCCTCCATGCTGATGCCCTTCACTGCCGCCATTATGCTTCAGCTGAAAGTGAGTGATCATCAGATCACTCCCCTTCAGCTGAAACATAATGGCGGCGGTGAAGGGCATTGTGCCAGCCCGCTGCCTGCTTCCACCCCTGCTTCTCTGCAGCCCGATGTCCCTGCAAGGAGATCGGGTTGCAGAGAAGAATCTGACAGCAGGGACAGCAGTTCGTTATGTCCCGCTATCAGATCCTTCTCTGCAGCCAGATCTTCCTGCATGCAGATCGGCTGCAGAGAAGCAATCCTATAGCTGTGCCTGGGTGTCAGATCACTTCTCTGCAGCCCAATGTCCATGCAGGGACATCAGACTGCAGAGAAGCAGCGAGCAGAAGCAGGCGGTGGTGCCCTGCACCGCCGTCATGCTTCAGGGGCACTGTCACCCACTAAGTGCTGTAATTGTACGATCACAGCACTTAGTGTCCGGGGAGTGGGAGTGCAGGGTCACTTACCTCTCCTCAGCAGTGATCGGCAATTGTCCGATCACCATGGTGACCCGAGCCTCAGAGATCATGTGATCTCTGAGACTTGGATTTTTCACAGTGATGGTGCACTGTATGGCAATGATTTGCCATACAGTACACCATCAAAATGACAACAGAGACTACAACAAGGGATCAAGTATCCTCTTGTTGTAGTCTCTGGGGTCAAATCATTGTCATACAGTGCACCACCACCGTTACCTTAGAGACTGCAACAATAGGACACTTGATCCCTTGTTGTAGTCTCTGGTGTCAGTGATGGTGCACTATATAGCAATGATCTGCCATACAGTGCACCATCACCGTGACCCCAGAGACTACAACAAGGGATCAAGTGTACTCTTGTTGTAGTCTCTAGGGTAACGGTGATGTGCACTGTATGGCAGATCATTGCCATACAGTGCACCATCACCGTTACCCTAGAGACTACAACAAGAGGATACTTGATCCCTTGTTGTAGTCTCTGGGGCCATATTGATGGTGCACTGTATGACAGTGATCTGCCAAACAGTGCATTATCACCAGAACTCCAGAGACTACAACAAGAGGACACTTGATCCCTTGCTGCAGTCTCAAGATGTAGCAGAGGCAATAGATCATCATGGGACCTTCGTTTTGGCATACATCGGATAATAATAAAGATGGAGTCAAAATTTTGATTGTATTTTTTTTCTAATAATTTTTTTTTATCTGTGTGGTGTTTTTTTTTTTCACTTGTTACTAGAGATTCCTAATGGCTGGGTCTAGCACTGGCCCGACATTATGAATCTCGGGCCTAATGCCAGCTGCCAATAAAAAAGCTGGAATTAACCCCTACATTACCCAGTTTGCTACCGGCACCAGGGCAACTGGAAGAGTCTGGGTACAGCACCAGAAATGAATGTGCCATTTTCTGGGGTGGCTGTGGGCTGCAATTCGCAGCATGGGGGGCCCAGAACAGTTGGGCCTCTCCATGTTGAGGATTCCAGCCCCCAGCTGCTTAGTTGTACCTGACTGGACCAAAAATATGGCGGAGCCCCACATCATTTTTTTTTCTCAAATTCTATGAATAAAAAAAAAGTTGGGCTTCGCTGTATTTTTGGTTGCCAGCCAGGTACAACGAGGCTGTTGGGGGTGGGTAGCAGTCCGTAACTGCCAAGTTGTACATGGCCGGACCAAAAATATGGCGAAGCCCCATATTCATTTTTTTTTAAATTATTTCTACAAATAAAATGACATGAAGCTTTGCCGTATTTATGGTTGCCAGCCAGGTACAACTTGGCAGCTGGGAGGCTAGAATCCTCAGCGTGGAGAGGCCCAAACGCTGTGAGCCCCACACACTGCGAATTGCAACCTGCAGCCACCCTAGAAAATAGCACATTCATTAGAGGTGCCACTTTCTGGTGCTGTACCCCGACTCTTCCAGTTGCACTTGTGCTGGTGGCAATGCTGGTGGCACATAGGGACTCTCCATATGCGACATGGTGTCTGCTAACAATTTTAATGGAAAATTAGCTCCAATTGTTAGCGGACACCATGTCGTGTATGGAGAGTTCCTGTGTGCCTAAGCATTGGAGCTCCCCACAAGTAACCCCATTTTGGAAACTAGACCGCACCCCAAGGAACTTATCTAGATTCATAGTGAGCACTTTGAAACCCCAGGTGATTCACAAATTGATCCGTAATAATGAAAAAGTACTTCTTTTTCCACAAATATTTTCTTTTAGCCTCAATTTTTTCATTTTCACATGGGCAACAAAATAGAAAGGATCATAAAAGTAGTTGGGCAATTTTTCCTGAGTTACACCAATACCTCATATGTGGTCATAAACCACTTTTTCGGTGCACAGCAGGGCTCAGAAGGGAAAGAGCGCAGTTTGACTTTTTGAATGGAAAATTAGCTCCAAAAGTCAAATGACGCTCCTTCCCTTGGCCTATGGCCAGGTCATAGGGTCAAAATAGGCTCGGTCATGAATGGGTTAAAGGAGTCTTTGACCCCCAAAATGCCAGTTAATCTGAATATCTAAAAAATGAGAATGCGCATAGGGTCTTATCCTTATTACAAAACGAATCCCATACAGTGTGAAAACTGCTCACCTGATGCGGTTGTGAAGCCCACAACCAGCTTGATCGCTCAAACACAGCAGCCGCAGCCGGGACCGCACTTCCACAATCGTGGGGGTGAAACTCTATCTGGGACCAAGTGTCTTTCGGTCCGCACCGCTGCTCCAATAAGTATTAGAAACACTGGAGTGTTTTAAATAAAAGATCTTCAGTTTTATTTCCGACGCATTTCGGAGCTAACCACCCAGCTCCTTCCTCAGGGAAGGAGCTGGGTGTTTAGCTCCGAAACGCGTCGGAAATAAAACTGAAGATCTTTTATTTAAAACACTCCAGTGTTTCTAATACTTATTGAAGCAGCGGCGCGGACCGAAAGACACTTGGTCCCGGATAGAGTTAATCTGAATACACATTTATATAGGGTATGTAGCCCAGGCCTATAAAGTTTTAATTTAGGCTGGGGTCAAACTGATGTTTTCTCCCTATTTTAACGGCATGCGCTTAAAACTTTGAAGTTTTCCCAGAAGCGCATAGTGTTAACGCTATGCACTTCAGGAGAACACTACCCCTAGTTATCCGATTTGTTCCATAGTTACCAGCCACACACAAAGCTGTTCGGACTGCGCTTTAGCTGAGCACACAGAAAACATTGTTTTGGTGATGAATTACTGTACTGACGGGTGTTCTGGTGATTAATTACTGTATTGACAGTGGTTCTGTCGGCATAAGGGTAAGTGCCCACAATCAGTGTTAGTAATGTTTTGGATGCAGCATATTTTTGCTGCATCCAAAATGCTGGGTTTTACAGTGCAAGCACAGTGGATGGGATTTAAAGAAATCTACTGCCAACTGTGCTTCTTTTTGATGCCCATTAACGTACATGTAATGCAGCTTCCCGAGCTGCAGCATGTCACTATTGTTCTCAGCAAGACAACATAGAAAAAATATTCTGCACCCAGAATCATGACCATGGGCACTGATCATACATACTCCTACAGAGAAAACTAGTGTCTCCACAAGGAAAATTATGCTGAGTCTAGAACACAGAGTCACCTGATTGTTGGGCACTTACCCTTAGAATTGGTGCACCATTACTTTGATACAAGGCTACAATCTGACTTTTTGATTAAATTCACCAAGATAACATAGTACTTGCCATTGGTCAGGCAATCTCTGCATAAGGGTGCTATAAGATGGACAACCGCAGAATATATTACTCTGCTGAGTTCTCCAGGAAATTATGAATTTACCTGCCCTTATGACACTTGTGGTGCCACAATGTAAAATAAAATAGAAATCTAAATAGAAATTTAAAATAAGTTCCAGAAATAAGTTTCTCATAGGCTTAAAAAATATCTCACTCTTAAGAATTACTGAAGACAAGCTCATTAATTCCAATTAATGTCTCTCTAGTTACCTGTGATTTCATTGTAATGTGCTTCCAATAAGAAACCTTGACGGTGTCAATATGCCAAGTGCTATAACTCCACCAGTGCTCACAGGGGTGTAACAACACCATTTACAACATGTGAAATGAGTTTTTAATAAAATTGAGAAAATCATTTTATTTATACTTCTATTTAGTTCATTCATTTAACAGTGAAGTAATGAGGATCCATACAGTAAGTGCAAGAGATTCAAATTATTAAATTAAAATAATAGATATATTTAGATGGGTGTGAGGACATCCTCAACTATGGAAAGATCAGTGTCAGTGCCAGCATAACATGTACGTCAGGACAAGAGCATTTCTCCACAAAATGAGAATGGCAAGGCATGGGGTAGTTAAAGGATGAAGGTAAGTAAAGAACTGGCAGCATCTTGGCCAAGACAAGTGGTCAATGCTACTGTTGAGTACCAGCTTTAAGCTAAAGAAGGCATTGTGTACTGATTAGCTTCCATTCTCCACTCCTAATGTGATCCAAAAATACTTTTTTCTTATTTGTACTTGCTTTGTTCTGTTCCACTGTAAGAGCAGGACAGTGAAATTAACAGAAATGTTAGAATATGTTTATGATACATCCCAGCAAGGCCTAACAGAGACTATCAACTAGAATTGGGTTCATTGGGTCTCAGTAACTGATAAATAAGACTAACATGTTGCTTTTACATTCAATTTCCCAAGATGAAAACCTACAAGTATGTTGTGTGTGTCAATCTCTTCTCAGGATGGTCAGAAGCATAGGTTACAGTGAAGAAACTAATCTCAGAAGTTGTCTGCAGATACACACTTGATCAGAGAAGTGATGCAGGAAACAATGTCTGCCTGTTTGTGGAACACACCTTTCATACTCTGTCTACAAAGTCTCAGTAGAGTAGAAAGATTGAATGGGACCCTGAAACTGAAAATCCAGAAGGCCATGTCTAAGACGGGCAGACCATGGTGAGAATGCTTGTCACTTGCACTCTTCTCATTCATGTATAGTCCCAACAGAATGACAGGCCTAAGCCCATCTAGCAATTTCCTCTAAGTGAAAAAAAGAGGAGACAGGCGTGGCACTGGTCTAAGAGTAGTATGTAGCAGATATTCAATATGCAATAAGTCAATGTGCATCAATATGCACTCGCCTGGTAAAGATGTATTCAGATGTAAGATGTATTTTAAAATAGAGATGATGAATTGAGTATCTAGATGATGAGTGTTCTGGAGGTATTCCCTGAACTGGTCTGTTGCTCATTAAAGGATACTAAGGATGAAATCCTTTCATAAATCTCCATGGGTAAAAATGATGAGGATAAAAATCCAAACAGCAAGCGGTGATGCAAGCCAGGAATTCCAGGTAAGAAAGCATTCAATAAATAAGGACATTTATTTTATGAGTAAAATAGGTATATTCTATGTTTTGACTTTTCAAATATTACTTTCCTACTATTTTGGTGAACATGTTTTAGTGTTAATCCATAGGTTTGGTATGTCACTATTATTATTTGTTCAGTCATGAAATAAATATCCTTATTTATTCAATTGCTTTCTTGCATGGAATTCATGTAGAGCACTGCTGCCTGCAGTTTGGATATTATTCCTCATTATGTCTCAGCCCATATGATGTATTATTTGGGTTGTCCCTAGGATAGGGATGTATTTTCCACACCAGCTACAGACGTAACATGATAGGCTGTCTTCTTATGTTGTGGCACTCACAAAACATTTGTCTAACACATACTCTATCTCTTCTGGATACAGATTCTGTAGAAGGGATTCACTCCCTCCAGCCTGGAGATTGAATGGTTGTCAAAAGAAACGTTGGAAGTTCTGCTGACAACTGAGATGGCTGTAAAGCTCAAGAAGAAGCCCAACTGGACCCACGCCTCACACTGTAGGACAGGTGAGCCCAGGAGAGTCACCAAATGATGTGGACGCACACCCTTTGCCTTATCAGTTTAATGTTGATAAATAAGGGCTCACCGAGGGCTATGTACCAAAAGAGAAATAATGGGGAGCTAGTTATTAATTTTTTATTCAATACTTCACACCTAACCTATCGTGGAGTGCCAGTTTGAAGACAAGTATAGACTCACCCAAAAGAATATATGTATCACCACCACTGGCACTGATTATGGGTATAATTGTGAGTCTTGGAACATGGTGGGAAGGAACACTAGGGAAAACTGGTGCTATAAACCTACTGTAGCACAAGAGGAGACAGGCCATAAGGTTAGTAGCCTCCTTACTAGAATGACAGTGTAACAGCCAGAATACATGTCCAAACACTTTACAGTAGGGTCCTGTCTTACTTGTAAGTCTGTCAACTGTCTCTCCCTATACTTAACAATAGAGAACCCCTCTGATACAGGACCCTGACCTATATTTGCTGGGTATAAATACCCAGGGGATGCTGACCACTTAGGGCACTTTTATATTAAAGGTGTCAGGGACTGACCTATTTTAGATAAAACTAAAATCCCAAAACTGAATACTACCAAAGACCCCTTCAAAATGCTCTTTCCTATGAGCAAGCAAACAAACTCCATTACTTATCCTTGATTAATGCAACTATTTTCCAGTACAGGAGAAAATACTTCAAAGTTTAATGAGCCCTGGCAATTGTATCCACTCATAGACCCTATATATGTAAAAGCCAATGAAGTAAGCTCCCATACCTAAAATTGTTTGTGTTTCCAGAATTTAAATGGCAATATTGACCTAAAGTATTTAGATTTCTCATACTGCAGTCCCACCAGCACCACTAACTTGGTGCGAGGCCAATCAGACAGACAGTATCAGACAGTAGCTGACTTATGAACATGTGGAAATGGTAACCTTTATCCAATACTAACAGTGGAGTTGAAGGTAAAATGTGCAATTGTTATATTCCTGTTACGATCTCAGATTGTGGCTCCAAATGCGGAGAAGCTCCATGATTATACAAGCATCCCGACTTCATTCTATCTTTTATGTGCATTGATTCTAATGTAGTACCAAGAGGAGTACCAGATGAGTTCAAAGCCAAAGACCAGATAAAAGCGGGATTTGAATCATTATTCTTCATCCTGACAGAGGATAAAAATGTGGAGTGGATAAATTACAATTACTATAACCAACAGAGAATTTTAGTAGAGATGCCTTTCATGGGATAGCTGAACAGTTTGCTGTCACCTAGACCATGGCCTATCAGAATAGACTTGGCACTGACATGATCCTGGCAGAGAGGAGAGGGAACTGTAAGATGTTTGGGGCATCATAGAAAATGCCACAGAGCAAAACCTGTTGGCGGGCACTCTGTGATAGCAAATAAAGGCAAGTGCTATGATCAACAGTAGGATGCTAAACACTGACCAGCACATGAATGTGGTACCTTTACAATTTCCTTACTTGTTGTGGCTTGTGTGTGTGTGCACATGTCGTCCATCTGACAATGTTACAGGTAGGCTGATCCAGAGAATAAGGTGAAGTGGTGAAGGAAGACCAGCTTCTTCTAGTAGGGGATGAGAAGGTATCTGGGAACGTTTATGGGCTTGCACTTCGGCTTGCACATCCACCCAATGCCACAAGAGACAGGAATTGTAATAGCAGGATTAATTTAATTATGTCTACACTATATTTTGTTAAATATAAACTACATTTTGTCTTTGAAAATATGTACTGTTTTTTTCTAGTGTAATGCATAGGCAGGGACCAATGTTTATTTTAGATAAGCACTATGTAGCTTCTTTGTTAGAAATGAGACAAGAAATATTAGAATGTGAAACAAGACTATTACAGACTTTGAGCAGTGTGCAAAGGGTGCTGATGTTCACCCAACAGGATGCATGTATGTAAATGCCAAAATAAGTTGACCAATGACAATGTTACAATGTTTGTCCAAGAAAATGCCTATAAACGTTTTAGACGATGATGTAATAAACACTGGGCATTGTGACAAAGAGCAAGCTCTGTCTCAGAGAGGCTTCTCTTTGACGTACATACGATATCTCAATGATTTTAATTAGAAGCACTCACATAAAATTCTTAATATGTCCCATGCTGAATGATGACGACAGCGCCATGGACTAAATGGCACTTAAATAATACATTTTAATAATAATGACAACAATCTGCATAACTAATGATATGCTAAATAGTTTCAAGTAAAATTTATGTATCAGATAGCCAAGATGATTTTTTTATAATTGAAGGTAGTCTCATGCTCAAAGATGTAGTCGATGGTGAGATATGGAGCCTGAACGTGAAAAGTTAAAAAAATTGTTACCTTTTTGCTCATCTGTATAAGTAGTTAGAATTTATGAAGTGTAAAGAAATGATATTATTTTATAAATATTTTAAAAATATAAATGTAAAAAATGTGATATTGTGAACACCTTCCTTCATATGCTAGATTTATTCAGTCCTCCAGAGTCAATACTTTGTAGGAGCACTTTTTGTTTGAATTACTGCTGCAACTCTTTGGGGTATCTTTACCAGCTTTGCACATCTAGAAGCTGATATTTTTGTCCATTCTTCTTTGTAAAATACCTGTAGCTCAGTGAGATTTGATGGTAAGTATCTGTGAACAGCAATTTTCAAGTCTTTTCAAGATTCTCAATGCGATTTAAGTCTGGACTTGGTCTTTCAAACACATGAATATGTTTTTCTTCCATTGCAGAATCTGCATTATATTTGGGGTCATTGTCCTTAGTTCTCATCTGACCAGAGCACCTTCTTCCATATCCATATGTCCACTACATGTTATGTGAAAGAAGCTGGTCTGGTCAGATGACTGCAAAGACAAATGTTTTTGGGCCAAATACAAAATGGAATGTGTAGTGAAAAACTAACACTGAACATCACACCTGAAATACAATCCCACCAGCAAACATGGTGGTGGCAGCATCATACTAAAGTGATGCTTTTCTTCATGAATATAATATTTCCATATAGTAAATTTCACAGCCGGAGGCAATCTCCACCTAGTACCGGCTATATAGCTCAACACATAATCATAGAAACAAAGGAAAAGAAGAAGCTGTGGAGCTAAATTGCTTACAAAACTGTTACAAATTTTATTAAGTATATGGACAAAGACAGAGTGTAAACACATCAATGGTGTAGGATAAAAAGTGGTGACACAAAGTCTGCAGATCTACAAGAATGAGCCCCTGGATTCATGAATATAAATACCCCTCATCCAACATACTGTGATTTCAAGAACCTTGCATACAGATAGCGATGTAAATACACACAGTCAATCACAAATAGTAAGAGCATCATAGCTTTACAATGTGATAACAATAAGCCATCATAAAAATGGATTCCGTGTTTGACCTATAATGATTATTTAGATAGTAAATACGCATAACTTTATATTGCAAATATCAATGGGTGTCAGTGGGTCTTGCACCGAATCTAGATGTCCTGACACAGCAGCGAGATGAAAGTTTAGGTAATGGTACACCAAAGTAATGCCCTCAGTCTTTCAATCAGTGTAATAGCACCAGTCTGGTGCATAAAGTGCATAACATAAAGACTGAAACACGGTGTACCACCAACAGGCAGTCATTACCAGTGGCTCAGGCAGACATATCAGCTAGGAATCATCCCCAGGTCAGGATTACCCCCTACATACATTTTGCATGTGTGATGAATCGCTTATTCATGGGGATGCCCGCTCTCACAATTGCAGGACCTTAAATGACGACATGTTCGGTCACATGTCTTAATTCAGCCAATTGCAGAAAGGGAGTGGCACATGCGCACACACTGCGGCCATCAATCCTGCCCCACCAGCGTCCCAGCATGCAGCGGAAGCCCGGAGATGTTACTAGGGCAAAGATGTAAACACTGGGAATTATTGATGCTGTGGGACAGGGAGAGGAAACAGAAGTGCGAACCACGTGCACACACACCACAGGAGGCTGAATTGAAGGGGAGAACACTTATACAAACTGAACAATTATCAGTATCACATAAAACATCCAAAATTACAAATTAACAAATAAAGTATGTTGCAGCAGATTCATCCTCTATTCAGTCCATATTCATGGATCAAGTATGATAATCCTTTGAAATTGATCCTTGAATCCAATTTAACGGCACTGTTAGTTCAAAAGGGGAAGAACAAAATTACCACTAAATAAAACAATTTAAAAAATACACGTATACAATTGTATTCTGTATATTATGCTGGAGAACAAAACACGCACAAAAACTAGTAGTGGAGCAAATCAGAATATGCATGACAAATTCATTTAATGACCCATAAAAGAAATATTATAAATGGTATTAATCAAGAGGTACAGAAAAGTATATATTCAGGATCCCCATTTATAAGAAGGGAGCAAAACTTATGTTCTCGTTTAAGCCCTTTGGAGACATCGTGTCTAAGGTAACAATCCACTTAGTTCACGTTCCGCAAAAGTTTTCTTTCATTTTCCCCCCTAATCCCTCCGCTAATGAGATCAATTCAACAGACCCTCAAAGATCTGGGATTACTCATGTAGTTTGTCTTTAAGTGTTTTGGAAGTGTCTTCAAGACTGAAACATCTTCCAGTGTGGCTGCTGCCTCGCCTCAATATCCCTCACGTGTTCTCTCACAAGAACTCTTAGGTTTGTGTGAGGTTCAACCAATGTAAGTCTTACCACGTGTGTGCTGCTACAAGTGATGTACTAATTGATCTTATACATCTTGTTACCATTACTTGATGTACTTTACTTGATGTAAAATCTGAAGTACGGTAGAGATTGGGGCCAGCCGACATCATCCACATGGATAAAATGCTTCAATTTGTGTTGATAACCAAAAATGCCAGTTGTTTAGGGGGTAGTGACTTGGACTAGAATGTCTTTAAGACTTGGTGACCTAGGTGGAGTCATCAAGGTTTTTTTTGAAAGATACTCTTTCAAAGGAGGGCTTGGCCTGGGGCACCGCCAATGTTTTTTGAGGATTTGACTCATTGTTTCCAGCCACAGTTAAACATTGATATAAACCGTGTCTTTCTAATATTATCATCTTTCTTCCTCAGGGGAGGAGGAGGTCAGTTCGCAAGCTGTATTTCGCTCTATCGTACCCACTCTTGATGAACCTATGGCCATATCCTCGTTGTTTAATTCTACACTTCAGTTCATAAGCCTGCCTCCTGAAACTTGCCTCTGTGGAGCAGATCCGTGTCATCCTGAGAAACTAACCAACCGGGATGGCTCTGATGGAAGACATAACATGGGCAGACGTGGCATGCAGCAAAGAATTAACGGATGTCTCCTTGCAGAAGACATCCATCTGCAGTAAGCCACGGTTGTCTGCCTCAATGCGTACTGTATGTCGAGGAAATCAATGCTGCCACTATCATATTTATATGTTAATTTGATGTTTAATTAATTATCATTGAGTGACGTCATGAAATTCTCTAGCTGCTCCACCTTGCCTTGCCACACAATTAGTAGATCGGCAATATAGCGCATCCAGCACTGCACATGGTCAACGATCAGCCCACCTCCGCCCGCAAAGGTCCCCCATTCCCAATGGCCGAGGAAGAGATTTGCATATGAAGGTGTGCAGGCCACGCCCATGGCAGTGCCATGCCTCTGCAGGTAGAAAGTGTTCTTAAAAATGAAAAAATTGTGTGACAGGACAAAGTGGATCTGCTCGATGATCAGTTCACATAGATGGCCATCCCAGTTAGAGTTCTCCAGGAAGAAGAGGACCGCCTCCACACCCGCACTGTGATCAATGCAGGTGTAGAGGGACTCCATATTAGCAGTAACAATCAGCATATCAGGCTCCACAAAAACCTCCTCAATCCTAGTTAGAACGTCCATCGTGTCTCTTACATAGGAGGGCAGCGTCTCCACTAATGGATTTAGGTAATAATCAATGAAGTGACACACTGGGTCGCACAAATTCTTCATACCTGACACGATTGGATACCCTGGGGGATTGAGAGGGTCTTTGTGAATCTTTGGAAGTAAGTAGAAAGTGATGTTATTCTTCAATAGGAACATAAAGCTGGAAGCTTGATAAAGTTAAATACAATGTAATCCTGAAGGAGACTTGAGACTGGGGCATAGGTTTACCTTGCAGCAGGTCAAAAACTCTAATCATATTACCAGAGATACAATGGAATGGTTTACATCAAAGCATATTCATGTGTGAATGGCCCAGTCCAAGTCCAGATCCAAATCTCTTTGTGAATCTGTGGCAAGCGTTGAAAATTGCTGTTTACAGACAAGCTTCATTTTTGCAAATCTGACCAGTGTCACTTTATGAGGTTATAACTCTGGAACGCTTCAACATATCCTTGTTATTCCAAGATTGATTTTTCGTGAAATATTGGACTTCATGTTAGTAGTTAATTTAGGGTGATATTTTCTGCATTTCCTTGACCAAATAGAGAGTTTACATGCAGTGACAGTTCAAACCCATGATGGGTATAACCATCATTGGTCATTAAGGGGTTAAAGGCCCAGTTACACACACAGATAATTGTGCAGAGATTGTTCGCAGATCTCTGGTTGCAGTGAAATCAAGGACACATTGCTAAAGTTTGTGGCCGTGTAAAAATGTAACAATGTGTCCATGATTTCACTTCAACCAGAGATCTGCGAACAATCTCTGCACAATTATCTGTGTGTAACTGGGCCTTAAGATAGAGCTATTTTGCAAAGAATAATTCAGCCTCCAGTTCATAGCTGGTATAGACATACTCCATAGAATTTCAGCAGTAATTGCAATCAAAGGTGATCTTACAAAGTATTCTCTAATTGGGCTGGATACAAATGCCTGTTACAATTTTCAGATTGATTTATATTTTTAAAATGCTTGGAAAACCATGTTTCGTTTCCTTTACAATTCACACATGTTTACAACTGTGTGTTGTTATATCACAAAAAAATACCAATAAAATTTGCTTAAAGTGACCCTAAACCCGAAGCCAACCCACATCCCCTTCATACCTATACATGCAGCTTGTGAACCTGCTGCCATCGATCCCTGTATCTTGCAAAACCGCTGGGGCATTCTTCATAATTCATACTTTTAATATCTCAGTTCTGGGCGTTTCACTGAAATTTTAAAGCCGCAGCAGGCGGGCTTGTGCGCCGCTCTCCCCCTCCCTGTCCGTAATTCTGCACGCAGAATTACGGAGAAGGAGGGGAGAGCGGCACACAGGCCCGCCTGCTTCGGCTTTAAAATTTCAGTGAAACGCCCAGAACTGAGATATTAAAAGTATGAATTATGAAGAATGCCCCAGCGGTTTTGCAAGATACAGGGATCGATGGCAGCAGGTTCACAAGCTGCATGTATAGGTATGAAGGGGATGTGGGGTTGGCTTCCGGTTTAGGGTCACTTTAAGTTTATGAGTGTAACACAAAAAAAAGTGTGAAAATGTTCATGGAGTATGAATATTTTTTCTACTTTTCAAGGTACTATTTATTCTTCCATGAACCCAATCCATAATTAACAAATCTATGTCTCTTTTCATGATGCACCAATACTCTTCTTTTCATAACTCTGGAATACTCTACTAAACCAATTGACAACATTCACAATTGTAAAGGGTTTAAGTTTCTTACTTTATCTTTTTTTTGGTGGGGTTTAGTGGGGTGGGGATTGTTTATTCAATACCTGTTTTCATTTACAATTAGCTTATTAGATTAATTCAGATCAAGTTATTTTTCCATAATTCTTTAACTAATTGCAATTGTGTTATTGTAATTAAATTAAATTTAAATTAAAATGATGTATGTTTTGGCATAGATTTGGCCTAATACAGCCTTTTTAATGTTTCGTCATGGTCATTTAAGACTATTCCAATAGATAAATTCATAACTCTGTTCCTGTTCCTCCCTACACTTTCTTTAAAACTTGTTGTTTTAGACAGGAAAATACCTTTAAGATGCACTTAGTCAAACTTAGTGCCTTCAAGTCAATGTCAATAAAAATCAGGCTACTAAAGAAGTTATCTGCATGTAGCTCAGCTGCCTCAGTTTGAAGTATTATCTTATCATGTACAGCTTGTGATGGCATTTCCTAGACCTCTGTGAACTTATTGTAACTTTGCCTGCAGGATGATTTCTGTTTCCTGATTCTCAATAGTGTACACCCAGCACGTCCACAGCTTTCTGTTGACTGATATGTTACTGTTACGTAAATCAAATAGTTAACTAAAAGTGATGTATTTTATTGTATGAGTCTCAGATGGATTTCGTATTGTTTAAACTTTTGTAGATATTTTATGCTGCAATGATTTCTGAGTAGAAAACACAACAAAAAAATCAACAAATTAGCAAATACCCTAAAAATGAAAAAAGTAAAAATGCTATAGTGCAAAAACATAATGAGGGTACTTAGTGACATAGATATGATCATATAGATGCGTAAGCTGTCCCACAAGCGACAAGGTGACCCTATCGGGACAGTCCTGCCTAACATTATTACTAATACCATGCCATCTGTCAGCAACGTGAATTGACAAGGACGGGATCAAGCAGAACCGAGCCCCAATAAAGAACACCATGCCATGGGGCGCCAAACATTATATCATGTCCAGCTCAAAGGTAGGCCACACCTATGATTGCAGGACTGCAACAAAGCATGAATAAATAAAACCGGGGCTGGAACTAAAGTGATACTCTGCAGTGACGAGTTCACACTGGCCTTAAAATAGAAAACACAACAAAAAAGCAACAAATGAGCAAATACCCTAAAATTGAAAAGAGTAAAAATGCTATAGTGCAAAAACATAATTAGGGAGGGGCGTGGCTTGGCTCAGCATGGTGATGGCTGCATAATCTGAGCGCTCCAGGACCCACAGGTATTGAAGCAGCTCTAACAGTCTCCTCAGCCCTTCCTCATCGCCCACACAGAGATATACAGTGTCCGGATCGCTGCTGGAACGCATGGGCAAAACTAGAAGCACTGAAGGGGGCCCCCCCACAGAGAGTGACAGACTTTTTCCTTACCTCCAGACCCTCAGGCCGTGCAGCTAAGATGGCAGCGTCTCCACAGCACTCAGTACGCTCCTCTTCCAGGAGGGGGTCGGTGGCCTCCTCTACATCTGCCAGAGGGGAGATAGACGATACCCCTGTGACACATGGGAGCATGAGAGACATGCTCTCCTCCTTGCTCTCCTCCCTCCGTACCTCCTTGCAAGCTGACATGAAGGAGATGGTGGCAGATCTCAGGGGGAGGTGCTGGAGATAGGAGGACATACAGACAAACTGGAGAGGAAACTGGCCACATAATGGCTTAATAGATGAACAAGTGGAGCTGAAAAAGGAGATGGGAAAGGTTCAGTCCAAACAACTGTACTTGGAGGATCGCCTGCGGCGTAATAACATCCGCATCAGTGGGATAGATGAAGCTGTGCAGCCTAAAGATCTAAGGCCCCTGCTGCAGGACTTTATAATGGCTGCCATGCCAGAGGTGGAGAGGAAGGATATTGTCATAGACAGGATCCACAGGGTGCCTAAACCTTCCCACATCAATCCCAGCCTGCCAAGAGATGTGATTGCTAGAATACATTTCTATGAACTGAAGGATGATTTTTTTATACTGCCTGCGAAGCAAGCCAGCTCTCCCTGAAAGGTTTTCAGCACTGGCAGTATTCACTGATCTATCCCCTGGCACCCTGGCGCTCCGCAGGACCTTTCAGCTCTACACGGCCGTGCTTCGTGATCATGAGATATCCTATGTCTGGGGCTTCCCAACGAAGCTAATTATACGTAAGGGTGCCTCTACGCATGCTTGCCTTCTCCCTGAGCAGGCTGCAAAGCTCTTGGCTCAATGGGGTCTCCGTTCGCCTGCAACCTCGGCTTTATCTTCCTCAACTGCTGACAATCATAAAAAGCACGTGGACCCTGAGTGGGCCACAGTCTGAAACAATTATTGCCTGTTGGACCGGGCTTCCCGGAATCTTTTGGATCATCTGCCTATCACTGGCTTGCCTCTTTTTTAGGCACACTTACTGTCTGTTTTTGGACCGATTGCTTTTTAATCCCAGGACTTCCATCTGTTCTCCTGGGTATTTGCCCACAGAGTGAATTTTTTTCTCACTCATTGGTGACTTTTGGTTCTTCTTTGGTGCTTGTTGTTTTCTTCCCGACTTCCTTTATGTCAGGAGCCATTGTTTTATATTTATGTCTCTGTCTTTGCACTATTCTTCAGCCACTTGTGGCTTTTCCTTTCTCTCCCCCCATTTTTCCCTCCCCTCGTCCCTTTTTCCCTGCTAATGCACTGGATTTGTTTTCTTCTGCATACCCTTTGTCTGACGGTGAGCCCTGGTGGTCGCTTCTTATACAACAGTTAGAACCCAATGTTTAATATGAGTGTGTCGATATTATCAATTAATGTCAATGGTCTAAATTCTCCGACCAAACGATCTATAGTATGGCGTCACCTTCTCAGATCTAAATGCGATATTGTCTTTGTCCAGGAGACACACCTCCTGGCGGGGGATAATGATAGAATGCATTGTCACAAATTTCCTCACCGATTTTTTGCTAATGGCCCCTTTAAAAAAGCTGTAGTCGGAATTTTTATTAGAGATACTGTCTCCTTTCAGCTTGGGAGCGTAATTTCTGATTCAGATGGTCGATATTTAATTTTGTTATGTTTAATTAATAATGTGAATTACACTCTGGTCTCGGCCTATGCTCCCAATGCGGGTCAGAAGCAGTTTTTTGGGTCCCTTATGGGCAAGCTCCAGCTTTACGCTCAAGGCCACAAATTATTATGCGGTGACCTAAATATGCCGCTAATCAGGCGCTTAGACTGCTCAAACCCCTCTCAGGCTCGAGGTGAACTACGAACTTTGGTGTCTGAAAATAATTCATGATATTTGGCGATATCAACAAGGCTCACAGCGTGACCATACCTTTTTCTCCCCCAGGTATCACAGCTATAGCCGTATAGATTACGCATTAGTGGATGATGTTTTATTGAAACTGTGCTTGACATCAGAAATCGACCCTATCTCATGGTCAGATCATGCTCCAGTTATGTTACAATAAGCAGATCCCGCTGGAGTTAGACCCCCGTTTGTATGGAGACTAAAAAACTACCTGTTGACGAACACTAAAATAGTTTAGGATGTTTCCAGACAAATCAAGGAATATTTTGCAACCAACGATACCGGGGAGGTGTGAGACGAAGTCCTTTGGTTGGCACATAAAGCTGTCATAAGAGGAGCATTTATCAAAATTGCGGCACACGTTAAACGAAAATACACGGCAGAGTTAATGAATACATTATGAGACCTTCAAACGTTGGAGCAACAACATAAATCCTCCCCTACCCCCACACTTTTGAAATTACTAACTGCCACCAGGAACCGACTACGGGAGCTTCTACTCCAAAAGGCCTAACGGGACCTTAAAGGAATGAGGGCGAAATATTACGCTATGGGGGACAGGGCAGATGCCCTTTTGGCTCGGAGGGTGAAGAAACGATTGGCTCAGTTTAAAATCCCCTTCCTTGTTTCACAAGCCGGGGACCATATCCGTAACCCTATAACTATAGCAGCGGAATTCCATTCGTTTTATGACACTTTATATAAATCTCAGTCGGGATGGGACTACTTCTCAACCGTCTGCAACTTCTATATCCTCCTTCCTAGATAAGGTCCCACTTCCGAAATTGCCTTCACACCAATGTACTTGCCTTAATGCCCCAATTTCAGAACTTGAAATTAAACAAGTCTTAAAATCCTCAAAGAAACACACGGCACCCGGTCCCGATGGTCTGTCATTTGCGTATTACTCACAATTTTCTACTTTGTTGTCTCCGAATTTACAGAGGCTATTCACGACGTGGGGGTCCAAGGGAGAGATCGGGAGAGAGGGTTTGGAAGCTATCATCTCCACTTTACCTAAACCTGGGAAGCCTCCCACTACCCCGGGCAACTTTCGCCCTATCGCGCTGCTCAATTGTGACACCAAATTATACGCGAAGGTGTGGGCGGTGAGATTGATGACGGTATTGCCATCTCTCATTGGCCCAGACCAGGTGGGATTCGTACCAGGCCACCAGACACGAGACGGAACCAGACAGCTTATAAACATTCTAGATATTTTAGAAAGAGCCGACTCCCCCAGTGTGATCCTGTCTCTGGATGCTGAAAAAGCGTTTGACAGGGTACACTGGGGGTATGTTGAAGCAGTTTTGAACAAATTTGGTTTTATTGGACTAGTTAAATCAGCCATTATGGCCTTATATTCATCGCCAAATGCTTCCATCCGCGCCTCCGGCTTTCTCTCGACTCCATTTGACATTTCCAATGGCACCCGCCAGGGATGTCCACTCTCTCCCCTCATATTCGCGTTGGTAATGGAACCCTTGGCAACACGTTCTCTTAGAATTCTCTTAGAGATAGGACTCCTCCAAGTACCGACACGAGGCAGCTTACTCCACTCTATGATCACTCTCCTGCGGATCTGGCACTCCTTTAGTGGATCTAAATTTTTGTTTTTGCACAGATATATATCTCTGCAAGCAGTGGAAAATATGATCCCAGACATGTCTCTGGGCCACTGGAAGTCGAGAGGAGTTCTTACAGTGGATAAGCTCATGGATTCAGACGGGTTTCTTCCCTTTTCTGCAATCGCTCTTAAATACTCCCTGCCCAATATTTTGTTCTACCAATATTTGCAAGTTCGCCATCTGCTGCAGTCTTGTGCTTACTCTCTCCCAGACGCTGCCTCTGTTGATGACTCATTAGTAGGTTACTTTAAATCAGCATGTATAAGTAGCCATGGCATATCTATTATATATCAGGCTTTGCTCTCGCTCAATGATAGGTCCAAATTACCATACATGGAGGCCTGGGAGCGTCTCCTCTCCTTCTCAGCCCCGATAGAGGCCTGGTTTGAGGCGGCCTCATACGCCTCTAAATACTCATCCTGCATCAATCATTTAGCGCAAACAAAAAAGGTTCACTTAAATTGGTACCTAACTCCCGTACGTTTAGCTAAGTTTCGTACATCCTCTTCCCCACTGTGTTGGAAGGGTTGTGGTCAAATAGGCACCGTGGAACATATGTGGTGGTTTTGTCACAAGCTCCAACCTTTTTGGCACTCAGTTGAGCGGGTCCTGCACAAAGTGACAGGTTCCCTATTGCCATGTCGGGACAGATGGCGGTATTGGGAATTGGACTGGGGGATATTCCCTCAATCCTAAAACCAATGGTTACTAATATTTTAATTGCAGCTAGAGCATGTATAACCAGAGTATGCGCCAAACTTTCCCACCCACAGAGAAGGAGCTGATAAATCAATTGGCGCTGCATTTTCAGTATGAAACAATTTTGGCACATGACTTACAGACTAAAATACAGAAGACTTGGATGGTGGGATCTTTGGACATCTTCGCAATTCGGGCATAACCATCTCTGATGAAACTCTGGATGTCTGATTTACCCCACACTTGCTGATGTAGCGTTTGGGATTATATTACGAGAGGTGCAGAACTAACTGCGTTCAGGATTAATAATTAAGACATTTGACATAGGGATGATATGAAGTTGTGTTTTTATTATCATTGGCAGGGCTATGTTTTCCCCATGTATTCCCCCCCCTTCTTTTCTAGCCTCTTTCAATCCTTTTCCTTTCTTTCCTTAATTGTGTTCTTCCTAACATGGTTGTTATGAAGCATATTGCCGAACCGATATTCTTGGCTGCATTTGTTTTGTTCTGATATGCCTTAAAACTTTAATAAAAATTTAATGTTTAAAACAAAAAAACATAATTAGGGTACTTATTGACATAGATGTGATCATATAAATGGTAAGCTGTCCCAGCAGTGACAAGGTGACCCTATCGGGACAGTCCTGCCTAACATTATTATTAATACTTTGCCATCTAAAGGGCAGGACTATGTGGAGGGTGTGAGGCTATGGGCAGATGCAAAGTGGGTGGATCTATGTAGGGGGCATGGCTATGTGGTGTGGTCATGGCTATGTGGAGTATGCGGGTCTATATTGGGTAGGAGGGGCTATGATACATACACACAAACACACTCAAATTTATATATTACATAGCACCCTATAGATCTCCACATGGAATAACAAGCCACAGATAGTCCTCTATGTAATATAATACACACCCTAGCACTCCATATAGTACAATGGGCCCCACATAGTCCTCCATATAGTATAACACACGCCATAGTACTCCATATAGACAATGGGTCACACATAGTGCTCCATAAAGTATAATGTGCCCCCATAGTTTTCTATATAGTGTAATGCACCCCGCAGTCCTCCATATTGTATTATGAACACCTCATAGTCATCCATACAGTATTATTGACACCACAAAAACTCACCAAATAAAAGAAATAAATACTCAGCTCTCCCTGTTAATTGCTTCTCCAGTCTAGGCAGAGAAGGTTCATAAGCTTTTTACTTTTCGGCACAGCGGGTGTGATCTGTTTGAGCTCAGATGCAGCATGAAATTTATGGAGGAGGGAGCAGATCACTTCATGATTAATCATTGCTTACCACTGTATTGGCATATGGTATGACAGGCTTGGGGGCGGTGTCGTCGCTGGCACTGAACCCCCTGAATCATGGGCCCTATTGCAGTCAAGTGATTTGCCATCATTCGTGCTGAATAGACAAATAGCGCAATGTGAAGTCTTATCAAAGTAAAAAGGGGCAAAGAATAAAAGTACGGGGCTCACCTTGGGAGGTTGTGTGAGACACAATCACTATAGAAAGCCTGCAATCATGACCGCTGCAGCCATCACAGGAAAATTATAAACTGTATACTTTTATTTTTAAGGGCTGCTGAAAATGGAGAAGAGGGAAGTGTGTAAAGATGAGCTGCGTTGGTGAAATCTCATAATGTCCTCTTTACTACCTGGAGACAAAAATGACATAAATGACTCAACTGAAGATGTCACCTATAAGGTACCTGATGTAAATATTTATTTATGGTCCTGCCTATGTCTCCTCAGTGCTGTCCTTCCTGAAATATAATCCGCTCACCATTTCTGCCCTACTCCTAATATCCTCCTTCCATCCGGGGTCACAGCTTGGCGACCGTACATGCAAGATCCAGAGTTAAATGAGAAAGACCCAGTGACGAGGAATCCGATGCAATTAGAGTTATATCCATAAAATATCCATTTATTGAAAACATTAGAGTGGTAAAGCACAAATAATACAGGGAGCCAGATCGGCCAGATCAGTCCTTGCAGAACATTAAGGGTACCGTCACACCTGGAAATATCGCCGCGATTCCACAGGCGACGCTGGGGCGCCTAATGTAAATGGGCGAGGGCGACACGTCTGAGCGGTCGCCTGGTTTCACAACAGAGCTCTGAAACCAGGTGATTATTCTTGGGCGATGTGTGCTGATCGCCCTGTGCAACATCTCATGAGCGATGTCGAAGCGACAGCACACATCGCCTATACCATTCCGGTAGGCGTTTCTGGGCGTATTTACTACCTCTGCCAGTCTGCGTTGATTGGTGGCTCGAGCGTTCCGATTGGTTGTATTGTTCCTCGGCGCCATATTTGATAATGTGTGCGTCCAAAGGTGTATTACCAAGGAGAGTACAAACTGCACAGTAGCGCATTGATGTCGCCTCTGTTTGCGGCTGTGTTAAAAAGTGCAGAGATTGCCACAAATGTGTTTTTACAGAAACATAATTGCCATTACATCCCAACTAATGTCTGCATGAGCCTAAAGTGGCAACCTTCCTGTATGCAAACGCATACAGTGAATCCTGTGACTTTTGTGGTGCCTCTGAGCCCCCGTCAACATGTGACATATCTCCCGTGCGTTCATTCGCCTGTGCGTTGTGAATCTTTTGGCGCCACCTTCCTGCTGCTTTCCCTTCCCCTGCAGAAAAGTCAAAATGGCAGCACCCAAGCGAGCTGCAGTGTGGGGAGAGCCTGAGCTCCTTCTTCTGATAGCTACATGTGACACCAGGGATTACTGGAGTCACCAGCACCACACCCATCTGCGCCTACACAAGCAGGATGTCCTGCGAGGTGCAGAGGCGTCTGGAGAGTCGGTTGGGGATTCTGCGCAGCACAAAGAAGATCTGCAAAAAGATCGCAGATCTCAACTACAAAACACCCGGACGCATCACCAGACTGCGTAACAGGATTGCCCAGATGAGGGGTGAGTAGCCTGACAACATACACATCCCCTTCTGTGTTAAAATTTAAAAAAAAAATGAAGGCCAGCACATGCCACTGTACACCACAACATATATAGGGCCAATGTATGTGAAAGCTTCTTCATGACTCTGAAGCTGCAGGATCATCTTCCAGCTTCATCCACTTCCACCCTATGTTCCCCTCTAAATATGTCTAATTTACCTAGCCACATATTGTCATATGTTTACCCTACCCACATATGACATAATGTTGGCGTATCCTGCCATTCTTTCAATCTCAATCATCGTGACCTAATGAACTTCAAACAGCACTGTTTATTCAGTCCCCACATATCTGGCCATGTTGTTCTTGTTACAAAGTATGTTGTTGCCTCAACAGGTAGGGACATAAGCCCTGACCATCCCCCATCCCCTGCGGGAGGACCACCACCACCACCAGCGAGCCAACCCGGGTCACCAGGGAAACCGCCGGCAGGAACGCCGCCCCAAGCAGAAGGGCCCACATCACCCCACTTGCCAAGACCTTCTGGCGCAGAGGGGAACCCAAGGGCTGATTCCAACCCACATTGGAAGGAGACATGTCTAGTGGGGCCAATTCCGTTGAATGGTCCCCTCAGGACCCGGCAAATGGACAAGAAGGTGGGTGTAATGTCATTATTAGTCATATATACTGTGCACTATATCTGTCTTTCTTGTTTTTTCCCCCCTTAATTTGTATGTCGGGACCTTTGTTATGGGCTAACAAATACACATATGTTCATCTTATTACAGATAATCCCAGCCAAGTCGTGGATTGGGCAATAAGCCCCTCACCATCCCCACCCCCCCAAATGGTGGATCCACAGCCCCCTGGTAAGTGCATACACTTCTATGTAAACACACCTGCTATGTGTCCTAAACATGTTGCTGATGTTGATGTTCTGTATCCTCTGTAGGTGGACCATCCCTCAGGACCTAGAGGCGGCACATGCCGAAGCGGCTGCCAAACTGTACTCTTGTACGTGCTTTTGTGAATGAATGTATATGTTCAATCTTTGTTACCCCTGTAATGGGGTTTGCCCTCATACCATTATTATGTACGAAAGGTTGACACGATACCACAAGTAGATCTTTTGTGTCCTCAAAAAAGATCATTGGTCCCAGGAAAGAGATGCATGTCCCAGTATGGTGTACCACAAAAGTACGGTGACATAATTTCAGATTTAAAGGGGTACATAAGCATTGGGGACATATGTATGGGACCCAGGGACAGGCCTTTGTGGTGACACTGTATGGTGCCTGTGTGTGTTATCCCACATATACATGTATTGCATTGCACATATTCTGCACACACATGGAGAAGGTAATGTTTAGGTGAACATTACATATGGGCCACATAACTGCAAACACACAAATATATGTGCACACACATAATTTCAAGGCTCCAATATTCTCCTGACCAACAACGCAAGAGTGATTTTATTAGGCAACGCACAACACACATTACATTACAGCGCTATACAAATTCAATGTACAATAAATCATCACGCGAGCGCCGTGTTTTGCCTTGTTGGTGACGCCAATGCATCTAGCAATAATCCGCGACACAACACACAGAGTTGTCTATAAAGCACCGAGCCAATACGCACATGCATGCTTACATGTAACGATGTCGCGCGGTGAACAAGGACACATTAAATAATGATTGGTGTTGGTGTTTGGTTGGAACCAATCACACGTCTTCAAGGTGTCACACAACATTATGTTAACGACTAAGTAGTCGCCCCCGTGTAAATGGGTGTCGGCAACTCAAAGGAGAGAGCACAGAGGGAAGAAAGCATCACAGGGGAAGTGGACAGCACATATGGGGAGCCATGGGGAAGAGACAGCGCACTGGGGAGTAGACCGGAGGTCAAAGGACAAAGCACATAGGGGAGAAGGCAGCACAGGGGGAAGAACATCAAGAGCGAAAAGTAAAGTAAGAAGCTGTGAAGTAAAGAGGTCTGTGTGTTAAATTTTGCAGTGACGAATAATGGATGGAAGAAAAAAATCATGGAGGCCTGGACAAAATGTGAAGGGAACATGAAGGACAACAATCAGTGAGAACATCACTGGTGAGTCCTGCACAATATTGTGCAGAACACTGATGTAAAACGGATATTACCTATATTTGGTCACTGCATGGTGATAAGAGCAGTCATAGTTCTGGGTTTTAGTTAAAGGTGTTGCCGAGGCTTGAAGTTAAAGTCTGCAGTGATTTTATGTTTTAGCCTTTCTGCCAAGTTTGATCATTTTGTAGCTAGTAAGGAAATTTTTTTTTGTTTGCTAGAAAATTGATTTAAAAAAATGCCATGTCAGTAAAAGATCATATTCATCTTCTTCCATAGAAGAGGACTTGGCATCATTACAGGCATTGGTATAACTTTCGGCTGAGCCAATGGATGATCAACCAGGTAAATTTCTTGATTTTTTTAAAATAAGAAATTGACTTCCTTTCCACCACTCTCAGGCTACCTTCACATTTGCGTTTGTGTCTGCATGCTGATGGCATGCAGACACAAACACAGTGAAGAGCAGGGCGGACGCCTGCGGACACATCACTGTGGAACCCGGGCAGCCAATTGTCGGTGTCTGGGGGTGGGCCGGAGGCGGAGATCAGCGGCGGAGATCTCCTCCTCCCGGCCGCCGGTAAGCTCCGGGACGTGTCAGCGGGTTAAACAGCTGATTTGACAGCTGTTTGAATCTCCCACGCCAACAACAAGAGGAGATGTTGGCGCGGGAAGATTCAAACAGCTGTCACATCAGCTGTCACACCGCTATGAGATTACCGGCAGCGGGGAGGAGGAGATCATGAGAGGCTCAGCTGATCTCCCGCTGGCCGTCTGTGATCTCCTGTGACATCACCGGCGGTCACTGGGAGAGATTTCAATGGGTCCGCAGCGTTCTCCTGAGCTGTCAAGCGCAGAACACTGCGGACCCATTGACACCAATGCATTCTTTTGTGTGCTTGGGAAAGCTTGCTTATTTTCCAAGGTCCCCGAGTGCACAAAAAATGCAACATGCTGCGTCCCGGGTGCGGACGAGGGACCCTGGAGGGAGCAGATATCTTCCGCATCCGCACCCGAACGCAGCAAACGCAGCAGGCACTATGCGTTCCTATGTTAAACATAGGAACGCAGTGCGCATGCGCTTAACTGCGTATGGGAATGCAGCATACGCTGCGTTCCCATACGCGAATGTGAAGGCAGCCTAGCTCCTCTGTTGGGGTTTTTGTAAACATCATGGTCTGTGAGAAAATGTTCACATATATAACACTAGATCTTATGATAATCTAAAACCAGGTGAAAGATCAGCATTGGAAGAATTACGTAAAATTAAAGAAGTAATTTTTAAGCCAGTAGTATAGTGGTATGGCCTATAGAACAGTACAAAAAGGAAGCATTCAGATAGCTTAATGACCTTACCTGTTATCAACAATTGCCAAATGATCCTACAGTTCTATTTTAAATAGAACTCTTTTGGATCTTGGAACAAGCTTAAAGGGGAACTTCAGTGAGAGAACTTTTTAGTACAGTTCCTGCCCTGCTACATGATGATTGCAAGAAAATTAATTAGCGGTCTTGTAGACTCGCTACTAAAGCTCAGGCACCAGGATGATGATGTTTATAAATCACAATCTTTATTTTCCCCTCATAGCTCCACAACATGTTTCAACTGCTCAAGGCAGTCTTCCTCAGGTAGTGTCTCAGCTCAACTCGCTATAGGGATCCTACGCATGCGCCCCTTCTCTCCCTTTTTTCTTACTGCTACATGATGAAGCAGAGGTGTACACTGCAGTTCTAGGATCTATAGATCTCTTATAATTCCATAAAATCATACCTGCTCTTGTGCTCTAGACCCCACCTCCGGGAACTGAAATGTCAGCTTTTCAGCTTCATCTAGAAGCAAAGAAGAGGTGGTGTGTCGAGGGTGTGGATGCTGTGAGCTACAGGATCATCTCTACATTCCAGCCCCCTCACACTTCTGCATGGGCAGAGGGCATGGCAGGGGGTGTGACTGTCAGCCCCATGTTCACACACAGACAATCCAGCCCCTGATATACCATTCTATGTGATAGGGATCCAGGCTTCAAATAGCAATCATTTCACCAAGCAGATACAAATACATACTGTGATCCTCTACTGTTTGATGATGCATAATGTATACTGTTATTGTGAGGCTAGGAGCACAGGTAAATCATTACATTAATCGATTCAGCTCTGCATGGTCTCCCCTCCCCCATAGGAACATGGTAGATTCCTGTCCCTGCATCTTACAATGGATCATCATCATCATCATCACTCCTTAGTGTCACAGCAAGGCATCCAAAGTCTGCAGCATCTGTTAGACATGGTATAAACCCCAAAGTTTAATTATTCCTTCATCTGTATCTTATACTGTGCACTAAACATATATGGGCTTAAAAATATCTTTCCATTATCTATCTCATGTCTATTTATCTATCATCTATAAATCTGTTTATCATATATGTTATGTATTCATCCATCCACCCATAAATATATCTATCTATTTATATATATCTATACTATCCATCTATCTATCTATCTATCTATCTATATCTATCTATCTATCTTTCCTCTGTATTCATCTTCTATTTTATTTGTATTTATTCGAGTTATATCTAGTATCCATCTATCCAACTATCTATCTATTTATCTATCTATCTATCTATCTATCTATCTATCTATCTATCTATCGATCACAGCATGTATTTGTATCTGCTTGGTGACTTGATTGCTATTTGAAGTATGTGTGTGAACATGGGGCCAATGGTCACGCCCCCTGCCATGCCCTCTTCCCAACACAGAAATGTGAGGGGGCGTGAGTGTAGGCTGATCCTAGATCCTAGAACTGCAGTGTACAGCTCTGCATCATCATGTTGCAGGGCAGGAAGTGTGCTAAAAAGTTTTCTCTCACTGGCGTTCCCCTTTAAGAAAGTGGCCTAATACCCCAAAACACCTGGTAGGGAATGAACTTTCAGCATCCTACAATACCTACACTATAACTACCACCTAGGATCCACAAAAAACTTAAAGACCCCCCCTGGACACCCAATAATTTCAGGCAATGGTAGTTTGTTAGAACCAAACTCAAAATTCCTAGACCATTACCTTAAGCCAATTGTGGCAGAACTACAGTAATTTGTGAGGAATCCCACTAAAGTTTTACAGAGATTGGAAAACATACATTTGTATATTATAACCTGTGACATGGAATTCATATATTCTTGTATTTCACATACACTTGGCTTAAAGGAGTTGTCCGGGCATTTAGTAGAATTTCTATGTGTATTCAGGCTGCAAAATGTTGACAGTTTGTAATATACATCTTGTCAACATTTTGCTGCCTCCTTTTTCACTGACAGTGTGCCTGTGCCGAATTCTCAGCTGTGTGAAGTAGATTCAGCACATTATGTCAGTGAGGAGGGGACTGCTGAATGCAAAGCGATAGTGTGTGCGCTTACCTAGTCCTCTTTAGCTGCACTGTCACTGGAGCCGAGGACAGCAGCCATCAGCTCTCTGTGCATAGACAGGACCGGCTCCACTGCACAGAGGGCTGGTCCTGTCTATACCGCAGTGGCCGGCTCTCTATGTCTCGCTCTGTGCTGTGGAGCTGACACTCATCCTCTCTGTATCTCCTGCAGTACAGAGCGGGGCATAGAGAGTCGGCAGGTGCGGTATAGAGAGGACCAGCCCTCTGTGCAGTGGAGCTGTACCTGTCTATGCACAGAGAGCGAGCGGCTCCTGTCTTTGGCTCCATTTTTTGTTTTGTTTTGTGGGTATTTGTCTGTTTTATTGCAATATTATTATTGCAATATTTTTATTGTTCAGTCTTATATAATGGTATTATTGGTATTATTACAAACATTAGTTTTTTACTAAATCTTGATTTCCTTCAGGCATTGTAATATTAGTAATAGATACCCCCATTTGTGGCTCATCAGCCAGGACAGCATAGGCCTCTGTGATTTTAAATGCCAGGGCTAAATTTCAGTCCAAGCCCATCCCTGCCACAATCCACCTTACCCATGCTGTGATCCTAATTTAGTGCTGCCTTTACCTTTTAGCCTTGTATTTGCTTGCCTGACCTCTAGGGTCAGCAGCTGTTTGGGGACTGCCCAGAGGCGTACCTGGTATAGCCAGCACAATCTCCATCAGAGGCTCTGGGGAATACCCAGCAGGCACTTAGTGATACCAATCTATGGTAAGCTCAGCTCGTGAGGCAGTGCATCTGCTACATGATGTACACTGCACTATAATTGTATTATGAGGTTACAATGAGTTATATATGCACATACACTTGTATTTACGCACACATTACTATAGACTTTTGACCTTACAGTACTCAAATGTCTATCTGGGGGAATGTTGGGCCATGTGAAGCTCTTTCACCCTGTGAATATGGAGAGCAGTGATTAGTGCTGCAGTTCTCAGGATCTCTGCTGTGTTATTTCCAATACTGGGTAATAATAGAGGTCAGTGCTTGGCCAGATTACTAACAGCCAATGAGTTTGCAGTGGGTGGTTCTGGACACCGAGGCTGGACATCGTCAGCTCTGGTGCTGGGCCAGATTTCTAACCAACCAATGAGTGGGCAGTGATGGACACCAAGGCTGGGCATGGTCAGCTCTGGTGCTGGACCGGATTCCTAACCAGCCAATGAGTGGGCAGTGATGGACACCAAGTCTGGACAACTACAATAAAGGAGACACAAGAGGCACAGATGGTGCCTTATCACAAGGGACACACTATTTAAATGGTCGCAATGAGTTACACTCACCTTTTCAGGTTGTGTAATCCACAAACAGCTTGAGCATTTTAGCAGCTGCTGCAGAACCTCCACCGCTTCACAAACCACGGGAAAATCAGAAGTTCAAACAGGAAATGTGTCAATGGTCCGCGCTGCTGCTTCAATAAATGTACACGAAAAGCACTGATGTACCCCGAGGAAGGTGCGAGAGTGCACCGAAACACGTTGGTTTGTGTGGAGGAATAAAGAAGGAGATGGAGAGAGCAATGCTTTTCATGTACATTTATTGAAGCAACAGCGCGGACCGTTGACACCTTTCCTGCTTGAAGGCTGGACATCGTCAGCTCTGGTGCTGGGCCGGATTCCTAACCAGCCAATGAGTGTGCAGTGGCCAGTGCTGGACACTGAGACTGGGCAAGGTCAACTCTGGTGCTGCGCCAGATTAGTGACAGCCAATGAGTGTGCAGTGGGCAGTGCCAGATACAGGCTGTGCGGGGTTAACTCTGGCTATGCATTAGGTAATATTGCACAGGATCTGTCAAGCTTGGTAGAGGCTCAAGTAAACAAACTGTGCAGGAATGAATGAAATTCAGGAGGAACAAAAGGTAGAAACACAGATTAGCTTTAAAAAATGGATTTTGGGGTCGGACAACCTCTTTAAGTCAGGCTTAATCCTATTCCAAAAATGTGCTTCATAGCCTATAATAATTTTGCTGAAAATAATTGGGTTGTAGTTTAGCCACCTCCATCCTGTAATTTTTCTGCAGAGAAATAGGAAGGCCAACTGCATCATTCAATAAACTAAACTTTTCATGGTCGGAGAGCAAACCAATTTACACCTATCAGAACTTTCAGATTAAGGTGAAATTTCCATTTAATTAAATGCAGTTGTAATATATTTATTATGAAACTATCACTATCATCAGTTATGTAAAATAACACCAAAAATTATACTCTTGGCAAAGCCAGCATCTTATCTCCTGCAATATAAACAGAAGAAAAAAATTATTAAAGCAAAAACTAACTGTAAATAATTATAAAACCCATAAAGTTATCCAAGATAACAGACCATCATTTACATTCACGGAGCAGAAGTTCATTTAAATCTAAATTGCCTCTTAGAAATCATCTCTTTTTACTGCGTAGAATATAAATTTTATATTTTAAGGGAGTGGGTCATCTTTACACTTTGCATATATTAAGTTGATATTGCAAGGATGCTTATAATTATGGATGTTTATGGTGCATAGTGCGCTTTGCTCCAGTGGGTAAGATTAACTTAACCGTCCTCAGGATATTGGTTTGCATACCAATTTCATGTGTCATTCAGTTCTAAACTAAACAAGTCTAGCATTTTGACATACAATATAAGGAATGCCTATTGAGTAACACTTTGCTAATGGTGCCATTTTTCACTTTGTTTGCTTGTTTCCTGACACATTGAAAAGAGAAATACAGTACAATGTTTATATATCGTAAATAGACAATGGGGGACATCAGACAGCATGAGAGTGCCGAGAAACTCATGAATCACACATGGACAAAAATGAGTCACCTAAGATTCAGCTAATTTAACATTTTAAATGGAACCATGGAACAAGTCTGGGCATTCGAGGCAAACATATATGATGTTGATTTTAAGGAAACCCTGTTAGTATGTGCTGCAAATGACCGAAAAACTTACTAACTATCCTCCAAAGCTAACACCTCCTATACTACCTCCCTCACCCTACTCAGTCTCTATTTTGTGCCAACTCACCATTTTATCCCCATTGTATTTCTACATACATTTCACTTCCCCACTTGTAATACTATTAACTTTCATATTTACCCCGTCACCCCCCTATACTGTCCTTCTCATACATTCCCCTCCCCATACTTTTTCCGTACCCATCCACTCCCGACACTTTGATTCTGTGATATCACACATTCCACACTCCCGATACTATGTTCCCACTGATCGCCCTATTACCATAGTGATTGCTCTCACATTCTCCCCTTTGCCCTCCTTACTGTCTCTTCATCCCAACTTCAAGTTTTTTTGGATGCTGCAACATTAAAATGAAATACTATAACAGGTGATTAGAATTGCTCTACTCGAAAATGGTATAATAAAAATGTCAGTTCAGGAGGCAAAAAATTAAGACCAAAAACAGCCACAAATCCCAAAAAATACGACAAAAGCGTAATTTTTTTTGGCAAATTTCTGATTTTGTTTTTCACCACTAAGATAAAAGTAAAAGTATACATGTTTGGTATCTACAGACTCATACCGGCCAAGGAAATCATACTGACAGGTCAGTGTTACTATATACTGGACATGACAAATAAAAAAAAACTCCAAAAACAATCATGAAGTTTCAATTTTTTTTTTGCAATTTCACCACACTTTGAATTTTTTTTTCTGTTTCCCAGTCCACTAAATTGTAAAAGGAATAATGTCATTCAGAAGTACAACTGGTCCCTCAAAAAACAAGCCTTCATACTGCTATAAAGTAATGATGGAAATATATAAAGCTTCTAGCTCTTGGAAATAGGGGAGAAAATAACAAAAATGAAAAATTGTCCAGAGTGAAAGGGTCAAAACACAAAAAAATAATATGCAAAAGCAAAAAAATAGTCAAAATATAACTTTTTTTTAAAGCTATTTAAAATGCATTTTAGGATACAATATACACTGAACACATCATGTATAATCTGCTTCAATGCTTTCTTTATGTCTGTCTGAGAATGTGCTGTCTAATGGTGTCTGACTGTCTAGTCTCTCTCTGACATTGCTTCCTTCCCTCTTATTTCCTTCCTATTCTCAATGTACCTTTTTTATTATATCCTCTTATTGCCAAATTGCTTTAGGTGCTAATTTGTGAAGTATTACATTTTTTATTTCATTATAATATTCTAGATTAAATTTAGTAATAACTGAGTAATAAACTCAAATGATCTGAATAATAGCTCAATTATTTTAGTATGAAAACATGAACTAAATTGTATAAAGGTAATGACCAGATCTGTGCAGGTAGACTGTACTGTGGATCCTATATTAAATCCCAAACTGATCGAAACCCCACAGACTATGGGCCTCATTAAGATGTCTGAGATTTTTCTCTTGGGTAAAAAACTAAATCAGTGCTTTCATCAGTTGTTAGTTTTTACTATTAGCTGGGGTCACACATGCGGCAGGATTTTTAAATCCTGATCCGATTTTGAGCTTTCAAAAAGCTCAAAACCGGATCAGGAAACGCTCCCATAGGAGCCCATTATGGTAACCGGATTGCTTTATATGCAATCCGGTTACCGGCTCCGGATTGTAGCCTGCAGGAAAAATCATGCAGGCTGCAGATTTTGGAGCGGTTCTATCAACCGCAATGCGGTAACCGGATTGCTCAGGATGTGTAATCCTGAGCAATGCGGGTACCATATACTTTGCTCATCCCTGCTGCCGCAGGGATAAACAATGTGTTAAATGTGTATTAACACATTAAATATGAATATTAGCTGTGGGCAACATGCCCATCCCACCCTAGAGACATGCTGTTCATTCTCTCAGCATGTTAGCGATTAATAAGCCATTTACAGTAAGCCGGCTATTGTCGGCTTTGTACAAATGTATGAATGAAGCCGCAGCTCCCCTGACAGTGGAGCAGATACTATACGTAATGTATATAGTATCAGCGCTGTCCAGGGTCCTGCAACCATTAACATTAGGTCTATGGGGGTGCGCTGCCCATAGACCTAATGTTAATGGTTGCAGGACCAAGGACAGGGCTGATACTATACGTAAGTATAGTATCTGCTCTACTGTCAGGGGAGCTGCGGCTTCATTCATACATTTGTACAAAGCCGACAATAGCCGGCTTACAGTAAATGGCTTATTAACCGCTAACATGCTGAGAGAAATGGTCGCATGTTTCTAGGGGGGTGGGCACCCCCTAGAGACATGTTGCCCACAGCTAGTATTCATATTTAATGTGTTAATACACATTTAACACTTTTCTTATCGCAGGGATGAGCAAAGTATACGGTAACCGCATTGCTCCAGATTACACATCCTGAGCAATCCAGTGTGAAGGCAATTGCATTCACCGCATCCAGATCTGGATGCGGTGAACGCAATTGCCTGCCTAAATGTGACCCTAGCCTAATGTTTCAATCAGTTAGGCCTGTTTCACATCTAAGGCATGTGTGCATTTTGCTAATATTTGTGTTTTTAGGCGTTTCTGGTCCCATTGGTTTTAATGGAAACTCATGTAAAAACGCATGCAAAAACGCAACAAAACGCAAATGCGTTTCTGCAAACGCCGGTTAGACGCATTTCCTGATGTTTTGGGCAGCGTTGGCAAAAACGCATGCATTTTGCGTTTTTGAAAACGCTCATGCGTTTTTGCATGCGTTTTTACATGCGTTTCTATTAAAACCAATGGGACCAAAAACGCTAGCGTTTTTAGCGGTAAAAACGCCTAAAAACGCAAATTTAGCAAAACGCAAACCTGCCATAGATGTGAAACAGGCCTTATTTTTTACTGATGGAAACAAAACTGCAAATCTCCCTATTCATTCCAAAGTTAATCGTGGTCAACTTATGGATCGCACACTGATGACCTATAAACTGATAAAACATGTAGATAGCTCATAGATATCAGGTCTAAATATGAATTTGGCCTTACAAATTAAGAGTGCCATTTCAGAAAAAAACACTTGTGTTTAGAGTATCAATGGATATCATTAAGGCGGCCGTCACACGCATCAATTTCTTGAACGATATCGCCTAAGCGATCTGCTTTTTGATCGCTAAGCGATATCGTTTGTGCATCGCTGCGTGTAATCAAGCGATTTTACAATGTAAAATCGCTTGATTGTTTGATTGCAGATTTGTGAGCCGGAGCTCTTATCAAGCGATAATCACTTGATCAATCTGCATCATCGTGGTGTGTGACACCACGATGAATGATTCCCAGCGGCAGAGCCTATGCTGGGAGATGGTATCTATGGTAAACGTCGGGTTACTAAGCGCTGCGTGGCGCCTAGTAACCCGATTGTACCAGTTACCAGCGATCTGCTGCTCCACATCGCTGGTGAATCTGCCTGTGTGACAGCTCACCAGCGATGTGAGCGATATTGTTAGCAATCGCGCATGCATGTGATCGCTAACAATATCGCTCATAACATTGAAGCGTGTGACGGCCGCCTAAGAATCAAGTGATGTGGTGGGTCAGTAGTTAGCGCTGCAGTTTTGCAGTGCTGGGTTTTTGGTTCAAATCCCCAGAACGAAACACCTGCAAGAAGTTTGTATGTTCACCTTGTGTTTGCATGGGTTGCCTCCAACACTGTAGACATATGGGTAGGGAATTTAGATTGCGGGCCCCAATGGGGAAAGTGCTGTTGATGTATGTAAAGCTCTGTGGAGTTAATGGTGCTGAATAAATGTTATTATATTGATCATGGATCCACATCAGGGTAATTTTTTATGGCAAACAAAAGAAGCTTTTGCCTATAGTCACTATTAGGCATTGGAAGGCCTTTTGCTTCTGTTGGGAGGTGTCAATATCAGCCATAATAATAACCCCTTCACCCCCAGACAATTTTCCATTTATTTTATCATTTTTTCCTCCCCTGCTTCAAAGAGCCATAATATTTTTTATTTTTTATCAATATAGCCATAAGGGCCCGTTACATGCTTCAATGTCTCAGCAATCCAACCAACGATCCGACTTGGCCTGGATCACTGGAACATCGTTTCTTGATTGCTAGTGAGGTGTCACACGTACAGATATATTGAATGACGCAGCAATGAATTCCGTGACAAGTGAACGATACTTGCGGTCATTTGGTCGCCTACGTGCTTCATTCTGAATAGGCAAAGTTATAAATGAGATCGTTGGCAAGGTGTCACACACAACGATGTTGCAGGTTGAACAAACGACGAACGATAGATTTATGGTCCTTTCATAAACCCTTGATCAACGATATGCCGACTTATCGTTGGTTGTATCTACGTGTCACACGCAACGACGTCGCTGCACTGCCCCAAAAGCCGTGATGTACCAACGATATCGTTAACGATATTGTAGCATGTAACAGGCCCTATAGGCTTGTTTTTTTTTTTTAACAGTAAAATTTTTATTAAATTCTTGAACAGTTATAAAAATAAGGAAACAAAGGATGAAAAATTTAAAGGAAGAATCAGGAAAAAATTCCTAGTGAGGTTAAATTGCAAAAAAAGTGAAATTCCACAATGTTTCTCTTTTAATTTACCATGTCCACTGACTTGTCAGTATGATTCCCCTGGTCAAGTCAAGTTCGTAGATACAAAAAATGTATATGTAATGGTGAAAAAAATTCAAAAGTTTGTAAAAAAAAAAAAAAAATTAGACTTTTGATACCATTTTTTACTACCCATAGTGTTTTTATTTTTCGAGATCTGGGGATGCATCACGTGGTCATCGATGCAAGGTGGTAGTGCGATGCCCGCTGTGGAATCTTAGATTGCGCTGTCAGTGTTTGACAGCATGATCTAAGGGGTCAACAGCGGCAGACGATCGCATCTATTAGCTGCTCATGTTGAATGTTCAGAACAGCCAGCATGTGCAGGGAATGATGCTAGTTCAGCACATGAGCTTGCATCAAAGGGAGGGTCACGACCAAGGATGTACCTATATGTCCTTGGTCGTGAAGGTGTTCAAACACCACTCGAGTATATATTTTTTTTATTTCACCGCTGAAGTTTTTTGATATTTTTGTTTCAATGAAATGTTGTTTTAAATTATTCATGTAACTTTAAAGATTATTTTATCACCTTTCTCTTTATGATTCTGTAAAATAGGAAAATGGATGCTGTAGCACAGAAGATGCAGACTCAGTGATAACCGTGAAACAAGATGGAGGTTTAGTAACTATTTACTTTTCAAAGATCAAAGAAAATGGCAGATTGCAAGAAGACTTATGTTATATTGTTAAACAGTCAATAAAATATTAATTCCAAACTGTAGCCCTAAAATTTCCCACATAGTATTCAAATGAATGCACGTACGTTACCCTTCAATATCCATATAGTCACTGTAGACAATCTTTACTGTTTTCACTAGAATTATCTGCAATGGTAACTGTAACAGTCTGTAACAAGAGTCAACTCAGTTTCCCATTATTCAAAAGTCGCACTAGATACCTCCATCTCTCCAGAGCATAGCTTAAGTCTATATATTACAGGGACTTTCTAACCTCTAGCTATCTTAAGTACCCCTGTTCCTGAACTAGGCTTCCTGGTCTTTTCAGGAAACGTGGTCATTAGTGATGAGCGAGTATGCTCTGCGCTGCTCGGTACTCGCACGAGTATCCCGGTACTCGGGATGCTCGGCGAGCACCAAGTACCGCCGAGATGCCAGGACTGCTCGGTAATAATAAGCGATCTGACACACGTACACAGCTCCCTTCAGTGCACACAGTGAGCTGGCACCTCACAGAGACAGATTCATTGTTAGGATCCCTCTGGGGGCCACAGCAAGGTGTTGTATGTTGCAGCGATTTCAAAAAGCCCACCCTCCCGCCCTTTCCCAGCAATACTCGTTTTATAACCGGAAGTCTGTGGGTGGAGCCTGTCACTCATTGACTTACATTGGGCTCGGTGCTCGGCCGAGTACACGAGTATCTTGAGATGCTCGCCCAGAGCACCGAGCACCCGAGCATTTTAGTGCTCACTCATCACTAGTGGTCATCCTCTTTGGAAACTTCCTCTTCGGTAACTCAGTCCATTCAGCCCCACAATCATTCTCTTTGGTAACTCGGTACTTTAAGCTTACACGGTCATCCTTTTTGGTAACTTGGTCCTTTTAGGTCACATGTTCGACCTCCCTCAAGGACTGCATGCCATAACTCTTTTGCCACTTGTTATGTCTATAGGCCAGCATTCAGTTTGCTTAGCAAGTCTGCTTGACTTCTCATCTGATGCAGTATCTCGAGAGGAAAAAGTGCAAATATGGCCTACCTGTGTGAACAAGAGGAGAACAAAAACAGAATATTGCTCACCTTTTTCAGGTTGTGACAGGCACAACCACACCAATCAGCATGTGCGGATTTTAATCCTGATGATGGTCTGCATCAGCTCCCCCAATTTTGAAACCTACACGAAGGAAAACAATGGAACGGGGTATCCAAACCGTGCTACTATTTGAACAAATTACTCACTTACCAAACTCAAAAATGTTGATGGTGATTTTTATTCTTTTTTATGCATTTTGGGGGTACAAGCCCCCTTCTTCATGAGATACATCTATGATTTTTTGGTGAAGAAGGGAGCTTGTACCCCCGAAAACGCGTAGAGAATATAAAAATCACCATCAAAATGTTGTGTTTTGGAAGTGAGTAATTTCTTCAGACGGTAGCGATGTTCGGATACCCGTCCCATTGTTTTTCTTCATGAGACCTCTCATCTGCTCAGGCCTCAGGAGGGTTTTATATTTTCCAGTTGCATCACAGATGTTTACATGCTCAGGCCCCTCACTTGACTCCCTTCCACCGGGAATCACTTTTCTCCTCATCTTGTTCCTGTCCCAATTTATGAGTTCCTATTCTTCAAACTCTGTCCTGCAAATGGCGATGTTCACACGCACACAGATTTAACTTGTGCATTTTCTGTTACGGGAATCATCTATTTCCTTATAATTTAATAGTTTGTGTAAAGGTTGAACTTTATTTGAGCTTTCTGAGTAAATTGTGAACAGTCTGCATAAATCATCATCATATGTTAAATAGTAATTAGCTCACAATTCAGCATGTAAAGCCTCTTAATTCAGTTTTACATCTAAAAACCACTGGTGACAAAAAACATAAAAGACTGTATGTTGCCCCTAAACAGAATCTAGCTTAGGGTTTTTTGTCATCTAACCTGAGAACAGCAAAATGTAGAGAGAGAGAGACCTTCATTCCACTGTTGTGTCACTTATTTGCCTGCTTGCTGTTGTTTTACTAAAAACACTGTTTTATAAGCAGGTGATTATCACTAGAGTGTAACGTCAGCAGCTCTGCCTTGCTCCGATACCCTCCACCCTGCAGAGACCCTGACGCACTTACACAGTGGCCAAACTTGTGTCTCTTCTTTTCTGGCTCACAACTGCAACCTCCTTGCAGCTTCAGCTCTGCCCTATGTGTCAGGACCTGTGGATGCTGTGATGCTGTTCAGGCCCAGTCATGCATACATGTAACCTGTCTCTTAAAGGGTCAGCCAGTGCTGAAGACTATTGCAGGGAGTCTCAGTGTATTTAAGGCCCCTTCCCCTTCCAGGAGGTGCCTGCTCAATTCATTTCTGTGCTTCATAGTGTTCCGTGTTCCTGTGTATCAGCACCTGTGACTACAGTCCCTGACAAAATTTATGTCGCTTATCCATGTTATGTAAATAAAGCATATAACCTGATATTAAATTCATCCATTGGTTTTATAAATTACTCTTTTGAAAGCTGAAACCCTTCCAAATGTGGTTTAGGTTAAGAAAATAAATTGGCAAACAATGCTGAAATATTGATCATTTAATGAACACAAAATGGTTAGATTTTGGCAAGACAGAAGTTTTGTCGCCTTGTCATATAATGTACCCATCCTAGTTTACATCCTCACCTGTGCTCCGTAAATGGGTCGGTTAATTAGTGGGTGTGTATAAAAGAAACCCAGCACCCTAGACCTCACTTGAACTGCAACTTGAGCTCTGACAACATGTCAAAAATCCACCCTGCCACGTAAGTCTTGATTATCAAGAGGCTGAAGACCAGATCCACTGCAGAGGTGTCTGGCACCTTTAATGTGTTTCAGTGTCAAGTACAAAAAATTAAAAAAAAAGATTTGAAGAGACTGGAGATGTTTTTGACAAGCCATCGGCAGACCGCAACCAGGGGAACGTTTGTTGGTTAGAAAATCCAAAGCAAGCCCCTCTTCCACTTCAGCAGAGCTCCAACAGGCCTGGTCACCTGAACAGTTTTTAGGAGTCTGTCTCAAAATGGCCTCCATGGTCGAATCAGTGCCCAGAAGCCAGCACTAAACAAAAGGCAAATAAAAGTGTGACATTTGAAAAGTCCCACAGCCTGCTAAACAGATGGACACTGGAAAAGTGTCAGAAGGTGGATTTCTCTGATGAATCTTCAGTAGAATTACACCACAGCCACCGCAAATACTGCAGGAGATCAACTGGAGCCCTTATGGATCCAAAATACACCCAGAAAACAGTTAAATTTGGTGGTGGAAAGATCATGGTCTGAGGTTACATTCAGTATGGGGGTGTGCGAAATATTTGCAAGATGAAAGTGTGGTGCCCTGCAAGGTCAGGCGTCACAGAGGGGTATTACACCTGTAAAAGAGGTGTAATTGCCCCAGCTGCAAGTGGACCCTAGGTTGGTGGGTGGGACCCATTCCAAGAACTCCCACATTAGTTGAGCGGTGGGAGGTTACCCAGGAGGGGATATATTCACCTCTAGGGGGAACAAGGTGGTCTTTGCTAATTGGAAGAGACGGAAGGGTCACCAGGTCGGTTTCAAGCTGATCCGGAGAGAAGAAGAAGGGATCTTGAGGAGATCCTGAAATAGGGTGCCCGATGCGAGAAGTCTGGGCCCTAAGAGCAAGGAGATCCCTAGAGTGGAGCGACCATACTCCAGGGGATACTCCAGTCCACCACGGGCCTGCCGGGCTCAGGATCCGGACAGAGTTCATCTTTGCAGTCGGCAACCGACTGCTGTGGCTTGTTTATCAGCCGCAGCACCCTGCCAGATGGAGTGGAACTGCCTGCATCTTCACCACGAGGGAGAGGACCCCCAGTACTACCTACACGGAGCTATTGGATATAGGCCCATCCTAGGCGGGGAAGAAAGGACACGGGTTCTCAACGAAAGTGTACCACAGATTCCACATACCACCTGGGATCCACTTGCAGCCACCTGTAGAGCTACCTGTCATTATAACATCTTTCTGAACTGTGAACTTTGTTTGATGCTGCTATAAGTTTACAGTAAAGTACCCGGGAGAAAGTGACTTTGCCTCTACGTGTGTTTTCCTACATCAACCTGTTCCCTTTGCAGGAACGCTGCCCCGGAGGAACAGCCCTACCTGTAGCGGCTTTGCCAATTTAGCTGCACTACCATCCACCTCCGACGGACTGTGGCGGCGCTGGTGACCCATCACCAGGTACTACAGGTGGCGTCACATGACAAAAACTCTTATTCCCCTGTAAATACTCCCTTTTTGAAGTTTTACCCAGGCCTCGGGATCAGGTGCTGCCACCGTGACATCCCTAAACGACCACGAGCCTGGTACCCGAGTACCCCAGGCCCTGGGGCTCGACAGAAGTGTCAAACTTGGGAGGTGAGGGAAATCAGGTAACTTGATGGTGTGATGCGCAAAGGGGGTCAGGAGAGCCTAATCTGACCATGATGGTGAGTCCCTGGCTTTCGCTGATCTTGGAGGTACCTCTGATGGTGAGGAGTTCCAAGCCGCCGCCCTGTACCCTAAACTCCTGATTAGCCCTAGGCTGAGGGTCCCTACCTCACCCACAGGTCAGGGATCACAGCTTCTATCACAGGGATCTATTCTCCTAATAGAACTCCAGGAGAGGCTTTGGCACAGCAGCAAGACTTCTTCTTGGCTCATGGCCAAGAGCCAACTAACTCTATAAACGGCGTCTGACAGAGGAGAGAGAAAGCTTTTAAAAATGAGGGGGAGGGGATTCCAGGTGAGTCACACTTACACCATTTAACCATCAGCTGAACATAATAGTGAATGCAGCTCTGGAAGAACAACACAGGAGTCAGGACCTTCACATCAATCCCTCATGCTGTCCTTAAAAGGAAAACAACACACAGAGCAGCATCCACCGATGTCAGCGCAAACTAAGCGGTGACAGGAAGGCAAGATCAATAGCCTAAAATATCAAGACATTAACTACCTCTTACATTCCAAATCATAAAAGGGGTCAAATTCTGCAGCAAGATGGTGCTCCATTTTCATACATTTATCTCTACAACAAAGTTCCTCAAGACAAAAGGGATCAAGGTGCTCAAAGACCGGCCAGCCTAGTCACCAGACCTGAACATCATTGAGCATGCGTCAAGCCTCTGGGGAAGGCGCCCTAGAGTGCACCCACTGGGCCGTGGTACCGAACTTCCCTGGGTGAGCTGGCCCTAGTTTATCCAACCCCTATACAGGGATTATTAAAATGGTTCCAGCAGTAATATAGCTGGAAAAGCATGATGAGCTTCAGATCGAATACACACTATCCCACTCACTAAGAGGCAATAATTGCATAATTTGGTCCACTACAACATCAATTAGTTACTTAGTAAAACCCACATCCAGATGGTATACTGTCCAAATAATAAATAGAGAGTAAAAGCCACACTGAAGGATCTAAATGACACAAGTGACAATGACAGTGGGTTTAGCAAAACACTCACAGCTGTACTGAAAACTACTGCTGCTGTTAACTGTGAAGGAACTGACAAGTCAAACCCGGTGAACCCTGCCTGTATGTCCGTGTTTGATTCCAGGGATAAAGAACTGTTTTCATACCTTTCATTCCTGTCAGGAGCAGCCCGACCTGTGGTGGGCTCATCCATCTGGCTGCAGCCATCATCCATCCTCCTGGCAGAGAAGAGCTACAGTGGTGGTCCCATCATTGACCACAAACCATGGGTGGCGTCATGACCAACTGTATCCTTTGTATACATCCCCCTTTTACTTGTGAGAACCCGGGACACAGTCCGGACCAGGACCTCCGTGACATCCCCAGCAGCAACCGGTACCGAGTACCCCGTCCCCGTGGGCTCCACAACCTGGCATCATGAACAGGATGAACCCGGTCTAAAAGAACCGCACCCTGTGTGCCTAAATATCGTGTTCTGGACTTTTTCCGCCAAATCTGGGCTTAATGGCGGCCATAGAAGCCTGAAGCAATGTGCAAGAGAGGCGTGCCCAGACCCCCCATCGTGGGTCGGCCCAGTCCAAAGCGGGAAAAGAAAGGTCCGCCATGGCTCCCATTAACTGCGGGGGAGCCAGCCATCAATCCAAAGGAGGAGCCTCCACCCCCAAGTCCACCTACCATTGAGAAGTTGGCAGGAGCCGAAGAGGAAATCGTCACCTGGAAGAGGCTGGACAAAGAACCGAAAGAGAAGCAGTCGCCATCAGAGTACACGTGGACGGAAGGAGAGGACGCACAGTAGAGAGCTGTAGCCGAAGTGATCCCGGAGAGCCCACAAAGTGCATTCATGGAGGAACCCGGTCAGGGAGAGAGCAATGGTGATCGTAACAGCATGGTGGAGCGCGGAGAACGACGTCCTGAGATCCGAGACACCCGGAAAGGTATGCTGCGGCTGCTGCCGTTACAGATGACCCGGCCCAAGCAGAGCAGAGAACCCGGATTTGAATTGACATAAACCACAATCAGCAAGCCTTGTCCGTGCAACCTGGCTGGGTTGGCGCTTCCAGTCATCGCCTTGAATAAGAAGCAACCTGTTGTACCGCAACTTTAGTAGAGGTATCCCTGCCTGAAGCTGCACCGCGACCTGCAAAGAACGATCAACCACTAGGAGCTTAGAGGTGGGATGCTTACCATTGCCGAACCCCTGATACCTGCGCCAACGACTGTAGAGGTGAGAGAAGAACAACTCCGATGCTGGTGGGAGAGAGGCGAAGCCAATGAGGATTTAATGTGCTTTCTAGGCGACCCGGACGGCCCGAAAGGCCCAGCATAATTAATAACCCGGGAAGAGTATATCAGATGCTGTATACGTAAATGGGAGAAAGAGGTGATTGAGAGACAGCTACATAAACAAATCGTCATAGCCTGTACCAAAGAGGCTAGGGCAGCGGCTCGACGCGTTGAGGAGTGCCAAATCCCCGCGACACCAGGGGCAAATTGTAAAAATATTCGAGTCTAAAGCATTTTCATTCGCCCGTGAACCTGGCGCCCAAAGAGACATTTTCATAAATCGATGAGACATAGAGGGGTATTTACCAGCAGATCATCTGGACAGGAGAGTGACAATTGGTGAATGGGTATCGTATAATGTCGTCCAAGGTGAAAGAGGTCCCTATAGGGTGAAAGTAAAAAGACTTTTGAGAGTGCAAGAAGAAATGAGCCCCCAGCCTTAGAGGATCCTGAAACTGATCCAGATCCACAAGTATAGCGGGGTTCATTTGTTAACACTGATCCAGCTATTAACCCGGATTCTACAAGCGTAATAGAGACTCTTACAGTGAGAAGCAGTGTGGATGTAGTTACACAAACTCCAGAAAGCTACTTGCTAATACAGGCCCTGCAATACCTGGAACTTTATCCTAGACGGCGAGGACCACAGATGCTCCCATGGAAGGTGAAAAAGGAGAAGAAAGAAGACAAAAATAACTGAAGCCTGGATCCTGCAAGAAAAACTGTAAGTGTGAATGTGACGTGATCCTTGATGACCCCATCCCAATCCTGAATGAATGATAGCCTTTTCCCTGTTTGTCTTGTACATGTTTTATAGACATTAATATCAAATACGGTGATTGATATAAACTTTGCAATGTATATAGTTAAGCATCTAGTGTGCTCCCCATTGGTTTTAAGACCAGATCACACTTTTGAGACTGTGAAAAGAACTTGAACTGAACTGTGGAGTGCCTTTTTGAAGTTTTGCACTTTTTGAAACTTTTTGAACTTTTGAAAAGAACTTTTATACTTTTACTAGAAAGTAATGTGCCTTTTTGCTAAATTTTATACTTTTACAGGAAAAGTACTGTGTGAAGAATAATGTGAATATTTAAAGGTGTTTTAGCACTTGACCCGGCAGAGTGTCTAGAAGGGTGGAGGAACTGGATTGACCCCCACGCACATTAAGTTAGGGAAAGCAAGTGCCTGGGGGTGGTGTTAGCGAATCCAGGCCTCCTAAGCAGATACACCCGTGGACAAATGTATATAGTTAATGTAACGTTAAAAGACCGTGCCTCCTTAAATGGAAGAAAAATGCTGTTTAATGTTTATTGTTTACATAATAAAAAATGCCTTTTTCAGGGGGATCCAGGTCGGACGGCGTGGGGACACGCCCGTTTAACCCCAGGGGAATGTGGCGCCCCTGTGACCAGGGTGGGCACATAGGGAACTGCAGCCAGGTAGAAAGAAAGACAGTTTATATATTAAACACCCTCACAGACATCCCACACACCACTAGGAGGCAGCACCGAACCGGAGCCCGGAACTCTAGGCGGGCACGGGGTGGTGGGTTTAGAGGACAGTGGGTGGGAAGCATGTAGGTCAGGTGTCAGAAGGTACAAGTAATGAAGAGGAGGAGGAAGGAGTTAGTAGGCCGGAGTAGGCTGAGAAGCAAACAGACAGAGACACACGTCCTGGTGGGATTGGGCTGGATGAAGATGCAGAATCCACAGCGTCAGAGAAACCATGGAGAGAAAGCTCGTCCATAGCCAGCATCCCAGCGAAAGTGTGAGGAAAGAGACGGACCAGCAGTACTTGTCTGAGGAACACAGCAGCATCGACCAACTACAGGCGGAGTAGTCTTCCCTATTGAAGCTGGAGTCACACGGGTTAGAAGGAGCCTGGTAGTACCTTGCAGGAGGGGCTATTGCAGGCTAGGCATACAGCAGAGTGTCGGCTCTGACGGGGACCGAAGATTCACCCGGATATCCCCAGATTCACCGAACGGGGAGCTTTAATTCTAAGTTTGAGTTCCCACACCAAGGATAGGAAGCACAGTAGCAACCACGAGGACCCACAGGGGTCCAAGCTGCCGCTATACTGCCCGGAGACACACAAAGAGAGAGAAACCACAGCCTGGAAAGGACCTAGAAGGAGTGAGGGGTCTCAGAGTGACAACCTGGCTGCAGTGGTTTAGCAAAAACGGAGAAAGTGACTGTAACTTGTGTTGAAGAACTGTACTGAAAACTGCTGCTAACTGTGAAGGAACTGACAAATAAACCCAGGAACCCTACCTGTTTTCCATGTTTGATTCCAGGGATAAAGAACTGTTTTCATACCTTTCATTCCTGTCAGGAGCAGCCCGACCCGCGCGATCATCCATCTGGCTGCATCCCATACATCCATCTCCTGGCAGAGAAGAGTTGCAGCGGTGGTCCCATCATTGACCACAAACTGTGGGTGGCGTCACGACCAACTGTATCCTTTGTATATATCCCCCTTTTACTTGTGAGAACCCGGGACATGGTCCGGACCAGGACCTCCATGACATCCCCAGCAGCAACCCGGTACGGTACCGAGTACCCCGTCCCCGTGGGCTCCACAAATTGTTAAAATTTTAAGCCTTCTCATTCACAAATTAGTACTAATTAAGCACCACTCATAGATTCATGCTAAATATCGCATATGGACCTCACATAATTATGCTGATATAATCGACTTTTAAATCTTAAATTGGCGCACTAGGATCCTGTCAGAGTTCTTCATACATTTTCATTCCACTAGATCCTCCCTTTATGATTATTTTAATCCATTCCATCAGTCCAGCCAGGGATAACTGGGTACAGTAGGTGGAGAATGTCAAGGTCATGGGTTCCAAGAAAACTACAAAATAATAAAACAAGTTAAAAACAAAGGCAGGAGAGGAGTCACACATGCCCATAGTAATACGTTGGAAATATGAAGCAAAATCACACTGGAATGCTCAGCCTACAAATATGAGGCAAAGCTTAGTTTTTTGTTTAAGCCCTTAGGAGACACAGTATCTAACATAACCAATCCACCTACACTCTATTTGTGCAAGTAGCTTGGGTAAGTTATCTCCTCTGATTCCATACTGCAATTTTTCAATGCAATGTGATAAATACTTGTTCAGGTGGTATCAGTACGTAACACCGACCAATGTTTGTTCAGGATACCTTTTATCGTGTGCCACTGTGAATTGTACGTGGAGATGAACCTAATGCAACTGGAGTCTGATTGCCTAGGTTTATGCTGAAAGAGTAATTGTTCCCTATTGGTTTTCTTGGCCCTCATATAACCCTGTCGTATACTTCTGTTAATGTAGCCTCTGGACTTGAACATCTCCTGCTGACCTGCCTGACCCTCAAGAACTGAGCAACTGGGATAGCCTTGATTGTACTCTGGGTAGGCGCTGATGTGGCGTGGAGGAGGGAGTTGTTGATCATAGTTTTACGATGCACATCAGTTTGGTTAATCCCATCAAGGACTGGCCAGCCCAGTCACCAAATATGAACATCATTGAGCATGTGTCACGCTTCCGGGGAAAAGCGCCCTAGAGTGGACTCACTGGGCCGTGGTACCAAACTCCCCTGGGTGAGCTGGTCCTATTTTAACCAACCCCTATACAGGATTGTCAGGGGCAAGCCCAAGGGGTCCAAATACCATAGCTGCTAGTACCAGGGGGCTGCCTGTAGGGTTAGCCTATACTACGTATAGCTAAGGAGGATCAAGGGATCAGATCCTGAGGCTAGGAGAGCAGGAATGGGTCTACCGGAGGAGAGCACAAGGAGGGCCTGACTAACAGCCAGAGAAGCTGAAGCTTACTAACTTAATAATCAGGCACATCCCATCAGTGGAGGTAGCTTGATATACTAGAGGATGGTTAGCTATTGGTCAAGGGGAGTGTCAGGTTGTGCACCACTAATTAGGTTCATGACTCCTACATCGTAGTGTGCTGATGTGTGAGCGGTGGTCAGCAGACAGGAAGGGGACCCAGCGATGGCTCCGAGACCAGCCTGCCTGGACTCCTAATGCCCAATCGGTAGAGGAGCAGAGGATGCAGACCCAGGAGAGGTGAGCTGGGGAGCGGTGCAGGGGACCTAACAGCATGTTTGGAGTAAGATGAAAGAGGAAGCTTGGAAGACAAAATCAAAGTAATTAGATGAACTCTGGGAGGCATGTAAGACTGCATTCTTTGCTATTCCTGATGACTTCATTAATAAATTATATGAATCATTGTCGAACTGCATGGGTGCAGTCCTTCATGCTCATGGAAGTCACACAAAATATTAAATATGACTTCAATAGCACCACAACTTCATTCACTAACGTTATGCAACATATATTTGTATTTTAAGTAAATTATTTGTTTGAAAATCACATTACTTTCTGTGGGCGACAAAACTTTTGTCTTGCCAAAATCTGACCATTCTGGGTTCATTAAATGATCAATATTTCAGCATTCATGCCAATTTATTTTCATAAACCACATTCGGGAGGGTTTCAGCTTTCAAAAGAGTAATTTATAAAACCAATGGATGAATTTAATGTCAGGTTATAAGCTGTTATTTACATAACATGGATAAGCAACATAACTTTTGTCAGGGACTGTACTCCAGCCTGTGTTACTGTACTTGTCCAGTCGGTGTTCCTGTACCTGACTAGTCCACTCTCCTGACTAAACCAGTTGTTCTGTTAGTATCAGAATCTGAGCTGTTCCTGCCTGTTAGCACCTGTACCTGAACCTGTCCTGCATGTGCTGCGACTTCACCTTGCCTGGCTTCTGCCTGTGGCTCCAACATCTTGCCTCCTGCCAGTCCAGATCCCACCAGTGGCTCTATTCCTGCCCTGTGTACTACTCTGCGGACTCAGGGACTGCCTTGGACTGGTGAGCTCTCCAACCCTGATTAACCCCACCGTCAACACTGATTGTTGCTACTTTGCATAGGCTGCAAACCAATAGTGTGGGTAGATTTATGCAGAGCTTAGTATTCAAAGTACTGGTATACGTGCCTCAGTTAAAACAGGTATTTTATCAAAACTACAGCAAGCAGACCAGATTCCTTATAAAGAAATTATGTGAAGAGTAATTTAATATTACCTAGAGATAGGGCATGTTGTATAACCCCTTTAGTACATAGCACAAGGCACATCTACTTCTGTAATTACTACATCTCAGTTTATGTATTTACGGTAACTACCTTGTCTCCTTACATTACTATCATCTACTGTTCAAGCGGAAGCAGAAGCGTTATTCTGAAATTGTCTACAACAATCATCTGCACAATTGAGCAATGTTTATATTACTGATTGAGCTATTAATATATCTGTAAGACTGAAAATCATCATTGGTTATCCATTCATGTCACCATAGTCATTTAATCTAACTCCGTCGCATTCATCAAAGTCAAAACCATTACCTGTCGCAATAAAAAGAAAATGATACGTTGTTTGTTCTGCCTTTGAATCATCTGCTGTACCTATATTTTATGCCGAATAAAGCCAAGGAAGGGCAAATGTTGCGTATTGCATAAAAGGTAAAACCTGACTACCTGTGGGGAAAAGCTAATACAATGCTGAGAACCTATTTCATTCAGAATTGTCTCATATATTCTCCCAAGCTGAAAGGTAAATGGGAAAATATTCTCATCTGTTACTGCCTTTACTTGATGGCTGCCGCGCTATGAAGAAAGATTGGTTATTCAGAAGTCTTTTACAGATTTAAATTGATTCGCATTTAATCTTATAGGTGGGAAATGCCTGTATAAAGAGAATATATTCCTGTAGATGTCAGCAGCTAACTGCGGCTGTATATGTAATGCACGAATAAACAGCGGTGAGGCTTAACTGCCGCCTATGAATGACTGATTATTTCAGATCCAAGTATAGAGATCCATCTGATATTAGCTCTTTTATAATTGTAAGATATGATTTTTCAGATAGAACGGGTTGGCTTCTTTAGTTTTGATTTTAGACAGGGGCGTAACTAGAACTGGCAGGGCCCCATAGCAAACTTTTGAACGGGGCCCCCTCCAAGACACGCCCCCAATGACACGCCCCTCCAAGACACGCCCCCCAAATGACACGCCCCTTCAAGACACACCCCCTTACAGGCCCCAGCAGTATATACAGCAGCCCCAGTGGTATACCGCAGCCTCTCCAGTGGTATATACAGGCCCCAGCAGTATTACAGCAGCCTCCGCAGTGGTGGTATATACAGGCCCCAGTGGTGGTATACAGGGCCCCTGGTGGTGGTATATACAGGCCCCTGGTGGTGGTATACAGGGCCCCTGGTGGTGGTATATACAGGCCCCTGGTGGTAGTATACAGGCCCCTGGTGGTGGTATATACAGAGCCCCTGGTGGTAGTATACAGGCCCCTGGTGGTGGTATATACAGAGCCCCTGGTGGTAGTATACAGGCCCCTGGTGGTAGTATACAGGCCCCTGGTGGTAGTATACAGAGCCCCTTGTGGTGGTATATACAGGCCCCTGGTGGTAGTATACAGAGCCCCTGGTGGTGGTATATACAGGCCCCTGGTGGCAGTATACAGAGCCCCTGGTGGTGGTATATACAGGCCCCTGGTGGTAGTATACAGGCCCCTGGTGGTATATACAGAGCCCCTGGTGGTGGTAGTATACAGAGCCCCTGGTGGTAGTATACAGGCCCCTGGTGGTAGTATACAGGTCCCTGGTGGTAGTATACAGGCCCCTGGTGGTGGTAGTATACAGAGCCCCTGGTGGTGGTAGTATACAGAGCCCCTGGTGGTGGTAGTATACAGAGCCCCTGGTGGTGGTAGTATACAGAGCCCCTGGTGGTAGTATACAGGCCCCTGGTGGTAGTATACAGGCCCCTGGTGGTGGTAGTATATAGAGCCCCTGGTGGTGGTAGTATACAGAGCCCATGGTGGTGGTAGTATACAGAGCCCCTGGTGGTAGTATACAGGCCCCTGGTGGTATATACAGAGCCCCTGGTGGTGGTAGTATACAGAGCCCCTGGTGGTAGTATACAGGCCCCTGGTGGTAGTATGCAGGCCCCTGGTGGTGGTAGTATACAGAGCTCCTGGTGGTGGTAGTATACAGAGCCCCTGGTGGTGGTAGTATACAGAGCCCCTGGTGGTATATACAGAGCCCCTGGTGGTAGTATACAGGCCCCTGGTGGTGGTAGTATACAGAGCCCCTGGTGGTAGTATACAGGCCCCTGGTGGGTATATACAGGCCCCCCACTCCTCCTCTGCTGCACACATCACCTGTAAAGGAATACATCATACTTACTTATCTCTGCCGGCTGCCGCCGCTCTGCACCGCGCTCCGTCTTCATCCAGCTTCTTCCTGGTTATGACCGCCGGGCGCAGGAAATGACGTCACAACCAGGAAGAAGCTGGATGAAGACGGAGCGCGGTGCAGAGCGGCGGCAGCCGGCAGAGATAAGTAAGTATGATGTATTCCTTTACAGGTGACGTGTGCAGCAGCGGAGGAGTGGGGGACCTGTATATACACACTGGGGGCCTGTAGCTGACCAGATAGCAGCGTAGCGGCGCTGGGTCCGGGCCCCCCACAAGGGCCGGGCCCCAAAGCGACTGCTACGTCTGCTATGCCGGTAGTTACGCCCCTGATTTTAGATGAAGTAAAGAACAAGAAGATGGATTAACCCTACCTATATTTTGACCCCCAATTCATCACAGTGTTTACGGCAATTTTTTGAAAAGGCTCAACATTTTTGTGTAATGCAAAGTTACGCGAAAACATTGCAACTTTCATCATTTTCACACCACTTTTGAACAGCTATGTGAAAGTGCCCATGAAGGGGCAGGGTGTAGCAATACAACACAACAAATTCATCAACAATGACAGTGAAAATTACACCAGATATGTTACCTGACTGGAGTAACACACTCGACACCAGGAGTGCGGAACTCCAGGCCTCGAGGGCCATCAATCAACAGGTCATGTTTTTAGGATTGCTCTAGCATTGCACAGGGGTTGGAAATATTACCTGTGCTGGTGATTCAATTATAACATGCAATACTGGGAAAAAACTTTGGAAACCTGCATTGTTGGAGGCCCTTCCAGCCTGGAGTTCCCCACTCCTGCTCTACACTGTAGTTGAGCTTGCACAATGAGGAATCTAGTTTAGGGGAATTATTCTTGGGTTCTAAGGTAAGACACATAGGCTAGGGTCACACATGGCAGTCCGTTTTTCTGCCTTTCCAAAAACTGATTCTGTTTTTGGAAAATGCTATGTTTGCATCCCAAAAACGCTATGCGTTAACGCATGCTACTGATATGTACCATACCTTAATGGATGCATTTCCCATAGGGCCCCATGTTAAAAAAACACTATACTTTTTTTACTGCACCCAAAAACGCTGCTAGCAACGTTTTTGTGCCCGTTACTAAAACGCATAGCGTTTTTTTAGTGCACTGTAGACAATGCATTTTTTGCATTGGCGCCTCTGGCTCCGTTAAGGGATCCGTTTTTCACAAAATTCTAAGTTGAAAAAATGGATGCTTTTAGAGGATCCAGGGCTCATGTGTGACCCTAACCATAATGACGCATCTGTTCACATAAAATAAATTGTGTGGATGGTACAAAATAGCTAGTGCAAATTGCTTAAAAGCCACAATAGAGAATATTAGTAAAGACAAAAATATTTCTACATTACGCGAATATTTTAATATTATAACAATATTTAAATATTAGTCCTAAAGTGGCCATCGACATTACTGAATGTTTGAAATAACAGGAAATTACCGTATATACTCGTGTATAAGCCGAGTTTTTCAGCACAAAAATTGTGCTGAAAAGTGCCCCCCTCGGCTTATACATGAGTCAGTGACGGCTCCCCCCCTGTGGTAGTATACAGCAGCCCGCCCCCCTGTGCTATATACAGGCCCCCCGTTGCTGCCGCCGCACACCTGTAAAAGAAGAGCTTTCATACTTATCCTCCTGTGACCGCGCGCGCATCCTCCGCTCTCCTTCCTGCTTGTACCCGGCGTCCATCCACGTGACCGCGCGCCTGTAATGACGTCATTACTTGTGCGCGGTCACATTGATGGACGCCGGGTACAAGCAGGAAGGAGAGCGGAGGATGTGCGCACGGTCACAGGAGGGTAAGTATGAAAGCCCTTCTTTTACAGGTGTGCGGCGGCAGCAACGGGGGGCCTGTATATAGCACAGGGGGGCGGGCTGCTGTATACTACCACAGGGGGGCCTGTATATAGCACAGGGGGGGCGGGCTGCTGCATACTACCACAGGGGGGCCTGTATATACTACCACAGGGGGGCCTGTATATACCACAGGGGGGGACTGCTGTATACTACCACAGGGGGAGACTGCTGTATACTACCACAGGGGGAGACTGCTGTATACTACCACTGGGGAGACTGCTGTATACTACCACTGGGGAGACTGCTGTATACTACCACTGCAGAGGCTGCTGTATACTACCAATGGGGAGGCCTGTATACCACTGGGGGGGGGCCTGTATACCTGTGCTGGGGTCCACCCTCGGCTTATACACGAGTCAATAGGTTTTCCCAGGTTTTGGGGGCAAAAGTAGGGGGGTCGGCTTATACACGGGTCGACGTATACACGAGTATATACGGTAGATACTAAAAGCTGAAAGAAACATGTGCTAAACAAACTTTTTAACACTTGACATAACGCTGCAGAATATATTGAAGACCCTCACCTGTCATTATGGTGCTCCTCTAAGGACCAGCCTATGGCTAGTGTTCATTGAAGACCATGATTTTCACATCAGATGGTCTCCTGACTCTCTCTCTCTCTCTTTTCCCCTCAATGCTTTGTATTGCCATGTTTTCATTGACCCGGAGAACCATTTTTACTACACAATGAATGCAATAAAAATAAAATAAAACCAAAAAGAAATTGTATTTTTTTCTTGAAATTTCACTGCCCTTAAAGGGAACCAACCACCTCAGATCACCCTAATACACAGTTAGTACATGTCCCTGCACCCTAAGGATACCTTTCCAGCACTGTTTTTGTGTAAAATCTTGCATTAGTATAACTGATATAAAGAGTTTATAAACTTACTAGCCTGGAGACATCTGGGTGTATCCCTCCTTCTGTTATACTTCAGGGCTGTGCATTGCATGTCTGTGCTCCCCCTCCCTCCGTGCCTGCTGCCCTGCCCTGATGGGTGTGATCGTTATCTCCTCTGCACAGAGGGAGGGGGAGCACAGCCATGCAATGAATGCACAGCCCTGAAGTATAACAGAAGGAGGGATACGCCCAGATGTCTCCAGGCTAGTAAGTTTATAAACTCTTTATATCAGTTATACTAATGCAAGATTTTTCACAAAAACAGTGCTGGAAAGGTATCCTTAGGGTGCAGGGACATGTACTAACTGTGTATTAGGGTGATCTGAGGTGGTTGGTTCCCTTTAAATGTTTTTTTTTACAATTTTCCAGTTCATTGAATGGTCAAATTAACAGTGGAATTCAAAACTATGTCTTGTTCTGCAAAAAACAAGCATAATATATCTGTAGAAGAAAATTTTAAAGAAGAAACACAAAAATGGAAATCATTATATTGAGGTAAGGTTAAAAATAATAATAAACGTATAAATTCATAGAGAATAGAATTCTACTCAAGATTTACAAAGATCCACGAGTATTAAGCAAAATCTAAACTTTAAAAGTTAATCAATAAAGTAAAAAAAAAAATCCTTATACTCACCACTCCGGCCCATCAACAAAAAAGGTAGAGAATTCCAGCTTTGATGAGGGACTGAGATGGTTCTGTTCAAGGGGGTGAAATGTCACAGTGTCATGATGTTGCGGTGTGTGCTGTAATCCACCATGAATGTGCAGAACTCTCCCAGGCTTCATATAAGTTAGAATTGTAGCCCTGTATTAAAGACCCTGAGGTTTTAGCAGGGGCGTAACTACAACAGGTGCAGGGGTTGCAATCACACCCGGGCCCCGGAGCCTAGGGGGCCCAAAATTCCCTTTGGCCTATAGAAAAAGACATCGGGGCCCATGAGGTTCAAGTTACGCCACAGGGTTTTAGCGTCAGTGGGGATGATCTGAATATTTTTTAAGGCCAACAATGTTAAAGTGGAGATGCTTAATTACTGGAAAAGTGAGTGGCGTGTATAAGAATTTTAAAATAAAAAAACTGTTCACATATTTAGGGAGATTATTTTCACAGAGAACAGTGCCTACAGTCAAATCAAATTTTACCAGGTCCACTCATGTCTAGTGAAAATTGGTAACCCACATAGCTCTAAAAGAAGGCCCAACTTTATAGTAACAGGCAGGGTATTGAAATTAAGGTTTTTGATTTCAAGTCTTGCTTATGTTGACATTTTAGCAGGGGTGATATGTCACGTGTGCAGCCAGTGTGGCTTCAAAGGGGCCCCAGGGGTGGAGGGAGCCCCTGATGGTCTGGAAATAATGAGGGCAATTTGGCCAGTTGTTTAGAGCTCCAGGCTCTGGGGGCCTCTTGTCCAGATCGCCCTGAATACGTGCGCCCCCTGCTTTCCCTCCTAAATTGTGTGGCAGACGATTATCACAGTGGTTGACTGTACTGAGTTAGCAGTAGATCTCTATGAACTGCAGGAGAACATGTTCTCAAATCTGGATTCAGTGATCCAACTATTTATCGTATCCATATCTCAGTGTCACACACAACAGAGTAGTAACAATGTCACTTGAATGACTCCAAACCCGTGACATTTCAGCAATATCGTTTACAATCTCATACCGTGTAACGGGGCCTTTACGCTATGTGTCGAGTAGAAAATAGTGGGGGGGATTTTTTGTCATCAGAAAAAAAAGTAGGAGAAAAATGTGCACTTTTTTTTGGTACGGATAAAGTGTGTTTTTTGTTTTATTAACTTTTCCAGACTCTACCAAATTAATATTTCTGAGAGGGAAAGACCAGAATTTAAATGCTAGATTACGCATTGGGAAGTGCTGCAATTTAGTGGGAAAATCTGCAGGAATAACTGACATGCTGAAGATTTTCCCGCACTAAAAATGCAGCATTTCTGTTGTGGGAAAAAACACAGCATTGGCACAGGTCTTCCTATTTCACAAAGACTTTTCTATCCTACAATGTGCTGCAGATTTCTGGCAGATCTGCAGTGAACATGCACTGAAAACATCGAAAAATACATGCTACATCTGCACTCTCAGCACATAGCCTCAGGGGGTGGCAGATACACAGCACACAGGAAGGAAACGGGGGGAGAGAGACAGAGTAAAAGAAGGAGACAGTCACAGAGAAGGAAGACAGTGCACAGGGGGAAGAAACAGCATACAAAGGAGAGACAAATCACATGAGGGGGAGACAGACACAGAGAGGAGAGACAGATGCAGAGGAGACACACAGAAGACAGGGATGAGAGAGTGCACAGGAGGGAGACAGGCACAGGGAGGGGATACTGGCACAGAGAGGGGAAACAGAACACTGGGGGAGACAGGCACAGAGATGGTAGACAGAGCACATGACGGGAAAGACACAGAGCACAGGGAAAGAGACACAGTTCATGAGGAAAGACAGTTCACAATAGGAATTATATTTGTGGGGACAGATAGGGGCACCCCAAAGCTGTGCTCTCTAGTGGTGTTAGCACTCCTCCACTGCTATGAGCCTCCCAGTGCTGTGTGCCCACTGCTGCTGTTAGCCCCCAACTGCTGTGTACCCCAAAACCCCATGTGTGCCCCCCAGTGATGTCTACCTCAAAATCCATGTATGCTCCCAGTGGTGTCTGTCCCCAAAACCTCACCTGTGTCCCACAGTGATGTGTGCCCCCAATGCTGCCTTCTCCCAGTGGTGTATGACGCCCTAAGCCCAATGTGTGTCTCCGAGTGCTGTCTGCCCCCCAAACCGCATGTGTGCCTCCAAAACTCCATGTGTGCCCCACCAGTGCTGTGTGCCCCCCAGTGGTGTCTGCCCTCAAAACCTCATGTGGCCCCCCAAAACCCCATGTGTGCCCCAAAATGCTGTGTGCTCCCAAGTGCTGTGTGGGCACACATGGGGTTTTGGGTTATGTAGTATACATGTGCATATACATATATTTCAGTAGCTTTGTAGCTTTGTCACCATAAAAGTGTGGGGAGAGCAAAATTTCTTGCACAGGGGCCCCGAGCTGTCAGTGTCAGCCACTGCATATTAGCATTGTGGCTGTAAGTTCAGTATTTAGTGGGTTTTCACCTGTGAAACAAGCTCATGATGCACCCCCAGGGCCGTGGGGTACTCAAAACCGGGCTTTGATACTTCTGGGGAGTCACAGGGGTCAAGACCCGGCTCCGTGACCCTGGTCATCAACTTAAAAGTTTGGGGAATAAGGATTTAGGGATGATTGCCATGACGCCACCTCCAGTGCTCGGCCAGGGATGGCCAATGCTGCAATTCAGACCTCCGGGGCAGCTGACGGTGAAACGAGATGTTGTCGCTCCCTATAGGTGGACCAGTACCCTGAGGCAGGAGAGAAAGTCAATGAGTAGATAGTGATAAGTTGCAGTGCAGGTCAAGGGACGATGGAATGATTTGAGGACACAGCTGATGCAGTTTAACTCGTTTACTCACAGATCCTTAGCAGCCACATCCAGCCATGTGCTGTGTCCTACAACCAAGGGCCCTGTCACTTCCAGGTAGATTCGAAAACACTCATCCGGCACCCTGTTCTGTGTAGCCTTTCCAGGTCATCTTACTTGTGCTGACTCTCTCCCCCCTGCCCTGCATCTCACACTCAGTCTTCTGTGCCAGTGGCCACGAACACTACCAGATGACATTCTCTCTCAGTCCCCCTTGGCACTATATGGCCACCTTTGCACTCACTGAAGTGGATTTGGCTGATGTATTTGGAGATGTAGCAGCCTCCGGTTGGCTAGCTGAGGTCTCAAGTCTCCTCCACTAGTCTTGGTCCGGTAACCCTCTGTGGCCCTTATGCCTCCACTGTCTGCAAGTGGCAATGGATGTGAGCCCCACGGGTGGATTGCTCACTTCCTGTGCCTCTGGGACCCGGTCCTTGTCTGGGGCTCCTGTCTGACACCCTCTGTGGGATGAGCTCCTCCAGCTCCAGTCCCCTGGTCTTAGCTCTCTCCACTCCCTCACTGGAGCTCAGCTCTCCTGCTTTTTCCTCCTTCACTGGTCACTCACTGACAGACTGACCTCCCACTTCCTGGTGTTCTCCTGTTTTGTAACTCTTACTGTAACTTCCTGTAAGTGGCTCCTCTTCCAACAGTTCTACCCACCACCTCTCTTAGTCCCATCTCCAGCCAGGGGGGTTTGATCAGTTCCCCAACCTTTGTGGCCTGGAGTGCCTAGTGGTGCATGTGGTGTATGGAGACCGGGTAGTGTCCCCTCGTTACCTGGAGTTGGGGGTACCACACCTCTGGCTGAGGTGCAGTACCTCTGTGGTGTCTGGACCCTCAGGAGCACCACACTCACATATTCATCCATTCTCTGTGGAATTACTTTATGGCTAAGTCATCCCTGCTCTTTCTTTCGCATACTGATCAGCCATTATTTGAGAAAAAATCTGCTCAGAAATTCATGCAGACAAGTAAATAACATGACATGTAAACAATACTTGTAACTACATTACCCACACCATTGGCAAAGATTGAGGTTGCCAAGCTATGTAAATACCCTGGCCATCTATCTTTTAATTCCATCTAAATACCTGTTTTTGCATATGTTTGTGCTGCTGTAGGTTCTTTATTTATACTGTATATCATCCTGTGTTTATAGATTTGTAACTGTGCTGCAATTTTCTAGGAAGTGCTGTCTGGTTTTTTTTTTTCACTTTTCTAGTATAAATGGCTTCATGGCAAGACTCTGCCCACCTCCCTTCCCATCAAGCTTCGGGGGCCATCTGATGTGTTTGTATCCATGTACTTCTCATGTAATATAGGCCTTAAGGCAGAGGTCCCCCAACTCCAGGCCTTAAACCCTGAGAAATACTAAGGCTGGTTTCACACCATGTTGTGATCAGGTCCGGGGCTGGTGTGAACCTGACAGCCCAGGACCTGATTTTGACACAATGTAGCCCTATGGTGCCGGATAGGGTCGGATGGCAGTGATTTGCCATCCGGTTTTGTCCCTGTCTGGCAGCACCAGGCTGCATTCATTTTTTGCCCCGGACACAAAAATGGATTTTGCATCATTTTTGTGTCTGGGGCAAAAAATTAAACCAAACCGGATCCTGCCGGATTCTCCCAGGTTCGGCGTAATCCGGCATTCCATAACATGGGAGTTTATGGATCGTGCATCGGAACTGACAATCTGTCAGGTTCCCAGACGGCGGGTGCTGAAGCTCAGCACCGGCTGCACTGAACTTCAGTACCTGGAGCTGTCTCCTGCTGAAAATTCAGGATGGCGGCAAACTCCCCGCAAGCCACGATCCTGACATTTCAGCAGGGACAGCTCCTGAATCCTGCGATCTGCCAATTCGGGCAGAAAACAGGACCGGAGGGCATATTTGCCCTCCAGGTCTGTTCTATCCGGGGCTATCAGGTTCTATCCGGTGTTTCCTGCAAAACACCGGGCAGAGGCTGACACACCAAAACCGTGGTGTGAAACCGGCCTAAGGAAATCCTGAAAACCTGCACTGTTGGCGGCCCTTGATGCCTGGAGATGGGGACACCTGCCCTAAGGGGTCAAAAGAAAGGTTTATTGTATATCCCATCAGATCCCATCAGATTTAAGTTCACCTTGCTGCGGTTGATGGGCATGCATCTATTGGTCAATACATGTGCCAAGAAGCTTATTTATAAATTAAAAAAAAAAATCCATTTGAGTTTTTAAAAAAAAAAAACTTGTTAGTTTTTATTTTTGATCAAACAAAAAATCTTTTAATTCTATCGAAAAACCTGTTTTTGCATATGTTTGGTTTTAACAGTGTCCTGCTGTAGTTTCTTTATTTCTCTATCTATCTACATACCTATTTGTCTCTGTCATTTACTCAGATCTAGTAAGATTGTGTTAATACATAATTTTAGGTGCAATGTATGCCAATTATTAAAAAATGAGCTCATCTTTACTTTGCCAATATACAATTCAGGTAACTCAAGCTGCAATTCCAAATATATGTTGATTCTTATTTCTGATACCCGCTAGCAGTATTACAGGAATACTGGGTTGGCAGCTGTTTTCAGTGTCTCATCTCCTGTAATTGTGTTCAAAATTGCTTCTTTCGTCGATAGCTTGCACTATATTAAACCGAGAAATTGGATTGATAAAAGCCATGTCTAAACTCCTCTACCATTCATTTCTGCTTCTATGATTGCTGCTGCCATATACATCTTATAGTATCCTGTATATAAATTGGTAGCTCACAATTTTCTATGTCTTGTAGAAAGCTTTTAAAATCATAAACATATCAGACTACATATGACCTTCTATTTATCAAAATAAAAATGTTGCTGAAATTACTCTTGTAGCTGTCTTTTCCTGTCTTTTACTTAAAAATAAAACATAGAAGTGGCGAATTTAGTTTGTAAAGGAAATCATGAGTTTAAGTCATTGGTCATGAAAGGCACTTTATGGGAGTGAACGCTAGACAATTGCTTTTTGTAAGAAGGACCCTTTAACGATAAGCTCATTGCAGGGTATCTTGTTGCCAGGATGCCTGACTCCTAGGTGGCTGTGACTATTTGGTATTACAATAGTTACTTATAGATGCTAATACAATCGACGCCCTGTCTGCTGTCACTTTCAGGTCAAAGGAACCTCAGCAAAGTGTTTAGGTCAGCTGTTCATGCTGCTGACGTCACTCCTCAGTGATAGGCTGGCTTCACACTTGCGGACCCCTCCACAGCGCCCTCCGCAAGTGTGAAATCAGCCATACAGAGGAGTGGCAAGTGCTCAAGTGGAGCTGAAGTCTTTGGAGCTTTAAAATATTTTTTTAAGCTTCCCGTAGTTTGCATGTGTTTTTGACACCTGCAGGGTGTGGATGTTGGAAAAAGTGCCAGGTGGAGCAGCAGCTGTGAAGTCCAGGAAACTTACAATGTCATTTAAACATCTATTTAAGAGAGCTTTTTTATTTTTTTGGTAAAGGGGGTGGATTTTTTTTAATTTTATTATTTTTTTTAATATTATCATTTTTCTTATCATTTATTTTTTTGGAGAACAAATCTATACTATTGCAGAGGGTCAGCAGCCATCTCTTCTGCACTTATGTGATAGCAATTCAAATAGAAATAGCATACAGACATTATAGGCCTCACATACATGGTCTTAAAAGTCTATTTACACTCATGATACACCATACTGTGGATATTGTTTCTTGAAAATATGCAATCACTTTATTTAATTTCATTCCATGTTTCGAATACAGATTTTTGGTATGTGCAAAAGTGTATTATATGTATCATTAAAGGGAACCTGACCCCTAAAAATCAGCCCCCAGACCATTTATACCTGTCCTTGCACCTCCAGGAATGCATTGTAGGCATCCCTTTGTGTAAAAAAAGGATATTTGTAAAGTATCTAAAAGGGCTTTTATTACCGTATATACTCGCGTATAAGCCAAGTTTTTCAGCCCAAAAATTGGGATGAAAAGTCCCCCCCTCGGCTTATACGCGAGTCCAGGCTCGGACTGCTCTGGCGGGTAACCGGGGAAAAGTCATGGTAGGCCCTCAGGTCTAGAGGCCCCGCCCACCTAGCCCCGTCCCTCACTACCCCCTGCTGAACAAAATATGGCCGCCTGCAACCCCACCCCCCGTGATGACAGCGCCGGCCCTCTGCTCCCGGCGATGATTCACAGAAGAGGGGGCTCAGTGGAGAGGTGAGGGCGGGGGCCTCGATCTCCTCAGAGCCCCGCCCTCTCACCTCTTCTATAGCTCTGTCAGTCTGTTTGTATGTCTGTGTGTCTGCTTGTTTGTCTGTGTCTGTCTGTGTGTGTGCCTGACTGCCACACAGGTTAGGAGGGGGAGCAGGAAGGGGGGGTGCAAAGGGGGCCCCCAGGAACAAATACACAGTGCCCAGGGTCCCACAGCAGTGGGGACCCCATGGCTAGGCAGTGTCCAGGGCTCTGGGGGCCTTGTCCAGGGCTCTGGGGGCCGTGTCCAGGGTTCTGGGGGCCTTGTCCAGGGCTCTGGGGTCCGTGTCCAGGGCTCTGGGGTCCGTGTCCAGGGCTCTGGGGCCTTGTCCAGGGCTCTGGGGTCCGTGTCCAGGGCTCTGGGGGCCTTGTCCAGGGCTCTGGGGTCCGTGTCCAGGGCTCTGGGGGCCTTGTCCAGGGCTCTGGGGTCCGTGTCCAGGGCTCTGGGGTCCGTGTTCAGGGCTCTGGGGTCCGTGTCCAGGGCTCTGGGGGCCTTGTCCATGGCTCTGGGGGCCTTGTCCAGGGCTCTGGGGTCCGTGGCCAGGGCTCTGGGGTCCGTGTTCAGGGCTCTGGGGGCCTTGTCCAGGGCTCTGGGGGCCTTGTCCAGGGCTCTGGGGTCCGTGTCCAGGGCTCTGGGGGCCCTGTCCAGGGCTCTGGGGGCCTTGTCCAGGGCTCTGGGGTCCGTGTCCAGGGCTCTGGGGTCCGTGTTCAGGGCTCTGGGGTCCGTGTCCAGGGCTCTGGTGTCCGTGTCCAGGGCTCTGGTGTCCGTGTCCAGGGCTCTGGGGTCCGTGTCCAGGGCTCTGGGGTCCGTGTCCAGGGCTCTGGGGGCCTTGTACAGGGCTCTGGGGGCCTTGTCCAGGGCTCTGGGGTCCGTGTCCAGGGCTCTGGGGTCCGTTTTCAGGGCTCTGGGGGCCTTGTCCATGGCTCTGGGGGCCTTGTCCAGGGCTCTGGGGTCCGTGTCCAGGGCTCTGGGGCCTTGTCCAGGGCTCTGGGGTCCGTGTCCAGGGCTCTGGGGGCCTTGTCCAGGGCTCTGGGGGCCTTGTCCATGGCTCTGGGGGCCTTGTCCAGGGCTCTGGGGGCCTTGTCCAGGGCTCTGGGGTCCGTGTCCAGGGCTCTGGGGGCCTTGTCCAGGGCTCTGGGGGCCTTGTCCAGGGCTTTGGGGGCCTTGTTCAGGGCTCTGGGGTCCGTGTCCAGGGCTCTGGGGTCCGTGTCCAGGGCTCTGGGGGCCTTGTCCAGGGCTCTGGGGGCCTTGTCCAGGGCTTTGGGGGCCTTGTTCAGGGCTCTGGGGTCCGTGTCCAGGGCTCTGGGGGCCTTGTCCAGGGCTCTGGGGGCCCTGTCCAGGGCTCTGGGGTCCGTGTCCAGGGCTCTGGGGGCCTTGTCCAGGGCTCTGGGGGCCTTGTCCAGGGCTCTGGGGTCCGTGTCCAGGGCTCTGGGGTCCGTGTTCAGGGCTCTGGGGGCCTTGTCCATGGCTCTGGGGGCCTTGTCCAGGGCTCTGGGGGCCTTGTCCAGGGCTCTGGGGTCCGTGTCCAGGGCTCTAGGGGCCTTGTCCAGGGCTCTGGGGGCCTTGTCCAGGGCTTTGGGGGCCTTGTTCAGGGCTCTGGGGTCCGTGTCCAGGGCTCTGGGGGTCCGTGTCCAGGGCTCTGGGGGCCTTGTCCAGGGCTCTGGGGGCCTTGTCCAGGGCTTTGGGGGCCTTGTTCAGGGCTCTGGGGTCCGTGTCCAGGGCTCTGGGGTCCGTGTCCAGGGCTCTGGGGGCCCTGTCCAGGGCTCTGGGGTCCGTTGTCCAGGGCTCTGGGGGCCTTGTCCAGGGCTCTGGGGGCCTTGTCCAGGGCTCTGGGGTCCGTGTCCAGGGCTCTGGGGTCCGTGTTCAGGGCTCTGGGGGCTGCCCTTGTCCAGGGCTCTGGGGGCCTTGTCCAGGGCTCTGGGGGCCCTGTCCAGGGCTCTGGGGGCCCTGTCCAGGGCTCTGGGGGGCCGTTGTCCAGGGCTCTGGGGTCCGTGTCCAGGGCTCTGGGGTCCGTGTCCAGGGCTCTGGGGTTCCTGTGTCCAGGGCTCTGGGGGCCCTTGGTCCAGGCTCTGGGGGCCTTGTCAGGGCTCTGGGTCCGTGTCCAGGGCTCGGGGGCCTTGGCCAGGGCTCTGGGGTCCGTGTCCAGGGCTCTGGGGGCCTTGTCCAGGGCTCTGGGGGCCTTGTCCAGGGCTCTGGGGGCCTTGTCCATGGGCTCTGGGTGGTCCGTGTCCAGGGCTCTGGGGTCCGTTGTCCAGGGCTCTGGGGGCCTTGTCCAGGGCTCTGGGGTCCGTTGTCCAGGGCTCTGTGGGTCCGTGTCCAGGGCTCTGGGGTCCGTGTTCAGGGCTCTGGGGGCCTTGTCCAGGCTCTGGGGCCTGTCCAGGGCTCTGGGGTGCCGCTGTCCAGGGCTCTGGGGGCCTGTCCAGGGCTCTGGGGTCCTTGGTCCAGGGCTCTGGGGTCCGTTGTCCAGGGCTCTGGGGTCCGTGGCTGTCCAGGGCTCTGGGGGCCTTGTCCAGGGCTCTGGGGGCCTTGTCCAGGGCTCTGGGGTCCTGTGTCCAGGGCTCTGGGGGCCTTGGTCCAGGGCTCTGGGGTCCGTGTCCAGGGCTCTGAGGGGCCTTGTCCAGGGCTCTGGGGGCCTTGTCCAGGGCTCTGGGGGCCGTGTTCAGGGCTCTGGGGTCCGTGTCCAGGGCTCTGAGGGCCGTGGGCCGTGTCCAGGGCTCTGAGGGCCGTGGGCCGTGTCCAGGGCTCTGAGGGCCGTGGGCCGTGTCCAGGGCTCTGAGGGCCGTGGGTCGTGTCCAGGGCTCTGAGGGCCGTGGGCCGTGTCCAGGGCTCTGAGGGCCGTGGGCCGTGTCCAGGGCTCTGAGGGCCGTGGGCCGTGTCCAGGGCTCTGAGGGCTGTGGGCCGTGTCCAGGGCTCTGAGGGCTGTGGGCCGTGTCCAGGGCTCTGAGGGCCGTGTTCAGGGCTCTGAGGGCCGTGTCCAGGGCTCTGAGGGCTCTGGGCCGTGTCCAGGGCTCTGAGGGCTGTGGGCCGTGTCCAGGGCTCTGAGGGCTGTGGGCCGTGTCTAGGGCTCTCAGGGCTGTGGGCCGTGTCTAGGGCTCTCAGGGCTGTGGGCCGTGTCCAGGGCTCTGAGGGCTGTGGGCCGTGTCCAGGGCTCTGAGGGCTGTGGGCCGTGTCCAGGGCTCTGAGGGCTGTGGGCCGTGTCCAGGGCTCTGTGGGCCGTGTCCAGGGCTCTGTGGGCCGTGTCCAGGGCTCTGTGGGCCGTGTCCAGGGCTCTGAGGGCCGTGTCCAGGGCTCTGAGGGCTGTGGGCCATGTCCAGGGCTCTGAGGGCTGTGGGCCGTGTCCAGGGCTCTGAGGGCCGTGTCCAGGGCTCTGAGGGCTTTGGCCAGGCTATTGAGTGTACGGTCAGCAGCCTTCTGCATTTTGCATGCGTCCCGCAGCCGTCTCTTTGTGTATTCTCGATTATCTATACAGCTACTATGGATTCAGCCAGCAGCAGTCTCAAGTGTGTATGTATCTATACCTATATCTATATCTCATGTGTTTAGGTAGTGGAGGTTGGGCGGACTGTCAGAGGTGCCCCAAAGTTTTGTCTGTGAGGGGCCCCGAAATTCCTAGTGGCAGCACTGAGCAAGTTAATTCTGCACTGCAGCCGCCAATGGTGCCGCCACTGGCAGTGCACACGAAACGTGGCTGCAGCCCCCCCAACCCCCAGGTGAGACAGCAGAGGCAGACACTGACAGTCTACATTAGTTATCATGAGTGACTGCACTGACAGTGAACTCTCTGGGGATGCCAGCTGGGGTCATGAGTTCAGCAGCAGCTTAGGCATGCGTGCTTGTACTGCATGATGATAAGCCCGCCCTCCTACACTCCACAGCGGAGCGTGCGGCTGGAATGGATGCCATTATTGTTAGAAGAGGACCTCCAGGTGCAGGCAGCCATTGACACAACTACTGTATGTAAGTGAGGGCCCGGGGTTAGTAGTACCAAGTGTGTCTATGTCCAGCCAGCAGAGCAGGGAATATGAAAGCTGAATACTGATGGAAAGAAGCTAGTCATATCCCCTGCTCTATTATTTATCTTTCCCTCAGCATCCAGCTATCCTATGTTCTGATATCATTGACTAGCTTGTTGCTGTGGGAAAGAGTTGTCATGTAATGATTCCATACCCCAAAGTATCAGTGCCCCTGCCCTGGACCCCCGATTGTCGCCGCCGCTGCCCTGTACCCCCGAGTGTTGGCGGCCCTGCCCTGTACCCCCGAGTGTCGGTGCCCCTGCCCTGTACCCCCCGAGAGTCCGCGCCCCTGCCCTGTAACCCTGAAGGTCTGCACCCCTGCTCTGTACCCCTGAGCGTTGGTACCATTATCCTTTACCCCCAGTATCGGCACCATTATCCAGTACCCCCAGTGTCATTATCCTGTATCCCCAGTGTCAGCGCCATTATCCAGTAGACCCCAGTGTCATTATCCTGTAACCCCAGTGTCGGCGCCATTATCCTGTACCCCCGGTGTCACTATCCTGTACCACCAGTCTCATTATCCTGTACCCCCAGTGTCATTATCCTGTACACCCAGTGTCAGTCCCATTATCCTGAAGCCCAAGTTTCGGCATCATTATCCTGTACCACCAGTGTCAGCGTCATTATACGTGGTCTTGTCAGGGTGTGGCAGTATTTATACCTTGTACGTGGTAGTATTTGATATTATGTGCTCTGGTCATGGTGTGCTGGTATTTGTCTCTTGTATTTGCTAATATTCAGACACTATGTGGTGGTATTATGTGCTTTGGTCACGGTGTGGCGGTATTTGTGCCTTGTATGTGGCATTATTTGGTCACTATGTGGTGATAATATGTCCTCTGGGGATGGTGTGGCGGTATTTGTCCCCATTACGTGTCAAAAAAATAGAAAAAGATCCAGCACAGAATCTTGAGATCCTTAAAGAGGATATCCGGGAATTCTGGGGAAAAAAATTGTGCCTATGCACAAACAGGTAGGTAGCTGTCCCCTTACCTGCCTGTTGTGCCCGACACCTTTCATCGCCAATCACAGACCGCTCCTGTCGGCGATCTTGCTGCTTCCACTGATGTCACGTCCACAGAGGGGCAGCTTCTTCACTCTGGCGATGAGCGGCATAGCCAACGTCACGCTGAATGACAGCCGGCTGCTCCAATCAGGTAGTGAAGAGTTGGTTGTCAATCAGCATGATGTCGGCTGTCCCACTCCCTCCACACAGAGCAGAACAGAAAAGCCGTCTCTCCTCTGTGTACGCCGCCATGCTTTTCCTGGCAGGAGCGGCCTGTGCCAGAGGAGAAAGGCGGTGACTGTTGCCGCCAGCAACAGGCAGGTAGGTGGCAGCTACCTACCTGTCGGTGGTTAGGTATATTTTTTTTTATTAATCCCGGATACCCTCTTTAAAAATTCATTTTTATTAGAAAAAACATTAAAACACACATTAAAAACATTGTTCTTAAAGATGGTCCTGTCATAGGTTTGTTTTCTCCCCATTAGACTGGAGCTGATGTACAGCTCGCCCATGATCCGCTCATTCCCTCAGTGGCTATGAGCGCTGTCTTTGGCTTTTTCTGGCAGCTCCAATGATGATTATAATGGGAATAAAAGGGCCACATTCTTCTAACGGTGCGGTTACCACTGGTAAAAACAACCTGACAGGTTCCCTTTAACATGATGTAATTGGGGTTCCTGTAACCCCCTTTATATCCCCAGACATCCGCAGGCACCTCAGAAATAGATTTTTAGTCTGTCCCGCACCATATGATAATTTTTTTCTATGGGTCATATGGGGTCTGCAGATTGCGGTCAGAGCCGCCCTGCTCCATGCCAACACCGCCTCTCTGAGTGTGTGCAAGTGAATGACACAGGATGTCATCCACCCAAATCACAGGTCTCGCGCCTGCGCAGTGGTGCCTCACTGTATCCTATTGAAGAACCAGTGTTTCCACTGTGCAAGTGCGAGGCCTGTGATTTGTGTGGATGACATCCTGTGTCATTCACTTGCACACACTCAGAGGGGCGGTGTTAGCATGGAGCAGGGCGGCTCTGACCACAATCTGCAAACCCCATATGACCCATAGAAAGAATTACGGTATATGGCACAGGACAGAATAAAACTCCTATTTCTGAAGTGCCTGAGGATGTCTGGGGATATGAAGGGGGTTACAGGAACCCCAATTACATCATGTTAAGGTGGTGGGCAGGTTTTAGAATCCCCAAAACCAATGACAGGTGCACTTTAATACAAACTACCGTAATTCTACATCGCAGTCATGGTGAGCACACAGTGATGTGCAGGAGCCGCCACTATGATGGGTATAACGGGTAACAGGTATTTGAATATAACTGAGGGGTGGGTGGGCCCCTGGAGTCAATTTCCCTGGTGGGCCCCTGACACTCCAGTCCGACCCTGCGCGAGTCACTGTATACTGTATACACTGTATAGAGTGTATACAGTATACAGGCCCGCCCCCATCAGTATACAGGCCCCCCCTTGCAGCACAAACCTGTAAAGGAAGAGATTAGTATAGTTATCACTGTCCCGCTGCCGCTGTCCCGCCGCCGTCATCACGCTCCTCCATCTTCATCCGTCTTCTTCCGGCTTCCTCCGGTCAGCGCAGGCAATGACGTCATTGTCTGCGCGACCGAGGAGGAAACCGGAAGAAGACGGAGGACTTCGATGGAGGCGGCGGGACAGCGGGAGCGGGACAGTGATAAGTATACTAATCTCTTCCTTTACAGGATTGTGGACAAGGCGGGGGGCCTGTATACTGATGGGGGGGCTGTATACTACCTCTGGGGCTGCTGTATACTACATACCACTGGGGCTGCGTGTATACTACCACTGGGGCTGTATATACCACTGGGGCTGCGTGTATACTACCACTGGGGCTGTATATACCTCTGGGGCTGCTGTATACTGATGGGGGGGCTGTATACTACCTCTGGGGCTGCTGTATACTACCACTGGGGCTGTATATACCACTGGGGCTGCTGTATACTACCACTGGGGCTGTATATACCTCTGGGGCTGCTGTATACTACCACTGGGGCTGTATATACCACTGGGGCTGCTGTATACTACCACTGGGGCTGTATATACCACTGGGGCTGCTGTATACTACCACTGGGGCTGTATATACCTCTGGGGCTGCTGTATACTACCACTGGGGCTGTATATACCACTGGGGCTGCTGTATACTACCACTGGGGCTGTATATACCTCTGGGGCTGCTGTATACTACCACTGGGGCTGTATATACCACTGGGGCTGCTGTATATTACCACTGGAGCTGTATATACCACTGGGGCTGCTGTATACTACCACTGGGGCTGTATATACCTCTGGGGCTGCTGTATACTACCACTGGGGCTGTATATACCTCTGGGGCTGCTGTATACTACCACTGGAGCTGTATATACCTCTGGGGCTGCTGTATACTACCACTGGGGCTGTATATACCACTGGGGCTGCTGTATACTACCACTGGGGCTGTATATTCCTCTGGGGCTGCTGTATACTACCACAGGGGCTGTATATACCTCTGGGACTGCTATATACTACCACTGGGGCTGTATATACCACTGGGGCTGCTGTATATTACCACTGGGCTGCTGTATACTACCACTGGGGCTGCTGTATACTACCACTGGGGCTGCTGTATACACCTCTGGGGCTGCTGTATACTACCACTGGGTCTGCTGTATATACCTCTGGGGCTGCTGTATACTAATTACTGGGGCTGCTGCTGTATATACCACTGGGGCTGCTGCTGTATACTAGCACTGGGGCTGCTGTATATACCTCTGGGGCTGCTGTATACTAACTACTGGGGCTGCTGATGTATATACCACTGGGGCTGCTGCTGTATATACCACTGGGGCTGCTGCTGTATACTACCACTGGGGCTGCTGTATATACCTCTGGGGCTGCTGTATACTAACTACTGGGGCTGCTGCTGTATATACACCACTGGGGCTGCTGCTGTATATACCACTGGGGCTGCTGCTGTATACTACCACTGGGGCTGCTGTATATACCTCTGGGGCTGCTGTATACCACACTGCTGGGGGCTGTATACCTGTGCTGGGGTCCACCCTCAGCTTATACACGAGTCAATAGGTTTTCCCAGGTTTTAGGGGCAAAAGTAGGGGGGTCGGCTTATACACGGGTCGGCTTATACACGAGTATATACGGTACCTTGCTTTCTGCGGCTTCTCAGTGCTTGAGAAGTCACACAGGGCGCTCCCTGTGGCTTCTCAGCGCCACATGCAGATCATTTATTCATGCCCAGATGGGCGTGCTAAGGCAGTGTGAGGTCCCTCGCCCCCCACCATGGGCAGTATTGCCTGTATGACGCAAATCGCGTCATATCCATATCATAGGACTTCAATAATCCCTCCATCCAACCGCAAGCTGAGGGGTTACCTGTAGCATGGGGAATGGGATTTCTAAATCAGATGCTTCAGAAGCCCCCCATGGAGACGTAAATAAGGATCTAAGCAAATATATGCAAACAATAATATAGCGATGAGTGAGCATGTTCGCAGATACTCGGTGCTCGCCCGAGCAACACAGTATTTGCGAGCACCGAGTACCGGTGAGATGCTTGGGCTCATGCTCGGGTCCACCTCCCTGCATGTTGGCGCTCTATACAGAGCCAGCCCACATGCAGGGATTGGCTGCCACACACTGTAATGCCACAGCCATGTTGGTTGTGGAATTACAGTGATTTGCTGTCATTAGGTCAATATAAGACCCGACCGCACTGTGCTTGTCACTCTGCTCCACATTGTCAGCTAGTGTAGGGAGAGGTGCTGCTGAGTGAGGGACAGATTTTGGGTCTTTTACGTAGTGTAGGTGCTAGGATACAGAATCCATCAAAACAACAGTCCTTTTGAGGGCTAATCTAGCTGTATACAAGCATTCAGGGTATATAGCAAACTTTGGTGTACCACAAGAGGCAGTATAGCAGTCAGCACATCTGGGGCTTGTGTACAGGCTTCTAGTATCTATCTACATCAAAACAACAGTCCTTTCTAGGATTAATTTAGCTGTATACAGGCAGGAAGGGTATACAGCACATTAGGATGTACCACAAGTGGCTGTATACCAGTCAGCACATCTGAGGCTGGTGTACAGCCTTCTAATATCTATCTCTTTCAAACAAAAGTCCTTTTAGGATTAATTTAGCTGTATACAGGCCGGAGGGGTATATAGCACACTTCGGTGTACCACAAGTGGCTGTATACCAGTCAGCACATCAGGGGCTGGTTTACAGGCTTCTAATATCAATCTCCATTAAAACAGCAGTCCTTTTAGGATTAATTTAGCTGTGTACAGGCAGGCAGAGTATATAGCACACTACAGTGTACCACAAGTGGCTGTATACCAGTCAGCACATCTGGGACTGGTGTACAGGCATCTAATATCTATTTATCTATATATCTATCTTCTATCTATCTATCTATCTATCTATCTATCTATCTATCTATCTATCCAGGGGCGTAACTAGAACTGGCAGGGCCCCATAGCAAACTTTTGAACGGGGCCCCCTCCAAGACACGCCCCCAATGACACGCCCCCTTCAAGACACACCCCCTTACCGAATCAGTGTTAACAGGCTGACGCCACCCAGTTTACCGTATATACTCGTGTATAAGCCGACCCCCCTACTTTTGCCCCCAAAACCTGGGAAAACCTATTGACTCGTGTATAAGCCGAGGGTGGACCCCAGCATAGGTATACAGCCCCCAGCAAAGTGGTATACAGCAGTCTCTCCAGTGGTAGTATACAGCAGCCTTCCCAGTGGTATATACAGGCCCCAGCAGTATATACAGTAGCCCCAGTGGTATACAGCAGCTTCCCCAGTGGTATATACAGGCCCCAGCAGTATATACAGTAGCCCCAGTGGTATACAGCAGCCTCCCCAGTGGTATATACAGCAGCCCCAGTGGTATACAGCAGCCTCTCCAGTGGTAGTATACAGCAGCCTCCCCAGTGGTATATACAGGCCCCAGCAGTATATACAGTAGCCCCAGTGGTATACAGCAGCCTCCCCAGTGGTATATACAGGCCCCAGCAGTATATACAGTAGCCCCAGTGGTATACAGCAGCCTCCCCAGTGGTATATACAGCAGCCCCAGTGGTATACAGCAGCCTCCCCAGTGGTATATACAGCAGCCCCAGTGGTATACAGCAACCTCCCCAGTGGTATATACAGCAGCCCCAGTGGTATACAGCAACCTCCCCAGTGGTATATACAGCAGCCCCAGTGGTATACAGCAACCTCC